>CM060913.1:187502309-189902309 GCA_030737875.1 Allium sativum
CATTTCTCTCATCCGTTATAAAAATATAGTTTAGTAGATTCGAACGTTTTTTGTTTCAAAGAAATCCGGCTTATAACAAATCCTATACATTCAGTTGAAGTTCAGAATATAAAACTACGAACTACCGCGGCATTACGAGCTCGTTTTTAATTATATAATAAATTGTACATTCAAATATAGCGAATTTCATAAACCAAATGACAATAAATGGTAACTAAAAATTGATTACAACAGATCCTAACACGGAAATAAGTACTAAAACTTAGGATGCAACAGATACTAACACAGAAATAGGTACTAAAACTTAGGATAGAACAGATGCTAACACAGGACTAGGTACTAAAACTTAGGCTACAACAGATGCTAACTAGGAAATAAGTACGCAACCAAACTACATCTCACGTTCAATCTCTAGGGACTCTAAAGTAGTTCTAAGACGCCTTATCTCTTGTTCTAACTCGTTGGCATACAAAATATCTTTTGGACATAAACGGTCATCAGTCCATTCAAAAAAATCGCAGCCGAACAACCATAATGAGCATAACTGGAGCCTACGACCTATATTTTCTCCATCTTCTCTTACCACTACCTGGACCACATACCCACAGTCCCAACATACGGGGTTTGATGGAAACCTCTTGATCGCTTGGAGGTTCGGAAACTGTAGCCGCTCGTACATCTTGTTTTTAATGAGGTTGAACCACTGGGAATTGAACTATCACTTCTTGAGCTGAAGGCTCAGTAACAGTAGCCGGGCCTACCTTTTGTTCATATACGGGTTGAACTACTGGATGACTAAAATCCGGTATATAACCAGTTGGTGCCTAGAGTATAATTTGGCTAAAATCTGGGTACTCAAGACGCACCTCCTCGTAGTGTCGGAATTGGTATTCGATAAGCCAATCAATGTCTGTTCTTGGACTATCGGGCGGACCTTGTTGATTCCAAGGAAAGTCAAAATTCATAGACGATGGCCATGAAGGCATAGCTTTTGGTATGCTCAATGTGTAGAACAAAAAAACTTGTTGGAGTGTAGAGTGGTGAGCAAAACCCGTTGTAACAACCCGGAATTTTGGGGCCAATTTAAAATTTTTATTTTTAGAAATTTTAATGAATTTAGAATATTTAAAATAATTTATTTTAAATAATAACGACGAAAAATTTATTTTAATTGAAGTTAAAACGAATATATTTATTTTAATTTTAAAAGGAGTTGGAAATAGCGCGGTAGTTTGAAAATTCTGAAATTGTAAGTTTGATTTAAGATTTGAACGTAGAGATTTATACTTGAATTTCTAGTTTGTTTAATTTAATTTGTTCTTGAAAGATTGAATTAAATTTTAAAAATAAAATGATTAAATTTATATTTTAAGTTTGATTGTAAGATTACATTTATTGATGGAAAACTTAAATCCTAAGATTTAAATGTTGATGGACATAATTCATGTAGGCGCTTGTTTAATGCACATTCTAAATATACAAAGAGGAAGAAAAAAAATATAACTTTAAAATATTTCCTCAATTAAATGTTATTTGCAAGAATGTTATCCTTGTATTAAAAATCTTTGACTACATGCCAAGGGAAAAAAAATATGCCTTAGGAACTTAAATAAAATCTATTAATTTATATTGATTGGAAATAATGTGTAGTTTCTAAAAGAAATAAATTCTGACAATATATATATATATATATATATATATATATATATGTGTGTGTGTGTGTGTGTGTGTGTGTATGTATACATGTATGTGTATATATATATATACCTTTGGCTATTCTCTTTAATACTTTCCCCTATCTATTCTTATTGTATCATTCATTAATTAATAAATTCCCAAATGTGAATTGTTCCCTTGCTTTTTGAAAAGAAAAAAAATCTAATCGGCGCACCATATATGCGCATTAAATAAAGAATGACACATTACAATAAATTTCATGCATTGTGCACATTTAAAACTTGCCACAATATGTTATATCTTCGTATGCATGCAATTTAATTCTATGCACATTAATTTTTTTTCCTTCTTTTCATTAAATTGTCATGTTGGAGACATGCATGCATTTCTTAAAACATGTGGTCATGCTCTCTATATTCCTTAATTATTTTCAACGTATGTAAATGCTCCCTTATTTTGAATTCTTCGTATACTAAAAATAAAAAGAACCATGCAATGTTTGCCCCTTTATTATCCATAGCGTTCATATATTTAAAAAAGAAAAGACAAGAAACGTTAAATCTTGCACTTACATTCCTTTCCATTGTAATTGTTCATATTTATTTCTTTTTGTTCACCAATCCTCACTATTATAAAATAACATAACTCTCTAGTCTTCTTCCCTTACATCCTCTCTCCTTCAATCCAATTTGTTCTACGCTTAAATAAGAAGAAAAAAAATGGCTTCTTTCCTCAGATCTATTTCTCCACCGCCTCCATCTCAACGAGCGGACATCATCGTTCGAAAATATTTCTCCAAATTCCTCATAATTCGTTCCAAATTAAAACATGATTTATAAGAGAAAATTAAAAAGCAATCTCCAATCTCCAAAATTGTGCGTCCTTATTGGCGTGGAAAGAGGTGGTGGGAACAATTTCGATCGTGATCCAAGGCTTATCGGCTGAAGGAAGAAAGGGACCAAATGGTTAATTAATTGTTTAATTATATTAATTACTTTACGTTAATCCGATATTGTAATTAAAGTTTAAAATGCGATAACTTTCTCATACGAGGTTCGTTTTTCGAACTGTCAGTTGCGTTGGACTCGTCTTTCCGAGATCTTCGCGATGACACAGACCAGACCTGAAATTTCTGCAAATATTGAATGCGAACGGAGTTTCAGAATCAAACCAATGTGAGAATATCTGATTTATTTAATTAGTTAATTTATCGATGTTGAATGATTACTTGTATGTTATCTATTCAGATCTATGTTGTAATTGTTGTTCTGATGAGTGGTTTGTATTGTATTGTATTGTTTAAATCCGTTCTTGTAACTATAGATCTGTATAAATTCAACCAAGATCATCGATATTGGTGAATTAGATTAGGATTTTTAATCTAAATTAAAATATCATGTAGTTTATTTTTATTTTATGAATATAAAATTGTATATCATATTAAACATAGTGTTGTATGAAATCAAGTTGTCAAATAAAGACAAGAACAGTTAAACATATTTTTATTTGCAAATAAAAAGTTAAGATTTGTAAATACATTTTTATTTGCGATTTTATTTGTGAATCAAAAGTCAAGATTAGGATGTAACAACCCGTAAAATGCGAGCCAGTTTGAAATTTTTATTTTGGCGATTTTAGCGAATTTTGAATATTTAAAATGGAATATTTTAAATAATATCGACGAGAAATTTATTTTGAATATAATTCGAACATATATATTATATACGTCGTCGTTAGAATATATAATAATTATATATAATTATAAAAGGAATAGAAAATGGCGCGGTAGTTCGAAAATCCGATTTCTAATTTCAAATGAATATACAGAATTCAATATAAGTCAGAATTGAACGAAACAAGAAATATCTGAATCTGTATAACTATATCTTTGTAACGAAGTTAACAAACTGAGATTTCATCTTAGGAATGATAAGATATGTCCAGTTTAAAATTAGAAATAGTCGCTGTGGAATTTATATATATTTTTATATATATAAGGCCCTTAAAAATAGACATTTTGCAAACGACCTCGGATTTCGACGAAACCACTTTTGTTGGATCCGGAATGTCGATTTATTGCTAGTTGCAAATTTGCAGAATTTTCTGAATCAATATGTGAGCGTGGCACACGTAAACGCGTTTGACCAGTTTTAGTTGAATTACATCGACTGGAAATTGGCTATTTCTCAAACGGTCTCAGAATTTGACGAAATTAGTTTTGTTAGGACCGTATCGTCGATATGAAGCTAGAAATAATTTTTCTGTAATTTTCGGGATTCGTATGTGACCCCGGTAATTCGAAATGTGCGTTAAAATTAAATATACGCTGATTTATAAATTGATTTTGCGAAAAACCTATCGAAACGGCCGAATTGGCTTACGATGCATATCCCATTGTGTTCAGAATGGGGGTAATTAGCTAGGGGCGACAGTCGTTGGGCCTCGATTGGAGTTCGAATGAGAAGATAACTTTTCGGGAGGATAAATTAATTAAATAAATTAATTAATTAAAATAGAAAAGTCAACCCCCTCCTCGTATACCCTTTCCCCGATCCCCCTTTTCTCAGAAATCGAATACAATAAAAAAAAAGGGGAAATCGCTCCCCACCCAGAATTCCCGTCGCCCCCTCGCCAGTGGCGATCGTCGCCTCTAACCTCGCCAAACCCCACGCCGCCAAGCCCTCCGCCTGCTCGAGATTCCCCGCCCCGTCTTCTGCCTCGACCAGCCTCGCACCTCAAACCCCAAGCTCGAAATCACCACCGCGAGTCCAGCCCTCCTCCCTCAACTCCGCCGTGCCTTCAGACTCCCCCCCCGAACGCCGGCGACCCTGCTCAGCTCCTCCCCGAAGATCCAGCGCGACCTAATTTCCCCCAGTGCCCTAGCCCGCAACCCTTAAACCCTGACTCCGCCGACCACCAAGGGAGGGCCCCACTCCGGCGCAGCAACCCCCGGCAGCCTCCAATCTCGCAAGAAACCCCCCCTCTTCGACAGTGATCCCTAGTTCGAAGAAAGGTGAGTTTTATTTTCATGAATTTATTTATTTTCTTCCAGTTAAAAACTGAATTAAAAAGGTGAGTGATTACTTTTTCTTGTTCTTTTTCCTTTATTATGAGATAATTAGAGTATATAAATTAGGAATAAAATCAGTTTTTAAAAATATATAAAGCAAGGATTTTTATAGTAACATAGAAAAGATTTGATTTTATTTCATATGTGAAGTTGACGAGATAAGGTTTTTAGTAGATAAAGAAGACGATATTATTAAATAGAAAAGTCGAGATTTTTGAATATGAAAATGTCATACTTTTATAAGAAGTATAAAATACGTAGAGAATAAAAATATGATTTTCATATAGTAGCGATAATAAAAATATAATTTTTATACTAGTGGCATAATAAAAATATGATTTTTTACTTATGTAGAGTATTAAAAATATGGTTTTTATATTTTTTAGAATAATAAAAATATGATTTTTATTTAATTAGAGTAATAAAAATATAACCTTTACGAATAGGGATGTGAAGTAAAAATACGATTTTTATCGATATGAATGTGAAGTAAAAATACGATTTTTAATATGAAGTTAAAGTTATAAAAATACGATTTTAATATATTGAGTAGCGAAGTAAAATTCGGTTTTTACATATGTAGTGAAAGCGGACAACGAAGATGTCGAAAAGGCGAGAGCGAAGAAGAATAATCGAAGTGGAGTCAGGATGTTTGGATAGCAATATGTGAGAATTTCTCACCTTTCAATTTATTTTTCTAGTTATATATATATATATATATATATACTAGGATGCAGACGGTGCTTAGTAGCACCCGACACAATCGTCCACAGACCATGGACTTGTTTGTTTGGCTGTGTTGTTAGTTAGATTGTTTGGGTTGATTTGAATAGTTTGGTGAAATGAAATTGATATGATTGATGTGTGAATGGCGTGGGCCTTCACTATATCGGGGATAAGGCTAGGCCTTGTCCCGTTTCTAGTATCGTGTCGTTATGCCGCCGAAATTTTCTAAAATATGTTAGAAAATAAAAATATCATTTTATTGTGTAAATGAATTGAATAGAAATTCATAGGTTGAAATAAAATGTTTTATCGTTAAAAATATAATTTTTAACGTGAATGTGAATAAATGAATAGTTATAAACAAATCGGCCGATTTGTTTGTATATACACTGATTTGACTGATATTGATTGGGTCGATAAATTTCACACATCGCCCAACTGCACAAATAAAATCTGTGTTTGATTGTTTGAAACCCCACACGGGTGTTGGGATGAAATTTGAAGTTCACTCATCCTGATTGATTAAATATGTCGATCGATTGATTGACAGGCTGTTATAAGCGTTAGATATCTATATTTGATGCTTATACAGTGTAGTGCACTTTGGTTGATGGTTGATTATTTTTCAATGCTACTATACATGTGTTGTATGAAAATCCATATAATAACTTTATATGGTAATTGATTGGGCCTCATTCCAGTTTTAAAATAGAAATATTCGAAATAGAAATATTTGAAATAGAAATATTCGAAATGGAATATTTGAAAATATCAATATATGAAGCCGTGTTGATTAGGTTGACGCCATTTTGACGTGAACGATATTTATATCGATTTTATTCATTTTGAAATGAATTGAAAACGATTTCGAAATGAAATGAATTGAAAACGATTTCGAAATGAAATGAATTGAAAACGATTTCGAAATGAAATGAATTGAAAACGATTTCGAAATGAATTGAATTGAAAACGATTTCGAAATGAATTGAATTGAAAACGATTTCGAAATGAAATGAATTGAAAACGATTTCGAAATGAATTGAATTGAAAACGATTTCGAAATGAATTGAATTGAAAACGATTTCGAAATGAATTGAATTGAAAACGATTTCGAAATGAATTGAATTGAAAACGATTTCGAAATGAATTGAATTGAAAACGATTTCGAAATGAAATGAATTGAAAACGATTTCGAAATGAATTGAATTGAAAACGATTTCGAAATGAATTGAATTGAAAACGATTTCGAAATGAATTGAATTGAAAACGATTTCGAAATGAAATGAATTGAAAACGATTTCGAAATGAAATGAATTGAAAACGATTTCGAAATGAATTGAATTGAAAACGATTTCGAAATGAATTGAATTGAAAACGATTTCGAGATGAATTGAAAACGAATTCAAATTGAATTGAAAGCAAATCGAAATGAATTCAAATTGAATTGAATAGAAACGAATTTATAGAGAAGAATTCAATTTTGATTTGAATTGAAAAGGAAGTTAAAATTGCTTTTGAAACGAATTTTAAAACTATTTATATAATTCGTTTTAAATAGAAATCGACGAAGTATATATTATATATATTATATATATAATATAATGGCCTGAATAGAACGCGCCGCGCCGCGGCAGTTCGCGAATTTCGACCATTTATTTCAAACGGACATTACGGGAGATCCGACCGTCGGATTCTCCTAAAACCGGAACCGTTGGGTTCGTATCGAAAAGAGCTTTCTAACGAATATTAGAAATTTGAAATCTAACGGTTGGATTTGGAGATACGTCCAAATCAAATTCGGAAAAGGTCGCTGTAAGTGCAGTTCGATGACCGTTGATGGAAATCGACTGTACGGGCCTTGATAAAATTATTAAAAATAGTAATAATTTGTGTAAAATCATAAGAAATGATTTGGGAAGAATTGGGATGAAAAACTCCATATTTGAAAAGATAAAAATAGATTTTTTTTTTTTCGAATTGAACTAGTTTTGAACTAGAATTATAATTCTATTTATTTTTAAATAAATAAATTGAATTCGAAAAGGGTTTTAAAAGTAACCAGAATTTCCAATGATTGCATTGGAGTGGATTTGAATCGAAATTGTCTTCGTAATATTTCGATGTTGGAATTCGTGATTATACAGGTGTTGTTATGGAAACTTGAAAGATATATTTATATCGTTATTTCCAATACGACATTTGTTAGTCGTGGAATTTGATATTGAATATAAGCCGGTATATTTTCTATTCAGAGCCTTGTATTGAATATCAAATGTGATTTGGGGTTTGTCGTGAATGGTGTCTTCACTAACACTGTTCTTGAACCCAGTTGAGAAAAGATTAAATCTTTTTATTTAGATTTAATGAAGTGTACCAATTAAATAATATTTAATTGGAATTGAATTGATATTGATTTTTGGGTTTATCGTGGACAGTGTTTTAAATAACACTCGCTCTTTAACCCGATAATTAATGGAATGTGATTTTGGGTTTATTGTGAACCGTGTTTTAAACGACACTGATTCTTTAACCCAGTTAACGATTAAAACTAAGTGGAGTTTTAATGAATCTTTAATTAGATTGAAATGATCGATAATGGAGTATCACCAGTTTTGCTCCAGGCGATAGTTAAATCTTTAATTAGATTTGAACGTGAAATGGTAATTGAATTTACCGATAACACCGTGGTGTTAGATATGAAGTACTACCAGTTTTACTTCATGGGATGAATAGGTTGGGATTGGGAAATTAAAACAAATGATTACTTCGGTAAGGTTCGCTAATCCCGACTAGTTTTGAATTGATATTCAAAATAGAATAAAGAATAAATTCAAGACATTTATCTTGGATAAAATTAATGGGAACCTTTCCCTATGAATGTGAAATCAGAAACTAACTGTCGGTTAGCTGAGTAGAATGGTTTTCTGGATATTGATCTGATGTTGGTTTCGGCCTTCGGGGTTAATATTTGGGGAATTATTCTCTTGATTAATTTACGGTTAGTGACTGATGAATTGGAATGAGGCGTATGTTGTGTTTGTGTAACACTTATTTAAAATATACGCGAGTTATTCGGAAAGACCGGGTTTATCCCATTCTGAATAACTGATACGACGATAAGTCGAAGATGAAGACGGTGGTCGAAGACCGGAAGTCTTCACGTCGTTTGGGTAATTACTGATGATCTTGATTGGGCTGTACACCCAAGAAGATGGAAACAGTTAGTGATCGTCCAGACGTACTTGGAGATCGATGGATATGCGGGGTACTAGGTGCCTCCGGTTTCGTTCAGACCCAGAACGGACTTATAAATGGACTGTGTGTCTGACATTGGATTTTAGTCCGTGTGATTGATCTCTATTAAATATATATCTGTTTGGCGGCGGAGAATTTATTCTCTTGCTTAACGCCCTTCTCTGAGACATACGAGCTCAGGGGTTATATACTGATGGATATCAAACACATAGAGTGAATTGCCTGTGTGGCTTGCCTAAGTGGCAATTGATCAAGGCTTCTGTTGAAAAGCAAAGACTTGTGGTGATGATCAAAGCACAGCCTGTGTGGCACAGCTTTGTGTAACGTGAATTCGCGAGTTTCACACCCGGTATGAACCAAAAACAGGAGACGGACCTCAGGGAGGACTTGCGTTTCTTTCTAGCTAGAAGTGGCGTCAGCGGTTTTACACGCCCTGACGAGTTTGACTTATGTGGTTGTTGCTGTTGCGAGGCGCCTCGGTTATATCGGTTTCAGCCGATGCATTCTGGTCGGCTGACGGACCAGACTTACACCCCATAGGGTGGGGAAACGTAGTGTTCAGGAATTTTAATCCACATCGGTGGACCGGCCCTGACGATCCAAAGGCTTGACTGAGTACTTGCCTGAGGGGCGGGCTAGAGCGTCTCGAATCGGTTGAGGACTATCTTTTGCCTCGGTTCATAGACGGAAATCCAATTTCCAAATACGTGACATTTGCGGTTTTAATTGTAGAACCTAGTATGGTGACATAGTGGGATGGGGCGCTCATGCCGCCTATGATTGATACTTATGATTTGAAGTTGTTTTATACACTATGCACTTATAATAGTATCAAATAATGTGTTTTAAACGTATCAAGCATTCTTTGGCTGTTATAAGGTAAAAACCCTATCCTCGGCTGCGTTGCATTGTGTGATGGGACCTGGGTCTTATAACAGCTTCATTTTTCTTTATTTAGCATTGCGCTGTTTGTTTTATGCACTGGTATTCTTGGGAGGAAACCCGTTCCGTGTTATACGGCGTGGTCCCTTGATATAGCTAACTTTAAAATAAAGATTTATAACTGTTTTAGTTCTCACACCAGTCCCATGACTGACCTGGAGTTTATTGTTTTAACCTAAACTCTGGGTGCCCTTATTTTGACACGGGCAGCTAGTAGTTTTGGTTTTTGCAGATATATAATCACAGGATCCTGGTTTACAGCTGGAATGATATCCGGAAAGCTTTGTATCCGTATATCTCTTCTAGTTGTGTATTGTATTATTTTCCGCTGCGTTGTATTTAAATGTAATTTAAATCTCTGATATCTCTGTGTAATATTCATTTTTACTCTGTATATTCTTGTATTCTGATGCATTGTTGTAATATACAATGAAATGTTCTTTTATATGCATTCTGTTGTGGTTTGTTCTCGAACTATCTGACGCTTTCCTTTACGGGGAAGTTGCGGGTCTTTACACGTGGTATCAGAGCTTTGGTTTACAAAGCTCAGAGAACAAGACACATTAGAACCATATGAAAGAATTCATCAGATATTGGATTAGTAATATCCAACGAGAATGACTCGTTAGAGATGGGATCAGTAGTATCCTAGAACGAGTGTGAAGAGTATATTTTTAAAATGAAAACAAATTTTGTTTTGAAAATCTAAATCAATTATTCGTATTTGATTATTTATTTGTATTGATTTGGACAGTCCAGTATATAAAGATTTTGCATATGCGCCTTGCAAACGTATATTCGAAGTTTTAATATACTGGATAGATATAGAACCACACTCTAGTCACCCGGGGATGATCCTGATGATGGTGCATCATCATCAGCATCTATATTCGAGTGACGAAGGTGTGATATCTATATATTTCCATTAGACTGGTGTGAGAACCAAAATTAGATAGGGCCTATTGTTGTGATTTGGCATCAAAAATCTGATTTTTTGTATATGTATCAAAGTTATGAATTTCAAAAGCTAATCAAGTAATTGATTGATGTTTGTGTTGTTTGTTTATTTGTTTGCTAATTTTGAACCATTTAGCCTAATTGGAACAATATTGAATTGTATTGAAAATTGGTCGCATTTGCTTGCATATACATATACTTACCTTGAACAGGTCATAGCAAGGAGGCTAGAGCAGAGAATAAAATTTGTTTGCCCGACAAATAGGTACATGTTTACTACATAATTTCCTGTTTCGTTTGGGTGATGATGATTTTATGAGCCTATTGGCTAGCCGCTTGGCTTTTTCTTTTTCTTTTTGAGATCCGAAGGACCGGGGAAGCTATTTGAAATTCCCCGATGCTCCCATTGCAGTGGAGGTTATGGCGAAATTTTTCAAAAATTTAGGGTGTTAGCCAAATTTTTGAGATTTTGAAAATTCTCAGAAACTAAAAAGTTGGAGAATGGAAGCCAGATCGAACGTAGAGTTGAATGATCAAACCACTTTCGGCTTTGTTCCTTTTCGGGGACGAAAAGTTTTAAGAGGGGGAGATTGTAATAACCCGTAAAATGCGAGCCAGTTTGAAATTTTTATTTTGGCGATTTTAGCGAATTTTGAATATTTAAAATGGAATATTTTAAATAATATCGACGAGAAATTTATTTTGAATATAATTCGAACGTATATATTATATACGTCGTCGTTAGAATATATAATAATTATATATAATTATAAAAGGAATAGAAAATGGCGCGGTAGTTCGAAAATCCGATTTCTAATTTCAAATGAATATACAGAATTCAATATAAGTCAGAATTGAACGAAACAAGAAATATTTGAATCTGTATAACTATATCTTTGTAACGAAGTTAACAAACTGAGATTTCATCTTAGGAATGATAAGATATGTCCAGTTTAAAATTAGAAATAGTCGCTGTGGAATTTATATATTTTTTTATATATATAAGGCCCTTAAAAATAGACATTTTGCAAACGACCTCGGATTTCGACGAAACCACTTTTGTTGGATCCGGAATGTCGATTTATTGCTAGTTGCAAATTTGCAGAATTTTCTGAATCAATATGTGAGCGTGGCACACGTAAACGCGTTTGACCAGTTTTAGTTGAATTACATCGACTGGAAATTGGCCATTTCTCAAACGGTCTCAGAATTTGACGAAATTAGTTTTGTTAGGACCGTATCGTCGATATGAAGCTAGAAATAATTTTTCTGTAATTTTCGGGATTCGTATGTGACCTCGGTAATTCGAAATGTGCGTTAAAATTAAATATACGCTGATTTATAAATTGATTTTGCGAAAAACCTATCGAAACGGCTTAATTGGCTTACGATACATATCCCATTGTGTTCAGAATGGGGGTAATTAGCTAGGGGCGACAGTCGTTGGGCCTCGATTGGAGTTCGAATGAGAAGATAACTTTTCGGGAGGATAAATTAATTAAATAAATTAATTAATTAAAATAGAAAAGTCAACCCCCTCCTCGTATACCCTTTCCCCGATCCCCCTTTTCTCAGAAATCGAATACAATAAAAAAAAAGGGGAAATCGCTCCCCACCCAGAATTCCCGTCGCCCCCTCGCCAGTGGCGATCGTCGCCTCTAACCTCGCCAAACCCCACGCCGCCAAGCCCTCCGCCTGCTCGAGATTCCCCGCCCCGTCTTCTGCCTCGACCAGCCTCGCACCTCAAACCCCAAGCTCGAAATCACCACCGCGAGTCCAGCCCTCCTCCCTCAACTCCGCCGTGCCTTCAGACTCCCCCCCCGAACGCCGGCGACCCTGCTCAGCTCCTCCCCGAAGATCCAGCGCGACCTAATTTCCCCCAATGCCCTAGCCCGCAACCCTTAAACCCTGACTCCGCCGACCACCAAGGGAGGGCCCCACTCCGGCGCAGCAACCCCCGGCAGCCTCCAATCTCGCAAGAAACCCCCCCTCTTCGACAGTGATCCCTAGTTCGAAGAAAGGTGAGTTTTATTTTCATGAATTTATTTATTTTCTTCCAGTTAAAAACTGAATTAAAAAGGCGAGTGATTACTTTTTCTTGTTCTTTTTCCTTTATTATGAGATAATTAGAGTATATAAATTAGGAATAAAATCAGTTTTTAAAAATATATAAAGCAAGGATTTTTATAGTAACATAGAAAAGATTTGATTTTATTTCATATGTGAAGTTGACGAGATAAGGTTTTTAGTAGATAAAGAAGACGATATTATTAAATAGAAAAGTCGAGATTTTTGAATATGAAAATGTCATACTTTTATAAGAAGTATAAAATACGTAGAGAATAAAAATATGATTTTCATATAGTAGCGATAATAAAAATATAATTTTTATACTAGTGGCATAATAAAAATATGATTTTTACTTATGTAGAGTATTAAAAATATGGTTTTTATATTTTTTAGAATAATAAAAATATGATTTTTATTTAATTAGAGTAATAAAAATATAACCTTTACGAATAGGGATGTGAAGTAAAAATACGATTTTTATCGATATGAATGTGAAGTAAAAATACGATTTTTAATATGAAGTTAAAGTTATAAAAATACGATTTTAATATATTGAGTAGCGAAGTAAAATTCGGTTTTTACATATGTAGTGAAAGCGGACAACGAAGATGTCGAAAAGGCGAGAGCGAAGAAGAATAATCGAAGTGGAGTCAGGATGTTTGGATAGCAATATGTGAGAATTTCTCACCTTTCAATTTATTTTTCTAGTTATATATATATATATATACTAGGATGCAGACGGTGCGTAGTAGCACCCGACACAATCGTCCACAGACCATGGACTTGTTTGTTTGGCTGTGTTGTTAGTTAGATTGTTTGGGTTGATTTGAATAGTTTGGTGAAATGAAATTGATATGATTGATGTGTGAATGGCGTGGGCCTTCACTAGACCGGGGATAAGGCTAGGCCTTGTCCCGTTTCTAGTATCGTGCCGTTATGCCGCCGAAATTTTCTAATATATGTTAGAAAATAAAAATATCATTTTATTGTGTAAATGAATTGAATAGAAATTCATAGGTTGAAATAAAATGTTTTATCGTTAAAAATATAATTTTTAACGTGAATGTGAATAAATGAATAGTTATAAACAAATCGGCCGATTTGTTTGTATATACACTGATTTGACTGATATTGATTGGGTCGATAAATTTCACACATCGCCCAACTGCACAAATAAAATCTGTGTTTGATTGTTTGAAACCCCACACGGGTGTTGGGATGAAATTTGAAGTTCACTCATCCTGATTGATTAAATATGTCGATCGATTGATTGACAGGCTGTTATAAGCGTTAGATATCTATATTTGATGCTTATACAGTGTAGTGCACTTTGGTTGATGGTTGATTATTTTTCAATGCTACTATACATGTGTTGTATGAAAATCCATATAATAACTTTATATGGTAATTGATTGGGCCTCATTCCAGTTTTAAAATAGAAATATTCGAAATAGAAATATTTGAAATAGAAATATTCGAAATGGAATATTTGAAAATATCAATATATGAAGCCGTGTTGATTAGGTTGACGCCATTTTGACGTGAAAGATATTTATATCGATTTTATTCATTTTGAAATGAATTGAAAACGATTTCGAAATGAAATGAATTGAAAACGATTTCGAAATGAAATGAATTGAAAACGATTTCGAAATGAAATGAATTGAAAACGATTTCGAAATGAATTGAATTGAAAACGATTTCGAAATGAATTGAATTGAAAACGATTTCGAAATGAAATAAATTGAAAACGATTTCGAAATGAATTGAATTGAAAACGATTTCGAAATGAATTGAATTGAAAACGATTTCGAAATGAATTGAATTGAAAACGATTTCGAAATGAATTGAATTGAAAACGATTTCGAAATGAATTGAATTGAAAACGATTTCGAAATGAATTGAATTGAAAACGATTTCGAAATGAATTGAATTGAAAACGATTTCGAAATGAAATGAATTGAAAACGATTTCGAAATGAAATGAATTGAAAACGATTTCGAAATGAATTGAATTGAAAACGATTTCGAAATGAATTGAATTGAAAACGATTTCGAAATGAATTGAATTGAAAACGATTTCGAAATGAAATGAATTGAAAACGATTTCGAAATGAATTGAATTGAAAACGATTTCGAAATGAATTGAATTGAAAACGATTTCGAGATGAATTGAAAACGAATTCAAATTGAATTGAAAGCAAATCGAAATGAATTCAAATTGAATTGAAATTTGAATTGAATAGAAACGAATTTATAGAGAAGAATTCAATTTTGATTTAAATTGAAAAGGAAGTTAAAATTGCTTTTGAAACGAATTTTAAAACTATTTATATAATTCGTTTTAAATAGAAATCGACGAAGTATATATTATATATATTATATATATAATATAATGGCCTGAATAGAACGCGCCGCGCCGCGGCAGTTCGCGAATTTCGACCATTTATTTCAAACGGACATTACGGGAGATCCGACCGTCGGATTCTCCTAAAACCGGAA
The DNA here is from genome assembly GCA_030737875.1 of Allium sativum. NCBI lineage: Eukaryota > Viridiplantae > Streptophyta > Magnoliopsida > Asparagales > Amaryllidaceae > Allium > Allium sativum. The sequence goes on from CM060913.1 coordinate 187,517,508, forward strand.
CCGTTGGGTTCGTATCGAAAAGAGCTTTCTAACGAATATTAGAAATTTGAAATCTAACGGTTGGTTTTGGAGATACGTCCAAATCAAATTCGGAAAAGGTCGCTGTAAGTGCAGTTCGATGACCGTTGATGGAAATCGACTGTACGGGCTTTGATAAAATTATTAAAAATAGTAATAATTTGTGTAAAATCATAAGAAATGATTTGGGAAGAATTGGGATGAAAAACTCCATATTTGAAAAGATAAAAATGGATTTTTTTTTTTGAATTGAACTAGTTTTGAACTAGAATTATAATTCTATTTATTTTTAAATAAATAAATTGAATTCGAAAAGGGTTTTAAAAGTAACCAGAATTTCCAATGATTGCATTGGAGTGGATTTGAATCGAAATTGTCTTCGGAATATTTCGATGTTGGAATTCGTGATTATACAGGTGTTGTTATGGAAACTTGAAAGATATATTTATATCGTTATTTCCAATACGACATTTGTTAGTCGTGGAATTTGATATTGAATATAAGCCGGTATATTTTCTATTCAGAGCCTTGTATTGAATATCAAATGTGATTTGGGGTTTGTCGTGAATGGTGTCTTCACTAACACTATTCGTGAACCCAGTTGAGAAAAGATTAAATCTTTTTATTTAGATTTAATGAAGTGTACCAATTAAATAATATTTAATTGGAATTGAATTGATATTGATTTTTGGGTTTATCGTGGACAGTGTTTTAAATAACACTCGCTCTTTAACCCGATAATTAATGGAATGTGATTTTGGGTTTATTGTGAACCGTGTTTTAAACGACACTGATTCTTTAACCCAGTTAACGATTAAAACTAAGTGGAGTTTTAATGAATCTTTAATTAGATTGAAATGATCGATAATGGAGTATCACCAGTTTTGCTCCAGGCGATAGTTAAATCTTTAATTAGATTTGAACGTGAAATGGTAATTGAATTTACCGATAACACCGTGGTGTTAGATATGAAGTACTACCAGTTTTACTTCATGGGATGAATAGGTTGGGATTGGGAAATTAAAACAAATGATTACTTCGGTAAGGTTCGCTAATCCCGACTAGTTTTGAATTGATATTCAAAATAGAATAAAGAATAAATTCAAGACATTTATCTTGGATAAAATTAATGGGAACCTTTCCCTATGAATGTGAAATCAGAAACTAACTGTCGGTTAGCTGAGTAGAATGGTTTTCTGGATATTGATCTGATATTGGTTTCGGCCTTCGGGGTTAATATTTGGGGAATTATTCTCTTGATTAATTTACGGTTAGTGACTGATGAATTGGAATGAGGCGTATGTTGTGTTTGTGTAACACTTATTTAAAATATACGCGAGTTATTCGGAAAGACCGGGTTTATCCCATTCTGAATAACTGATACGACGATAAGTCGAAGATGAAGACGGTGGTCGAAGACCGGAAGTCTTCACGTCGTTTGGGTAATTACTGATGATCTTGATTGGGCTGTACACCCAAGAAGATGGAAACAGTTAGTGATCGTCCAGACGTACTTGGAGATCGATGGATATGCGGGGTACTAGGTGCCTCCGGTTTCGTTCAGACCCAGAACGGACTTGTAAATGGACTGTGTGTCTGACATTGGATTTTAGTCCGTGTGATTGATCTCTATTAAATATATATCTGTTTGGCGGCGGAGAATTTATTCTCTTGCTTAACGCCCTTCTCTGAGACATACGAGCTCAGGGGTTATATACTGATGGATATCAAACACATAGAGTGAATTGCCTGTGTGGCATGCCTAAGTGGAAATTGATCAAGGCTTCTGTTGAAAAGCAAAGACTTGTGGTGATGATCAAAGCACAGCCTGTGTGGCACAACTTTGTGTAACGTGAATTCGCGAGTTTCACACCCGGTATGAACCAAAAACGGGAGACGGACCTCAGGGAGGACTTGCGTTTCTTTCTAGCTAGAAGTGGCGTCAGTGGTTTTACACGCCTTGACGAGTTTGACTTATGTGGTTGTTGCTGTTGCGAGGCGCCTCGGTTATATCGGTTTCGGCCGATGCATTCTGGTCGGCTGACGGACCAGACTTACACCCCATAGGGTGGGGAAACGTAGTGTTCAGGAATTTTAATCCACATCGGTGGACCGGCCCTGACGATCCAAAGGCTTGACTGAGTACTTGCCTGAGGGGCGGGCTAGAGCGTCTCGAATCGGTTGAGGACTATCTTTTGCCTCGGTTCATAGACGGAAATCCAATTTCCAAATACGTGACATTTGCGGTTTTAATTGTAGAACCTAGTATGGTGACATAGTGGGATGGGGCGCTCATGCCGCCTATGATTGATACTTATGATTTGAAGTTGTTTTATACACTATGCACTTATAATAGTATCAAATAATGTGTTTTAAACGTATCAAGCATTCTTTGGCTGTTATAAGGTAAAAACCCTATCCTCGGCTGCGTTGCATTGTGTGATGGGACCTGGGTCTTATAACAGCTTCATTTTTCTTTATTTAGCATTGCGCTGTTTGTTTTATGCACTGGTATTCTTGGGAGGAAACCCGTTCCGTGTTATACGGCGTGGTCCCTTGATATAGCTAACTTTAAAATAAAGATTTATAACTGTTTTAGTTCTCACACCAGTCCCATGACTGACCTGGAGTTTATTGTTTTAACCTAAACTCTGGGTGCCCTTATTTTGACACGGGCAGCTAGTAGTTTTGGTTTTTGCATATTTATATTCACAGGATCCTGGTTTACAGCTGGAATGATATCCGGAAAGCTTTGTATCCGTATATCTCTTCTAGTTGTGTATTGTATTATTTTCCGCTGCGTTGTATTTAAATGTAATTTAAATCTCTGATATCTCTGTGTAATATTCATTTTTACTCTGTATATTCTTGTATTCTGATGCATTGTTGTAATATACAATGAAATGTTCTTTTATATGCATTCTGTTGTGGTTTGTTCTCGAACTATCCGACGCTTTCCTTTACGGGGAAGTTGCGGGTCTTTACATAGGAAATATACTTTTATTTGCATTTTATTTGCGAATAAAAGAACAAAATGGTTAGACATATTTTTATATTCATTTCTTTTGTAAATAAAAGAACAAATTTAGAAACACATTTTTATTTACATATTATTTGTAAATAAAAAGGCTTATTTAGAATTTACATTGTTATTTACATCTTATTTGTAAATAAAAAGGAATAACTGGAAAGCACATTTTGTTTACACTTTATTTGTACACTAAAACCCATATTGGTAAAAACACATTTTTATTTACAATTTATTGTTAAATAAAAGGTATATTTGGAAAACGCATTTTTTATTTACATTTTACTTGTAAATAAAAAGACATATATGAGAATTTCATTTTTTATTTACATTTTGTATGTAAATAGAAATACATATTAAAGAATTAAACTTTTATTTACATTTTATATGTAAGTAAAGGTACCCGTTTGAAAATTACATTGTTTTTTTTTCATTTGATATGTAAAAAAAAAAAAATCATTTCTAGAAATTACGTTTTTAATTGCATTTTATATGTAAATAAAAATCCAAATCGAAGAGTTACGTTTTTATTTGCATTTTGTATATAAATAAAAATCCATATGTAGTAATTACGGTTTTTATTCACATTTTTATATGCATAAAAAACCCATTTTTTGTGTTATTTTTTTTTAAATAAAAAGATCAAATTTTTATTGTAAATTTAGTACGATAAAAGGAATGGTATGAAATGTTCATATTTTTATTGTAATCTATTACAATAAAAAAAATAGACATGTAAGACGGCAATTTTGATTTTATTTTTGTTTAAATAAAAAGATTTTACATCAAAGGTAAGGTTTTTATGAAATATTGTTTTTCAAGTAGAAGATTATGATAAAGGAATTTATTTTGTTAGAACTTTGTTGAATTAAACAGTATGTTTTTATTGTCATTATAAATTACCATAAAAAGGGTTAAAACTTAAAAGGCATATTTTTAATGTCAAATTTAATAAAGGGATTTTCTTTTATTATCAAAAGTTACAACTAAAAGGTTAGATTATAAGGATTATCCTTTAGTGCCAAATGGATACGGTGACAAGTCTTGATTCAACTAATTATATTTTATTGTTAAATGGTTACAATAAAAAGGATTTAACATTTTTATTGTTAAATTGTTCAATAAAGGACTAGGCATGAAGATTACATATATTTTTTTATACCATTGTTGTTAAAAAGATTTTGTTTATATTTTTATTTTGAAACATTAGCGAAATAGAAGCATAAGATTACATATATGTTGGAATTTCCCTTGATTTAAAAGATTAGATATAAAGGACGACAATAAAAAGTATAACATTGGAAATTATATTTATTTTCCAATTTACTACAATATAAAGAATAGATTTTAAATTCACCTTTTTATTATCATTTTATGTTCAATAAAAAGTGTAGATTTAAAAAGTAATATTTTTATTGTAAAATTAGTTTACAATGAAAAGGATAGATTAAAATATAACATTTTTATTGTCATTACGTATACAATGAAAGTGTAAGTAAAAAGGTATCATCTTTATTGTTATTTTCTATGCAATTTTAAGAATGGATTTTAAGATAATATTTTTATTGTAAAATTAGTTTACAATAAAAAGAATAGGTTAAAGGATAGCATTTTTATTGCCATTTTATATACAATAAAAGTGTGGAAAATTAAAAGAATTATTTTTTATTGATATTTATATGAATGAAAATAGAAAGTTTAGAGATATCACTTTTATTGACATTATATATGTAACGATAGTAGAAGAGTTAAAATTATCACTTTGATCCATTTTGTTAAATTAGAACGGTCACAATATGAATCACTGTTTGCTATTTATTTTGTTAAACTGGAATTAATGACAAAATGAAATTACTACCTTTATCATTTTGTTGAAATATTATTGTTAACAAAATGAGTATATCACTTTTACACATCTTTGTTGAAACAAAATTTATGTGCAAATACAAGAATCACTTTTATTTGCATAATATACAGTAGAATTTATACGCAAATATAAAATCCAATTTTTATTCGCAAACTTGCATTAGAGTTTATATTCTAATATACAAATTGTATTGTTGGTCAGAATATACACTGAAATGTATTGTTATGAAATTTCATACAAATAAAATATAATGAAATTTATATTTTATTTGTCATCCGCAATAAAGCTGTATAAATAAAATTACTGTTTTTGTAACTTTAGGAATATATAGAGAAATCATACGAGTAAAATACATTTTTACTCGATATAAGTGACATTTTTGATTTATTCCATCAACTTGTTAGTGAAATTGAAATTGGTTAAATCTATTAACCAATTATTTATTTATTAATATGAACTGCTATTGGCTGAAAACCCCACACTGGTATTGGGACGATGCTTGACTGACACAAATCCCAATCTTTAATTGTATGTCTATCGATTGATCGACAGGCTACGATGAGCGTTATTGTTTCATTTTAATGCTCACACAGTCGAAATTGTCACTCTGGATGTTAATGGATGGTTCGATGATTATTTCCTGTTTGTTATCCTATACATGAAATGTATGAAATCCATATGACCCAAATTATATGGTACATGGTTGAGTCGCACTCCAATTCAGAATTTCTTCCTAAATAAAGAATTTTTGTATGGTAAAGAATATTTATCAAATATAGATTTTTTTATATAAAGGATATTTTATATTAAAAATATTTTACAAATAGATTTAAGGAAGTTTTCAATTAATTATTATTTAATTGGAATTTAGTACAAGCATTGGATTTTTGGGTTGTCGTGGACGGTGTCTTAAATAACATTGTCCTTAAACCCCGTTGAAAGAGTTCACCTTTTTATTAAGATTATTTACAATTATATTTTTGAAATTAATTGATATGTGGATTGGATTTATCGTGAACGGTGTTTTTAAATGACATTTGTTCTTTAATCCAAGTTATATTGAAATTATTATTTGGAATTTATAAATCTATTTTATAGATTTAAAAGAAGATTTTCTAAAAATCAGGTTTTTACAATTTAATATATTAAATTGGAATTAAGGGGAAATCCGATTGGTAATAATCGAGATGGGCTTCTGTAAAAGAAGGCCGATATTATATATGGAATTTAAAAGGCTTTGCCGTTATTCCATTTATATTATTAGTCCGATACAGAAATTTATATCGGTTATATATTGATTTAATTTCTGTGGAAATTCCATATTTTTGGAAATTGATTTCTGATTTATCGTGAACTGTGTTTTAGATGACACTAGTTATTTAACCCAATTTAAGTCAGGATTTACTTATTAAATTAATAATCTTGTAATAATGATTTTTGATAAAACAAATCAAAATTGGAGTTATTAAATCTTTTTAGAAAAGATTTAATATTTAATTTATTGATTTTATCTTTGATAAAATTAATGAGAACTGTTTAATATAAATATTTTATTAAAAGAACAATCAGAGTTGGAATGTGGCGCATGGTTGATTTTAATTACAAATACGCGAGTTATTCAAAAAGACCTGGTTTATCCCATTCTGAATAATCATCACGACGATCAAGGGTCGAAGATGAAGACGGTGGTTGAAGACCAGAGAGCTTCACATCGTTTGGTTGATGATGACTGATATCTTGAATTGGGACTGACCCCCCAAGGCAAGGTAATAAGTGATGATCGTCCAGACGTACTAGAGATCGACGGATACGTTGTTTCGTTCAGACCCAGAACAGACTTGTAAATGGATTGTGTGTCTGACATTGTATTCCTTTTATACTGTATTTATTGAATGCTACTAATTATATATTTCTGTTGGTGGTGAAGGATTTATTCTTTGCTTAACACCCTTCTCTGAGACGTACAATCTTAGAGGTTATATATTGGTACAAATCAATGGTATGGTACAGATTGACAATGTGGCATGCCAAGATACAATGATCAAGGCTTTTGTGAAAAGCAGGCCTTGTGGTTGATGATCAAAGCATAACCTGTTTTGGCTTAGCTTTGAGTATAACGTGACCTCGCGAGCCTCATACCCCGGTATGAGTCAAAAAGGGGATATGGATCGTAGGGAGTGCACACGTTTCTTTCTTGCTAGGGGTAGTGTCAGTGCTTAAACTGGCTGACATTTTACCTATGTGGATAATGGATTGAGGTACCTCGGGTTTTATAGGCCGGAAGTGGTCATACTATAGGTCCAAAGGGACCGGAAAACGTGTGTTCAGGCATAATTAATCCACCACCGTTAGGTGGGGACCGGCCTTACCGCTCCAAGGGTTGCCCATAAGTGTGATCCTGAGGCATTTGCTAGAGTGTCTCGAATCGGAGAGGACGATCCCTAGCCTCGATCTCATGATGGAAACCCAACTTCCAATGCGACACCATGCGGTTTTGATTGTAGAACTAGTATGGCGACATGATATATGGTACCCATGCCGTCTATGATTGATACGTTATGATTGAAGTGTTTTTGAAACATATATACACTAATAATAATATCAAATCCGTTTTTATCGTATCAAGCATTTTTGACCATTATAAGGTAAAACTCTATCCTCCGGTTTGCATTGCATTGTGTGATGGGACTTGAGTCTTATAATGGTTTCATTTTTCTAAAAAGCATTGTGTTGTTTTAACGATTTACTTTATTTTATGCACTGGCAATCCAATGGAGTAAACCCGTTCCGCGTTAGCGGCGTGGTCTTGTGATTAGCCTTATTATTAGATTAGTTAAGTTAAGATTTCTCATACCAGTCCCATGACTGACCTGTAGTTTGTTTCACTGGCAAACTCGGGTGTCCATATTTTCCACATGGGCAGTCGAGTAGCTTGTTTTGCAGATATTTATCTCTTTAGCAGGATCCTGGATCGAAGTTTAAAGATGTGTCCAGAGCATAGAAAGTCTTCCGCTTTGTATTGTTTTTAATTTATTGAAATAAGTCTTCCACTGTATTTTATTTATCGATGTACTCTGATATTCTGTACTCTGATGTAACATTATTATGATGTTTATAAAAGTCTGCTGTTATTGTTCTAATGTATTGTATTCCCAAAGTTAACGTATGCGGGTTTTGAACGATTTTAGTCGATCTATCGATCAATTAAGGCCGGGCAAAATGCGTGTCGTTACACCCATAGAGATATATAGCCGCGTAATACTGGGTGAATACAACAAATTATGTTGTATATGTTGTGATTGGTCACTGTAGGAAATCTGCTTTACGTGCTGTGACGGCAAGGAATTTCGCTCGGTCCGAACCAGTCGCTAAACCGATCCAGGCCGTTCGAAACGCCCTATCGTTTGAGAACACGACAAATCAGAACGCATATAAAAGAACATTTCATTGTATATTACAACAATGCATCAGATTACAAGAATATACAGAGTATCAATGAATATAACACAGGAATATCAGAGATTTAAATTACATTTAAATACATAGCAGCGGAAAATAATACAATACACAACTAGAATGAGATATACGGATACAAAGCTTTCCGGATATCGTTCCAGCTGTAAACCAGGATCCTGTGAATATAAATCTGCAAAACCAAAACTACTAGCTGCCCGTGTCAAAATAAGGGCACCCAGAGTTTAGGTTAAAACAATAAACTCCAGGTCAGTCATGTGACTGGTGTGAGAACTAAAACAGTTAATCTTTATTTTAAAATTAGGTAAATCAAGGGACCACGCCGTATAACACGGAACGGGTTTCCTCCCAAGAATACCAGTGCATAAAACAAACAGCGCAATGCTAAATAAAGAAAAATGAAGCTGTTATAAGACCCAGGTCCTATCACACAATGCAACGCAAGCCGGGGGATAGGGTTTTTCCTTATAACAGCCAAAGAATGCTTGATACGTTTAAAACAAATCATTTGATACTATTATAAGTGCATAGTGTATAAACAACTTCAAATCATAAGTATCAATCATAGGCGGCATGAGCGTCCCATGCCACTATGTCGCCATATATAGGTTTACAAATAAAACCGCAAAGTCACGTATTTGGAAATTGGATTTCCATCTATGAACCGAGGCAAAAGATAGTCCTCAACCGATTCGAGACGCTCTAGCCCGTGTCTCAGGAACAGCCGCAACTGCCCCTTGGATCGTCAGGGCCGGTCCACACGGAGTGGATTATTATGCCTGAACAATACGTCTCCCCACCCTATGGGGTGTAAGTCTGGTCCGTCAGCCGACCAGAATGCATTCGGCCGAAACCGATATAACCGAGGCGCCTCGCAACCGCAACAACCACAAAAGTCAAACTCGTCAGGGCGTGTAAAACCACTGACGCCACTTCTAGCTAGAAAGAAACGCAAGTCCTCCCTGATGTCCTCTCCCGTTTTTGGTTCATACCGGGTGTGAAACTCGCGATGCAAACGTTACACAAAGCTACGCCACAAAGGCCGTGCTTTGATCATCACCACAAGACTTTGCTTTTCAACAGAAGCCTCGATCAATTGCCACTTAGGCATGCCACACAGGCAATTCACTCCATGCGTTTGATATCCATCAATATATATTTAATAGAGATCAATCACACAGACTAAAATCCAATGTCAGACACACAGTCCATTTACAAGTCCGTTCTGGGTCTGAATGAAACCGGAGGCACCTAGTACCCCGCATATCCATCGATCTCCAAGTACGTCTGGACGATCACCAACTGTTTCCATCTTCTTGGGTGTACAGCCCAATCAAGATCATCAGTTATCACCCAAACGACGTGAAGACCTCCGGTCTTCGACCATCGTCTTCATCTTCGACTTATCGTCGTATCAGTTATTCAGAATGGGATAAACCCGGTCTTTCCGAATAACTCGCGTATATTTTAAATAAGTGTTACACAAACACAACATACGCCTCATTCCAATTCATTAGTCACTAACCGTAAATTAATCAAGAGAATAATTCCTCAAATATTAACCCCGAAGGCCGAAACCAACATCAGATCAATATCCAGAAAACCATTCTGCTTGGCTAACCGACAGTTAGTTTCTAAATTTCACATTCATAGGGAAAGATTCCCATTAATTTTATCAAAGATAAATTCCTTGAATTTATTCTTTAATCTACTTTTGAATATCAATTCGAAATTAGTCGGGATTTAACGAACCTTACCGAAGTAATCATTTGTTTTAATTTCCCAATCCCAACCTATCCATCCCATGAAGTAAAACTGGTCATACTTCATATCTAACACCACGGTATTATCGGTAAATTCAATTACCATTTCACGTTCAAATCTAATTAAAGATTTAACTATCGCCTGGAGCAAAACTGGTGATACTCCATTTTCGATCATTTCAATCTAATTAAAGATTCATTAAAACTCCACTTAGTTTTAATCTTCGACTGGGTTAAAGAATCAGTGTCATTTTAAAACACGGTTCACGATAAACCCAAAATCACGTTCATTAATTATTGGGTTAAAGAACGAGTGTTATTTAAAAACACTGTTCACGATAAACCAAAAAATCAATATCGATTCAATTCCAATTAAATATTATTTAATTGGTACACTTCATTAAATCTAAATAAAAAGATTTAATCTTTTCTCAACTAGGTTCAAGAACAGTGTTAGTGAAGACACCATTCACGACAAACCCAAATCACATTTGATATTCCATACAAGGCTCTGAATAGAAAATATACCGGCTTATATTCAATATCAAATTCTACGACTAACAAATATCGCATTGGAAATAACGATATATATATATATATATATCTTTCAAATTTCCATAACAACATTTGTACAATCACGAAATCCAACATCGAAATATTCCGAAGACAATTTCGATTCAAATCCACTCCAATGCAATCATTGGATATTCTGGTTATTTTTAAAACCCTTTTCGAATTCAATTTATTTATTTAAAAATAAATAGAATTATATTTCTAGTTCAAAACTAGTTCATTTCGATAAAAACCTATTTTTATCTTTTCAAATATGGAGTTTTTCATCCCAAATCTTCACAAATCATTTCTTATGATCTTACACAAATTATTGCTATTTTTAATAATTTTATCAAGGCCCGTACAGTCGATTTCCATCAATGGCCATCGAACTGCACTTACAGCGACCTTTTTCGAATTTGATTTGGACGTATCTCCAAATCCAACCGTTAGATTTCTAATTTCTAACATTCGTTAGAAAGCTCTTTTCGATACGAACCCAACGGTTCCGGTTTTAGGAGAATCCGACGGTCGGATCTCCCGTAATGTCCGTTTGAAATAAATGGTCGAAATTCACGAACTGCCGCGGCGCGGCGCGTTCTATTCAGGCCATTATATTATATATATAATATATATATAATATATTTCGTCGATTTCTATTTAAAACGAATTATATAAACAGTTTTAAATTCGTTTCAAAAGCAATTTCAACTTCCATTTCAATTCAAATCAAAATTGAATTCATCTTTATAAATTCGTTTTAAAATTCATTTCTATTTAATTCAAATTTCAATTCAATTCGAATTCACTTCAATTTGGTTTCAATTCAATTCGAATTCGTTTTCAATTCAATTCATTTCGAAATCGTTTTCAATTCAATTCATTTCGAAATCGTTTTCAATTCAATTCATTTCGAAATCGTTTTCAATTCAATTCATTTCGAAATCGTTTTCAATTCAATTCATTTCGAAATCGTTTTCAATTCAATTCATTTCGAAATCGTTTTCAATTCAATTCATTTCGAAATCGTTTTCAATTCAATTCATTTCGAAATCGTTTTCAATTCAATTCATTTCGAAATCGTTTTAAAATCGATATAAATATCGTTCACGTCAAAATGGCGTCAATCTAATCAACACGGCTTCATAAATTTCTATTTTCAAAATAGTTGTTATTATCAAAATATTTCGTTCAACACATGACCAATCTCAATGAATGAGTACTGTCAACACATGAACTTTTATTTTATAATATTCTTTATTTTTCAAATTGGAATGAGGCCCAATCAATTACCATATAAAGTTAATTATATGGATTTTCATACAACACATGTATATCATAGCATTGAAAAATAATCAACCATCAACCAAAGTGCACTACACTGTATAAGCATCAAATATAGATATTCAACGCTTATAACAGCCTGTCAATCGATCGATCGACATATTTAATCAATCAGGATGAGTGAACTTCAAATTTCATCCCAACACCCGTGTGGGGTTTCAAACAATCAAACACCTATTTTATTTGTGCTGTTGGGCGATGTGTAAAATTTATCGTCCCAATCAATGTTATTCAAATAGGTGTACATAAACAAACCGTCCGGTTTATAAATGAATATTTTATTTTATTCACTTCACGTTAAAAATTATATTTTTAACGATAAAACATTTTATTTCAACCTATGAATTTCTATTCAATTCATTTATCCAATAAAATGATATTTTTATTTTTCTAACTTATTTTAGAAAATTTCGGCGGCATAACGGCACGATACTAGAAACGGGACGAGGCCTAGCCTTATCCCCGGTCTAGTGAAGGCCCACGCCATTCACACATCAATCAAATCAATTCGTTATGCAAACCACAAAATTTGGAGTAAGAGTCTAACCTAGCCTTACTCCTTCGCCTTATAACGGCGCACGTCTAATCCTAACCAATTTATCGATTCGATTTTTCACACCACAAACCACATTCAAACCAATATCTCAATCAATCACCAAACAGTCAAACAAACAAGTCCATGGTCTGTGGACGATTGTGTCGGGTGCTACTAAGCACCGTCTGCATCCTAGTATATATATAACTAGAAAAATAAATTGAAAGGTGAGAAATTCTCACGTATAGCTGTCCTAGCTCCACGGCTCTTCTTTTGCAGAAACTTCGTCGCTCTCGCCTTTTTGTCATCTTCGTTGCCCGCGGCCACTACATATGTAAAAATCGAATTTTCACTACGCTATTCATATATAAAAATCATATTTTTAATTCGAAGTTCAATATATAAAAATCATATTTTTAATTCGAAGTTCAATATATAAAAATCATATTTTTAATTCGAAGTTCAATATATAAAAATCATATTTTAATTCGAAGTTCAATATATAAAAATCATATTTTCTTTCGAAGTTCAAAACATAAAAATCATATTTTCTTTCGAAGTTCAAAACATAAAAATCCTATTTTCTTTCGAAGTTCAAAACATAAAAATCCTATTTTCTTTCGAAGTTCAAAACATAAAAATCCTATTTTCTTTCGAAGTTCAAAACATAAAAATCCTATTTTCTTTCGAAGTTCAAAACATAAAAATCCTATTTTCTTTCGAAGTTCAAAACATAAAAATCCTAATTTTTTTCGAAGTTCAAAACATAAAAATCCTATTTTCTTTCGAAGTTCAAAACATAAAAATCCTATTTTTTTTTTCGAAGTTCAAAACATAAAAATCCTATTTTCTTTCGAAGTTCAAAACATAAAAATCCTATTTTCTTTCGAAGTTCAAAACATAAAAATCCTATTTTCTTTCGAAGTTCAAAACATAAAAATCCTATTTTCTTTCGAAGTTCAAAATATAAAAATCCTATTTTTTTTCGAAGTTCAAAACATAAAAATCATATTTTCTTTCGAAGTTCAAAACATAAAAATCCTATTTTCTTTCGAAGTTCAAAACATAAAACTCCTATTTTCTTTCGAAGTTCAAAACATAAAAATCCTATTTTCTTTCGAAGTTCAAAACATAAAAATCCTATTTTCTTTCGAAGTTCAAAACATAAAAATCCTATTTTCTTTCGAAGTTCAAAACATAAAAATCATATTTTCTTTCGAAGTTCAAAACATAAAAATATTTTCTTTCGAAGTTCAAAACATAAAAATCCTATTTTTTTTCGAAGTTCAAAACATAAAAATCATATTTTCTTTCGAAGTTCAAAACATAAAAATCCTATTTTTTTTTCGAAGTTCAAAACATAAAAATCCTATTTTCTTTCGAAGTTCAAAACATAAAAATCCTATTTTCTTTCGAAGTTCAAAACATAAAAATCCTATTTTCTTTCGAAGTTCAAAACATAAAAATCCTATTTTTTTCGAAGTTCAAAACATAAAAATCATATTTTTATTTCCTATTTTACATATAAAAGACAACATTTTTATTTCCTATTTTACATATAAAAGACAACATTTTTATTTCCTATCTAACATATAAAAGACAACATTTTTATTTCATATCTAAACATAAACATCATTTCTTTTGTAAATTAAGAAAAGAAATCAGATCTCTATATTATATAAAACAAAATCAGAAAGGAAGAAAAAGGGACTTACATTTTTGGGTTTTTACTGAGGAAGAGGGGGGGTATTGGCGTTCGCAGTTCGTCAGAGGGTCGGTGGAGGTGCGGAAACAGGAGGAGGAAGGAAGAAGAGAGGTGCGGTGGCCTCCTGGTGATAGGCGGCGACTGTTACTGGCGGAGGAGGGTTTGGGTTCGGTTTTCGGCGAGGAGGGGGTTCGGGTGGGTGCCTGGAAGGGAGGAGAGGCTAGGGGAGGGGTGCGGTAGCCCTCCTGGGCGGCGGCGATGGCTATGGGGGGGGGAGGCGATTGCGAGTAGGATTTTTCTCTTTTTTTTTTTTTATTCTGAAATCGAAATGAAACAAAAGGGGGGCCAGAGCGGGTTAACGGGGGGAGGAAGAGAAGTTTTTTTTTTTTTTTTTAATATTATATTATTTAATTCCGTAAAAAGCCACCTTTATTTTCGACCTCAAAACGAGGCTCCTCGCCTGTCGTCCATAGCGTTTTACCCCCATTCCGAACACAATGGGATATGTATCGCAAGCTGATTTGATTGTTTCGATTAGTTTCCGTTGAATTTACATTTAAATCACTATATTGAATTTTAAACGTACATTTCAGATTACCGGGGTCGCATACTAACCCTAAAAATTCTCGAAAAATATTTTCTAGCTTTGTATTGACGATACGGTCTTAACAAAACTAGTTTCGTCGAATTCTGAGACCATTAGAAAAATGGCCAATTTCCAGTCGATTAAAATCAACTGAAACTGGTCAAACGCGTTTTCCTTTGCCACGCTCACATATTGATTCGAAAAATTATGTAATTTGGGATCTAACAATAATTCGACATCACGGACCCAACAAAAATGGTTTCGTCGAAATCCGAGGTCATTTGCAAAATGTCCATTTTTAAGGGCCTGAATTCCATAGCGACTAGTCAGAATTTTCAACTGGACATATATCTTGATTCTCGCTACGAAATTTCGATTGGTCAGATTCCTTGGAAAAATATCATCGATTAGATCCTATCATTTTTGGTTTCACTAAAATCCGGTTTGTTTTGCACCCGGTATATTCAATTGAAGTTTGAAATCGAATTATCGAACTACCGCGCCATTTTCAATTCTATTTAATTATATATAAATATTTATATTCTAACGACGACGCGTATAAATATATACGTTCGAATTATATTTAAAATAAATTTCATGTCGATATTATTTAAAATAATCCATTTTAAATAATCAAAATTCGCTAAAATTGCCAAAATAAAAATTTCAAACTGGCTCGCATTTTACGGGTTGTTACAATCTCCCCCACTTAAAACTTTTCGTCCCCGAAAAGGAACAAAGTCGAAAGTGGTTTGATTAATCAACTCTACGTTCGATCAGACTTCCATTCTCCAACTTTTCAGTTTCTGAGAAATTTCAAAATTTCAAAAATTTGGCTAACACCCTAAATTTTTGAAAAATTTCGCCATAACCTCCCCTGCACCGGGAGCATCGGGGAATTTCAAATAGCTTCCCCGGTCCTTCAGATCTCAAAAAGAAAAAGAAAAAGCCAAGCGGCTAGCCAATAGGCTCACAAAATCATCATCACCCAAACAAAACAGGAAATTATGTAGTAAACATGTACCTATTTGTCGGGCAAACAAATTTTATTCTCTGCTCTAGCCTCCTTGCTATGACCTGTTCAAAAGATATACATGTATGCATGCAAATGCGACCAATTTTCAATACAATCCATTATTCGATCAAATTAGGCATAATGGTTCAAAATTTTCAAACAATTAAACAAACCACACAATCATCAATCAATTAGTGAATTAGAGTTTCAAATTCATAATTTTGATACATATACAAAAATCATGTTTATGATGCCAAATCACAACAAGGTATTCTAGCTATATAAGATTTGGTTCTCACACCAGTCTAATGGAAATATATAGATATCACACTTTCGTTACTCGAAAATAAATGCTGGTGATGGTATACTTCATCATCAGGACCATGTCCGGGCGACTAGAGTGCGACTCTATAACTATCCAATATATTAAAACTTCGAATACACGCGGATCAGACGTATACGCAAAATCTATATATACTGGATTGTCCACATC
Source organism: Allium sativum (assembly GCA_030737875.1). Classification (NCBI taxonomy): domain Eukaryota; kingdom Viridiplantae; phylum Streptophyta; class Magnoliopsida; order Asparagales; family Amaryllidaceae; genus Allium; species Allium sativum. Next base: position 187,533,888 of record CM060913.1, read on the forward strand.
AATATAAATAAATAATCAAATACGAATAATTGATTTAAATTTTCAAAACAAAATTTGTTTTCACTTTTTTAAAAATATACTCTTCAAACTCGTTTTAGGATACTACTGATCCCATCTCTAACGAGTCACTCTCATTGGATATTGCTAATCCGATATCTGATGAATTCTTTCGTACGGTTCTAATGTGCCTTGTTCTCTGAGCTTTGTAAACCAAAGCTCTGATACCAACTGTGACGGCAAGGAATTTCGCTCGGTCCGAACCAGTCGCTAAACCGATCCAGGCCGTTCGAAACGCCCTATCGTTTGAGAACACGACAAATCAGAACGCATATAAAAGAACATTTCATTGTATATTACAACAATGCATCAGATTACAAGAATATACAGAGTATCAATGAATATAACACAGGAATATCAGAGATTTAAATTACATTTAAATACATAGCAGCGGAAAATAATACAATACACAACTAGAATGAGATATACGGATACAAAGCTTTCCGGATATCGTTCCAGCTGTAAACCAGGATCCTGTGAATATAAATCTGCAAAACCAAAACTACTAGCTGCCCGTGTCAAAATAAGGGCACCCAGAGTTTAGGTTAAAACAATAAACTCCAGGTCAGTCATGTGACTGGTGTGAGAACTAAAACAGTTAATCTTTATTTTAAAATTAGGTAAATCAAGGGACCACGCTGTATAACACGGAACGGGTTTCCTCCCAAGAATACCAGTGCATAAAACAAACAGCGCAATGCTAAATAAAGAAAAATGAAGCTGTTATAAGACCCAGGTCCTATCACACAATGCAACGCAAGCCGGGGGATAGGGTTTTTCCTTATAACAGCCAAAGAATGCTTGATACGTTTAAAACAAATCATTTGATACTATTATAAGTGCATAGTGTATAAACAACTTCAAATCATAAGTATCAATCATAGGCGGCATGAGCGTCCCATGCCACTATGTCGCCATATATAGGTTTACAAATAAAACCGCAAAGTCACGTATTTGGAAATTGGATTTCCATCTATGAACCGAGGCAAAAGATAGTCCTCAACCGATTCGAGACGCTCTAGCCCGTGTCTCAGGAACAGCCGCAACTGCCCCTTGGATCGTCAGGGCCGGTCCACACGGAGTGGATTATTATGCCTGAACAATACGTCTCCCCACCCTATGGGGTGTAAGTCTGGTCCGTCAGCCGACCAGAATGCATTCGGCCGAAACCGATATAACCGAGGCGCCTCGCAACCGCAACAACCACAAAAGTCAAACTCGTCAGGGCGTGTAAAACCACTGACGCCACTTCTAGCTAGAAAGAAACGCAAGTCCTCCCTGATGTCCTCTCCCGTTTTTGGTTCATACCGGGTGTGAAACTCGCGATGCAAACGTTACACAAAGCTACGCCACAAAGGCCGTGCTTTGATCATCACCACAAGACTTTGCTTTTCAACAGAAGCCTCGATCAATTGCCACTTAGGCATGCCACACAGGCAATTCACTCCATGCGTTTGATATCCATCAATATATATTTAATAGAGATCAATCACACAGACTAAAATCCAATGTCAGACACACAGTCCATTTACAAGTCCGTTCTGGGTCTGAACGAAACCGGAGGCACCTAGTACCCCGCATATCCATCGATCTCCAAGTACGTCTGGACGATCACCAACTGTTTCCATCTTCTTGGGTGTACAGCCCAATCAAGATCATCTGTTATCACCCAAACGACGTGAAGACCTCCGGTCTTCGACCATCGTCTTCATCTTCGACTTATCGTCGTATCAGTTATTCAGAATGGGATAAACCCGGTCTTTCCGAATAACTCGCATATATTTTAAATAAGTGTTACACAAACACAACATACGCCTCATTCCAATTCATTAGTCACTAACCGTAAATTAATCAAGAGAATAATTCCTCAAATATTAACCCCGAAGGCCGAAACCAACATCAGATCAATATCCAGAAAACCATTCTGCTTGGCTAACCGACAGTTAGTTTCTAAATTTCACATTCATAGGGAAAGATTCCCATTAATTTTATCAAAGATAAATTCCTTGAATTTATTCTTTAATCTACTTTTGAATATCAATTCGAAATTAGTCGGGATTTAACGAACCTTACCGAAGTAATCATTTGTTTTAATTTCCCAATCCCAACCTATCCATCCCATGAAGTAAAACTGGTCATACTTCATATCTAACACCACGGTGTTATCGGTAAATTCAATTACCATTTCACGTTCAAATCTAATTAAAGATTTAACTATCGCCTGGAGCAAAACTGGTGATACTCCATTTTCGATCATTTCAATCTAATTAAAGATTCATTAAAACTCCACTTAGTTTTAATCTTCGACTGGGTTAAAGAATCAGTGTCATTTTAAAACACGGTTCACGATAAACCCAAAATCACGTTCATTAATTATTGGGTTAAAGAACGAGTGTTATTTAAAAACACTGTTCACGATAAACCAAAAAATCAATATCGATTCAATTCCAATTAAATATTATTTAATTGGTACACTTCATTAAATCTAAATAAAAAGATTTAATCTTTTCTCAACTGGGTTTAAGAACAGTGTTAGTGAAGACACCATTCACGACAAACCCAAATCACATTTGATATTCCATACAAGGCTCTGAATAGAAAATATACCGGCTTATATTCAATATCAAATTCTACGACTAACAAATATCGCATTGGAAATAACGATATATATATATATCTTTCAAATTTCCATAACAACATTTGTACAATCACGAAATCCAACATCGAAATATTCCGAAGACAATTTCGATTCAAATCCACTCCAATGCAATCATTGGATATTCTGGTTATTTTTAAAACCCTTTTCGAATTCAATTTATTTATTTAAAAATAAATAGAATTATATTTCTAGTTCAAAACTAGTTCATTTCGATAAAAACCTATTTTTATCTTTTCAAATATGGAGTTTTTCATCCCAAATCTTCACAAATCATTTCTTATGATTTTACACAAATTATTGCTATTTTTAATAATTTTATCAAGGCCCGTACAGTCGATTTCCATCAATGGCCATCGAACTGCACTTACAGCGACCTTTTTCGAATTTGATTTGGACGTATCTCCAAATCCAACCGTTAGATTTCTAATTTCTAACATTCGTTAGAAAGCTCTTTTCGATACGAACCCAACGGTTCCGGTTTTAGGAGAATCCGACGGTCGGATCTCCCGTAATGTCCGTTTGAAATAAATGGTCGAAATTCACGAACTGCCGCGGCGCGGCGCGTTCTATTCAGGCCATTATATTATATATATAATATATATATAATATATTTCGTCGATTTCTATTTAAAACGAATTATATAAACAGTTTTAAATTCGTTTCAAAAGCAATTTCAACTTCCATTTCAATTCAAATCAAAATTGAATTCATCTTTATAAATTCGTTTTAAAATTCATTTCTATTTAATTCAAATTTCAATTCAATTCGAATTCACTTCAATTTTTTTCAATTCAATTCGAATTCGTTTTCAATTCAATTCATTTCGAAATCGTTTTCAATTCAATTCATTTCGAAATCGTTTTCAATTCAATTCATTTCGAAATCGTTTTCAATTCAATTCATTTCGAAATCGTTTTCAATTCAATTTATTTCGAAATCGTTTTCAATTCAATTCATTTCGAAATCGTTTTCAATTCAATTCATTTCGAAATTGTTTTCAATTCAATTCATTTCGAAATCGTTTTCAATTCAATTCATTTCGAAATCGTTTTAAAATCGATATAAATATCGTTCACGTCAAAATGGCGTCAATCTAATCAACACGGCTTCATAAATTTCTATTTTCAAAATAGTTGTTATTATCAAAATATTTCGTTCAACACATGACCAATCTCAATGAATGAGTACTGTCAACACATGAACTTTTATTTTATAATATTCTTTATTTTTCAAATTGGAATGAGGCCCAATCAATTACCATATAAAGTTAATTATATGGATTTTCATACAACACATGTATATCATAGCATTGAAAAATAATCAACCATCAACCAAAGTGCACTACACTGTATAAGCATCAAATATAGATATTCAACGCTTATAACAGCCTGTCAATCGATCGATCGACATATTTAATCAATCAGGATGAGTGAACTTCAAATTTCATCCCAACACCCGTGTGGGGTTTCAAACAATCAAACACCTATTTTATTTGTGCTGTTGGGCGATGTGTAAAATTTATCGTCCCAATCAATGTTATTCAAATAGGTGTACATAAACAAACCGTCCGGTTTATAAATGAATATTTTATTTTATTCACTTCACGTTAAAAATTATATTTTTAACGATAAAACATTTTATTTCAACCTATGAATTTCTATTCAATTCATTTATCCAATAAAATGATATTTTTATTTTTCTAACTTATTTTAGAAAATTTCGGCGGCATAACGGCACGATACTAGAAACGGGACGAGGCCTAGCCTTATCCCCGGTCTAGTGAAGGCCCACGCCATTCACACATCAATCAAATCAATTCGTTATGCAAACCACAAAATTTGGAGTAAGAGTCTAACCTAGCCTTACTCCTTCGCCTTATAACGGCGCACGTCTAATCCTAACCAATTTATCGATTCGATTTTTCACACCACAAACCACATTCAAACCAATATCGCAATCAATCACCAAACAGTCAAACAAACAAGTCCATGGTCTGTGGACGATTGTGTCGGGTGCTACTAAGCACCGTCTGCATCCTAGTATATATATATAACTAGAAAAATAAATTGAAAGGTGAGAAATTCTCACGTATAGCTGTCCTAGCTCCACGGCTCTTCTTTTGCAGAAACTTCGTCGCTCTCGCCTTTTTGTCATCTTCGTTGCCCGCGGCCACTACATATGTAAAAATCGAATTTTCACTACGCTATTCATATATAAAAATCATATTTTTAATTCGAAGTTCAATATATAAAAATCATATTTTTAATTCGAAGTTCAATATATAAAAATCATATTTTTAATTCGAAGTTCAATATATAAAAATCATATTTTAATTCGAAGTTCAATATATAAAAATCATATTTTCTTTCGAAGTTCAAAACATAAAAATCATATTTTCTTTCGAAGTTCAAAACATAAAAATCCTATTTTCTTTCGAAGTTCAAAACATAAAAATCCTATTTTCTTTCGAAGTTCAAAACATAAAAATCCTATTTTCTTTCGAAGTTCAAAACATAAAAATCCTATTTTCTTTCGAAGTTCAAAACATAAAAATCCTATTTTCTTTCGAAGTTCAAAACATAAAAATCCTAATTTTTTTCGAAGTTCAAAACATAAAAATCCTATTTTCTTTCGAAGTTCAAAACATAAAAATCCTATTTTTTTTTTTCGAAGTTCAAAACATAAAAATCCTATTTTCTTTCGAAGTTCAAAACATAAAAATCCTATTTTCTTTCGAAGTTCAAAACATAAAAATCCTATTTTCTTTCGAAGTTCAAAACATAAAAATCCTATTTTTTTTCGAAGTTCAAAACATAAAAATCCTATTTTCTTTCGAAGTTCAAAACATAAAAATCATATTTTTTTTCGAAGTTCAAAACATAAAAATCCTATTTTCTTTCGAAGTTCAAAACATAAAAATCCTATTTTCTTTCGAAGTTCAAAACATAAAAATCCTATTTTCTTTCGAAGTTCAAAACATAAAAATCCTATTTTCTTTCGAAGTTCAAAACATAAAAATCCTATTTTCTTTCGAAGTTCAAAACATAAAAATCATATTTTCTTTCGAAGTTCAAAACATAAAAATCCTATTTTTTTTCGAAGTTCAAAACATAAAAATCATATTTTCTTTCGAAGTTCAAAACATAAAAATCCTATTTTTTTTCGAAGTTCAAAACATAAAAATCATATTTTCTTTCGAAGTTCAAAACATAAAAATCCTATTTTTTTTTCGAAGTTCAAAACATAAAAATCATATTTTCTTTCGAAGTTCAAAACATAAAAATCCTATTTTCTTTCGAAGTTCAAAACATAAAAATCCTATTTTCTTTCGAAGTTCAAAACATAAAAATCCTATTTTTTTTCGAAGTTCAAAACATAAAAATCATATTTTTATTTCCTATTTTACATATAAAAGACAACATTTTTATTTCCTATTTTACATATAAAAGACAACATTTTTATTTCCTATCTAACATATAAAAGACAACATTTTTATTTCATATCTAAACATAAACATCATTTCTTTTGTAAATTAAGAAAAGAAATCAGATCTCTATATTATATAAAACAAAATCAGAAAGGAAGAAAAAGGGACTTACATTTTTGGGTTTTTACTGAGGAAGAGGGGGGGTATTGGCGTTCGCAGTTCGTCAGAGGGTCGGTGGAGGTGCGGAAACAGGAGGAGGAAGGAAGAAGAGAGGTGCGGTGGCCTCCTGGTGATAGGCGGCGACTGTTACTGGCGGAGGAGGGTTTGGGTTCGGTTTTCGGCGAGAAGGGGGTTCGGGTGGGTGCCTGGAAGGGAGGAGAGGCTAGGGGAGGGGTGCGGTAGCCCTCCTGGGCGGCGGCGATGGCTACGGGGGGGGGGGGGGGGGAGGCGATTGCGAGTAGGATTTTTCTCTTTTTTTTTTTATTCTGAAATCGAAATGAAACAAAAGGGGGGCCAGAGCGGGTTAACGGGGGGAGGAAGAGAAGTTTTTTTTTTTTTTTAATATTATATTATTTAATTCCGCAAAAAGCCACCTTTATTTTCGACCTCAAAACGAGGCTCCCCGCCTGTCGTCCATAGCGTTTTACCCCCATTCCGAACACAATGGGATATGTATCGCAAGATGATTTGATCGTTTCGATTAGTTTCCGTTGAATTTACATTTAAATCACTATATTGAATTTTAAACGTACATTTCAGATTACCGGGGTCGCATACTAACCCTAAAAATTCTCGAAAAATATTTTCTAGCTTCGTATTGACGATACGGTCTTAACAAAACTAGTTTCGTCGAATTCTGAGACCGTTAGAAAAATGGCCAATTTCCAGTCGATTAAAATCAACTAAAACTGGTCAAACGCGTTTTCCTTTGCCACGCTCACATATTGATTCGAAAAATTATGAAATTTGGGATCTAACAATAATTCGACATCACGGACCCAACAAAAATGATTTCGTCGAAATCCGAGGTCATTTGCAAAATGTCCATTTTTAAGGGCCTGAATTCCATATCGACTATTCAGAATTTTCAACTGGACATATATCTTGATTTTCGCTACGAAATTTCGATTGGTCGGATTCGTTGGAGAAATATCATCAATTAGATCCTATCATTTTTGGTTTCACTAAAATCCGGTTTGTTTTGCACCCGGTATATTCAATTGAAGTTTGAAATCGAATTATCGAACTACCGCGCCATTTTCAATTCTATTTAATTATATATAAATATTTATATTCTAACGACGACGCGTATAAATATATACGTTCGAATTATATTTAAAATAAATTTCATGTCGATATTATTTAAAATAATCCATTTTAAATAATCAAAATTCGCTAAAATTGCCAAAATAAAAATTTCAAACTGGCTCGCATTTTACGGGTTGTTACACGTGCTGTCCTAATACTATTAGATTCGATGGTATACTGTAGGGAATCTGCTTTAAGTGTTGCCCTACATTATTAGGGCAGACGGTGTATTGTTTAAGCTACGATTTCCAAAGCTTTTGAATGATTACTTATACCGAGGACGACCCGAATTTATAAATAAACAGACATACACTTGAGTAAGTTGCATCACTTAAATAAAACTGATCCAAAACATGTGACATGAGTAAACTCTGCAAAAAACGATGCAATATGATAATGTTTGTCCAACGGGAAAAACAAGCTGACGTGACAAGTTTTCATGACTAAAGCTGCCTTTACCAAAGCTTTAATATAAAGCTTGACCAACGAAATGGTTAAAGTTGACTTGACAAGTCTTAATGATTAAAGCTGCCAACCATCCTTTCTTATTCTCTTCCTCTCTCCCTTATTAAAGACCAGCCAACATTTCTTTCACTCTTCATTAGCTTTTGCCTCAAACAAGTTAAGAAAAACTTGGTTTTTGAAGAATAGTTCAAAGAACCATGTGGTGGTAAGAAATTTGTTCACATTTTTGCTCTTCTCTTCCCTATATTGTTATATACTATGTGATTCGTCATTATAAAGCATCTATTTCAAGTTTCAACTGTTCATTAGGTCAAAATGTCTAATTGGAAATTCGATGACGATACCATGGTTCAAATGTACGATGCGTACGAACGTCGTAAGCAACCAGCTGAAGATGTCGAATTTGTGCCTGAAACGGAAATGGGAATCCAAGTAGATGATGCAGAAGTCGAGTCTGAACTCTTTAGTGCATCACAACCGAACGTTGCAGTACAGCGTATCGGACCTATTCAAAAAAACCCTCAATGCTTGGTTCAGAGAAGTGATTGCTCAGGAGAACCCCGATAGGTCAAGCTGTAGCATGACAGATTGTTCATTCCTTTGCTACTGCGGAGTGGAATGTAATGTGAATGCGTCTAAAAGTCAAAAAAATGCAGGTCGTCGCTTTTATGGTTGTAAAGCGTACATAGATGCACAGAATCGTAAAGGATTGCAAAGTTGTAATTTTTTTTCGTGGGTCGATCCATCGTTGACGGAGAGGGGTGTCCACTACGCACTGGAGATGCAAACTGAGGTTAGCCGCTTGAGAACAGTGAATATTGCAGCAAAGGCTGGAATGTTGTATGGTGCAATGGTTCATCCAGAAACTATGGGTCATAGTTATGTCGTGTTGTTGGGATGTACTTATGTTGTATTGGGTCGTATTTATGTTGTTCTGGGTCGTAGCTATATGGCTGTATGCTTTGTTCTGTAATTTGCTGTATCAGATTGGATGGACGCAGTTTGTACGATGTATGTTGTATTGATCAACTAACTTGTTCGTATGTTGTTCACTTGGACGAAAGCTGGTGTTACAACGTTTTGTTATTCGGAAATTTATGAGTATTGAACATTGTTTGTAGGTTGAATGTACACTTATTTAATTTGATTTTAAATTATTTGTGTAAACTTGATTAAAATTGTTTAAACTGGTTTTTAAAAAGGTAAAACCGAAGGCGAGTTTTTAGAATTCGCACGTTGGCGAACTTTCAAAGTTCACCTTCACAAGCCTGCCTTCCCAAAATGGGTCTATTTGTGTAATTAATTTCGAAAGATGGCTAAACTCGTTATTGTTTTCTAAAATAGGCCTACATATGTTAATTTTCCTTTGATAAAACATAAACCCAGTCAAATTCTATAGTCCAAGTAATGGATCGTTTAAAGTTCAAGATGTTCTTTTACCATTTTAGGTTCATGTATTAATCCTACTGTATTATCATTAACTGACAATTATTAAAGGATTTTGGTGGTTTAGTAAATGTGGTGGTAAGGTGACTCCAAATAAAGTGAACATTTCATTTGTACGGTTGTTATTTTATCCTGGTTTAGTGCTAATATAGACTTATGCATTCATTTGATGCGTATAAGGTTAAAAAAAAATTTGAACCTCATATGAGCTTAATATTATACTATCACAATTATTTATTATTCCAAAGTTATGCTTTCTCTTTGCCTTTAAATTGTTAGGTCAAGAGAGTAAATTGATTATAGAAGTTTAAACGTTGTCTGATAGTTGTTTAGAAATGCAGATAATAGGTCTCTTACATATTTACTCGATTGTATTTGGATTATTCTCTTCATTTTATGCTGTTGTTGTCAGATAGAGGTCAAGAGATGCACCCAAATTGCAAGTGTTTATTGCTAATGAACTGGAAGAGAAATGGGTATGTTTATTTGTCCTCTTTCCAATTATTGCCAGTTTAGTTATATAAAATTTCTAATTTGAAACAATCCAAAACCAATTCTCTGTTTAGTTTGCTAATTAGTAAGTAAACATGGTTTTATAGTTTGCAGCTACGCCACTCATTTTATATTCAAACCCAGTTCCTTGACCAAGTTCAGTTGCCTGACATGCTAAATTGTAAGCACGTTAGCAAGTAAGTTTGGATTTTTTATGTTTGTTTGGATTGCTTAGATATATTATACCGATTTGAGTTTGTTCACATTTGAAGCGGCGAAAAATTCTACTGTGAAGCAATAGATGTAATATGTGAGATTCACTAACGCTAATTCAAAGGAAAAAGCAGAGATATATAATTCCTTCATCGCCATATACAACTGACATTGAACTGTGCATTTTCACAATGATCAATAAATTTTGTGAGCTGAACTCTACTCTTTTTTATGCTTTGGCAGGAATTTCCCTTGGAAAGCATGATCAATTCATTAGTATATTTGTTTTAGCAATGGTAATATCATATTTTTAAATATTTTTTTTAACTATTAGATATTGGATGGCATTCCCTGTTAAAGGTCAAATATAAAGTCTTTAACCGTTTCTAAAATACTTTATGTTTTATTTTTAGGAAAGCTTAGGTTAAGGTTTAGAAGGATGGTAATTTCACACGATATACTTAAAAAGCAACTAAAGCTTTATTTTATTATGTATGGCTATCAAATATGAAGATTAAATTAAAATATTTCACATAAATTATGTTTGTTTTTCCATGTATATGATATCTAAACATATCAATGAAATGTATGATTCTCAGTTTTTTGCAATTAATTGCCTATTAAAGGATTAAAAGAAATAATTTATTTTCAAGAATGTCATGGTATCTTTTCTTGATAACCTGTTATGTTTGAGGCAAGGTTTGAGTGAAGACCAAGATCCCAGCCGTTCTGTACTAGATATGCTATACTCACCGTAACTTGATATTTTTGAATCTATGTTCATATAGCTGTTTTAAAAGCATCTGAGTAATCGATTCGGTGGTTGAAATCATAATGCCAACTACTTAGGATGATCAATTCAATAAAAATATTAACTTATGCATGTTTCAATCATTGCGAATCTTCTTATGCCTTTTAACATCTTATTTTTTCTTCCTTCCATTGGTTATTTGAGTGACTTTTGTGAACACAAAACAAAAATTTAAATTTTAACCCACTTTCTTTAATAGATAACAGACCCTATAACGGAATACTGGTATACAAATGATTTATATTTAATTTTTGCCTCTTCAGGCGTCGATTTAAAGGCATATTGGGATGAGTGTTATTTTTTATATACTCATACGTGATGTTTGAAAAAAAAGGTTTACTTATCCAATTACCTAATGCATTTTTAAAGTTTGTTTGTATAATGCTCAAGGACAGGATTACAGGTTGTAGAAATATACAAGTACCAAATCTATGTAAAAAAATCCATCTGTAAGTAAATAATTCAAACTTTTATGGCTGTAAGAACCGAAGTCTTCCATCCGGAAAAAACCAACAACAAAGCAACCATCAAAGAGTAAGATAAGAGCCGCTGGTTCAACTCAAGACCAATTTCATACACACTACCGATAGATTTTCCATAGGCTAAACATAATATCAGAACTATCCTATATATATATATATATATATATATATATATATATATATATATGACGAGCGTTCAATGACACCCGAAACAGTGCAGCACCCCTAAATGCCCCTTGATTTCCACCACATATCCCATTCCTTTCTTTCTCCACTCATTCTCCCACCTCCCACTCACTTATTCTAATATAAATGTTTGGTTTATATGGGGGGCAAATGAGGGTGCTCACTATTTGGGCGCCATTGAACGCTCCTCTATATATATTGTCTATGTTTAAAAATGAAGTTTAGCAGAGCCAAATATCTCCTAAATTTTTGTCCTGTTTCATGGACTGTGCAACTTAATGGAACTCATACTATATTGTCCTACATCTTAATTCATATTTATGAAAAAAGAAGCAATTTACTGCTTGCTGGTTACAATGTGGTCCATATATACATTGCTTTTTCATTTTTGGCGAACTGAGAACATGTACTGTTACGATAAGTTGAAGTTCAATGCAGTTCAAACTAATTTTATACAAGCTGATTTTTCATTTTCACATATAATGGACAAGTACTTTAATCCTTTTAATTTCTTCATGAACATGTATGTTTGAGAGCTTTTCACTATGTTATTACAATAACTCCATATGGTGTGCATGTGCGAAGGTTTGGTAGTAGCTAGAAATATTTCTAAATCGTCCATGTACGTAAATGTATCTTTCAGATGAATTCCTATAAATATAATACTCAAATTATTCTATTTTTTCTTCGAAGTACATGTTATTTGTTGCTTTATTAATACATTAAAATGACAACAATTAAAATTACTTTTTCTATATTATGTGCTCGAAATACTAACCAATTTATAGCTTCTTAGCTCCTCTAACTTGAACTTCAGCATCTTAGGCCTTGCTGCTATAGTATTCAAGATAAATAAAGTAATAGCAGAAGACAAAGTCATTTTATCTCCTTTACAAAAGTATGGGTTGGGCTTGGCCCATATCAGTTTTGTTTTATCAGAAGATATTGTGGCTATATATATTAGCCAAGTTGTATCGTTAATAAGTAATGTAACAGTCTGTTTACAAGTACTGAAAAATAGACTTTTGCAAATTCTATTTTGGTATCAGAGCAGCAAGGCCTAACCGCACTCACAAGATCATCCACCACCATTTTAGAGTTCATCTCCACACGCAAGAAAGGCTAGCATTGCCTTCTCTCCTCAGTTCTTTGTATCATCATCGGAGAGGATACCATTTCTCGCGTGCAGATCTGAGTCTTCCGGTTATTCTTTTTCCCATTACTGCCGCGCTAAGTAGTGGAATCAGAGAATCTTCATCATCTTCCACCACTGGCTGCAGTTTCACCCATCTGATCGTCAGCAATCATCATTTGGGTCCGATTTCTGGTTGCAAAGATCACTTCACCCTACAAGTCTGCCATCCAAGAATCACTTGACGTGATTCTGGTTGCAAAACCATTGAGATTTGTGAAATTGCCGTCCAAGAAAATATGAGTTCTGAACTCGTATACTCCGAGAATCCGTCACCACCTGTTTTCTTTTGGCGCAGTACCCTTTTTACCATCATATTTCTCCAGCCATGGCAGGAGACAATCAGAGTTCGAATTCAGCCGTTGCAGGCAATGCATCATCAGGGTTTTCCACACCACCACCAACCTTTAACCTCGTAAAACCAAAAAGTCACGTTATTAGTATTCCTCTCGACGAAGACAACTATATGCTATGGAGGTATCAAGTTGAAACTGCATTAAGAGGGTATGGATTACAAGAATACATACTTGGTACTAAATCTGTTCCACCTGCCATAATTCAAGACAAAGATGGAAATCTTGTGAGCAATCAAGATTATATAATGCATCAAAAACAGGACAGTCTATTAGCATCTTGGTTAATTTCCTTTATTAGTGCAAACCTCCTATCACAAATCATTGGCAAGACTACATCATATGAAATATGGAAAGCAATAGAACAGATTTTCAATTCGCAATCCGCTGTAAGAATTATGCACTACAGAAGCTAGTTGCATAGCATACGTAAAGAAAATATGTCTATGAGCGAATATCTTACCAAGATAAAGACACTTTGTGATCGATTGGCTGCTACTGGGCACAAGATATCTGAAAGTGAGCATGTGCTATACATAACTGGGGGTTTAGATGAGGAATACGAATCGATTGTCACGTTTATTGCATCGCAAAAGGCAGTTCCTGATCTTGAGTATGTTCATTCGACACTATTGGATCACGAGGGAAGGATTGAACAAAGAAAAGTTTCACAACCAGAATTTTCAGTGAACTATACATCTGTGTCAAGAAATAAAACGCAACAGAAAGGAAATTCTGGCCAGAAGGATAATCAACCACAAAGGGGAACTACTAATCAGAGAGGAAGGGGCAGAGGTAGAGGATGGAGCAGCAATAGGCCTAAATGCCAAATTTGTGAAAAATTTGGACACGTCGCAAATAAATGCTATTTCAGGTTTAACAATGAATACAACACAAGCCAGGAAAATCAAAACAGTCAAAGGAGTCCTAATGTGAATTTGGCACAAGTTAATTCCACAAGAAACAGTTCAGAAGGATCAAGAATTCAGGGAAATGATGAAAATAGAAGGATTGATGATTCAAGTTTGGATGAATGGTACCCAGACAGCGGCGCCACAAATCATGTGACCAACAATCTACAAAATCTAAATCTGGGCAATAAAAATTATACAGGTATGCATACTGTTTGTATGGGAAATGGTGAGACGACGAGTATATCTCATGTTGGCTGTGGGTATATTAGAGGTAAGTGGCAACTCTATCTCAATAATCTACTTAGAGTACCCAGTATTAGAAAAAAGTTAATTAGAGTATCGCAATTTGCTAATGACAACAAAATATACTTTGAGTTTCACCCAAAGTACTGTCTAATTAGAGATACTCTAAATAAGGACATTTTATTACAGGGTAAATTGGACAGGGGATTATACAAGTTCAGCAATGTGAAATCTAGCTACAGACCTAACGCTGAAAATTGTTGTGATAATATTGAAATTTACCATGTAAACAATAATGCTATGTTTGATTGTTGGCACAACAGATTAGGACATCCAAATTTGAAAATTGTAAAACAAGTGTTGAATGAAAATGAGATTAATTATGAATGCATACCTGATTCATATATGTGCACACACTGTCAAATTGGCAAGAGTCACAAATTGCCATTCAGTGAATCTGCCACTATTTACACTGCACCACTCGAATTAATAGCAGCAGATCTTTGGGGACCAGCACCCATGCATTCAGACCAGGGACACAGGTATTACCTCTCATTTGTCGATGCTTTTACAAGATACACATGGATTTTCTTTCTCAAAAATAAGTCAGAAGCTTGTAAGATAACCATACAGTTCATTACATACATAGAAAAGCAAACAAACTGCATGGTCAAAATTTTACAAACTGATCGGGGGTCTGAATTTAAACCCTTAAAGACCTATTTTGAAAGTAAAGGCATTCAACACAGGACTACTTGTCCATATACCTCTGAGCAGAATGGCTTAGTCGAGAGGAAACATAGGCACATCGTAGAGACAGGGTTAACATTGATGTCACAAGCATCACTTCCCTTAAAGTTTTGGACAGAGGCATTTGCGACATCAGTGTACCTGATAAACAGGTTACCCACTACCATTCTTAAAGAAAAATGTCCCTATGAAATGTTATTTAAGACTAAGCCAAACTACAAAGAGTTAAGAACTTTTGGGTGCTTGTGCTTTCCACACCTTAGACCTTACAATAAGCATAAGTTAATCCTGAGGTCCACACCATGTACTATTTTAGGTCATGGAAATAATCAAAAAGGTTACAAATGTTTGGATGGTAGTGGCAGGCTTTATATTTCTAGGCATGTGAAATTTAATGAGGCTGTGTTTCCTTTTGCAGACGACAACATCAAAACAACTAAAAAAATTATTGCTACAGAGAAAGTGGGCATATCACCACCAGAACTGGCTGAGTGGAGTATCAGAAAACCTGATCAGGAGGACAAGGACAACACAGATGATGATTGTACCGTACCAAGCACCAGATCAAGTTTTAGCTCCTCAAATTCTCTGAACAACATGTATCACGATGATGTTGCTACTCAAGGAAACACAGATATTGAAGATAGTCATAATGATGAGGATACTACCCTAAATGGCAATCAAGGAAATGGTCACAGCAGTGAAAATACAAACAATGGCAACACGGAGAGCTCAAGTGGTCATGCACAACAAGCTGGGGCAAACAGGCATCACATGTTGACTAGAGCTAAATGTGGAATATTTAAGCCGAAATTATATGTTGCCAATTTAGATGAGAGAGAGCCTAGCAATTTTAAAGTGGCTATCAGTAATGAAAATTGGAAAATGGCCATGAGAGATGAGTACAATGCATTATTGAAAAACAAAACTTGGAGTTTGGTTGAAGCACCGAAGCACAAGAACATCATTGGATGCAAATGGACTTACAAGCTGAAAAGAAAGCCTGATGGAAGTATAGAAAAATACAAAGCCAGACTTGTTGCGAAAGGTTATTCACAAGAGTTTGGATTTGATTTTACGGAGACTTTCTCTCCAGTTGTAAAGCCCACTACAATCAGGATTATGATAACTATAGCCTTGCATAATCACTGGAATATAAAACAATTGGATGTTCACAATGCATTTTTAAATGCAGACCTACATGAAGAAGTTTTCATGATGCGACCAGAAGGTTATGAGACTGGAAAGAATAGAAATCTTGTATGTAAATTACATAAAGCAATCTATGGCCTTAAGCAAACATCTAGAGTTTGGTATGAGAAACTTAAGAACACATTTGCAAATTTGGGATTTACTATAGCCAAGTCAGATAATTCTTTGCACATTAGAAAAAGGGGGGAGAGTATGATATACATATTAGTGTATGTCGATGATATACTTATAACTGGGAATGATGAAAAAGAAATCAGCAACATCACGAAGCATATTAGCAATACTTTTTCTATAAAGGATCTATGAAATATAAATTATTTTCTAGGCATTCAGATCATACATAAATCCAAGGATGAAATTTTACTATCTCAAAAAAAGTATATTTTGGAAATCTTAACTCGTGCAGGAATGGATAAGGCCAATTCTCTACCAACACCCATGACCACAAATTTAAGATTATCTAAACATAAATGTGAGGCAATTGAAGATGCAAGATTCTATCGAAGTATAGTCGGGGCATTGCAATATGTTACTGTTACGATACCAGAAATTTGTTCCAGCGTCAATAAGGTGTCACAATTCATGCCAAATCCTCTAAATGATCATTGGTGTGCAGTTAAAAGGATACTTCGTTAAGGCACCTTAGATTATGGATTAAAATTAAAGAGTTGTAAAGAAATAAACCTGCAGGCGTATAGTGACGCCGATTGGGCTTCGGACGCTGACGATCGACGATCGACGATCGACGTCAGGGTATTGTATATACATGGGTTCAAATCCAATCTCCTGGTGCTCAAAAAAGCAAGCAACGATTTCACGCTCCAGTACTGAAGCTGAATACAGATCTGTCGCAAGCACGGCAGCAGAAATCACGTGGATCAATTCATTGACTCGAGAGCTAGCGTTTCAATCGAAGAAGAAGTCGACAATCTGGTGTGATAATATGAGCACAGTGTCTCTCTCTGCTAACCCTGTTCAGCATGCGCGCACAAAGCATATAGTGATCGATCTATACTTTGTGCGCGAGCAAACAATTGCTGGACAATTGGAAGTCAACCACGTTCCAGCGTACTTTCAGAGAGCAGACGTCCTGACGAAGGCGCTCTCTGCTAAGAATTTCTTAAGGATGTGTGAGGATTTATGTGTTGTTGATGGCGGCGGTTAAAAGCAAGGGAGTGGAAATGTGACGGCCGGGAATCTCGCTCGATCCGAATCAGTCGTTAAACCGACAAAGACCGTTCGAAACCCCATATTTGTTTGAGAACAGGACAAATCAGAACACAGACAGAAGAACATTTCATTACTATTACAACAATTCCATCAGATACAAGAATATACAGAGTATAAATGAATAAATTACATTCGATAAATACCAGAGATTACAATAAATTACATAGCAGCGGAAAATAATACAAAGCACAACTGAAGGTGATATACGGATACAGAGCTTTCCGGATATCATTCCAGTTGTAAACCAGGATCCTGTGAATATAAATCTGCAAAACCAAAACTACTAGCTGCCCGTGCGGAAAATAGGGGCACCCAGAGTTTAGGTTAAAACAATAAACTCCAGGTCAGTCATGTGACTGGTGTGAGAACTAAAACAGGTATTTAAAACTTTAGAAGAGAGTAATTCAAGGGACCACGCCGTATAACACGGAACGGGTTTCCTCCCAAGAATACCAGTGCATAGAATAAACAGCGCAATGCTTTTTCGAAAAATGAAGCTATTATAAGACCCAGGTCCCATCACACAATGCAACGTAAGCCGGAGGATAGGGTTTTCCCTTATAATAGCCAAACATGCTTGGTACGTTTAAAACAAATCATTTGATACTATAATAAGTGTATAGTGTCAAAAAAATTTCAATCATAAATATCAATCATAGGCGGCATGGGTACCATCTATCATGTCGCTATACTAGTTCTACAATTAAAACCACAATACACGTATTGGAAATTGGATTTCCGTCATGAGTCGAGGCAAGGGGCAAGCCCCTCTCCGCCTTCGAGACACTCTAGCAAATGTCCCCGGGCTACGCACTCTGGGCAACCCCTGGATGCTTCAGGGCCGGTCCTCACTTACGTTAGAGGATTAATTATGCCTGAACACACGTTTCCCGGTCCTTATAGACCTAAAATCGAGGCGCCTCATCCAACAACCACATAGGTGAAAAGTATATAAATGTCAGGGCTGGTAAGTCACTGACACCACCAAAGCTAGAAAGAAACGTCGTGCTCTCCCTGCAGTCCTTATCCCGTTTTTAACTCATACCGAGGTGTGAGGCTCGCGAATACACGCTATACACAAAGCTACGCCACGTAGGCCGTGCTTTGATCATCAACCACAAGACTTTGCTTTTCAATAGAAGCCTTGATCCATGCAACTCAGCGTGCCACACAGACAATTCATGCCATGCGATTGATATCTATCGATATATAACCTCTAAGCTCGTACGTCTCAGAGAAGGGCGTTAAGCAAGGGAATAAATTCTCCGCCGCCAAATAGATATATATTTAACAGAAATCAATCAACACAGAATAAAATCCAATGTCAGACACACAATCCATTTACAAGTTCGTTCTGGGTCTGAACGAAACCGGAGGCACTTTCCTCGCATATCCATCCATCTCCAAGTACGTCTGGACGACAACCAATTATTTCCATCCTCTTGGGTGTACATCCCAATCAGGATCGTCAGTAATTATCCAAACGATGTGAAGACTTCCGGTCTTCAACCACCGTCTTCATCTTCGACATTTCGTCGAATCGGTTATTCAGAATGGGTATAAACCCGGACTTTCCGAACAACCCGCGTATATTAAAACAAATGTTACACCAACACAACATACGCCTCATTCCAACTCAGAATATTCTTTTATTCACCAAATCACATTCTTAGGGAAAGGTTCCCATTAATTATATCCAAGATAAATTCTTTAAAATTTATCCTTTATTCTTCCTTTGGATGACATTTCAAACCAAATTATGGTTTTCTAAACTAGTCGAGATTAGCGAACCACACCGAAGTAATTATTTAATTTCATTTCCCAATCCCAACCTATTCATCCCATGAAGCAAAACTGGTAATACTCCATATCTAATACCACGGTGTTATCGGTAAAATTAATTACCATTTCACGTTCAAATCTAATTAAAGATTTAACTATCGCTTTGGAGCAAAACTGGTAATACTCCATTCTCGCTCACTTCCTAAATTTGATAATTTAAATTACCAATTCTCATTTCAATTTAATTGCAGATTCATTAAAACTCCTTTTACTGGGTTAAAGAACTAGTGTCATTTAAAACACAGTTCACGATAAACCAAAATCACATTCTCTTTATTATCGGGTTAAAGAACTGGTGTTATTTAAAACACTGTTCATGATAAACCCACATCAATTCTATTCTAACCCATTTCAAATCCAATTTATTTATTTAAAAATAAATGGGTTTTAATTTCAGTTCAAAACTAGTTCATTTTGATAAAAATCTATTTTTATCTTTGCAAATATGGAGTTTTTCATCCCAATTTTTCCCAAATCATTTCTTATGATTCTACACAAATTATTATTATTTTTAATAATTTTATCAAGGCCCGTACAGTCGATTTCCATTAACGGCCATCGAACTGCACTTACAACGACCTTTTCTGAATTTGATTTGGACGTATCTCCAAATCCAACCGTTAGATTTCAAATTTATAAGATTCGTTAGAAAGCTCTTTTCAATACGAACCCAACGGTTCCGGTTTTAGGAGAATCCGACGGTCGGATCTCCCGTAATGTTCGTTTGAAATAAATGGTCGAAATTCACGAACTGCCGCGGCGCGGCGCGTTCTATTCAGGCCATTATATTATATATATAATATATATTTTGTCGATTTCTATTTAAAACGAATTTTATAAATAGTTTTGAATTCGTTTCAAAACAATTTCAACCTTTATTTCAAATTAAATCTAAATTAAATTTTTCCTTATAAATTCGTTTTAAAATTCATTTCTATTCAATTCAAATTTCAATTCAATTTGAAATCGTTTTCTTTTCAATTCAATTCGAAATCGTTTTCAATTCAATTCATTTCGAAATCGTTTTCAATTCAATTCATTTCGAAATCGTTTTCAATTCAATTCATTTCGAAATCGTTTTCAATTCAATTCATTTCGAAATCGTTTTCTATTCAATTCATTTCGAAATCGTTTTAATTTCAATTCATTTCGAAATCGTTTTCTATTCGATTCAATTCAAATTGGTTTTCTATATGATTCAATTCAAATTGGTTTTCTATTCGATTCAATTCAAATTGGTTTTCTAATTGATTCAATTCAAATTGGTTTTCTATTCGATTCAATTCAAATTGGTTTTCCAATCAATTCAATTCAAATTGGTTTTCTATTCGATTCAATTCAAATTGGTTTTCTAGTCAATTCAAATTCGTTTTCTATTCGATTCAATTCAAATTGGTTTTCTATTCGATTCAATTCAAATTTCATTTCAAAATATTTGATTTCGAAATCACTTTTCAATATTCATTTAAAAATGAATAAAATCGATATAAATATCGTTTACGTCAAAATGGCGTTAATCTAATCAACACGGTTTCATATATTTCTATTTTCAAATATTCTATTCAACAAATGAATATTTATTTTTGTCAACACACGACTAATCTCAACGAATGAGTACTGTCCACGTGTGACTATTTTTGTTATTTAATATATTTTATAAAAATTAGGGTATCTATCGTTTGATATCAAATCAGACTTCAACCGTAAATTAGTAAGAGAACGATTCACTAAATATTAACCCCGATGGCCGAAACCAACATCAGATCAATATCCAGGAGACCACTCCTCTTATCTATCTTCCAGTTAATTTCTGATTTCATATATGATAAAGATGTAAATTTTATTGTTAAAATATTTCGTTCAACACATGACTAATCTCATCGGATGAGTACAGTCAACACATGAACTTTTATATTATAATATTCTTTATTTTTCTGATTGGAATGAGGGCCAATCAATTACCATATAATGTTAATTATATGGATTTTCATACATCACACGTGTATAATAACATTGAAAAATAATCAACCATCAACCAAAGTGCACTACATTGTATAAGCATCAAATATAGATTTCTAACACTTATAACAGCCTGTCAATCAATCGATCGACATATTTAATCAATCAGGATGAGTGAACTTCAAATTTCACCCCAACACCCGTGTGGGGTTTCAAACAATCAAACACAGATTTTATTTGTGCTGTTGGGCGATGTGTAAAATTTATCGACCCAGTCAATGTCCTTCAAATAGATGTACATAAACAAACCGTCCTGTTTGTAAATGAATATTTTATTTTATTCACTTCCAAGTTGAAAATTATATTTTTAACGATAAAATAATTTATTTCAACACATGAATTTCTATTCAGTTCATTTATACAATAAAAATGATATTTTTATTTTTCTAACATATTTTGGAAAATTTCGGCGGCATAACGGCACGATACTAGAAACGGGACAAGGCCTAGCCTTATCCCTGGCCTAGTGAAGGCCCACGCCATTCACACATCAATCAAATCCATTCCATTTCACCAAACAATTCAATTCAAACCAAATAAACTAACCAACTACACAACCAAACAATTTAACAAACAAGCCATCCATGGTCCGTGGATGACGGGTGTCGGGTGCTACTAAACACCGTTTGCATCCTAGTATATATATATATATATATATATATCTAGAAAAAAAAATTGAGGAGTGAGAAATTCTCACCGATAGATATCCAATACCACGACTCTTCTAATGTAGAAAATCTTGTCGTTCTTGCCTTTTGTCGCTTTCGTTGCCCGTAGCCACTACATACATAAAAATCACATTTTTACTTAGCTATTCAATATATAAAAATCGAATTTTTACTTTGCTATTCAATATATAAAAATCGAATTTTTACTTTGCTATTCATTATATAAAAATCGAATTTTTACTTTGCTATTCAATATATAAAAATCTCGCCTTTTCAACTATAAAGATTTTGCCTTTTCAAAAATATAGACTTCGCCTTTTCAAAAATATAGACTTCGCCTTTTACAATCTATATAATTTAAAAATCATATTTTTACTTCACTACTTTATAAAAATTATATTTTTAATCTTCACATCATATAAAAATTATATTTTTACACCGTTATATATATATATTATAAATCACTTCTATTTATAATTTAACATCAAACCTTCACATGATTAAAGATCAAATCTTTATATATAAAAATTCGATTTTTATTCTTAAAGGTCAAATCTTTACTTTGTTAAAAAATCATCACTTCGCCGTGTTAAAAATCCTCACTTTGTATTTATAAAAAAAACTATATCTTTACATCTTTAAAGTTATACCAAAACTGAAAATTAAAATCTATTTAAATAAATAAAGTACTTACAATTTTCGGATGGAGGAGGGTATAGGAGGGGCTGAGGCATTGGGGGTCACTGCAGGAGGTTGGAGCTGTAGCCTCAGGCTAGGCGCGGTCGGATTTTGGGGGGAAAAGGGGCTTAGGGTTTCGATTGGGGAAAGGAGGGGCGACGCTAGGCAACGTGGTGGCTGGAGGGAGGTTCGTCGGAGGTGATGGCTGAGGGCAGGCGCGTGCGGTGGTCAAGGCAGGGTGGCGGCGGTTTAAAGGAGGGGCTGTGGGGCTCGCGCCTTGAATCGACAGGAGGGAGAAGAAGGAAGGAGGAGAGCGGAAGGAAGGAGGGAGGCTGCGGTGGCCCACGCCAGCGCTGGCGGCGGCGAACGGGATCGGAGGGCGGAGGCGATCTGAGAAGCGGCTTTCCTCATTTTTTTTAATTTTCGTTTTGAATGAAACGATGTGGAAGGTAGGGGGTTAAGGAGAATTATAAAATATATATATATATATTATTTTATTTTTAACTTTCAAACGGGTAACTTTTTATTTTGAACTCGAAACGAAACCCACCGCCTGTTGTCCATAGCTAATTACCTCCATTCCGAACACAATGGGATATGTATCATAAGCTGATTCGATCATTTCGATTAGTTTTCGTCAAAATTAACATATAACTCTATATATGAATTTGAACGCGCATTTCAATTTACTGGGGTCACATACTAACTCTAAAAATTGCAGAAAAATATTTTCTAGCTTCATATTGACGATACGGTCCTAACAAAACTAGTTTCGTCGAATTCTGAGACCGTTTGAAAAATGGCCATTTTCCGGTCGATTAAAATCAACTGAAACTGGTCAAACACGTTTTCCTTTGCCACGCTCATGTATTGATACGAAAAATTATGAAATTTGGAATCTAGCAATAACTTTACATCCCGGATCCAACAAAAGTAGTTTCGTCGAAATCCTAGGTCGTTTGCAAAATTCCCATTTTTAAGGGCCTGAATTCCATAGCGACTATTCAGAATTTTCAACTGGACATATCTTTTGATTTCCGCTATGAAATTTTGATTTGTCGGATTCGTTGGAAAGATATTATCAATTAGATCCTAATGTTTTTGGTTTCACTAAAATCCGGATTGTTTTGCACCCGGTACATTCAATTGAAGTTTGAAATCGAATTATCGAACTACAGCGCCATTTTCAATTCCCTTTATAATTATATATAAATATTTATATTCTAACGACGACGTATATAATATATACGTTCTAATACCATTCAAAATAAATTTTCTCATCGATATTATTTAAAATAATCTATTTTAAATCTTCAAAATTCACTAAAATTGCAAAAATAAAAATTTTAAACTGGTTCAGAATTTCCGGGTTATTACAATCTCCCCCACTTAAAACTTTTCGTCCCCGAAAAGGAACAAAGTCGAAAGTGGTTTGATCAATCAGCTCTACATTCGATCTGGCTTCCATTCTCCAACTTTTCAGTTTCTGAGAATTTTCAAATTTTCAAAAATTTGGCTAACACCCTAAATTTTCGAAAAATTTCGCCATAACCTCCCCTGCACCGGGAGCCACGGGAAAATCCCGAAATTGCCATATAGGCCTTCTGATCTCAAAAAGAAAAAGAAAAAGCCAAACGGCTAGCCAATAGGCTCATAAAATCATCATCACCCAAACAAAACAGTAAATTATAGTAAACATGTACCTATTTGTTGGGCAAACAAATTTTATTCTCTGCTCTAGCCTCCTTGCTATGACCTGTTCAATGTAAGTATATGTATATGCAAGCAAATGCGACCAATTTTCAATACAATTCAATATTTGATTCAATTAGGCTAAATGGTTCAAAATTATCAAACAGATAGGCAAACAACACAAACATCAATCAATTAGTGAATTAACGTTTCAAATTCATAAATTTTGATACATATATAGAAAATCTTGTTTTTGATGCCAATTCACAACAATGTGTTCTAGCTATATTGGTTTTGGTTCTCACACCAGCCTAATGGAAAAATATAGATATCACACCTTCGAAACACAAACATAAATACTGATGATGTCATGACAATTATCAGTACCATCTCCGGGCGACTAGAATGTGATTCTATATCTATCCAATATATTAAAATTTCGAATATACGTTCATGACGCGTATATGCAAAATCTTTATATATTGGATTGTCCAAATTCATAATAAATAAATAATCAAATACGTGTAAAACGATTTAAATTTTCAAAAAAAAATTGTTATCATTTGAAAAATATACTCTTCACACTCGTTCTAGGATACTACTGATCCTATCTCTAACGAGTCATTCTAATTGGATATTACTAATCCAATATCTGATGAATTCTTTCGTACGATTCTAATGTGTCTTGTTCTCGAGCTCTGTAAACCAAAGCTCTGATACCAAATGTGACGGCCGGGAATCTCGCTCGATCCGAATCAGTCGTTAAACCGACAAAGACCGTTCGAAACCCCTGATCGTTTGAGAATAGGACAAATCAGAACACAAACAGAAGAACATTTCATTGCTATTACAACAATTCCATCAGATACAAGAATATACAGAGTATAAACGAATAAATTACATTCGATAAATATCAGAGATTACAATAAATTACATAGCAGCGGAAAATAATACAAAGCACAACTGAAGGTGATATACGGATACAGAGCTTTCCGGATATCATTCCAGTTGTAAACCAGGATCCTGTGAATATAAATCTGCAAAACCAAAACTACTAGCTGCCCGTGCGGAAAATAGGGGCACCCAGAGTTTAGGTTAAAACAATAAACTCCAGGTCAGTCATGTGACTGGTGTGAGAACTAAAACAGGTATTTAAAACTTTACTTTAGAAGAGAGTAATTCAAGGGATCACGCCGTATAACACGGAACGGGTTTCCTCCCAAGAATACCGATGCATAGAATAAACAGCGCAATGCTTTTTCGAAAAATGAAGCTATTATAAGACCCAGGTCCCATCACACAATGCAACGCAAGCCGGAGGATAGGGTTTTCCCTTATAATAGCCAAACATGCTTGGTACGTTTAAAACAAATCATTTGATACTATAATAAGTGTATAGTGTCAAAAAAATTTCAATCATAAATATCAATCATAGGCGGCATGGGTACCATCTATCATGTCGCCATACTAGTTCTACAATTAAAACCGCAATACACGTATTGGAAATTGGATTTCCATCATGAGTCGAGGCAAGGGGCAAGCTCCTCTCCGCGTTCGAGACACTCTAGCAAATGTCCCAGGGCTACGCACTCTGGGCAACCCCTGGATGCTTCAGGGCCGGTCCTCACTTACGTTAGAGGATTAATTATGCCTAAACACACGTTTCCCGGTCCTTACAGACCTAAAATCGAGGCGCCTCATCCAACAACCACATAGGTGAAAAGTACATAAATGTCAGGGCTGGTAAGTCACTAACACCACCAAAGCTAGAAAGAAACGCCGTGCTCTCCCTGCAGTCCTTATCCCGTTTTTAACTCATACTGAGGTGTGAGGCTCGCGAATACACGCTATACACAAAGCTACGCCACGTAGGCCGTGCTTTGATCATCAACCACAAGACTTTGCTTTTCAACAGAAGCCTTGATCCATGCAACTCAGCGTGCCACACAGGCAATTCATGCCATGCGATTGATATCTATCGATATATAACCTCTAAGCTCGTACGTCTCAGAGAAGGGCGTTAAGCAAGAGAATAAATTCTCCGCCGCCAAACAGATATATATATATTTAACAGAAATCAATCAACACAGAATAAAATCCAATGTCAGACACACAATCCATTTACAAGTTCGTTCTGGGTCTGAACGAAACCGGAGGCACTTTCCTCGCATATCCATCCATCTCCAAGTACGTCTGGACGACAACCAACTATTTCCATCCTCTTGGGTGTACATCCCAATCAGGATCGTCAGTAATTATCCAAACGATGTGAAGACTTCCGGTCTTCAACCACCGTCTTCATCTTCGACATTTCGTCGAATCGGTTATTCAGAATGGGTATAAACCCGGACTTTTCGAACAACCCGCATATATTAAAACAAATGTTACACCAACACAACATATGCCTCATTCCAACTCAAAATATTCTTTTATTCACCAAATCACATTCTTACGGAAAGGTTCCCATTATTTTTATCCAAGATAAATTCTTTAAAATTTATCCTTTAATCTTCCTTTGGATGACATTTCAAACCAAATTATGGTTTTCTAAACTAGTCGAGATTAGCGAACCACACCAAAGTAATTATTTATTTTTATTTCCCAATCCCAACCTATTCATCCCATGAAGCAAAACTGGTAATACTCCATATCTAATACCACGGTGTTATCGGTAAAATTAATTACCATTTCACGTTCAAATCTAATTAAAGATTTATCTATCGCTTTGGAGCAAAACTGGTAATACTCCATTCTCGCTCACTTCCTAAATTTGATAATTTAAATTACCAATTCTCATTTCAATTTAATTGCAGATTCATTAAAACTCCTTTTACTGGGTCAAAGAACTAGTGTCATTTAAAACACAGTTCACGATAAACCCAAATCACATTCTCTTTATTATCGGGTTAAAGAACTGGTGTTATTTAAAACACTGTTCACGATAAACCCACATCAATTCTATTCAAACCCATTTCAAATCCAATTTATTTATTTAAAAATAAATGGGTTTTAATTTCAGTTCAAAACTAGTTAATTTTGATAAAAATCTATTTTTATCTTTGCAAATATGGAGTTTTCATCCCAATTTTTCCCAAATCATTTCTTATGATTTTACACAAATGATTATTATTTTTAATAATTATATCAAGGCCCGTACAGTCGATTTCCATTAACGGCCATCGAACTGCACTTACAACGACCTTTTCTGAATTTGATTTGGACGTATCTCCAAATCCAACCGTTAGATTTCAAATTTCTAAGATTCGTTAGAAAGCTCTTTTCGATACGAACCCAACGGTTCCAGTTTTAGGAGAATCCGACGGTCGGATCTCCCGTAATGTCCGTTTGAAATAAATGGTCGAAATTCACGAACTGCCGCGGCGCGGCGCGTTCTATTCACGCCATTATATTATATATATAATATATATTTCGTCGATTTCTATTTAAAACGAATTTTATAAATAGTTTTGAATTCGTTACAAAACAATTTCAACCTTTATTTCAAATTAAATCTAAATTAAAATTTTCCTTATAAATTTGTTTTAAAATTCATTTCTATTCAATTCAAATTTCAATTCAATTTGAAATCGTTTTCTTTTCAATTCAATTCGAAATCGTTTTCAATTCAATTCATTTCGAAATTGTTTTCAATTCAATTCATTTCGAAATCGTTTTCAATTCAATTCATTTCGAAATTGTTTTCAATTCAATTCATTTCGAAATCGTTTTCTATTCAATTCATTTCGAAATCGTTTTCTATTCGATTCAATTCAAATTGGTTTTCTATTCGATTCAATTCAAATTGGTTTTCTATTCGATTCAATTCAAATTGGTTTTCTATTCGATTCAATTCAAAATGGTTTTCTATTCGATTCAATTCAAATTGGTTTTCTATTCGATTCAATTCAAATTGGTTTTCTAATCAATTCAATTCAAATTGGTTTTCTATTCGATTCAATTTAAATTGGTTTTCTAATCAATTCAAATTCGTTTTCTATTCGATTCAATTCAAATTGGTTTTCTATTCGATTCAATTCAAATTTCATTTCAAAATATTTGATTTCGAAATCACTTTTCAATATTCATTTAAAAATGAATAAAATCGATATAAATATCGTTCACGTCAAAATGGCGTCAATCTAATCAACACGGCTTCATATATTTCTATTTTCAAATATTCTATTCAACAAATGAATATTTATTTTTGTCAACACACGACTAATCTCAACGAATGAGTACTGTCCACGTGTGACTATTTTTGTTATTTAATATATTTTATAAAAATTAGGGTATCTATCGTTTGATATCAAATCAGACTCCAACCGTAAATTAGTAAGAGAACGATTCCGTAAATATTAACTCCGAAGGCCGAAACCAACATCAGATCAATATCCACGAGACCACTCCTCTTATCTATCTTCCAGTTAATTTCTGATTTCATATATGATAAAGATGTAAATTTTATTGTTAAAATATTTCGTTCAACACATGACTAATCTCAACGGATGAGTACAGTCAACACATGAACTTTTATATTACAATATTCTTTATTTTTCGATTGGAATGAGGCCCAATCAATTACCATATAATGTTAATTATATGGATTTTCATACATCACACATGTATAATAACATTGAAAAATAATCAACCATCAACCAAAGTGCACTACACTGTATAAGCATCAAATATAGATATCTAACGCTTATAACAGCCTGTCAATCAATCGATCGACATATTTAATCAATCAGGATGAGAGAACTTCAAATTTCATCCCAACACCCGTGTGGGGTTTCAAACAATCAAACACAGATTTTATTTGTGCTGTTGGGCGATATGTAAAATTTATCGACCCAATCAATGTCCTTCAAATAGGTGTACATAAACAAACCGTCCTGTTTGTAAATGAATATTTTATTTTATTCACTTCCACGTTAAAAATTATATTTTTAATGATAAAATATTTTATTTCAACACATGAATTTCTATTCAGTTCATTTATACAATAAAAATGATATTTTTATTTTTCTAACATATTTTGGAAAATTTCGGCGGCATAACGGCACGATACTAGAAATGGGACAAGGCCTAGCCTTATCCCCGGTCTAGTGAAGGCCCACGCCATTCACACATCAATCAAATCCATTCCATTTCACCAAACAATTCAATTCAAACCAAATAAACTAACCAACTACACAACCAAACAATTTAACAAACAAGCCATCCATGGTCTGTGGATGACGGGTGTCGGGTGCTACTAAACACCGTCTGCATCCTAGTATATATATATATATCTAGAAAAAGAAATTGAAGAGTGAGAAATTCTCACCGATAGCTATCCAATACCACGACTCTTCTAATGTAGAAAATCTTGTTGTTCTTGCCTTTTGTCGCTTTCATTGCCCGTAGCCACTACATATATAAAAATCACATTTTTACTTAGCTATTCAATATATAAAAATCGAATTTTTTACTTTGCTATTCAATATATAAAAATCGAATTTTTACTTTGCTATTCAATATATACAAATCTCGCCTTTTCAACTATAAAGATTTCGCCTTTTCAAAAATATAGACTTCGCCTTTTCAAAAATATAGACTTCGCCTTTTACTATCTATATAATATAAAAATCATATTTTTACTTCACTACTTTATAAAAATTATATTTTTAATCTTCACATCATATAAAAATTATATTTTTACACCGTTATATATATATATATATTATAAATCACTTCTATTTATAATTTAACATCAAACCTTCACATGATTAAAGATCAAATCTTTATATATAAAAATTCGATTTTTATTCTTAAAGGTCAAATCTTTACTTTAAAAAAAATCATCACTTCACCGTGTTAAAAATCCTCACTTTGTATTTATAAAAAAAACTATATCTTTACATCTTTAAAGTTATACCAAAACTGAAAATTAAAATCTATTTAAATAAATAAAGTACTTACAATTTTCGGATGAAGGAGGGTATATGAGGGGCCGAGGCATCGGGGGTCACTGCAGGAGGTCGGAGCGGTGGCCTCAGGCTAGGCACGGTCAGATTTTGGGGGGAAAAGGGGATTAGGGTTTCGATTGGGGAAAGGAGGGGCGACGCTAGGCAACGTGGTGGCTAGAGGGAGGTTCGCCGGAGGTGATGGCTGAGGGCAGGCGCGTGCGGTGGTCAAGGCAGGGTGGCGGCGGTTTAAAGGAGGGGCTGTGGGGCTCGCGCCTTGAATCGACAGGAGGGAGAAGAAGGAAGGAGGAAAGAGGAAGGAGGGAGGCTGCGGTGGCCCACGCCAGCCCTGGCGGCGGCTGTAACGAACTGGGATTTTCGACTCCGAAAATCAACATCAAACTACCATGTTGACCATTCAGACATCGAACATTCCAGATCATTAATAGAAAGAATTTAGAGGGTGAGAATAGATGAGATAGAAATATTAGAATAGAAGAAGAAGAAACACCACACAGAGTCTCACATCGCAGCGGAACAAAATATAATACAGAAATAAATCTTTATTGAGAACTTTTAAAATACTTACAATATCAGAGTACACATATGGACAGTGATAATAATCTGTCCTCATATAACACACAGCGGAATAGTAATATCATACGTCTGGACTCTTCCAGCTCGTCTCTTCACAGCAGTCGATAACCTGAACCTGTACAACCCGGCCTAACCCGAGCATTTACAAAACACCGGATCAGTCTGGTGAACCAGAGTGAGATAAACTCGCACAGTATTAAGGGTAAATCATCCAATCATGATTTTAAAGTTCAAAAACCTTTTCAAAAGAAAAGGATAATCGTAAGACCAAATCCACACATAAACACGGATGGCTTTTACCTTACGATAACCCAAAACAGTTTTGAAACCAATATCTTTTCTGATATTATAATAATGTCTATATACAAGTAAATAGAATCTAGTAGAACGCTTGCATCTCACGCTCTACATATATAGTATACAATCAAAACCCGCGGCCGCTTATTGGAGATTGGATTCCAACTTGACAAGGTATGGGTCCACCTTCCGATAGTGTATCTCTAGAGACGAATACACTGGGTTCAACAAGAACTTCTTGCAACCCGGCCCTCACATGACCGACCCCTCATTTCGCTTGAGTGTATCGAATGTATATCACCGACGGTTGGGATCAGCAACCGTCTCCCGGAAAGGGACAACATCGAAACATAGATTTAAGAAACAAATAGGACTTCCTCTAGATAGGTGATTATACACCCTAATGGGAGCGACCCACATAGCCATGCTGCCTGCCCGATTTTTGTCATTTCCCGGTTGATGAGGCTTGAGGCCAGAATTAACTTCTGATCATCTGGTCACCATTCACTTTGAATGCCACATCGTCAGATCCGTCAGATATCACTAATTGACGTTCACAAAAATACTCTAGCTGGAAGCTAAGAGAACGGCAACTCCCCGCCAACAACTATCGCACGTTTGAAGAAATCAACGTACGTGATCCTTTGGAAATACTCTGTCAGACATCCGTCCATATACGTCATCCAGAAACAGGATGAACCGAAGGCACTCTCCTACCGCATCCATATAGGAATCACCCCATGGATCAGTAGTGAGAAGTCCATGCAACCCGTTGATTCCAACCACGACAGAATCACAGCTTATCTCTACTTGCCAGGAAGAGAATATTAGTGGTTCTTCCGTTTGTGAAAACCCACGGTCTTCACAGCACCATCTCGATCATCTTCTGATATCTCCACGTATTTGTTGGTCGGAATGGTTTTCGAATATAAATTCGATCCCGGTCTTTCCATACCAACAATCGTATTGGAAAGCTTTGATAGTCGGTGTTTTAACTATCAAAATAAATAGTGTTTCAAACATGACACTCCAATGAGTTCACTGGTTCAGTATTCAGCATCATTTGGCCTTTAACAAACTGATTTGCTTTTGTTAAATTAAAACTTCTAACTCTTTTAAATATTCAAAAATACGATATTTGAATAACTCTAATTGATTAATTAACATTCGTCTTAACTCCATTCGCTTGACTCTAGATCACAGCGATCACAATGGTTACGCCTGATTCCCTCAGGAAACATCCGACCGCCGTAGGCTATCTGCAGCCTGCGAATTACGCTAGCAGTCGTACGAAATGGCAACTCATCCTGAATAACTACGTTTGTCTAACTCTATCTCGAATAACTATATTCTTATATACTAATGTCCTCAGAATCATTACGTTATGATACTTAGTAAAATAACTTATAACCATATATGATTTCCACTCAATTCCCCTTTCAAAACATTCGTTGTATTACCATGAACCTCTTTTACGATCGCCAACTAATATCATCTTCAGATAATCCCGATGTTGTTCTAGTTGGGGTAATTTAATTACCTCTCAGACCTTGATCAAACAACGTTCTTATCCTCAGATGAATATAAGTTGTAATCGCAAAATCAATATTCCCATCGTAACTTGGATTTGGTTAGACAACTCTATGATCCACTTCTTTACCCAAATTCGCTTAAACCAATCACTTTTTACATCTAATTAACCATTTCCCACTTTGGGAATCTTATTCCACTTTTACCCTTTCCTACTCGATCTCATTTTCAAATAATGTTAATTCAATATTAACAGTTTAACACTTTGAATCTCATTTAAATACTCTGGTTTATCTTAAACCCTTTTATCGAAATCTCCTTCGACTTAATTCAAATGATTAAGTAATAATTAATTCAAGCTCTCATTCTCGCTTAAAATTCCTTTTATAACTTCGTTATAAAACTTAGGTTTAAAATAAAACCTATTCATGAACTCCTTTCGCCATTCAGTTGTATTTCACTTCAATTCGATTACTTTTAAATGCATTTTCATTTAAAAGGTACTTTTCTAAATTATCATTTATCAGACTAATAATTGCTTGATCAAATAATTACCCAAGCTAAACCATTCGGCTTATTTCTTATTTCCGTACTTATCAATCTGATTAACTTTCTAAAATCACCTAATAATAAATCAAAGTCTTAAATAAGTAAACTATTCATTTATTTCTCTTTATATAACTTTTATTCAAAATAGTATATTCCAAAATTCTATTTCTAGTTATAAAATAAATTTTATAACTGCATCTCTATCGATTCACCTGACGGTGAATCAATATCTGTAACCCGATTGATTTTTACGGGCCATACTCTGCCAAACACTTAACCAATATCGCCCATTGGTTTAAACCAAACAGATGTTGAATATTCAGTCAATAATCAATCATCAAATCAATCACACAACCAGATCAGTTCATATATGAGCATATGAAAATAAATAATACATTTGAGGAATCCGGTTGGATCCCTCCAACCTGTTCTTCCCTGTATTCAAATGGTTATCTCAAATCAGACCATTCAGTTTTGTTTAACCGATAACACTAAATAACAACCATTCAACATCAACCACAAGCAATTCAAACAATTCAACCATTTAAACACGTTTATAAATAAACGTGACCAACCAAGGTGAGTCACCTTTATTGGAACCAATCGTTAAAAATAACGATTTGGTATTTCACTGAAATTAAACACAGTTTAATTCCATCGGTTAAATCAACAGATAAATAGATGACTAGCAAAACAGTCAACCAGTGGCAAGCAGAGCACACCAAATAAAAATACCCAATTTATATAAAATATAAAAAGGGTAACTGAGTGAGTTTAACTCACCTGACTTATTTTGCCGTTAAGTCGATAAAGCTTCAGTTAAATTAAACAGCATTTAATTTAACCAAAACTTTCAGCTGCTCCCAGCCCTGTCCAGATCAGTTCCAACTATGAAGTTCGTCCATACGGTCCCGACGTCTCTTGTCTGGTCAAATTCTGATAACACATGCACTATTAATTTAGTTAATCCCTTAATTAGTTTTAAATAACTAATAAAATTTAATTTACTTCTATTACATTGTTTATCAGACTGGTTATGGTTTCCTTTTCGTTGCGCATACCTCTACTTCGTTCGATTATTGGATTCGGTTCCGGCCACTTTGGTTCCTTGGTCTTTTGAACGGTTTCACAACAAATCCTCCATTGTTCTGAAATGAAGACCATGCGTTGTACTTAGGAATTCATGCCACAGTATTCCTCTTTGCTGGCTCATACCAGAACAGTGCGGCCCTCCTTTGTTTTAGACTGTTTCCACTATCCTTTTTTTTTTTTTTTTTTTTTTTTTTTGCTCTTCGTACTTTGTCGGAAACAGCAGAGAAGAAAGAAAAAAAAAGAAAACGCCTGCTCCTCTTCAATTCTCTGAACCACCCACGCCCTTTGTACTTCTCTCCTACCCTCTCTAACGTTTGTGGTTTCCCCTTTAATTCGCATGTTTGGTATTCGAATTCAAAGGAAGCCCAGGCCTCTTCCTCCTGCCAGTTAGTACTCACGGAAAGTTTGTTTTTTCCACTCGTTTTGCTCAACAAACGAAAGAAAATAACAAAGCACAGTTATTTATAAGGAAAGGCATCGTGGAAGGCAAGTAATTGGGTTTATAGGTTCGCAGTAACATTAGCCTAGCTGTAGACATCAGGGAGTAGGACAGAATTTTGCCAAACTTTGTCGGCAAGTTTCAAAAAGGTGATAAGAAAACACATATGGTAGACTAGTTAGGTTTGTACGTACCCTTTCAATTTTCAAAGCATGTGCATGGATTATTTAGGATAGACAACCCTATGAGTAGCGTACAGGGGAGCAAAGAAGCTAAAGTAGAAAAGGGGATGGATTTATTAATATAAAATTATATGAAAACTTCGTCACGGAGAAATCGTATTAAAAATCACTATATATGATTTCTGTCTTCTGATAAAAAACTATTCTTGATGTAAAAAGTATTCCGGACTCAATGGGACAAGTTTCGTCGAAATCCGAGGTCGTATGAAAAAATTTCCTTTATGAAACCGGAAATAAACGCGCATTTAATTTTTCCACGGTCACCCGATAAATCAAATCTATTTGAAACTGCGAACATCGACAATAACTTTTTGATACGAACCCAACGACACTAATTTCGTCGCATTCTGAGACTGTTGCCCGATAGGCTGTTTTTACCCCGAACCGCTATACCCCTTTTAACACCAAATTTTCCGGTCTCTAAAAATAACAAACTATATACTTATTCTGACTCAAATTGACGATACGAACTCAACGGAGCTGGTTTCGTGGCCTAATTCGATCGTCTGCTCAAGTTACACTCAAATACCCCTTTATTTATTTAAATACGCGCTATAGAAATTGAACGGGCGTTTCCGGCTTCCGTGGTCACATACGATATCGGTTTTCCACACAATTCACCACCGTACAATAATTTAGCGATACGGTTCTAATGAAACTGATTTCGTCGTAAACAGAGTTTGTTTGCAAAACGGCTATTTTAAAGGCCTATAATTTAATAACGATTTTCCATAGCGACTATTTCAAAATTTGATTTGGCCATAACTTATTATCTATAACACGGAATCTGGATTTTTCTCTTTCATATGAAAATTATCGTCAATACGGTCCCAACGTTTCTTGTTTCATAGAAATCCGACTTATATCGGACTCTATATGTCCAGTTGAAGTTCAAACTCGAATTTTCAAACTGCAGTGCTATATTTCAAGCTCTATTTAAAATTATATAAATATATAACGTCGAATTTTGTTTAAATAGAGAATTAGATATTAATTCCATCGATATTCCAAATATAATATTTAACTTAAATAAATTAAATTAAATATTTGACGGCAAAAAATGCGGGTCGTTACATTCTTCCCCCCTTAAAATAATTTCGTCCTCGAAATTTGTTAAGATAAGAAAGAACGTTATAAACCCATTAATTTTTCAAATCCAATTTTATTATAAATCAAAACACGATTTATAACCGTATATAAATATTTTCAAAATATTGAAAATTTTTTAACATCTAAATTTTTCGAAATATTTCGCCAGCACCCCCTCTGTATGGCTCAATCGGTACAACTACACCTCGCCTTTCTAGGCCTTCTCCAATCCAAAAGAAAATAAAACTGCCAAGCGGCTTGCCAAATTGGCTCACAAATCACCAATCCCATATAAAAATAAACGTGTACCTTTTTGTCGGGCATATCATTATATCTTTTCCATCTGCTACCCTGTCAGCATATATAAATGCATTCCCAAACAAAATTCCAATTTTATCCTCAAATTCAAATCCTTCACGCATCCAAACCAAATCTCATTCTTAACTCAATTTCCATCCACTATCAATTTCAATTCTCAACTTACCAGTCCGATACCATTTCAGACTCCTGTCTCCCAATTCAAAATCTGATTATCTCCCGATTCAATTTCCAGTTATTTGGTTTCAATTCAATTCATATTTGTTTTTCCAATTTCTATTAAATTTTGTTTTTTTGTTCAAACAATTTCCCTGGAAGTTTTCAAACAGTTCAGTTTTTTTTTTTTCAAAAATCAAATATTCCCTTTTCAGGGTTCAAAGCAACTTATTTTTGTCAAAGCAATTCAAAACAAGATCTTTGGTAGCAATCCGTCACTTAGAACTCGGAAATGAACACTGATGATGTGGCCAACATCCTCAGAGTTATTTCCCAGCTATCAAAGTGAGTTCAATACTGTATCATTTCAAAACTCCAATTTTAAACACTTTCATTTTGAAATCGATTTCAAAATAAAATTCCCGATGCTTGTAAA
Source organism: Allium sativum (assembly GCA_030737875.1). Taxonomy (NCBI): domain Eukaryota; kingdom Viridiplantae; phylum Streptophyta; class Magnoliopsida; order Asparagales; family Amaryllidaceae; genus Allium; species Allium sativum. The sequence goes on from CM060913.1 coordinate 187,570,917, forward strand.
CAATTTAAAATCTTTCAGGATTTTAAAATTCTCATATATTCAATCTAAGTTCATTTGTAAATACCTTGCCCACTTTTAGGAATTTTAACTCCGATTCTGATTTTGATTTCAGATTTAATTCATCTGATTTCATATTATACGAATTCTAATTGGTTATTTATATAACCATTTCAATTATAATCAACCAACACATCCAATATATTATAATACTTCAAATATATATACTTTCTTTATATCAAAATATAATTTGGGTAAAATTATTTCATTTACCCTCTTTCAAAACATATCGTGACGACCCATCGTATTCGAGTGTTTATAAACTCCTATCGATACAGTGGATCAAATTGATCGACCAGAATTCACTAACAACTCAACCCAATAAATCTCCACAATATAAAACAATTTTTATAAAATCTACAAATACGTTCACTCGTATATATACACTCAAACTCAATCTAGGGTATTACTAACCCCATCTCTATTGAGGCACGCCACAGAGCCAAGGTAATCACTTAACCTTCAGCTCTGATACCACTGTAACGAACTGGGATTTTCGACTCCGAAAATCAACATCAAACTACCATGTTGACCATTCAGACATCGAACATTCCAGATCATTAATAGAAAGAATTTAGAGGGTGAGAATAGATAAGATAGAAATATTAGAATAGAAGAAGAAGAAACACCACACAGAGTCTCACATCGCAGCGGAACAAAATATAATACAGAAATAAATCTTTATTGAGAACTTTTAAAATACTTACAATATCAGAGTACACATCTGGACAGTGATAATAATCTGTCCTCATATAACACACAGCGGAATAGTAATATCATACGTCTGGACTTTTCCAGCTCGTCTCTTCACAGCAGTCGATAACCTGAACCTGTACAACCCGGCCTAACCCGAGCATTTACAAAACACCGGATCAGTCTGGTGAACCAGAGTGAGATAAACTCGCACAGTATTAAGGGTAAATCATCCAATCATGATTTTAAAGTTCAAAAACCTTTTCAAAAGAAAAGGATAATCGTAAGACCAAATCCACACATAAACACGGATGGTTTTTACCTTACGATAACCCAAAACAGTTTTGAAACCAATATCTTTTCTGATATTATAATAATGTCTATATACAAGTAAATAGAATCTAGTAGAACGCTTGCATCTCACGCTCTACATATATAGTATACAATCAAAACCCGCGGCCGCTTATTGGAGATTGGATTCCAACTTGACAAGGTATGGGTCCACCTTCCGATAGTGTATCTCTAGAGACGAATACACTGGGTTCAACAAGAACTTCTTGCAACCCGGCCCTCACATGACCGACCCCTCATTTCGCTTGAGTGTATCGAATGTATATCACCGACGGTTGGGATCAGCAACCGTCTCCCGGAAAGGGACAGCATCGAAACATAGATTTAAGAAACAAATAGGACTTCCTCTAGATAGTTGATTATACACCCTAATGGGAGCGACCCACATAGCCATGCTGCCTGCCCGATTTTTGTCATTTCCCGGTTGATGAGGCTTGAGGCCAGAATTAACTTCTGATCATCTGGTCACCATTCACTTTGAATGCCACATCGTCAGATCCGTCAGATATCACTAATTGACGTCCACAAAAATACTCTAGCTGGAAGCTAAGAGAATGGCAACTCCCCGCCAACAACTATCGTACGTTTGAAGAAATCAACGTACGTGATCCTTTGGAAATACTCTGTCAGACATCCGTCCATATACGTCATCCAGGAACAGGATGAACCGAAGGCACTCTCCTACCGCATCCATATAGGAATCACCCCATGGATCAGTAGCGAGAAGTCCTTGCAACCCGTTGATTCCAACCACGACAGAATCACAGCTTATCTCTACTTGCCAGTAAGAGAATATTAGTGGTTCTTTCGTTTGTGAAAACCCACGGTCTTCACAGCACCATCTCGATCATCTTCTGATATCTCCACGTATTTGTTGGTCGGAATGGTTTTCGAATATAAATTCGATCCCGGTCTTTCCATACCAACAATCGTATTGGAAAGCTTTGATAGTCGGTGTTTTAACTATCAAAATAAATAGTGTTTCAAACATGACACTCCAATGAGTTCACTGGTTCAGTATTCAGCATCATTTGGCCTTTAACAAACTGATTTGTTTTTGTTAAATTAAAACTTCTAACTCTTTTAAATATTCAAAAATACGATATTTGAATAACTCTAATTGATTAATTAACATTCGTCTTAACTCCATTCGCTTGACTCTAGATCACAGCGATCACAATGGTTACGCCTGATTCCCTCAGGAAACATCCGACCGCCGTAGGCTATCTGCAGCCTGCGAATTACGCTAGCAGTCGTACGAAATGGCAACTCATCCTGAATAACTACGTTTGTCTAACTCTATCTCGAATAACTATATTCTTATATACTAATGTCCTCAGAATCATTACGTTATGATACTTAGTAAAATAACTTATAACCATATATGATTTCCACTCAATTCCCCTTTCAAAACATTCGTTGTATTACCATGAACCTCTTTTACGATCGCCAACTAATATCATCTTCAGATAATCCCGATGTTGTTCTAGTTGGGGTAATTTAATTACCTCTCAGACCTTGATCAAACAACGTTCTTATCCTCAGATGAATATAAGTTGTAATCACAAAATCAATATTCCCATCGTAACTTGGATTTGGTTAGACAACTCTATGATCCACTTCTTTACCCAAATTCGCTTAAACCAATCACTTTTTACATCTAATTAACCATTTCCCACTTTGGGAATCTTATTCCACTTTTACCCTTTCCTACTCGATCTCATTTTCAAATAATGTTAATTCAATGTTAATTCAAATAATGTTAATTCAATATTACATCTAATTAACCATTTCCCTCCAGACATCCTCGCAAATCGAAGCAACACCCCGAAGCAACCCTCGAACCCGACCGCGAACCTCCGAACGCCGCCTCAGAGCCGCCGACGACGCCTCCTCCCCTTCGCCAGCTATCGGTGAGTGATTTAGGTAATTTTATTTTTATATTTATTTTTTTTTTTGTTTTATAATTTCTGATTTATAAAACGATTTAAAAACTAATAACTGTATTTTTTTTTTTAAGATTTGAAAACTGTTTTTTTTAGTTTTATGAACTGAAATTATAAAAGGCAAAAACTGATTTTATAAAAGATTTTAAAACAGAATTTTTAAAGAATTTTTAAAACAGAATTTTTAAAACTGGATTTTTTTAAAAGAAATATAAACTGATTTTTAAAGAAGGCAAAAACTGATTTTATAAAAGATTTTAAAACAGAATTTTTGAAAAGAAATAAAGACTGATTTGTTAAAGTTTTAAAACTGATTTGATAAAGTTTAAAAACTGATTTAAAAAGAAATAAAAACTGAGTTTATTTTAAGGTTTAAAATAGAAAAAAAAGGGGTTTAAACTTTGAAATAGAAAAAGGTTTAATCTTTTATTAGAAAAAGATTCGAACTTGCAAAAATAAAGATCATATTTTTAAAAAGAGAAAAGACGGAATTTTTGTTAAGTAGAAGAAGTAAGATATGATTCTTATATTTTTAAAGCAATAAAAATATAATTTTTACATCATAAGAATATTAAAAATATAATCTTTGTTTTTAAAATATGATCTTTATATATTGATTAACATCGTAAAAATTCGATTTTTACTTATGTAGAGAATACGGGAAACGAAAGCGACAAAAGGCGGAGATTTCTCTAAGGAAGTGTCGTGCAGTTGGATAGCTATTGGTGAGATTTCTGATTTTAAAATATTATATATGTGTTGAAGTAAAAGTGAATAGCTATATATAAATATCTATATCTATATATATATACGCCCCTCGTCCACAAACCATGGACGATATTTATTGGTTGAAATTGTTGTGAAAAGGGAATGGTTGTTTGGGATTGTTTGTGATTGATATTGGTTGATTGAGGTTGAAAAATACCCATTGGTGGTTGTGAAATATTTTGTTGAAACCACATAGGATTAGTTTGTGGAAATGAAATAAATATATACATGCCGCCTGCGTGCGAACTAGATGCATGATCCCCATTGTCAAAAACCGCGAGGTTTTAAGGTAGAGCGAGGAGCCGTACTAGGGACGGTCCCGGTGTAACTACCCTGCCGTTATGCTGCCGAAATTTTGAATAATATTTGTGTGTTTGAATTATTTTCATATGCTTAAACTATATTTATTCATTGTATTGAAAACATTCATGTGTTGAATTGATATTCATTCGTTGTTTAGAAATTCATGTGTTGAATGGTATTCATATTTTGAAATAAATTGTTCGATAATAAAAATCACATTTTTATCTATATATAAAAACTATTGAAAACATTCATGTGTTGAATTGATATTCATTCGTTGTTTAGAAATTCATGTGTTGAATGGTATTCATATTTTGAAATAAATTGTTCGATAATAAAAATCACATTTTTATCTATATATAAAAACTATTGAAAACATTCATGTGTTGAATTGATATTCATTCGTTGTTTAGAAATTCATGTGTTGAATGGTATTCATATTTTGAAATAAATTGTTCGATAATAAAAATCACATTTTTATCTATATATAAAAACTATTGAAAACATTCATGTGTTGAATTGATATTCATTCGTTGTTTAGAAATTCATGTGTTGAATGGTATTCATATTTTGAAATAAATTGTTCGATAATAAAAATCACATTTTTATCTATATATAAAAACTATTGAAAACATTCATGTGTTGAATTGATATTCATTCGTTGTTTAGAAATTCATGTGTTGAATGGTATTCATATTTTGAAATAAATTGTTCGATAATAAAAATCACATTTTTATCTATATATAAAAACTATTGAAAACATTCATGTGTTGAATTGATATTCATTCGTTGTTTAGAAATTCATGTGTTGAATGGTATTCATATTTTGAAATAAATTGTTCGATAATAAAAATCACATTTTTATCTATATATAAAAACTATTGAAAACATTCATGTGTTGAATTGATATTCATTCGTTGTTTAGAAATTCATGTGTTGAATGGTATTCATATTTTGAAATAAATTGTTCGATAATAAAAATCACATTTTTATCTATATATAAAAACTATTGAAAACATTCATGTGTTGAATTGATATTCATTCGTTGTTTAGAAATTCATGTGTTGAATGGTATTCATATTTTGAAATAAATTGTTCGATAATAAAAATCACATTTTTATCTATATATAAAAACTATTGAAAACATTCATGTGTTGAATTGATATTCATTCGTTGTTTAGAAATTCATGTGTTGAATGGTATTCATATTTTGAAATAAATTGTTCGATAATAAAAATCACATTTTTATCTATATATAAAAACTATTGAAAACATTCATGTGTTGAATTGATATTCATTCGTTGTTTAGAAATTCATGTGTTGAATGGTATTCATATTTTGAAATAAATTGTTCGATAATAAAAATCACATTTTTATCTATATATAAAAACTATTGAAAACATTCATGTGTTGAATTGATATTCATTCGTTGTTTAGAAATTCATGTGTTGAATGGTATTCATATTTTGAAATAAATTGTTCGATAATAAAAATCACATTTTTATCTATATATAAAAACCATAGAAAACATTCATGTGTTGAATTGATATTCATTCGTTGTTTAGAAATTCATGTGTTGAATGGTATTCATATTTTGAAATAAATTGTTCGATAATAAAAATCACATTTTTATCTATATATAAAAACTATTGAAAACGTTCATGTGTTGAATTGATATTCATTCGTTGTTTAGAAATTCATGTGTTGAATGGGATTCATATTTTGAAATAAATTGTTTGATAATAAAAATCACCTTTTATCGACTATATGAACTATATAGAAAAATAGTGTTTTGAAATGAATTGTTTTACAATAAAAATCACATTTTTATTGTATGCATAAATCGTTGAAATGTGAAGTGTTAAAAATAGCCACTTGTTCAAAATAAACATATATGAGTTGAAATATTCATTAATTAGCTAATGAAATGATTTGCACCTATTTATGTAACATTAGAATAAATGGAGTTTTTAAACCAAATAGAAATCAAATATGAAGTCGAATAGAAATTGATAAATGATAAGAACTGTATATATATGTACATGCAATATTCATTGAACAGGTTATAGCAAAGGGGCTAGAGAAGAGGAATAAAATTTTGTGCCCGACAAATAGGTACACATTTACTGATTTGTTTGGGTGATGATTTTGAGCCTGTTGGCTAGCCGCTTGGCTTTTTCTTTTTCTTTTTGAGATTAGAAGGACCGGGACGCTATTTGCGATTTCCCGATGCTCCCGGTGCAGGGGAGGTTATGGCGAAATTTTTCCAAAATTTAAGGTGTTAGAAAAATATTTGAAGTGAAAACGATATTGAAATTGTTGAATGAACTATATTTATATAAATATATAAATATAAATAAAATTAAAACAAAACGAAGCCGTTCAGTTCGTATTTTGAAACCGTGATTTCAAACGACTAGTGCGGGAAATCCGACCATTGGATTTTCCCGAAACCTCAACCGTCGGGTTCGCCTAGGAATAATCTTTCCAACGGCACCAACCTTGTTAAAATCCAACGGTTGGATTGTCTGGAATGTTTAATTCAATTCAGAAGAAAAACAGCGCCAGAAACGATTATATATTTATATATATAACTATAATTATATTTAATCGAATAATGACGCTGCAGTTCATAAATTGAAATCGTAATTTCAAATGGTTAGTGTGGAAGATCCGACCGTCGGATTTTCCTAAAACTGGAACCGTTGGGTTCGTTTTGAAAAGACCTTCCTAATGATGTAAAATTTGTGAAGATCCAACGGATAGATTTTCCTATATGTGTAAAACAAAATTAGTGGAAAGCAGCGCCAGTGCGTCGACACGACCTGAAACGTCGTTTAATTAAATATGGCCGTTTTAAATTAAAAAAAAATGGCGATATATCGTTATTAAGTGCTATAGACGATATAGAGTGAAAATAAACCAATTTTGTTGTGTTTGCTTGATATGTGATGGTTGAATGTATTTGACGTGAAAATTATAACTAAACAACTGAAATGTGAATGTTGAATAGTTCAACCCTGTGATTAATTGGTTTGAAAATCTAAATATACGTGGGTTATTTGAAAAGGCCGAGTTTATCTCATTTCAAATAATCGATCGACGTTGAGAAGTCGAAGAGTTGAAGACGACTGAAGACCGACGATCTCCACGTTGGATGGATGGGCGCTACTGATGCTCGTGATTGGAGTAGCTACCATGAAGGAATTGAAGTAGTAGCCGTCCAAACATAGTGTTGATTGTACGGATATGCGAGGAATTGGTGCCTCCGGTTTCGTTCAGACCCAAAACGGACTTGTAAATGGACTGTGTGTCTGACATTGGATTTTGTTCTGTGTTGATTGATCTCTGTTAAATATATATCTGTATGGCGGCGGAGAATTTATTCTCTTGCTTAACGCCCTTCTCTGAGACGTACGAGCTTAGAGGTTATGTATTGACAGAAATCAGTCGCATGGAGTGGATTGCCTGTGTGGCACGCCTAAGTGGCATATGATCAAGGCTTTTGTTGCAAAGCAAAGTCTTGTGGTTGATGATCAAAGCATAGTCTGTGTGACGTAGCTTTGTGTATAACGTGAATTCGCGAGCCTCACACCTCGGTATGAACCAGAAACGGGAGGAAGGACCTCAGGGAGGACATGCGTTTCTTTCTAGCTAGGGTGGTGTCAGTGACCTACCAGCCCTGACATTTATATACTTTTCACCTATGTGGTTGTTGCTGTTGCGAGGCGCCTCGGTTTGATCGGACGATCCGGATCCGATGGAGTCATTCGTTGGCTCGTTTACGCCCCAAAGGGCGGGGAAACGCAGTGTTCAGGCATTTTAATCCACATCGGTGGACCGGCCCTGTCGCTCCTAGGGTCACTCGAGCTCTGATCCTGTGGCTCGGGCTAGAGAGTCACGAATTCGGTGAGGACTATCTTTTGCCTCGGTTCATGACGGAAATCCAATTTCCAAATACGTGACGATGCGGTTTCGATCGTATATATATATATTTGGCGACATAGTGGCATGGGACGCTCATGTCGTCTATGATTGATAGTTATGATTTGAAATTGCTTTCAAAACATATAAACACTAGCAATAATATCAAATGCCTTTGTTTTATTCGTATCAAGCATATTTTGGCTGTTATAAGGTAAAAACTCTATCCTCCGGTTTGCGTTGCATTGTGTGATGGGAACTGAGTCTTATAACGGCTTCATTTTATAAAAAGCATAGCGATGTTTAAAAGAAAGATTTGTTTTAAAGCACTGGCAATCCAATGGAGTAAACCCGTTCCACGAAAGTGGCGTGGTCCTGTGATTAGCCAATTATATATGTGTTGAGTGGATTTCTCATACCAGTCCCATGACTGACTCGTAGTTTGTTTCACTTTCAAACTCGGGTGCCCCTTTTTCTACACGGGCAGCCTTGTATTCAGGTTTAGCTGGTTCTTTCTGGATAGCTGGAGCTGAAGATGGATTCTATCATTTATTTCTTTTTATGCTGTTCAGCTCCTATTGTACATATTTTGTTTATTTCCGCTGTAGACATTTATGTATAGCTGAACTGTATTTGTACTAAGTAAGATCCTGTATACTGTGTAACTCTGATGATTACTTTATCCACTATATTCTAATGTTCATTATCTGGGGTATTTATTTAATTCTGTTCTGCTATTATCTGTTTCTGTGTTATATTCCAAAAGATAACCTTGTTTCCGTGAGAACGGGAAATCGGATCGTCTCAACGTGGTATCAGAGCTTTGGTTAAGCTTAGTTCTGGAATATAACATTTGAACGAACTCGTCAGAAATAGAACCAGTAGTGTTCTAGGACGGGTGACTCTATACAGATAGGATCAGCAATATCCTAGTATGAGTAAAGCAGAATGAAATTACACCTCGATAGACACATTTACATTCAAGTATTTGTCTCTATATTTTGAAAATTTTCTTTTTTGTGACCTGACACTTGATCTGTTATGTGCAGAAGAACTAGAAAATGAGTGCCAGAACCAGAAGAAGTAATACTGATCCGGATATCGAAGCTCTATATATGAAATATAGAAATCTGGGTGGAAAGCCATTCTCGGGCGAAGAATCTATTATGAGAACCCAAGCTTGGATTCGTTCGGCTGAGAAAATCTTCGAAGCATTAAAGCTTAGAGATGACCAGAAAAGATTACTGGCCTCCTGGGCTCTCAAAGATGAAGCTTTGTTCTGGTGGGATTCTGTTGTTAAGAATAATCCAGAAGGTGATATCACCTGGGATAGATTCAAAGTGATTTTCTTAGAAAGATTTACTCCTCCCGAAGCGACCGAGAGATTATGTGATGAATTTTCTTATCTAATACAAGGTGATATGACCATTCCCGAATATCATAAGAAATTCAACGAACTTGCTCACTTTGATCCTCATCTAATTCAAAATCCGAAGAGGAAAAATCTGAGATTCATTCATGGGCTTCAAAGGAAATACCAGAATAAAGTATTGGGGCATGTGAAGCTTCCTTTCTCAGAAATGATTTATATGGCTTATCAATACGAAGATCTAGACAAGAAAGGAATGTTGTGCGACGAAGAAGAAGTTTGTTGTAGTGACAAAGAAGATTCAGAAACTGATATTCCTGAGGCAAGTACAATGTCTGAGGTCAGTAAGAAGCTCAGTGCCAAGAGAAAAAGGACCAAATCAGAGGAGAAACCAGTAACGACAACTGTATGCTCTAACTGCAATAAGCAAGGACATCTCTCGATAAGTTGCCGATCTCTTAAGAAGCTGAGGAAAGATGAAACTAAATCCGGTAAGGAGTTCCAAGAGAAGAGAAAGTGCAGTCAATGCCATCAGTCCGGTCATCTTTCAAAGGCCTGCCCGCTACTCAGAAAACCTAAAGCAGTACAAGTAAATGAGGTGGTAGAAGTACCTGCATCCTCATCTGCTCAGGAAAGGTCTGATGTTTTAGAAGGCACGCTCAATGTCAAGAACATTCCAGTTAAAGTACTGTTTGATACTGGCGCATCACGAAGCTTTATTACAAAGAGGGCAGTCAAGAAGTTGGATTTGAACTTGAAGAAGCTCAAAGAGCCAATGACTGTCCGAAATCCAGTTGGAGATTCCATCAATCTCAGTTGGGTTTGTGCAGTACCCGTCTCTTTTTCTTGCTATAAATTCCCTATTATCTCAGTCGTTATGAATTTTGATGAATTCGATCTTATTCTGGGATTGGATTGGCTAACCAAATATGAAGCGGAGGTCAGATGCGCCGAGAGGGTTGTAAAGGCAAAAGCACAATTGGGAAATTATATAACCATACCATGTGAAGGCCCGACTTCAAATAGAAAAGATTTCTGGTCAGCTCTCGATGTTTCTCCAGCCCAAATTGAAAATATCCCTGAAGTTACAGAGAATATTCCTGACCTCATCAAAGATATTCCTGTCGTCAAGAACTATGCGGATGTGTTCGAGGAAGTTGTTCGCTTACCTCCGCAGAGAGAAATAGATTTCAAAATTGCTTTAATTCCCAATGCAAGGCCGGTAGTTCACGCTATTCGAAGAATGTCCTTGAAAGAGAAAGAGGAATTGGACAATCAAACACGACAGCTAGTATGGAAGGGTCTAATTAGGCCTAGTTTCTCTGATTGGGGTGCAGCAGTGGTATTTGTCCCAAAATCTGACGGTACTCTACGACTATGCGTGGATTATCGTGATCTGAACAAACAGACCATAAAGAATAAATATCCATTGCCGCGAATAGATGATTTGTTGGATCGATTAAATGGAGCACAAGTATTCTCAAGAATGGACCTAGCTACAGGTTTCCATCAACTTCGAATTGCCGAAGAGTGTGTTCCAATGACAGCGTTCAGAGGCCCCGACTTATTCTACGAGTGGTTAGTAATGCCGTTCGGCTTATGTAACGCTCCAGCTTATTTCGTCGATCTAATGAACAGAGTATTCAGAGGAGTTTTGAACAAATTTGTTCTGGTTTTTATTGATGATATTCTAATCTTCTCTAAATCAAAGTCCGAGCATGAAAAGCATCTGGAACAGGTTCTAGAAATCCTCAGACGGAATGTACTAAAAGCCAAATTTTCCAAGTGTATCTTCTGGCAAGATGAAGTAAAATTTCTGGGCCACGTCGTATCGAAGGAAGGGATCGCTGTGGATCCAAGTAAAATCACGGCTATTCAGAATTGGAAACAGCCCAGTACTCCCACTGAAGTCCGCAGTTTTCTCGGATTGGCTAGCTATTACCGGAAGTTCGTTAAAGACTTTTCTATGATATCTGGCCACTTAACGAAGCTTACAAAGAAGCATTCTAAATTCAAATGGACTCAAGAGAGTGGGGAGGCTTTTGAGGAGCTAAAGTTAAGGTTGACAACTGCTCCAGTGTTAACCATCATCGATGGCAACCAAGATCTAAAAGTCTGGACTGATGCTTCTAGAGAAGGCCTTGGCGCAGTGTTAATGCAAAGGGGCCAAGTAATTGCTTATGCTAGCCGTCAACTGAAGCCACACGAGAAAAACTATGTAACTCATGATCTTGAGTTATTGGCTATCATATTCTCTTTGAAAATCTGGAGACACTATCTGCTGGGCGAGAGATTTGAACTGTTTACAGATCACCAGTCATTAAAGTATCTGTTTACTCAGAAGGACTTAAATTTGAGGCAGCAGCATTGGCTGGAGTTTCTTGCAGCATATGACTTTGAAATTATATACACTCCAGGGAAAGCCAATGTCGTGGCCGATGCATTAAGCCGAAAGAATGAAATGATCGCCAGTTTCATCATTGCGACTTCGTTGATTGATAAGATATCGGCTCTCCAAGAAGATGACCAATTTATCAAGGGAATAAGTCAGCGAGTTCGTGAAGGCAATGCTTCGGATTTCCAACTAGACAGCGAAGGGATTCTGAGGTTAGAAGGGCGAATTTGCGTTCCAGATATTTCTGAACTCAGAAGAGAGGTGCTGGATGAATGCCACAAATCTAAGCTCAATATCCATCCAGGTGTGAATAAAATGTATAATGACATCAAACGCACATTCTGGTGGAAGTCGTTAAAAAGAGACATCTCAATATATGTTAGTCGATGCCCTACTTGCCAGCTAGTTAAAAGCGACCAGCAGAAATTGGCTGGACTATTGCAACCGCTAGAAGTTCCTGGCTGGAAGTGGGAACATATTTCTATGGATTTCATCGATGGTTTGCCCAGGACCAGAAAAGGAAATGACAGTATTTGGGTGATCGTAGATCGTTTCACGAAGACCGCCCATTTCATACCTGTCAGATCAAATAGAACTGCTCAGAGTCTGGCGCAGATTTACGTCAGGGAAATAGTTAGACTACATGGAGTGCCGCTCAGTATAGTAAGTGATAGAGATACAATATTCACTAGCAAATTCTGGGAGGCATTTCAAGTCGAGCTCGGAACGAAGTTAAACTTGAGCACCGCTTATCATCCTCAGACAGACGGTCAGACTGAGAGGGTGAATCGAATTTTAGAAGACCTATTGCGGGCTTGTGTTCTAGATTTCGGGGGATCATGGGAAGACCGTCTGCATTTGGCTGAATTCTCTTATAACAACAGCTACCAGGCGAGTCTGACAATGTCGCCATTCGAAGCATTGTATGGTAGACCGTGCCGATCTCCTGCTTGTTGGGTCGAGCCTGGAAATAGACTTGTGTTGGGTCCTGATATGATTCGGGAAGCTGCCGACAAAGTTGATTTTATTAAGAAGCGATTACTCGCCGCTCAAAGCCGACAAAAGAGCTATGCCGATAGAAGAAGAAGAGATATATCCTTTGAAGTTGGCGACTATGTATATTTGAAAGTATCGCCGATGAGAGGAGTTATCCGGTTCGGTAAAACTGGAAAGTTGGCACCCAAATTCATTGGTCCATTTCCTATTCTGGAACGGATTGGAACTCTTGCTTATAGGGTTCAACTGCCAGACTGGTTGCCTGGAGTGCATGATGTATTTCATATATCTCAACTTCGAAAGCACGTTCATGATCCAGACTTGATCGTGGAAGAAGCAGCTCAACAGGACATTGAAATTACTCCAGAATTAGCCGTGAGGCGAGAGCGGCTGAAGATCATCGGCAAAGAAACCAAAGAGCTGAGAAACAAAAAGGTTCACTTAGTCAAAGTGCAATGGAGTGGAGATCCGCGAGATTGTACTTGGGAAACTGAGGAGAGAATTCAGAAAGCTTATCCTAGATGCCGAGTAGATATCTCTGATTGACTCCGGTGCAAGGTACCTTTATCATACTTTGCATTTACATTTTATTTCCTACATTACTGTTGTTTCCTTTTCGAGGACGAAAAGTTTTAAGTAGGGGAGATTGTAATAACCCGGAAAATACGAGCCAATTTAAAATTTTTAAATTGATTATTTTAAAGCAATTTGAACCATTGAAATAGAATATTTCAATAAATTAGTGCATTAGAAATAGTAAGTCAGTTTGAAAATTGATATTTTGCAAACGGCCTCGGAATTCGACGAAACCACTTTTGTCGGATCCAGGATGTCAAACTATTGCTAGGTTTCAAATTTCATAATTTTTCGAATCAATATGTGAGCGTGGCAAAAGAAAACGCGTTTGACCAGTTTCTGTTGAATTTAATCGACTAGAAATTGGCCATTTTTCAAACGGTCTCGGAATTCGACGAAACCAGTTTTGTTAGGACCGTATCGTCAATACGAAACTAGAAAATATTTTTCTGGAATTTTTCTAGTTAGTATGTAACCTCGGTAATTTGAAATGTACGTTTAAAATTCAATATAAGGATTTAAATGTAAATTTCAACGGAAACTGATTGTAACGATCAAACCAGCTTACGATACATATCCCATTGTGTTCGGAATGGGGGTAAAACGCTATGGACGACAGGCGGTGGACCTCGTTTCGAGGTCGTATGTAAAAGTCAACCCTTGTGCAAAATTTAATAATTAAATAATAAAATAAAATAAATAAATAAAAATAAACTCCCTCCTTTTCTTCTTCAACTGGCCCCCCCCGATTCATTATCCAGAAAACAAATAAAAAAAAAGGAAGAAAACCTAATAACTAAATCGTGCCGCCTGACCCTCAACCCGCCGACGAACCCATCGCCGAACCCCCACCGCACGACCTCCCCCTTCCATCGACGCATCGCCTCCTCCCTCCAGACATCCTCGCAAATCGAAGCAACACCCCGAAGCAACCCTCGAACCCGACCGCGAACCTCCGAACGCCGCCTCAGAGCCGCCGACGACGCCTCCTCCCCTTCGCCAGCTATCGGTGAGTGATTTAGGTAATTTTATTTTTATATTTATTTTTATTTTTGTTTTATAATTTCTGATTTATAAAACGATTTAAAAACTAATAACTGTATTTTTTTTTTTAAGATTTGAAAACTGTTTTTTTTAGTTTTATGAACTGAAATTATAAAAGGCAAAAACTGATTTTATAAAAGATTTTAAAACAGAATTTTTAAAGAATTTTTAAAACAGAATTTTTAAAACTGGATTTTTTTAAAAGAAATATAAACTGATTTTTAAAGAAGGCAAAAACTGATTTTATAAAAGATTTTAAAACAGAATTTTTGAAAAGAAATAAAGACTGATTTGTTAAAGTTTTAAAACTGATTTGATAAAGTTTAAAAACTGATTTAAAAAGAAATAAAAACTGAGTTTATTTTAAGGTTTAAAATAGAAAAAAAAGGGGTTTAAACTTTGAAATAGAAAAAGGTTTAATCTTTTATTAGAAAAAGATTCGAACTTGCAAAAATAAAGATCATATTTTTAAAAAGAGAAAAGACGGAATTTTTGTTAAGTAGAAGAAGTAAGATATGATTCTTATATTTTTAAAGCAATAAAAATATAATTTTTACATCATAAGAATATTAAAAATATAATCTTTGTTTTTAAAATATGATTTTTATATATTGATTAACATCGTAAAAATTCGATTTTTACTTATGTAGAGAATACGGGAAACGAAAGCGACAAAAGGCGGAGATTTCTCTAAGGAAGTGTCGTGCAGTTGGATAGCTATTGGTGAGATTTCTGATTTTAAAATATTATATATGTGTTGAAGTAAAAGTGAATAGCTATATATAAATATCTATATCTATATATATATACGCCCCTCGTCCACAAACCATGGACGATATTTATTGGTTGAAATTGTTGTGAAAAGGGAATGGTTGTTTGGGATTGTTTGTGATTGATATTGGTTGATTGAGGTTGAAAAATACCCATTGGTGGTTGTGAAATATTTGGTTGAAACCACATAGGATTAGTTTGTGGAAATGAAATAAATATATACATGCCGCCTGCGTGCGAACTAGATGCATGATCCCCATTGTCAAAAACCGCGAGGTTTTAAGGTAGAGCGAGGAGCCGTACTAGGGACGGTCCCGGTGTAACTACCCTGCCATTATGCTGCCGAAATTTTGAATAATATTTGTGTGTTTGAATTATTTTCATATGCTTAAACTATATTTATTCATTGTATTGAAAACATTCATGTGTTGAATTGATATTCATTCGTTGTTTAGAAATTCATGTGTTGAATGGTATTCATATTTTGAAATAAATTGTTCGATAATAAAAATCACATTTTTATCTATATATAAAAACTATTGAAAACATTCATGTGTTGAATTGATATTCATTCGTTGTTTAGAAATTCATGTGTTGAATGGTATTCATATTTTGAAATAAATTGTTCGATAATAAAAATCACATTTTTATCTATATATAAAAACTATTGAAAACATTCATGTGTTGAATTGATATTCATTCGTTGTTTAGAAATTCATGTGTTGAATGGTATTCATATTTTGAAATAAATTGTTCGATAATAAAAATCACATTTTTATCTATATATAAAAACTATTGAAAACATTCATGTGTTGAATTGATATTCATTCGTTGTTTAGAAATTCATGTGTTGAATGGTATTCATATTTTGAAATAAATTGTTCGATAATAAAAATCACATTTTTATCTATATATAAAAACTATTGAAAACATTCATGTGTTGAATTGATATTCATTCGTTGTTTAGAAATTCATGTGTTGAATGGTATTCATATTTTGAAATAAATTGTTCGATAATAAAAATCACATTTTTATCTATATATAAAAACTATTGAAAACATTCATGTGTTGAATTGATATTCATTCGTTGATTAGAAATTCATGTGTTGAATGGTATTCATATTTTGAAATAAATTGTTCGATAATAAAAATCACATTTTTATCTATATATAAAAACTATTGAAAACATTCATGTGTTGAATTGATATTCATTCGTTGTTTAGAAATTCATGTGTTGAATGGTATTCATATTTTGAAATAAATTGTTCGATAATAAAAATCACATTTTTATCTATATATAAAAACTATTGAAAACATTCATGTGTTGAATTGATATTCATTCGTTGTTTAGAAATTCATGTGTTGAATGGTATTCATATTTTGAAATAAATTGTTCGATAATAAAAATCACATTTTTATCTATATATAAAAACTATTGAAAACGTTCATGTGTTGAATTAATATTCATTCGTTGTTTAGAAATTCATGTGTTGAATGGTATTCATATTTTGAAATAAATTGTTCGATAATAAAAATCACATTTTTATCTATATATAAAAACTATTGAAAACATTCATGTGTTGAATTGATATTCATTCGTTGTTTAGAAATTCATGTGTTGAATGGTATTCATATTTTGAAATAAATTGTTCGATAATAAAAATCACATTTTTATCTATATATAAAAACTATTGAAAACGTTCATGTGTTGAATTGATATTCATTCGTTGTTTAGAAATTCATGTGTTGAATGGTATTCATATTTTGAAATAAATTGTTCAATAATAAAAATCACATTTTTATCTATATATAAAAACCATAGAAAACATTCATGTGTTGAATTGATATTCATTCGTTGTTTAGAAATTCATGTGTTGAATGGTATTCATATTTTGAAATAAATTGTTCGATAATAAAAATCACATTTTTATCTATATATAAAAACTATTGAAAACGTTCATGTGTTGAATTGATATTCATTCGTTGTTTAGAAATTCATGTGTTGAATGGAATTCATATTTTGAAATAAATTGTTTGATAATAAAAATCACCTTTTATCGACTATATGAACTATATAGAAAAATAGTGTTTTGAAATGAATTGTTTTACAATAAAAATCACATTTTTATTGTATGCATAAATCGTTGAAATGTGAAGTGTTAAAAATAGCCACTTGTTCAAAATAAACATATATGAGTTGAAATATTCATTAATTAGCTAATGAAATGGTTTGCACCTATTTATGTAACATTAGAATAAATGGAGTTTTTAAACCAAATAGAAATCAAATATGAAGTCGAATAGAAATTGATAAATGATAAGAACTGTATATATATGTACATGCAATATTCATTGAACAGGTTATAGCAAAGGGGCTAGAGAAGAGGAATAAAATTTTGTGCCCGACAAATAGGTACACATTTACTGATTTGTTTGGGTGATGATTTTGAGCCTGTTGGCTAGCCGCTTGGCTTTTTCTTTTTCTTTTTGAGATTAGAAGGACCGGGACGCTATTTGCGATTTCCCGATGCTCCCGGTGCAGGGGAGGTTATGGCGAAATTTTTCCAAAATTTAAGGTGTTAGAAAAATATTTGAAGTGAAAACGATATTGAAATTGTTGAATGAACTATATTTATATAAATATATAAATATAAATAAAATTAAAACGAAACAAAGCCGTGCAGTTCGTATTTTGAAACCGTGATTTCA
Source organism: Allium sativum (assembly GCA_030737875.1). Lineage (NCBI taxonomy): Eukaryota > Viridiplantae > Streptophyta > Magnoliopsida > Asparagales > Amaryllidaceae > Allium > Allium sativum. Next base: position 187,588,819 of record CM060913.1, read on the forward strand.
AACGACTAGTGCGGGAAATCCGACCATTGGATTTTCCCGAAACCTCAACCGTCGGGTTCGCCTTGGAATAGTCTTTCCAACGGCACCAACCTTGTTAAAATCCAACGGTTGGATTGTCTGGAATGTTTAATTCAATTCTGAAGAAAAACAGCGCCAGAAACGATTATATATTTATATATATAAATATAATTATATTTAATCGAATAATGACGCTGCAGTTCGTAAATTGAAATCGTAATTTCAAATGGTTAGTGTGGAAGATCCGACCGTCGGATTTTCCTAAAACTGGAACCGTTGGGTTCGTTTTGAAAAGACCTTCCTAATGATGTAAAATTTGTGAAGATCCAACGGATAGATTTTCCTATATGTGTGAAACAAAATTAGTGGAAAGCAGCGCCAGTGCGTCGCCACGACCTGAAACGTCGTTTAATTAAATATGGCCGTTTTAAATTAAAAAAAAATGGCGATATATCGTTATTAAGTGCTATAGACGATATAGAGTGAAAATAAACCAATTTTGCTGTGTTTGCTTGATATGTGATGGTTGAATGTATTTGACGTGAAAATTATAACTAAACAACTGAAATGTGAATGTTGAATAGTTCAACCCTGTGATTAATTGGTTTGAAAATCTAAATATACGTGGGTTATTTGAAAAGGCCGAGTTTATCTCATTTCAAATAATCGATCGACGTTGAGAAGTCGAAGAGTCGAAGACGACTGAAGACCGACGATCTCCACGTTGGATGGATGGGCGCTACTGATGCTCGTGATTGGAGTAGCTACCATGAAGGAATTGAAGTAGTAGCCGTCCAAACATAGTGTTGATTGTACGGATATGCGAGGAATTGGTGCCTCCGGTTTCGTTCAGACCCAGAACGGACTTGTAAATGGACTGTGTGTCTGACATTGGATTTTGTTCTGTGTTGATTGATCTCTGTTAAATATAAATCTGTTTGGCGGCGGAGAATTTATTCTCTTGCTTAACGCCCTTCTCTGAGACGTACGAGCTTAGAGGTTATGTATTGACAGAAATCAGTCGCATGGAGTGGATTGCCTGTGTGGCACGCCTAAGTGGCATATGATCAAGGCTTTTGTTGCAAAGCAAAGTCTTGTGGTTGATGATCAAAGCATAGTCTGTGTGACGTAGCTTTGTGTATAACGTGAATTCGCGAGCCTCACACCCCGGTATGAACCAGAAACGGGAGGAAGGACCTCAGGGAGGACATGCGTTTCTTTCTAGCTAGGGTGGTGTCAGTGACCTACCAGCCCTGACATTTATATACTTTTCACCTATGTGGTTGTTGCTGTTGCGAGGCGCCTCGGTTTGATAGGACGATCCGGGTCCGATGGAGTCATTCGTTGGCTCGTTTACGCCCCAAAGGGCGGGGAAACGCAGTGTTCAGGCATTTTAATCCACATCGGTGGACCGGCCCTGTCGCTCCTAGGGTCACTCGAGCTCTGATCCTGTGGCTCGGGCTAGAGAGTCACGAATTCGGTGAGGACTATCTTTTGCCTCGGTTCATGACGGAAATCCAATTTCCAAATACGTGACGATGCGGTTTCGATCGTGTATATATATTTGGCGACATAGTGGCATGAGACGCTCATGTCATCTATGATTGATAGTTATGATTTGAAATTGCTTTCAAAACATATAAACACTAGCAATAATATCAAATGCCTTTGTTTTATTCGTATCAAGCATATTTTGGCTGTTATAAGGTAAAAACTCTATCCTCCGGTTTGTGTTGCATTGTGTGATGGGAACTGAGTCTTATAATGGCTTCATTTTATAAAAAGAATAGCGATGTTTAAAAGAAAGATTTGTTTTAAAGCACTGGCAATCCAATGGAGTAAACCCATTCCACGAAAGTGGCGTGGTCCTGTGATTGGCCAATTATATATGCGTTGAGTGGATTTCTCATACCAGTCCCATGACTGACTCGTAGTTTGTTTCACTTTCAAACTCGGGTGCCCCTTTTTCTACACGGGCAGCCTTGTATTCAGGTTTAGCTGGTTCTTTCTGGATAGCTGGAGCTGAAGATGGATTCTATCATTTATTTCTTTTTATGCTGTTCAGCTCCTATTGTACATATTTTGTTTATTTCCGCTGTAGACATTTATGTATAGCTGAACTGTATTTGTACTAAGTAAGATCCTGTATACTGTGTAACTCTGATGATTACTTTATCCAGTATATTCTAATGTTCATTATCTGGGGTATTTATTTAATTCTGTTCTGCTATTATCTGTTTCTGTGTTATATTCCAAAAGATAACCTTGTTTCCGTGAGAACGGGAAATCGGGTCGTCTCATCGCCCATTGGTTTAAACCAAACAGATGTTGAATATTCAGTCAATAATCAATCATCAAATCAATCACACAACCAGATCAGTTCATATATGAGCATATGAAAATAAATAATACATTTGAGGAATCCGGTTGGATCCCTCCAACCTGTTCTTCCCTGTATTCAAATGGTTATCTCAAATCAGACCATTCAGTTTTGTTTAACTGATAACACTAAATAACAACCATTCAACATCAACCACAAGCAATTCAAACAATTCAACCATTTAAACACGTTTATAAATAAACGTGACCAACCAAGGTGAGTCACCTTTATTGGAACCAATCATTAAAAATAACGATTTGGTATTTCACTGAAATTAAACACAGTTTAATTCCATCGGTTAAATCAACAGATAAATAGATGACTAGCAAAACAGTCAACCAGTGGCAAGCAGAGCACACCAAATAAAAATACCCAATTTATATAAAATATAAAAAGGGTAACTGAGTGAGTTTAACTCACCTGACTTATTTTGCCGTTAAGTCGATAAAGCTTCAGTTAAATTAAACAGCGTTTAATTTAACCAAAACTTTTAGCTGCTCCCAGCCCTGTCCAGATCAGTTCCAACTATGAAGTTCGTCCATACGGTCCCGACGTCTCTTGTCTGGTCAAATTCTGATAACACATGCACTATTAATTTAGTTAATCCCTTAATTAGTTTTAAATAACTAATAAAATTTAATTTACTTCTATTACATTGTTTATCAGACTGGTTATGGTTTCCTTTTCGTTGCGCATACCTCTACTTCGTTCGATTATTGGATTCGGTTCCGGCCACTTTGGTTCCTTGGTCTTTTAAACGGTTTCACAACAAATCCTCCATTGTTCTGAAATGAAGACCATGCGTTGTACTTAGGAATTCATGCCACAGTATTCCTCTTTGCTGGCTCATACCAGAACAATGCGGCCCTCCTTTGTTTTAGACTGTTTCCACTATCCTTTTTTTTTTTTTTTTTTTTTTTTTTTTTGCTCTTCGTACGTTGTCGGAAACAGCAGAGAAGAAAGAAAAAAAAAGAAAACGCCTGCTCCTCTTCAATTCTCTGAACCACCCACGCCCTTTGTACTTCTCTCCTACCCTCTCTAACGTTTGTGGTTTCCCCTTTAATTCGCATGTTTGGTATTCGAATTCAAAGGAAGCCCAAGCCTCTTCCTCCTGCCAGTTAGTACTCACAGAAAGCTTTTTTTTTTCTTTTTTTTTTCCACTCGTTTTGCTCAACAAACGAAAGAAAATAACAAAGCACAGTTATTTATAAGGAAAGGCATCGTGGAAGGCAAGTAATTGGGTTTATAGGTTCGCAGTAACATTAGCCTAGCTGTAGACATCAGGGAGTAGGACAGAATTTTGCCAAACTTTGTCGGCAAGTTTCATAAAGGTGATAAGAAAACACATATGGTAGACTAGTTAGGTTTGTACGTACCCTTTCAATTTTCAAACCATGTGCATGGATTATTTAGGATAGACAACCCTATGAGTAGCGTACAGGGGAGCAAAGAAGCTAAAGTAGAAAAGGGGATGGATTTATTAATATAAAATTATATGAAAACTTCGTCACGGAGAAATCGTATTAAAAATCACTATATATGATTTCTGTCTTCTGATAAAAAAACTATTCTTGATGTAAAAAAGTATTCCGGACTCAATGGGACAAGTTTCGTCGAAATCCGAGGTCGTATGAAAAAATTTCCTTTATGAAACCGGAAATAAACACGCATTTAATTTTTCCACGGTCACCCGATAAATCAAATCTATTTGAAACTGCGAACATCGACAATAACTTTTCGATACGAACCCAACGGCACTAATTTCGTCGCATTCTGAGACTGTTGCCCGATAGGCTGTTTTTACCCCGAACCGCTATACCCCTTTTAACACCAAATTTTCCGGTCTCTAAAAATAACAAACTATATACTTATTCTGACTCAAATTGACGATACGAACTCAATGGAACTGGTTTCGTGGCCTAATTCGATCGTCTGCTCAAGTTACACTCAAATACCCCTTTATTTATTTAAATACGCGCTATAGAAATTGAACGGGCGTTTACGGCTTCCGTGGTCACATACGATATCGGTTTTCCACACAATTCACCACCGTACAATAATTTAGCGATACGGTTCTAATGAAACTGATTTCGTCGTAAACAGAGTTTGTTTGCAAAACGGCTATTTTAAAGGCCTATAATTTAATAACGATTTTCCATAGCGACTATTTCAAAATTTGATTTGGCCATAACTTATTATCTATAACACGGAATCTGGATTTTTCTCTTTCATATGAAAATTATCGTCAATACGGTCCCAACGTTTCTTGTTTCATAGAAATCCGACTTATATCGGACTCTATATGTCCAGTTGAAGTTCAAACTCGAATTTTCAAACTACAGCGCTATATTTCAAGCTCTATTTAAAATTATATAAATATATAACGTCGAATTTTGTTTAAATAGCGAATTAGATATTAATTCCATCGATATTCCAAATATAATATTTAAATTAAATATTTGACGGCCAAAAATGCGGGTCGTTACAGCGGCGAACGGGATCGGAGGGCGGAGGCGATCTGAGAAGCGGCTTTCCTCTTTTTTTTTTTTTAATTTTCGTTTTGAATGAAACGATGTGGAAGGTAGGCGGTTAAGGAGAATTATAAAATATAAATATATATATTATTTTATTTTTGACTTTCAAAAAGGGTAACTTTTTATTTTGAACTCGAAACGAAACCCACCGCCTGTCGTCCATGGCTAATTACCCCTATTTCGAACACAATGGGATATGTATCATAAGATGATTCGATCGTTTCGATTGGTTTTCGTCAAAATCAACATATAACTCTATATATGAATTTGAACGCGCATTTCAATTTACTGGGGTCACATACTAACTCTAAAAATTTCAGAAAAATATTTTCTAGCTTCGTATTGACGATACGGTCCTAACAAAACTAGTTTCGTCGAATTCTGAGACCGTTTGAAAAATGGTCATTTTCCAGTCGATTAAAATCAACTGAAACTGGTCAGACACGTTTTCCTTTGCCACGCTCACGTATTGATACGAAAAATTATGAAATTTGGAATCTAGCAATAACTTTACATCTCGGATCCAACAAAAGTAGTTTCGTCGAAATCCGAGGTCATTTGCAAAATTCCCATTTTTAAGGGCCTGAATTCCATAGCGACTATTCAGAATTTTCAACTGGACATATCATTTGATTTCCGCTATGAAATTTTGATTTGTCGGATTCGTTGGAAAGATATTATCAATTAGATCCTAATGTTTTTGGTTTCACTAAAATCCGGATTGTTTTGCACCCGGTACATTCAATTGAAGTTTGAAATCGAATTGTCGAACTACCGCGCCATTTTCAATTCCCTTTATAATTATATATAAATATTTATATTCTAACGACGACGTATATAATATATACGTTCTAATACCATTCAAAATAAATTTTCTCGTCGATATTATTTAAAATAATCTATTTTAAATCTTCAAAATTCACTAGAATTGCAAAAATAAAATTTTTAAACTGGTTCAGAATTTCCGGGTTATTACAGGAAAATCCTAGCCGCAATTGAGGGAGGCAAATAAAGTAATAGCAGAAGACAAAGTCATTTTATCTCCTTTACAAAAGTATGGGCTGGGCTTGGCCCATATCAGTTTTGTTTTATCAGAAGATATTGCGGCTATATATATTAGCCAAGTTGTATCGTTAATAAGTAATATAACATTCTGTTTACAAATTCTATTTAAGATATCAGTTTTTCAAAACAAAGCTCTATTGGTCACCATTAGTATTAAAATAAAGAACTGTAAAAATGTTCAATTCAACAATAATTGAATGGCAATTATAATTAATTGGAATTGAAACTCCACATTTGCACTTATCTTTTGGTTAGTTTCTTATTAGTTAGCATTTTAAATTAAGGTGTTTGAGAATGAGGTATAAAAAGCGTTTTATCAGCATTTCTTTAATTTCATTCTCCTCTCGTAGTAGGGAGCAGAGCATGGAAGCCACAATGCAAGTAGCAAGGGACCTAATCCAACAAAAAAGGGAGACACGACCCTAAGTCATAGAAGAAAAAAGTTCACAGAGGAATCATCACTTAGTACCTCAATATCAGATTTTCTTCCCTGTGTCTTATTTCCTCTTTTGTTAGCTGTGTGTTCCACACTCCACAATTTTGTTTCAGGTATAATTCGTTCAGTTCTGCTAAATAGGTTTCGCTTTATGGAATTTAATTTAAAGCCTTTTATTATCACCAATACTTAGCATGAAAAAGGGTTTTGCAGGTTCAATGCTTCAATTTATTCATTACTGAAACTTGCAAAAGGTTTATTTAACATAATAACATATGTGCCTAACGTTGCCGTAAAAAAAATTCAATGTATAGAGTTGTGGCAGTAGGAAGTTCGGTGCTCATCTTTCTTCTTGATTTGCTTGCGGTCTTATAGTTTTGTGATTTGTTTGTGGTCTTGCAGTTTTATCTACTGCACTTGCAATTGGGATTTTTGGTGATGCTGGTTTCAGGTCACATATTTTTACCTATCTCCGTTTGAATTCAGATTTAAATTTTCGATCTTTCATGCTGCTTTGTTGGCTGTAGGTGATTAAAAATATGGATCTCTTTATTTTTATTTTTATGGAGGTATTTGTTTGTAAAGTTAGTGGTTGTAGGTTTCGATTTAGAATTAGGTAATAGAACGTACACTTATTGTTTGTGTGATATTTTGAATTGCTATTGTTTGTTTGCATACGTACACATAATTTTCATTCTACTGTACGTAGAAGAAAATCCATTGTAGCATATAAAGCTAACTCATATTCAATATTAAAAGTGAAAAAGAAGAGATGATGGCCTCCTTTTAATTTTCTATGAGCTAGCAAAAAAAAGAAAAAAGACCAGGAAATGCGAATTTTATAGTTTTTCTCGAACAATATTTAATATTTTTAGTCCTAACTTATGCGAATTAAACTTTAAGAATCTAGGTTACTGTTAACCAACTCATTACGAGCAGCTCTCCTTTCTGACGTGTATATGAACTTAATCATAAGTTAAAAAATACGATTAAGGAATATGACCAAATAGTAGCTGTTGCTTATTTGAGAATTACGAGCACCGAATGATATATGTGAACCTAACTTTCATTTATAGACAAATTCCGTATTATGAACCACCCACTTTTTTTTTCCATGTTTAGAAAACAACCACATGTTTTTGTATATGTCTGCAGTGCCAAAATATTTAAAGATATATCCAAGTAAGGGAGCAATCATGCAGGGGTCTGATGCTTATGTTGTTATATTAAAACTAATTGCAGGTTTCAACACTGTTACCAACTCCCATTATGCAAGTATCAGAACCGAGTGTATGAGGAAAGAATATGTTAGGTAACCATAGGGTATAGGTTCATATAATTGGGTAAGGGTGCGTTCTTGATGAACGAAACGGGACATTTGAACGTGGTACTGTAGCGAGCGGGGAATGTGTTTTTAGCTGCGAATGCGGTATTTGAGCAGGACATTTGAGCATGGTATTTTTAAAATAAGATATAAATAGATAGGATTTGGCATGCTTAAACCTTCTTACGGATACAAATACAACTACAGATACAAATACAAATACAGTTACAACTGCAAATACAAATACAAATACAAATACAGTTACAGATACAAATAAAATTAGCGTAGCTCAGCAACAACCAACTCATCTCTAATTGTATCTCGAAGTAATGACATTTCCTGATACCCATTTCGGTATACCCTTTCAGTGCCTCTATTCGTCGTATTTCTCATAGCATAATATTCCTCCAAGTACTGATCGGGGATTTTTTCAGGATTATTATCAAAAGCCATAAAATCTGGGTCATCACTATTATATTTGCATATGAAGTTGTGTAAGGCCATTGTAGATACGACAACTTTGACTTTAGTTTTACATCGATATGTAGCCATACTGTTCAGAATGATAATTTTTTTCCAGATGCCGAAAGTTCTTTCTACAGCCATCCGTAAACTCGAATGGTAGAAATTAAACACTTCACTGACTGATTTTAGTTGATCCACGGTTTCATGGAAATGCGGAATATGATACCTCATATTCTGATATGGTGGTAAATATCTATTCTGTAGTGAATAACCGGAATCAACAAATAATACTGTCCAGCTGGAGGTTTAGGGAAGTTAGAGCTTCTATTATTTGTAACATCATTAAAAATTCTACTATTATGTGCAGTCCCTTCCTAACCAGCCACAAAATACGTAAACTGTAAATCGAAATCACAAACCGCTAATATATTTGAGTTGCAAACCCCTTTCTTTCGATATAAGGGATAATCTGATCAGCGGGTAAATGTGAAGATACGTGTGTACCATCTATAGCACCAATACATTTTTTGAAATAAGGATAATATCGGTTTGAACTTCTAATGTGATGTGGAACGGTATGAAATTATTGATCCAACTGCATGAAAACAAACGGAAATTGTGCTACCTGACCGTTGAAACCTTTCGCTAAGTTGTCTATTTGAAAGAGTATAAACAAAAATTCCAACCATTTCAAGGATACAAATATCTCGCGTGGAAGAGAGACCATGATGCTCCAGTTTTTCACATAATGAGTAAAAACAAAGTCTTTTCATTCGAAAATTAACTTGACAATGTTATTGGTGACCATTTAGAATATCGTTGATCCAAGCTAACATAGTAAACTCTGAAGTATTAATTCGAATCATATGATTTCTCCTGGCATTCAGACACAATGATATCCCGTAGAGATCAATAATATCATCGTAATTGGAGGATGAATCGGAGGAAGACATTATTTATGTTGAAGAAGAAGAAGTAGATGAAGAATGTAAGGAGGTGAATAAGGTAAGGTTTTGGGGTTGTTTTATATGCAAAGAAGGGGAACGTTGGAAATCAACCCGTTGGCGTCCGACTTGATTTCCAACGTTCGTCCAGCGCTCCATTTGGACAGAGAAACTTTTGTTGGTGTCGGACGCGAACACCTCCCCCTGCATGACATTCATTGGATGCGAAAGCATCCTAAGCTTTTATCACACATAATTTTTTAAACCAAGTAAGTTGACCCAGAAATTCTTTTTGTATATTTTTATATTACATTTGAAACTATACTTCCATGTTACTTCTGACCTGATATCGAAGTATTGGTTTTAGGCAAACTAAAAGTAATAATGTCAAGAGGAAGAGTGGAACAGTGGTATGGAAAAACAAGATTTTGAATTTTACTGCTGGCCCAGGGAGATACATAGAAGTAGGGGGTGTTACGGTTACGACAACCATCCATTTTACCTCCAACCGTAACCGCAACCGTTGTTGACGGTTGACAAATTTTATATCCGTTACTGTAACCGTCTAACCGTTACCGCAACCATTACCGTAAATTTACATTGTTATCCATAAGTAATTTGAGTTTTAACATTAATTTTAAGAATTAGTTTATTTATCTATAAAGCAAACCATCCATGTGCATGTTGTCTATAAATAAAGATGCAAATAATTTATATATATGTTATTTCTCTGGCTTAAGTTATTGAAACAAATATTTTTTTAATGAAATACTACAAAAAAATCATGTACGGTTGGTACGGTGTACCGTGGTTATCAAAATTCATAACCGTCACCGTCACCGCTACCGTAATAGACAACAACCGTGTGAACAGTTAGTGCGGTTCGACGGTTGAACGGTCTAACCATAACGGCCCTAGTGATAGAAGTGCGTCCATTTGATGGCATATAAAAGGCTGACGAGAGCCATTGGCCTTCCTTGAATGCACTGTTCCAATTGCAATAACAACTCTTCAAATTGTATATGTTGCGTAGAGGTTATTATAAATTGTTACTGCCATTGTAGCCATTTATATTCATCTTTACTTCAGGTGATCTACATGTATGATTTCATTTTGGAACTCTTTTTGCAGGTGATCATGAATTTTTATTAATTGAATACATTGAAATAACAATGTTATTAAGTCGGCAAATACCTTTTTGGTAAACCATGTTGTTATTGTTAACTAAAAGCACTAGGTAAGAAATGTAAATAAAAAAGATCAACCAAATTGTAATATTGTAAAAGTGCCGTGTGCTGGTAGCTTGGCCTGGGTATAACTTGAGTTATTTATAAGCTTCTGAATTGAATTCAAAATCGTCATATTTTTTATTGCCAAAGGGTACATTATTTCAATATATAAGCAAAGAGCGTCAGTTTTTCGTTTAATGTCATTTTTTTCTCATCTATCTATCGAGGTTTCCTGCGCGTGCGCATGGTTTTACCCATGCTATTTGCTATTAAAGGTCACTGGTGTCCATACTAAAGCGAGTAAGCATGTCTTGCTTAATTCCTTGAAAAATCTCAAACTGGAATGTTATATTGTTCCCATCATGTATGTCTTTTACGAAGGAAAACGCCAGGCAATAAACGACGCCTACCATGTGATTGTTGCCCAAATCAATTATTTATTGCATTTGTTTGGCATAATTTTTTTTACGAAAGAGTTAAAAGAAATTTTATTTGTAGTATTTTGTTAATTTCCTACTTCCACAATTGGAACGTGAGGCTACAATTAAGAAGCAGACAAAAAGGGGCGTATTATGATTCTATGAAAATGAAGCACCGCATTACGTGGTGGTATGGTCACTACAAGAAAATGGGACATATATAGCATCATATCGTAGCCTTATAATTAAAGTGTTATATGAAAATCATTAAAATACAAAAATAACACTGAATTTGGCTATATAAAACGTGTATAAAGCATTGTCCGCTATGTTTAGCTCAGTCCATTGAAAACGCGGGAGTCGAAATCAGGGCGGTATTCATTTTACCAAAGTAAAAAGTACGGCCGCCAAAACTAAAAATTCCCTCTCCTTACATTCCATTTGCACTCTCTTAACCTAAATATGCCTGATGTTAATTTTAGTTCTTTCAATCCAAAAAATAAATCTATCGATTTTCAATTCACTCGTTTGACGATCTCAGCAGTAACTTGACGCCGTTCCGGATTTACTCCAGGCGACTTCAAAACAGCATCGAGGTTATTTGGCGATAGGTATTTAAACCCTTTATCGATTCATTTATTCAAACTTTTCTTTTTATTTTTGTAACCTGACCTTCTGTTTTTTCTTGATTGATTTTGGATAATTTGTAAGCTAAAGTATATATTGTTAGTATGTGATAACCCGTTACTTCCCCGTGAAGGAAAGAGCGGATACTTTGAGAACAACACACAAATGAACGCAGACGGAAGAACATTTCATTGCTATTACAACAATTCCATCAGATACAAGAATATACAGAGTATAAATGAATAAATTACATTCGATAAATATCAGAGATTACAATAAATTACAAAGCAGCGGAAAAATATATATAACACAACTAGAAGTAATGCACGGATACAGAGCTTTCCGAGCATCGTTCCAGCTGTAAATCAGGATCCTGTGTATATAAATCTGCAAAACCAAAACTACTAGCTGCCCGTGCGGAAAATAGGGGGCACCCAGAGTTTAGGTTAAAACAATAGACTCCAGGTCAGTCATGTGACTGGTGTGAGAACTAAAACAGTTATTTATAACTTTATTTTAAAAGAGAGTAATTCAAGGGATCACGCTGTATAACACGGAACGGGTTTCCTCCCAAGAATGCCAGTGCATAGGGTAAACAACGTAATGCTTTTTCGAAAAATGAAGCTATTATAAGACCCAGGTCCCATCACACAATGCAACGCAAGCCGGAGGATAGGGTTTTCCCTTATAATAGCCAAACATGCTTGGTACGTTTAAAACAAATCATTTGATACTATAATAAGTGTATAGTGTCAAAACAATTTCAATCATAAATATAAATCATAGGCGGCATAAGTGCCCCATACCACTATGTCGCCATACGAGGCTCTACAAATAAAGCCGAAATACACGTATTGGAAATTGGATTTTCGTCATGAGTCGAGGCAAGGGGCAAGCTCCTCTCCACTTCGAGACACTCTAGCAAATGCCTCGGGACTACACACTCTGGGTAACCCCTGGGATCCTCCAAGACCGGTCCTCTCTTACGTTTGAGGATTAGTTATTCCTGAACACACGTTTCCCGGCCCTATCGGACCTATAATCGTGGCGCCTCGCATCCAAACCACAAAGGTGAAAAGTATATAAATGTCAGGGCTGGTAGGTCACTGACACCACCCATAGCTAGAAAGAAACGTCGTGCACTCCTTGGGTCCTCATCCCGTTTTTGACTCATACCGGGGTGTGAGGCTCACAAATCCACGCTATACACAAAGCTGCCATGTAGGCCGTGCTTTGATCATCAACCATAAGACTTTGCTTTTCAACAGAAGCCTTGATCCATGCAACTCAGCGTGCCACACATGCAATTCATGCCATGCGATTGATATCTATCGATATATAACCTCTAAGCTCGTACGTCTCAGAGAAGGGCGTTAAGCAAAAGAATAAATTCTCCACCGCCAAACAGATATATATTTAACAGAAATCAATCAACACAGAATAAAATCCAATGTCAGACACACAATCCATTTACAAGTTCGTTCTGGGTCTGAACGAAACCGGAGGCACTTTCCTCGCATATCCATCGATCTCCAAGTACGTCTGGACGACCACCAACTATTTCCATCCTCTTGGGTGTACAGCCCAATCAGGATCGTCAGTAATTATCCAAACGATGTGAAGATTTCCGGTCTTCGACCACCGTCTTCATCTTCGACTTATCGTCGAGTCGGTTATTCAGAATGGGTATAAACCCGGCCTTTCCGAACAACCCACGTATATTAAAAACAAATGTTACACAAACACAACATACGTCTCATTCCAATTCATTAGTCACTAACCGTAAATCAGTAAGAGAACAATTCCCCAAATATTAACCCCGAAGGCCGAAACCAACATCAAATCAATACCCAGGAAACCATTCTTCTTAACTAACCTACAGCTAGTTTCTAAATTTCAATCCTTAGGGAAAGGTTCCCATTAATTTTATCCAAGATAAATTCTTTAAAATTTATCCTTTAATCTTCCTTTGGATGTCATTTCAAACCAAATTATGGTTTTCCAAACTAGTCGAGATTAGCGAACCACATCGGAGTAATTATTTATTTTATTTCCCAATGCCAACCTATTCATCCCATGAAGAAAAACTGGTAATACTCCATATCTAATATCACGGTGTTATTGGTAAAATTAAGTACCATTTCACGTTCAAATCTAATTAAAGATTTAACTATCGCTTTGGAGCAAAACTGGTAATACTCCATTCTCGCTCATTTGCCAAATTTGATAATTTAAATTATCAATTCACATTTCAATCTAATTGCAGATTCATTAAAACTCCTTTTACTGGGTTAAAGAACTAGTGTCATTTAAAACACAGTTCACGACAAACCCAAATTACATTCTATTTATTATCGGGTTAAAGAACAAGTGTTATTTAAAACACTGTTCACGATAAACCCACGGATCACTTCTAATTTAATTTCAATCAAATATATTAGAAATTACGATTATTTAAAACCCCTTTTTAAATCCAATTTATTTATTTAAAAATAGTTGGGTTTTAATTTTAGTTCGTAACTAGTTCATTTCGATAAAAATCTATTTTTATCTTTTCAAATATGGAGTTTTTCATCCCAATTTTTTCCCAAATCATTTCTTATGATTTTACACAAATTATTACTATTTTTAATAATTTCATCAAGGCCCGTACAGTCGATTTCCATCAACGGCCATCGAACTGCACTTGCATCGACCTTTTCCAAATTTGATTTGGACGTATCTCCAAATCCAACCGTTAGATTTTAAATTTCTAATATTCGTTAGAAAGCTCTTTTCGATACGAACCGAACGGTTCCAGTTTCAGGAGAATCCGACGGTCGGATCTCCCATAATGTCCGTTCGAAGTCAATGGTCAAAATTTACGAACTGCCGCGGCGCGGCGCGTTCTATTCAGGCCATTATATTATATATATAATATATATATTTCGTCGATTTCTATTTAAAACGAATTTTATAAATCGTTTTAAATTCATTTCAAAAACAATTTCCATCTTTATTTCAAATTCAAATCAAAATTGGATTTTTCTCTTATAAATTCGTTTTAAAATTCATTTCTATTCAATTCAAATTTCAATTCATTTTGAATTCACTTCAATTCGTTTTCAATTCAATTCGAATTCGTCTTCAATTCAATTCGAATTTGTTTTATATTCAATTCGAATCAAATTCGTTTTCTTTTCAAATCAAATTCGTTTTCTATTCAATTCAATTCAAATTCGTTATATATTCAATTGAAATCAAATTCGTTTTCTTTTCAAATCAAATTCGTTTTCTATTCAATTCAATTCAAATTCGTTATATATTCAATTGAAATCAAATTCGTTTTCTTTTCAAATCAAATTCGTTTTCTATTCAATTCAATTCAAATTCGTTATATATTCAATTGAAATCAAATTCGTTTTCTTTACAAATCAAATTCGTTTTCTATTCAATTCAAATTCAATTCGTTTTCTATTCAATTCAATTTGAATCTCAATATAATCGATATAAATATCGTTCGCATCAAAATAACGCATCTCTAATCAATACGGCTTTATATATTTCAATAATTCCGTTATTCTATTCAACAAATGAATATTTATTTTTGTCAACACACGACTAATCTCAATGAATGAGTACTGTCCACGTGTGACTATTTTTGTTATTTAATATATTTCGTTCAACACAAGACTAATCTCAACGGATGAGTACAATCAACACATGAACCTTTATTTTATAAAGAAGTAAATTTCATTATTAAAATATTTCGTTCAACACATGACTAATCTCAACGGATGAGTACAGTCAACACATGAACCTTTATTTTATAGTATCCTTTATTTTCTAAATTGGAATGAGGCCCAATCAATTACCATATAACGTTAATTATATGGATTCCATACACACATGTATAAAATAGCAGCGATAAATAATCAACTATCATCCAAAGTGCACTACACTGTATAAGCATCAAATATAGATATTTAACGCTTATAACAGCCTGTCGATCCATCGATCGACATACAACTAATTATTGGGATTAGTGTATGCCGTATTTTATCCCAATACCCGTGCGGGGTTTCAAATCAACAAATACAGATTTTATTTGTGCAGTTGGGAAATGTGTAAAATTTATCATCCCAATCCATTAGTCCAATCAGTGTATATAAACAAATCGGTCGATTTGTTTATAAATATTTATTTATTCACATTCACGTTAAAAATTATATTTTTAACGATAAAATATTTTTAACTTTATAAATATTTTATTTCCTTTTAATACATTAATTTATATTATCGATTTCACATCAACAACACGAACAAATTTCACAACACATCAATCAAACAAACAAGCCATCCATGGTCTGTGGATGACGGGTGTCGGGTGCTACTAAACACCGTCTGCATCCTAGTATATATATATATATATATATATATAACTAGAAAAAGGAGATTGAAGAGTGAGAAATTCTCACCAATAGCTATCCCAACTTCACGACACTTCAAATGTAGAAGTCTTCGTCATTCTCGCCTTTTGTCGCTTTCGTTGCCCGTAGCCACTATATATATAAAAATCACATTTTCACTTCGCTATTCAATATATAAAAATCAAATTTTTACTTCACTATTCAATATATAAAAATCGAATTTTTACTTCGCTATTCAATAAATAAAAATCATATTTTTATTATACTAACAATATAATCTCTTTGTTATTAAAAATATAAACTTTCATGTTATAAAAATATAACTCTTCATCGTATAAAAATATAACTCTTCATCGTATAAAAATATAACTCTTCATCGTATAAATATATCGCCTTTTCAATATTTAAAATATCGCCATTTCAATATGAAAAATATCGCCTTTTCAATATGAAAAATATAGTTTTTCCATTGTTAAAAATTCGACCTTTCTATTATTAAAAATTCTAACCTTTCCTTTATAAAAGTTCTAACTTTCTATTTTAAAAATCCTAACTTTCCAATTTAAAAATACTAAATTTTCTATCGTAATGATATAATCTTTCTCATCATAAAAATATTATCTTTGTCATAAAATAAAATCAACTCTTTCTATGACCTAAAAATCATATTTTTCTATTGAAAAAATTAATTAAACAAAATAAAATAAATAGAGGGCTTACATTGCTTTAAGGAAGAGGAGGGGGGTCTTTGCGTTCGGTGGAGGGCTGTCGGCGAGGCCAACGGGGATGGAGGAGGTCGGGGCAAGGCTCAGAAGGGGGGGGGGGGGTGTGGCGGTTGCGCGCGGGGAGGGGGGGGGAGGGGGGGAGGTAGCGTCGCAGAAGGGAGGAAAAGGGGGGGGGGGGTTGTCGCGGCAGAAGGAGGAAGTCGGGGAAGAAGGAGGGGGTGCGTGGGGTCACGATCGAAGGGGGAGGCGAGGGAAGAGAGGGGGGAGGGGGTCGCGGCACCTGGGGAGGGCGAGGTGGACGTGGTTCGAGATCGAGCAATTTTATTCTTTGTTTTCTGAAATGGGAAAGGATGGGGGGGGGGAGGGGGCAGAGAGTATAGGAGAGAGGGGTGAGGGTTTTCTATATTTTTTTTTATTTATTTAATTATTTCAAAAAGCAACTTTTGATTTCGACCTCGAAACGAGGCCCACCGTCTGTCGTCCATAGCTAATTACCCCCATCCTAAACACAATGGGATATGTATCGTAGGCCGATTCTATCGTTTCGATCAGTTTTCGTCAAAATCAACATATAACTCTATATATTGATTTTGAACGTGCATTTCAATTTACCGGGGTGACATACGAACTTTAAAAATTCCCGAAAAATATTTTCTAGTTTCGTATTGACGATACGGTCCTAACAAAACTAGTTTCGTCGAATTCTGAGACCGTTGGAAAAATGGCCATTTCCCAGTCGATTAAAATCAACTGAAACGGTCAAAACACGTTTTCTTTTGCCACGCTCACATATCAATTCGAAAAATTATGAAATTTGGAATCTAGCAATAATTTGACATCACGGACCCAACAAAAGTGGTTTCGTCGAATTCCGAGGTCATTTGCAAAATTTCCATTTTTAAGGGCCTAAATTCCATAGCGACTATTCAGAATTTTCAACTGGACATATCTTTTAATTCCCGCTATGAAATCTCAATTTTTCGGATTCGTTGGAAAGATATTCTCAATTAGATCCTATTATTTTTGGTTTCACTAAAATCCGGATTGTTTTGCACCCGGTACATTCAATTGAAGTTTGAAATCGAATTATCGAACTATCGCGCCATTTTCAATTCCTTTTATAATTATATATAATTATTTATAATCTAACGACGCCGTATATAATATATATGTTCGAATTCCATTCAAAATAAATTTTCCGTCGATATTATTTAAAATAATCTATTTTAAATATTCTAAATTCATTAAAATTGCCGAAATAAAAATTTTAAACTGGCCCAGATTTTCGGGTTGTTACATAGTAAGTTGTGGTCATGTAGGTATCCAAAAGTATATGTATTTTAATTTTAATTTTCCTAAATTATTGCTTTTTCTTTAAACTTGTAAAATGATAAACACTGCCTTTTGGGAAATGACTTGTATATGTAGGAGGGTTTCATGTTCTTTACTCTAGATAGAGTTGTGATTGAGCTGATTTGTGCATAATGGGTTTATTTAGATTTTAGAAATGTCGAAAATGTTAGCTGTAAATAAGAAAAACTGAAGATTTGTTCACTGGGAATTATACGGTATTTTGATGATTGAAATGTTTGCCTCAATTTTTTTAACTTGACTGCATCTTAGTTGGCTTTGTAAGAAAACTTTGGAAACTTATTTGAAAAATGTGTTCTTTTGCTAAATCAAGGACAGTAGTAATATTGAGTGACTGAGTGACCATAATCTATCAGCATGTTATATTGTATATGCATAAATTTTTGACAGGCCATTTTTGTAATGTAGACAGTAGATCTAGGAAATTTGAGGTCACAAAAATTTGTTGATTTCCGATTAATATGGGGTTGAAGCTGACGACAACTAATTTAAAAGCGCTGATATAAAAAATCTCTTAAAATTTCCTTGTTATTTTGTACCTGTTTTTGGCCTTGGTCATGCTCATGGATGATTCCCAAACACATATTGTTAAATCATATTTATATATGTCGTATAATGCATAATATGTATTAGTTACCCATGTTTTTTTTGTTTTTTGGTGTATCGATATTGGTGGTGGTTGTCTTAGTGCCCACCATGCATACAAGTACTTAGATGTTTTATTCCTTAAGATTGATGTTGATGTATAATTTCTACGTCTCACTCCTTGTAGCAAAACAATATTTCTTGCTTTCCATTTTAACTCTATGAATTTATCTAGTTGTCACTCTCTTGTGTAGGTATGTGCTCATTACAATCAAAACTTTGTTTCTTAGAATTAAAAAACAAGAAGAAGAGATGTTATGGAATAAAAAGAGATGTATTAATTTTGGAATTATGACTTTGATACTTAGAGAATTACTTGGATTATCTCAAGTAATCCTACATCAATCATATCAGTCTCCTTGATTCAAAAAAATATATTATTTACTCTTCTTTTTTCTCTAGTTCTACAGGGTTAAGATACAAAAACCAGTTTTCTTAACTTAGATTGCAACTTTGGATTTTCAACTATTGTAAATTATGAATTTTTAAGAAAATTTGGTAAACATGGTTGACTCTATTATTTACAATCTGAAATACCTTCCTTTTGTTAATTTTGTTTCGTTATTGTAGGATATAGCCTACCTTTAAACTTTTTATGGATGGTAGTGATTATTGAACTTGTTAGTGGTCATAAGCAGGAGTTGGAAAACAAGGTTCAACAACTCATGTAGGTTTTAAAGTCCCTTTTCTTAATAAGCTACCAGGAATCTTACTTTGATAAATTTAAACATTAATATTCATGAATATGTTGCTCATGTAAGCTTATACTGTTTGAGGGATCAATTAAAATTTTCGTAATGTAATGGATGATTTTTACAGATAGGATCATGACAGTCCCGCATAAAGTTAACAGGTTACCATTTATAGATTGGAATTAATTTTGTAATGCATTGGTGTGCATATAGCTGGTGAGAGGCATGCATAGAGTAAATTCATTTCCATTGGAAACAGTACACCTAAACATGAAATTTGTGGTCATGCCAACTAAGTTACAAGCAAGTAAAAAGTGAACTGAAGTTAAATATTTTATGGACATGTCTATAATATAACTAAACTGTAAATAAATGTAGGTTAATGAGATAATTATTTCATCATCTTTATACAATAGTGTTAAAACATTGAACTATCAAAAACTGTTATTCATAAATGTGGCAATCACATGCATCGCAAGTGACAATAAAAGAATATGGATTTTCTCGTGTTTTTTTTCACTGTTTATGCATTTTCTTATTTAGAATGCACACTGAGTTTTACGTCGTTGAAATAAGTTATTTCATTGATGTAGCCCACTTCACTCATTTTCACCATACACATTATACAACTCATTTCTATGTCAACTTCTTGTTTGTTACACTTTGTTACACTTTAATTTGCTGAGGCTCCTAATAATTTGCCTTCAGCCAATCTAAAGCCTCAATAGAAACTTTTGGGCTTATAATTTGTTAATTATTAACATATTTGTGGAAGCTGTGATATAGTGCAATTAAATTACTGGGTTAAAGTCTAATTTTTGATCCTTGTAGTAAACAGGCCCATGATATATTGGCACCTTGATTTGTCTTGAGTAAATTATTCACCATGTTTATTCGCTGACAATTGATGCAGGAGCCCGGTGCCTTAGAGAAAGCAGTGAGAGATGTACCTTCTTCAGCTATCGGTGATTCCAGTACTTACGATGCTGTGGCCTTTAAAGATGCAAATAAAGGAAAGCCTATCAGAGCAATGAATTTAAAGTTTTGATCTACCCTCTCCTTAACTTTCATGTAAGCTAGTTGGGTAATGATTATGTTTTTCATGTAAGCTAGTAATGATTATGTTTTTCATGTAAGCTAGTAATGATTATATTTTTCTTGTAAGCTAGTAATGCTGGAGGGATCAATTAAAATTTTCATATAGCAGTGAATGATTTTTACAAATATAAACATAACAATCTTGCATAAAGTCAGCAGGTAATCATTTATAGTCTGGAACGCTTTTATAATGCGCTGGTGTTCATTACTTTATTCATCTTTTATTGGCGTTCCCATATTTATCTTCAGTAATGTTTTTATTACTACTTACAACCGGTGTATGCATTAACTGAAGTTCTTGGAGAATATAATCAGAGATTTATTTTACATGTTAAGTCGTTGCTCCAAGATTGTAAGTTCATGTGACCGACCAATTAATTCAGCAAACATAATAAACCCAATACTATTTTTATGTTAAAGATCATAAGCAATTTTTATGCAAAAATTTTCCAGTAATACTTTTGCAATTGCTGTTTTCTATGTAAAATAGTCATCATCATCATCATCATTTTAGTCTTCTTTTTAGACAATTCCCATCTCTCATAGATTACCATTCCAGTCTTCAGCATCACTTCATCCTGTTAGCTAAATCCCAAATCCCTCTCGCATTACTTCCCGGCCTGTATATTCCAAGGTGAAACATGAAAAACATGCACATGCATTCCATCTGAAATATGCACATGCATTCCACAGAATTGTATGGACTACGTAGATTTTATCATAACAGTGAATACAAACATATAACTATTAGTTTGGTTTCCACTATGTATTATGAATCTAAATCATTGCTTTATTTATTGTAAATATTGCTCATGTGAGAGGAATATGTTACATTTTATTTGCAGGTGAATATATAACAAAGGCAGTTTTATACAATAGACTTCTTATGTGTCTCAGGAGTTTAGGCAGGTAATTTTGTTTGGTTATATTATTGTTGCCAATTTATCGCAATAACTGACCAATTTCAAGTCTACCTGCTATACAAATATTTCCTCTTTCTTACTGTTACAATTTTGCACGACATGTCAAAAAATCTTTTAACTTCTGTGGGTGGATCTTTGTATTTGTATTTGGAAGCACACTCTTGTTTTAGTCAGTAGTGAGTAAGCAATAACTATTTACATTATAGTTTTACACCATAATCGAGAAGACCTTTATTAGCATTTACTTTGGGCGCAGCTTGTCTTCTATCTGTAGAACTACATTCCAGTGAGTAGCTTCTCCTCTTATTTTACATTAGAACCTTTAACTAACCAACCTGCACACAACAGACAGTTGAATAAATTCATTGCTGCATTCAATCTGAAATATAAATTGAAAATCCATAATACATTAGCGTTATGTAAAGTTAAGACATGGCGGTAATGCGGTCACTACTTTTGGTGTCAACTTTTAGGTGTCATTCCTTCAGATTATGCATTGTACATTAGCAAATAAGACAATAAATCAAAATGCATGAATTATCATATAAAGCAATAACTGCTAAGTTTAATATAAGTAAAAATTACCTCGTGCCACTTTATCGCAGTTGCAGGTATCAAAGTTATATTATTGTTGCCATAATGAATTCTTCTTGATAATGCCTGTGTCAGTTAGATTATATGTATAAGCACATTTATACTCACTCTTGCCTCCTGTTAGACCAAAAAATGGTCATAACACCCAAATTGTCGCATTTGGAGCATAGGATATGAAGAAATAACAGAAAAAATAAGAGAAAAACCAAGACAACAAGATTTTTATAGTGGTTCGACGTTAATGAGCCTACGTCCACTTCATATTTTCTCATTTCATTCACTGATTACAATTATAATGAATATTGTCTCTTAATCACTTGAATCTAATAAATATTTCTCTCTAAATTCATTAATTTTATTGAGGAAGATGGTGGTTATTCATGGAGAAGTGTCATCCATGGATGTTGAGATGTAAAAAGTCCCTTGAAAATGCCCTTTGGAGGTGTATTTATAGCTGTAGGAGAGCCCATATGGTGATCAGGTCGTGGTAGGACACGTGGCACCTGATCCGGGAAAGTAGGAGCGGTCATAGCCTCAAGAATAGGTCAAGATCTACATTTGTAGTAGCAGGTCCTGGTCGCGGTTCGTGGTCATGGTTCATGAGCCGGGGTGGTGAGCTGGTGATGGTCGTGATGGTGATGGTCATGAACCGACCTCAGGGGGTGGTCACGATCCGACCCCAGGGGGTGGTTACGATCTGCCCCCAGGGGGTGGTCACGATCCGCCCCCAGGGGGTGGTCACGATCCGACCCCGGGGGTGGTCACGATCCACCCCCGGGGGTGCTCACGAACCGATCTTCAAAAATGCCAAAAATCCATGTTTTTTCCATATTTCTGCATGTGTTCACGGAAACGGACGTAACTTTCAAACCCTAAGGCCGATTAGACCAAACGAAAGCTCTACTTGAAGCTGATTCAGAGAGCTACAAATATCTGATGTGTTTAGATCCAAATGAGGTGGTTTGATAGGGGTTTTAGGCCAATTTATACTGATGTTGCGATTTTGACCAAACTGCCTTGTGTCTTCTGTCGATGCTTCCAATGCCGGAGAGTGATGTTATCCAGAGATTCCATACGTGACAGCATTTGCCAAAAAGTGTGTTAACATGATCTTTGCTTTGGGTAGCCTGGTCACAAAGCATGCTAACATTTTGCCCCCCAAAGTACATCTTATCGCAGATGAGATGTTCTTTGAACGTGTTGAGCTAAATCTCTTTGGAACATCATTTATCCTTGAGAAAGATTTATTCATCTATTGCATTGCTTCCATTGGAGCCAGTCAGGCTAAGTTTTATGGAAGAAGTATTTGAGATGATATGTAATCGTTTAAACCTCATCGAATCAAGAGGTCTAATTCATTCATCAAAAGTCATGCTGGATCGTTGGCTCTCGGAAATGATTCTACACATACAGGTCTTTACCAAACAATCTCATCATTCCATGTAAGTCGAGCACATGTTGGGTTGGACTTTCTCTTACATGTGAGTCTATGTATGAAGTAGCCACCCAAATAATGGGGTAGTTCAAGGATCTTCAGGCTCCGAGCTGTTACCTGAACTACTGGGATAAAGCACATCAGAATCAACATTTGAATCTGTCATCTGTACTCGGCTTTAAACTATCTCGGCAACGGGATATTAATATAGGGCTCCGCGATAGCATCAAATCGTAACAATAAGGATCCCGAAAGCCACAATCACTCTGGATCATGCCAATAAAAAATAAAAAAAATCCATGGACGTATCGGGTCGTATTTTATGGAATCCACAATCGCTCTGGATCGTTTCGTAATTCAATAATCACATGCACGTCAGTAAGAGATGCAGTTGAAATCATGTGAACCAGTGCTCGTATGATCGTCACTGTCGTAAGGTAGTGGATAAGTTTGTCACACCTTCCATCTAGTGTAGTAAGAGTCTTTAAGTTCACATTTGATCAACAAGCTAGCTCGCTTGGTCGGAAAAGATGAGTCGGGTCATACTCCAGAGACATATTGTACATGTCTTGATCTTGCTCTAAGCCAGGGTCGTCTTCATGGTAAGCCCGCGCATCGACGCTTGTGCCCTTAGTGCCATCGGAGGATAAGCGAAGTCAGGGTTTATGCCCCCAGCATCGTGGGGGTTAAATTAAGTCCATCGAGCATCCAATCTTCAGGGTCTTATATTTCCAGTCATTGCATCTGGTAAGAGTTACAGGTTCAACAATCTTAGTCGACCCAAGACATTTAGTGCTCTCTCTCGAATCAGAAAAAGTTGGTGTTGTATACGCAAATGTTCGAATTATATTTGCTTTGATATCGTCTCTACTCTTTAGTCGGATAGTGAGGATTGCCTCATCGGACGTCAGCGAATTCGGTTACTCCCATTGGATCAGTTGTGAAGTTAAGTAAGCTTGCTAAATGCGAGTGGATAAATGTCGTTATGAAGTCAGTTGGGCCCCTCCGTTTATGCTTCAGCATAGTCTGAAATGGTCGTCACAGTCTTGTTGAGTCTCTTTCTCATGCTCGGTTCAATTGAACTTACAAACAAGATCATGAGGTCGATTACTGGTATAGATTCCCTTTGGATTTGCACATTCTTGTCATTGTTTTCCAGGGCTTTCCTTTGTCCTTATCGTTTCAGGAATTGGAAGGTGCTCCATTCTTTAGTCGGAAAAGCATCTTGGTCATTTTTCTCGACGTTAACACCTTTTTGTCATGGAAGTATGTCCACCTCATGGTTGAATTCATCAAAGCTTCTGAGCAAATCTCGTTACAGAGAAAATTTAAAGTCTAGGGGAATAACAGGGGATCCTGATGTCCCATGTGTAAGGGCTGTGATTGTCGTTATCCATATCATCTTGAGAAGTGCCGCCTCTCGAGAGGCGCCGAATCAAACTGGCAAGCAGGTTGCCATCAAAGAATTGCTGCATATTGTCAATATCATGGCTGGTGCCCCCAGCATTGAATCTAAGATTACAAAGGGGGTCTTTGCCGAGTTCTTATTTCTGCTTCAATATTGCCCCCGGGTAGTGGTTCAAGTCATTCGACCCGACCAGGTTCCTGTTCTTTGAATTATTGCGTTCTTGCTTAGAGCCGAGTGTGGAACGTAGCTCGAGTATCCATTCGAGTTGGAGCTAATGCTGGTTGTGCATACCCTGAGTTTGTTACAATTCTTGCATTCTCTTCTAGGATGTTGCAGGTAGTTGTTCCATTGTCCATGTTTCCATCCATGATGTTTTGAATCGAAGCCGCATGCTACACGCCTGCTGATTGGTTTGTGTTCAATCCGAGCTAATGGTTGCTATCTGGCCGAGCCAAGTTCGTCATTGCTTGAACTTCGATTTTATCATTTCCAGCGAATTGATGATTGTTGCTTGGCTGTTCAATTGTCGTTGATTCCCCTAGCGTTAAGTCTTGAAATAAGTGAAGATCGGCCTCGGGCTTCTTAGATCCACATGTGCAGTAGCCGTCAATCAGGCTTCTGTCATTCAATTCTGAATATAGGCATCGAGTAGTTGAACTATGCTGCCTAAGGCTCA
Organism: Allium sativum; assembly: GCA_030737875.1. Classification (NCBI taxonomy): domain Eukaryota; kingdom Viridiplantae; phylum Streptophyta; class Magnoliopsida; order Asparagales; family Amaryllidaceae; genus Allium; species Allium sativum. Next base: position 187,614,236 of record CM060913.1, read on the forward strand.
TATTTCGTGCCCTCATCCATGGCGGTTTTGTTCTGAGTAGTAGACTTCGAATCCATGTATTTCATACTCCCTCTTCGCATCATGAGTCAGAGTTGGGTGAAAATCGATATGTTGGTACTCGGTCCATGCTAATGTCTTGTCTCCTATTCAGGCCCTAATTGCTGCATAGGATATGCCCAGCCTTATCTGAACTTTCCAGTCTGGAAGTAAGTTTGGACTAGCAAATGGACATTCTCTCTGCATCCGTTTCGTGGACCTCAAGGGGCCTGTAAAGATCACAACATAAGTTAAATACAAGCACATAAGCTATGTCGTTTGTGAATATTTTCAATGGTTTTGCCCCTAGTTCAGGGGTAACGGCATAAGACAGATAGTCGGATCAATTCCCTTTTAAATTTAGACGAAGGATGGCGTATTCTGGATAGTTAGGTAAATATTTAATCCTAATGCCACGATCGTGCCAAATCTTATTATGACCGGAAAACCAACGACCGCTCAGGATCGTATTAAGGCCGGACAGAAATCCAAAAATCCCAGGGCTTCACCGGGTCCTTCCTAGTTGCGAATATTAAGTCGCATGACATGTCATTGAATAATTTACTCTCAAGGCTTCCTTTCGATTGCCGTCTTGAGTTGCGTAGGAAGTCTATCATTGGGCATTGGTGTCTGCCTCCTGCACGTCCCCCTTTAGTTGCTTTCTACTGTTCTGTTATTGTTGTTCCGAGTGCGGCCCTCGAGTTTTGTTTAGCTTTGTTCTACGAACTCGCACTTGGTAAATTAAATTTTGTTTCTTTCTCATTATCCTGCACCTGCGAGCATTCCATAAGCAAATAAGCAAATAGTTCGTGAAACATTATAAGTTATCAATGCAACTGTAAATGAAAATGCACTAAAGTAGTATGTATGTATGGGTATGCCCCCAATCAATCATTAACTTAGTTCCTGGCCAGGGCTTGTTGAGGATTGATTAGGACCATAACTGTGTTGCCCCCATGTCTGGACATGGAGGATTCGAGCTCAGCTTTCATTCTTTTCCCCAGTCATGTAACAGGATAAGAGCCCTTGAGTGGCATGTGTCATCATGCCTTTACACTCTCCCGGTCCTTCAGCAGGGTAAGAGTTCTTTTGGCGCTAAGTGTCTAGCACCTTTATGCTCTCCCGATCCTTCAGCGGGTTAGAGTTCGAGCTCGGTTCTTAGTCTGCTCACCGATCCTTCAGCGGGGCAGAAGTTCTGGGGGCGCTAAGTCTCTAGCGCCTTTATACTCTCCCGGTCCTTCAGCGGGGTGGAGTGTATTTCGAGGCGGTTTTGGTCATGGTGCACCTTTACGCGTCATGGACATTCTCTCTGGTCCTTTATACTCTCTCTCGAATCATGAGAGTTAGAGTGGTTCAGGCGAACGGTCATATCATTCGCCCCGACGTTCCTTCTACACTCTAGTTCAAAGAGTGGGACTTTGCCGTTTCGGGTGTCGTTCTCGAGATCGGTTCTGGTCCATGCTCCACCCTTCACTCTGGAGAATGGAGCTTTTCGGACAAGTGGTCGGGTCACACTCATCCTAGGTTTATATTTCTATCCAAGCTCTGTGGATAGCATCAGTCAGTCAAACAGTTGGGAAACGTTTGCCAAGGTTTTGTGTTCCTCCAAATAATCTATGGGAGGAGTAGTTGGCACCAAACTTCGGGTACCTGCATTATTCATATCGCACGAATTAGTCATGTCAATAACCCAAGAGACATGTAAAAGCAAATCTTATGATTGAAAAGTTAGAATATCAATGGGCGTTGCTGCCCCCCTATCGAGGTTCATGTAATCTGGTGGCATCGAGGATAGGATCGAGCCATATAGATGGTCACACCGCATCCATCTGGAGTCGGACTCCGGCTTTGCAATTCAATGATTTATGTACAATTGTCTTGTGGTCTGCCACATGTGAGCTAGGGATCAGATGGTCATGTCAGATCCACTTTGAGTTATACAACTTTCATTAGACGAGGGCGCGACTTTGCAAACGAGCAGTCCAGTCGGGCCCGTTACAGCAGTGCTCCATAACTTTACACGCGGGTGTTAAAAGTCTGATCGGTACCAGATCTGAGGTACCTACACAATCCATATATTTTATGAGTTAATTACATCGGCAACTCATAAAGAATGTAAATACAAGATTCATGGTTAAAAAGTAGTCCTGTTAGAGGAATGAATATCATTCTGAGAGGGAATTGGAATTGCATGCTCTTTGCCGGTTAACTCTTCCTTATCTTGTCTCTGCCATGGGATGGCTGCCAGAATCTTAAGCTGACGACGAATAACTTTTCAAATTATTGCGGGGCGGCGGTCCCAAGAATGAATAGATCTTGATCGGGTTCTTGAGATGGCAAAGGCGGTTAGGTAAATATCATAAGCGAGCGATGAGGTCGCATCTCCTTTGAATCACCTTTTTGCAACCATGCAGAGGGTAAGGATAAAGTGTCAGGAAGTCGCGACCGTACTGCTAATGGAAGCACACCATCACATTGGTGTTAGGATGGCAATTGGCATGAGAACAATGGATTTACGCTCAAAGAAACTTTTGCACTTTCTATGCTAGAAAATAGGATACTGCAGCTGATGGGATAGTCATATCTCATAGATTTGCTGATAGGTCTTCGATTCCATATCGGGACAAGGGTTGGTGTGCAAACAATCAATTAGCTTTCGGGCGTGAGCATTCTTGACCAAGGTCATATGGTGACTGATGAGCAATCAATTTGTTATCACTTGTGCAAATATCCATATGTTTGATCATGGCTTGCGGCAGTTCAACTGGTACCTAACTTTGGGCACCAAAGTGTGTTAATGTGACCCTTTTATAATGGAAATCAATCTTCATTAATGTTGTGGAGAGTAGTTATGCATTGGAAAGGTCAGATAAGTTCTCCCAGGTGTAGACCGTAGGATACATGTCTTTCATTACATCATACAAGTGAATTGTAGATTTTTAATAATCCTTAGTCACCTTCAAGTATATTGTCATTGTGAGTCATCGTTGCTATGATCATCCGAGTCTCCGGAATAGTGCCTGGACGGTTCCATGTTAATGCCATCTGGGACTCCACCCATCGGATAGGTTTAAGTCATGTAAACCAGGTGATTACTACTCGTTCATGGAAAACATCAGTTGCATTGGTGAAATCAATACACCATCAGAACTCTGGAAGAAGAGGCTGCTATGAGACAATCATTATCTAGTATACTGTCGTATCCAGCATGTCAGATCTTTTCAATAATTCCTCATATTGAATAACATCAATAAATAGGTGTTATGGTTCTGGAAAGAATCTCAGTCGTTGTCAATTAACTGTCAATATGATCAGACTATCTACCGAATCTCGATTGGTAAGTTTTAACTATAGGACAAAACATACTCCGAGCCAAAGGCAAGCCGTGCTCCGAGCCGAAGGCGTGGCCGTCAGCGGGTCTGGGCGCAGCGCCGGTGGGGGTCCGGGGCCCCACAGTCCCGGTGGCGATCGACCTAGCCGGTTAGGTCGAAAATGTGGGCACCGCACGATTTTTTCGATTTTGGAAGACGGAGCCTTTTCTGAAATGATCCGAAAATTGTATTTTTTCCAAAAACCATCATTTTTTGGGGTCGGATCGTGACCCTTCTCCATTCCTTTTCTGCATCGCCGTCCGCTACTATCCACCGATTCGTGGTTCGTGTATATCTCTTCGGCTCGTGCTTTGTAAATCACTTCGGATCGTGGCTCGGCAACCCATCCGGTTCGTGATCCAACTTGGCGATCGGGACCCTCTCCAGTTTGTGATCCAGCTTGCAAATCACTTCAGATTAGTTCGTGATCTTCTCTGGTTCGGCCGGGTTGTTCCTCAGCGGTTTTGGGTCGTGAATCAGATACATCTCCGGATCATGGTTGCCTTCAGGGTCATGGAACGAACTGGTATGAAGAGGCCTTCAAATTCCTAGCCCCTGGTCGGATCGTGAGTACATTCTAAGACCAGGTCGTGGTCACCCCAACGAGTCGCGGCGTCCACATTTTCTTATCTTCGGTTCGGGTCGAATAGGTCACCTGGAGGCAGTTCGTGATGCCCCCTGCGAACCACGAACCGGCCGCCTGCTCCTGTGCATTATCTGTTCGTTCTTCATTTGGTCACAAAGTATGCGATTCCTTTGCTTTCTTTGGAGGCACAAAGTTCTGATCTTACCGAAACAACTGAAATCTTCAAAAGTGGTAGGAACGCGGATTGTCTTCTTTGGACTTAAAAATCCAAATACTAGATCAACAATCCATTAGGCTGAGAATTCAATTCTCAGTGAAAGCACCAATGTTAGACAAAAAAATGGTCCTAACACCCAAATTGTCGTATTTAGAGCATAGGATATGAAGAAAGAACTGAAAAAATAAGAGAAAAAGAAAGACAACAAGATTTTAATAGTGGTTCGGCGTTAATGAGCCTATGTCCACTTCATATTTTCTCATTTCATTCACTGATTACAATTACAATAAATATTGTCTCTCAATCACTTGAATCTAATGAATATTTCTCTCTGAATTCATTAATTTTATTGAGGAAGATGGTGGTTATTCATGGAGAAGTGTCAGCCATGGATGTTGAGATGTAAAAAGTCCCTTGAAAATGCCCTCTTGAGGTGTATTTACAGCTGTAGGAGAGCCCATATGGCGATCAGGTTGTGGTAGGACACGTGGCACCCAATCCGGGAAAGTAGGATCGGTCATAGCCTCAAGAATAGGTCAAGATCTACATTTGTAGTAGCAGGTCCTGGTCACAGTTCGTGGTCATGGTTCATGAGCCGGGGTGGTGAGCTGGTGATGGTCGTGATGGTTATGGTCAGGCCGGGTCATGGTCACAAACCGACCCCGGGGGTGGTCACGATCCGCCCCCAGGGGGTGCTCACGATCCGACCCCAGGGGGTGGTCACGATCCACCCCCGGGGGTGCTCATGAACCGGTCTTCAAAAATGCCAAAAATCCATGCTTTTTCCATATTTCTGCATGTGTTCACGGAAATGGACGTAACTTTCAAACCGTTAGGCCGATTAGACCAAACGAAAGCTCTACTTGAAGCTGATTCAGAGGGCTACAAATATTTAATGTTTTTAGATCCAAATGAGGTCGTTTGATAGGGTTTCAGGCCAGTTTGTACTGATGTTGCGATTTTGACCAAACTGCCTTGTGTCTATTGTCGATGCTTCCAATGCCGGAGAGTGATGTTATCCAGAGATTCCATATGTGACAGCATTTGCCAAAAAGTGTGTTAACATGTTCTTTTCTTTGGGTAGCCTGGTCACAAAGCAGGCTAACACCTCCATTAATTTGTAGTAAATTAAGAACTCTGGGGCAACAACACACAACAGTTTTTCGGAGTTGGGTTTTTTTTTGGGGGGGGGGGGGTGGTTATGATATGGGTCTCAGAAGAAAAATGGGATAAGAGGATGAAAACATAGGTACAGGGGACGAAAGATAGGTTGGGGAAGAAGCTTTCGTGAGAGAAAAGATTCAAAATAATTTGTTTTATATCATTTCATTGATTCAGCACATTTAAATAGCAGTCCTCCTAACAAACTTGTGAGGACGTGGCTATCTTAAGGTGCCAAAATACATGAAATAGCGCCAAAAAAGAAAGAGAATAACAGAAATAAAGCTGCTGCAATATAACAGAATACTAAAGTAATCAAAATATCTCCATCGTGCATGCTATTCTAAATAGCGCTGTGGTAACCTCACCACCCTTCTTGGATGAGTATTACCTCCTTGTGCAACATTGTCTAGTGTGTCTTGCGTGGTGCTAGCCGTGTGTGCATCAGGTTGCTGGAGCAGGGTGCTTAAATTCATCTCAGTTCTATGCTTTAAGTTTATGAAACACTCCTAAAGTGTACTCATTCACATGTCTTCCCATATAAACCATATTTCAGTAAACATAACAGGTTTTGAAAGGATGAACCAATTTTTGTGTAATTTTTTATCACTGGGTAGCTTTAAGTCATCTAATACCATTACATCACATCATTATATAGATACGAAAGATTATCTGCTTGCTGTATAACAATAGTTAGCATTAACAATGGTTGGAGAGTCTTTGCTGTATAACAATAGTTGGGGAGTCTTTGCTATATAGTAATTTGGAGTGTCTTCGTGTTAATTTATAGTTGGAGTCTTTGCGAACAATAGTTGTCTACCTATACGTATGTACAACAATGGTTGGCTTCTTACCATGTGTGCAACAAACTCTTTGCTATATTCTGATTGTTGACTAGAAAAGAAATTTGCAACATGTTCGTGTATGGTTCCTTGAAACAACATGTTCGTGTTCTTATATCATATATGGTTGCAGGTCAATCAGTCGAGTTGTTTATGTATTATAGGAATTATTAGAGTTGTCGAGTTCTTGTATCATATATTGTGTATAGATATATGGTTAACTATTTCGCCAGCTTTAGCTTGTCAATTTGGTGTTCAAGGACGTGATTTTCGTGAATGAGAACGAATAAAACAAAGTTTATAATTAGTGTATTAAAAAAAAAGGTTGAAACTTACCAAAAGAAAAACTCTTATAACCAGAGGCAGAGATGGTAAAAGTGAACTTTAAAACATATACAAAAGATAAACTATACTTACAACTGATCAAGTTTGCTATCAGCAGGTATAACTGCTACTGTGTTTTTTATGATTTTTGTTTCAGTATTTTCAGAGAAAAAACGACATTCACTCGCAATTCATGCAACTGTAGCGCAGTGCATTTGTGGAAGAATGATTCCTTATGGTTTTCTTATATCATATACGGCTGCAGGTCAGTCAGTCAGTCGAGTTGTGATGGCTTGTTGGTAGTAACCTGTAGATTTTGTGAGATTTGGAGACATATGGATGAGCATAATTGTGTTTTTTCATTTTTCTTTGTTATAAGATAACTTGTGCTTATGAATTGCAGGATCTAGAAGTTGGACGAGCTTACATGCTGGAGACTAAGGGATTTTTCATGTAATCTTGTATTGAAACGATGTTTGTACATGTCTTTTGACTTATTTCTATATTTATTAGTAGATTTATTAACTATGACTTTGTAACCGAAATCAAATATGCTTATGGTATTAATATTCTGCTATTGATAATTTGTCTTGTGAATTTACTGCTTAATCGTTTGAATTGTGCACGAATTAAATAAGAGATTTGCTATATAAAGATCATAGCTGAAATAAATGTGCTATATATTAGAGATATTAATAGCGGAAAATTGCACTTATGGAAAAAATTAAATAATGTGGAAAACCTTTTCACATCACTGAATGTGTGCTACGAAAAGACTGAAAACGCTATATATACTACAAATATTCATAGCGAAAAAATCCACTTATGGAATTGAAATGTGAAATGCTATATAAAATGTAAACCATATGGAAAACTTTTCATATCACTGGATATGAGCTATGAAAACAATGATAATGCTATAATAAAAAGTGAGTATTTAACATAATAAGGTCTGAATGCTATATATCAATGGAGAATTCAATAATAGCGGATTTTTTCTAAAAAACAAAATGGAAAACATCTTTCATAGCAATGAATATGTGCTATGTAATTATTGATAATGCAAAAAAAAAGTTGAGATTTTAGTAAGCAAATATAATTACAAGGTCTGAACGCTATGTAAAACATTTAATGTCGCTGAACGTGCGCTATAAAATGTGTAATATTATAGCGTTTAGATTTGAGCTATAAGATATAACAGGGCTATTATTACATGTCGTTATATAGCGTTGTCCCTAATGCTATGGTATCCTATTATAGCGTTTTTCACATGCTATTAAAAGGTAAATTTGTTGTAGTGGGTGAGCCTCTGCCTGCATTAGATACATTGAATTTATCAGACAGTCGAATGTTCCATTGGATTTAAGCCACAACTGTTTTTGCTTGCTCTTTTAAATGTTTTTTTTATAACTACAGTAACAATAGCAATTAAACCCTAAGATCATTCTCAACACTGCGTTGGATCGGGTATCCCATTTGGATGGGTTGACATCCAATCCAACCCACTCAAGGGAAACACAACAACCCCAACATGGGTTGCTGTGTCGTGTAGAAGCCGACTAAGAATGCTACGCGGATTACAATTCTCCAACTATAGGATTGTAATCCGCGTGACGGTCTGTAATTAAATCCAGACCGTCCACTAAGCTGGCTTTCAGAAAGTCGGCTAGGGGCAACAGTCAAAATTTGACCGTGACCCCTATCTTAGTTGGCTTTCACAAAGCCGACTAAGATCAAGTTTGCCAGACAACCGAATGGTTGCTCTGGCAACCTTGGAGGTTGCCAAAGAAACCCCGGACTCCGACTGACCCCATATATTGGGAATACCCTAACCCATGGTATAATTTAGGTAAGTACCCATTGTCTTGCACCCATTATCTGTTAACAATATTTTTTATGTTATCATAGTGCACGACAACAATAATAAAATCATGTGTATTTTGTGACATCCGTGTGCGAAGCACGGGTGTACACTTTTTTGTGTGTGCGTGTGTGTGTGTGTGTGTATAAGGAGCGTTCAATGACACCCCAAATAGTGAGCACCCCAAAAGCCCCCCTATAGAAACCAAGCATTTATATTAGCTTAAGTTAGTGGGAGGTGAGAGAATGAGTGGACGGAGAGAGAAACGGGATATGTGGTGGAAATCAGGGGGCATTTTGGGGTTTTGCGCTATATATGGGGAGGAGGGGGGGGGGTTCAGCTAACCTCTTATATTACACGTGAACTCTCTCTCTGAATTTTAGCCATTCATTCCCCCAGTCACATTCTTTCTTCGTGAAAAGAGAGAGAATGAGTAATTGAGATTTATGGGGAGAGTTCACGTGCAATATAAGAGGTGTAATAGAACTCTCCATATATATATATATATATATATATATATATATATATATATATATATATATGGAGCATTCTTGGGAACTCTTATTTTGCAGCACCTTTTTAGCATCCCATCCTATCCTGAGCTATACTAATCTTAATCCAACGAGATTTTGTTGATGGTCAATCAATCCGAATATATATTATCATCCATTCAAAATTTGAGCTCATTCGAACATTTGTGGAATAATATATTTGTTGTTTAAATTTAACAGTTTGAATAAATGTCTGAACGGTGAATAATTGAGCGCTTATATATATACACACATATATACATACATATATATATATGGGGAGCGTTCAGCTCCACGTATTATATTACACGTGAACTCTCCTCCTGAATCTCAGTCACCCATTCTCCCATTCGTCCTCTCTTTTCCCACTAAGAAATAGTATTCAAATGAGAATGGGTGGCTGAAATTCAGGGGGAAAGTTCACTGCAATATAAGAGGTGGAGCGAAACTCCCCCCTATATATATATATATATATATGTATATATGTATATATATATATAAGGAGCAATCGGGGGCACCCCTGTTGCACCCCCTACCGTTCTTGGGCTACTGCGATCCAAATCGAACGAGAATTTGTAGATGTTCAATCCACACATATATAATGATCTATCCAAAATTTGAGCTGGTTCCGACATTCATAACATTTTCAAAATCATAGCTCAATTATTCACCGTTCAGACATTCAAACCGTTAAATTTAAACATCAAATATATTATTATATGAATGTCGGAATGAGCTCAAATTTTGGATAGATCATTATATATGTGTGGATTGAACACCTACAAATTCTCGTTCGATTTGGATCGCCGTAGCTCACGACGGTAGGGGGTGCAACAGGGGTGCTTACAAACAAGGGTGCCCCCGATCGCTCCTCTCTCTCTCTCTCTCTTTATATATATATATATATATATATATATATATATATATATATATATATATATATATATATATATGTATATATATATAGGGAGCGTCCCGAGGAATTCCTGTTTTGCAGCACCTTTAGCATCCAATCGTAATGCTGTTACACAAATCCAAATCCAACAAGATTTTGTAGATGTTGGTGAATAATTGAGCTAAGATTTCGAAAATGTTGCAAATGTCGGAACGAGCTCAAATTTTGGATATATGATAATGTATTTGTGGATTGAACTTATACAAAATCTTGTTGGGTTTGGATTGGTCTAGTTTATGGGAGGGTAGGGGTGCAACAAAACCTGTAGATGTCCAGTCCACATATATATTATCATCTATCCAAATTCATGCTCGTTTCGACATTCATAACATTTTAAAAATCTTAGCTTAATTATTCACCGTTCAGACATTTATTCGAACCGTTAAATTTAAACATCAGATATATATTACTCTTCTAATGTCGGAACGAACTCAAATTTTGGATATATGATAATATATATGTGGATTGAACATCTGTAGAATCTTGTTGGATTTGGATTAATGTAGCCCATGGTAGAGTAGGAGTGCTAAAGGGGTATTGCAAAACAGAGATGTCGTCGAACACTCATATAATATATATTCGGTTTGTATGCATTATTGAATTGGTGGATGCATTAGAAATTCTTCATGAGTTGGTCACCCACATAAAATGAAGTCTATCTTCGTAGGCATGGTTTGTTCTAAATATTGACTGCTACGCCATACTAGACTTCAGTTTCTCCTTGACTTAAATAACGTAATTGTTGGGCACAACTTTGAAAGTTTTGATGTTCCATTATCACAATCTTTCATTTATATTTTAATTGACTTCCAAGAAAGTTTAAGGCGGGCATCATGAGGAGGAGAAAATGTCATCTAAAGATTAATCACTTTGGATAAATAATATCTTGAATATGGAGCACGCTTGAAAAAGAATTTTTGAGAATGAAAAAAAAAAAAAAGCTGAACGGGCAAGTGGTAAAAATTGTAGCAGACACACATGTATATGTATGTATCTACATATATGTATACATGTGACACATGTATGTATGCATATGCGGAGAAGAAATATCTACACCTCATTTCATCACATTCCTAATTCCTTTAAATATCAGCCACAAGTTCAATTTAAATAATATTTTATCTCCTTTGCTGAAATAAATTATATGGTGTAATGAAAAAAAAGACAGTACAATTATACAATTTGGAATTTGTTGTCGAATATATATATATATATATATATATATATATATATATATATATATATATAGGGAAGAGAGGGTTATATGACACCCCTCTTTCGTGGCACCCCTTTTGCATCTCAACAATAGCCACACATTTATATTTTAATAAATTAGTAGGGAAGAGAGAATTAATGGGAAGAGAGAGAAATAAGAATGGACGGTGGAAATCAGGAGGTGACAGGGATGCTACACTATTTGGGGGTGCTTTTGATCCTCTCTTATATATATATATATAAACTAACCGCTTCTCTCCCGTGGGTAGAGTGTAACAACCCGGAAAATCAGAACCAGTTAATTTTTTTTAATTTGGCTATTTAAATGGATTTTTAATATTTAAAATAAAATATTTTAAATAATAACGATGAAAAGTATGTTTGAATCGATGTTTGAAAATAAATATAATTATTTTAAATTATAAACAAGGCCTGAAATGGCGCGGTAGTTTCAAAATTTGAATTTAAACTTTGACTAACCGTACTGGGTGCAAAATAAAACGGATTTTAGTGAAATCAAAAATATTTAAATCTTTTTATGAATATCTTTCTAACGAATCTGAAAAATCGAAGTTTCATAGCGGGAATCAAAAATTATGGCCAAATGAATTTTCAGAAAGGTCGCTATAGAGTTTATATAGCCCGTGAAAATAGCCATTTTGCAAATGACCTCAGAATTCGACGAAACCACTTTTGTTGGATCCAGGATGTCAAATTATTGCTAGGTTTCAAATTCCATAATTTTTGAAGTTAATATGTGAGCGTGGCGAAGGAAAATGTGTTTGGTTGATTTTAGTTAAATTTGATCGACCAGAAAATGGCCATTTTTCAAACGGTCTCAAAATTTGACGAAACTAGTTTTGTTGGGACCGTATCATCAAAACATAGCTAGATTTATTTTTCTGGAATGTGGCCCCGGCAAATTGAAATGTACGTTCAAATCAAATATTGAATGTTTTATATTTTAATTTGAAGAAAAACTGACTGAAACAATCGAATGGGCTTACGAAATATATCCCATTGTGTTCGAAACGGGGGTATTTAGTTAGTGACGACAGTCGTTGGGTTTGGATTGGAGTTCGTATGTGGTAAGGGGTATTTTTGGGATTTTAAAAATATATAAATTAAAAAATATGGGCCAATCACCTTTATTCTCTCTCCCCGAAAAAAATCCCTGTTGCCCTCTGAGTGACGGCGGAAACCACTTCGAAGCTTCCCAGCCCGATTCCTCTCAAACTACTCCACGAAATCACTCCACCTAGTTGAAGATTTTGAAGAACATCATGAGAGCTTCAAATCAAGACCGGGATTGTATTTTTTCATTGAGTATTTGAAGAGAACGATCACTGTGAAGTCAGCGACTTCAACTCGTCGCCGCCACCTCTATAGGCGATCGAACCCGAACCCACGACCACCGTCGCCTGCACCTCTCCTCCCTCTTTCTCGTGGTGAAGGCCGATCGACGAATCGCTACACGGATCTCGCGAAAATTCAAAACCTAGTTTTGAACAAAACTGAAGGTATACGGCTTGTTATTTTTAAACTTGATTTCCACATTTAAAAGCATAGTGAACTTCTAAAAATCATATCTTTTTGCAATGTGGTCAAAATCCAGTGAAACAAGAGACAGTGGACTCGTGCGGACGTCTTCTACATTCGAGAAGAGACCGGATATTTTTCTGAGCCTTCTACAATTTTTAGAGGAGTGGAACCCAATGTGAGATTTCTGATTTATAATCGATATGGAAATGACGATGTATAAATCATATAGTCAATGTATGGGTTATATAAGCGTTGTACACCTCTTGTATAAACGTTGTATAAGTTGTATGTTCGATGTATAAGTTATATATACGTTGTAAAAATTATATATGCGTTGAAATGGTATTGAAATGAAATCAAAATATATTTGTGTACATACATACATACATACATACATATATATATATATATATATATATATATATATATATACTCCCCTCGTCTACAGACCATGGACGATATATATTGGTTGTGATATTGTTTGGATTATTGGTTGATGTGAAATTTGGTGAACATCATGAATGGTTGATTGGAAATGATTAATTGTGGTTGAAATCCCAATAGGATTAGTATATTGGAAAATTCGTCTGCGTACGAACTAGATATTGAAATCCCCATTGTCAAAAGCTACGAGGCTTTAAGGTAGAGCGAGGAGCCGTACTCGGGACGGTGCCAGTTTTAACTACCCAGCCGTTATGCTACCGAAATTTTCTGAAATATTTCTGTGTTTGATTTATTTCCATGTATTGAAATGTATCCATGTGATGAATGAAATAGAAATGGTTTGAAGAATAAAAATCACATTTTTATCATCTATATGAAGTATATAAAATAATCGTGTTTTGAAATAAATTGTTTTACAATAAAATTCACATTTTTATCATCTATATGAAGTATATAAAATAATCGTGTTTTGAAATAAATTGTTTTACAATAAAAAATCACATTTTTACCATCTATATGAAGTATATAAAATAATCGTGTTTTGAAATAAATTGTTTGACAATAAAAATTACATTTTTATTATATATATGAATTGTTAAAAATAGTGATGTGTTGAAATAAATATCCGTTGGATAAAAATATCATTTTTATCAAATATATAAAATGAATATGGTTTTGAAATCGAAGAATGGATTATATATATATGTATATAAAATTAAAATAAATCGAATAACGAAGTTGCAGTTCGTATTTTGAAACCGTGATTTCAAACGATTATTGCGGGAGATCCGGCCATCGGATTTTCCCGAAACCGAAACCGTTGGGTTCGCTTTGGAAATATCTTTCCAATGACACCAACTTTGTAAAGATCCAACGGTTAGATTGTCTGGAATGTTTAATTCAAATATGAATGAAAACAGCGCCAGAATCAATTATATTTATATATATAAATATAATTAAAATAAATCGAATAACGACGCTGCAGTTCGTATTTTGAAATCGTATCTTCAAATGATTGTACCGAGAGATCCGACCGTCGGATTTTCCCAAAAATGGAACCGTTGGATTCGTTTTGAAAAGATCTTTCCAATGATATGAAATTTGTAAATATCCAATGGTTGGATTTTCAGATATGTGTAAATCAAATCTGAAGAAAAACAGCGCCATGGCCGCGTTATGCTCTGAAGCGTCGTTTACATAAATTGGCTATTTTTAAATGAATAAAAAAATAGCGATAAATCGTGATAAAATGTTATAAATGATATGGAGTGGAAATAAACTGAATTTGCTCGGTTTGTTGGATATTTGATGGTTGAATGTGTTTGATGTGAAAATTACATTAATGAATTGAATTATTGGTGTCGAATAATTTAACCATTGAAATGAATTGATTTGAAATTCTAAATATACGTGAATTATTTGTAAAGGCCGAGTTAATTCTCATTTCAAATAATTGATCGACGATTAAAAGTCGAAGATATGAAGACGGTGCAAGATAGATGATCTTCACGTCGAATGGAGGGGTGCTACTGATGTTCATGATAGGAGTAGCTACCTTGAAGGGGCTGAAGTGGTAGCCTTTCGGACGTACTTATTGATTGTACGGATGTGCGAGGAATAAAGATCCTTCGGTTTCGTTCAGACCCAGAACAGACTTGTAAATGGATGTGTGTCTGACGTTGTATATTGACAACGTGATATGCAGAGATGCTGTGATCAAAGCTTTTGTTGAAAAGCAGAGCTTTGTGGTTGATGATCAAGCACGGCTTTGAATAGCTAGCTTTGTGTCTAGCGTTGTTCCGCGAGCCTCACACCCCGGTATGAGCCAGAAAAGGGAGAGGACATCAGGGAGAACATGTGTTTCCTTCTAGCTTGGAGTGGTGCTTTGGGTTTTACATGCCCGGGCATTTTACTTATGCGGATGATGGAAGCAAGGCCTCGGTTAGTTTGGTCTCTTCAGAACCGACGGTTTGGTCGGATATGACCAATGACGCCCCATAGGCCAGGGAAACGCAGTGTTCAGGCATTTTAATCCACATCGAGTGGACCGGCCCTGACGATCCAAGGGTCGATGCGTTCTGATCCTAAGGGGCGGGCTAGAGCATCTCGAATTCGATAAGGACGATCCCTTGCCTTGGTTCATGACAGAAATCCAATTTCCAAATACGACATCGTGCGGTTTTGATTGTATACCTATATGTGGCGACATAGTGGTATGGGGCACTAGTGCTGTCTATGATTGATAGTTATGATTGAAATTGTTTTTGAAACATACAAACACTAGCAATAATATCAAATAATTTGTTTTGCTCGTATCAAGCATATTTTGGCCATTATAAGGTAAAACTCTATCCTCCGGTTTGCGTTGCATTGTATGATGGGAACTGAGTCTTATAATGGCCTCATTTTTATAAAAAGCATTGCGATGTTTAAAAGATTTAATTGTTTATAGCACTCGCAATCCAATGGAGTAAACCCGTTCCGCGTTAGCGGCGTGGTCCTATGATTGGCCATATTGAAAAATATGTTAAGTAGATTTCTTATACCAGTCCCATGACTGACTCGTAGTTTGTTTCACTTGCAAACTCGGCTGCCCCTATTTCTACACGGGCAGCCTTGTATTCAGGTTTTAGCAGGCTCTTTCTGGATAGATGGAGCTGAAGATGGATTCTATCATTTATCTCTTTTTATGCTGTTCAGCTCCTATTGTACATGTTATGTTTTGTTTCCGCTGTAGACATTTTATGTAAAGCTGAACTGTATTTGTACTAAGTATGATCCTATATACTGTGTAACTCTGATGATTATGTTTATCCAGTGTATTATTTGTACATTATCTGGTGTATTTATTTATTTCTGTTTTACTGTTATCTGTTTATGTGTTATATTCCAAAGATTACCCTTGCCACTGTGGAATGGGGTTTAAGGTTGTCACATAGAGGAATGGCGATTCATTCGTCATACTTCCAAACCGCTTTACAGATCTATTATTGGGCGACAAATCCGGCAATACTCCACATAAATTCATGGTCGTATCCAACATTCGAAGGTTTCACTTAAATCCCGTCAACTGCGATCTCCAAAATCGCAACTTGTATCAGGCGTCCACCTTCAAATAATTTCTGAAAGCACTTACACTGAGGATCAAGCCATCTGGACAAGTGAGAACTGGTGAAATCGAATTACCTGCCACATCCAAAATCAGTTCTCCCTGGTCCGTTAACCGATTCTCTTTAATTCGGAAAAAAACATGCAACTTCGAGTCGATCTCTGAAAGGTATAATTTACTTGGTAGCAATTTGCGATTTGGAGTGTTTTTGCAAAATTCATATTTTTAGGGCGACTTCAATTTCCTGGGGATTTGGTCAGCTACACAAATATGCAGTTTATAGGAAAGTTTTCCTCGATAATGTTTTACACCTCATAATGTAAAACAAATTAAATGCCTTGATGCGCCATCGTTTCATTTCATTTTTTTTATGATAAATGTTTTTAGAAAATGTAAAATCGAGCCATATGCTATGCACATCTTGTAATCTGATTTACACTTCCTGAGGGGTGTAAAGAGAAGCAATATGCTTTAAAGTTTCTTACAGTTTCAAATACTCAAGGCTGGATTAACATTTGTTCAAATTGTCTGGGCCGCTGATTTCAAATTCCTACCACTTCTGTTCATGATGAAGTAGCGATCGTGATGCTTGCGTGCTAAACCCATGTGTACCAGTTTATGGGTTTGTGAAGCAAGA
Organism: Allium sativum; assembly: GCA_030737875.1. Taxonomy (NCBI): domain Eukaryota; kingdom Viridiplantae; phylum Streptophyta; class Magnoliopsida; order Asparagales; family Amaryllidaceae; genus Allium; species Allium sativum. The sequence goes on from CM060913.1 coordinate 187,631,066, forward strand.
TTATATTCCAAGATGTGGTTTGGTCTGTCTTTTATTATTAACAGATTCATGGTTTTTGCTATTCAATATATGCTCAGAGGTTGATTTACATCGGATCTCCTGATTGGTAAAGAGTGTAGAGATCTCCTGATTGGTAAAGAGTGTAGAGGGAAGCACTAGGTGATAGTGACTAATCACGGGCGTAATGTATTTTATTGTGTATTTCATGTTGCTTTGTATCTTTATATTTCATTTGTATTGGTGAACATGCTAACATGATCTATGTACTGCTACTCTATAAGATAATGAAAGTGTACCAATTTTCGTATATATGTATATATATGTATGTATGTGTATATGTGCGCACGCGTACGCGTGCACACACATATACACATACATATGTATATGTGTTTTTATGCGATATATACATTGAATCGATTTTTTTATTCAAACTCACGTTTTTACCGAGTTCACCCAACAAATTTGAAAAAATAGGATGAACCCAGCAAGGAGCCCTGTCCTAAAGGCACCTCGTAGAGTGTGACACCCCACGTCCGTTAATGTCACTCACAAAGAGAATGCATTAAGTTTCATGAAGAATTATAGGTAAACAAAAACAAAAATATTACAAGATAGATATAAAATAATAGCGGAATTAAAACTTTATTTATAATAGAGCGTCGTGGTTTAACACATGTCAGGCATATAAAGTGGATAACAGAGAGATAACTACATCAAGGCAGGTATGACAAGGTAAACAGGATAGGGCGTATACGCTTCTCTAATGATCACTCTGCACTATTACTAGTATGACCATAATGAGATGATCCCTTCCACTGTAAGGTGGTAGACTTAGGCATACGTCCAAATGTACCCTAACTACTACCCTAATCGATCAGCTCCCTAATCCGCGTAGATACTCTGTGTCGGCCCCATCATAGGATGTATCACGTCCTAAAGTGGTAACCCTTCTCTGATATGCACAACCACATATCTATAGGTGTCATGGTCGTCTTATCCCCCTCTACCCGGCCCTTGCACGCACATGACCCAGTCGGTTTGCGCCATCCACACCGCCCTCCTCGTTTGGATCTCTTACAATCAGTTTAGTAAGCATGCTCCTTCTCCGACCTAGTTCGGAGTACTTTGTTTGATACCTACTCCGGGTTACTGACTGAAATGAGTCCATACAATATGATACAAGCTCTTCCCTTTGTCTTATATCTCCACTAGGTTTTCCATAGGTTATATTTACCCTAAAATGTGTCTTTAATTATATAGCCCCAATCTTTCTACCGGTTATGCTTACCTATAGGTGTCTTTAATACATGACCCCCAATTGGTTAAGTTTTGTGGGCATATATTTAAATATTACACACCCAACCCAGATATACTTAACCCTCCCATTGTTTAACCAAGTCTACTTAACCTTTATTCACGTTTATATTCACACAATCCCTATGGATTCAACTAGGTTAAGTATTCCAATTCGTTACCATGTCTATTTATGGTTATAATGGGCTAGACCTACCACATTAGGCCTAGATCTTGTGGATGCTGGATATGCCGGTCGGGTCTGAGCAGACTTCTTCCACAAGTTGGGCCTAACCTCATGTCTTAGCCCGTCTCATATTTGTGCACTTAGACCCCTCACATTAGATTCAACATTTGCGGTTGCTGGATATGCCGGTCGGGTCCGGGGAGACTTCCACCACAAATGCAATCTAACCTCGTATCATAAGTACAGTTACAGTTTCTAATTACTGTAATCCTAGGCATTTCATTATTAACCAATTAATTATACCTATGCCTTTATAGGTGTTCATGCCCATTTACCCAATTAAGTTCATAATGGATTATATGCCCAAATTCATGTTCATAAACATTGTTCAAGTTATGCCAATTTCAATGTTTTCCCCTATTCTCTAACTAACGCATTCACATATATTTAGCGGCATGCTTAGGCTAGAAAGTAGCCTGGCCATAAACAATGAAAAGGGAAAGGTGATGGGAAGATGACCATAATGATTATTCTAACAAAAGTGACATAAACATGTAATTGGTATAGTGATAAGGTGGACATATAAAAATAGATCTAGTGAACATGTGATAATAAAACTAGATCTACCATACAAAGGATGTCATAATAGGCATGAATAAATAAGGATTCACGTGTCCAATTAATGATAGATCTACATTAACCACAACATGATAGGTACAAGATGATCTAGATGGAGAATTAGATCTAAACAAGGTTTTAATTGTCAAAATAATGGCATATCCAAATTATCCACAAACATAGATAAAGGTTAAGATCCCCAAATGTGACATGATAAATTAACCACAAGTGAATTAGATCTATAAAGGTAGATCTAACATGATAAAGTTTAAGATACAAGAATATCATAGATTCACAATTTATAACAAATCCAAATCACGATCAAATCATGTTTACTTTAAATCATTTAAATCTAAAAGTAACTAAACTCACAGTGTTTCAATTTTAGAAGATAGAAGAGAAATTGTTGGTATTGAATCTCAGATCTATACTTGAATCTCTAATTGATTAGCTCTAGTTGATAGTTGTTGAAGATAAGGATTCGATTCTGTTTAGGCGTCGACAACATTTGGCTTCCATTGATTTTCAATGTAGAAAACAAGAGAAATGAGCCTTTATTTATAGCTGTAAGCCTCCAGAATTCGACTGCCACCTCAACCATAGGGGGGTCGACCCCCCTTTATGGGGTCGACATCCCTACTATGGGGTCGACACCCCTACTATGGGGTCGAAACCCCTGGGGCGGGAATTTTGCCGCTCACGGGATTTTCGAAATTTAAACTAAAATTTGGTTTTCTGTATAGGTTTGAACTGTTATATATACATATAATTATCTTGTGCGTATACAAACTTCAGACCTTCATAACTTCTTCATACGATGCCCGTTTTATGCAAACCAAATGTCTATCTTGACCAGATCTTTGAGACGGACGCAATGGCACAGTCCGTTTCCCTTAATTCTTGATATTAAATTAATTATTTTTAATTTGTGCTCTTTAGAGTTGTTAAAATTATGGGGTGTTACATAGAGCCTTTATGTGGTGTTTTTGGGGCACCTCATAACGACCCTACGTGGTGCTCTAAAGGCACCACGTGGAGGCTCTACGAGGTATGCTGAAAAAATAGCAAAACATGGGTATTTTTGTCATTAATTTTATTGGGTGAACTCAACAAAATCTTGGATTGAAATAGAATCTGCCGATAGAATCAACATCTTTTTCTTATTTAACTGTGACGGCCTAACTGAATTCTCTGTCTCTATTCCTTAGAGTGGATTTTGAGTTGCAAAAAAAAAAGTTTGGCAGAATACTTTAGTCTATTTATATCCATGTATGATATAGAGATGGAAAGCTTATTATTTTCTTAGAACTATGAGTTACAAGAAAAAGGTCTAACAATGAATGAACAATATGTACAATTAATCAATATCCATCGCACACAGAGTTATTCCAAACGCAATTCTATTTAGTAATATTTTTCTTTATTCTATTTGTCGATATCATATTAGATGTGAAGGACTTATAATCCTACTGTGATTTTGAATCCCGTTTGAGTTATTTCAATTTATATAATTTATGTTCAGTTGTTGGCAACAGATTGTAACAAACAGTATTTTTTAACATTTAGATATTTAAATATTTTATTTGAATATTAAACGTTAATTAACTAATGGTGTCGAAATATGATTTTATATACAATCGAGTCTGGATCAAGACATTTCCATTGAAACCAGATGATTTGTTACGTAAAGACGATGTATAACCATTAATATATTTCAGATTTTTAGTTGGGAATTTGGGGGTCAATTTGTCTGTAATGACCCATATTTTTACGACGTTATAATTGATTTATTTAATTTCATAAATAGTGATTTAGAGAATTTAATGGTCGTTTAATAAAATAATATTGAAAATTTAATTAAAATAATAATTAAATAATATTTAATTCTGAAATGATCAGAATTGGCGGAAATGGCGATATGGTGTGAATTGGAAAATTCAAAATATATAATTCAGTTTAAAACTGAGTTACGATAATGAATATATTTAATTAACGATGGTTGAACGCATAAATTATAATATAATTATAATCGAGCTCGAAATGGCGCGGCAGTTCTCTATTTGGCGATTTGAACTTCAACTGAATGTACAGGGTTCGTTTTAAATCGGATTTCTGTGAAACAAGAAACGTATGGAGCTGGTGAAGTATATTTTTCTAGTGGAAGAGAAAAATCGGGATTTCGTCGTGTAGATTTTGATTTATGTCCAAATCAAATTTTAGAAATGTCGCTATGGAATTCCTTTATAATTTATAACGATATATATATGGAATTTCAATATAATTTTGAATATCGATTCAACCGGGATTTGAAATATCGAGCTGTAAATCCATATATGATTATTCTGGAGCTGTATGATATTCTGGTGTGAATATATACGATAATATAAATTTATTTATATTTAAATTAATTATATTTAAATATATTTAAATATTTAAATGGGTTATTTATAACTTAAAAAATAGCCACTTTTGCAAACGAAGTCGGAATTCAACGAAACTAATTTTGTTGGATCCGCAATGTAACGACCCGAAAAACCTGAACCAATTTAAAAAAATTTAAATTGGCTATTTTAGTGTATTTTAAATATTTAAAATAAATATTTTAAATAAAAATGATGAAAAGTAAGTTGAATCAACATTTGAAAATGAATATAATTAATTCCAATTATAAACAAGGCCTGAAATGGCGCGGTAGTTTCAAAATTTGAATTCAAACTTTGCTTGACTGTACCGGGTGCAAAACAAAACGGATTTTAGTGAAATCAAAAATATTTAAATCTGTTAGTGAATACCTTTCTAACGAATCTGAAAAATCGAAGTTTCATCGCGGGAAGCAAAAGTTATGGCCAAATGAATTTCCAGAATGGTCGCTATAGAATATATATAGCCCGTGAAAATGGCCATTTTGTAAACGACCTCGGAATTCGACGAAACCACTTTGGTTGGATCCGGGAAGTTAAACTATTGCTAGGTTTCAAATTTCATGATTTTTGAAGCTATCATGTGAGCGTGGCGAAAGAAAATGTGTTTGGTCGATTTCTATTAAATTGGATCAACAAGAAATGGGCCATTTTTCAAACGGTCTCAGAATTCAATGAAACTTGTTTTGTTGGGACCGTATCGTCAAGACATAGCTAGATTTATTTTTCTGGAATTTTTCGAATCAGTTTGTGGCCCTGGCAAATTGAAATGTACGTTCAAATCGAATATTGAATGTTATATATTTTAAATTGTAGGAAAACTGACTGAAACAGTCGAGTGGGCCTACGAAACACATCCCATTGTGTTCAGAATGGGGGTAAAATGCTAGGGGCGACAGTCGTTGGGTTTGGATTGGAGTTCGTAGGAGGAAAGGGGTATTTTTGGATTTTTAAAACTTTATAATTAAAAAAATCTATTGGTCAAACAGTTTCTCTCTCCCCGAAAACCCTCCAGATCGACGCCGATTAACCCTTCCAACCTTCCCATTCATTTTAAGATCGATCCACTCACTAATTTCGAAAGCTCCAGTTGAAGATTTTGAAGAGCTCGAGACGAGCTTCAAATCCATACCTGATTTCGATTTTTTCATTGAGTGATTTGTGAGAACCGACGTCACGAAGTCGGGAGGTTCATCGCGCCGCCCTGCCTCAGCCCCGCCGTCGAGTTCGCCGCCCCTACCACCGTTGGGCGCGCCTTTCCACGCTACACGCCGTGGCACAACCCGATCGTCGGTCCACTGCACCATTGGATCGAAAAGTGAAAACCTAGTTTTGAAGATCGAGCTGAGGTAACGGCTTTATATTATTTAAACTATTTAATAGCAATTTAAAGCGCTACGGTTTTTGATTTCACTATAAAAATCATATCTTTTTCGTTTGTTGACGAAATTCAGTGAAACAAGAGACAATGGACTCATGTGGACGTCTTCTACATTCTAGAAGAGACCGCATATTTTTCTGAGCCTTCTGCTATTTTTGGTGGAGTGGAACCCAATGTGATATTTCTAATTTATAAACGATATGGAAAACGACGATGTATAAATTATATGTTCGATTTATGACTTGTATAAGCGTTGTACACCTCATGTATAAGCGTTGTATAGGTTGTACGTTCGATGTATAAGTTATATATGCGTTGTAAAAAAATTGTATATGTGTTGAAATAGAAGTGAAATGCTTATAATATATATATATATATATATATATATATATATATATATATATATATATATATATATATATACACGCCCCTCGTCCACAAACCATGGACGATATTTATTGGTTGTGATTGGTGTGAAATTTGGTTGATTACGAATGGTTGATTAAAATTGTTTGTGGTAGAAATTGATTGATTGTGGTTGAAAAATACCCGTTTGTGGTTGAGAATTATTTGGTTGAAACCCACATAGGATTAGTTTGTGGAAATGGAAAATATACATGCAGCCTGCGTGCGAACTAGATGCATGAAAACCCCATTGTCAAAAGCTGCGAGGCTTTAAGGTAGAGCGAGGAGCCGTACTAGGGACGACCCCGATTTTAACTACCCTGCCATTATTCTGCCGAAATTTTGAATAATATTCATGTGTTAAAATTGTTTTCATATGTTGAAAGTATATTCGTGTGTTGAATAGAAATTCATCTATTGAACGACATTCATGTTTTGAAATAAATTGTTTTGCAATAAAAAACCACCTTTTTTATCTATATATATAAAATATAGAAAACCTGCATGTGTTGAATTGAAATTCATCCGTTGAATAGAAATTCATGTGTTGAATGGTATTCTTGTTCCAAATATAAAATTCACCTTTTTATCTGTATATATAAATTATAGAAAACCTTCATGTGTTGAATTGAAATTCATTCGTTGAATAGAAATTCATGAGTTGAATGGTATTCGTGTTTTAAATATAAAAATCACCTTTTTATCTATATATATAAACTATAGAAAACCTTCATGTGTTGAATTGAAATTCGTTCGTTGAATGGAAATTCATGTGTTGAATGATATTCGTGTTTTGAAATAAATTGTTTTATAATAAAAATCATATTTTTATCATCTATAGGAACTATATAAAATAGTAATGTTTTGAAATAAATTGTTTAACAATAAAAATCATATTTTTATTATGTACATGAATTGTTAAAAATAGTGGAGTGTTGAAATAGAAGTTAGTTTGATAAAAATATCATTTTTATCAAATGTATGAAAAGCATATAGTTTTGAAATCGAAGAATCGATTATATTTATATATATATATAAATATAATTAAAATATATCGAATAACGAAGCTGCAGTTCGTATTTTGTAACCGTGATTTCAAACGATTAGTGCGGGAGATCCGACCATCGGATTTTCCCGAAACCGAAACCGTTGGGTTCGCTTTGGAAATATCTTTCCAACGACACCAACTTTGCAAAGATCCAACGGTTGGATTGTCTGGAATGTTTAATTCAAATATGAAGAAAAACAGCGCCAGAATCGATTATATATATATATATATATATATATATATATATATATATAAATATAATTAAATTAAATCGAATAACGACGCTGCAGTTCGTATTTTGAAATCGAACCTTCAAACGATTGTACCGGGAGATCCGACCGTCGGATTTTCCCAAAACTGGAACCGTTGGATTCGTTTTGAAAAGATCTTTCTAATGATGTAAATTTTGTAAAGATCCAACGGTTAGATTTTCAGATATGTGTAAATCAAATCTGAAGAAAAACAGCGCCACGGCCGCATTATGGCCCGAAGCATCGTTTAAATAAATTGGCTATTTTAAAATAAATAAAAATAGCGATAGATCGTTATAAAATATTATAAACTATATGGATGTGAAATTTAGAAACTAATTGAAGGTTGGCTAAGTCGAATGGTTTCCTGGGTTTTGATCTGATGTTGGTTTCGGCCTTCGGGGTTAATATTTGGGAAATCGTTCTCTTACTTATTTACGGTTAGTAACTAATGAATTGAAATGATGCGTATGTTGTGTTTATGTAGCACTTGTTTATTATATACGCAAGTTGCTCAGAAAGACTGGGTTTATCCCATTCTGAATAACTAAATCGACGATAAGAAATCGAAGATGAAGACGGTGGTCGAAGACCGGAGATCTTCACCTCGTTTGGATGGTAACTGATGTCCTGATTGGGAGGCATCCCAAAATATGGATAATGAGTGGTGATCGTCCAGACGTCCATGGAAATCGATGGGTTTGCGAGGTATATAGTGCCTCCGGTTTCATTCAGACCCAGAACGGACTTGCAAATGGAATGTGTGTCTGACATTGGAATTCATTCTATGTGATTGATAGCCATCAGTTGCATGGTGTGGATTTCCTGTGTGGCATGCTAAGATGCGGTGATCATGGCTTCTGTTTAAAAGCAAAGTCTTGTGGTTGATGATCAAAGCACCGCCTGTGTGGCGTAGCTTTGTGTATAACGTGAATTCGTGAGCCTCACACCCCGGTATGAACCAGAAACGGGAGAGGACCTCGGGAGGGCATGCGTTTCCTTCTAGCTAGAGGTGGTGTCGGTGCTTAAACTGGTTGACATTTATACTATTTTCACCTATGTGGTTGTTGCTGTTGCGAGGCGCCTCGGTTATATCGGTCGATCCGGGACCGATGGAGTCATTCGTTGGCTCATTTACACCCCAAAGGGCGGGGAAACGTATTGTTCAGGCACTAGAATCCACTCCGTGTGGACCGGCCCTGTCGCTCCCAGGGGCAGTTGCGGCTGTTCCGGAGACATGGGCTAGATTGTCTCAAAGTCGGTAAGGACTATCCTTTGCCTTGGTTCTTGACGGAAATCCAATTTCCAAATACGTGATTGTGCGGTTTTGATTGTATACCTATATATGGCGACATAGTGGTATGGGGCATTAATGCCATCTATGATTGATATTTATGATTGTTTTTTAAAATTAGAAACTAACTGGAAACGAGCTAAGATGGGTGGTTTCCTGGGTATTGGTATAATGTTGGTTTCGGCCTTCGGGGTTAATACCTATGGAATCGTTCTCTTACTATTTTACAGTTGGAGTCTGATTATCAAATGCGTTTGTTTTATTCGTATCAAGCATATTTTGGTCGATATAAGGTAAAACTCTATCCTCCGGTTTGCGTAGCATTGTGTGATGGGACTTGAGTCTTATGTCGACTTCATTTTTATAAAAAGCATTGCGATGTTTAAAAGATTTAATTGTTTTAAAGCACTGGTAATCCAATGGAGTAAACCCATTCCGCGAAAGTGGCATGGTCCTGTTATTAGCCAAATTATATAATGTGTTAAGTAGATTTCTCATACCAGTCTCATGACTAACTCGTAGTTTGTTTCACTTGCAAACTCGGGTGCCCCTTTTTCTACACGGGCAGCCTTGTGTTCAGGTTTTTAGCAGGCTTGTTCTAGATAGCTAGAGCTGAAGATGGATTCTATCATTTATCTCTTTTTATGCTGTTCAGCTCCTATTGTACATATTATGTTTGTTTTCCGCTGTAGACATTTATGTATAGCTGAACTGTATTTGTACAAAGTATGATCCTGTATTCTGTGTAACTTTGATGATTACGTTTATCCAGTACATTCTTTTGTTTATTATCTGGTGTATTTATTTATTTCTATTCTGCTATTATCTGTTTCTGTGTTATATTCCAAAGATTACCCTGGTAACCGTTAGTACGGGATTTGGGGTTGTCACACGCAACATCGAATTATTGCTAGATTCCAAGTTTCGTGATTTTTGGGGTCACTGTGTGGCCGTACGGGATTTTTAATGTGAAAAACAAGCAATATTTTGACCTTTAAAAAATACGTTGTGTGAGCATACGAAGTCGGAATTCGACGAAACCAGTTTCGTTGGGACCGTAATGTCGAACTGTAGCTGCATGACCATTTTCGTGATTTTTGGGTATCGTACGTGATCACACGGATTTTTAGAAGACGTATACACTTAACGCTTGCTTAAAATAAAATAAAATAGTTAAGTTAAAAATATCCTAATCTACATGTGGTTAAAACAAAGCCAGCGTACTCCTGTTTCTCAACCACACGCTCCAAGTATAAACGCAGAAAAATCCTACTTCCTCACAAATCAAACCACAACAAAAAATGAGGCCGCCTCCAGTCTAATTCCTTCTGCAAATTAAATCAATGCCTACGCTCAACAAAATTTCTCAAATCCGGATTCGATAGACTCGTACACTCGAGAGCTTCAACTCGGTTTGCTCAGAATTTCGAGCGATGGTGCTTCCTGGAGTTCAAATATGTACAGTAGAGAAAAGGGATGAGGTTGGAAATCACATCGAGGTGTTGGAGTAGAAATCGAGGTTATGGTTGAGTTCATGGATGGGAGGCGCACCAGATGGTGACATCGGAGGGGACTCCGGCGGTCTATGGTGGAAAGCGACGTGGGGATGTCGACAATGAAGGAGCAGGTCATGTTTTTGGTAAGGCATCGAACTGGGGGACGTGGGGATGACCAGGAGGAGGGCACAACGCTTAGTTGAACGGTGGTGTGGGCGGCGTCGATCGATGAACTATGTGGTGGTGGTAGACGGTCAAAGTTCGGTCAAGGCCAAGGAAATGGGTTAGAAAGAGGAGCAGGTTCCAGGTTTTAATTTGGGAAGAAGGTTTATCGGGTCTGGTTAATTGAAAAAAAGGATGGGCCGTTTTGTTTTATTGGGTAAAGCCCACTAAACTTTTATTTAGTTTAATTTAATTTTAAATTAGTATAATCTTGTAAATCGAATATCTTGGTTATACAATATCAGATAAACGAACCGTAAGTTGCATTGGGATCATATGGACGACGGCTACGCACTGGAACTGATTGGGAGTGGATTGGGGTTCGTTACAATTTATGGAGAAATAAATTGTTTGATTCAAATCAAATAACAGTTTATCGTTCTTTAACAATGAACTGCCAAAGTGAGTAAAACTCACCAACTCTGAACAATTATATTTTTCTAACGTATATTTATAACTGTTAATCATTTGTTGATTGTTGTGGGTTAATTGTTTGGTTGAATTGCTTGTGTATTGGTTGAAATCATAGAGAACGATATATATATATATATAGATCGTTAATCAAGTATTGATTCTGTTTATCAGAATAATTTTATATTCATATTGTTTAACATCTGTGGATGCAGGGAAACAGGTCGGAGGAATCCAACTGGATTCCTCAACATTTATTTTACTGTTTTCATATATGGTGATATATGATGTGACATATACTCTGTTGTTGATTATGTGTGTTTGAATGATATCGATCAATGTTATTTGTTATTTTAAATACCGTAAGAAATACTGGGATGTAAAAAGGGGATTTTCAAAGTATATTTTGAAAATAATTATTTATATAAAATCAATGGATTTTATATATAAAAGGAAAATGATTTTATATAAGGAAATAATTATAAAATAAAAAGAGTTAAAAAGGGATATATTTGTAAAACAAATATAAAGGAAATATATTTATAAAACAAATATAAAGGGAATATATTTGTTTAACAAATACAAAGGAAGATATTTGCAAAACAGATAGAAAGAGGAATATTTGTAAAACATTTACAAATAGAATATAAAAGGAAATATTTGTAAAACATTTACAAATAAATTAAATGGAAACATTTATTTATAGGAAATAAATAGAATGTTAAAAATGAAATATTCAAATAAATAGAAAAGATAAAAGAAATATTTATTTGTTAAATAAATAGAATTGAAAAGGGAATAGTTATTTGTTAAGTAAACAAATAGAAAAGGGATTAATCACAGGAGATAATCCAAAAGAATAATCAAAGGAGATAATCCAAAGGAATAATCAAAGGAGTTAATTCAAATGAGTTAGAGTTAACCAGTTAGAGTTAACCAGTTAGAGTTAACCAGTTAGGGTAAATGAGTTAGAGTTAACCAGTTAGGGTTGACCAGTTAGAGTTGATCAGTTAGGGTTAACCAGTTAGAGTAAATCAATTAGGGTTGACCAGTTAGAGTTGATTAGTTAGAGTTAACCAGGTAGAATTAGAGTTAACCAATAGAGTTAATCAGATTAGAATAAATCGATTAGAGTTAATCGAATAGAGTAAATGAGTTAGAGTTAACCAGTTAGGGTAAATCAATTAGGGTTGACCAGTTAAAGTTGATCAGTTAGAGTTAACCAGTTAAAGTAAGAGTTAACCAATAGAGTAATTAAATAGAGTTAATCGAATTAGAATAAATCGATTAGAGGTAGTCGAATTAGGAGTTATCGAATATTAGTTATTCGAATCGAGTTAAAAGGAGTTATTGAATATTAATTATTCGAATCGAGTTAAAAGAAGTTAATCGAATCTAGTTATTCGAAATGTGTTATCGATTAGTTTAATCGAAAGGAGTTAATCGAATTTAGTTATTCGAAAAGGAGTAATCGAATATAGTATTCGAAAAGAGAGATTATCGAATATCGTTTATTCGAAAGAAAGAGAAATCGAATATTAGTTATTCGAAGTAAGTTAAACGAATATTAGTTATTCGGAGAGAGTAAATCGTCGAATTCGATTATATCGAATTCGGGAAAGTACTTATACTTTCCGGTGTCTAAATCAAGGTTTATTTATTTATAAATTAGGTGTTTATTTATTTATTCACATTAAAGAATGAAAGTTATAATTGAAGTTAGATATTTCGAGAGTAGGGATTATAACGTTATCGTTATAATCAATGTTTTCAATAAAGAAGCGGATTCGTAAATAGAATCCGAGAGTTACGTTAGGAAGTTTGTTAAAGGTTTAAAAGATAAACTTTGACTATTTTGAAGTTAAAACGTTGTTCAGTTAAGTTCTGAGAGGTAATTATACCCCAACTTGATTGACTTCCTTCTTAACTAAGGAATGGTAAGGTTTGATAGTGAAGGATTTTTGGAAATGTTTTCCAAATACGAATCAGAAATGTTTTCTGATAATTAGAAAATAAGAAATGTTGAATATATGGAAACAAGAGATAAGTAAATTAATGAACTAAAGAGATAAATGTTAAATGATGATTGATCAATATAATTTCCATTTGGAAATAATATCGTTGTTTGCACACGTGTTTTTCTTTGATAGTTAACTCACCGACTATCGAAGTTTTAGACCATTTTAACGTTGTTAATATGGAGAGACCAGTTGGATTATTATCCAAAGAACCACTCCGTATTTGCATAAGCGTTGCGAATCATATATGCCAAAGATAATTGAAGACGGAGTAAAATGCAAGGGCTGTTGTATAAATCTTAGGTAAAGATTGCCTAAGATGGTTGTACTTAATAGTGCCTTCGGTTCGTCCAGTCCCAGGACGACCTATACGGAAGAACGTTTGACAGAGTATATTTAATAGATCGCGTAAGTTGATCTCTATAGATGTATTTACATTTAGTGGCGGAGGAATTCGTTTCTCTTAACTGTATACCCGTGGTATTTTTTGGGGAAATCAATTTGTGATTTGGCGGTTATGACGATGTGACATTCAAAGTGAATAAATGTGTGATCTGTCAGAGATAAGCGTGGCCTCTAGCCTCACAATCAGGAAATGATAAAAATCAGGCAGGCAGCATGGCTATGTAGGTCGCACCTATTAGGGTGTATAATCACCTGATCTAGAGTTTCATTTACTTCTAAAAATCTATTGTTGATGCTGTCCTACTCGGGAAACGGTTGCTGATCCCAACCGTTGGTGATATACATTCGATACACTCAAGTGAAATGAATGGTCGGTCATGTGTGGCCGGGTTGCAAGATGTTCTTGTTGAACCCAGTGTATTCCTCTCTAGAGGTATAGCGAAAGGTGGTTCCATACCTTGTCATAGTTGGAAATCCATTACCCAATACGTGCTTGCGGTTTTGATTACTAGATGATTATTATATTGTGGTTGATAGGCATTATTATAATATCAAAAGGTTTTTGATATAAAGATATTTTGGATTCTCATAAGGGAAAAACCTATTCCGTTATACGGCGTGGTCTTATGAGACATCGTTTTCTTGTTCAAACTGTTTTACTCACACCGGACCCATGACTGACCCGGAGTTTATTTTGTTTTGTTTTCCCTAAACTCTTGGGTGCCTAATTTTATACGGGCAGTCAAGTAGTCAAGATTTTACAGATATACTTAGAGAGCTTGGAGCAGGCGGCTTCAGGATCATATAACTATTATTTATTTCCGCTGTGTTTTAAGTGCTGTACTTTGGAAATGATATGTATATTCAAGTGCAAATTTATATTTCAAAGTTATGATATATATTATATGTTATTCGTTCCGCTGTGAGGTTCGTGTTACTCTGATGTTGTGTTCTTCTTCTTCTTCTTCTATTCTAAGTTCCTATCTTATCTATTCTCACCCTCTAATATCTTTCATTAACCATCCGGTATTTTCGACTCTTGATGTTCGATATGTGTTGTATATTGGATAATCAAGGTCGCTAATTTTCGGGTCGTTACAGTTGGTATCAGAGCTTAAGGTTAAGTATTACCTTGTCTCTGTGGCGTGACTCAATAGAGATGGGGTTAGTAATACCCTAGATTGAGTTTGAGTGTATATATACGAGTGCGTATTTGTTATTTGATATAAAAAAAATTGTTTTATATTATGGAGATTTATTGGCTGAGTTGTTTATGAGTTCTGGTCGATCAGTTTGATCCACTGTACCGTAGGAGTAAATAAACCCTTGAATACGATGAACCGACACGGTATGGTTTGAAACACGGTAAATGATATAATTTTACCGAAAATATATATTGATATTATTATATAGGATGTGTTGATTGCTATTATAATCGAATGAGATTATAAATTAAAATGGTAATATAAATAACCCATTAAAATTCATATAAGAGTAATATATGAAATAAGATGAATTAAATCTGAAATTAAATCAGAATTGAAATTTAAACTTGAAAATTTGGAGAAGTGTTTGTAAAAGAACATGGATTAAATATACGTGAATTTTTAAATCCTGGGAGATTTTAAATTTGTTACAAGCATTAAAATGATGTTTTGAACTGATTTCAAAATGGAAGTATGTGGAAATGATTTTGAAAGTGGTATAGTATTGAACTCACTTTGATCGCTGGAAAATAGATTCCGATGATGACAGCTGCATCATCGGTGTTCATTTTGGAGCTGTAAGTGATGGATTACTACCGAAAGGATTTTGTTTTTGAATTGTTTTGAGAGAAACAAGTTGTTTGAAATCCAAAAATGAATATTTGGTTTTAGAAAAGCAAAGCTATTTAAAAACTCCCATGAAGAGACTGTTTGAATTAAAAACAAATTTAACAGAAATTTGTGGAAGCAAATTGGAATTAAAAATGAAACCAATTAACTGGAAATTGAATTGGATACGATATATCAAGTAGAATCAGATTTTGAATTGTGAGATAGAATCTGAAATGGTATTGGATTGATGAGTTAAGAATTTGAAAATCGGGAATAGAACCTTGATTTGAAATTGAATTTAGCTTGGATAAGCGAATGGTTGTGTTAAGGATAAATTGATCAGAATTTGATTGGGGTAACATTGGTATATGCTGAACTGACAGCAGACGAAAGGATATAACGATATGCCCGACAAAAAGGTACAAGTTTATATTTCATAGGATATAAGATTTATGTGCCGAATTGGCAAGCCGCTTGGCTGTTTGATTTTCTTTTGGGTTGGAGATGGCCCAGAGAGGCGAGTTGGAGTTGTACCTATTGACCAGTACAAAGGAGGTGCTGACGAAATTTTTCGAGAAGTTAAGGTATTAGAAAATTTTCTGGATTTTTGAAAATTTTCGTTGATAAGAATTAATTAAAAAATTAATTGGTTCAGTTGAAACTAGAGGTAAGAAGTGAACAAATAAGTTCTAACCAGTTGATAGGGTTTGTTTTCTACCTTAGCAATTTCGAGGACGAAATTATTTTAAGTGGGAAGAATGTAACGACCCGTATTTTTATGGTGTTATAATTGATTTATTTAATTATATAAATAGTGATTTAGAGAATTTAATGGTCGTTTAATAAAATAATATTGAATATTTAATTAAAAAATAATTAAATAATATATTTAATTCTGAAATAATCAGAAAGTGTGGAAATGGCGATACGGT
Source organism: Allium sativum (assembly GCA_030737875.1). NCBI lineage: Eukaryota > Viridiplantae > Streptophyta > Magnoliopsida > Asparagales > Amaryllidaceae > Allium > Allium sativum. The sequence goes on from CM060913.1 coordinate 187,647,264, forward strand.
GTGAATTGGAAAGTTCAAAATATATAATTCAGTTTAAAACTGAGTTACGATAACGAATATATTTAATTAACGATGGTTGAACGTATAAATTGTAATATAATTATAATCGAGCTTGAAATGGCGCAGTAGTTCGCTATTTGGCGATTTGAACTTCAATTGAATGTACAGGGTTCGTTTTAAATCGGATTTCTGTGAAACAAGAAACGTATGGAGCTGGTGAAGTATATTTTTCTAGTGGAAGAGAAAATTCGGGATTTCGTCGTGTAGATTTTGATTTATGTCCAAATCAAATTTTAGAAAAGTCACTATGGAATTTCCTTTATAATTTATAACGATATATATATAAGGAATTTCAATATAAATTTGAATATCGATTCAACCGGGATTTGAAATATCGAGCTGTAAATCCATATATAATTATTCTGGAGCTGTATGATATTCTGGTGTGTATATATATGATAATATAAATTTATTTATATTTAATTTAATTATATTTAAATATATTTATATATTCAAATGGGTTATTTAGAACTTTAAAAATAGCCACTTTTGCAAACGAAGTCGGAATTCGACGAAACTAATTTTGTTGGATCAGCAACATCGAATTATTGCTAGATTCCATGTTTCGTGATTTTTGGGGTCACTGTCTGGCCGTACGGGATTTTTAATGTGAAAAACAAGCGATATTTTGACCTTTAAAAATACGATGTGTGAGCATACGAAGTCGGAATTCGACGAAACCAGTTTCGTTGGGACCGTAATGTCGAACTGTAGCTGCATGACCATTTTCGTGATTTTTGGGGATCGTACGTGATCACACGGATTTTTAGAAGACGTATACGCTTAATGATTGCTTAAAATAAAATAAAATAATTAAGTTAAAAATATCCTAATCTATATGTGGTTAAAACAAAGCCAACGTACTCCTATTTCTCAACCACACGCTCCAAGTATAAACGCAGAAAAATCCTACTTCCTCACAAATCAAACCGCAACAAAAGAATGAGGCCGCTTCCACTCTAATTCCTTCTGCAAATTAAATCAATGCCCATGCTCAACAAAATTTCTCAAATCCGGATTCGATAGACTCGTAAACTCGAGAGCTTCAACTCGGTTTGCTCAGAATTTCGAGCGATGGTGCTTCCTGGAGTTCAAATACATACAGTAGAGAAAAGAGATGAGGCCGGAAATCACATCGAGGTGCTGGAGTAGAAATCGAGGTTATAGTCGAGTTCGTGGATGGGAGGCGCACCGGTTGGTGACGTCGGAGGGGACTCCGGCGGTCTATGGTGGAAAGCGACGTGGGGATGTCTACAATAAAGGAGCAGGTCATGTTTTTGGTAGGGCATCGAACTGGGGGACGTGGGGATGACCAGGAGGAGGGCGCAATGTTGAGTTGTACGGTGGTGTGGGCGGCGTCGATCGATGAACGATGTGGTGGTGGTAGACGGTCAAAGTTCGGTCAAGGCCAAGGAAATGGGTTCGAAAGAGGATCAGGTTCCAGGTTTTAATTTGGGAAGAAGGTTTATCGGGTCTGGTTAATTGAAAACAAGGATGGGCCGTTGTGTTTTATTGGGTAAAGCCCACTAAACTTTTATTTAGTTTAATTTATTTTAAATTAGTATAATCTTGTAAATCAAATATCTTGGTCATACAATACCAGATTGACGAACCGTAAGTTGCATTGGGATCGTATGGACGACGGCTACACACTGGAACTGATTAGGAGTTGATTGGGGTTCGTTACAATTTATGGCAAAATAAATTGTTTGATTCAAATCAAACAACAGTTTATCGTTCTTTAACGACGAACTGCCAAAGTGAGTAAAACTCACCAACTCTGAACAGTTATATTTTTCTAACGTATATTTAGAAATGTTAATCATCTGTTGATTGTTGTGTGTTAACTGTTTGGTCGAATTGCTTGTGTATTGGTTGAAATCACTGATAACGATATATATATATATATATATCATTAATCAAATATTGATTCTGTTTAACAGAATAATTTTATATTCGTGTTGTTTAACATCTGTGGATGCAGGGAAACAGGTCGGAGGAATCCAACTGGATTCCACAATATTTATTTTACTGTTTTCATATATGGTGATATATGATGTGATATATAATCTGTTGTTGATTATGTGTGTTTGAATGATATCGATCAATGTTATTTGGTATTTTAAATACTGTAAGAAATACTGGGATGTAAAAAGAGGATTTTCAAAGTATATTTTGAAACTAAATTATTTATATAAAATCAATGGATTTTATATATAAAAGGAAAAAGGATTTTATATAAGGAAATAATTATAAAATCAAAATAGTTAAAAAGGAATATATTTGTAAAACAAATATAAAGGAAATATATTTGTAAAACAAATATAAAGGGAATATATTTGTAAAACAAATACAAAGGAAGATATTGCAAAACAAATAGAAAGAGGAATATTTGTAAAACATTTGCAAATAGAATTTAAAAGGAAATATTTGTAAAACATTTACAAATAGATTAAATGGAAATATCTATTTATAGGAAATAAATAGAATGTTAAAAAAGAAATATTTAAATAAATAGAAAAGATAAAAGAAATATTTATTTGTTAAATAAATAGAATTGAAAAGGGAATAGTTATTTGTTAAGTAAACAAATAGAAAAGGGATTAATCAAAGGAGATAATCCGAAGGAATAATCAAAGGAGATAATCCAAAGGAATAATCAAAGGAGTTAATTCAAATAAGTTTGAGTTAACCAATTAGAGTTGACCAGTTAGAGTTAACCAGTTAGGGTAAATGAGTTAGAGTTAACCAGTTAGGGTTGACCAGTTAGAGTTGATCAGTTAGAGTTAACCAGTTAGAGTAAATCAATTAGGGTTGACCAGTTAGAGTTGATCAGTTAGAGTTAACCAGTTAGAATTAGAGTTAACCAATAGAGTTAATCGGATTAGAATAAATCAATTAGAGTTAATCGAATAGAGTAAATGAGTTAGAGTTAACCAGTTAGGGTAAATCAATTAGCGTTAACCAGTTAGAGTTGATCAGTTAGATTTAACCAGTTAGAGTTAGAGTTAACCAATAGAGTAATTAAATAGAGTTAATCGAATTAGAATAAATCGATTAGAGTTAGTCGAATTAGGAGTTATTGAATATTAGTTATTCAAATCGAGTTAAAAGGAGTTATCGAATATTAGTTATTCGAATCGAGTTAAAAGAAGTTAATCGAATCAAGTTATTCGAAAGGAGTTATCGATTAGTTTAATCGAAAGGAGTTAATCGAATTTAGTTATTCGAAAAGTAGTAATCGAATATAGTATTCGAAAAGAGAGATTATCGAATATCGTTTATTCGAAAGAAAGAGAAATCGAATATTAGTTATTCGAAGTAAGTTAATTGAATATTAGTTATTCGAAGAGAGTAAATCGTCGAATTTGATTATATCGAATTCGGGAAAGTACTTATACTTTCCGGTGTTTAAATCAAGGTTTATTTATTTATTTATTCACATTAAAGAATGAAAGTTATAATTGAAGTTAGATATTTTGAGAGTAGGGATTACAACGTTATCGTTTTAATCAATGTTTTCAATAAAGAAGTGGATTCATAAATAGAATCCGAGAGTTACGTAAGGAAGTTTGTTAAAGGTTTAAAAGATAAACTTTGACTATTTCGAAGTTAAAACGTTGTTCAATTAAGGTCTGAGAGGTAATTATACCCCAACTTGATTGACTTCCTTCTTAACTAAGGAATGGTAAGGTTTGATAGTAAAGGATTTTTGGAAATGTTTTCCAAATACGAATCAGAAATGTTTTCTGATAATTAGAAGATAAGAAATGTTGAATATATGGAAACAGGAGATAAGTAAATTAATGAACTAAAGAGATAAATGTTAAATGATGACTGATCGATATAATTTCCATCTGGAAATAATATCGTTGTTTGCACACGTATTTTTCTTTGATAGTTAACTCACCGACAATCGAAGTTTTAGACCATTTTAACATTGTTAATATGGAGAGACTGGTTGGATTATTATCCAAAGAACCACTCAGTATTGGCATAAGCGTTGCGAATCATATATGCCAAAGATAATTGAAGACGGAGTAAAATGCAAGGGCTGTTGTATAAATCTTAGGTAAAGATTGCCTAAGATGGTTGTACTGAATAGTGCCTTCGGTTTGTCCAGTCCCAGGACGACCTGTATGGAAGAATGTCTGATAGAGTATATTTAATAGATCGCGTAAGTTGATCTCTTCAAATGTATTTACGTTTGGTGGCAGAGGAATTCGTTTCTCTTAGCTGTATACCAGTGGTATTATTTGGGGAAATCAATTTGTGATTTGGCGGGTATGACGATGTGACATTCAAAGTGAATAAATGTGTGATCTGTCAGAGATAAGCATGGCCTCTAGCCTCACAACCGGGAAATGACAAAAATCGGGCAGGCAGCATGGCTTGTAGGTCGCACCTATTAGGGTGTATAATCACCTGATCTAGAGTTTCATTTACTTCTAAAAATCTATTGTTGATGCTGTCCCATTCGGGAAACGGTTGCTGATCCCAATCGTTGGTGATATACATTTGATACACTCAAGCGAAATGAGTGGTCGGTCATGTGTGGCCGGGTTGCAAGTTGTTCTTGTTGAACCCAGTGTATTCCTCTCTACAGGTACACTAGCGAATGGTGGTTCCATACCTTGTCATAGTTGGAAATCCATTCCCAATACATTCTTGCGGTTTTGATTGTATACTATATATGTAGAACGTGAGATGAAAGCGTTCTGCTAGATGATTATTATATTGTGGTTGATAGGCATTATTATAATATCAAAAGATTTTTGATATAAAGATATTTTGGATTCTCATAAGGGAAAAACCCATTCCGTTATACAGCGTGGTCTTATGAGATATCGTTTACTTGTTCAAATTGTTTTAAACTGTTTTACTCACACCAGTCCCATGACTGACCCGGAGTTTATTTTGTTTTGTTTTCCCTAAACTCTTGGGTGCCCAATTTTATACGGGCATTCAAGTTGTCAGGATTTTACAGATATACTTGGAGAGCTTGGAGCAGATGGCTTCAGGATCATATAGCTATTATTTATTTCCGCTGTGTTGTAAGTGCTGTACTTTGGAAATGATATGTATATTCAAGTACAGATTTATGTTTCAAAGTTATGATATATATTATATGTTATTCGTTCCGCTGTGAGGTTCGTGTTACTCTGATGTTGAGTTCTTCTTCTTTTTCTATTCTAATTTTCTATCTTATCTATTCTCACCCTCTAATTTCTTTCATTAACCATCCGGTATTTTCGACTCTTGATGTTCGATATGTGTTGTATATCGGATAATCAAGGTCGCTAATTTTCAGGTCATTACATTGTCAAACAGAACATCTTAAAAATGCCAAGTGTCATAAGTGATGGAATCCGATCTCTTGACGTATACAACTACGTTCATAAAGAATTTTGTCGCTTGTTGGCAAATCTCGTTTGAAGTTAGTCTTTGTTTGGCCTATTCTGGCCCATCAACTATAAATACCCATGCACTTCGAGATATAGTATTATTTTAATTAGTTGGAAACCCTAACCCTAACTCCCAGCCATCATTTAACGAATGGCAAAAATCGCATTAACTTCCTCCTTCAATTTCTCCAAACCCATTTGTTAGCACAAAAAATAACCTAGACCGACTGATAAGCAAGAATTAGGGTGAACGGGAAAAAGTACCAGCCGCTCTTCGGAAGGAGTAATGACAAGCTTTCGGCATAAGCCCTCAAAGTATAAACGTTATAAACAAAGTGTCTCTGACCAAGCTAGAAAGCCCCTTTTGGCACAACCTGAAGGGAAATAGCTTTGCAATGGCTAGTGTTAGCCCAAACAATCACTTGAGAAAAGTTAAAGAAGGTCAGAATAAAGAGGGAAGGATTCTGGAAGAAGCAACTAAAAGTAAGTGATGGAAGGAATATCATTCCGAAATTGGCTGCCACACACATATCTTTCGTAATGACCAGACCTGCTTCTGAAAGAAGATACTTATACATGCCTTATAACAACACAAGCTAACCGCTAGCAAGAACACCTTTGCAAAACCCTATGAAAGAGATAAAGATAGGCTTTTTGGAGGATACTTTAAAAGTCCAAAAAGAAGGATCTCTAATTAGTACAACACAATGGGAAATAGATCCAAATTAGAATAAAAGAATTAGATTATTAAACCTTTCGGCTTCCTCGAAATGGAAATACATTGAACTTTAAAGCCTCAACAAGTAGCGACAGTCCCTTCGAAGGGAAAGTCGTAGATGTTGTCGCAAAGCCTTCACATACACTCTTACCTAGTGGCTAAAGCGAAGCCCGCACTTATAAATAGGACTTCAGGGGTCCAAGATCGGAACATGCAACCCATTTTCAAAATTTGTAATTCTAAAATTGCGGAGTGTGTAATGACCCCTATTTATTAAGGAATATTTAGTTTATTTAAATATTTTAAAATGAGTTATTTTACTAATTAACGGCTTGGAATTTATTTAATTTAATGTTTGAATGTATAATTTATAATATAATTAAAAACGAGCTCACAGCGGCGTGGTAGTTCATAATATTACGTTTTGAACTTTGAATGAATGTATAGGATCCAATAAAAGTCAGAATCCGTTAAAACAAAAAACTTTCGAATCTATTGAACTATATTTTTCTAATGAAAGTGAAAAATCGAGATTTCATCTTGTAGATTGTGAGTTACGTCCAAATCAAATTTTCTAAAAGTCGCCATGGAATCGTTTACAAACCATAACGATATATTAAATAAAATAAAGGGATTTTAAAATAAACTGAATATTGATTTAGCTTGAAAATAAAATATCGAGTTTAAAATTCAGGTTTGTTTATTTTGGAAGTTATGTAGAATTTTGTTTGAATATATATATATAATAAAATTTTAATATTAATAAATTTTAAATTAAAATATATTTTATCAATTAAATTTAATATTAGAAACGACCATTTTGCAAACGACCTCCGTTTTCGATGAAACGAATTTTATTATATTCGTAATGATTAATCATTGCTAGATTTCAATTTTTTCGCCAATTGGGTTACTATGTGACCGTGCGATCCATAAAGGTTAAAACGTGAATATGTGTGAATATAAAAATCAAATCAAATAAATTTTAAATAGTCAAGCTATCATGTCTACCTTTTGTCCTGTATTGCTTTAGTCTTAAGTTGTAACAACCCAGAAAATCTGAACTAGTTTGAAAATTTTATTTTACGAAATTTTGTTGAAAATTGAGTCCAGATTTAAAAATTTTAATTTTAAATAATTTATATGCAATTAAAAATGGTCATTTTTCAACCGACCTCGGTTTTCGACGAAACCACTTTTGTTGAAACCGGAATGTCAAATTATTGTTAAGTTGAATTTTCCAAGATTTTTCGAATTAATCTGTGGACGTGGCAAATAGATATGTGTTTTGTAAATTTCAGTCAATTTCAATCGACTGAAAAACAACCATTTTTCAAACAGGCTCAAAATTGAATGAAATTAATTTTCCTTGGTCCGCAGCGTCAAAACATAGTTAAATATATTTTTTGGGAATTTTTGAAGTTAATTTGTAGCCCTGGTAAATTTATTTGTATGGTTAAAATTAGAATAAATGATTTATAATGTAAAAACTGAGAAACAGGGGCCAAAACGATTAATTGGTCATGCGGGACATAGTCAGATGAGTCTGGAATAGGGGTAAATAGGTAGGAATGACAGTCGTTGGGCTGAAAAATAAGGAAGTTGTAAAACGGGCTTTATTGGGCTAATTAATTATTTAATAATAACCTAGCCTAATATTTTATTATAAATTCCACTGTTCATCGTTCTTCCTCCCGATTACTTTAGCCGCTGTAACCCATAACCTCCCAAATCTTCCTCTTCTGATTTCTCTCTCGTTTCTCCACGAAATCCTTCGCAGTAATACCCGTTTCGAAGAGATTCTCGAGCTCTTTGATTCTACACCAAAATCAAGGCCTCCCGTACCCTGTAGCCGACGCCCCTACCCCCCGAAGTCGCCGCCGTTCGACCTCCCCCAGCCCCTCCTCGACGAACCGCACCTCCCCCCTTTCCCGGCGCCGATCCCCCTCTCCTAGCTCTTCGATCTCCAACAAACCGTTCTGAAAACCATCAACTACATCTCCCGAAAATTCAAATCAAAGTTTTGAACAAAAACCAAATATAAATGTATGAAATTCAACTCAGTTTTGCGATGCTTAATTCTGTTACAGATGCAGTTGTAAAAAGTAATTGTTATGTAAAAATTTGATAATTAATTCGTACGAACTCCAAACTGAAAATTTTCAGATCCGACGGAACCGTGAGGACGTTTAGAGGTCGCTGAGATTGATTGCGACCATTTCTGCACAAGCAAGGTGAGATTCTGATTTATATAATTATCTCAATTTAATCATTAATTTTCTAGTTATTTAAATATTTGAATTGTTAACAATTAGATATGCGATGTGATGAGGGTTGAATGGTTGATTTGTTAATCTGCGAATGTATAATCCTAGATCTGTCAGTTAAAATTCTAGATCTGTTAATTGAAATTATAGATCTGTTAGTTAAAACTTCAAATCTGTTAGTTAGAATTATAGATCTGTATAGATGGAAAATTTGAATATTCATCTTGTTTAATTTTGTCGAATCATGCCTTGTTGATATGAATCATGTATATAAAAAAATAGCACCTTGTTCATGTTATGGAATATATCACTTTGTATGATGACTTGTGTAAAAAAGAATAATCATTCGTGTGTAATCAAAGACATGAATAATTAGAAATTTACATTTTTATATGTAAATAAAAAATAGAAATTTGCATTGTAAAGAAATTTACATTTTTATATGTAAATAAAAAGTAGAAATTTGCATTGTAAAGAAATTTACATTTTTATATGTAAATAAAAAGCAGAAATTTGCATTATAAAGAAATTTACATTTTTATATGTAAATAAAAAGTAGAAATTGAAAGTGTGTACGTGTACTTGCCGAGTATAATACACACAAGGATCGTGTAATATGACAAACAATATTCAAGTATAAAATAATAGCTAATCGCAGATAAGCAAATATAGTAAATGCAGTAAAAAGGAAAAATCACACCAGGGATTTTTATACTGGTTCGGAGCACCGTCCTACGTCCATTCCCAGACCACTCTCTGGATTTTCACTAACAACCTCACTTCACCCGGAGGAACAGGTATACAACACTACTTGATTTACGGGCCACAAGCTTACCCACTTGATTTCACGGGCTACAAGCTTACCCACTTGATTTCATGGGCTACAAGCTTACCCACATAGGACTTCAACAATTACAAGAGTTTGACTTCTGAACGTGTTCTTGTTTCAACACTGATTAGTCAATTATTGAGTACACCCTTCCTATAATCTTATCCTCAAATGTAAATTGATGTTTGCAAAGATTCAGAAGTGGATTATTGTTGAATCACAAGTGTATTAAATATACTTGGAGATTCAAATGATAATATAATGATTTTGAGTGCTCTTTGAATGCAAAATAGAATGCAAAATAGATCAGAGAATAGAGAGTGAAATTTGGTGATTTGGATGAATGAAATATGATGTATTTATGATGATTGAGAAGTTATAATCATTAGTGAAAAGTTGCAATCAAAAGAGATGATTTCTGATGAGGAGAAATGGATGCAACCTTTCATGAAAGAAGATGACTCTTCAAAGATATGCTTTGCTATTCAAAAAGCCGTTGACAGGTAAAATGTGCAGTTAGACAGGTTTTTGACCGTTACCTTTTAAAAAGCTGTTGACAGGTTAATTTTTACAGGTAGACAGGTTTCATTTGAAATCCTGTTGACAAGTTAAAAATAACCTGTTGACATGTTTTTGTCAACTTGCTTCAGAAAAGAGTTTTCATGAATATTTTTAAAAGCAATGAGAAGTATGATTATTTGAGGATAGATTTTAACATTTATAAATCTAAATAAACAACTTCTAACCTATGAAAAAAATCAATTCTTCTTTTTGTCATCGATTCTCCTTTTTGTCGATCATGAAGCTTTTCTTGTCATTAATCAAAATAATCATTGAAATCTTTGACTCAACATTCTCCCCCTTTTTGATTGATGACAATATTGCTTGATATTTCAATCTCCATTGTTATCCCCCCTGTTTATATGCTCCCCCAGAATTATATAACTAAATCTCTGTAAGAAGGAATGTTAGTAACATTTTCTCCCCCTTTGTCATCGACAAAAAGGGTACACACCAGTGCATGTAATAACATTATGTAGATAAAAAATAGAACATCACACATAGATTGTAACATATATTACAAACCATACCAGACCAAACATACCAAACTAAGTTATGTAGCATACATACTTAATTAAAACATAGCACTAATTATGTACAAGTGCTGATATGCATAACATCACAAAATATAGATAGAAGGAACTACTCGGATGGTCAATCCGAATCGGTTTCTTCTTCTTCTTCTTCTGTGTCTCCTTCTTCTTAACTTTCTTCCTCGTCTTCGTCTTGTTCTTCCTCTTCCTCATTTCCACCTTCTTCAATATGTGATGTTCCACGACCACGACCATGTTGGGTACTTGCTCCAGAACTAGTGCCTTCCTCCGAAGTTGACCATGTGAATGTAGGAGGCATTGGTCGTTTTCCCGGATCTTGAGCAAGTGTGGTAGAGGATGAGGCACAAGAGATTGCTTCCCAAATTATACAGAAGAAAGACATGAGTTTATTAAACCGTTTATCGAGTTTAGTGTCCAAACGATCAAGCTTATTATCGGTTCTTTTAAGTCTTGCTTCTAGTAAAAATTGATTCTTTGCAGTTTGCTCTTGGAATTCCTTTGTTGACGAAGTAGGTGGAGGAATTCTAACGTCTTCCGGTCTTTACGTAGTAATTTGTGAGGAAGAACCTCTGGAGGAACTTGGTGTACATATTCCTCAAAAGGAATAATGTTTAAGTATGGCTCGGGAAGTTTCATTCTCTTCTTTGATGCTTTATTAATACACTTAGGCTTTGAAATTTTGGATTCGGGAGATGGAATTCCGCAATCCGTTAGGAGGCGCATAATATATTCGTTGTAAAACAGATGTGGTCGGGACAGTTTGTTTACCATTGAAATCTCATCAAAAATCATTTCAACCCAATTAACGCTGATATCTCCATAAATAGCGTATAATGCCTTAAAATTCTCTCTGTAAATGGCGTCAAAATTTCCGGTCCTTGGTAATAGAGAATGCGTGAGACAAAGATGAATAATTCTAGCCGGTGGTCTTAAATTGATTCCTTTTGTACTTGACTTATGATCTTCAATGAACAAGTGACTAATTTTATCTCTAATATGAATAGGACAGAAATCACTAGGGAATTTAATACCATTATTTGGAGAATGAAGAACTTGTCCCATTCTATCTTTGGAGATAAAAACATGTTGTCCACAAACCACTGGCCATAAACAATCGGAAGGGTTATCCAATTTGAATTTCTATAGGTTGAGATTAGCTTAGAACAACTTAATCATTATATGATTAATTTCTATGTTGTTGTCATCAAAATTAAGGAGAGAATCAATACCTGCGCTCTTTGCTATACTTTTAACATCATAGAGAAAGAAATCAGAGAAATTTATGACAGATCCTTGATGAATGGTGTAATCCTTCATCTTATTCCATCTTTTCACAGCAATAGGATCCATTAACCAGTATTTAATGTGTGAATCGATAGGTTGGAGATGTGAGGAAGAAGAAGATGTTTTTGTTTTCTTATGTTTTGGAGCCATTGGAGTATGATTTGAAATAAAATTGAAGAGATTAGGGCTAATAGGAATGGGTATTTTGATTTTAAAGAGAGTTGAAAACGAAATGGTGTGTTGGATTTGAGTGTGAACCGACGTTTCAATATATAAAAACTGTTTTATTCGTGACCGGTCGACAGGAAATAATTCAGAGGTCGACAGGTAAAGTTTCTGTATTGAAATTGAAAACAGAAAGAAGTCGACAGGAGGGAACATGCGGTCGACAGAAAAAGTTTCTGGGTTGAAATTGAAGAAAGCGGTCGACAGGAAATGTTTCTGGTTGAAAGTGAAAACAGAAATCGGTCGACAGGGGGAATAAGGCGGTCGACAGGAAATGTTTCTAGTTTGAAAGAATACAGTTTAAATATAAACCGGTCGACATGACATTTTATACCGGTCGACCTAATTTTTCTCTGGTTTTAATTTTATAAATAGCGATCGACAGGTGATGTGCAGGCGGTCGTCAGGAAAACTTTCTGGATTGTAATTTAAATAAAACAGGTCGACAAGTTATTTTAACCGGTCGACAGGTGCTGTATATTTTTGTTTTTCTCACTTCTTTTGATTATATATTCAAACTCTATTAAAACTTTATTATAAATTATAATAAATTATGAGGAGTAAAACATAAATACAACGAAGAAAACATTATAAATGATCTCCTTAAATACGATATATAGAAATTATTTTCTTGGTTCCCAAGGAGATTTTCCGCTTGCTCCTTCATTTTTGTTGTAATTCCTATCCCATGAGTTGGGTGTTGAAGATGATGGCATATGTGAGGGCTCATGAACGTTGTGCTTAATAGAGCTATAGAAGAATGAAGCTATTTGTTCGAGATATGTGAGCCGAGAAGCTGTTAACTTCTACTCGTAATACATCTCCCTCTGGAGATCAACTTGATGCTTTTGATAATGGTGTATCTCATTTATTTTCTCTCGTGTACGTGGAGAACAAAATAACGCTTTCTTGCAACGTTTTGAGTTAGGTGTGGTGCCAGGTGTACGTGAGTTTTGATGGAAACTAGGAGGATGTTCCGGTTTCTTCGGGGAGTAGTGCTCGTCTGATTCGGAGCTAATTATGGTGATGTGTGATCTTCGAGCACATTCTTTGCAAATATGAGCCATTACAAGATGAATGAAGATTGAAAGAATGAATTCAGAAAGCACTCAACGAAGAGGTATATATATAAGGCAACTTCTATTTTTAGAAGAGGTCCATATTAATCTCACCACAAAATAACACTTTATTTTAGGAGAGAAAATAGTTAAGTGATAACTATTTGTATTAAATAGAAAAGAACTCTGCAAAGTTTAAAATATACAGTTTAATTTTCAAGTTCCTTTCTAGATAATAAGCCTAGCTCTCTACGTAACTTTATGAAACTTGATTCGAGTAGAGGCTTGGTAAATATATATCAGCTAGTTGATTCTCCGTGCTTACATATTCGAGATTTATATTTCCTTTTTCAATATTATCTCTCAGAAAATGATGTCGAATGTCGATATGTTTAGTCCGAGAGTGGTTAACCGGGTTTTTGGATAAGTTTATCGCACTTGTGTTATCACAATATATGATTGAATTTGATAAATTTATTCCAAAGTCTTTAAGTGTTTGTTGCATATATAAAACTTGTGTACATGCAAGAGCCGCTGATATATATTCCGCTTCACACGTCGAAAGTGAAACACAATTTTGTTTCTTACTAAACCAAGAGACAAGTGATTTTCCAATAAAATGGCAAGTACCACTTGTGCTTTTTCTATCTGTTCGAGATCCTCCGAAATCAGCATCACTATATGATACTAACTCAAATGAACAGTCTTTTGGATAGAAAAGACCAAAATCTTTGGTACTATTAAGATAACGAATTATACGTTTCACTGCTCATAAGTGTGATTCTATAGGATTGGCTTGAAATCGTGCACATAAACAAACACTCATCATAATGTCAGGACGACTAGCCGTTAAATATAAAAGAGAACCTATCATACTACGATATGTCTTTTGGTCTACACTTTTTCCATTTTCATCTTTTTCAAGATGAGTAGATGTACTTATAGGAGTAGTTTTTCCGGAAGTATTTTCAAATCCAAATCTTTTAACAAGATTTCCACAATATTTTTCTTGATATATGAAAATACCATTCAGAAGTTGTTTAATTTGAAGACCCAGAAAGTATGATAATTCTCCCATATGTGACATTTCAAGTTCTTTGGTCATAACTTCTGCAAATTCTTTACAAAGTTTTTCATTTGTTGATCACAAGATTATATCGTCCACATATATTTGAATAACCAATATGTCTTTTTGCGAATGTTTAATAAATAATGTTTGATCAACCTTCTCTATATAAAAACCCAAATCAATAAGATAACTTCGTAAACGTTCATACCAAGCACGTGGTGCTTGTTTTAAGCCGTACAAAGCTTTTTTAAGTTTAAATACATGATCTGGATATTTTTCAAGTTTAAATAAAGGAGGTTGTTCAGCATATACTCTTTCTTTTATAAACCCATTTAAGAATGCACTCTTGACATCCATCTGATATAATTTAAAATTGTGATGACAAGCAAAAGATAATAAAATTCTAATAGCCTCTAGTCTTGCGACAGGTGCAAATGTTTCTTCATAATCGATACCTTCTTCTTGATTATAACCTTGTGCTACTAACCGTGCTTTATTTCTAGTAATATTCCCTTGTTCATCAGCCTTATTTTTATAAACCCATTTAGTTCCTATAACTGATTGGTCAGTTGGACTTGGAACAAGTTCCCATACATCATTGTGCTCGAACCGATTTAGCTCTTCTTGCATGGCAATGATCCAGTAGTCGTCGGTAGCAGCTTCCTTAGGATTTTTAGGTTCGATATTCGAAATAAACGCAACATGACCCATTTGATTAAGTTGACTCCTTGTCCTAATCTGTGAGGTTACTTCTCCAATAACGTTTTGAACCAGATGATCTCTTAGAATTCTTGGAGGAGATCTAAATCTAGGTGGAGAAGGTGCCATAGCAGGTTGAGGAATATCTTCAATAATTTCTGAGTCAGAGTCATTATTTGTGATGGTAGGATTATTAGTGACTATATTTTCTTCGTCATCTGATATATTATGAGATGGCTTATAAAATTTGTCAAAAGATACATGAAGTGATTCTTCAATAGTTTTGGTTCTCTTATTGAATATACGATAGGCCGAGCTTCGTTCCGAATATCCGACAAATATACCTTTATCGGATTTTGGATCGAATTTTCCCAGATGGTCTTTCGTATTTAAAATAAAACATTTAGAACCGAAGACTTCGAAATATGAGATATTTGGCTTTTTCTGATTAAATAGCTCATAAGATGTATTTTTTGTGAGAGGTCGAATAAATACACGATTCAAAACATAACACGCAGTTGCAACAGCTTCTGCCCAAAAATGTTTTGGTAAAGTGGATCCATTTAATAATGTTCTTGCACATTCTTGTAAAGTCCAATTTTTCCGTTCTACAACTCCATTTTGTTGTGGAGTTCAAGGAAACGAAAAATTATGATTGATACCTTTCTTTGTACAAAAATGTTTAAATTCATCATTTTCAAACTCTCCGCCATGATCACTTCTTATATTCTTAACTGTAAGAACCCGTAACTTCCCCGTTAAGGAAAGAGCGGATACTTTGAGAACAACACACAAATGAACGTAGACGGGAGAACATTTCATTGTTATTACAACAATTCCATCAGATACAAGAATATACAGAGTATAAATGAATAAATTACATTCGATAAATATCAGAGATTACAATAAATTACATAGCAGTGGAAAATAATACAAAGCACAACTGAAGGTGATATACGGATACAGAGCTTTCCGGATATCATTCCAGCTGTAAACCAGGATCCTGTGAATATAAATCTGCAAAACCAAAACTACTAGCTGCCCGTGCGGAAAATAGGGGCACCTAGAGTTTAGGTTAAAACAATAAACTCTAGGTCAGTCATGTGACTGGTGTGAGAACTAAAACAGTTATTTAAAGCTTTACTTTAAAAGAGAGTAATTCAAGGGACCACGCCGTATAACACGGAACGGGTTTCCTCCCAAGAATACCAGTGCATATAGATAAACAACGCAATGCTTTTTCGAAAAATGAAACTATTATAAGACCCAGGTCCCATCACACAATGCAACGCAAGCCGGAGGATAGGGTTTTACCTTATAATAGCCAAACATGCTTGGTACGTTTAAAACAAATCATTTGATACTATAATAAGTGTATAGTGTCAAAACAATTTCAATCATAAATATAAATCATAGACGGCATGGGTACCATATATCATGTCGCCATACTAGTTCTACAATTAAAATCGCAATATCACGTATTGGAAATTGGATTCCGTCATGAGTCGAGGCAAGGGGCAAGATCCTCTCCGCGCTCGAGACACTCTAGCAAATGCCTCAGGGCTACGCACTCTGGGCAACCCAGGATGCGGCTGGGCCGGTCCTCACTTACGTTAGAGGATTAGTTATTCCTGAACACACGTTTCCCGGTCCTTACAGACCTAAAATCGAGGCGCCTCATTCCAACAACCACAAAGGTGAAAAGTATATAAATGTCAGGGCTGGTAAGTCACTGACACCACCATAGCTAGAAAGAAACGTCGTGCTCTCCCAGCGGTCCGTATCCCGTTTTTAACTCATACTGAGGTGTGAGGCTCGCGAATTCACGTTATACACAAAGCTGCCACGTAGGCGTGCTTTGATCATCAACCACAAGACTTTGCTTTTCAACAGAAGCCTTGATCCATGCAACTCAGTATGCCACACAGGCAATTCATGCCATGCGATTGATATCTATCGATATATAACCTCTAAGCTCGTACGTCTCAGAGAAGGGCGTTAAGCAAGAGAATAAATTCTCCGCCGCCAAACAGATATATATTTAACAGAAATCAATCAACACAAAACAAAATCCAATGTCAGACACACAATCCATTTACAAGTCCGTTCTGGGTCTGAACGAAACCGGAGGCACTTTCCTCGCATATCCATCCATCTCCAAGTACGTCTGGACGACCACCAACTATTTCCATCCTCTTAGGTGTACAACCCAATCAGGATTGTTAGTAATTACCCAAACGATGTGAAAACTTCCGGTCTTCGACCACCGTCTTCATCTTCGACATATCGTCGAATCGGTTATTCAGAATGGGTATAAACCCGGACTTTCCGAACAACCCGCGTATATTGAAAACAAATGCTACACAAACACAACATACGCCTCATTCCAATTCAGAATATTCTTTTTATTCACGAAATCACATTCTTAGGGAAAGGTTCCCATTAATTTTATCCAAGATAAATTCTTTAAAATTTATCCTTTAATCTTCCTTTGGATGTCGTTTCAAACCAAATTATGGTTTTTCAAATTAGTCGAGATTAGCGAGCCACACCGAAGTAATTATTTATTTTATTTCCCAATCCCAACCTATTCATCCCATGAAGCAAAACTGGTAATACTCCATATCTAATACTATGGTGTTATTGGTAACATTAATTACCATTTCACGTTCAAATCTAATTAAAGATTTAACTATCGCTTTGGAGCAAAACTGGCGATACTCCATTCTCGCTCATTTCTAAATTTGATAATTTAGATTATAGATTCACATTTCAACCTAATTGCAGATTCGTTAAAACTCCTTTTACTGGGTTAAAGAACTAGGTGTTATTTAAAACACAGTTCACGACAAATCCAAATCACATTCTATTTATTATCGGGTTAAAGAACTAGTGTTATTTAAAACACCGTTCACGATAAACCCATTTCAAATCCAACCAAATATATTAGAAATTCCGATTATTTAAAACCCCTTTTTAAATCTAATTTATTTATTTAAAAATAATTTGGTTTTAAATTTAGTTCAAAACTAGTTCATTTCGATAAAAATCCATTTTTATCTTTTCAAATATGGAGCTTTTCATCCCAATTTTTCCCAAATCATTTCTTATGATTTTACACAAATTATTGATATTTTTAATAATTTTATCAAGGCCCGTACAGTCGATTTCCAACAACGGCCATCGAACTGCACTTATAGCGACCTTTTTCAAATTTGATTTGGACGTATCTCCAAATCCAACCGTTAGATTTCAAATTTCTAATATTCGTTAGAAAGCTCTTTTCGATACGAACCCAACGGTTCCGGTTTTAGGAGAATCCGACGGTCGTATCTCCCGTAATGTCCGTTTGAAATAAATGGTTGAAATTCACGAACTGCCGCGGCGCGGCGTGTTCTATTCAGGCCATTATATTATATATCTAATATATATAATATATATTTCGTCGATTTCTATTTAAAACGAATTTTATAAATAGTTTTGAATTCGTTTCAAAACAATTTCAACCTTTATTTCAAATTCAAATCAAAATTGAATTTTCTATCCTAAATCCTTTTTACTTTCATTTCTATTTGGTTTCAATTCAAATCGATTTTAATTCAATTCGAATTCATTTCGTTTTCTATTCAATTTAAATTCAATTCGTTTTCTATTCAATTCAATTCGAAATCGTTTTATATTCAATTCATTTCGAAATCGTTTTCTAATCAATTCAAATCAAGTTCGTTTTATATTCAATTCAATTCAAATTCGTTTTCTAATCAATTCAAATCAAGTTCGTTTTATATTCAATTCAAATCAAATTTGTTTTCTAATCAATTCAAATCAAATTTGTTTTCTAATCAGTTCAAATCAAATTGGTTTTCTATTCAATTCAAATCAAATTTGTTTTCTAATCAGTTCAAATCAAATTGGTTTTCTATTCAATTCATTTCGGAATCACTTTATATTCAATTCATTTCGAAATCACTTTATATTCAATTCATTTCGAAATCACTTCCAATATTCATTTCAAAATCGCTTTCAATATTCATTTCAAAATCGCTTTCAATATTCATTTCAAAATCGCTTTCAATATTCATTTCAAAATCGCTTTCAATATTCATTTCACAATCGATAAAATCGATATAAATATCGTTCACGTCAAAATGGCGTCAATCTAATCAACACGGCTTCATGCATTTCTATTTTCAAATATTCTATTTCAAATATTTCTATTTCAAATATTTCTTTTTCAAATATTTCTATTTTAAATATTTCTATTTCAAATATTTCCTTTTCAAATATTCTATTTCAAATATTTCTATTTCAAATATTTCCTTTTCAAATATTCTATTTCAAATATTTCGTTCAACACATGACTAACCTCAACGGATGAGTACAGTAAACACATGAACCTTTATATTATATTGATAAAGATGTAAATTTTATTATTAAAATATTTCGTTCAACACATGACTAATCTCAACGGATGAGTACAGTCAACACATGAACCTTTATATTATATTGATAAAGATGTAAATTTTATTATTAAAATATTTCGTTCAACACATGACTAATCTCAACGGATGAGTACAGTCAACACATGAACCTTTATATTATAGTATTCTTTATTTTCTAAATTGGAATGAGGCCCAATCAATCACCATATAATGTTAATTTTATGGATTTTCATACATCACACGTATATAATAGCATTGAAAAATAATCAACCATCAACCAAAGTGCACTACACTGTATAAGCATCAAATATAGATATCTAACGCTTATAACAGCCTGTCAATCAATCGATCGACATATTTAATCAATCAGGATGAGTGAACTTCAAATTTCATCCCAACACCAGTGTGGGGTTTCAAACAATCAAACATAGATTTTATTTGTGCAGTTGGGCGACGTGTAAAATTTATCGTCCCAATCAATGTCAGTCAAATAAGTGTATATAAGCAAATCGGTCGATTTGTTTATAAATATTTATTTATTCACTTTCACGTATATTCATATTCACGTTAAAAATTATATTTTTAACGATAAAACATTTTATTTTAACATATGAATTTCTATTCAGTTCATTTACAAAATAAAAATGATATTTTTATTTTTCTAACTTATTTTTAGAAAAATTCGGCGGCATAATGGCATGATACTAGAAACGGGACAAGGCCTAGCCTTATCCCCGGTCTAGTGAAGGCCCACGCCATTCACACATCAATCAAATTCTCCAAACAACCAAATTCAAATCAAATCATCTAACTAATTTATGCAACCAAACAAACAAGTCCATGGTCTGTGGACGATTGTGTCGGGTGCTACTAAGCACCGTCTGCATCATAGTATATATATAACTAGAAAAAGAAATTGAAAGGTGAGAAATTCTCACCGATAGCTATTCCAACTCCACGACACTTCATTTATAGAAATCTTCATCGTTCTTGCCTTTTGTCATCTTCGTTGCCCGGATTCTCTACATATGTAAAAATCGAATTTTTACTTCGCTATTCAATATATAAAAATCGAATTTTTATTATACTATTCAATATATAAAAATCAAATTTTTACTTCGCTATTCAATATATAAAAATCGAAATTTTACTTTCACGCTATATGGATAAAATTCTATTTTTACATTGCTACTATATATATAAAAATTATATTTTTACCTCGCAATTCTCTATATAAAGATTTCGCCTTTTAAAATATATCATTATAAAAATCACCTTTTTATTTTTCTACACATATAAAGATGATATTTCTAATATTCCTATCATGTAAAAATTATATTTTTAATCCTCTACATAAACAAAAATCATATTTTTACATCTTCTATATAGTAAAGATTATATTTTTAATACTTTAAAATTATAAAAATCATATTTTTATTACTTTAAAAATATAAAAAATCCTATCTTTAACTTAATAAAATCTTTTCTATTTTAAAAATATCGAAACTTTCCAGACTGGAAAATCGGATTTTTATAACACTAAAAAAAATCCTATCTTTGTGTGATTAAAACTGAAATCAAACAATGTTTATATATATATATATATACTGAATTTAGATCACTAAAAAAAAAACCTATTTTTAATTACTTTAAATAAATAAAACAAAGCAGCGAACAAAATAAAACTCACAGGCTAAAGGGGGTGGGGTTGGCGACACCGTGAGGGTGCTGATGGGCGGAGAGCGGTGCTGGTGAAACACCCCACCTCCGTTAGGGTCACTCTCAAAGGGAATGCCCTAATTTTGGTGGAGGTTTATAAGTATAAATCACAGATATACAAGACAGATATAATAACACATATTTTTGAACAACGGAAAACAACAACTTTTATTTCATTAAAATACGTGTTACACCAACCATACCATAATTGTCTTACAATATTTCCAAAAACATAACATCTTCGTAACTATCTTGATTACATTATTTAAAGAAGCATAAAGAAAACATAAATAAACTGCAAAAGTCCCATAATTGCTGTCCAAAGCCATAGTCCAAAACGAAAAGATCCAAGCAATACATTCTTTCTCTTCAAGCTGGGTATGAAGGCTAGTCAAGCTGCGGTATTCCCTCCCTGTGGACCTGGGGGGGGGGGGGGGGGGAACGGAAGAAAAGAAGAGGAAAGAAAAGTAGAGTCAGACATAAAGCCTGAGTAAGTCTAGGACTATTCAGTCTATGAATAAAGAACTGGGTATGATAAGTATAAACTAGAAATGGGAAAGCACCATAAACCAAGTTAAGTTGTCTAGGGTCGAATATACTATCGTACCCCATATTAATCTCTGTACCCATATAAACTAGTTCCCAACAGGCACCCCATAATCAGGGTGAAGTGATCCATTTTTATGATGATCGGCTCCTACTCGCATAGTTACATGTGTCTTACGGCCCCCGTTGTTGTAGTTACCTATACTGGTCCCACCATGGGGTGTATCAAGTCCCACGGTGGCGGCCCGACACAACCCTAGAATGCACAGGTATGCTACTGGTGCCCAGTGCCTTATTTTTCTGCGCCGGAGTGTGTGCACGCCCGCACCCCGTTAGAACCTACACTGCTGCACCACCGCCGTCGATTTGACCTCTTACAGTCAGCCTAGTAATCGTGCACCACCCTGCCTAGTTTCAGGGTATCATGATACGCCTTGTAGGGTTACTGCTGAAAAGGGTCCCCCGCTACTAGGTTTTCTATTTCTAGCCAACATGCTAAGTTGGTTAATTGAAACCTAACCCCCAATCAGTCTGTTTAGTTTAGCATGTTCCATTTTGATTAAGTATTAATATAATTTACTTAATCCTATCAATCCTGACTCAGCCTTAATTGTCTTATTAAAGCCTTGACCTCTCACATTAGACAGGTATTGTTGTGGCTGCCTGTTGCCGGTTGGGTCCGGGCAGTCTTACGCCACAACTCAGTCTAACCTCGGGTCCTTATTGGGCTCCGTGTTTAACCACCCACATTGGATAGGTATTGTTGTGACTACTGGACAGCCGGGCGGTTCCGGGCAGGTTTACATCACAACTCAATCCAACCTTGGGTTAAACACATCGTATTTTCTACATTTACGTATTTTGTCTCTTTTCTTTTTATATGTAAATATTTGCGGCCCATTATTCAAATTTATCTTTATTGATTAAAATTTATTTATGTCACTTAATTGATTTTCAAGATTGTTGGCATGCGTCGAACATGCCAACACATATGTTCTATATTTTAGCCCAAACGTCATTACCCCCGTTTTACACGTTCGTTCAAATGTAAGGTGTGTTGGGTTTAATACTTAAACCCAATTTAGCCATATGAAAAGGGGAGGCTTATAACATGGTGTTTATAAGGTAACATAAAAAGGGGAGTGTGAACGCATGAACTTGCAACATGACGATTCAATTAACGTAAGGTAGGCACACGTGAACTTGCAATTGTAACAACATATAATATAAGCAATACTTAAACATGAATCATTCTATTCACATAATCATGGTATAAACAAAACATGAATCATTCTATTCGTGTAGTCATGGCATAAATGATACTTAAACATGAACCATTCTAATCATATAATTATGGCATAATCATAATTGAACATGAGTCCTTCTATTCATATAGTCATGGCATAAACATAATTGAACATGAATCCTACTATTCATATAATCATGGTTTTTATCCTATCTATGTAACTTGTAAGTGGGATGTAATTCTAGTGTAATTTCTAATGTAACTTATGTGCCAAATATATTATTATATGATTATGATAACAACATAAGCCTAGAAACATGTTTTCAACTAGGCATAATAACAAACATAGTTTAGTCATGTTCATAAAATTAATACAATCTTACAAAGACGCTTGCTTTTGTCACTATTACAAAATCATGATTTTTATACTTGAACTATGATGCCAATTCCAACATAACCTTCATATGAATCATAATACTTAAGTGGATCAAATTACACTAAAGATGACCATAGAATTATACATCATGTTGGCATAACAATAAATCATAGACTTGCATGAATTTCAAATAAACTATTACAACATATAGTTGTTATTTTCAACATGAATCATATACTTGCAATTATCAAATGGGTGTTGTAAATAACTACCACAAACATGTAGTTTTCAATATGAATCATATGCTTGCATGAATCCCAATTAAAATTCCACAACATGTGGTTGTCAACATAAACCATATACTTGTATGAATCCAATCGTACACCATAGCATTGCCAAATCGTTTAGAATCAAAATAACATACAAATATAAGTTATTATCGCCACAATTCCATTTCGTTGTTAACTTCCAACGCAAATCGCGTACTTGCAAATATCCAATCGTATACCATAATATTCCCAAATCGTTTAGCATCAAAGCAACATACAAATATAAATTATTATCGCCACAATTCCATTTCTTACTTTACACAAATCAACACAATTATTTAATTCACATCGGAATAGCACTCTACTTACAACGTGTGACGAATCTTCAATTCAGGAATCTGAATTCTGAATTTGGAGATGCTATCCTTTGTTGTAGGCGTTGTTTTGATTGATTTGACGTTGCTTTAAGCTTTGAATTATCTCCTAATTGTCTCTCTATTTCTGACGGCTATCCTCAGTTCCTCCTCAGCAGCATGACGGTCTCATCTCCATTTTAGTTTATGTGAATTAGGGTTAGTCTTAGGTCCTTTTTATAGAGTTTGTGAGTTGATTTAGACCGTCGATGAAGCTTGGTTCAATAATAGCCGTTCGTTCATATGAGAGACCAACCAGGAGCTGACACCTAGCCCTAGTGACAAGGCAAGGCTCAGAAAATCGACCAAACACAGACTAGGCCAGCCAGGGTGGGCTGGGTTCGACCTGGCTCAGGGGCCAGGTCGACTCCCCAGTCGACCCCCAGGTCGACTCTAGAGTCGACCTGCCTGGGGCAGGTCGACACCTAGGTCGACTCCTAGGTTGACCTGGCCTGGCAGGTTGACCCTAGGGTCGACCCCCAGGTCGACCTGGTGGGTTTGGGCGGGAATTTTCCCGCCTACTCTGATTGGGCTGAAATTTAAATCTTTTTTCGAAATTTGAATTTTCTGAAACTTCATCGGGCCATAATTTGGTCATACGGGCTCCGTTTTTCGAAAACTCGGACTCTATTTCGCGTATTTTTCCGAGACGAACGCAATGGCATATCCCGTTTCCCTTAATACTTTGTTTTGAAATTAATTATACTTTCATTTGTGAATTTCACTGTTATAAAATGCACGGGGTGTTACATTCTCCCCCACTTAAAAGGATTTCGTCCCGAAATCTTCAAGTTCAGGAAGAATGTTCATCCTAACATCCAAACATCCATCTACTCATCCATCAAACACGAGCATCCATTGTCCTTCAAAGACTTCTAATGCTTCTTGATAATATGCGAAGTGTGTGTGTACATGTACTTATCTAATGCAAAATCAGGCGGTCTACTGATTCAGTTGACCTCCTTAATGCGAATTATGTAAGTGCTATGAATCCATTATGTATGCAAATCCTCTTATTCATGATTCTGCATGCGTGCACAATCATTCATACAAATGCAACATCCATATGACACATATTAAAGTTCAACCATATACGAATGCAAACATATATGCATATGCAATATGAAGTGATTGAGCCGATCTAAAACCTAGATTGTGTGTGTATATGCAACCACGAGCAACCACTAGCAATCACTTGCAACCACTTGCAATCATCATCCATAACATGTTTCAATTACATGTTTCCATCCAAAGGGTTTCTTCCTAAAAGATAAGGTCGAGGAGATATACCTAAAAAGAGAGATAAAAGCGCAACTTAAGGAAAAAGGAAAGATCAAAGATGTACCCTCGAAAAGAAAAGGGTAGGCTGCGCGTATTTTAGCTTCAGTTTCCCAAGTTGCATCTCCTTCGGCGTCGCTCCACTGAACTTTGACGAGCTTGACTTCGCGGTTGCGTAGCTTCTTCACTTCCGTTCCTAATATGCGGGTTGGAACTTTCCTTATGGTTGCTTCGCGTTCCACTTCAGCTTCTTCTAGGATATTTGGCTCTACCACTTCAGCAGACTCATGTAGACATTTTCGGAGATGTGAAACGTGAAAGATGTTGTGAACTCCGACCAATTTTTCGGGTAGCTCTAATCTATAGGCCATTTTCCTAATTTTCTCAATGATAGGGAATGGCCCTACGAACCTTGGTGCTAGCTTTTCTGTGGTTCCAAAACGAACAATGTTCCTTAGCGGAGATACCTTAAGAAAAACTCTGTCTCCAACCTCAAATTCAAGGTCGGTCCTCCTCTTGTCAGCGTAGGACTTTTGTCTGTCTTGGGCCGTCTTCATCCTTCTTTGTATTAAGTATACTTTCTCTGAAGTCTCTCGGATCATATCTGGTCCAAGTATGAGCTTATCAGTAGACTCCCACCAACAAGTGGGCGATCGACACGGTCTTCCATATAAAGCTTCGAAGGACGCCATTCCGATGGTTGCTTGATAGCTGTTGTTGTAGGCAAATTCTACCAAAGGAAGATGGTCTTCCCACGTCCCTCCGAAGTCAAGGATGCACAGTCTTAAAAGGTCTTCCAAAACTCTGTTCACTCTTTCTGTTTGGCCGTCGGTTTGGGGATGATAGGCTGTGCTCAAGCATAACTGTGTGCCTACCGCTTCTTGCAGACTCCGCCAAAACTCACTAGTGAAGATAGGGTCTCGGTCGCTAACAATGCTGGATGGTATTCCATGGAGTCGAACGATTTCCTTGAGGTAAAGAGATGCTAGGGATGAGGCAGTTCTTTTACTTTTGACAGGTAAAAAGTGGGCGCTTTTAGTAAGCCTATCCACTACTACCCAAATGCTAGTGTTGCCTCTCCTAGACCTAGGCAGCCCATCGATGAAGTCCATTCAGATGCTATCCCATTTCCACTGCGGGACCTTTAGAGGATGTAGTAGACCGCCAGGCTTTTTCTGTTCCTCCTTAACCTGTTGGCACACCATACACTTAGAAACGAATTCTGCCACGTCCTTCTTCATGCCGTTCCAAAAGAAAGTTCTTTTTATGTCCTTGTACATTTTATCTCCGCCTGGGTGTATCGTCATCTTGGAGTGATGTGCTTCCTCGAGAACCTTCTTTACTAAATCCCTTGTCTGTGGGACGCATAGTCTTCCGTCTCGCCTTAGCCAACCCTTATCGTCGATGGAGTATCTGTTGAGGTGACTTGAAGTCTCACCCCTAATTAGCCTATCAATCGTTTCCATAAGCTGAGGGTCTTCGCGTTGTGCTGTCCCTATTGAGTCCACTAAAGTCGGGCGTACTTCGAGAGATGCTAGCAAGCCTGGTACAAAATCGGAGGAGGGCCTAAAATCAAAGCTGGCTATAAACTCTAGGCTTTGTCTTTCAACAAACAACGGGCTTAGAGTTAGTTTCTTTCGGCTCAACGCGTCTGCCACTACGTTGCCTTTGCCCGGAGTGTAGGAGATCTCGAAATCGTACGAGGCAAGAAACTCCATCCATCTCTGTTGCCTCAAGTTAAGATCTTTCTGCGAGAAAAGATATTTCAACGATTTATGATCAGTGTAAAGTTCGAACTTCTCACCTAGGAGATAGTGTCGCCAAGACTTGAGTGCAAAGACGATGGCAGCTAACTCAAGATCGTGGGTCGGGAAGTTCTTTTCGTGCACTTTCAACTGCCTCCCGCCATAAGCTACTACCCTTCCTTCTTGCATTAAGACGGCGCCTAGCCCTGTCCCACATGCATCTGTATAAACAGTGAAAATCTTGCTTTCATCTGGCAATGTCAAAACTGGGGCTGTTGTAAGAGCCCTTTTCAGTCGCTGGAAAGCAAACTCGCAATCCAAGTCCCAATTGAACACTAGATTCTTCTTGGTCAACTTTGTGAGCGGAGCTGAGATTTTCGCAAAATCCCTTATGAACTTTCGATAGAAACCTGCTAGTCCTAGAAAACTTCGGACCTCAGTTGCATTCCTTGGTGTCTTCCAATCCTGTACCGCCACACCATAGCAGGGTCCACTGCTAACCCTTGTTTGGATACTATGTGCCCAAGGAACCTCACTTCTTCTCTCCAAAAGTGGCATTTGGAGAATTTGGCTTTTAGTTGATGGGCTCGCAGAGTTTCCATGATTGCCCTCAAGTGCTGATCATGTTCCTCTTCATTCTTTGAGAAGATAAGGATATCGTCTACGAAGACCACTACGAACTTATTGAGGAAATCTCTGAATACTCTACTCATCAGGTCCACGAAGTAAGCAGGTGCATTTGTCAAGCCGAAAGGCATGACAAGCCATTCAAAGAAGCCGTCTGGGGTTCTGAATGCCGTTTTATCGATACTATCTTCAGCCACCCTTCGCTGATGAAAACCGGTTGCTAAATAGAGTTGGGAGAAAACAGACGCTCCTTCAAGCTGATCAAACAAATCGTCAATTCTGGGGAGAGGATGCCTATTCTTTTTCGTTAGCTTGTTGAGCTCCCTATAGTCAACACATAGACGGAGTGAACCATCCGCCTTTGTAGCGAACACCACTGGAGCGCCCCATTCTGAAATGCTCCTCCTAATGAACCCCTTTTCTAGAAGCTCTTTAATCTGTTTACTGAGCTCTTTCCTTTCCCGTGGAGCCATGTGTCTAACGGGTAACGCAACGGGCTTTGCATTATCTACAAGATATATACGGAAGTCTATCTCCCGCTTCGGAGGCAAGCCCTTCACCTCTTCGAAGACATCCGGATATTCCCGGACCACTCTAACCGATTGCAAATTTTCAATGGAGGCATCAAGCGATTCAAGGTAACTAAGCATAACCGCATACGAGGGATTACAAGAAATTTCCAAAGTATTACCGAGCTGGGTTAGTAGCCTAACAACCCTTTTCTCACAATCAAGGATGGCCCCATTACTGGATAGCCAATCCATGCCCAAAATCAAACCATATCCCGAAAATCCCAAAACAAAGGCACTACATTTAAATTCTACGTTTAGAATAGAAATTTTCAATCCCAAACAGATCATAGACAAATGAGATGGGCCCCCAATTGGGTTTGAAACAATTAAGGGGTCCTCTACCATACTAGTTTTTAGGTGCAGAGATTCTACTAAAGCAGACGAGATAAAGGAGTGTGATGCGCCAGAATCAAATAAAGTGCGAACGGGGTGATCATAAAGATAAACTACACTTTCTACAGAAGTATTTATACCTCGCTGTTGCAGAGGTGGCGCCTCTAGCACATGAACTTGTGCCCCTGAGATGGATCCAGCCCTCTGCCCTTGTCCTCGTTTCTTTGGGCAGTCCTTAGCCATGTGGCCTGTCTCACCGCAAGAAAAGCACCCACCATTCATCTTGGCCTTCTTTTTCCGGCAATCTTTTACTAAGTGCCCCACTTTGCCACAGAAATTACACTTCCTCTTCTCTTTGTTGCCTTTCCCGCCCTTCTTAAAGTCTGTCTTCTTAGGCTGCAAACCTTCTTTCTTCCCTTGAGAGTTTTCTGCCTTTGTCTCCTTCTTGCCCTTATCCTCTTCGTTCAGCAACGCCATCTGTACCAACCTTTCATTCGTAGCTCCCATGGGTATATGGGTCATGGCCAAACTGTGTAATGGCTCATTCAACCCTTTGACGAAACGGAGAGCCTTCTTATGCGGGGTGTTGACTAGGTCCAGTCCGAACCTAGCCAGCTCATGGAACTGATTAACATACTCTTTGACTGTCTTGTTCCCTTGCTTAAGAAATAAGAATTTTTCCAACTGCAAACTCCTTTCCGCATCTGAGAGAAATTTAGCCTCAAACCTTGCCCTAAAGTCCTCCCATGTTTCCACTGGTCTTTCTGCATTACTGACTTCCCACCAGTAGGAAGCCTCGCCCTTTAGTAGCCATACTGCCAGTTGTACATTCTGTATATCCTCTACCTCAAAGATGATGAATAAGTCCTCGGTTTCTTTCATCCAATTTCTAGCTGCCACGAAGGACTCAGTTCCATGAAAATCCTTTCCTCCCATAGCTTTAAAATCTTTACATATCTTAGCAAAGGTGTTTCCCCGCGGAGGAGGTGGAGGAAGAGGTGCTGCTGCAGCTGGATGATTTCCTGCAGCTGGGGGAGGAGGAACGGTAGGACCTGGCTGAGTGGCCCTTGCTTCTAAGAACCGTCTAAACCAACCAGGTATTGGTACACCCTCTGGCAAGTTAAGTTCTTCGGACATGCTGAAACAAAAAGGATAGATTCAAAACGAAGGATAAGAGATAGTACCTATGGCTTTGGGGGACTTTGCCTTTTAAAGAAATAATATTTTATCTTTTAAAAATGCTTCTTTAAATTTCTTTTTGAAAAATAAATTTTCAAAACTTTTTATCTTATCTGGTAAACCTATGCTCTGATACCAAGTGAAACACCCCACCTCCGTTAGGGTCACTCTCAAAGGGAATGCCCTAATTTTGGTGGAGGTTTATAAGTATAAATCACAGATATACAAGACAGATATAATAACACATATTTTTGAACAGCGGAAAACAACAACTTTTATTTCATTAAAATACGTGTTACACCAACCATACCATAATTATCTTACAATACTTCCAAAAACATAACATCTTCATAACTATCTTGATTACATTATTTAAAGAAGCATAAAGAAAACATAAATAAACTGCAAAAGTCCCATAATTGCTGTCCAAAGCCATAATTCAAAACGAAAAGATCCAAGCAATACATTCTTTCTCTTCAAGCTGGGTATGAAGGCTGGTCAAGCTGCGGTATTCCCTCCCTGTGGACCTGGGGGGGGGGTAAACGGAAGAAAAGAAGACGAAAGAAAAGTAGAGTCAGACATAAAGCCTGAGTAAGTCTAGGACTATTCAGTCTATGAATAAAGAACTGGGTATGATAAGTATAAACTAGAAATGGGAAAGCACCATAAACCAAGTTAAGTTGTCTAGGGTCGAATATACTATCGTACCCCATATTAATCTCTGTACCCATATAAACTAGTTCCCAACAGGCACCCCATAATCAGGGTGAAGTGATCCATTTTTATGATGATCGGCTCCTACTCGCATAGTTACATGTGTCTTACGGCCCCCGTTGTTGTAGTTACCTATGCTGGTCCCACCATGGGGTGTATCAAGTCCCACGGTGGCGGCCCGACACAACCCTAGAATGCACAGGTATGCTACTAGTGCCCAGTGCCTTATTTTTCTGCGCCGGAGTGTGTGCACGCCCGCACCCCGTTAGAACCTACACTGCTGCACCACCGCCGTCGATTTGACCTCTTACAGTCAGCCCAGTAATTGTGCCCCACCCTGCCTAGTTTCAGGGTATCATGATACGCCTTGTAGGGTTACTGCTGAAAAAGGTCCCCCGCTACTAGGTTTTCTATTTCTAACCAACATGCTAAGTTGGTTAAATGTTTTATAAACCTAACCCCCAATCAGTCTGTTTAGTTTAGCATGTTCCATTTTGATTAAGTATTAATATAATTTACTTAATCCTATCAATCCTGACTCAGCCTTAATTGTCTTATTAAAGCCTTGATCTCTCACATTAGACAGGTATTGTTGTGGCTGCTTGTTGCCGGTTGGGTCCGGGCAGTCTTACGCCACAACTCAGTCTAACCTTGGGTCCTTATTGGGCTCCATGTTTAACCACCCACATTGGATAGGTATTGTTGTGACTACTGGACGGCCGGGCGGTTCCGGGCAGGTTTACATCACAACTCAATCCAACCTCGGGTTAAACACATCGTATTTTCTACATTTACGTATTTTATCTCTTTTCTTTTTATATGTAAATATTTGCGGCCCATTATTCAAATTTATCTTTATTGATTAAAATTTATTTATGTCACTTAATTGATTTTCAAGATTGTTGGCATGCGTCGAACATGCCAACACATATGTTCTATATTTTAGCCTAAACGTCATTACCCCCGTTTTACACGTTCGTTCAAATGTAAGGTGTGTTGGGTTTAATACTTAAACCCAATTTAGCCATATGAAAAGGGGAGGCTTATAACATGGTGTTTATAAGGTAACATAAAAAGGAGAGTGTGAACGCATGAACTTGCAACATAACGATTCAATTAACATAAGGTAGGCACATGTGAACTTGCAATTGTAACAACATATAATATAAGCAATACTTAAACATGAATCATTCTATTCACATAATCATGGTATAAACAAAACATGAATCATTCTATTCGTGTAGTCATGGCATAATTGATACTTAAACATGAACCATTCTAATCATATAATTATGGCATAATCATAATTGAACATGAGTCCTTCTATTCATATAGTCATGGCATAAACATAATTGAACATGAATCCTACTATTCATATAATCATGGTTTTTATCCTATCTATGTAACTTGTAAGTGGGATGTAATTCTAGTGTAATTTCTAATGTAACTTATGTGCCAAATATATTATCATATGATTATGATAACAACATAAGCCTAGAAACATGTTTTCAACTAGGCATAATAACAAACATAGTTTAGTCATGTTCATAAAATTAATACACGCTTACAAAGACGCTTGCTTTTGTCACTATTACAAAATCATGATTTTTATACTTGAACTATGATGCCAATTCCAACATAACCTTCATATGAATCATAATACTTAAGTGGATCAAATTACACTAAAGATGACCATAGAATTATACATCATGTTGGCATAACACTAAATCATAGACTTGCATGAATTTCAAATAAACTATTACAACATATAGTTGTTATTTTCAACATGAATCATATACTTGCAATTATCAAATGGGTGTTGTAAATAACTACCACAAACATGTAGTTTTCAATATGAATCATATGCTTGCATGAATCCCAATTAAAATTCCACAACATGTGGTTGTCAACATAAACCATATACTTGTATGAATCCAATCGTACACCATAGCATTGCCAAATCGTTTAGAATCAAAATAACATACAAATATAAGTTATTATCGCCACAATTCCATTTCGTTGTTAACTTCCAATGCAAATCGCGTACTTGCAAATATCCAATCGTATACCATAATATTCCCAAATCGTTTAACATCAAAGAAACATACAAATATAAATTATTATCGCCACAATTCCATTTCTTACTTTACACAAATCAACACAAATATTTAATTCACATCGGAATAGCACTCTACTTACAACGTGTGACGAATCTTCAATTCAGGAATCTGAATTCTGAATTTGGAGATGCTATCCTTTGTTGTAGGCGTTGTTTTGATTGATTTGACGTTGCTTTAAGCTTTGAATTATCTCCTAATTGTCTCTCTATTTCTGACGGTTATCCTCAGTCCCTCCTCAGCAGCATGACGGTTTCATCTCCATTTTAGTTTATGTGAATTAGGGTTAGCCCTAGGTCCTTTTTATAGAGTTTGTGAGTTGATTTAGACCGTTGATGAAGCTTGGTTCAATAATAGCCGTTCGTTCAAATGAGAGACCAACCAGGAGCTGACACCTAGCCCTAGTGATAAGGCAAGGCTCAGAAAATCGACCAAACACAGACTAGGCCAGCCAGGGTGGGCTGGGTTCGACCTGGCTCAGGGGCCAGGTCGACTCCCCAGTGGACCCCCAGGTCGACTCTAGAGTCGACCTGCCTGGGGCAGGTCGCCACCTAGGTCGACTCCCAGGTCGACCCTAGGGTCGACCCCCAGGTCGACCTGGTGGGTTTGGTCGGGAATTTTCCCGCCTACTCTGATTGGGCTGAAATTAAAATCTGTTTTCGAAATTTGAATTTTTTGAAACTTCATCGGGCCATAATTTGGTCATACGGGCTCCGTTTTTCGAAAACTCGGACTCTATTTCGCGTATTTTTCCGAGACGAACGCAATGGCATATCCCGTTTCCCTTAATACTTTGTTTTGAAATTAGTTATACTTTAATTTGTGAATTTCACTATATATAAAATACACGGGGTGTTACAGCTGGCGTCAGGCGGCAGGCGGAGGGGGTCCACGGGGTTCGACGTGGCGCTTGGGATTCGCAATTAGAACTGGAGAAGGAGGAGAAGGCGGCGCGGTGTGGAGGAGGAAGAAGAAGAGGTCGCGGCAGCAGCAGGGGGGTCACGAACAGGGGGAAGCGGCGGTTGCTGATGAGGGCGCGAGAAGGGGGCCCACGCCTGAAGCGGCGCGGTGGGCGACGCGCCCTCCTGGAGGCGCGGTGATGCCCTAGGGCGGCGTGGATCGAGAGGCGACAGGGTTTTTCTCATTTTTTTCCTTTTTCAGTGAAAATCGATTTTGAAATAAAAGAGGGGGGGGGGGGGCAGAGCGATTTAAGGAGGAGGGGGAGGTTTTTTTTTTAATTTATTTAATTATTTTAATTTCTAAAAGGTTGACTTTTACATACGACCTCTAAACGAGGTCCACCGCCTGTCGTCCATAGCGTTTCACCCCCATTCCGAACACAATGGGATATGTATCGTAGGCTGATTCGATAGTTACAATCAGTTTCCATCAAAATCAACATATAACTCTATATATTGAATTTGAACGCGCATTTCAATTTACCGGGGTCACATACTAACTAGAAAAATTCCAGAAAAATATTTTCTAGCTTCGTATTGACGATACGGTCCTAACAAAACTAGTTTCGTCGAATTCTGAGACCGTTGGAAAAATGGCCATTTTCCAGTCGATTAAAATCAACTGAAACTGGTCAAACGCGTTTTCCTTTGCCACGTTCACATATTAATTCGAAAAATTATGAAATTTGGAATCTAGCAATAACTTGACACTGCGGATCCAACAAAAGTGGTTTCGTCGAAATCCGAGGTCGTTTGCAAAATTTCCATTTTTAAGGGCCTGAATTCCATAGCGACTATTCAGAATTTTCAACTGGACATATCTTTTGATTCCCGCTATGAAATTTTGATTTTTCGGTTTCGTTGGAAAGATATCATCAAATAGATCCTAATGTTTTTGGTTTCACTAAAATTCGGATTGTTTTGCACCCGGTACATTCAATTGAAGTTTGAAATCGAATTATCGAACTATCGCGCCATTTTCCATTCTATTTATAATTATATATAATTATTTATATTCTAACGACGGCGTAGAGAATATATACGTTCGAATTATATTCAAAATAAATTTTTCGTCGATATTATTTATAATAATTCATTTTAAATATTCGAAATTCGCTAAAATTGCCAAAATAAAAAATTTAAACTGGTTCAGAATTTCCGGGTTATTACATTAACCTTAAGTCCTTTTGACTTTTGAATTTTCTTGTCGAAAGATTTGAAATGATTAAACGTGTCACTTTTATTTTTCAAGAAAATTACCCATGTATAACGAGAATAATCATCAACAATTACAAACACATACCGATTATGATTTATTGACTGAACCTGTGTTAGTCCGAATAAATCCATATGTAATAACTCAAGTGGTTGTAATGTTGATTTGACTTTCTTGGATTTGAAGGATGATTTAGTCAATTTTCCTAGTTGACATGCATCACAAATATTATTAACCGTAAAGCTCATTTTGGGTAGTCCTTTAACTAGATCATTTTTGGCTAGCTTGTCAATAGTTCTGAAGTTTATGTGACATAAACGTTTGTGCCATAGCCATGGATCATTATCATTTGCTACAAGACACATATCTGAATAAAGATTGATGTTCATATTCAGAATATAGATATTTTTGTCTCTATAACCTTCAAAAACTAGATTTTGATCTTTATCTAAAATACTACATTTATTATCCGAAAAAGAAACGATAAAACCTTTGTCGCACAGTTGACTAATACTTAGTAAGTTATGTTTCAAGTTTTTAACTAGCATGACATTAGTAATAAGAGGTAAGTTAGATGTACCGTAATTGCTCACATCGCCTTTGCCGATGATATAGCCTTTTGAATTATCTCCAAAGGTGACAGAGCCACCATCTGAATAAGTGATATTTGTTGAAAAGCTCTTGTCTCCAATCATATGCTTCGAGCAACCACTGTCCAATATCCACTTTCCTCTTTTCTTGAGTGGGTCCTGCAAAAAATAAAATTATGTCCATGGTACCCACCTTTCTATAGGGTCCTAAGAGTTAGGTCTTAGGAGTCCAAACCCATACGGGTCCGGTATCCCCTTTATATAAAAAATTTGGATTATGATGCACAGAATTCAAAAAATTTTGAATGTACTTGTTCCTAATCAAATTGTTATTTGTTTTAGGAACCCATATTAGTATAGTTTTGACATTCTTCTTTTGAAATTTCACAATCGATTTTGGTTTGGAA
Organism: Allium sativum; assembly: GCA_030737875.1. Classification (NCBI taxonomy): domain Eukaryota; kingdom Viridiplantae; phylum Streptophyta; class Magnoliopsida; order Asparagales; family Amaryllidaceae; genus Allium; species Allium sativum. The sequence continues at coordinate 187,682,741 of CM060913.1, forward strand.
TATAATAAACTAAGATTTTTCTTAGCTTCAGTTTCTTGTACTACCTTATTTTTCCTTTTTCTTTTACCAAGATGTTTCTTGATAACTTGTTCTTATATCCCAACCCTTGTTTATTTGTAGCAGATTGTGAACTTTCAATAATTTTTGTCAGATTTTCTCGACCTTTATTAAAGTTAGAAACATTTTGAGTAATGTCGTCTAACTTTGTTTTTAAACTAGCTTTTTCAAGGTCTAACATTTTGACTTTTGCCTTAAGCTCATGATTTTCGGTAGTAAGAGCATCATTTTTCTCTTTTTGAGTTTCAGTTTCTTGACTCAAAAGAGATAGTTGAGAATCAATATTAGATGACGATTCTTAAGCTTTTTCAAGTTCCTCTTCTAATATTTTCGTCTCGTCTTTTAGCATATCATGCTCCAACTCTGCTCTACGTAAGTCTGCTTGAGCTTGTTTGCATTGTCGTTTCATATCTTTGAATTTATATATCAATTCAGCATTTATATCAAGAACTTCTTCAAAAGAAGGAATTTGTACCTCATCTTCTTTTGCCATAAAACATACATTTGCTTGTTCATCGTCTGAGTCACTTTCACTATTAGACGAAGATGAGTCTGAATCATCCCATGTTACTGAGAATGCTCGTTTCTTTGACTTGTCCTTCTTGTGTTTGAATTTTTCATTTTCTGTCTTCTTCCTTTGCTCCGGACAATCCTTTTGCATATGTCCTTTCTTGTTACAGTTGAATCATTCTACATTTGATGAAGATGGTTTATTTGATCCGAACTTCTTTCTGTTGTAACGACTAGCCTTTTGTTGCTTTAAGAATTTCTTGAATCCTTTTGCAATGAATGCAAGATCTTCATCTTCAGAATCTGAGATGTCTTTATCCTTTTCGGCATGAAATGCTACATTTTTCTTTTCTTCTTTTTGTTCTTTTCTAGCCTGCAAATTTGCTTCATAGGATATTAGATTTCCTATCAATTCATCTGGCTTCATGATAGAAAAGTCATTAGCTTCTTCAATCGCTAATACTTTTCCTTCCCATTCACTAGTCAGAGAATGTAGGACTGTCGAAACTACATCAAAATCAGAATATTTTTGCCCTAGTCCGATAAGTGCATGATGAATGGTTTGAAACCGTGAATACATCTCATTGATAGTTTCATTTGGCTTCATTTTGAAAATTTGAAATTGACTTTTCAATAAAGCTATTTTTTCTTGTTTAACCTTGTTAGTACCTTCATGAGTAGTTTTTAGCGTTTGCCAAATTTGATAAGCAGTGGTACAAATACTAACACGGTTATATTCGTTTTGATCTAATGCACAAAACAACATATTAATTGCTTTTGCATTTACAGCAGCTGCGGTTTTCTCAGCAGCCGTCCATTCTGCATACTCAGTCGTTGGATTGACTATTTCTTTCTGAGTAGCATTCCAAGCATCATAGTTAGTTGATTGCATGTAAAAAGCCATACGTGTTGCCCAATAACTATAGTTAAGACCATTGAAGAAAGGAGGTCTTTGTGTCGATTGACCTTCAGTGTAAGTGGTTATTGTGCTACTACTTGGGTTATTTGCCATATTACTAGAATATATGAAATAACTGTGTTACGGTTATGAGATAACCTTGCTCTGATACCAATTGAAGGTGTGTACGTGTACTTACCTAGTATAATACACACAAGGATCGTGTAATATGGCAAACAATATTCAAGTATAAAATAATAGCTAATCGCAGATAAGCAAATATAGTAAATGCAGTAAAAAGGAAAAATCACACCAGGGATTTTTATACTGGTTCGGAGCACCGTCCTACGTCCAGTCCCAGACCTCTCTCTGGTTTTTCACTAACAACCTCACTTCACTCGGAGGAACAGGTATACAACACTACTTGATTTACGGGCCACAAGCTTACCCACTTGATTTCACGGGCTACAAGCTTACCCACTTGATTTCACGGGCTTCAAGCTTACCCACACAGGACTTCAACAATTACAAGAGTTTGACTTCTGAACGTGTTCTTGTTTCAACACTGATTAGTCAATTATTGAGTACACCCTTCCTATAATCTTATCCTCAAATGTAAATTGATGTTTGCGAAGATTCGGAAGTGGATTATCATTGAATCACAAGTGTATTAAATATGCTTGGAGATTCAAAAGATACTATAATGATTTTGAGTGCTCTTTGAATGCAAAATAGATCAGAGAATAGAGAGTGAAATTCGGTGATTTGGATGAATGAAATATGATGTATTTATAATGATTTCGAAGTTATAATCATTAGTGAAAAGTTGCAATCAAAAGAGATGATTTCTGATGAGGAGAAATGGATGCAACCTTTCATGAAAGAAGATGACTCTTCAAAGATATGCTTTGCTATTCAAAAAGCTGTTGACAGGTAAAATGTACAGGTAGACAGGTTTTTGACCGTTACCTTTTAAAAAGCTATTGACAGGTTAATTTTTACAGGTAGACAGGTTTCATTTGAAATCCTGTTGACAAGTTAAAAATAACCTGTTGACATGTTTTTGTCAACTTGCTTCAGAAAAGAGTTTTCATGAATATTTTTAAAAGCAATGAGAAGTATGATTATTTGAGGATAGATTTTAACATTTATAAATCTAAATAACCAACTTCTAACCTATGAAAAAAAAAATCAATTCTTCTTTTTTCATCGATTCTCCTTTTTGTCGATAATGAAGCTTCTCTTGTCATTAATCAAAATAATCATTGAAATCTTTGACTCAACATAAATTTGCATTGTAAAGAAATTTACATTTTTATATGTAAATAAAAAGTAGAAATTTGCATTGTAAAGAAATTTACATTTTTATATGTAAATAAAAAGTAGAAATTTGCATTGTAAAGAAATTTACATTTTTATATGTAAATAAAAAGTAGAAATTGGCATTGTAAAGAAATTTACATTTTTATATGTAAATAAAAAGTAGAAATTTGCATTGTAAAGAAATTTACATTTTTATATGTAAATAAAAAGTAGAAATTGCATTGTAATTAAATTTACATTTTCATATGTAAATTTAGAATAGGATTTACATTGCAAATATAAGTTACATTTTTATTATGTAATTAAGATGAGAATTTACATTGCAAATTAAAAACACATTTTATATAAGAAAGAGGATTTACATTGCAAATGTAAATTACATTTTTATTATGAAATTAAAGAGAAGAATTTACATCGTAGATTAAACAAACACTTTTATTTGTAAACTAAGAATGAGAATTTGTATGGAAAATAAAATTTCATTTTTTTTAATGTAATTAAAGGAAGGATTTTACCATGTAAATTAAAAGACAAAATCTAACATGTAAAATAAAATTACATTTGTAATGTAATTAAAAGGTAGGACTTTATAGTGAAAATCAAAGGACAAATTAAAAGGTAGAAATTACACTGTTAGGAAAATTACATTTTTAATGTAATTTAAAAAGAAAGGTTTACATTATATTGAAAATTACATTTTAATGTAAATAAGAAAAAGAGTTGGTCATTAGAATCGAAATTACATTTTTAATGTAATAAGTTAGAATTTTTCACTGTAATGTTAATTACATTTACAATGTAATTAAAAAGGGAAATTTTACAATGCAATTGAAAGATAGGAATTTTACGTTATAATGTTGATTATATTTTTAATGTAATAAAAGAGGAGGTTTTATAGTGCAATTCAAGGAGTAGGAAGAAAAATAAATTTTTACACTAGAATAGAATTTACCTTTTAGTAAAATAATAAGAGGTAGAAAGAAATGTTGAATTATAATTTACATTTTTCATGTAAACAGAGGAATGGAAGAATGAAAAAATGATGGTGAAAATAGAGGTTGCAGTAGAATTTACATTCTTATGTAAAATAAAAGTTAAAAGGTTTATATATATAATTATATATAAATATAATTAAAATTAATCGAATCGAGCACGGTAGTTCGCGTTTTGAAATCGTACCTTTAAACGACTATACCAAAAGATCCGACCGTCGGATTTTCCCAAAACTGAAACCGCTAGGACCATCTTGGGAAGATCTTTCCAACGATATAAACTACGTTAAGATCCAACGGTCAGATTTTGAGAAATGTGAAAATCAAAATTGGTTGAAAGCAGCGCCATAGTCGCCCATTGACTCGAGGCGTCATTATATAAAATTTAATTATTTTAAATAATTAAAATAGGAATTAATCATTATAAAATGATATTAACGAATAGGAAGGATTTTAAATATGTATATATATATATATACGAGAATTATTTGGAAAGTCTGAGTTTCTCTCATTCCAAATAATCAAACGACGTTAAAAATCGAAGTATGAGGACGGCGTATGAAGACTGTGAATCTTCCATCGAGAGGACAACGATCGAGGCCTTGATTTGATTTGCTCCCAAATCAAGGGTCATGGTCATTTCCCAAACGAACATGTTGATTTCACGGGTTTGGTTTTCGCTCAGACCCAGAGCATAAGCTAATAAATGGATTGTGTGTCTGACATCGTACTCCGTTAAATATCATGTTATTAATTTTCTGTCGAATGTACGAATGATTGGTGGCAGAGAATTCATTCTCTTGCTTAACACTCTTTCAGATATTTTGGAAAAGGATTGGTAGTGTGATATGGAGTGACAGTGGGGCATACTAAGATGCAATGATCAAGGTTTATTGTTGAAAAGCAGAACCTTGTGGTGACGATCAAAGCACGGCTTGAATATGCATAGCTTTGTGTATCACGTAGCTTCACGAGCCTCACAACCCAGTGGAGTCTAAAATGGGAGAAGGGAACGCAGTGAGGACAACACGTTTCTTTCTAGTTAGAAGTAGTGTCAGTGCTTAAACTGGCTGATATTTTACTTATGTGGACGATGGAATGAGGCGCCTCGGATGATAGGTCCTATAGGATCGGGAAACGTGTGTTCAGGAATTGCCAATCCACAAACCGCAAGTGTGGACCGGCCCTGCAGGATCCGAGGGTTCTCTGCGGGGGATCATGAGACATTAGCTAGAGTGTCTCGAATCGGTAAGGAGCTCCTCCCTAGCCTTGACTCATGATGGAAACCAAATTCCAAATACGACCCTACGAATTTGATTGTATTACTAGTACGGAGGCATAGTATATGGTAGCTATGCTTCCTAGGATTGATACATTTATTTTGAAATGTTTTTTTATTTACACTAATAATAATATTAGATTCGTATTTACCGTATTTAGCATGTTTAATCACCATAAGAAAAAACCCTATCCTCTGGTTTGTGTTGCATTATGTGATGGGACTTGGTTCTTATGGTGATTCCATTTTTCTCAAAAGCATAGCGTTGTTTTACGATTCACTTATTGTTTGTTCTGTCACTTTAAATTATGCACGGCAATCCATTGGGGTAAACCCGTTCCGCGTTAGCGGCTTGGTCCTTGGATTTGCCTTATTACTAGTAGTTAAATTAGTTAAGAATTCTCACACCAGTCCGGTGATTGACCTGTAGTTTGTTTTCACCTTTGCAAACTCGGGTGCCCTCTTTTCTACACGGGCAGCCAAGTAATAGGTTTGGCTTTCTTTGGAGTTGCTGTCTTTGGAGCTTTCTTGGTGTTGCCTACTTGGAGGTGCTTATGTTGGACCACGAAGACTATCTATTATTTATCTTTTTGTTTACATTTTTCTTAGACTCTGAGATGTCTAGACTTATTTTGTTTCCAGTTGTTTTAATTTGGAAGTTGGAACTTATTTCCTTTTTGCTAAAACTTGATGTAATAAGTTAGTACTTTGTGACTGTGGGATTCTGTGTTTGATGACATTCATATTCTGCTGCTATGATGTTATTATTCTATGGTTTTCCTTTGCTATGTTGTATCTGTGAACTGTATTGTTATATTTATGTTGTATTCCAAATGATTATCCCTTGCTTTCATTCCGTGGGAGTTTGGGGTTATCACATAAGTCTACCCCTTCTATAAATAACCCTGCAATTCTCAAAAACCTAATTCCTAAATCCATTTATCAACCTCCAAATTTGTAATTTAGCCCTTTTCTCTATTTTAATTTATAACTTCCAAACAATAACAAATTGGTGAAAGTCACTAACTGGAAAGTTGTAGTTCTCGCTGAGGTGACACGTTGACCAAATTTCATGGCCAATAATCACCTGTGGTAAGCGGAAATCACCAATGACCGAGATGTTGACATTTTCGTTTTGGGTTGTTTTAGTCGATTGTGGTGGTTGTTAGCCGGAGGTGTCAACATGGAAGTTGGAGAGGGGAGGATGGTCTAAAACTTTCATGTTGGTTGGGTGGTCTCTCATGGAGTGTGGTGATAGCGAGCTGCAGATACATGTGGAGGTTGGTTATTTTGGAGCAGTGATCGGGTTTGGCCAATTTCTAATTGGAGGATCAAGGGTAGAGGAAGAGGGTAGGGCGGCGGTTACTGCAGCGGTGGGCATCGACGCTATGGTGGTCGGTGGCGCATGAATTTTTGTGTGAATGGGTTTCCGATCGAACGATGATTGCAGGCGAGCGGGGCGTTGATAGGATCGACATCGGTCGGTGGTGAGGCGCCTTGGAATGACGGTCATGTGGGTGGGTCGATCGAAGGTTGCGGTGCACTGTAGCAGCGGTGACGAGGGGAAAGGAAGGGGCTGATGTTCGAACGACGTTGGAGGAGAATAATTAATGTTTAAATTGATTTAATTACTTCGGTAATGATGTGATTAAATCGTTTGAAGTTTAAACAATTGTATCTTGCTCATGTGAACACATAATCTGATGAAACAAGATCCGTTAGGATCGTGTGGATGCAGACTACATGATGAAACTTATTTATAAGAGTTTGGAGCTAGTTGAAAATTTGAGTTAAAATAAACGTTTGTTTAGTTTAGAATAAAACGATCGTTATTGCAATGGTCAACAATCACGGTGAGAACTCTTTTGATTTAACTTGAAAAGTTATTTAGAATCATCAACTAATTATATGTGACGGCCCACCCCGCACCAGCCGACATTTCCAATGAAAGTGCGCTGTGCCAATGTCCGACTAGCACAGGACGGTCGCCAAAGAAAGGAAAAGAAAGGAATTTGAACTAACAAGGAGCCCGTAGAATGTCTCACAGCGCATAGAATAAAATATAATAATAACATACTTGACATAAAATCGGCGAGACAGTGCATAAGCTGAAAACTAAACCATAATCATCATAGCAGCGGAAATCCAAAATATAGCTTATGATCCATAACCATTATTACAACTTCAAAATACTGTCTCTAAAGCAAAGGAAAGGAAAGGTACACTACTAATGCCCAAAGCAGTGACCATCAACAACACAGGGAGAATATGTATAGAGAATAGTACGTGTAAGCATCCTGCTCGTCTCCAGACAGCTACTCGTGCACAACCAGTAACCTGTCTCTACTATGCCCGTTTAAGAGCACCCAGAGTAATAAGAAGAGACATAAAACTCTGGGTCAGACAAAAGTCTGGTATGAGCGATAAGCAATAAAACAGAACAATAACAGGTATACTAAACCATACCGTACAACATACCATACAATACTCTAAGGTGCTACTAACATATGGTGTAAAGGATACGGGGGTGGGGGTGTGCTTGTCATAGTGATGGCAAACAATCAAGCATAACAACCATCCTCACATCTCTCACTCAGTGCGTAACGCATACGATATCCACCGCTTTGATCACCCAATACTTTGTTACGATCACTCTGCCCTATGGAGTCGTGATGACTCCACTGCACTGATCCATAACCACTAATACTTTGCTATGTCCACTCTGCCCCATGGAGTCGTGATAACTCCACTGCACTAGCTTATAGCCATGCTACGATCACTTTTCCCCATGAATTAATAACTACCCCACTGCACTGATCCGTAGCCTAACATTCGTCTTTTGGTGGTGAATCAAAGTTATGGACGTCGATAACTCCTTAGCACACGTCCCGCAGCAAAGTCCAACTATGAAGTTAACTCATTGGTTCCCAACTGGATCCTGAGTACAAACTTCCCATTTGGACTACCTTTGCATCTCGGGATTGGTCTCCTCCGGATCGGTTTGGCGTCAAGCTTCTCTTCAGATCGACTCACTTCTTCTCGTTCAGTCCATGGTCGTCAACCCCACTCGGGTCGGATCGTGTTCCCTCCATAGGATCGGGTTGTGGTGCCCAAGCTGAGCCATGGTGCCACACTGGTTCTGTTCCATCATGCATGCTCCAGTTCGGTTCGGGTCGTGACTTCGGGTCGGGTCGGGGTATGACTCCGGTTCGTGATCTTCCTTGACCATCGATACGTGAGCTTCTGAAGCAGTTCATGGTGATCAAACTGGAGCAGTTTGTGAGAAGGAGGTGGTTCTCCATGAGCAGGTCGGGTCGGGCTTCCATCATCGGTTCGTGATACTTGCTTCGAGAGTGGGGGAGGGCGATCCGATCCGATCCCTGCATTATTTCCTGCAACTTTCCAGCGACTGTTTTACGCCATATGACAGCGTTTTCGACCAGTCTAACTGTTCTAAACAATTATAAAACATTCCAAGAAGTCATAGAAACATGTACAATCAACCATAAACACCAAAACAACAATCTAATGTGTTAAAATGGATCAAACATACCCAAAAACCTATGTTTTCCCCTTAATCATGTTTAGCAATAACTAATGTTAGGATTATCAAAACCTCACCAAATCAACGCAAATTTCTAACAAAAGCCTGAAATAATATTTTGAAATTTATAAATATTTTCCAGAATTTAATCAAGTTTAAATTCGCTAATTAACACTAATTACCCTTAATTAACCGTAATTAGTGTAAAAATAAGGCTAATCACTCACCTTAGCCACAAACAAAACTTTCAAAACTGAAACTCCACCGATTTGGGGCGATCTCCAGCGTCTAACAGCAGCTCTAGCTCTGAAATGGTGCTATTTCTCCTTGATTTGATGTTGCTAAGCTTAATCCTTGATTAACGATGATTAGAGATGATTCTAGATGTTGGAGGCCATTTTTAGGGTTTCTATAATGTATGTGGCGGCTGGAAAATGAGTAAAAACCGAAGTCCCTAACACTAACAGCCCTTAAGTACCCCAAATCCCCCAATGGGCCTAGCTGCTAATCGCCCGGTTAAGCCCAATTAAGTTGTTTTTCACCCTCTAAACCTTAATTCAGCCATATCTCCCAACCGGTAAGTCAGTTTGGCTAACGTGACCACTCGACAGAAAGGTAAACCATCATCCGGATCTAATGGAAGTGGTTTCAGGTCAAAACTCCTTACCAATCAAAAGTTATGGCCATAACAAGATCAACTAGGGGCAAAACGGTCATTCAAAAATCGGCAAAAATCATGAACAAGGGAAATGACCCCAATAGTCGTCTCCCAAATTTACATGGCCATACGATTTCGTATGTGAGAGAAATAAATATTCTATGATCCTTGGATGCGTAGAATGCGGGTCGTTACATTATCCCTCCCTTAAGAAATTTCGCCCCCGAAATTCCTTAACTAAGAAACAAACAAAGGAATCCGCCTTCCTACCAACCATTCACAAAACAATAAAGCATAAAAAACAACACAACAAGCACATCCTAGCATGCGGTTTACTAACAAGGGAGTACTATACCGATATAAAAACCTTACCAGGCAAAGAGTTCTGGATACTTCCTCCTTATGTTCTCCTCTGTTTCCCAAGTACAGTCTTTCTCATTCTCGCCCCACTGAACTTTGACTAAAACTACCGCTTTCCTTCGAAGTTTCTTTGTAACGTTCTCGACAATACGAATCGGCTTGCTGTTCCCAACCGCCTCGGGTTCTACTTCGATATCATCCGACTGATCAGGTGAAATAGTCGCATCGGGGTCGTGCACGAATTTCCTTAACTGGGAAACATGAAATACGTTATGAACTCCTTCCATCTTCTCTGGTAATTCAACTTTATATGCCAAATTCCCAACTTGCTCGAGAACTGGGAATGGACCAACAAATCTTGGTGTTAACTTGCCTCTCCTACCAAATCGTATCACGCTCTTTTATGGAGAAATCTTGACAAAAACCAAGTCACCAATAGAGAATTTTAAATATCTTCTCCTCTTATCAGCATAACTCTTCTGCCTATCTTGGGAAGCCTTCATTCGTTGTCGGATGATCTTAATCTTGTCCGAGGTTTCTCTTATCACATCTGGTCCAAGCACAAACTTCTCACCAGTTTCTAACCAACATGACGGTGAGTTGCACGGTCTTCCGTACAAAGCTTCAAATGGAGCCATACCAATACTGGATTGATTAATATTATTATACGCGAACACCACTAGATGTAAATGGTCATCCCATGATCCACCAAAATCCAATATACAAGCTCTTAAGAGGTCTTATAATATACGATTCACCCTCTCTGTCTGACCATCGGTTTGAGGATGATACGCGATACTGAGATGTAGTTCTGATCCTAACGCCTCTTGTAAGCTCCTCCAAAATCCACTAGTATATAACGGATCTCAGTCGCTCACAATGCCTTTGGGTATTCCGTGAAATCTCACTACCCACTTTATATACAGTTCCGCTAACTTAGCTGTCGTCCTGTTCGACTTGACGGGTATAAACCTTGCACTCTTAGTCAATCAGTCCACAATCACCCAAATGCTATCATGGCCCGATCTAGTTTTTGTTAACCCATCAATGAAATACATTGAGAATTGATCCCATTTCCATTCTGGAATTTCTAACGGTTGTAACAAACCACTAGGCTTCTTTTGCTGAGCTTTAACTAATTGGCAGTTCATGCATTTGGATATAAACTTCCCAACGTCTCTTTTCATCCCTTCCCAGTAGTAGGTCCGCTTCATGTCTCGATACATTTTGTTACCACCGGGATGTATATTCAGTTTTGAGTGATGATATTCTTTAAGCACTTCATCCCTCAATCCCTTGACATTGGGCACAAGTAGTCTTCCATTCTTTCTAAGCCATCCATCTCGATCAAGCCCATACTTGTTCATCTCTTCGTCGATTCCCATCTCTAACTTTTAGATGTTTTCCAATAGGTTAGGATCATCCCTCTGACTGGAACCAATCCGCTCAATCAAAGTGGGTCTTATCGTTAAATTTGCTAACATTTCTGGATCCAATTCGCACTTTGGCCTGAAATCATACCCAGCAATGTACTCCAGTTGCTTCCATTCTAGAAACATAGCCACTAAACTAGCATGTCTTCTACTCAATGCATTAGCTACCGCATTGCCCTTTCCTGGTGTATATGCGATATCGAAATCATAGGAAGCCAAGAATTCTAACCATCTTTGCTGTCAAAGATTTAGATCCTTCTGAGAGAAAAGGTACTTTAACGATTTATGATCGGTAAACAACTCGAATCTTTCTCCCAAGAGGTAATGTCTCCACATATTCAATGCGAACACGATCGCTGCCAATTCCAAATCATGGGTAGGATATCTTCTCTCGTGCGGTTTCAGTCGTCGACTAGCATAAGCTACCACCCTGCCTCCTTGCATCAATACAGCACCTAGTCCGGTACCACAGGCATCTGTGTATACCTTCATCTCTTCATTCCCTTTAGGAATGACTAACACTAGTGCACATGTCAACTTTTCCTTTAGACTCTTAAATGCATTCTCGCACTTTTCATCCCAGACGAAAGCTTGTTTTTTCTTGGTTGACTGAGTCAACAGTGCTGCTATCTTGGAGAAGTCTTTGATAAACTTAAGATAATATCCAGCCTATCCCAAGAAACTTCTTACGTCTGTTGCATTCTTGGGCTTCGCAGGGTCCACAACAATGCCATTCTCTGAAACAACATGGCCCTAGAATCTCACTTCCCTCCTCCAGAAGTGACACTTAAAAAACTTTGCTTTCAATTGGTGTTTTCTCAACACCTCCATCGTTATCCTCAAGTGTTCCTTGTGTTCTTCCTCTGTCCTCGAATAAACCAAGATATCGTATAAGAACACAAGAACAAACTTATTTAATTGATCCCTGAATACCCTATTCATAAGATCCACAAAATACGCTGGTGCATTGGTCAACCCGAATGGCATGACCAACCACTCATAGAATCTAGGCGGCGTCCAAAGGCCGTTTTAGCTATACTCTCAGCTTCCACTCTAAGCTGATGAAAACCTGTCGTGAGATCCAACTGGGAGAACACCCTCGCACCACTCAACTGATAAAACAAATCATCTATCCGTGGTAGAGGATACTTATTCTTCCTCGTCACCTTATTCAATTCGCGGTAGTCCACACACATTCGAAGGGAACCATCTGCCTTGGTAGCAAAAACAACTGGTGCTCCCCACTCAGAAACACTTCTTCTGATAAATCCTTTCTTCAATAGATCGCTTACTTGCACCCCGAGCTCTCCCTGCTCCCTTGGGGCCATACGATGAAGTGGCATCACTATTGGTCTGGCATCTTTCACTAAATCAATACGGAACTCAATCTCTCGGTGTGGTGGAAGTCCGGTCACTTCCTCGATGACGTCCGGATACTGGCCAGCCATGGGCACATCTGACAACTCATCATGCGGGATGTCGAGGGAATTTAGAAAACTAGCCATTACACCATCTCTAGGTAGACCACCAAACACTACCCTCCGCCCATCATCCGCTCTAACTATCACCAAAAAGCCCTCACAGTCTACCACCACCCCGTATCTTTGGAGCCAATCGACTCCCAAAATAATGCCAAACCCAGTAAAGCCCAAAACAAAGCAATCACAAGTAAACATACATCCATGACTCGATAGAACCAAATTTCGACAAATCATGCTAAGGCTAGTCGACCCACCAATCGGGTTCGTTACCGCTAAAGGTCTATCGACTTTCTCGGGTTCCAATCCCAACCTATCTACCAGGTCACTAGATATGAAGGAATGGGAAGCTCCGGTATCAAACAGTACTCGAACAGGAGAATCATAAACAGAAAGCATACCTTGAATGACGACATTCTTTCCCTTCTCCGCCGCAGTTGGGGCATTCGACGAAGAAGGAACAACATTAAGAGCATATGCTTTCACAATCTTCTTTTCTTTAGGGGGTTGCGGACACTTGTCCATGTGATGTCCCACTTGGCCATAGTTGAAGCACTTCCTATCCGCTGGCTTGGCCCAACATTCTTTGGCATAGTGGCCCCTCTTACCACAACTGAAGCACTGAACATCTTTCTTACTCTTTTTCTGGCCATCCTTGGTATGATTCTGCTTTCTCTTATTCTGAGAACCATTCTTGCCTCCACCGCTTACTTGCGTCTTTGGCTCTTCTGCAGATCCAACCTCAGTCTTTGACTTGGGGTATAGACTCTCTGATCTTAAAGCTTTCCCCAATATCGATTCAAACGTCTCATCGATGTGGTTAATAAGCCTTTCCCCCAAGTACTGATCCAAGCCTGTTATGAACTTTTCATTCTTCTTCTCGGGAGTGTCAATGAGGGATAATCCATACTTTGATAAAGTATCGAACTCAGCAATATACTCCGAGACAGCTCTACCATTCTGCTTTAGCTCCAAGAACCTCTTAAACAATAATGACTTCTGAGCAGCTCGAATAAACTTGTAGCTAAAGAGAATCTTAAACTGATCCTAGGTAATCTGATCCTCGGGAGTAGCTGCCTTAATAGCATTCCACCAATTCATCGCCCGTCCTTGCAGCTGACAACTCATCATGCGGGATGTCGAGGGAATTTAGAAAACTAGCCATTACCCCATCACTAGGTAGACCACCAAACACTACCCTCCGCCCATCATCCGCTCTAACTGTCACCAAAAAGCCCTCACAGTCTACCACTACCCCATACCTTTGGACCCAATCGACTCCCAAAATAATTCCAAACCCAGTAAAGCCCAAAACAAAGCAATCACAAAAAAATATGCATCCGTGACTCGATAAGACCACGTTACGACAAATCATGCTAAGGCTAGTAGAACCACCTATCAGGTTCGTCACTGCTAAAGGTCTATCGACTATCTCGGGTTCCAATCCCAACCTATCCACCAGATCACTAGATATGAAGGAACGGGAAGCTCCGGTATCAAACAATACTCGAACAGGAACATCATAAATAGAAAGCATACCTTGAATGTCGACATTCTTTCCTTTCTCCGTCGCGGTTGGGGCATTCGACTAAGAAGGAACAGTGTTAAGAGCATATGCTTTCACAATCTGCTTCTCTTTAGGGGGTTGCAGACACTTATCCTTGTGATGTCGCACTTGGCCGCAGTTGAAGCACTTCCTGTCCGATGGCTTTGCTCGACATTATTTAGCATAATGACCCTTCTTGCCATAGCTAAAGCATTCAACATCTTTCTTATTCTTCTTTTTCTGGCCCTCCTTGGTCTGATTCTACTTTCTCTTATTCTGAGAACCATTCTTCCCTCCACCGCTTGCTTGTGGTTTTGGCTCCTCTCCAGATGCAACCTCAGTCTTCGACTTAGGGTAAAGACTTTCTGACCTTAATGCTTCCCCCACAATCGATTCAAATGTCTCATCGATGTGGTTAATAAGCCTTTCCCCCAAGTATCCATCCAAACCAGTTATAAACTTCTCGTTCTTCTTCTCGACAGTATCGATAAGGGATAATCCATAATTCGATAAAGTATCGAACTCTGCAATGTACTCTGAGACTGGCCTACCATTCTGCTTAAGCTCCAGAAATTTCCTATACAACTTTGATTCCTGAGCAGCTGGGATAAACTTATCACTGAATCGGGCCTTAAACTGATCCCATGTAACTTGATCCTCTGGAGTAGCTGCCTTAATAGCATTCCACCAATTCATCGTCCGTCCTTGCAACTGACGGGATGCTAGCTTTCTCTTCATCGCATCTTCAATACCCAAGTCTTCGAAGATACGCTCACAGCTATCCAACCAATCCTGAACTTCTGTAGCCGATTCCGTTTAGTGGAACGACTTTCCACCAAGACTAGTGTAATCCTTGCATAGCCTGGCGAAATCAGCCCTAGCCGCTTGCACCGCTGCACCACCACCATTTGCAGCATTAGGAGCTGCCCTCTGAACATCCCTAAGCATCTCTCTTATGTGGTCAGTGAACATCATCCTCATATCAGGAGCATTCCCATTATTAGCTACTCTACCAGTACCCCTCGTATATCGGCTCATCGTTCAATCTGTAAGGAGAAAATGATTAACCATCTCTTCAGTGGTGCCAGTGCAGTGCGACTTCATCCTTAAATATACTAATAGAATATATATATATATATATATAGATTTTGAAAACCAGAATATCACAAATACGCGCTCTCATATATGTACTATCTCTCTCTGGTGTCTTTCCCTAGGTTTACTATGCAACCTAGAGCTCTGATACCAAGTGTGACGGTCCACCCCGCACCAGCCGATATTTCCAATGAAAGTGCGTTGTGCCAATGCCCGACTAGCACAGGATGGTCGCCAAAGAAAGGAAAAGAAAGGAATTTGAACTAAAAAGGAATCTGTAGAATGTCTCACAGTGCATGGAATAAAACATAATAATAACATACTTGACATAAAACTGGCGAGACAGTGCATAAGCTGAAAACTAAACCATAATCATCATAGCAGCGGAAATCCAAAATACAGCTTATGATCCATAACCATTATTACAATTTCAAAATACTGCCTCTAAAACAAAGGAAAGGAAAGGTACACTACTAATGCCTAAAGCAGTGACCATCAACAACACAGGAAGAATATGTATAGAGAATAGTACATGTAAGCCTCCTGCTCGTCTCCGGACAGCTACTCGTGCACAACCAGCTAACCTGTCTCTAGTCTGCCCGTTTAAGAGCACCTAGAGTAATAAGAAGAGACATAAAACTCTGGGTCATACAAAATTCTGGTATTAGCGATAAGCAGCAAAATAGAACAATAACAGGTATACAAAACCATATGTGAACCTGGACCTGCAACCAAAGAGTTAGCATAACATACCGTACAATACTCTAAGGTGCCACTAACATATGGTGTAAAGGATACGGGGGTGGGGGTGTGCATGTCATAGTGATGGCAAACAATCAAGCATAGCAACCATCCTCACATCTCTCACTCAGTGCGTAAAGCATACGATATCCACCGCTTTGATCACCAATACTTCGTTATGATCACTCTGCCCCATGGAGTCGTGACGACTCCACTGCACTGATCCGTAACCACTAATACTTTGCTATGTCCACTCTGCACCATGGAGTCGTGATAACTCCACTGCATTGGCTCATAGCCATGCTACGATCACTCTGCCCCATGAAGTAATAACTACCCCACTGCACTGATCCGTAGCCTAACATTCATCTTTCGGCGGTGAATCAAAGTTATGGACGTCGATAACTCCTTAGCACACGTCCTGCAGCAAAGTCCAACCATGAAGTTAACTCGTTGGTTCCCAACTGGATCCTGAGTACAAACTTCCCATTTTGACTACCTTTGCATCTCAGGTTTGGTCTCCTCCGGATCGGTTCGGAGTCAAGCTTCTATTCAGATCGGCTCTCTTCTTCTCGTTCAGTGCATGGTCATCAACCCCGCTCGGGTTGGGTCATGTTCCCTCCATAGGATAGGTTCGTGGTGCCCAAGCTGAGCCATGGTGCCACACTGGTTCTGCTCCATCATGCATGCTCCAGTTCGGTTCGGGTCGTGACTTCGGGTCGGGTCGGGGTAGGACTCCGGTTCGTGATCTTCCTTGACCATCGATACGTGAGCTTCTGAAGCAGTTCGTGGTGATCAAACTGGAGCGGTTCGTGAGAAGGAGGTGGTTCTCCACGAGCGGGTCAGGTCGGGCTTCCATCATCGGTTCATGATACTTGCTTCGCGAGTGGAGGAGGGCGATCCGATCCAATCTCTGCAACTTTTCCAACGACTGTTTTACGCTATACGACGACATTTTCGACCAATCTAACTGTTCTAAACAATCATAAAACATTCCAAGAAGTCATAGCAACATGCATAATCAATCATAAACACCAAAACAACAATCTAATGTGTTAAAATGGATCAAACATACCCAAAAACCCATGTTTTTCCCTTAATCATGTTTAGCAATAACTAATGTTAGGATTAGCAAAACTTAACCAAATCAACCCAAATTTCTAACAAAGGCCTGAAACAATATTTCGAAATTTATAAATATTTTCCAGAATTTAATCATGTTTAAATTCGCTAATTAACAATAATTACCCTTAATTAACCGTAATTAGTGTAAAAACATGGCTAATCTCTCACCTTAGCCACAAACAAAACTTTCAAAAATGAAATTCCGCTGATTTGGGGCGATCTCCAACGTCTAACAGCAGCTCTAACTCTGAAATGGTGCTATTTCTCCTTGATTTAATGTTGCTAAGCTTAATCCTTGATTAAATGGTGATTAGAGATGATTCTAGATGTTGAAGGCCATTGTTAGGGTTTCTATGATGTATGTGGCGGCTGGAAAATGATTAAAAACCGAAATCCCTAACCCTAACAGCCCTTAAATACCTCAAATCCCGAAATCCCCCAATAGGCCTAGTGCTGATCGCTCGGTTAAGCCCAATTAAGCTGTTTTTCACCCTCTAAACCTTAATTCAGCCATATCTCCCAAACGGTAAGGCCGTTTGGCTAATGTGACCACTTCTGGAAAGGTAAACCATCATCCGGATCTAATGGAAGTTATTTTAGGTCAAAACTCCTTACCAATAAAAAGTTATAGCCAAAACAAGATCAACTAGGGCAAAACGGTCATTCAAAAATCGGCAAAAATCATGAACATGAGAAATTACCCCAATAGTCGTCTCCCAAAGTTACATGACCATACAACTTCAGATGTGACAGATATAAATATTCTATGATCTTTCGATGCGTAGAATTCAGGTCGTTACATTATATATTGATTCCTTATGGTTGTTGTGATTGCTTTGTGGATGATGGATGTTTTTAAAGTTTATTATTACTGTTTATGTAAGCGTTGACAGTTACAATGCTTATATTATAACTGTTGTTTGATGGATGATAACTGTTGTGGTTGTTATTATTATTGTTCACACAAATTGACACCACGAATATGGAATAATTTGGGAATTGATTAGTCTTGTTACATTGGAATTTTAAATGAACACGATATTCATTTAGGTGAAATAAGACATCTAAATGGAAATTTGATTTTTATATCCTAAAATAGTTGAAAATTAAATTGAGATGATTTCAGACAATTTTTGGAAAGGTTGAAATGAATTTGAAAGACTTTTGAATTGGAAATGATTTGTTCTAATTTAAAATCAATTTTGGATAGTAAATTCAAAAGTGACTTCGAGTTATATAAATATAAACGATTTTTTTAACTCAAATCAATTGTCTCCTTATTTTTATATAATTCTTATATGGATTTCTGAAAATTTTGGATTTCAAAAGAATTAATCTTGAGAAATATTATTATTTTTATATTATAATAATAGAATATTCAATTGTGATTTATAATTGAATTTGAAGTTAGAATTTGATGATCTCGCTTTTAAATGAGTTTACGAACATTTTATAAAAATATAATTAAACTGAATTAGACAAGTTTTATTTTAAATTATAATATGGTTTGTATAGGATGTGTCGCCTGCGACAATTCGCGAATTTCGACCACAAACTTCGAACGACCATAACTAATGAAATTTAAAATGGATTTTCCCGCAACAAAAAAAGTTTGTTTTCTATTGACAGCAACTTTCAAATGAAATAAGAAATTTTGAATTTCAACTTATATATTTCAAGTTATGTTTTAATCTATTTTTGAAAAATTTGCTGTAAACACTGTTCGATAACCGTAATTGGAAATCGATTGAAATGACCTTATAAAAATTGTTAATAATATGGAAAATTTATGATAAATCATAATATGTGATTTTAAAATGATTTGAGAAAGAAATATAAAGTTTTAATCTATATTTCGATTTTTGTTATCTCAGCCTAACTTGTTGAATATGGTAAAACGACGTTTTGGGAATAATTTATTTTAAATGAACTCAAGTTATTTGGATCGAGTTCTATTACAAGCGGGACGAACTACACTTATTAGGGTTATCAAATATAAATATCGTTTTATAAGATATGTTTGGGTAAATCTTTTGATTTAGAAAAGTTTTCCAATTTGAATAAATTGGATTTGGGTAGAAATGATCATCGAATATTTGGTATTGATGTCCGTTGTGTAGACGTTTACTATTTTGAGGAATTTGGAAGATGTTAATTTCATTATTTCACTTATAGTATTCATTGATTACGAGAATTGGTGTTGAATATAAGTTGATGTAAATTCTGTTTGAGTTCTTATATTTAATATCAATTGGTTTTGGGCTTGTCATGAAAGGTGTTTTCAACAACATTGTTCTTTAACCCAGTTAAAGATGAAGTTATGTTTGGAATTTTAGAAAGTTATTGAAACACCCCACCTCCGTTAAGGTCACTCACAAAGGGAATGCCTTAACTTCGATGGAGCATTATAGGTAAAATGTGCAGATAAATTATAAGACAGACAAATAAAACAGCGGAAAATAAAGTCATTTTATTAACAATGAGGTTCAGTCAAGCTTTTACAACAATTGTCTCAATCATACTAAAAGTAACACACAGAACTTCTGCCTTGATTTAAAAACTTCCAAGTATAAAAGAAGCATAAAAATAACAATGATATTCCCCAATAAAGCGTGAACCGGCCATAGCAATGGAAGAGAGGGTCCAAAGCAAAACATTGACTATCTTCGACCTTGAAAAGAAAACTGAGCTAAGTGGTAACATTTCCTCCCTGAGAACCTGGGGGGGGGGGGGGGGGAACGGAAGAAAAGAGGCGAAACAAAACTAGGCCAGACATAAGTCTGGTAAGTCCAGCTACTTTCAGCATATGAACAAGCAAGAACAACATGACATGAATTAAACTGAATAAAGAGATAAGCATGATCATAGGATACACAGGATAAGCAATAGGCAAGATAAACTAAGTATAACATCGCATGTTAACTATTCTCTGCTTCGCTACTACCCTGTTATTCTGATTTCTATATATCTGCACCACCTAACGAGTGTCCCAACTAGTAATCTGTATAAAGGATAATATTACAACGTGATCCCAATCCCCGCAATTGTGGTAGCCTTCAGGTGTACATCTATTATGAGGATTCCACCTCAATCAGTCTAATTGCCGTGAAGATGTTAGATGTACCCTTACTACCCTATCGATCGGCTCCCTACTTGTACAAATGTTTCATGTGTCTGTGTCAATCGGCCCTCTCTTGCGTGTAGATACACTGTGCTGGTCCCACCATAAGGTGTATCAATCCTTATGATAGCGACCCGACATGAATCAAGATGCACAGTGTATAACTACTGGTATCCAGTGCCTGCTTTTTCCCACTCCGGAGTACGTGCACGCCCGTAAACTGTCGGAACCTACACTGACGTACCCTTTGCCGTTGTTTTGACCGCTTATAATCAGCCCAGTAATCATGCCCCACCCTGCCTAGCTCAGGGTACCATGATACATTTATGTGGGTTACTGCTGAAATGGGTCCCCGTTACTAGGGTTTACTACTGGTTAAGTTTGTGGGCCTATATTTACTAATATTACCCACCAACCCGATATGTACTTAACCCTCCACCGATCCAAGCATGTTTATATAATGGTTAAGTTTTGTGGGCCTATATTTACTAATATTACCCACCAACCCGACGTGTACTTAACATTACCACGGATTCAAGCATGTTTATTTAATGGTTAAGTTTTGTGGGCCTATATTTACTAATATTACCCACCAACCCGTCGTGTACTTAACCTTCCCACGGATTCAAGCATGTTTATTTAATGGTTAAGTTTTGTGAGCCTATATTTACTAATATTACCCACCAACCCAACGTGTACTTAACCTCCTACTCGTCAAGTCGTGTTGGTTAAGTGGTTCTTATTAACTTAACTTTCTCGCTTATCATGTTGGATTGGTTAAGTGTGATTTATTAACTTAACCCTGTTCATTCATCAGGTTATATTGGTTAAGTATTTCCCATTTAACTTAACCCCATTTTTTCATCAAGTTATATTGGTCAAGTGTCATTAATCAATTCAAGTTAACTTAACCCACCCACTCGTCACATCATGTTGGTTAAGTGTTTCCTTCTGGTGTTGACTTGACCCTACCTCAAATCATGTTATATTGGTTAAGTGCTGCCCTCTCGTGTTAACTTAACCCTGCCCATATGTCATGTTATATATTGGTTAAGTGTTATCCTCTTGTATTACTTAACCCCACCACATGTCATTATATATTGGTTAAGTGTATCCTCTTGTGTTACTTAACCCTACCACAAGTCATTATATATTTTGGTTAAGTGTTACCTTAGTTAACTTAACCCTACCCTCTTTTTAATTAACATGTTATAATGGTTAAGTGTTCCCTTAGTTAACTTAACCCTACCATCTGTTTAGTTAACATGTTATAAGGTTAAGTGTTCCCTTAGTTAACTTAACCCTACCACTCGTTTAGTTAACATGTTATAACGGTTAAGTGTTTCCTTAGTCAACTTAACCCACCCATATGTCATATTTGTTAAGTATCATTAACCTAACCCTCCCATACTTAGCATGTGTCATTAGCATTAATTTATTTATTAATGCACCAACCTCTCACATTAGATATGTGTTGTTGCGGTTACTGGATATGCGGGGTGGTTCCGGCTAGTTTTACACCACAACTCAATCTAACCTCGGGTTTTTCTTGGGCATGATGCACTAACCTCTCACATTAGATAGGTGTTGTTGTGGTTACTAGATGTGTCGGGCGGTTCTGGGCAGTTTTACAACACAACTCAATCTAACCTCGGGTTAGGCATTCTCATCTTTTAGCATATTTACATATTTACGGTGTATATGTAAATTATTCACAATTAAATTATAACACTAATTATGTTCATAATTAATGGCATACCAATTATACCATTTTCATGCTAATTACCCAAATCCACCAAAACTAGTCATGATCCCGTTTCTCAAGTTATGCCCAAGCAATTCCAATTTCAAGTTATTAATCAAAATAGGCTATACCCCGTCTTCCCAAACTTGCAATAACAGTCATTCCCAAAATCACTATGTCATATATTTGGCGTTCCAAATCAATAGTTAAGCCCAATCTAGTTTTAATATTCTAGTTTACAGTGTATGGCCAAAACTTGGTTTAGAAGCCAACTAACCCAAACTTGCAGTTATAATGACAACATTGCCCCAATGTCAATTACAAGTTTTGCCCAACCATTTCACCAACTATGTTATGTTCAGTTACTTTCCCCAATTATGTTATGCCAATATTGTCAATTTCATGTTTATGCCCCAATAACCCAAACCTTCCCCGTATTCCCATCGTACGTATATCGCGATTCAACCTAGATTATAGGTCAATCTAGATTCACAAATAAAAAGGAACAAATAGGAATAATATGACAATCATAGGCATAAGAACTGGCACAAGATGATAGTCCCAAAACACAAGAATTACAGTTCTAATAGAATTACAGCATAACTGAATAAAATGATTTAGAATCATTGCAGGCATATAGATCTGATTATGAACAATATTATGGACATGAAAGGCTTGAATAATAAACTAGGTTCGACAACTTGTGTAGGTTCGATTGGAACGATAAGAAGCAACCCAAAGTCATAGATTCACAAAGGCTAAGAGTAGATCCAAATAGAAAATCAAGCATAGGTCCAAATTCATTTTATTCCATGTCCATACTATAATTGGTTGTCTAAATCTAAAAGTAATCGTGAACTTACAAAACAAAGGCAAGTCTTGTTTTCCGGAATCTATATTCTGAAACTGAATTTCTCGCCTTTGATGTAGATCGTTGAATACTCTAAATTAGATTTGATTTAATTTGATTCTTGCTTTAATCTTGCTTTCTAGTTTGATAAGAGATGGTGGCTAGGTTAGGATGATGATTGATAGCATGGTGGCTCCTTGGAATGAATTTGTATGGTTTAGGGTTTAGATTTAGGTTGCTTATATAGATGTCTAGGATTGTTTAGAGCCCTTAGATGAACTAGGAGTCCATCAGAACCACCCAGATCAAATACACATCATCCGGCCACTCAGAAGAAGACACATCATCACAAAACACTCAAGAATTCTGTGCTGGATTAGTATGGGCGCACTTGGCAGGTGCGCCAAGGCATTTTTGTATTGGCGCACTTGTGAAGTGCGCCAGTGCATTCTGGTTGACTTCCGGTTTTTCTGCCTAACTTCGTTCGTCCATATCTTCTTCATACGGTATCCGTTTTACGCAAACTCGGACTCTATCTCAAGCAGAATTTCGAGATGAACGCAATGGCGTAACCCATTTCATTTAATTCTTAATTTAATAATTAGTTATTCTTTAATTATCTCTTATGTCCCGTTTTAAAATTACGGGGTGTTACAGTTATAATCTTCGTTAAGATTAATTGAATCTTTGTTTTTAAGATTTAATGAAGTTTTCCGAAGTTCATTTTTCCAATTATGAATTAAGTTGGAATTGAATGGGAATCAATTTATTGATAATCGAGATGGGTGTCAGTGGATGAAGACATTTACTATTTAAGGAGCTTACAACGCTTTGTCATTATTCCGCTTATAGTATTAGTCTGGTACGGGAATTCACATTGATTATAAGCTAATATGATTTCCGTAAAGATTTCATTTAGAACGACTTTGGGTTTATTGCGAATGACGTCTTAAATAACATTATCTGTAATCCATTTAAAGGAGAATATATTTTTCAAGTTAAGTTGAAGAGTAATCTTTATTCAATTTGAATACGAAGATTAAATGAAAGAGTCTCCCCTAGCAAACGATAATGGAAGCAAAGTTTAAGGATCTCTTGAAAGAAGATAAACGTGTTTCTCGCATAATGATAAGATTAAGAAATCGTAAGTATGGTTGTGGGTGAGAGATATGATCAAGCAAAGATAAAGTAGTTTACCCTAATCAATAATCAACGAATGGGTAAAGTTTGGATAAATATGTTTTTGCCGTAAAGATAACTGAAATCTTTTAATCATATCTGAATTTAAAAAAGGAAATTAAGCTTACCAAAATAAGAGGCAACTAGATATGGAGTACTGCCAGTTTTGCTCCATGGGATGAATAGGATGGGAACAAAATAATGATTTTAGAAATGACCCTTTTCGTGGAATTCAATAATTCCGAAAAAGCGCCGAAACCGTGGTTTGAGTTAAAACTATGAAATGATATTTTATAATCATTTGAAATTATTTCCAAGCAAAGATTTAAACAAGAAGTTTAAAGAATGTAAATCTTTGATAAGATTTAAATGGATATAACAATATAAAGAATGATTTGAGTAAAAAGAATATTCCGAAATTCTATAAGACTTATGATATCCCTATATTTTAATATTGTTTTTAAAGATGCGCTAGTTATTTCAGAAAGAGCAGGGTCCAATACATTCTGAATAATTATACAACGAGCATTGAAGATACTTGAAGATGGTGGTTGAAGACCAGAAATCATTACATCATTTGGATTGATTGTTGATGTGTCGATAGGGATGTACACCCAAGATGAGGTTATAAGTGGGAATGGTCCGGACGTACTTGTAGATTGTCCAGATATGCAAGGGCCTCTCTCCTTGCAACGGCCCACCTTTTTTACCACTTCGAATCGGTAATCAAACCAACTTAAAATGTCAAAAACGATGGATCGTTATTTAGCTTACATAGTTTAAAACGGAATCAACACAAAAAAACACAGATAAATAAATAATACAGTAATGAACAACGAAATCAACTTTTATATATATATATTGATAAGAATTTTAATACAAGAATTTTTTTATACAATAAAATTCTAAAATATACTTCAAACACAAGAAAAATATTTACTGTTTAAAATCTTCAGAGCGTGCACACCTTCGGAATTCCCAGCTTTGCCAATCTTCGAGTCCTAAGTTGTAATCTCTAAAATTTGTAACACTCGGGTTTGACCTGAGCGTTTCATGCAAAACAAAAAACACTCGAGTCTGGGTTAACCTTTGTTCAAGTAAGGTAACTTCAATAGAAACTGAATATAATAGTTAAGTAGTCTAAATTTTTAGATATACTGGCAAAAACAAAGTGTGCAAGTGACTACCAAGACCATACTTATAAGATACGGTAATGGTGCATCATTGCAAGTTCAGAAGGGAAAATTGGGGAAGTGCATATGATTTTCCATACATACACACACGCACTCAGGTATGTATATACACATATTTACGAAATATAAGGTGCACCACATTTGATAATAATCAATAACTGAGTACCTATCCTTTCCTCTCTTCATATGGTCTGCATTTAAATACTACGGATTAGCACATGGGTCCAAGTACAAGTAACCATTGTCTGCGTACTATCTTGTTTAAAATAATTCACTAAGTCCTAGAGGCAACATAGGAATTTCAAGTTAATGGAAAGGAATCAACGAGATTCGATTTTTATAAATCTCAACAAGATGTATAATACTTCGCTTAAAACACACTCTGTTCACTCTATTCATATATGAATATATTTTTTAAGCCAGTGGTAATGAAAGAATCAACAACAAAATGTCATAATTAACCTAAAAGATATGACACAACATTGACTCTCTTTCTGGCTTTTGAACTGTATTACCCATTCCCTTTAGAGGGAAGGTTAAGACTGCTAAATTAAACAAAAATTTACATTTCGTAATGTGATCCTTAATAAAATTGGGCTAGTTGATGATTGTAGACATAAATTGAAAAATATGCAGTAACAAAAATTTCTCAACATACAAAGTTAAGCTTTTCACTATCTAATATATTGATCTTATTCCTCAACAATCAATTATACGTTATGTAATCAAAAACCTTGGAGATTTTTATTCTTCCATAACCAAACATACATTATGTGATCACCCATCCTATATAATTTTATTCTTTACGCATCCTCTATTTTATATTCTTTACCCAATACCAAGGTACAAAATACTGTCAACTTACCATCTCTGAAATAAAAATGGTCTATGATTATGAGCATGATTACAATTTACTAATTATTTCAAGTTTTTGTGAATGAAAAAAAAATGGGTCAAAGACTATCCCTATAGTACAAGCTACTTAAAAATATCACTGCGTTAGACGTCTAGTTTTAATGTAGCCTACATTCTCGCACATAGTTTATTGATGGAGATTGTGACGATCCCAAAACCCCGTGACACGGTGTTAAGGATAATCATTGGAATATAACACATTAATCATCATTAGCAGATCACAGATAATAGCATAAACAGAAAATAGAATAATTTACACACATATGACAGCGGAATCATATAGATATCATCAAATCAGAGAAGCACAGTACAGGATACAACTTAGTGCATAATGATACATAATCAGTCACCATCGCATGAGGCGGAATCATACATGAAGAGTACACAAAATAAATATCAGTCTACATCGCCAATGGCGGAATCATAATATAGATACAATAATGGCGGAGAAAATCCAAGTCAGCACGGTGTAGTCAAGCCTCGCCATGAGCTAAAAGTGCGTCAGAAACTTGTAACTAGGTTGCCCGTGTGAAAATGAGGGCACCCGAGTTTGCAAGGTGAAACAAACTACGAGTCAGTCATGGGACTGGTATGAGAAATCTACTTAACTTATTAACAACAATAATAAGGTAAATCAAAGGACCACGCCACTTACGCGGAACGAGTTTACTCCAATGAGTGCTAGTGCATGAAATAAAGTAAATGATTAAATCATCGCAATGCTTTTTTATAAAATGAAGCCATTATAAGACTCAGGTGCCATCACACAATGCAACACAAGCCGGAGGATATAGGTTTTACCTTATAATGGCCAAAAATGCTTCATACGAATAAAACAAAAGTGTTTGATATTATTACTAGTGCATATAGTTTCAAAAGCAATTCAATCATAAATATCAATCCTAGGCGGCATAGCTACCATCTACTACGTCGCCATACTAGTAATACAATCACGTCCGCATATTTCGTATTGAAAATTGTATTCCTTCATGAGTCGAGGCAAGGGGCAAGCTCCGCTCCGATTCAAGACACTCTAGCAAATGTACCAGGACCCCACTATGATCCTTGGATCTTCAGGGCCAGTCCTCTCTTACTTTTGAGGATTAGTTATTTCTGAACACACGTTTCCCGGTCCTTACAGACCTATATCGAGGCGCCTCGCATTCCAACAACCACACAGGTGAAAAGTATATATAATCTCAGGCCTGGTAGGTCACTGACACCACCTTAGTTAGAAAGAAACGTCATGCTCTTCCTGCAGTCACTCTCCCATTTTTGACTCATACCGAGGTGTGAGGCTCGCGAATTCACGTTATACACAAAGCTACGTCACACAGACCATGCTTTGATCATCAACCACAAGACTTTGATTTCAACAGAAGCCTTGATCATATGCCACTTAGGCGTGCCACACAGGCAATCCACTCCATGCGACTGATTTCTATTAATATATAACCTCTGAGCTCGTACGTCTCAGAGAAGGGCGTTAAACAAGAGAATAAATTCTCCGCCGCTAAACAGATATATATTTAACAGAGATCAATCAGCACAGAACAAAATCCAATGTCAGACACACAGTCCATTTACAAGTCCGTTCTGGGTCTGAACGAAACCGGAGGAACCAATTCCTCGCATATTCGTACAATCAACAGTATGTTTAGACGACTACTACTTCAGCTCCTTCCTGGTAGCTATTCCAATCACGAGCATTAGTAGCGCCCATCCATCCAATGTGAAGATCGTCGGTCTTCAACCGTCTTCGACTCTTCGACTTCTCAACGTCGATCGATTATTTGAAATGAAATGAACTCGGCCTTTTCAAATAATCTACGTATATTTAGATTTTCAAATCAATTTGTCACATGGTTGGACTATTCAACATTCACTTTTCAGTTCTTTAGTTATAATTCTCATGTTAAATACATTCAACCACTACATATCAATCAAACACAGAAAAATTGGTTTATTTCCACTCTATATCGTCTATAGTATTTTATAACGATATATCGCCATTTTTATTTAATTTAAAACGGCCATATTTAATTTAACAACGTTTCAGGTCATGCCGATGCACTGGCGCTGTTTTTCACAAATTTTGTTTTACACATATCTGGAAATCTAACCGTTGGATCTTCACAAATTTTATATCATTAGGAAGGTCATTTCAAAACGAATCCAACGGTTTCAGTTTTGGGAAAATCCAACGGTCGGATCTTCCACACTAGCCATTTGAAGTTACGATTTCAATTTACGAACTGCAGCGTCGTTATTCGATTTAATTTAATTATATATATATATATATAAATATAATCGTTTCTAGCGCTGTTTTTCTTCAGATTTGAATTAAACATTCCAGACAATCCAACCGTCGGATCTTCACGAAGTTGGTGCCGTTGGAAAGATATTTCCAAGGCGAACCCAACGGTTGCGGTTTCGGGAAAATCCAATGGTCGGATTTCCCGCACTAGTCGTTTGAAATCACGGTTTCAAATCACGAACTGCACAACAACGTTTCGTTTTAATTTTATTTATATTTACATATTTATATAAATACAGTTCATTCAAAAATTCCTATATCGTTTTCACTTCAATTATTTCACTAACGCCTTTAGATTTTGGAAAATTTCGCCATAACCTCCTTTGTACGGGAGGGGCTGGGAAAATTCCCAAATAGCCACACGGGCGTCTCATGTTAAAAAGAAAAAGAAAAAGCCAAGCGGCTAGCCAAGCGGCTCATAAAATCATCACCCAAACTTAACAGTAAATGTGTACCTATTTGTCGGGCACAAAATTTTATTCCTCTTCTCTAGCCCCTTTGCTATAACCTGTTCAATAAGTATGCATGTACATATATATAGTTTTTATCACTTATCATTTTCCATTCAACTTCATATTTGATTTACTTTGGTTTAAAAACAACATTCATTCTAATGTTGCATGCATAAGCTAAAATCATATCATTAGCTAATTAATGTATATTTCAACTCATGCATATTTATTTGAACAAGTGGCTATTTTTAACACTTCACATTTCAAAGATGATAATTTTGGCGAACTAAATATATTTCAACACATGACTATTTTATTTAGTTCCTATGCATGTTAAAAATAATATTTCATTCACAAATATTTATTTCAACGTCCGCATATCTTTAGCATATCACATAGATGATAAAAATGATATTTTTATCATTTAAAATATTTATTCGACAAATGGATGTTTTCAACACTTCATAGTTTCAATAAAAATGTAATTTTTACTGTTCGATTTTTTTATTCAACACATGAACTTTTCCACTACACACAATTCTCAACACATGAGCATTTCCACACATGGATATTTTATTTATGTTGTTCATATAAGAAAGGTGGAATTTTTATTGTTGAAACTATTTATATATAAGGCGAATATTTTACTTACTTCATATATATTATAAAAATGTGATTTTTATTGTTTAAACACTTCATTCATTCACACATGAATTTAATTTTCACACATCACTTTTCAACACATGAACATTTCCACACATGGATATAGTTTCAACATATGGCTTTAATTTCAACGCATGTAAATAATTTCAACATATGAAAATTATTCTAACACATAAATTATTCAAAATTTCGGCAGCATAACGGCAGGGTAGTTAAAACCGGCACCGTCCCTAGTATGGCTCCTCGCTCTATATTAAAACCTCGAGGTTTTTGACAATGGGGATTCATGCATCGAATTCGCACGCAGGCGGCATGTTTTATTTTTATTTCCACAAATATTTCCAATTCATTTCAATCACCAATGGGTATTTTTCAACCACAACCAAACAATATTAACCACAAACAATTATTCAACCATTCGTATTTTTCATCCAATATTTCACGCCAATTCACAACAATAAATATCGTCAATGGTTTGTGACGAGGGGAGTATATATATATATATTTATTATAATTGCTATATTTCACTTTCATTTCAACACATATATCAATTATTCTATGCATGTATAATTCATACATCGCTTATATAACTTACACCACGCATGTACATGAGGTATACAACACGTGTGTAATTTATATTTTGCTTATATAATTTATACATGACCTTTTCCATTCAAATTCTTTTAATTTAGATTTCTCACATTGGTTTGCGGAGTGCTAAAAATCGTAGATGACTCAAAAAAATCCGCGGCTTCTTCTATGTGGTAGAGAGCTTCCTTGCAGTCCCGATGTTTCCTTTCACGATGGTTCGAAACTAGGGTTGCGGTTTTCGCGAAATCCGTGGCACGTGGGGACGATCGGGGGTGCTGACGTGGAAGAGGGAGGAGAGGGGAGTCGGTCGGTGGCGGTTTGGGGTGGCTCGGTGGTCGGTGGCGTCGTTGGCGGCGCTGGGAAGAGTTGGACTTTGGGCGCTCGATTCAGGCGGAGGAGGCGATGGTGGCGGTCGTGGGTGGGTCGGATTTAAAGAGGAGGGGGATACGAGGCGAACGGTGGCGTTGGTTGGAGGTGTCGGAGGCGGCGACAATTGAGGAGGGAAGTGGCGAACGACGATGATCGTCGAGAGCAGATGGGGACGAGGGTTTTTTTAAGTTTTTTTTTATTTTAAAAATAATGAAAGAAAATTTCTGATTGGCCTATGGTTTTATTAAATTTTTAAATAGTGTTTTCTCCAACGAACTCCTTTTCAAGTCCAACGACTGTCGCCCCTAGCTAAATACCCCCATCCCGGACACAATGTGATATGTTTCGTTGGCCAATTCGACTCTTACAGTCAGTTATTCTTCAAATTAAAGTATAAAACATTTAATTTTAACTTTGAACATACATTTCAATTTGCCAGGGCCACAAACTGATTCGAAAAATTCCAGAAAAATAAATCTAGCTATGTTTTGACACTACGGTCCCAACAAAACTAGTTTCGTCGAATTCTGAGATTGTTTGAAAAATGGCCATTTTCTGGTCGATTCAATTTAACAGAAATTGATCAAACACTTTTTCTTTTGCCACGCTCACATACTAGCTTCAAAAATTATGAAATTTGAAACCTAGCAATAGTTTGAAATCCCGGACCCAACAAAAGTGGTTTCGTCGAATTCTGAGGTCGTTTACAAAATATCAATTTTCAAGGGCTCTATATTCTATATAGCGACCTTTCTGAAAATTCATTCGGCCATAACTTTTGATTCCCGTTATGAAACTTCGATTTTCCAGATTCGTTAGAACGGTATTGATAAACAGATTTAAATATTTTTGGTTTCGCTAAAATCCGTTATATTTTCCACCCTGCACTGTCAGTCAAAGTTTGAATTCAATTTTTCAAACTGACTCACTATTTCTAATTCACTATTTTTTTGAAATATTCTATTTCAATTGTTCAAATTCCTTTGAAATCATCAATTTAAGAATTTTAAATTGGCCCGTATTTTCCGGGATATTACAATCTCCCCCACTTAAAACTTTTCATCCTCGAAAAGGAAACAACAGTAAAGTAGGAAACTAATGTAAATTCAAAGTATTGTAAAGGTACCTTGCACCGGATTTAGTCAGAGATGTCCACTTTGCATTTGGGGTAAGCTTGCTTAATGCTTTCCTCACTCTCCCCAGTATAGTCTCTAGGATCACTGCTCCACTGCACTTTAACTAAATGAACCTTTTTGCTTCTTAGTTTTCTAGTTTCTTTGCCAACAATCTTCAATGGCTCACTTCTGAGTGCTAATTCTGGAGTTATGTCTATATCCTGTTGCGTTGCTTCTTCTACAACAAGATCCGGATCATGCACATGTCTCCTAAGTTGAGATACGTGAAATACATCATGCACTCCAGGCAACCAATCTGGTAATTGAACCCTATAAGCAAGAGTTCCAATTCGTTCGAGTATAGGGAAGGGACCAATATATCTCGGTGCCAACTTCCCAGTTTTGCCAAATCTGATTACTCCTCTCATCGGAGAAACTTTCAAA
Source organism: Allium sativum (assembly GCA_030737875.1). Lineage (NCBI taxonomy): Eukaryota > Viridiplantae > Streptophyta > Magnoliopsida > Asparagales > Amaryllidaceae > Allium > Allium sativum. The sequence goes on from CM060913.1 coordinate 187,714,733, forward strand.
TAAACATGATCACTAACAGCAAATGTCAAATCTCTTCTTCTAGAATCTGCATAACTTTTCTGTCGGCTTTGTGCGGTTCTCAATCGCTTTTTGATGAAGTCGACTTTATCAGATGCTTCCCTAATCATATCGGGTCCTAACACAAGTCTGTTGCCAGGTTCTACCCAACATGCTGGAGATCTGCACGGTCTGCCATATAATGCTTCAAATGGCGACATTCCCAAACTTGCTTGATAACTATTGTTATATGAGAATTCTGCCAAATGCAAGTGATCTTCCCATGACCCACCAAAATCAATTATACAAGCCCGCAATAAATCTTCTAGAATTCTATTCACCCGCTCAGTTTGGCCATCTGTTTGAGGGTGATAAGCGGTGCTCATATTCAGTTTCGTTCCCAATTCTGTCTGGAAAGCCTCCCAGAATTTGCTAGCAAATATCGGGTCTCTATCACTGACTATGCTGATGGGAATTCCATGCAGCTTAACGATTTCTTTGAAATATATATGTGCTAGACTTTGAGCGGTTCTATTGGATCTGACAGGTATAAAATGGGCAGTCTTCGTGAAGCGATCTACGATTACCCAAATGCTGTCATTACCTTTCCTGGTTCGCGGCAAGCCTTCTATGAAATCCATGGAAATCTGTTCCCATTTCCAACCTGGGACTTCCAACGGTTGCAACAATCCTGCTAGTGTCTGTTGGTCACTCTTGACCAATTGACAAGTAGGGCATCTGCTAACATACAACGAAATATCCCTTTTCATTGCCCTCCACCAGAAAGTGCGTTTGATATCGTTGTACATTTTACTCACACCAGGATGGATGCAAAATTTGGATTTATGGCATTCGTCTAGCACTTCTCTTCGAAGGCCTGAAATATTTGGGATGCAAATCCTATTATTTAACCTGAGAACCCCCTTATTGTCAATGCGGAAACTGGTGGTTTCACCTTCCTTGACCCTTTGACTGATTCTCTGAATGAATTCATTGTCTTTTTGAAGGGCTAAAATCTTATCAATCAATCCAGGTGTAATTATAAGATTGGCAATGATCACGGTTTTTCTACTAAGCGCATCCGCTAAAACGTTAGCCTTTCCCGGCGTATACAGGATATCAAGATCATACGCTGCAAGAAATTCTAGCCAACGCTGCTGTCTTAGATTCAAATCTTTCTGGGTGTATAAATACTTCAATGATTGATGATCTGTGTACAATACAAATTTCTCGCCCAATAAATAATGCCTCCAGATTTTCAAAGCAAAAACGATGGCTAGCAACTCAAGATCATGAGTCACATAATTCTTCTCATGCGGTTTCAATTGGCGGCTTGCATAAGCGACTACTTGGCCACTTTGCATTAACACTGCACCAAGACCTCTAATAGAAGCATCGGTCCAAACCGTTAAATCCTGATTGCCATCAATAATGGTTAACACTGGAGCAGTGGTCAGTTTCGATTTCAATTCCTGGAAAGCTTCTTCACAGTCGGAAGTCCACTTAAATTTCTCATGCTTCTTCATGAGCTTCGCTAACGGAACGGATATCTTCGAAAAATCCTTAATGAACTTTCGACAATAACTAGCCAACCCCATAAAACTTCTAAATTCTGTGGGAGTAGTGGGTTGTTTCCAGTCTTGAATCGCTGTTATTTTGCTTGGGTCTACAGAAATCCCATTCTCTAACACGACATGGCCAAGAAATTTCACTTCTTCCTGCCAGAAGACACATTTAGAGAATTTGGCTTTGAAGACGTTCTTTCTTAGAATCTCCAATACTTGTTCAATATGTTTTTCATGTTCGGGTTTTGATTTGGAGTAGATCAAAATATCATCGATGAATACGAGGACAAATTTATTCAGAACTCCCCTGAACACTCTATTCATTAGATCGAAAAATTATGCTGGAGCATTGCACAGGCCGAATGGCATTACTAACTATTCATAAAATATGTCTGGACCTCTGAAAGCTGTGAAAGGAACACACTCCTCTGCTATTCTCAATTGATGAAAACCTGTAGCTAGGTCCATTCGGGAAAATACTTTCGCCCCATTCAATTGGTCTAGCAAATCATCGATGCGGGGTAATGGATACTTGTTTTTGAGTGTCTGTTTGTTGAGGTCTCGGTAATCAACGCATAATCGAAGAGTACCGTCTGACTTTGGGACAAACACAACAGCTGTACCCCAATTAGAAAAACTAGGTCTTATTAGACCCTTCCACAACAGTTAACGAGTTTGATCGCCTAATTCTTCTTTTTCCTTCGGAGTCATTCTACGAATTGGATGTACCACTGGTCTGGCATTGGGAATTAGATCGATCCTGAATTCTATTTCTCTTTGCGGAGGTAAGTTTTCAACTTCTTCAAACACATCCACATAGTTTCTAACAATCGGAATCTTTTTTATGGAAGTGGAGATAAGTTCTAATGCCGACCAAAATTCTTCTCTATTTGGATCCGAACCATGACATGGTACCGTAATATATCCAAGCTTCGTTCGAATTTTAACGATTCTTTCTACACAATTCACTTCGGCTTCGTATTTCGTTAACCAATCAAGCCCGAGAATGATATCGAATTGGGGAAAATCCATGATGATCAAATTGAAATAAAATTTGTAGGAAGAATAAGAGACTGGCGCTCTACAATATGAACCGAGAATGAGAGATCCTCCTATCGGATTATGTACATCAACCGAATCTTTAAGCTTTCTCTGTTTTAACTTTAATTTGTGTATTGTGTTTCTAGCAATAAAACTATGCGACGCACCCGTGTCAAACAATACAGAAACAAGAATATTTTTAATTATAAGGGTACCTCTCAAAACCGGGTTTACCTGCTCCATCGGAAGCAGCTGGCGTGCTCGACCCGTCATACACGTGAGCTACTGTGGCCTTCTTCAGCAAAGGACAATCTTTGACTAGATGTTCGATCTTGTGGCAATTAAAGCAGGAGCGAGGGTTCTGAGAACCCTGGCTTGAACCATGTGAATTTGTCTTCTGCCTCTTCGGGGCTGTGCACACATTAGAGTAGTGCCCCACTTTGCCACAGTTAAAGAAGCTTCCTCTTGGCGGCTTGCCAGTCTGAGGTTTTGAAGATGCTGCTTGGCTTGACTTAGCTTGATTCCCGGCAGGTTTGCGTTTGTTCCCGGCTTGGCTTCTAGTGCGATCCTGCTCCAGATGCCTATGGTCAAGGTCTTCATAGTTGCATGTCATTTCCACCAGTTCGTTAAATTCCAGCTTGACATGAGCCATGGCTCTGTCATGATACTGTCGCTTTAGCCCAAGGATAAACCTCTTATTTTTGGACTTTGCAGTGGCGACGAGCTCCGGAGCATAGGGCGACAACAGCGTAAATTTATTCAGATAATCCTGCACGGAAAGATCCCCCTGCTGGAGGTTGCCGAAGTCATCGTGCATTCGTTCCAGTGCTTGTTCCGGTACATATTTCTCCTTGAAGAGTTCTTTGAATCCATCCCATGTTCTTCCAGCTTCTCTATTCCCGGCGGTGAGAGATTCCCACCATAGTTCAGCTTGTTCCTGCATAAGCCAGGCGCCCATAATAGCTTTATCTTGGTCTCCAAGCCTTAGGCCTTCTAGAATTTTCGCATGTTTTGAGCCATGCAAGGGCCTCTATACTGTGCCAGTTCCCGAGAAGGTCTTGCCTCCTAAGTTTTTGTATCTCTTAGCTGCACAGTCCAGCTCGAAGTATTGAGCGGCCAGGGGCTGTATCAAAGGTCCTTCTTCAACTGGGGCTTCTCCCCGTCCTCTGCCACGGCCGGCACAGCCTCCTCTAGTGGCGGCTGCTCTGGTTGCCATTTTTCAAATTCTGTATAAGCAAGAAAAGATTCAGCTAACAGAAATGATAGTTTATTGCATAGTTAAGCAGAAAATTTACGGAAAGGTAATGATGGACTAATCAAATTGTATTTACTATTCTGCTCGGCTCATTCTAGGACTTTACTAGTCCTATCTCTAATGAGCGACTCGCCTTAGAATACTACTGATTCTATTTTGACGAAGTGTTTAATGTGTTAGACTCCAGAACTAAGGTTAACCAAAGCTCTGATACCAGCTGTGACGATCCCAAAACCCCGTGACACGGTGTTAAGGATAATCATTGGAATATAACACATTAATCATCATTAGCAGATCACAGATAATAGCATAAACAGAAAATAGAATAATTTACACACATATGACAGCGGAATCATATAGATATCATCACATTAGAGAAGCACAGTACAGGATACAACTTAGTGCATAATGATACATAATCAGTCACCATCGCCTGAGGCGGAATCATACATAAAGAGTACACAAAATAAATATCAGTCTACATCGCCAATGGCGGAATCATAATATAGATACAATAATGGCGGAGAAAATCCAAGTCAGCACGGTGTAGTCAAGCCTCGCCATGAGCCAAAAGTGCGTCAGAAACCTGTAAGTAGGCTGCCCATGTGAAAATGAGGGCACCCGAGTTTGCAAGGTGAAACAAACTACGAGTCAGTCATGGGACTGGTATGAGAAATCTACTTAACTTATTAACAACAATAATGAGGCAAATCAAAGGACCACGCCACTTTCGTGGAACGGGTTTACTCCAATGAGTACTAGTGCATGAAATAAAGTAAACGATTAAATCATCGCAATGCTTTTTTATAAAATGAAGCCATTATAAGACTCAGGTCCCATCACACAATGCAACGCAAGCTGGAGGATAGAGTTTTTACCTTATAATGGCCAAAAATGCTTCATACGAATAAAACAAAAGTGTTTGATATTATTACTAGTGCATATATGTTTCAAAAGCAATTCAATCATAAATATCAATCCTAGGCGGCATAGCTACCATCTACTATGTCGCCATACTAGTAATACAATCACGTCCGCATATTTCATATTGGAAATTGGATTCCTTCATGAGTCGAGGCAAGGGGCAAGCTCCTCTCCGATTCGAGACACTCTAGCAAATGTCCCAGGACCCCACTGTGATCCTTGGATCTTCAGGGCCGGTCCTCTCTTACTTTTGAGAATTAGTTATTCCTGAACATACGTTTCCCAGTCCTTACAGACCTATATCGAGGCGCCTCACATTCCAACAACCACACAGGTGAAAAGTATATATAATGTCAGGGCTGGTAGGTCACTGACACCACCTTAGCTAGAAAGAAACGTCGTGCTCTCCCTGCAGTCACTCTCCCGTTTTTGACTCATACCGAGGTGTGAGGCTCGCGAATTCACGTTATACACAAAGCTACGTCACACAGACCATGCTTTGATCATCAACCACAAGACTTTGCTTTGCAACAGAAGCCTTGATCATATGCCACTTAGGCGTGCCACACAGGCAATCCACTCCATGCGACTGATTTCTATCATTATATAAGCAAGATAATAAATTTTCCGCCGCCAAACAGATATAAATTTAACAGAGATCAATCAGCACAGAACAAAATCCAATGTCAAACACACAGTCCATTTACAAGTCCGTTCTGGGTCTGAATGAAACCGGAGGCACCAATTCCTCGCATATCCGTACAATCAACAGTATGTTTGGACGGCTACTACTTCAGCTCCTTCCTGGCAGCTACTCCAATCGGGAGCATCAGTAGTGCCCATCCATCCAATGTGAAGATCGTCGGTCTTCAACCGTCTTCGACTCTTCGACTTCTCAACGTCGATTGATTATTTGAAATGAGATGAACTCGGCCTTTTCAAATAATCTACGTATATTTAGATTTTCAAATCAATTTATCACATGGTTGGACTATTCAACATTCACTTTTCAGTTCTTTAGTTATAATTCTCATGATAAATACATTCAACCACCACATATCAAGCAAACACAGAAAAATTGGTTTATTTCCACTCTATATCATCTATAGTATTTTATAACAATATATCGCCATATTTATTTAATTTAAAACAGCCATATTTAATTTAACGACGTTTCAGGTTGTGCCGATGCACTGGCGCTGTTTTTCACAAATTTTGTTTTACACATATCTGGAAATCTAACCGTTGGATCTTCAAAAATTTTATATCATTAGAAAGGTCATTTCAAAACGAATCCAACGATTTCAGTTTTGGGAAAATCCGACGGTCGGATCTTCCACACTAGCCATTTGAAGTTACGATTTCAATTAACGAACTACAGCGTCGTTATTCGATTTAATTTAATTATATATATATATAAATATAATCGTTTCTGGCGCTGTTTTTCTTCAGATTTGAATTAAACATTCCAGACAATCCAACTGTCGGATCTTCACAAAGTTGGTGCCGTTGGAAAGATATTTCCAAGGCGAACCCAACGGTTGCGGTTTCGGGAAAATCCAATGGTCGGATTTCCCGCACTAGTCGTTTGAAATCACGGTTTCAAAACACGAACTGCACGGCCACATTTCGTTTTAATTTTATTTATATTTATATATTTATATAAATACAGTTCATTCAAAAATTCCTATATCGTTTTCACTTCAATTATTTCACTAACGCCTTTAGATTTTGAAAAATTTCGCCATAACCTCCTTTGTACGGGAGGGGCTTGGAAAGTTCCCAAATAGCCACACGGGCGTCTCATGTCAAAAAGAAAAAGAAAAAGCCAAGCGGCTAGCCAACAGGCTCATAAAATCATCACCCAAACAAAACACTAAATGTGTACCTATTTGTCGGGCACAAAATTTTATTCCTCTTCTCTAGCCCCTTTGTTATAACATGTTCAATAAGTATGAATGTACATATATACAGTTTTTATCACTTATCATTTTCCATTCAACTTCATATTTTGATTTACTTTGGTTTAAAAACACCATTCATTCTAATGTTGCATGCATAGGCTAAAATCATATCATTAGCTAATTAATGTATATTTCAACTCATGCATATTTATTTGAACAAGTGGCTATTTTTAACACTTCACATTTCAAAGATGATAATTTTGGCGAACTAAATATATTTCAACAAATGACTATTTTATTTAGTTCCTATGCATGTTAAAAATAATATTTCATTCACAAATATTTATTTCAACGTCCGCATATCTTTAGCATATCACATAGATGATAAAAATGATATTTTTATCATTTAAAATATTTATTTGACAAATGGATGTTTTCAACACTTCATAGTTTCAATAAAAATGTAATTTTTATTGTTCGATCTTTTTATTCAACACATGAACTTTTCCACTACACACATTTCTCAACACATGAGCATTTCCACACATGAATATTTTATTTATGTTGTTTATATAAGAAAGAAGGAATTTTTATTGTTGAAACTATTTATATATAAGGCGAATATTTTACTTACTTCATATATATTATAAAAATGTGATTTTTATTGTTTAAACACTTCATTCATTCACACATGAATTTAATTTTCACACATCACTTTTCAACACATGAACATTTCCACACATGGATATAGTTTCAACATATGGCTTTAATTTCAACGCATGAAAATAATTTCAACATATGAAAATTATTCTAACACATAAATTATTCAAAATTTCGGCAGCATAACGGCAGGGTAGTTAAAACCGGCACCGTCCCTAGTACGGCTCCTCGCTCTACCTTAAAACCTCACGGTTTTTGACAATGGGGATTCATGAATCTAATTCGCACGCAGGCGGCATGTTTTATTTTTATTTCCACAAATATTTCCGATTCATTTCAAACACCAATGGGTATTTTTCAACCACAACCAAACAATATCAACCACAAACAATTATTCAACCATTCGTATTTTTCATCCAATATTTCACACCAATTCACAACAATAAATATCGTCTGTGGTTTGTGGACAAGGGGAGTATATATATTTATTATAATTGCTATATTTCACTTGCATTTCAACACATATATCAATTATTCTATGCATGTATAATTCAAACTTCGCTTATATAGCTTACACCACGCATGTACATGAGGTATACAACACGGGTGTAATTTATATTTCGCTTATATAATTTATACACGACCTTTTCCATTCAAATTCTTTTAATTTAGATTTCTCACATTGGTTTGCGGAGTGCTAAAAATCGTAGATGACTCAGAAAAATCCGCGGCTTCTTCTATGTGGTAGAGAGCTTCCTTGCGGTCCCGATGTTTCCTTTCACGATGGTTCGAAACAAGGGTTGCGGTTTTCGCGAAATCCGTGGCACGTGGGGACGATCGGGGGTGCTGACGTGGAAGAGGGAGGAGAGGGGAGTCGGTCGGTGGCGGTTTGGGGTGGCTCGGTGGTCGGTGGCGTCGTCGGCGGCGCTAGGAAGAGTTGGACTTTGGGCGCTCGATTCAGGCGGAGGAGGCGATGGTGGCGGTCGTGGGTGGGTCGGATTTAAAGAGGGGGGGGAGACGAGGCGAACGGTGGTGGTGGCGTTGGCTGGAGGTGTCGGAGGCGGAGGCAATCGAGGAGGGAAGCGGCGAACGACGATGATCGTCGAGAGCAGATGGGGACGAGGGTTTTTTTTAGTTTTTTTTATTTTAAAAATAATGAAAGAAAATTTCTGATTGGCCTAGGGTTTTATTAAATTTTTAAATAGTGTTTTCTCCAACGAACTCCTTTTCGAGTCCAACGACTGTCGCCCCTAGCTAAATACCCCCATCTCGGACATAATGGGATATGTTTCGTTGGCCAATTCGACTGTTACGGTCAGTTATTCTTCAAATTAATGTATAAAACGTTTAATTTTTAACTTTGAACGTACATTTCAATTTGCCAGGGCCACAAACTGATTCGAAAAATTCCAGAAAAATAAATCTAGCTATGTTTTGACGCTACGGTCCCAACAAAACTAGTTTCGTTGAATTCTGAGATCGTTTGAAAAATATCCATTTTCTGGTCGATCCAATTTAATAGAAATTGACCAAACACCTTTTCTTTTGCCACGCTCACATACTAGCTTCAAATATTATGAAATTTGAAACCTAGCAATAGTTTGACATCCCAGACCCAACAAAAGTGGTTTCGTCGAATTCCGAGGTCGTTTGCAAATATCAATTTTCAAGGGCTATATATTCTATATAGCGACCTTTCTGAAAATTCATTCGGCCATAACTTTTGATTCTCGTTATGAAACTTCGATTTTTCAGATTCGTTAGAAAGGTATTGATAAACAGATTTAAATATTTTTGGTTTCGCTAAAATCCGTTATATTTTCCACAATGCACAGTCAGTCGAAGTTTGAATTCAAATTTTCAAACTGACTCACTATTTCTAATTCACTATTTTATTGAAATATTCTATTTCAATTTTTCAAATTCCTTTGAAATCACCAATTTAAAATTTTTAAATTGGCCCGTATTTTCTGGGTTATTATAGAGATGCAACATCGATATAGCATTACTAAATCTGCTTTAATTTAAAATGCCTGAATATGCATAAGCTAATTACATACAACACATAAAATGCATTTCTTCTTAGCTTACAATGAAACATAATTATGGGTTCATGATTATAGGACAATCGGGTTATAAAATGTGTAGCAATCTATATGAGAATTTCAGATTTTACAAATTATGTTTCAGGTTTCAAAATAGGAAAAATGTGAATTCGCATGGTCCAAATGCCACACTTATCCCAACAATATAAATGTCATTTATAAATGATAGATAATATATAAACTAGACCAAATCTGTCATTTAGAAGAAGACGAAAAATCTTTGTTAAAAACATATTACGGTGAATATAAGGGTAAAAAGAAAGTAAAGCCTAAACAAAATAAAGCAATCATTTGTTGGCACAAACTAAGTTTCCATGCCACTTCGATGCCCAGTAAAACTGTAAAAATGGTACATGGGATCATATATAGGACTACCGCTGGCCCACAGTTACTCAATATAGTCAAGTCTTTTACCAGATGCAAAATACTACTGTTAGCTAACAATTTTCCAATAGTGAACATGATATAGTTATCATACGTGTGAGTGCAGAATCCAACTTAGCCATGACTATCAATTTATTTTGATTTTTTTTTTCAAACCTTTAACCCAAATCAGGTTAGGCATAAACATACCAGAGCCCGAACCATGAACATACAATTGCAAGAATTTAATTCCAATGGCCAACTAGAAGAAAATTCACGTCTCACACTGGATTAAGCATCAAATTCTAGTTTTCTATGAAGTTAAATTATTTGAGACAAGAATAATCATGAGTATAACTCACCTAACCGCTGCAGCAGATATGGAACAACAAGGGTGTTGAGTTGTGGTTGCGACTAGACCGCGGAAGGTGGAACATGGGAAATCACTGGCCGAGCATGAGGTTGCGTGTGTTGGCCTCACAATCGAATCCGCTGTCCGAGCTTCAACAGAGCAACGGAGAATAAGAAGGCTTGCGATTTGTAGGAGGAAGGTGATGCGTGTTTCGATCGGCGTTGGTGAACGTCGGCGGCGGCCCAGTTTTCGTGAGGAGGTATAGCGAACAAATTTTGAAGGACGATGGACATTATTTGAGATTTGGGGAAAAACAAATTTTTGGTCGCTATTAAATTGAAAGGGGAAAATTTTGATTTTCGCTGAATATAGGAAAGAGGCGTGATTTTTATAGAAGAAAATTTAAAGGTTAAAATGGACGTAAAATCATTAGGCTTTAGGGTAACTACGTGACTCAGATATAGGTTGGCGCAGTTTATATTTGAGATAGGTTATATTCCATTAAATTATATTTTATCGCGAATTACCACATACCGCTCTAATTTCCTATCGCTAACACAAACTCCAAATGCAACAAACATTATATGTACTATTTCGTCTTCGCATTCTGAATCCAATAAAATTAGTCGGGTTGTAACCTGACCCCATCAGTGTACAACGTTATTTTTATTTTTAAATTATTCATTGGTTCACCGATTTAATTCCGTTCATCCACCTACCACTCTATTCGATTCCAAATTTAAAACGTAAAATTCCATTTTCTTTATATACACAAATACACACATATCTAAGCCAATTTCCCATATATCTCGAAAAATAAAATTTCCAATTTATTTAACGTCGATAACGGTTATTTTTAAATTCAACCATTTATATTTTCCAATCGAATTTTCAATCCAATTCAAATATTCAACAATAAATATTTGATTCCCAACCAACCATTCTGAATTAAATATTGAATTCAATTCGACTCAAAACAACGTATATTTGATTTTTAATTTCTAACCCAAATATCAATATAAAATTGATTATTATTAATTAAATCTCTAATTAATTCCTTATTTTAGTTGTCGAAATTGCTAGGACGTTACAATGTCCCCCCTTTAAAACTTTTCGTCCTCGAAATGGAGAGATCTTTAGAGTTATACCACTGTACACTTCAAATTCATATTCATGCGAAATTTTTCCACAACTAAATTAGATATCAATATTTAAGTCATTGATTCTCTTTGTGTATCCACCATATTCAATTTACTCAGAAAACCAAATTTCCTTCCAAAACCAATCTCTTCTTAAATTACAAATTCTGCGTAAGTTGGATCTACGCATCTCAAATTATTCCAAATTTCTTTATAAACCTCATATGTCAATGTTTACTTATCCATCGTCCCATTATTTATTATATTCCAAGTTTAAACAAATCTCCTTATATTCAATCCATTTAATCTTTCCAAACACTCATTTAAGAGTGTAAATAACATCTTCTCTTCAAGTTTCAAATTGTCGACTTGAAAATTTCCAAATTCGAAATCTTTTTATAACTTATATACCAACCCAAAATTCATGCAACAAAATAATTGTATTATTACTCCAATGCTACTTCAAAATCCTCTTTCTTACTTATTAAGTTGGGTATATTTTAACTTCAATTTATTTATTTAAAAATACTTGATAACTCGAAGTTTGACAAGTTTATTGTCATCCTTACAAATGTTAGGCATACGCTGGCCAGGCGCACGACTAAAATCTCCATGCACTAAATATTCTTGCTTCAACTCCCAGTGAAAATATTTTAAAATAAATGAATACGGAAAGTACCAATGTGATGCTGATATGTTGATTGTCATGAATCGCAGATGCACAATGGTTATGTTTGGATCCCTCAGAAAACATCCGTATCAGTAGGAAATCACTACCTTGTGAATTTGGTCATGGACAGATCAACAGAAGATTTTTAAGAATCAAAAGAAAATTCCGAGGTCATTGAGCATTGGCTGCTATATCTCAGGGTAACGAAAACAAATCATCAAATAGATCAAGACACTAGGATCAATCAAGTCACAAAGACAAATCAAGTCACAACGATAAATCATGTCACAATGAAAAATCGTGTCACAAAGACACAGCGATGCATCAAATAGGTGGCTCAACATCACATAGATATCTCACACATCGCATGGCTCCATCAACCTTTAGTAACTCTAGTGGTTACACTTTTTTCACTTATAGATATGCCATGTGGACCACAGGTATACAATGGTTACGCCTGGCTCCTCCAGGAAACATCCATACCCGTAAGCTTTCACAGCTCTGCGGATTATGCCCTTATCACGACTATAGATCACAACAAACACAATGGTTACGCTTGGTTCCCCCAAGAAACATTCGTCTGCCATAGGCCATTTACAACCCTTCGAATTACGCTACACGGTCATGTTCTTCCAGGAACTGACAACTCATGAGTTTTACGTTCGGACAACCTATTAACACCAGTAGCACATCTTGTAACACCCTGTAATTTTATAACATTAAAATTCGCAAATTAAAGTATACTTAATTTTTAGAAAAGAATTAAGTGAAATGGGTTGCGCAGAGAAATATATATATATTGATATATATATATATATATATATATATATATTAAAAATTAAATAAATAAATATGCGAAAAAGTTCAAAACAACGAATTGGGAGTGGAAGTAACCGAACCGGCCCATTTTTGAGGTCGACCCGAGCCTTGCTGGGTCGACTAGGGGTTAATCCAGGGTGTTTGCCTATCAACTCGTGGGCCGATTCGCTCAAATGCAGATTTTGCATTTGATTGGTTCTCATGGTTCAGGGTTAATCTAATGGTCATAAATAACTTCCTACACCTATAAATACATCCTAATGCTAACCCTAAACCTAATTAAAATAGAATAGTTACCGTCGCCATGGAAATCAATGGAGCAGCCGCCAACTAAGAAAGAAGAAAAGCAAATTCAATTCTAATTCTCTCAACCCTAAAGCAAAGCAAAACTCTCTCTTTTCTTCTCTAAATTGTGAGTATGATGATCTTAACAAGATTATTTCATTTTAATTAGGTTGAGTTATGAATGGATTATGAGTAGATGATGTGAATTATCATATATGTTGTTGTAAACCCCTTTTGCTATCATTTATATTGCAAATCCATTGTTATGTGATGATGATATCTTATATGTTGTAAATCATGCTATGATGATGTTATGTATGTTGAAAGTTTCTATGCTAAGTTGTGATGAATCATACATGTTAAAAAGGCCATGATGTTACCATCTATGCTAGTTAGTTCATATTAATTAAATCATCATGTTTGGGTTATGTTGATCTATATGACAAGTCACATATGCATGTTAGATTGATTAGAAAAGTTATTAACATATGCCAAGACATCTATTATGACATCTAGAATTATGCTATGACATATGTGATATCCTATGCTAGTTCACACCATCATTATGTTGCCTAAAAACCCCATATGCAAGTTTTTGTATAGATTTGGGCTATGATCATATCATGTAAATTGAGACATTTAACAAGTTGACACCTTTTGATCCTTAACATGTGTAGTTTATGCAAGTTTCACCCCTATTATGAATAGATTTATTTTAATTGTCTATATGTTGTGATAATTTATCTTTGTGCTAGGTGTTAGACTATACAAGTCTAGCCTATATTATGCGTTGAATAAGCGAACATATAAACGTGGGGTAGGGATAATATTAAGTATTTAATATTAAAAAGTTGGGGTGCAATTGATATGATTTTGCATGCCATAAGTGGATGGCCATAATTGAGTCAATTATGGACATCATTAAAAGTTGAATTAATTAATAATTTGAATAGGGAATTATTAAAACTAGGGTAAAAGATTTTAAGTTTTAATCAATGCTTAGGACACGAGGTTGGACTCGTTTGTGTCGTAAACCTGCCCGGACCCGCTCGAGAAATCCAGTGGTCACAAATGTCAGCCCAACGTGAGAGGTCCTAGGCCTAAACTAAAGCATAACAGTTGTAAAGACACAAGGTTAGACTCTTTTATGGTGTAAGACTGCCCGGACCCGCCCGGCAAATCCAGCTGCCATAGATCCCAGTCTAATGTGAGAGGTCTTTATGAGGTTATGGCCTGAATGAATTAAGAAATACTTAACCAGATAAACATGTAAGGTGGGACATGGGGGTTAAGTAGGTGCCTTGGGTGGCACGAGGAATCTAGGGGGTGCCCTTAGTGGCATGTGAAATACGATTAGTAAGACTTAACCAAACACACATGTAAATGAACATGACTAAGAGGGTTAAGCAGGATATACTAGTGAAAAGCTTAGGTGGGTAGCTTGTGGGGGCCCATTTCGACCTGTATCCCAAACGTATCTTTGTGGGCTCGACCCAAGTTGAGGACAGGACACACATGCTGGGTTCGACTGTAAGAGGCCAAAACAGGGAGCAGTGGCAACGCAAGTCCAACGGGTTTCGTATGCGTGTGTGTACCTGGGCTAGTAGGTAAGACGTTGTTGCATCGTGTAGGTATAATCCATGCATTCTCAAGTTGTATCGGGTTGCCACTTTAGGCGAGTGATACACCCCACTGTGGGGCCAGCACGGGTATCTACGAGTAGGGAGCCGATCGAAAGTGGGTAGTGGGGTACACCTAGTGGTGATAGGGGCAGACGGCACCTATGTAGTCAACTAGGGTTACGTAAGGCTATTTATAAAGTTTCTGTGTGAAGCAAGTGGGATCAAACAATAGGGTGACTTGTGTGGTGCAGTGTAGCAATGTGCGGTGCAGTGTAGTAATCATTCGTTAGTAATTAGGTGTGCCTTTACCGTTATCTTAAACGCTATCTTTATCTTCCTAAGAGTTCATAGACATTTACTTGTCTTCCAGCTTATGCCTTAGTCTAGTTATTTTGATAATAGTATTGTTAGAATTATCATATTCGCCAGACTTTATGTCTGACCCCCTCTATTTCTATCCTTTTTCCCCCTCCAGGTCCTCAGGTTGGGCCCAGCTCTAGTGGAGTTTGATTGAATTGCTTCATCTCTCTTTGGAAAGCTTGGACCGTTGAAGTAAAGTCCAGCTTGTTATCTTTGTTTTGATGAAGATGGATATTGTACTTGGTTATGATCTATGGTTTTATGATGTAACAAACATGTTTAATTTCCGCTGTAATAAAATGAAGTTTTAGATTTCGAAGTACTATTTACTATCTGTCTTGTTGTAAATTTTCTGTTCTATATTCACTTATAACCTCCATGGAAGTTAATGCATTCCCTTCGTGAGTGACATTAATGGACGTGGGGTGTTACACGTGGTATCAGAGCTTAAGGTTTCCAGAACAAATAAAAATACTTTAGAAAAATAGTTATTTTTGGAAGAAGTGCTTTCAAAAACATGTTTTAATGAGAAATTTAAAGAGAAAGGTTTTTAAGAAAAAAACATAATCCCCAATAGCCCATATCTTTATCTTTCGAATTCTCCATTTTGAATCTTTCCTTTTTCTTTTCAGCATGGCTGAAGATCTTAATCTACCCGACGGTGTAACGAAACCAGGATGGTATAGGAGGTTATTAGAGGCTAGGGCCGCTGCAGGTCCAGCCAATGTTCCTCCACCACCAGTTGCACCCGTTCCTCCTCCTCCTCCTCGCGTAGATACTTTTGCAAAGACGTGCAAGGAATTCAAGGCTATGGGTGGAAAACCATTTCAAGGGTCAGAAACGTTTGTGGAAGCTAGAGATTGGCTTAAGGAGGTGGAAGAATTGCTAGAAATCTTTGAAGTAGAAGAAGGGAGGAGAGTTCGATTAGCAGCTTGGTTGATGAAGGGAGAGGCCTCGTTTTGGTGGGAGGTCTCTAATGGGGAGCGTCCTGTTGACTCTTGGGCGGATTTCAGACGTAGGTTCGAGGCGAAGTTTCTCTCAAGGGCGGAAGAAAATCTTTATATGGAAAGGTTCTTTACATTGAAGCAAGGAAGCTCATCAGTGAAAGAATATGTCAATAAATTTAATCTGTTAGCAAGGTTTGGCTTGGACTTAGTGAACACGCCGGAGAAGAGGGCACTGAGGTTCGTGAATGGCTTGAATGAACCATTGCAAGGGTTGGCTATGACCCACATCCCGATGGGGGCCACCTTTGTGAAGTTAGTAGAAATGGCGCTTATGCATGAGGAGAAAAGCGCTAAAGCTAATAAGGCACCCGAGAAGAAGGGGGATCAGAAGAAACCACAACAGCAAAACAAGAAGGGTGGTAAAGACAATAACGGCAAGGGAAAGAAGAAATGTTTTAACTGTGGGACACCAGGCCATCTCAGCAAGGATTGCCAAAAGAAAAAGAAGACAGGTTGTTTTCATTATGGCGATGCGGGACATTTAGTGAAGGACTGCCCAAAGAAGGGGCAGAGGGCAGGAGCTACCTCGGGAGGACAGGTGCAGGCTCTTATGGCACCTGGGCAACCAAGGGGACAAGTTCAGGCTCTCGCGGTCCCACCGCTGCAAGAACTAGGTAGAACCATTTCTGTTGAAAGCTTAGTTTTTCTGTTTGATCATCCTGTCCGTACCTTATTCGATTCGGGCGCATCACATTCGTTTATCTCTACTACATCATTAGCTGAATCACTGCACTTAAACACCAGTTTAGTAGAGGATCCCTTAGTTGTTTCGAATCCAATTGGGGGCTCAGCTTATTTGTCTATGATGTGTTTGGATTTGAAAATTTCCATACTTAGCGTTGAATTTAGATGTGATGCTTATGTGTTGGGCTTCACGAGCCATGGGCTAATTTTAGGAATGGATTGGTTATCCAAAAATGGGGCTGTTCTTGATTGTGAAAGGAGAGTAGTTAGGCTCGTGACTCGCCTTGGCAACACTCTCGAAATCTTTTGTAATCCCATAAATTCGGTTATGCTAAGTTATCTAGAATCGCTTGACGCGTCTGATGAAAATCTACGATCTGTTAGAGTGGTCCGAGAATATTCGGATGTGTTTGAGGAGGTGAAAGGCTTGCCTTCGAAGCGGGAGATAGATTTTCGAATATATCTTGTGGATAATGCGAAACCAGTATCTTTGCCAGTACGCCACATGGCTCCACGTGAAAGGAGGGAACTCGGTAAGCAAGTGAAGGAGTTCCTTGAGAAGGGGTTCATAAGATGAAGTATATCGGAGTGGGGTGCTCCAGCAGTATTTGCCACGAAGGCGGATGGGTCCCTTAGACTGTGTGCGGACTATAGAGAACTTAATAAACTTACTAAGAAGAACAAACACCCACTGCCGAGGATTGACGATCTCTTCGATCAGTTAGTTGGCGCCTCAGTGTTTTCGCAGTTGGACTTAGCCACTGGGTTCTGTCAGTTGAGAGTGGCTGAGGATAGCATTGACAAGACTGCCTTTAGGACTCCGGACAGTTTCTATGAATGGCTAGTGATGCCCTTCGGTTTGACAAACGCCCCCGCATACTTTGTTGATTTGATGAGTAGGGTGTTTAGGGAGTACCTTAACAAATTCATGGTAGTCTTTGTAGATGACATCTTGATCTTTTCTAAGGATGAAGAAGAGCATGCCCTACATCTTAGGGAAGTGTTGGAGACTCTTCGAGCGCATAGCCTTAAGGCTAAATTTTCTAAGTGTCACTTTTGGAGGAAGGAAGTACGGTTCTTAGGACATGTGGTTTCCAAAGAAGGGATAGCTGTAGATCCCACGAAGGTGGTGGCCATCCAAGATTGGAAGGTTCCTAAAAATGCTACCGAAGTGAGAAGTTTATTGGGGTTGGCTGGCTACTATAGGAAGTTTATCAAAGACTTCGCAAATATATCAGCTCCATTGACACGCTTGACGAAGAAGAACCTAGTTTTCACATGGGACGTAGATTGTGATGACGCGTTCCAACGTTTGAAGAGAGCTTTGACTTCAGCCCCAGTCCTAGTATTGCCAGACGGGAGTAAGCCGTTTACCGTTTATACTGACGCTTGTGGGATCGGACTAGGCGCAGTCTTAATGCAAGAGGGCAGGGTAATAGCCTATGGTGGAAGGCAGTTGAGAGCGCATGAGAAGAATTACCCCACACATGATCTAGAGTTGGCCGCTATTGTTTTCGCGCTTAAGTCTTGGCGTCATTATCTTCTTGGCGAGAAATTCGAATTATTCACTGACCACAAGTCTTTAAAATACCGATTCTCTCAAAAGGACTTGAACTTAAGGTAGCAAAGGTGGATGGAGTTCTTATTGTCCTACGACTTCGAAAAAGCCTATACCCCTGGCAAGGGTAACATGGTGGCAGACGCCTTAAGTAGAAAAAGATTATCCTTAAGTCCTTTGTTTGTTGAACGGCGAAGTTTAGAATTCATTTCGATGTTTGACTTTAGACCTTCCGTTGACTTCGTACCCGGTTTGCTAGCATCCTTGGAGGTTAGACCTACGCTTTTGGGACGGATTGGCGAGGCACAGCGAGACGACCCACAGTTAGTTGAGTTAGTAGAAAAGCTCAAAGGAGGGAAGTCATCAAGATATCTCTGTAGGTATACCCTAGATGATAAGGGTTGGTTACGTAGGGACGGTAGACTTTGTGTACCAAAAGACGATGACCTAAGGAAGACTATTCTTGACTAAGCACATCGTTCGAAGATGACCATTCATCCCGGCAGGGACAAGATGTACAAAGACAAGAAGAGAGTTTACTTTTGGGACGGCATGAAGAAAGATGTGGCCGAGTATGTTGCTAGATGCTTGGTGTGCCAACAAGTAAAAGCGGAGCAAAAGAAACCCGGTGGGTTGCTTCACCCATTGGAGGTTCCACTATGGAAATGGGAAAGCATCTCGATGGATTTTGTGGATGGATTATCGCGATCGAGGAAGGTTAATGCGGGAATTTGGGTTATAGTAGACTTACTAAGAGCGCCCATTTTATTCCCGTGAAGAGTAAGAGGACTGCTCCATGGTTAGCTTCTGTATACGTTCGAGAGATAGTTCGTTTGCACGGTGTTCCTTCTAGCATAGTGAGCGACCGCGATCCTATTTTCTCTAGTGAATTTTGGAGAAGCTTGCAAGAGGCGGTAGGGACTCAATTATGTTTGAGCACCGCATATCATCCTCAGACGGACGGCCAGACCAAGAGGGTGAATCGCATTCTAGAGGATCTGTTGAGGCTATGTATCATAGACTTTGGGGGTACGTTGGAAGAGCATCTTCCATTGGTGGAGTTCGCATATAATAATAACTTTCAGTCTAGCATTGGTATGGGACCATTCGAAGCTCTATATGGACGACCTTGTCGTTCACCTACATGTTGGAGGGAATCTACGGATAAGATCTTACTTGGGCCCGATATGATTAGGGAGACTTCGGAGAAGATCGACTTGATTCAAAGGAGGATGAAAGCAGCGCAAGATAGGCAGAAATCTTATGCGGATAAGAGGAGGACAGATCTCAAGTTTGAAGTTGGGGACATGGTCTTTGTCAAAGTATCTCCATTACGAAACGTTGTTCTCTTTGGGTCCGTTGGAAAATTAGCACCAAGGTTTGTAGGGCCGTTTCCTATTAAGGAGAAGATTGGACGGATGGTGTATAGAGTGGAGTTGCCCGAGAGACTTAGTGGTGTACATGACGTATTCCATGTGTCACATTTGAGGAAGTGCTTGCACGAGACCGCGGAAGTGGTAGAGCCGAGCTTGCTTAGAGAGGTGGAGATAGAGCGTGATGCGATAATTCGACGAGCTCCTACGCGCATTCTTGGGTCGGAGATCAAGAGGTTGAGGAATTGAGAGGTCAGACTAGTCAAAGTGCAATGGGGAGATGATGAGAGCAACGCTACTTGGGAGACGGAAGAGAAGATGCATTCACGATACCCTTTTCTTTTTGAGGGTATGTCCTTTAATTTCTCCTTTATCGCTTAGCTTGTACCTATTTTATCTTTAGTATATCCTCTCGCTAGTATCTTTGACCTTTAGTTAGGATAATCCTATGGTTGAAACATGTGTTTGAGACATGTTATGTATGGTGGATGCAAAGTGGATGCAAGTGTTTGCTAGTGGTTGCTCGTGGATGCATATACATACACTATTAGGCACTAGATCGGCTCAGTCACTTCATATTGCATATATATGGATGTATTTAGTAAAATGGATGTATAATGGTTGTATAATCATATAGTTGCTGCATTCGAGTGGGTGGTTGTGCACGCATATAGAATTAATATGTATCATTAGGAATCTTTTGCATACATATTGGACGCATGGCACTATCATGAATTGCACTAAGGAGGTCGACTGAATCAGTAGACCGCCTAATTTTGCATTAGATATGGACATATACACACACTGTGCATATAAACATTAAAGCATTAGAAGTCTTTTAAGGACAATGGATGCTGGTGTTTGATGGTTGAGTAGATGGATGATTAGATGGTAGGATATACATTCTTCTTGACTTGGAGATTTCAGGGATGAAATCCTTTAAGGAGGGGAGAATGTAACACCCCATTAAAATTCACAAATTAAAGTATACTTAATTTTTAGAAAAGAATTAAGTGAAATGGGTTGCGCAGAGAAATATACATATATTGATATATATATATATATATATATAAAAATTAAAAATTAAATAAATAAATATGCGAAAAAGTTCAAAACAGCGAATTGGGAGGGGAAATAACCGAACCGGCCCATTTTTGAGGTCGACCCGAGCCTCGCTAGGTCGACTAGGGGTTAATCCAGGGTGTTTGGCTGTCAACCCGTGGGCCGATTCGCTCAAATGCAGATTTTGCATTTGATTGGTTCTCATGGTTCAGGGTTAATCTAATGGTTCTAAATAACTTCCTACACCTATAAATACATCCTAATGCTAACCCTAAACCTAAATAAAATAGAATAGTTACCGTCGGCATGGAAATCAATGGAGCCGCCGCCAACTAAGAAAGAAGAAAAGCAAATTCAATTCTAATTCTCTCAACCCTAAAGAAAAGCAAAACTCTCTCTTTTCTTCTCTAAATTGTGAATATGATGATCTTAACAAGATTATTATCATTTTAATTAGGTTGAGTTATGAATGGATTATGAGTAGATGATGTGAATTATCATATATGTTGTTGTAAACCCCTGTTGCTATCATGTATATTGTAAATCCAATGTTATGTGATGATGATAACTTATATGTTGTAAATCATGCTATGATGATGTTATGTATGTTGAAAGTTTCTATGCTAAGTTGTGATGAATCATACTGTAACGACCCGTGTTCTACGCACCATAGGACCGTAGAATATTTGTTTCTTTCACATACGAAGTCGTATGGTCATGTAACTTTGGGAGACGGCTATTGGGGTCATTTCCCATGTTCATGACTTTTCCCGATTTTTAAATGACCATTTTACCCCTAGTTGGTACTGTTTTGGCCATAACTTTTGACTGGAAAGGAATTTTGACCTGAAACCACTTCCATTGGCTCCGGATGGTGGTTTACAATTCCGTAGACTGGTCACATTAGCCAAACGGACTCACCGTTTGGGAGATATGGCTGAAACAAGTTTCAGATGGTGAAAAACAGCTTAATTGGGCTGAACCGGTTGATTAGCAGCTAGGCCCAGAGGGGAGTTTCGGGTTTAGAGGCATAGGAGGGCTGATTAGGGTTAGGAAATCACTTTAGTAATGGCTTCCATCCTCTAAAACCACTTCAAAACACATTTTTAGTGAAGATTAAGCCTAAACTACATCAAAACAAGGCCAAATAGCAACAGAGCAAGGTTGGAGCTGCTGCTATACATAGGAATTCGACCCAAACAGAGAGTATTTCAGATTTGGTGTTTTATTTTGTGGCAAAGGTGAGTGATTTGCATAGTTTTTGCACTAATTACGGTAATTAAGGGTAATTAGTGAAGATTAGCGATTTATACACTAATAAATTCTGGAAAAATGTTTAGAAATTCTTAAATAATATTTTATGCCTCTGTTAGATATTTGGTTCGATTTGATTAAGTTTCGTTAACCCTATGATTAGTTTTATTTAATTATGCTTAAAGAAAAAATGGGATTTTGGGCATCTTTGATCCATTTTGACATGTAAATTCATTGTTTTGGTGTTTATGGTTAGTTTGCTATGTTGCTATGTCTGTTTGACATGATTTGTGATTGATTAGTATAGTTAGATTGGTTGAAAACGTCGTCGAATGGCGTAAACAAGTTGCTGGAAAAAGTTGCAGAAAGTTGTGTAGGGTTTCAGATCGGATCGGATATGGGCTCGGATCGGATCGGAGATCTGGGTAAGGAACCCGACCCGAACTGGAACCTGGCGTAAAAGAAACTTGGCGAAAAGGAAGGCCATGTTGGTTAAGCTGGGGATCGGACCAACTTAAAGACGAAGGGCTCGGATCGGATCGACTTAAGGATGAAAGGCTAGGACTGGAGTAAGGCGAAGGGATCAGATCGGCTAAAGGAGTAGGATCGGATCAGATGAAGAAGGAGGGATTGGATCGAAGCATGTGAAGAATGAGGGAGTGGATCGGAGTGGAAGCACGAACTGGAAGGGAGGAGGACACCCGACCCGACCCGGAGGAGGACACCCGACCCGACCCGAAGTGAGGCACCCGACCCGAACCGATGCGACGCTGTGGACCCGAACCGAACCGCTACAGGAGAAGACTACAAACCGACCCGAAGCAGAGAACCTGACCCGAACCGATGGCTAGAAGGAGAACCCGACCTGACCCAGTATCGATCAATAAGCCGAGATGCAAAGGTAGTCCAATATGGGAAGTTAGAGCTCAGGATCCAGTTGGGAACCGATGAGTTCACTTCATGATTGGGCTTTGCTGCGGGACGTGTGCCAAGGGGCAGTCGATGTTTATGACTTTGGATCACTATGTATGGGAAGTATGTGAACGGATTCAGGGCTGAAAGGGCCTAGGTACGACTAAAGGGCTATAAACCAATGAAGTGGGGTCATTTGTAAAGATTTGGTCATGACTCCATGTGGTAAGCTTGGTAGTAGCAGTAGTTGTACAAGTCGAACTCCGTCACTACTTCAATGGGTCTAGTGATTGACAGTGGTGGACACCGAATGCTTTACACACTGAGTGAGAGGTGTGAGGATGGTTGCTATGGATGATTTGTTTGCTACCATTATGACATGCACATCCCACCCCCGTATTCTTTACACTATTTATTATGGCACCTTAGAGTATTGTACGGTATGCGGTACTACCTCTTTGGTTGCAGGTCCAGGTTCAGGTATGGTTTAGTATACCTGTTATTGTTCTGTTTAGATGCTTATCGCTCATACCTGGCTTTATGTCTGACCCAGAGTTTTATGTCTCCTCTTATTACTCTGGGTGCTCACACGAGCAGACTAGAGACAGGTTAGCTGGTGATGCACGGGTAGATGATCCGGAGACGAGCAGGAGGCTTCCACGTAATATATATAGTATTCTCCCTATGTTGTTGAAGATCACTGCTTGGGCATTGGTGGTGCATCTTCTACTTTAGCTTTCTTTTGTTTAGAGATAGTAAATTTGGAAAGTTGTAATAAGCTGTATTTGGATTACCGCTGCTCTGATGTTGATGTTGGTTTTAGTTATCAGCTTATGCACTGTCTTGCCTGTTTTATGCCAAGTATGTTATTATTATTATATTTTACTCCATGCGCTGTGAGACATTCTACAGGTTCTTGATTAGTTCATTCTCTTCTATCCTTTCTTCTGACGACCGTCCCGTGCTTGTCGGGCATGTGTACAGTGCACTTTCGGAGGAAATGCAGGCTGGTGCAGGGCGGGCCGTCACACTTGGTATCAGAGCTCTAGGTTGCGTAGTTAACCTAGGGAAGTTATCAGGGAGAAATAATATACGTACACGAGAGAGCGTATTTGTGATTATTTTGGTTTTTAAAAGCTATATATATATACACTATTAGTAGTATAAGAATGAAGTCGTGCTGCACTAGCACCACTATGGGGTCGTTAATCGTTTCCTTTTTCAGATTGACGATGAGCCGATATGTTAGAGGTACTGGTAGATGGGCCAATAATGGGAATGCTGCTAACATGAGGACGATGTTTACTGACCTCATGAGAGAGATTCTTAGGGATGTACAGAGGGCAGCTCCCAATGGTGGAAATGGTGGTGGTCCAATAGTGCAAGCGCCGAGGGTCGACTTCGCCAAGCTAAATAAGGATTACACTAGCCTTGGTGGGAAGCCGTTTCACGGAACGGAGTCAGCCACGGATGTTCAGGATTGGTTGGATAGTTGTGAATGTATCTTCGAGGATTTGGGTATCGAGGATGCAATGAAGAGAAAGCTAGCGTCCCGTCAGCTGCAAGGGCGGGCAATGAATTGGTGGAATGCTATAAAGGTAGCTACTCCCGAAGATCAGATTACTTGGGAGCAGTTTAAAGCTCGCTTTAGCAAGAAGTTCATTCCAGCTGCTCAGAAGTCAGGGCTGTTTAAGAAATTCTTGGAGCTCAAGCAGAATGGCAAAGCTGTCTCGGAATATATTGCTGAATTCGACACTTTGTCAAAATATGGGTTATCTCTTATTGATACTGCCGAGAAGAAGAATGAGAAATTCATAACTGGTTTGGATCAGTACTTGGAGGAAAGGCTTATTAACCACATCGATGAGACGTTTGAGTCGATTGTGGGAAAAGCATTGAGGTCGGAAAGTCTCTACCCTAAGCCGAAGACTGAGGTTGCATCTGCAGAAGAGCCAAAACCACAAGCAAGTGGTGGAAGCAAGGGTGGTTCCCAGAATAAGAGAAAGCAGAATCAGACTAAGGATGGCCAGAAGAAAAAGAATAAGCAAGATGTTGAGTGCTTCAGCTGTGGTAAGAAGGGTCATTATGCTAGTAATTGTCGGGCCAAGCTAGCGGATAGGAAGTTCTTCAATTGTGGCCAAATGGGACATCACAAGGACAAGTGTCCGCAACCCCCTAAAGAAAAGCAAATGGCGAAAGCCTACGCCCTTAATGCTATTCCTTCTTCGTCGAATGCCCCAACAGCGGCGGAGAAGGGAAAGAACGTCGTCATTCAAGGTATGCTTTCTGTTTATGATGTTCCTGTTAGAGTTTTGTTTGATACCGGAGCTTCCAGTTCTTTCATATCCAGTGACCTGGTAGATAGGTTGGGATTGGAGCCCGAGATTGTCGATAGACCTTTAGTAGTGACGAACCCGATTGGTGGTTCGACTAGCCTTAGCATGATTTGTCGTAATGTAGTCTTATCGAGTCATGGATGCATGTTTGTTTGTGATTGCTTTGTTTTGGGCTTTACTGGGTTTGGCATTATTTTGGGAGTAGATTGGCTCCGAAGATACGGGGTGGTGGTAGACTGTGAGGGCTTTTTGGTGACAGCTAGAGCGGATGATGGGCGGAGGATAGTGTTTGGTGGTCTACCCAGTGAGGGGGGTATTGGCTAGTTTTCAAAACTCCCTCGATATTCCGCATAGTGAGTTGTCAGGTTTGTCCGTGGTTGGCCAGTATCCGGATGTTTTCGAGGAAGTGACCGGGCTTCCACCACACCGAGAGATTGAGTTCCGTATTGATTTGGTAAAAGATACCAGGCCTATAGTGATGCCACTTCTTCGTATGGCACCAAGGGAGCAGCGAGAGCTCGAGGTGCAAGTCAGCGATCTTTTGAAGAAGGGATTTATCAGAAGGAGTGTTTCTGAATGGGGAGCACCAGTTGTGTTTGCTTCCAAGGTGGATGGTTCCCTTCGTTTGTGTGTAGACTACCGCGAGTTGAATAAAGTGACGAGGAAGAACAAGTATCCTCTACCGCGGATAGATGATTTGTTCGATCAGTTGGGTGGCACGAGAGTATTTTCTCAGTTGGATCTCGCGACAGGTTTTCATCAGCTTAGAGTGGAAGCTGAGAGTATAGCTAAAACGACATTTCGGACGCCGTTTGGATTTTATGAGTGGTTGGTCATGCCATTTGGGCTGACCAATGCCCCAGCGTATTTTGTGGATCTTATGAATACGGTATTCAGAGATCAGTTGAATAAGTTTGTCCTTGTGTTCGTTGATGATATTTTGGTCTATTCGAGGGCAGAGGAAGAACACAAGGAACATTTAAGAATAGAGATGGAGGTGTTGAGAAAACACCAATTGAAAGCAAAGTTCTCTAAGTGTCACTTCTGGAAGAGGGAAGTGAGGTTCTTGGGCCATATTGTATCAGAGAATGGTATTGCCGTGGACCCGGCAAAGGTGGCTACGGTACAGGATTGGCCTATGCCCAAGAATGCAACAGATGTAAGAAGTTTCTTGGGGTTAGCTGGATATTATCGTAAGTTTATCCAAGGTTTCTCCAAGATAGCAGCACCATTGACCCAGTTGACCAAGAAGAATCAAGCTTTTTTCTGGGATGAAAGGTGCGAGAATGCATTCAAGAGTCTAAAGGACAAGTTGACAAGCGCACCAGTGTTAGTCATTCCTAATGGGAATGAAGAGATGACGGTATACACGGATGCCTGTGGTACCGGACTGGGTGCTGTATTAATGCAAGGCGGTAGGGTTGTAGCTTATGCAAGTCGGCAATTGAAACCGCACGAGAAAAGATACCCTACCCATGATTTGGAATTGGCAGCGATCGTGTTCGCGTTGAAAATGTGGAGACACTATCTCTTGGGAGAAAGATTTGAGTTGTTCACAGATCATAAGTCGTTGAAGTATCTCTTCTCCCAGAAGGATTTAAATCTCCGGCAACAAAAGTGGTTAGAATTCTTGGCTTCCTATGATTTTGACATCGCATATACATCGGGAAAGGGCAAAGCGGTGGCTGATGCATTGAGTAGGAGACATGCCAGCTTAGGGGCTATGTTTCTAGAATGGAAGCAACTGGAGTACATCGCTGGGTATGATTTCAGACCAAAGTGCAAATTGGATCCAGAAATGTTAGCAAGTTTGACGATCAGACCCACTTTGATTGAGCGGATCGGCTCTAGTCAGAGGGACGATCCTAACCTATTGGAAATCATCTACAAGTTAGAGATGGGTATCGATGAGGAGATGAACAAGTATGGGCTTGATCGAGATGGATGGCTTAGAAAGAATGGAAAGCTTGCTGTACCCAATGTCAATGGATTGAGAGATGAAGTGCTTAGGGAATGTCATCACTCAAAACTGACTATACACCCCGGTGGTAACAAGATGTATCGAGACATGAAGCAGACCTACTACTGGGAAGGGATGAAAAGAGACATTGGGAGGTTTATATCCAAATGCATGATTTGCTAGCTAGTTAAAGCCGAGCAAAAGAAGCCTAGTGGGTTGTTGCAGCCATTAGAAATTCCCGAATGGAAATGGGAGCAAGTCTCGATGTATTTTATCGATGGTTTACCAAGGACTAGATCGGGACATGATAGCATTTGGGTGACTTTAGACCGATTGACTAAGAGTGCAAGATTCATACCAGTCAAATCGACTAGAACGGCAGCCAAGTTGGCAGAATTGTATATGAAGTGGGTAGTGAGATTTCATGGAGTACCTAAAAGCATTGTGAGTGACCGAGACCCATTTTTCACTAGTGGGTTTTGGAAGAGCTTACAAGAGGCTCTAGGGTCAGAGTTACATCTCAGTACCGCATATCATCCTCAGACCGACGGTCAGATGGAGAGGGTAAACCGTATTTTGGAAGATCTCTTGAGAGCATGTATATTGGATTTTGGTGGATCATGGAATGACCATTTGCATCTAGTAGAGTTTGCATATAATAATAGCTACCAATCCAGTATCGGTATGGCTCCGTTTGAAGCTTTGTACGGAAGACCATGCAACTCACCATCATGTTGGATAGAGACTGGCGAGAAGTTTATGCTTGGACCAGATGTGGTGAGGGAAACTTCAAATAAATTCAAGATCATTCGACAAAGAATGAAGGCTGCCCAAGATAGGCAGAAGAGTTATGCTGATAAGAGGAGAAGAGACTTAAAATCCTCCGTTGGTGACTTGGTGTTTGTCAAGAATTCTCCGTTGAAAAGCGTGATACGATTTGGCAGGAGAGGCAAGTTGGCACCAAGATTTGTTGGCCCATTCCCTGTTCTTGAACTAGTCAGGAATTTGGCATACAGAATTGACTTACCAGAGAAGATGGCGGGAGTTCACAACGTATTTCATGTTTCCCAACTAAGGAAGTTCGTCCACGACTCAGATATGACTGTTTCACCTGATCAGTTAGAGGACTTCGAAGTAGAACCCGAGGCGGATGGGAACCGCAAGCCGGCCCGTATTGTCGAGCACGACATGAAGCAACTTCGAAGGACGGCGGTGAAGCTAGTCAAGGTTCAGTGGGGCGAGGACGAGAATGATTGTACTTGGGAGACAGAAGAGAACATTAGGAAGACATACCCGAACTCTTTGCCTGGTAAGATTTTGACTTCGATTTAGTTTTCCGCATGCTAGGATAGGTCTGTTTGCTTGTTTTGCATGTTTGATTGTTGTATGTGGTTGTTAGGCATGCTGGATCTTTTGTATGTTTTGGGTTAAGGAATTTCGGGGACGAAATTTCTTAAGGAGGGGAGAGTGTAACGACCCGTATTCTACGCACCATAGGACCGTAGAATATTTGTTTCTTTCACATACGAAGTCGTATGGTCATGTAACTTTGGGAGACGGCTATTGGTGTCATTTCCCATGTTCATGACTTTTCCCGATTTTTAAATGACCATTTTACCCCTAGTTGGTACTGTTTTGGCCATAACTTTTGACTGGAAAGGAATTTTGACCTGAAACCACTTCCATTGGCTCCGGATGGTGGTTTACAATTCCGTAGAGTGGTCACATTAGCCAAACGGACTCACTGTTTGGGAGATATGGCTGAAACAAGTTTCAGATGGTGAAAAACAGCTTAATTGGGCTGAACCGGTTGATTAGCAGCTAGGCCCAGAGGGGAATTTCGGGTTTAGAGGCATAGGAGGGCTGATTAGGGTTAGGAAATCACTTTTCATTTCAGTTTTGAGCCGCCAACAACCTTCTTGAGACTTTAGTAATGGCTTCCATCCTCTAAAACCACTTCAAAACACATTTTTAGTGAAGATTAAGCCTAAACTACATCAAAACAAGGCCAAACAGCAACAAAGCAAGGTTGGAGCTGCTGCTATACATAGGAATTCGACCCAAACAGAGAGTATTTCAGATTTGGTGTTTTATTTTGTGGCAAAGGTGAGTGATTTGCATAGTTTTTGCACTAATTACGGTAATTAAGTGTAATTAGTGAAGATTAGCGAATTTATACACTAATAAATTCTGGAAAAATGTTTAGAAATTCTTAAATAATACTTTATGCCTTTGTTAGAATTTTGGTTCGATTTGATTAAGTTTCGTTAACCCTATGATTAGTTTTATTTAATTATGCTTAAGGGGAAAATGGGATTTTGGGCATCTTTGATCCATTTTGACATGTAAATTCATTGTTTTGGTGTTTGTGGTTAGTTTGCTATGTTGCTATGTCTGTTTGACGTGATTTGTGATTGATTAGTATAGTTAGATTGGTCGAAAACGTCGTCGAATGGCATAAACAAGTCGTTGGAAAAAGTTGCAGAAAGTTGTGCAGGGTTTCGGATCGGATCGGATATGGGCTCAGATCAGAGATCTGGGTAAGAACCCGACTCGAACTGGAACCTGGCGCAGAAGAAACTTGTCGAAAAGGAAGGCCATGTTGTTTAAGCTGGGGATCAGACTAACTTAAAGACGAAGGGCTCGGATCGGATCGACTTAAGGATGAAAGGCTAGGACTGGAGTAAGGCGAAGGGATCGGATCGGCTAAAGGAGTAGGATCGGATCAGATGAAGAAGGAGGGATTGGATCGGAGCACGTGAAGAACGAGGGAGCGGATCGGATTGGAAGCACGAACTGGAAGGGAGGAGGACACCCGACCCGACCCGGAGGAGGACACCCGACCCGACCTGGAGGAGGACACCCGACCCGACCCGAAGTGAGGCACCCGACCTAAACCGATGCGACGCTGTGGACCCGAACCGAACCGCTACAGGAGAAGACTACAAACCGACCCGAAGCAGAGAACCCGACCCGAATCGATGGCTAGAAGGAGAACCCGACCCGACCCAGCATTGATCCATAACCTGAGATGCAAAGGTAGTCCAATGTGGGAAGTTAGAGCTCAGGATCCAATTGGGAAGTGATGAGTTCACTTCATGATTGGGCTTTGTTGCGAGACGTGTGCCAAGGGGCAGTCGATGTTTATGACTTTGGATCACTATGTATGGGAAGTATGTGAACGGATTCAGGGCTGAAAGGGCCTAGGTACGACTAAAGGGCTATAAACCAATGAAGTGGGGTCATTTGTAAAGATTTGGTCATGACTCCATGTGGTAAGCTTGGTAGTAGCAATAGTTGTACAAGTCGAACTCCGTCACTACTTCAATGGGTCTAGTGAATGACAGTGGTGGACACCGAATGCTTTATGCACTGAGTGAGAGGTGTGAGGATGGTTGCTATGGATGATTTGTTTGCTACCATTATGACATGCACACCCCACCCCTATATTCTTTAAACTATTTATTATGGCACCTTAGAGTATTGTACGGTATGCGGTACTAACTCTTTGGTTGCAGGTCCAGGTTTAGGTATGGTTTAGTATACCTGTTATTGTTCTGTTTAGATGCTTATCGCTCATACCAGGCTTTATGTCTGACCCAGAGTTTTATGTCTCCTCTTATTACTCTGGGTGCTCACATGAGCAGACTAGAGACAAGTTAGCTGGTGATGCACGGGTAGATGATTCGGAGACGAGCACGAGGCTTCCACGTAATATATATAGTATTCTCCCTGTGTTGTTGAAGATCACTGCTTGGGCATTGGTGGTGCATCTATTCTTTTGTTTAGAGACAGTAAATTTGGAAAGTTGTAATAAGCTGTATTTGGATTTCCGCTGCTCTGATGTTGTTGTTGGTTTTAGTTATCAGCTTATGCACTGTCTCGCCTGTTTTATGCCAAGTATGTTATTATTATTATATTTTACTCCATGCGTTGTGAGACATTCTACAGGTTCTTGATTAGTTCATTCTCTTCTATCCTTTCTTCTGACGACCGTCCCGTGCTAGTCGGGCATGTGTACAGCGCACTTTCGGAGGAAATGCAGGCTGTGCAGGGCGGACCGTCACACATACATGTTAAAAAGGCAATGATGTTACCATCTATGCTAGTTAGTTCATATTAATTAAATCATCATGTTTGGGTTATGTTGATCTATATGACAAGTCACATATGCAAGTTAGATTGATTAGAAAAGTTATGAACATATGCCAAGACATCTATTATGACATCTAGAATTATGCTATGACGCATGTGATATCCTATGCTAGTTCACACCATCATTATGTTGCCTAAAAACCCCATATGCAAGTTTATGTATAGATTTGGGCTATGATCATATCATGTAAATTGAGACATTTAACAAGTTGACACCTTTTGATCCTTAACATGTGTAGTTTATGCAAGTTTCACCCCTATTATGATTAGATTTATTTTAATTGTCTATATGTTGTGATAATTTATCTTTGTGCTAGGTGTTAGACTATACAAGTCTAACCTATATTATGCGTTGAATAAGTGAACGTATAAACGTGGGGTATGGGTAATATTAGGGATTTAATATTAATAAGTTGGGGTGCAATTGATATGATTTTGCATGCCATAAGTGGATGGCCATAATTGAGTCAATTATGGACATCATTAAAAGTTGACTTAATTAATAATTTGAATAGGGAATTATTAAAACTGGGGTAAAAGATTTTAAGTGTTAATCAATGCTTAGGACACGAGGTTGGACTCGTTTGTGACGTAAACCTGCCCGGACCCGCCCGGCAAATCCAGTGGTCACAAATGTCAGCCCAATGTGAGAGGTCCTAGGCCTAAAC
This sequence comes from Allium sativum, assembly GCA_030737875.1. Lineage (NCBI taxonomy): Eukaryota > Viridiplantae > Streptophyta > Magnoliopsida > Asparagales > Amaryllidaceae > Allium > Allium sativum. The sequence continues at coordinate 187,746,763 of CM060913.1, forward strand.
TAAAGCATAACAGTTGTAAAGACACGAGGTTAGACTCTTTTATGGTGTAAGACTACCCGGACCCGCCCGGCAAATCCAGCTGCCATAAATGACAGTCTAATGTGAGAGGTCTTTATGAGGTTATGGCCTGAATGAATTAAGAAATACTTAACCAGATAAACATGTAAGGTGGGACATGGGGGTTACGTAGGTGCCTTGGGTGGCACGAGGAATCTAGGGGGTGCCCTTAGTGGCATGTGAAATACGATTAGTAAGACTTAATCAAACACACATGTAAATGAACATGACTAAGAGGGTTAAGTGGGATATACTAGTGACAAGCTTAGGTGGGTAGCTTGTGGGGGCCCATTTCGACCAGTATCCCAAACGTATCTTTGTGGGCTCGACCCAAGTCGAGGACGGGACACGCATGCTGGGTTTGAATGTAAGAGGCCAAAACGGGGAGCGGTAGCAACACAAGTCCAACAGGTTTTGTATGCGTGTGTGGACCCGGGCTGGTAGGTAAGACATTGCATCGTGTAGGTATAATCCGTGCATTCTCAAGTTGTATCGGGTTGCCACTTTAGGGGAGTGATACACCCCACTGTGGGGCCAGCACGGGTATCTACGGGTAAGGAGCCGATCGAAAGTGGGTAGTGGGGTACACCTAGTGGTGATAGGGGCAGACGGCACCTATGTAGTCAGCTAGGTGTACGTAAGGCTATTTATAAAGTTTCTGTGTGAAGCAAGTGGGATCAAACAATAGGGTGACTGGTGTGGTGCAGTGTAGCAATGTGCGGTGCAGTGTAGTAATCATTCGTTAGTAATTAGGTGTGCCTTTACCGTTATCTTTAACGTTATCTTAAACGCTATCTTTATCTTCCTAAGAGTTCATAGACATTTACTTGTCTTCCAGCTTATGCCTTAGTCTAGTTATTTTGATAATAGTATTGTTAGAATTATCATACTCGCCAGACTTTATGTCTGACCCCCTCTATTTCTATCCTTTTTCCCCCTCCAGGTCCTCAGGTTGGGCCCAGCTCTAGTGGAGTTTGATTGAATTGCTTCATCTCTCTTTGGAAAGCTTGGACCGTCTAAGTAAAGTCCAGCCTGTTATCTTTTTAATGGCTATTTATGTAATGGGATTATGTATTTTGTTTTTATGAAGATGGATATTGTACTTGGTTATGATCTATGGTTTTATGATGTAACAAAAATGTTTAATTTCCGCTGCAATAAAATGAAGTTTTAGATTTCCAAGTACTATTTACTATCTGTCTTGTTGTAATTTTTCTGTTCTATATTCACTTATAACCTCCATGGAAGTTAATGCATTCTCTTCGTGAGTGACATTAATGGACGTGGGGTGTTACACATCTCATCCAAGCTCGAAATTCAAAGGATAAGGAAGGCACTTTCCTTATCTTGACTTGAAAACATATAGTACTTTATTTCATACTTATAAATCATACTTATGTCAACTCACATAAGATTTTTTTTCCAAATCATATTTCCAAACATCTCGTTTTTATATAAATTCCATTGTATAAGATTTCATCTTAAAATTGTTACCTACCAGTTCAATAGTTTCCAATTTCACTAAATTCCTATATATATTTTCATATAAGTTTAGGAAACTTCTATACCCAATATCCAAAATCGAATATCCTCAAATTCCATTCCAATTTCAAGATTTCAATTTCTTAATAAATTCAGATAATTAATATCCTTTCAAACTAGAACTTATGACTTTATTGGTTATAACCAATTTTTGTTCTAAATTTCCAAATATTAAATTCATCGCTTAATTCAAATCTTCATGCTCTCAAATTTTCAGAATTCTCCTTTTTATAACAATTTCTCATCCATGCATTATTCCTCCTCCATATCCACATTCTTCGACTGTAAATTAGAAAGCAAACAATTCTCTAAGTATCAACCTCGAAGGCCGAAACCAACATCAGATCAACACTTAGGAAGTCATTCAACTTGACTAATCTCCGGTCAGTTTTTAATTCCCTTAACTCCTTTTCTTTATTCATTAGTCTGAATACATAAACAATTAATTAATAATTTATTAGAACGGAAAGTAAGAAATATTCCCTAGAATTCAACATAGTTGACTCCCTTGAATAACTTCCTTTGAATAATCTCTTATTCGATAATATATTCCGAACTTCGAAAAAAGTCTCATTTGATTTATATTCTAAACTTCTGAATAATCTCACCATACTGGTTAACTCAATTTCCTTTATCCTCAATTTTATTTGCAACGTTTTTGTTTTCAAACGTTATTTACTTCTAAAAAGTAAATATTTTTCCTTTTATCGAAATCTGAACTCATCACAGCAAATAAATTTTGATTCCATTCAAATCTCTTTAAAATCTTCATTCATATTTTGCTTTATTTATAACTCCCATTTATAATTCCCTTCCTATTAATTAATTTACAAGTTCATAAATACTATCAAATTCATATAGTCGATCATACATTATTGGTTCAAAACCAATTATAATTTATCTTGCCAAGTTCCGAATAATTCAAATAAATTAGTAATACAATTTGACATGATCGAATTCCAATTATAACCTTTTCTTATTTTATTTCCATTAATTTATATTTCAAATATCGAAATAAATTTCATTGTTTAATTCTTGAAACGATTTCAAATTTCCATCCGAATTCTTATTCCAATCAATTTCATCAATCTTTGATTGCAAAAATACACTATTAGAGAAATTTATTCGTTGATTCTCTTATACTTATCTTCCTTTGATACAATTCGATGTTTGATTCGAAATTCAACCCAAGGGTACTTGTCGAGGAAAAGCTCTGGCAAAGGTAGATTCGAAGACTGGGATTCTGGAAAATTTTAAATCTCAAATCAATTTTTTGTTTCCACTGTAATAGTTTCAAAATATTTCCAAAATAATTTATCTTTTAAAATCTATTTTTGAAAACTCGTTTTATTTTCAAAATCCATTTTTCTAGTGCCGATCCTACTAATTTCAATCTCGATAATCTAAGCTTTGAATAAACCAAAGCTTTGATACCACTTGTAACGGCCCTCCTTTTAACTGCTTCAAATCGGTAACTAAACCAACTTAAAACGTCCAAAACGACAGATCGTTATTTAGCTTACATAGTTTAAACGGAATTAACACAGAAAAACACAGAATAATTAAATAACACAATACTGAACTGTAAAATCAACTTATATATATATATATATATTGATAAGAATTTTTAATACAAGAATTTTTTATATAGTGGAATTTTAAAATGTACTTCGAATACAAGAAAAATATTTACTGTTTAAAATCATCAAAGCGTGCATTTCTTCGGAATCCCCAGCTTCACCAATCTTCGAGTCCTAAGCTATAATCTCTGAAACCTGTAATACTCGGGTCTGACCTGAGCGTTTCGTGCAAAACACAAAACACTCGAGTCAGGATCAATCTTTGTTCAAGTAAGTTAACTTCAATAGAAACTGAATATAATAGTTACACAGTCTAAATCTTCAGATATATTCGCAAAAACAAAGTTTGCAGGTGGCAACCAAGACCACAAATACAAGTTTAATGCAATTATAAGATACGGTAATGGTGCAGCATTGCAAGTGCATAAAGGAAAATTGGGCAACTGCATATGATTTCCCATACATATACACACATACACACTCATGTATGTATATACACATATTTAGGAAATATAAGGTGCACCAAAATTTGATAAAAATCAATAATTAGGTACCTATCCTCTCTTCATAATGACAGAAATTTAAATACTATTGGGTCCAAATACAAGTAACCATTGTCTGCATACTATCTAGTTAAAAATAATTCGCTAAGTCTTAGAGGCAGTATAGGAATTTCAAGTTATAGGAAAGGACCCAACGATGTTCGATTTTTATAAATCTTAACAAGATGTATAATACTTCACTTAAAACACACTCTGTTCAGTTGTTCACTCTATTACCATATATGAATATGTTTTTTAAGCCAATGGTAATGAAAGAATCAATAACAAAATGTCATAACTGACTTAAAAGATATGGCACAACATTGACTCTCTTTTTGGCTTTTGAACTGTACTACACATTCACTTTAGAGGGAAGGTTAAGACTGCTAAATTAAACAAAAATTTACATTTCCTAATGAGATCCTTAATAAAATTGGGCTAGTTGATGATTGTAGACATAAATTGAAACATATGCAATAACCAAAAAAATTCAATATAAAAAGTTAAGCTCTTCACTATCTAATATATTGATCTTAATCCTCCACAATCAATGATATGTTATGGTATCAAAACCCTAGGAGATTTTTATTCTTCCATAACCAGAAATATATTATGTAATCACCCATCCTATATAATTTTATTCTTTACACATCGGTTTTTACCCAATGTCGAGGTACAAAATGCTATCAACTTATCTTCTTTGAAATATAAATGGTCTATGATTATGAGCGTGATTACACTTTACTAATTATTTCAAGTTTTTGTGAATGGAAAAAAATGGACCAAAGACCATGTAACGATTCCGATTTCGCCCGGACCTAATCGATCGCAAAATCAACTAAGACCGTTCAAAAACCCGAATGGGCTAACTTTGGGCATACAACACATCAGAACAAATAACAAAAGACTTTTATTTCATCATAATAATGCAACATCAGAGTACAGAATATCAGAGTACATCGAATATAATAATACAACAGTGGAAGATAAATTTGTAATGAATTTTAATACAGTGCAACGGAACCAATAATCTGATACAGCGAAAGTCTATTAATGCTCTGGACATAGCTTTAAACTTCGATCCAGAATCCTGCTCAATAAATCTACAAAATAAGCTACTCGACTGCCCGTGTGGAAAAAAGGCACCCGTGTTTGCAAAGTGAAACAACCTACGAGTCAGTCATGGGACTGGTAAGAGAAATCTTTCCTAACTTATCTAACAATATGGCTAATCACAAGACCATGCCTCTAACGCGGAACGGGTTTACTCCATTGGATTGGCAGTGCATAAGTTTAATAAATTTTTATTCAAAACAACACAATGTTTTTAGAAAAATGAAATAATTGTAAGACTCAAGTCCCATCACACAATGCAACGCAAACCGGAGGATATAGTTTTACCTTATAATGATCAAACATGCTTGATACGTAGAAAATAATATTTTAATATTATTATTAGTGTCTAATCAGTTTAAAATACTTTAAAGTAAATGTGTCAATCCTAGACGGCATAGCTACCATATACTATGTCGCCATATATAGGTTTACAATCAAAGACGTACTTTCGTATTGGAAATTGGGTTTCCGTCATGAGTCAAGGCTAGGGATGATCTCTTTACCGATTCAAAACACTCTAGCAATGTCTCAGGACTCGGACGATGGCGAGCCCTTGGATCCTCTAAGGCCGGTCCATAAATACTTTAGTGGATTAGTTATGCCTGAACACACGTTTCCCGATCCTACTGAACCTATCAATTGGTCACTATCGACCAAAATAACCGAGGCCTCGTAATCCATCATCCACATAAGTAAAAATGTCAGGGCTTATAAACGCTGACACCACTTCTAGCTAGAAAGAAACACATGCACTCCTTGGGTCCCTTGTCCCGTTTCTGACTCTTACCGGGGTGTGAGGCTCGCAAAGTTACACTATACACAAAGCTATGCCTAAACAGGCTGTGCTTTGATCATCAACCACAAGGCTCTACTTTTCAACAAAAGCCTCGATCATTTGCATCTTGGCATGCCACAATGGCAATCCACGCCACGCGATTGATAACTACCAATATGCACCCTCTGAGCTTGTGCGTCTCAGAGAAGGGTGTTAAGCAAGAGAATAAATTCTCCGCCACCAAACATATATATTAAAGAGAAATCAATTTACACGGAATGAAATCAATGTCAGACACACATCCATTTACAATTCTGTTCTGGGTCTGAACGAAAACGGAGACACCTAATTCCTCGTTGGTATGTCCAATACGGAAGAGTGGTTCTCGCATATCCAGATAATCAATAAGTACGTTCAGACAACTACCACTTTAACCCTTTACTGGGAGCAACCTAATGTCGGGCATCAGTAGTCATCCATTCAATGTGAAGATTGCCGGTCTTCAATCGCCGTCTTCAATATCTTCAACTTTAATCGTCATAGTAATTATTCAGAATGGGTTAAACCCAGTCTTTCCGAATAACTCGCGTATTTTATAATAAAAAATCAAGTGCTATAAAGACACATCAAACGCCTCATTCCAATTCAGGATATTCTTTTAATAAAATATTCATTTATTAGGGAAGATTCCCATCAATTTTATCAAAGATAAATTCTTTTAAATTTATTCTTTAATCTTCTTTTTAAAAATTCATTAAAACACCAATTTGATTTTTATATCAAAATCATTCCTTTATGATTATTCCACTTTTAAGAACTTAATCTTGTCTTTAACTGGGTTAAAGAACCAATATCATTTAAAACACAGTTCACGATAAACCCAAAATCAACTTCCATTAAATATGGAAATTTCACAGAAATCAAATCAATATATAATTGATATAAATTTCCATATCAGACTAATAATATAAATGGAATAATGGGAAAGCCTTTTTAATTCCATATATAGTAATAGTCTTCTTTTACAGAAGCCTATCTCGATTATTATCAAATCGAATTTCCACTCAATTCCAATTTAATAGATTAAATTGGAAACTTAACTTCGGAAAATTTCTTTTAAATCTTAATAAGAGATTTATAAATTCCAAATTATATTTTCACTGTTAATTGGGTTAAAGAACAAATGTCATTTAAAACACAGTTCACAATAAACCCAATTCACATTTCAATTTATTCCCATTACTAAATATAATTGAAAACTCTAATAATCTTAATTAAAAGATTTATTCTTTTCATACAGGGTTTAAGAACAGTGTTATTTAAGACACCATCCACGACAACCCAAAATCCAATTCTTTTATTTCATTCCAATTAAATACTAATTAATTAGCAGACTTCATTAAATCTTAATTTAAAAGATTTATCCTAGTTAATAACTAGTTCATTTCGATAAAAATATATTTTTATTTTTTGTGTCCATCCAAAAACGGACATAGAAATCATCATTTTATTCTTCATTGAGTATTATTTTAAAATATTTGTTATTTAAAAATATTCTTTATATAATAGGATTCTTTATATAAAAAATATTCTTTATATTACAATGTTCTTTATTTTAAAATATTCTTTATTTAAAAGATATTCTGAATTAGAATGCGACTCAATCATTTACCATATAATTTCGGTTATATGGATTTCATACATCGTATGTATAGGGCAATAATGATAAATAATCATTTAACAATCCATTCACATCCAGAGTGAAATTCACAACTGTGTGAGCATTAAAAATGAATAAATAATGCTCATCGCAGCCGTCAATCCATCGATTGACATTCAACTAAATATTGGGACTAGTGTATGTCAAATATCATCCCAATACCCGTGTGGGGTTTTCAACCAACAACAGTTCATCTAAATAAATAATTGGTTAATGAATTTAACCAATTTTAATTCCGCTGACATGTTGATGAAAATGAACAAAACATGTTATTATATTCCTAATGCCAAATAAAAATGTATTTTACTCGCATAATTCCCTACATGTTTCTAATGTCTAATAAAGTGTAGTTTATTTACATTTCATTATTGTTGATGAAAAATGAAAAGAAAATTTTCATTTTCCTTTATTTGTGTGCAAATTTCTATTTTAAACTTTAACAAATAAAAATAAATATTTATTTGTGTATGGTTTCAATGTATAACCTGACACATAAAAATGTTTATTTTAAATTGCATACCAATTCTAATGTATCACATAAAAATGTCACTTTAACTTACATATAAATTCTAATGTGTGTTTTGACAATACAAATGATTCTTTATTTAACATACAAATTCTAATGTGGAATTTATGCTCCAGTACCTCTCCGTGAACCAGAATATGTTTGCAGGACAACAGTTCAAAATCATAAGTTTATCGGACATAATTACTAATTTATTACTAATTAAGTGCTTAATTAAGCATTTTAATTTGATTTAAGTACTAAGCTAAAATCTCAAATTCCCAAAATAGCCCTTTCTTCTCTCTTTCGCTTCCGTTCCTTTTGTTCCTATTTGTATTACAATCGCATAGCAAACTTTATTTTTAGTTGAAGATTTAATCTCAATCTTCATACAGTCTCTCAATCAAATGCTTAGTTGAGATTTCAACATGGATTTCAATTTTGCTACATTGATTAATGTTTCAGTTTCAGTTGAGGATCCAAAATCAGAGATTCAACATCATGTTCAATTCCAGTATCAGAAACTCAACAACGATTAGTCCTTAAAGCGTGCTTCATTATCGTTCTTATTCGAAAACCAAAGGTACAGATTTTTTTAATATATTATTTAACATTATGAACCAAGTTGGTCTTACAGTATGTTCAAAATTGATTATTATTGTTTATTGTTCTAATTTGATGTTTGATGAGGTTTATTTCATGTTTAGTGTAATAGTTTTTGAAGCACTTTCTAATCTAATTTTCATTTCTTTTTTGAAATGTAAAACACTTCTCCAAAACTAATAAATTAGTTTACCATGAGCAACAATACCACAACTACTTGAAGAAGAGCATCTTGTACAGAAGTAGAAAACATAACAAATCAGGATGCAAAACCTACAAATTCTTGTGTTGGAATAGAGGATCATTCTTGTATCAATTTGATTAGCGGTATAAACAAGCACCAACAACAACTATGGGCTAACAGATTCAAGTGAGGTTCCCCATAATGTAAATTACAGGAGCATATCATATTCTCCACCATATTTGGAACCATCGTTGAAGAATTAGGGACATGCCAGTTATAACATGGAGGAAGATAAATCAGATAGTCATGATCTAAACTACTCAAATTCCTCCCCATTTTGGCAACAACATGTTTTGAATCCTTTTATATTAGAATAAGTTAATTTTAGTGCTTGACTATAATGACTTGTAAGAAATGAATGTGTAATAAATTATATTTTGATATATCTATGTCCATGAAATATTTATTTGTTATGCAGTCACAAAATTATTTTAGTCATTTTGCTAGATAATAATTTTTTTTGAAGTTCTCTCTTAAGTTAATAGTTCTAAGTTATTCATGCTAGTTGTTTGTACAAGGACTTTCCAAAAGAGGCAACTGTAAGTATGAAACGACCCGAACATCCCTGTGAAGGAAGGCCTGGATTGCGTTGAGGACAAGACGAATCAAAACACAAACAGAAGAACATTTCATTGCTTATTACAACAATTCCACCAGAATACAAGAATATAATAGAGTATGAATTACATATTACACATTTACTAAATATCAGAGATTTACAAATTATAATGCAGCGGAAAAATAATACAAAACACAACTGAAAGGAATATACGGATACAGAGCTTTCCGAATATCATTCCAGATGTAAACCAGGATCCTGTGAATATAAATATACAAAACCAAAACTACAAGCTGCTCGTGTGGAAAATAGTAGCACCCAGAGTTTAGGTTAAAACAATAAACTCCAGATCAGTCATGTGACTGGTGTGAGAACTAAAACAATTATTTAAAACTTTACTTTAAATCAGATATATCAAAGGACCACGCCATATAACACGGAATAGGTTTCCTTCCAAGAATACTAGTGCATATAACAAAACAGCGCAATGCTTTTTGGAAAAATGAAGTTGTTATATGACCCAGGTCCCATCACACAATGCAACGCAAGCCAGAGGATAGGGTTTTCCTTTATAATAGCCAAATATGCTTGGTATGTTTAAAACAAATCATTTTATTACTATTATAGTGTAAAGTGTATAAAACAACTTCAAATATAAATGTATCAATCCTAGACGGCATGCGTACCATATATCATGTCGCCAATACTAGGCTCTACAATCAAAACCTCAAATGTCACGTATTTGAAGTTGGATTTCCATTTGTGAACCGAGGCCAGGGATCGTCCTCATCGCTTCGAGACAATCTAGCCTACCATGTCTCAGGACCCAGACTCAGGTGGGCCCTTGGATCGTCAGGGCCGGTCCACTCGATGTGGATTAAAATACCTGAACACTGTTCCCCCGCCCTATGGGGCGTAAATGAGCCAAATGACTCCATCGGCCCCGGATCGACCGATATAATCGAGGCGCCTCGCAATCCATCAACCACATAAGTAAAATGTCAGGGCTAGTAAAACGATGACACCACTCCTAGCTAGAAAGGAACGCATGTCCTCCCTTAGGTCCTCTCCCGTTTCTGTTTCACACCGGTGTGTGAGTGTAACGCCCAAAAAAATTCTACGCTAGAATTTTTGACAATAACAAAAAATTCTGCATTACTTGTCGAAAACCAAGTATCGAACTCTAACTGTTAAAAGAAAGAAGTTAGAGGATGATATAGAAAATATAGAACTAATAAAATAGAAGAATAAGAAGAACATCACATCAGAATCTCACAGCGGAATTTTAACAAAATGTAATATCACATTACAGGGTTTGATACATCATAGTACAACATCATCATAATACATCATCATACATGATTACTAGTTTAATACAGATACTCAACTAGATACTTAGAGATAGCTATAACTTCTAGACTAGGTCTTGAACTCTTACTCCACGATACTTCAAAAGGAATCCATTAGTCACCTGTATCACTTGTCTACTCATTACAAGTGTTATGAGTACCCAAGAGTTTAGGAAAACACAAAAAATAAACTCTGGGTCAGCCGGGGGACTGGTGTGAGTAAACAGATTAAAGCACAGCTTGATTATCGCAGTATATCTTATAAGACTACGTCGTGAAAACGGAACGGGTTTTTCCCGTGTGAGATACAGAACAATTGGTTTAACTTTTCAAAAGCGTTTTGAAAGAAAAAATAATATTAAGACCAACCCACACATAAACACGGATGGATTTACCTTACTATAACCCAAAACATATTTGATATCAAGTTTGTATCAAATAAATAACCATCTAGCGGAACGCTTGCATCTCACGCTCCACATATATATAATATAATCAAAAACCGTGGGTCCTTATTGGAGATTGGATTCCAACTGACAAGGTATGGGAGCTCCTGCCGATCAGTGTACTCTAGAGGGGATACACTGGGGTTCAACCAGAACGTCTTGCGACACGGCCACACATGACCACCCACTTAGCTTCGGTGTAGCGAATATATTGCCACCCATTACGGCTGCGCAGCTACCGTTTTTCCTGGGAGATACGGAATTGAAAAGAAGTAATAAATATGAATATTCTCTAGATTGGTGACAACACACCCTACTTGCGAATGACCCAACTAGCCATGCTACCTTGCCCAACTTCTGTCTTTCCTGGTTGATGAGGCTTTTAGGCTACGTTTTCTTCTAGTACATCTGTCACCCGCTCACTTTGAATGTCACATTGTCAAATCCTCCAGAGATGACTAATTTGATTTCCACAAAAATAATCGGGCTGTTACGTTGAGTTTAAGAGAAGGTGTCTTCTCGCCACCACAGAAATACGTTTGAGGAAATCAATGTATACGACTCTTTTGGAAATACTCTGTCAGACATCCGTCCATACAAGTCGTTCTGGGACTGGACAAACCGAACAGCCTTTGCGTTTCTTTGTCTTCAATAAATCTTCAACAATCTCTAACCCGCGTCGTATAAATCAAACCGAAGTGGAATATTAATTCCAGACTCTTCGAAATGATTAGCGTAATATCTTCTACGGCTAGTCGATACTTAGGACACTGATTTCAATATTTTATCTTAAACCTTTTCTTTTTAAAAGAAACGAAACCCACTTAAGTCGATTAAATTTTAAGATGAGTTCCATATTTTCTATTGCTTGGCTTAACATAAATAAGCGATCAATTTATATTCCAATGCCTTTGATTTACGATTCCATTTTATATATATATATATATATATATATATATATATATATATTTAAACAGACTCTATATTCTTAAAAATAAACTTTGATTAAACAGAATTTAATCATTCTGTATTGTTTATAATCCTAGTATTTGGCTGTGGCTTTATATTTGTAAATAACATCTACATACACAATATTTAATTATCCAACTAGGAGGCACGTGCTTCGCACACGACAATTAACACAATAATGTTAGTTCGTTTATACGACCATTATTTGAAATTTATACCTTTGTTTCACTTTGTAAATCGTCATTTTACTTTACTTTATCTATATTTATTGTATATTTATTTTATTTAAATATTTTAATAAATCTAGAATCTTTTTTTATTTATTTTTCTTTCCTTTTCCATTTCTATATTTTAACTTAACTAGTGTAAAAATCTCGGCTCACATACTGCCGACACAATTGCACTCTTCTTTCCTTTTATTTCTTATATTTTTAAATTCACCTTTTCCGGCCTATACCCTTCTTCCTTCTCTTTATTTTCCTTCTCTAAACAAAACTCGTTAATACCCTTGAGCCCGACCAATCCTTCTTTTCATCGGTCAATATATCGGCCTACTTCAATTTTTAAATCTTATTTTAGCAACTTTAAAAACTTCCTCTTCCTCTTTTATTTTGTATTTTCCATTTCTATCTAACTAGGCCCAATTTCTTCTTATTCCCCTTCCCCTTGGTTTATTTCTATCTTGCCGGCCCAACATCCCTTGGCCCACTCCCCTTCACTATACTCTTTTCTTTTTATTACTTCTTTCCTATTACATTCTTAAAATTAGCTAAAACCCTTGAAGGCACAATTCTTTGGCCCGATTTTCTTTTCATATATTTTTATTTATGTATTTCTTTATTTCGGCCCAGCTCCTCCAGCCCAAACACTTTTAGCCCAATTTTCCCTTTCCTTCCTACTCTTGCCAGACCCTGATTTTGCCAAATACCATTTCCATTTGCCAATTCCCCATCCCATTTGCGAAGTACCGAATACTGCTTTCATTTGATAGTGCCAGTCTTGAGTTTGGCAAGTAAATATACGTGATCCTCACGTCATACTCACCCAAGAATACTTGCATGATCACCCTTGTTCTTCTCCTTCCCTTTACTATGTTACCCATCCACCCACTTGCACCATCGACCACTGCTCCGGTCCTCTCCCTTCCTTCCAGTTCCATGTCATCCTATGCATCTCTACTACTTCTCCTCTCTTCATCTCTTCTTAATTTCCACTTTCGTGCTTTCCTAAACACACAGTTCCTCTTCTTCCTTCATGATTCACAAAGCATTACACAGTAAAAAAAAACCCATGTACACGCCTATACGTGCACGTGCACAGATGATCCACGGCCTTGCATCTCCTGCCGACCACCCTCACAAGTCACATCGCTCCCCCTGATCTCCTTTGACCCGTCACTTCGTCGCCAAGACCCCTCTGTCTCGAAACCACCATCCAACCTCATTACTGTGGAACAGCATAAACCCAAACCCACCACAAAACTGCCACTTCCCATCATCTCTGACCACTGGAGTTCTGCGCCTCCTTCCACCTCCTCTCTGACCTCATACGCAACTCTTCCACCATTTATAGCCTACTCGATCGCGTCTTGATTTCATACGAGACACTCAAAAACTCGAAACCCAATTTACTCCTTAAAACCTAAATCCACTTCGATCGTCTGATTTACGCAATAGGAAAAATATCTGAGATTTTTCCCTTAATCTATGGACCCTTGCGCCTCTCTAGTATTTACGCCGTCGAACTCGGTTATGGGGATCGTTGGAAAAAGCCTCAAGGACCATTTCTGTTCATCTCGCGATATCCCATTATCCACAACCCAAAAAATCATGATGGCTACTCTAAAATTCATGATTTCCTCCCTAGATCGTATATATATGCCTGAATCATGATTCCGCAATGATCGGAAATTCATGTGTAACCTTATGTTACAGGTAAACATGTTTTTCTATGGTCATATCAATATAAAAATCCTAAAACTATTTTTACTATAACCTAAGGGTCTAAATGGTTATTTTCAGGAAGAAATACATATCCGTATTTGCTTGAATCTTGGTTATTGATTTTTCAATATCATGGTGGTGACTGGTTTTACAGAGCAGTATTTGTTTTCAGGTGTTCTTGAGCATTGTCAATTATCATGAAATTGTTTATATAAATATCATGACATTGAATCTTAACATTTAATCAGATACCTACTTATATAACTTCAATTCATCTTAGAAAAAGAATTTAAGATCAAAACAGAAGTTAGTTTACTCACAAAAGTTTCAACTCTTCTTTTCTGTTTTATATATGCTGCTGTTTCCTTTTTACTTTCCAGATTTCAAATGATTTTTGTGTGGAGAAATACATGGTCTCAAGTGGTATTTATAGCATGGATTCACTATTAAACAAATAGCCTATATTATAAGGATCGGTAGGCGCTACAGGGTGTATACTTCTAGACTTTCATTTCAAATCTTATTCAATTGTTTTCCAGGAGGCTTTGGCATGAAGAAATCCATTGTTAAATTAGATATTTTCTATTTCCGCTTGTCCTTGCCTATCCTTTTTGAAGGAAATTGCAGCAACCCGGAAATTCTGAGCCAATTTAATTTTTTTTATTTTGGCGATTTTAGCGAATTTTGGATATTTAAAATTAATTATTTTAAATAATACGACGAAGAATTTAGTTTGAATGGAATTAGAAGGTATATATTTATATAGATCGTCCTTAGAATATAAATAATTATTTATAATTATAAAAGCAATTGAAAATGGCGCGGCAGTTCGATAATTTGATTTCAAATTTCAAATGAATGTACAGGATTCAAAATAAACCGGATTTTAGCGAAACCAAAAATAATAGAATCTATATGAGAACATCTTTCGAATGAACCCGAAAAATTGAAATTTCATAGCGGGAATCAAAAGTTATGCCCAGTTGAAAATTCAGAATAGTCGTTATGGAATTCTGGCCCTTAAAAATGGAAATTTTGCATACGACCTCGGTTTTCGACGAAACCACTTTTGTTGGATCCGCGATGTCTAGTTATTGCTAGGTTTCAAAATTCATAATTTTTTGAATCGATATGTGAGCGTGGCGAAGGAAAATGCGTTTGACCAGTTTCAGTTGATTTTAATCGATTGGAAAATGGCCATTTTTCAAACGGTCCCAGAATTTGACGAAATTAGTTTTGTTAGAATCATATCGTCAATACGAAGGTAGAAAATATTTTTTTGGAATTTTTAGAGACTGTACGTGGCCCAGGTAAATTGAAATGCGCCTTCTAATTCAATATATAGATTTATATTTCGATTTTGATGAAAACTGATCGAAACGATCGAATCAGCTTACGATACATATCCCACTGTGTTCGGAATGAGGGTAAATAGCTATGGACGACAATAGGTGGGTTCGATTTCGAGGTCGAAATAAAAAGTTTCTTTTTGAAAATAAATAATTAAATAATATATAAATAACACCTCACCCTCTCTTATATCCTCTCAGGCCCCTCCCCCCACGTTATTCTTCAGAAAGGTAAATAAAAAAAGAAAAAAAAGGGAGGAACGACAGGGGGAGAACCCACCGCCGCCGCTGCCACCGTCGACGTGGCCATCGCGCCCCTCCCCTCCTCCTCTATCCTCTCTCCTCGTTGCAATCCCTTCTCTCCCCTCTCTGACGCAAGACCCCGCACCCCCCTCAAACAACGAAACCCCACGCAGCCTCCACCTAAAACCGCCAATCGCCGCCTTCACCAAGTACCCCCCCCCCGAGCCGCCTTTAGCCTCCGACGCCTCCATGCCCCCCTTTTTCCACGGTAAAATTTATTTATATTCATTTTATTTTCTGTTTTAATATATAATGGCATATAAAAAAATTAGTTTTTTATGAATATGTAGCGAATGAAAGTTCAATTTTTAAAAGCAAAAGGTTTGATTTTTATCATTAAAAAGATTCGATTTTTAATCGTGAAAAGGTTGGATTTTTAATTGTATGAAGTAGCGAGGGAAAATATAATTTTTCCATGTATGTAGTAAAATAAAAATATGATTTTTATATCATAGAGATCATAAAAATATAATTTTTATATGATGTGAAGGATAAAAATATAATTTTTATATAGTAGAGTTAATAAAAATATGATTTTTATATTATATAGATAATAAAAATTCGATCTTTATTATTTAGGCAATATAAAAATATAATTTTTATTATATTGCTAGCAAGATAAAAATATATTTTTTATCATGGAAGTAGCGTTGTAAAGGAGTGATATTTACATATGTGGAAGCGATATAAAAATATATTTTTTATTATGAAGTTAGCGTGATAAAAATATGATCTTTATTATATGAACACCGTTATAAAAATAGAATTTTTATCTATATAGTGGCGATATAAAAATAGAATTTTTATCCATATAGAGCGAATTAAAAATGTGATTTTAATATATGTAGTGGCTACGGACAGTGAAAGTGACGAAAGGTGAGCACGACGAAGATTTCTACATAAGAAGAGTCGTGGTGTTTGGATTAGCTAGTCAGTGAGAACTTCTCACTTTAAATCTTGTTTTCTAATTAAAAATTATATACTAGGATGCAGACGGTGCTTAGCAGCACCTGACACCCGTCGTCCACAGACCATGGACGGCTTGTTCGTTTGATTGATGTGTTGTGAAAATTGATTGTGATGTGGAGTGATTGAAAATAAATATCATGTGTTGATATAAATTAATTATCATTAAAAATATAATTTTTAACGTGAATGTGAATAAATAAATATTCATTTACAAACCGGACGGTTTGTTTATGTACACCTATTTGAAGGATATTCATTGGGACGATAAATTTTACACGTCGTCCAACGGCACAAATAATATTCAGTGTTTGTGAATTGAAACCCAACACGGGTGTTGGGATGATATTTGACGTACACTAATCCCAATTGTTTAAAGGTATGTCGATTGTTTGATTGACAGAATGTGTAAGCGTTAATTGTTTATATTTAATGCTTATGCAGTTGCGTGGTGCACTTTGGATGATGGTTGATTATTTATCATTGCTATTATATACATGTGTTGTATGGAATCCATATAATTAACATTATATGGTGATTGATTGGGCCTCATTCCAATTGGAAAATAAAGAATAGAATAAAATATATATTCATGTTTTGAATAGAATAAATAGTCATGCGTTGACGATGCTCATGTGTTGAGAATATTCATGTGTTGAAACTTATCATGTGTTGAGTAAAATATTTTAATAATAAAATTTACATCTTTATCATATTTAAGATTAGAAACTAACTGGAAACTAGATGAGATGAGTGGTTTCCTGGGTATTGATCTGATGTTGGTTTCGGCCTTCGGGGTTAATACTTAGGGAATCATTCTCTTACTACTTTACAGTTGGAGTTTGATTAAAAATCAAACGATAGATACCATAATTTTATAAAATATATTAAATAATAGGAAGAGTCATGAGTTGACAGTGCTCATGTGTTGAGAATATTCATGTGTTGAAAGAAATATAGATTCATGTGTTGAATAGAATAAATATTCATTTGTTGAAAAGAATAACGAAGTTATTGAAATATATAAAGCCGTGTTGATTAGAGATGCGCCATTTTGACGCGAACCATATTTATATCAATAATATTCGTTTTTATAAAGATTATAGAAAAGGAAGTGATTTCAAAATATATCGTTTTGAAAATATTATCATTTGTATATCGGTGATGTGGAATATTCAATTTCGATTCGAAATTGAATATGAAGTTGAAATCGTTTCGAAAACGAATTTAAAACGATTTATAAAATACGTTTTAAAAGGAAATCGAAGATATATATATATATATATACATACATACATATATATATATATATATATATATATATATATAATGGCCTGAATAGAACGCGCCGCGCCGCGGCAGTTTGTGAATTTCGACCATTGACTTCGAATGGACATTACGGGAGATCCGACCATCGGATTCTCCTAAATCTGGAACCGTTGGATTCGTGTCGAAAAGAGATTTCCAATGAGTATTAGAAATTTGAAATATAACGGTTGGATTTGGAATTATGTCGCTGTAAGTGCAGTTCGATGGCCATTGATGGAAATCGACTGTACGGGTCGTGATAAAATTATTAAAAATATCAGTAATTTGTGTAAAATCATAAGACCTGATTTGGGAAGAAATGGGATGAAAAACTCCATATTTGAAAAGATAAAAATAGATTTTTATCGAAATGAACTAGTTTTGAACTAGAATTAAAATCAATTTAATTTTGAAATAACTAAATTGAATTTGAAAGTGATTTTAAAAATAATCAAAATTTCCAATACGCGAATTGGAATGGATTTGAATCAAAATTATCTTCGGAATATTTCGATGTTGGATTTCGTGATTATACAGATATGGTTGTGGAAATTTGAAAGATATATTTATATCGTTATTTCCAATACGATATTTGTTGGTCGTAGAATTTGATATTGAATATAAGCCGATATATTTTCTATTCAGAGCCTTGTATATAATATCAAATGTGATTTGGGTTTATCGTGAACCGTCTTTTAGACGACATTGGTTCTTTAACCCAGTTAAAGAGAGGATATTGATTTGTGGGAAGATTAAAACTAAGTGGAGTTTTAATGAATCTGTAATTAAATTGAAATGTGAATTGACAATTTAAATTATCAAAATTGGAAATTGATCGAGAATGGAGTACCACCAGTTTTGCTCTAAGGCGATAATTAAATCTTTAATTAGATTTGAGCGTGAAATGGTAATTAATTTTACCGATAGCACCGTGGTGTTAGATATGGAGTATTACCAATTTTGCTCCATGGGATGAATAGGTTGGGATTGGGAAATAAAATAAATAATTACTTCGGTGTTGTTCGCTAATCCCAATTAGTTTGAAATGATATCCAAAAGAAGATTAAAGAATAAATTTAGAAGAATTTATCTTTGATAAAATTAATGGGAACCTTTCCCTAAGGGTGTGAAAGTTTGAATAAAAGAATATTCTAAATTGGAATGAGGCGTATGTTGTGTTTGTATAACATTTGTTTATTATATACGTGGGATATTCGGAAAGGCCGGGTTTATACCCATTCTGAATAACCGATTCGACGATATGTCGAAGATGAAGACGGTGGTTGAAGACCAGAAGTCTTCACATCGTTTGGGTGATTACTGATGATCTTGATTGGGCTGTACACCCAAGATGAAGGAATCAGTTGGTGATCGTCCAGATGTACTTGGAGATCGATGGATATGCGAGGAAGCGCCTCTGGTTTCGTTCAGATCCAGAACGAACTTGTAAATGGACTGTGTGTTTGACATTGGATTTTATTCTGTGTTGATTGATCTCTATTAAATATACATCTGTTTGGCGGCGGAGAATTTATTCTCTTACTTAACGCCCTTCTCTGAGACGTACGAGCTTAGAGGTTGTATATCGATGGACATCAGTCGCATGGAGTGAATTGCCTGTGTGGCATGCCTAAGTGGCAAATGATCAAGGCTCATGTTGAAAAGAAAAGTCTTATGGTTGATGATCAAAGCACGGCCTATGTCGCGCAGCTTTGTGTATAGCGTGAATTCGCGAGCCTCACACCTCGGTATGAGTCAAAAACGGGATAGTGACTGTAGTGAGAGCACGACGTTTCTTTCTAGCTAGTGGTGGTGTCAGTGCTTAAATTGGCTGACATTTATATACTTTTCACCTGTGTGGTTGTTGGAATGCGAGGCGCCTCAGATATAGGTCTGTTAGGACCGGGAAACGTGTGTTCAGGAATAACTAATTCTCAAAAGTAAGAGAGGACCGGCCCTGAAGATCCAAGGACCGCTGTGTGTGGTCCTGAGATATTTGCTAGAGTGTCTCGAACGGAGAGGAGCTTGCCCCTTCGACTCATGACAGAAATCCAATTTCCAATACGTGATATTGCGGTTTTATTTGTAGAACCTAGTATGGCGACATAATGGTATGGGTCATTAATGCCGTCTATGATTGATATTTATGATTGAAATTTTTTTGACACTATACATTTATCATAGTATCAAATAATGTGTTTTTCACGTATCAAGCATGCTTTGGATCGTGTCTTGATCGCGTCTTGATTTCATACGAGACACTCAAAAACTCGAAACCCAATTTACTCCTTAAAACCTAAATCCACTTCGATCGTCAGATTTACGCAATAGGAAAAATATCTGAGATTTTTCCCTTAATCTATGGACCCTTGCGCCTCTCTAGTATTTACGACGTCGAACTCGGTTATGGGGATCGTCGGAAAAAGCCTCAAGGACCATTTCTGTTCATCTCGCGATATCCCATTATCCACAACCCAAAAAATCGTGATAGCTACTCTAAAATTCTTGATTTCCTCCCTAGATCGTATTCATATGCCTGAATTATTATTCCGCAATGATCGAAAATTCATGTGTAAACTTATGTTACAGGTAAACATGTTTTTCTCTGGTCATATCAATATAAATCCTAAAACTATTTTTACTATAACCTAAGGGTCTAAGTGGTAATTTTCAGGAAGAAATACAAATCCGTATTTGCTTGAATCTTGGTTATTGATTTTTCAATATCATGGTGGTGACTGGTTTTACAGAGCAGTATTTGTTTTCAGGTGTTCTTGAGCATTGTCGATTATCAGGAAATTGTTTATATAAATATCATGACAATGAATCTTAACATATAATCAGATACCTACTTATATAACTTCAATTCATCTTAGAAAAAGAATTTAAGATCAAAACAGAAGTTAGTTTACTCACAAAAGTTTCAACTCTTCTTTTCTGTTTTATATATGCTGCTGTTTCCTTTTTGCTTTCCAGATTTCAAATGATTTTTGTGTGGAGAAATACATGGTCTCAAGTGGTATTTATAGCAAGGATTCACTATTAAACAAATAGCCTATATTATAAGGATTGGTAGGCACTACAGTGTATATACTTCTAGACTTTCATTTCAAATCTTATTCAATTGTTTTCCAGGAGGCTTTGGTAAGAAGAAATCCATTGTTAAATTAGATATTTTCTATTTCCGCTTGTCCTTGCCTATCCTTTTTGAAGGAAATTGCAACAACCTGGAAATTCTGAGCCAATTTAAAATTTTTATTATGGCGATTTTAGCGAATTTCGGATATTTAAAATGAATTATTTTAAATAATAACGACGAAGAATTTAGTTTGAATGGAATTAGAAGGTATATATTTATATTGATCGTCGTTAGAATATAAATAATTATTTATAATTATAAAAGCAATTGAAAATGGCGTGGTAGTTCGATAATTCGATTTCAAATTTCAAATGAATGTACAGGATTCAAAATAAACCTGATTTTAGCGAAACCAAAAAAAGTAGAATCTATTTGAGAATATCTTTCCAACGAACCCGAAAAATTGAAATTTCATAGCGGGAATCAAAAGTTATGCCCAGTTGAAAATTCAGAGTAGTCGCTATGGAATTCTGGCCCTTAAAAATTGAAAATTTTCATACGACCTCGGTTTTCGACGAAACCACTTTTATTGGATCCGCGATGTCAAGTTATTGCTAGGTTTCAAAGTTCATAATTTTTCGAATCGATATGTGAGCGTGGCAAAGGAAAACGCATTTGACCAGTTTTAGTTGATTTTAATCGACTGGAAAATGGCCATTTTTCAAACGGTCCCAGAATTTGGCGAAATTAGTTTTGTTAGAATCATATCGTCAATACGAAGATAGAAAATATTTTTTTTGAATTTTTAGAGACTGTACGTGGCCCAGGTAAATTGAAATGCGCGTTCAGATTCAATATATAGTTTTATATTTTTATTTTGATGAAAACTGATCGAAACGATCGAATCAGCTTACGATACATATCCCACTGTGTTCGGAATGAGGGTAATTAGCTATGGACGACAATTGGTGGGTTCGATTTCAAGGTCGAAACAAAAAGTTGCTTTTTGAAAATAAATAATATATAAAATACCACCTCACCCCCTCTTATATCCTCTCAGCCCCCCCCCCCCCCACGTTATTCTTCAGAAAGGTAAATAAAGAAAAAGAAAAGGGAGGAATGACGGGGGGGGGGGGAGAACCCGCCTCCGCTGCTGCCACCGTCGGCGTGGCCATCGCGCCCCTCCCCTCCTCCTCTATCCTCTCTCCTCCCTGCGATCCCTTCTCTCCCCTCTCTGACGCAAGACCCCGCACCCCTCCCCTCAAACCACGAAACCCCATGCCGCCCACCGCCGCATTCACCAAGTCCGCCCCCCCGATCCGCATTCAACCTCCGACGCCTCCATGCCCCCCTTTTTCCACGGTAAAATTTATTTATATTCATTTTATTTTCTGTTTTAATATATAATGGCGTATAAAAAAAATTATATTTTTATGAATATGTAGTGAATGAAATTAGATTTTTAAAAGCAAAAGGTTTGATTTTTATCATTAAAAAGATTCGATTTTTAATCGTGAAAAGATTGGATTTTTAATTGTATGAAGTAGCGAGGGAAAATATATTTTTTCCATGTATGTAGTAAAATAAAAATATGATTTTTATATCATAGAGATCATAAAAATATAATTTTTATATGATGTGAAGGATAAAAATATAATTTTTATATAGTAGAGTTAATAAAAATATGTTTTTTATATTATATAGATAATAAAAATTCGATCTTTATTATGTAGGCAATATAAAAATATAAGTTTTATTATATTGCTAGCAAGATAAAAATATAATTTTTATCGTGGAAGTAGCGTTGTAAAGGAGTGATATTTACATATTTGGAAGCAATATAAAAATATAATTTTTATTATGAAGTTAGCGTGATAAAAATATGATCTTTATTATATGAACACCGTTATAAAAATAGAATTTTTATCTATATAGTGGCGACATAAAAACAGATTTTTTATCCATATAGAGTGAATTAAAAATGTGATTTTTATATATGAAGTGGCTACGGACAGTGAAAGTGACGAAAGGCGAGCATGGCGAGGATTTCTACATAAGAAGAGTCGGGGCGTTTGGATTAGCTAGTCGGTGAGAACTTCTCACTTTAAATCTTGTTTTCTAGTTAAAAATTATATACTAGGATGCAGACGGTGCTTAGCAGCACCCGACACCCGTCGTCCACAGACCATGGACGGCTTGTTTGTTTGATTGATGTGCTGTGAAAATCGATTGTGATGTGGAGTGATTGAAAATAAATATTCATGTGTTGAAATAAATAAATTATCATTAAAAATATAATTTTTAATGTGAATGTGAATAAATAAATATTCATTTACAAACCGGACGGTTTGTTTATGTACACCTATTTGAAGGATATTGATTGGGATGACAAATTTTACACGTCGCCCAACGGCACAAATAATATTCAGTGTTCGTGAATTGAAACCCCACATGGATGTTGGGATGATATTTGACGTACACTAATCCCAATTGTTTAGTGGTATGTCGATCGTTTGATTGACAGACTGTGTAAGCGTTAATTATTTATATTTAATGCTTATGCAGTTGTGTTGTGCACTTTGGATGATGGTTGATTATTTATCGTTGCTATTATATACATGTGTTGTATGAAATTCATATAATTAACATTATATGGTGATTGATTAGGCCTCATTCCAATTGGGAAATAAAGAATAGAATAAAATATATATTCATGTGTTGAATAGAATAAATAGTCATGTGTTGACGATGCTCATGTGTTGAGAATATTCATGTGTTGAAACTTATCACGTGTTGAGTAAAATATTTTAATAATAAAATTTACATCTTTATCATATTTAAGATTAGAAACTAACTGGAAACTAGATGAGATGAGTGGTTTCCTGGGTATTGATCTGATGTTGGTTTCGGCATTCGGGGTTAATACTTAGGGAATCATTCTCTTACTACTTTACAGTTGGAGTTTGAATAAAAATCAAACGATAGATTCCATAATTTTATAAAATTTATTAAATAATAGGAAGAGTCATGTGTTGACAGTGCTCATGTGTTGAGAATATTCATGTGTTGAAAGAAATATAGATTCATGTGTTGAATAGAATAAATATTCATTTGTTGAAAAGAATAATGAAGTTATTGAAATATATAAAGCCGTGTTGATTAGAGATGCGCCATTTTGACGCGAACGATTTTTATATCGATAATATTCGTTTTTATAATGATTATAGAAAAGGATGTGATTTCAAAATATAACGTTTTGAAAATATTATCATTTGTCTATCGATGATGTGGAATATTCAATTTCGATTCGAAATTGAATATGAAGTTGAAATTGTTTCGAAAACAAATTTAAAATGATTTATAAAATACGTTTTAAAAGGAAATCAACAATATATATATATATATATATATATATATATTATATAATGGCCTGAATAGAATGCGCTGCGCCGCGACAGTTTGTAAATTTCGACCATTGACTTCGAATGGACATTACGGGAGATTCGACCATCGGATTCTCCTAAAACTGGAACCGTTGGGTTCGTATCGAAAAGAGAGTTCCAATGAATATTAGAAATTTGAAATCTAACGGTTGGATTTGGAATTATGTCCAAATCAAATTTGGAAAAGGTCGCTGTAAGTGCAGTTCGATGGCCGTTAATGGAAATCGACTGTACGGGTCGTGATAAAATTATTAAAAATATCAATAATTTGTGTAAAATCATAAGACCTGATTTGGGAAGAAATGGGATGAAAAACTCCATATTTGAAAAGATAAAAATAGATTTTTATCGAAATGAACTAGTTTTGAACTAGAATTAAAATCAATTTAATTTTGAAATAACTAAATTGAATTTGAAAGTGATTTTAAAAATAAACAAAATTACCAATACGCGAATTGGAATGGATTTGAATCAAAATTATCTTCGGAATATTTCGATGTTAGATTTCGTGATTACACAGATATGGTTGTGGAAATTTGAAAGATATATTTATATCGTTATTTCCAATACGATATTTGTTGGTCGTAGAATTTGATATTGAATATAAGCCGATATATTTTCTATTCAGAGCCTTGTATATAATATCAAATGTGATTTGGGTTTATCGTGAACCGTGTTTTAGACGACATTTGTTCTTTAACCCATATAAAGACAGGATATTGATTTGTGGGAAGATTAAAACTAAGTGGAGTTTTAATGAATCTGTAATTAAATTGAAATGTGAATTGATAATTTAAATTATCAAAATTGGAAAGTGATCGAGAATGGAGTACCACCAGTTTTGCTCCAAGGCGATAATTAAATCTTTAATTAGATTTGAGCGTGAAATGGTAATTAATTTTACCGATAGCACCGTGGTGTTAGATATGGAGTATTACCAATTTTGCTCCATGGGATGAATAGGTTGGGATTGGAAAATAAAATAAATAATTACTTCGGTGTGGTTCGCTAATCCCGACTAGTTTGAAATGATATCCAAAAGAAGATTAAAGAATAAATTTAGAAGAATTTATCTTTGATAAAATTAATGGGAACCTTTCCCTAAGAGTGTGAAAGTTTGAATAAAAGAATATTCTAAACTGGAATGAGGCGTATGTTGTGTTTGTATAACATTTGTTTATTATATACGTGGGTTATTCGGAAAGGCCGGGTTTATACCCATTCTGAATAACCGATTCGACGATATGTCGAAGATGAAGACGGTGGTTGAAGACCAGAAGTCTTCACATCATTTGGGTGATTACTGATGATCTTGATTGGGCTGTACACCCGAGATGAGGGAATTAGTTGGTGATCGTCCAGACGTACTTGGAGATCGATGGATATGCGAGGAAAGTGCCTCCGGTTTCATTCAGACCCAGAACGAACTTGTAAATGGACTGTGTGTTTGACATTGGATTTTATTCTGTGTTGATTGATCTCTATTAAATATACATCTGTTTGGCGGCGGAGAATTTATTCTCTTACTTAACGCCCTTCTCTGAGACGTACGAGCTTAGAGGTTGTATATCGATGGACATCAGTCGTATGGAGTGAATTGCCTGTGTGGCACGCCTAAGTGGCAAATGATCAAGGCTTCTGTTGAAAAGCAAAGTCTTATGGTTGATGATCAAAGCACGGCCTGTGTCGCGCAACTTTGTGTATAGCGTGAATTCGCGAGCCTCACACCTCGGTATGAGTCAAAAACGGGATAGTGACTATAGGGAGAGCACGACGTTTCCTTCTAGCTTGTGGTGGTGTCAGTGCTTAAACTGGCTGACATTTATATACTTTTCACCTGTGTGGTTGTTGGAATGCGAGGCGCCTCGGATATAGGTCTGTTAGGACCGAGAAACGTGTGTTCAGGAATAACTAATCCTCAAAAGTAAGAGAGGACCGGCCCTGAAGATCCGAGGATCGCTGTGTGTGGTCCTGAGATATTTGCTAGAGTGTCTCGAATGGAGAGGAGCTTGCCCCTTCGACTCATGACAGAAATCCAATTTCCAATACGTGATATTGCGGTTTTATTTGTAGAACCTAGTATGGCGATATAGTGGTATGGGTCATTAATGCCGTCTATGATTGATATTTATGATTGAAATTGTTTTGACACTATACATTTATCATAGTATCAAATAATGTGTTTTTAACTTATGAAGCATGCTTTGGCTATTATAAGGTAAAAACCCTATCCTCCGGTTTGTGTTGCATTGTGTGATGGGACCTGGGTCTTATAATATCTTCATTTTTCTTTATTTAGCATTGCGCTGTTTGTTTTATGCACTGGTATTCTTGGGAGGAAACCCGTTCCGTGTTATACGGCGTGGTCCCGTGATTTACCTAACTTTAAAATAAAGATTAATAACTGTTTTAGTTTTCGCACCGGTCACATGACTGACCTGGAGTTTATTGTTTTAACCTAAACTCTGGGTGCCCTTATTTTCGACACGGACAACTAGTAGTTTTGGTTTTGCAGATTTCCATTCACAGGATCCTGGTTTATAGCTGAAGTGATATTCAGAAAGCTCTGCATACGTATATCTCCTTTCAGTTAGGTGTTGTATTATCTTTCCGCTGCTATGTATTTAAATGTAATTTAAATCTCTGATATTTATCGAATGTGTAATATTTATTCATACTCTGTATATTCTTGTATCTGATGGAATTGTTGTAATAAACAATGAAATGTTCTTCTGTTGGCGTTCTGATGTGTCTTGTCCTCAACGCAATTCGTTCTTTCCTTACCGGGGAAGTTCAGGTCGTGTCAATTTGGTATCAGAGCTTTGGTTTACAGAGCTCAAGAACAAGACACATTAGAACCAAACGAAAGAATTCATCAGAGATTGGATGAGTAATATCCAATTAGAATGACTCGTTAGTGATAGGATCAGTAGTATCCTAGAACGAGTGTGAAGAGTATATTTTTTAAATGAAAACAATGTTGTTTTGAAATTTAAATCGTTTATTCGTATTTGAATATTTTTTTTATATTGAATTTGGACAATCGAGTATATAAAGATTTTGCATATACGCGTCATGAACGTATATTCAAAGTTTTAATATACTGGATAGATATAGAATCACACTCTAGTCACTCGGGGACAATTCTGATGATGATTGCAACATCATCAGTATTAATATTCGAGTTTCGAAGGTGTGATATCTATATATTTCCATTATACTGGTGTGAGATCCAAAACTATATAGGATTATTTGTTGTGATTTGGCATCAAAAACATGATTTTCTGTATATATATCAAAATTATGAATTTGAAACGATAATTCACTAATTGATTGCTAGTTGTATTGTTTGTTTATTTGTTTGATATTTTGAACCATTTAGCCTAATTGAATTGAATATTGAACTGTATTGAAAAATGATTACAAAAGCATGCATATATATGTACTTATATTGAACAGGTCATAGCAAGGAGGCTAAAGCAGAAGAATAAAATTGTTTGCCCGACAAATAGGTACATATTTATTGTATTTCTGTGGGTTTGGATGATTTTATGAGCCGATTGGCAAGTTGCTTGGCTTTTTCTTTTTCTTTTTCTTTTGGATTGAACAAGGCCAAGGGAGGCTATATGAAATATCCCGAAGTTCCCGAAGTCCCCGGTGCAGGGGAGGTTATGGCGAAATTTTTCGGAAATTTAGGGTGTTAGCCAAATTTTTGGAAAATTTGAAAAGTTCTTAGAAACTAAAAAGTTGAAGAACTTAAGCCGTAATGAAAATAATGGAAGTTGAGTGGATTAGTTAAACAACTTTCGGCTCCGTTCCTTTTCGTGGACGAAAAGTTTTAAGTGGGGGAGATTGTAACAACCCGGAAATTTTGAGCTAATTTAAAATTTTTATTTTGGCGATTTTAGCGAATTTTGAATATTTAAAATGAATTATTTTAAATAATAACGATGTAGAATTTAGTTTGAATGGAATTAGAACGTATATATTTATATAGATCATCGTTAGAATATAAATAATTATTTATAATTATAAAAGGAATTGAAAATGGCGCGGCAGTTCGATAATTCGATTTCAAATTTCAAATGAATGTACAGGATTCAAAATAAACAGGATTTTAGCAAAACCAAAAATAGTAGAATCTATTTGAGAATATCTTTCCAACGAATCCGAAAAATTGAAATTTCATAGCGGAATCAAAAGTTATGCCCAGTTGAAAATTCAGAATAGTCGCTATGAAATTCTGGCCCTTAAAATTGAAAATTTTGCATACGACCTCGGTTTTTGACGAAACCACTTTTGTTGGATTCGTGATGTCAAGTTATTGCTAGTTTTCAAAATTCATAATTTTTCGAATCGATATGTGAGCGTGGCAAAGGAAAACGCGTTTGACCAGTTTAAGTTGATTTTAATCGACTGGAAAATGGCCATTTTTCAAACGGTCCCAGAATTTGACGAAATTAATTTTTTCAGAACCGTATCGTCAATACGAAGGTAGAAAATATTTTTCTGGAATTTTTAGAGACTATACGTGGCCCAGGTAAATTGAAATGCACGTTCAAATTCAATATATAGATCTATTTTTTCATTTTGACGAAAACTGATCGAAACGATCGAATCAGCTTACGATACATATCCCACTGTGTTCGGAATAGGGGTAATTAGCTATGGACGACGGTCGGTGGGTTCGATTTTGAGGTCGAAATAAAAAGTTGCTTTTTGAAAATAAATAATTAAATAATATATAAAATAACACCTCACCCTCTCTTATATCCTCTCAGGCCCCCACGTTATTCTTCAGAAATGTAAATAAAAGAAAAGAAAAAGAATACGAAAAAGAAAAGGGAGGAGGGAGAACCCACCGCCGCCGCTGCCACCGTCGGCGTGGCCATCGCGCCCCTCCCCTTCTCCTCTATCCTCTCTCCTCCCTGCGATCCCTTCTCTCCCCTCTCTGACGCAAGACCCCGCACCCCCCTCAAACCACGAAACCCCACGCCGCCTCCACCTGAAACCGCCCACCGCCGCCTTCACCAAGTCCGGCCATCAATCCGCCTTCAGCCTCCGACGCTTCCATGCCCCCCTTTTTCCATGGTAAAATTTATTTATATTCATTTTATTTTCTGTTTTAATATATAATGGCATATGAAAAAATTAGATTTTTATGAATATGTAGCAAATGAAACTTCGATTCTTAAAAGCAAAAGGTTTGATTTTTATCATTAAAAAGATTCGATTTTTAATCGTGAAAAGGTGGGATTTTAATTGTATGAAGTAGCGAGGGAAAATATAATTTTTCCATGTATGTAGTAAAATAAAAATATGATTTTTATATCATAGAGATCATAAAAATATAATTTTTATATGATGTGAAGGATAAAAATATAATTTTTATATAGTAGAGTTAATAAAAATATGTTTTTTATATTATATAGATAATAAAAATTCGATCTTTATTATGTAGGCAATATAAAAATATAAGTTTTATTATATTGCTAGCAAGATAAAAATATAATTTTTATCGTGGAAGTAGCGTTGTAAAGGAGTGATATTTACATATTTGGAAGCAATAAAAATATAATTTTTATTATGAAGTTAGCGTGATAAAAATATGATCTTTATTATATTAACACCGTTATAAAAATAGAATTTTTATCTATATAGTTGCGATATAAAAACAGAATTTTTATCCATATAGAGAGAATTAAAAATGTGATTTTTATATATGTAGTGGCTACGGACAGTGAAAGTGACGAAAGGCGAGCATGGCGAAGATTTCTACATAAGAAGAGTCGCGGCGTTTGGATTAGCTAGTCGGTGAGAACTTCTCACTTTAAATCTTGTTTTCTAGTTAAAAATTATATACTAGGATGCAGACGGTGCTTAGCAGCACCCGACACCCGTCGTCCACAGACCATGGACGGCTTGTTTGTTTGATTGATGTGCTGTGAAAATTGATTGTGATGTGGAGTGATTGAAAATAAATATTCATGTGTTGAAATAAATAAATTATCGTTAAAAATATAATTTTTAATGTGAATGTGAATAAATAAATATTCATTTACAATCCGGACGGTTTGTTTATGTACACCTATTTGAAGGATATTGATTGGGATGACAAATTTTACACGTCGCCCAACGGCACAAATAATATTCAGTGTTTGTGAATTGAAACCCCACATGGATGTTGGGATGATATTTGACGTACACTAATCCCAATTGTTTAGTGGTATGTCGATCGTTTGATTGACAGACTGTGTAAGCGTTAATTATTTATATTTAATGCTTATGCAGTTGTGTTGTGCACTTTGGATGATGGTTGATTATTTATCGTTGCTATTATATACATGTGTTGTATGGAATCCATATAATTAACATTATATGGTGATTGATTGGGCCTCATTCCAATTGGGAAATAAAGAATAGAATAAAATATATATTCATGTGTTGAATAGAATAAATAGTCATGTGTTGATGATGCTCATGTGTTGAGAATATTCATGTGTTGAAACTTATCATGTGTTGAGTAAAATATTTTAATAATAAAATTTACATCTTTATCATATTTAAGATTAGAAACTAACTGGAAACTAGATGAGATGAGTGGTTTCCTGGGTATTGATCTGATGTTGGTTTCGGCCTTCGGGGTTAATACTTAGGGAATCATTCTCTTACTACTTTACAGTTGGAGTTTGATTAAAAATCAAACGATAGATACCATAATTTTATAAAATATATTAAATAATAGGAAGATTCATGTGTTGACAGTGCTCATGTGTTGAGAATATTCATGTGTTGAAAGAAATATAGATTCATGTGTTGAATAGAATAAATATTCATTTGTTGAAAAGAATAATGAAGTTATTGAAATATATAAAGCCGTGTTGATTAGAGATGCGCCATTTTGACGTGAACGATTTTTATATCGATAATATTCGTTTTTATAATGATTATAGAAAAGGATGTGATTTCAAAATATAACGTTTTGAAAATATTATCATTTGTATATCGATGATGTGGAATATTCAATTTCGATTCGAAATTGAATATGAAGTTGAAATCATTTCGAAAACGAATTTAAAATGATTTATAAAATACGTTTTAAAAGGAAATCGACGAAATATATAATATATATATATATTATATATATAATGGCCTGAATAGAACGCGCCGCGCCGCGGTTGTTCGTGAATTTCGACCATCGACTTCGAATGGACATTACGGGAGATTTGACCGTCGGATTCTCCTAAAACCGGAACCGTTGGGTTCGTATCGAAAAGAGCTTTCCAATGAATATTAGAAATTTGAAATCTAACGGTTGGATTTGGAATTATGTCCAAATCAAATTTGGAAAAGGTCGGTGTAAGTGCAGTTCGATGGCCGTTGATGGAAATCGACTATACGAGCCGTGATAAAATTATTAAAAATATCAATAATTTGTGTAAAATCATAAGACATGATTTGGGAAGAATTGGGATGAAAAACTCCATATTTGAAAAGATAAAATAGATTTTTATCGAAATGAACTAGTTTTGAACTAGAATTAAAATCAATTTATTTTTGGAATAAATAAATTGAATTTGAAAGTGATTTTTAAAATAATCAAAATTCCCAATACGCGAATTGGAATGGATTTGAATCGAAATTATCTTCGGAATATTTCGATGTTGGATTTCGTGATTATACAGATATGGTTGCGGAAATTTGAAAGATATATTTATATCGTTATTTCCAATACGATATTTGTTGGTCGTAGAATTTGATATTGAATATAAGCCGATATATTTTCAATTCAGAGCCTTGTATATAATATCAAATGTGATTTGGGTTTATCGTGAACCGCGTTTTAGATGACATTGGTTCTTTAACCCAGTTAAAGACAGGATATTGATTTGTGGGAAGATTAAAACTAAGTGGAGTTTTAATGCATCTGTAATTAAATTGAAATGTGAATTGATAATTTAAATTATCAAAATTGGAAAGTAATCGAGAATGGAGTACCACCACTTTTGCTCCAAGGCGATAATTAAATCTTTAATTATATTTGAGCGTGAAATGGTAATTAATTTTACCGATAGCACCGCGGTGTTAGATATGGAGTATTACTAATTTTTCTCCATGTGATGAATATGTTGGGATTGGGAAATAAAATAAATAATTACTTTGGTGTGGTTCGCTAATCCCGACTAGTTTGAAATGATATCCAAAAGAAGATTAAAGAATAAATTTAGAAGAATTTATCTTTGATAAAATTAATGGGAACCTTTCCCAAAGAGTGTGAAAGTTTGAATAAAAGAGTATTCTAAATTGGAATGAGGCGTATGTTGTGTTTGTATAAAATTTGTTTATTATATACGCGGGTTATTCGGAAAAGCTGGGTTTATACCCATTCTGAATAACCGATTCAACGATATGTCGAAGATGAAGACGGTGGTTGAAGACCGAAAGTCTTCACATCGTTTGGGTGATTACTGATGATCTTGATTGGGCTATACATCCAGGATGAGGGAATCAGTTGGTGATCGTCCAGACGTACTTGGAGATCGATGGATATGCGAGGAAAGTGCCTCCGGTTTCGTTCAGACCCAGAACGAACATGTAAATGGACTGTGTGTCTGACATTGGATTTTATTCTATGTTGATCGATCTCTGTTAAATATACATCTGTTTGGCGGCGGAGAATTTATTCTCTTGCACAACGCCTCTCTCTGAGACGTACGAGCTCAGAGGTTGTATATCAATGGACATCAGCCGCATGGTGTGAATTGCTTGTGTGGCACGCCTAATTGGCAAATGATCAAGGCTTCTGTTGAAAAGCAAAGTCTTGTGGTTGATGATCAAAGCACGACCTGTGTGGCGCAACTTTGTGTATAGCGTGAATTCGCGAGCCTCACACCTCTATATGAGTCAAAAACGGGATAATGACTGCAAGGAGAGCACGACGTTTCTTTCTAGCTAGTGGTGGTGTCAGTGCTTAAACTGGCTGGCATTTATATACTTTTCACCTGTGTGGTAGTTGGAATGCGAGGCGCCTTGGATATAGGTTTGTTAGGACTGAGAAACGTGTGTTCAGGAATAACTAATCCTCAAAAGTAAGAGAGGACTGGCCCTGAAGATCCATAGATCGCTGTGTCTGGTCCTGAGACATTTGTTAGAGTGTCTCGAACGGAGAGGAGCTTGCTCCTTGCCTCGACTCATGATGGAAATCCAATTTCCAATACGTGATATTGCGGTTTTATTTGTAGAACCTAGTATGGCGACATAGTGATATGGGTCATTAATGCCGTCTATGATTGATATTTATGATTGAAATTGTTTTGACACTATACATTTATCATAATATCAAATAATGTGTTTTTAACGTATCAAGCATGCTTTGGCTATTATAAGGAAAAAACCCCATCCTTCGGCTTGCGTTGCATTGTGTGATGGGACCTGGGTCTTATAAAAGCTTCATTTTTCTTTATTTAGCATTGCGCTGTTTGTTTTATGCACTGGTATTCTTGGGAGGAAACCCGTTCCGTGTTATACGGCGTGGTCCCTTGATTTACCTAACTTTAAAATAAAGATTTATAACTGTTTTAGTTCTCACACCAGTCACATGACTGACCTGGATTTATTGTTTTAACCTAAACTCTGGTTGCCCTTATCTTCGACACGGGCAGCTATTAGTTTTGGTTTTGTAGATTTACATTAACAGGATCCTGGTTTATAGCTGAAGTGATATTCGGAAAGCTCTGTTTCCGTATATCTCCTTTCAGTTATGTGTCGTATTATCTTTCTGCTGCTATGTATTTAAATGTAATTTAAATCTATGATATTTATCGAATGTGTAATATTTATTCATACTCTGTATATTCTCGTATCTGATGGAATTGCTGTAATAAACAATAAATGTTCTTCTGTTGGCGTTCTGACGTGTCTTGTCCTCAACGTAATTCGTTCTTTCCTTACTGGGGAAGTTCGAGTCGTGTCCAAAGTCTTTCCAAAGCCATACTTCTTAAATGTTGTGGATTTCTTTGATTTGGTTTGCAATTATAAAAGAGTTTTGTTTGCAAGATATTTTCTTAAAAATGATTTAATACTTGCAAGTTGTATAGCCTTCTTAGGTGATGGTTCTAAGCCTAACTTAGCTCTACTATTTGATGTTAAATCACATTAAGGATCTTATTTTTATATGACTTGCTCTTGTTTTGTTTTTATCTACATTACCCTTTGAGATTTTTACTGCGGAAATTTACCAAATAGTTTGTGAGCATGTCCTTTTACATGTTTATGCATGTTGAATGGCCAAATTGTTTTCCTGCACATAATTTCTTTACTAACCCTTATTTTCTCCAAGGTTCATTTACATTATTCAAGTGATAAAATGCCTCTTTATATGTGTACATTTTGCTATCACTTTTATGTACATAGTTAAAGCTTTTAGTTGCATTATTTTCCTTTGAATTCATGTTAGACTATACATATATATGTATGTTGTTACACTTATATTATGATCTATGTTTTAATGTTTCATACTTATATCATGTTTTCAAAT
Source organism: Allium sativum (assembly GCA_030737875.1). Lineage (NCBI taxonomy): Eukaryota > Viridiplantae > Streptophyta > Magnoliopsida > Asparagales > Amaryllidaceae > Allium > Allium sativum. The sequence continues at coordinate 187,781,698 of CM060913.1, forward strand.
TTAAAACATAACCAATCATGTTACTAGTGTATACATACACTCACATATATTTATAATTGTTTTAGTTCATTAAGTAAACATATTTATGATTTAATTACCTAATTAAATCAATATTTATCATTAACAAAGACTAGCTAAAAACCGGGACATTACCGTCCACCCCCCTTAAAAGAATTTCGTCCCCGAAATTAAAGAGTCACACATTGATTTTAGTTTTAACTAAAGTCAAATACATCCATAACTATCTACCACTCTCTCGAATTGATTTCTTATTAAATTTGAATTTTATTTAACTATTTCTAAAATCAAAAATTCTGATTTTATTTCAAAATCAGCTACTTAACTCTTATGGGTCTATATCCACTAATAATTCAAGTCTGGTCTTTATTACCGGGATATACAAATTTTATCCACTAGATATTACTCTAAATCTACTTCAATATTATTTAAATTATCCTAAGGACGACCCTGATTTATTCGACTCCTTCCATTGGTTGTTGTGGTGGTCCTACTCATTTTCTGATTATAACGGCTTGATAACTAAATCAAAAGATTTATTTAACGGTGACCTAAGTCGATAACTCCAGTTATCTTATACTAAGTATACAATTTTTTTTATAGTTTAAATTTTCAAAATACGCTCTCTCAATACTTACCCGAACTCAATCTTGGGTGTTACTAATTCTATCTCTACTGAGTTACGCCACATAGCCAAGGTTACTACTCAACCAATAGCTCTGATACCAACTGTAATGACCAGAACATTTCTACGCTCGAATTTTTGACAATAACACAAAATTCTGCATTACTTGTCGAAAATCAAGTATCGAACTCTGACTGTTAAAAGAAAGAAGTTAGAGGATGAGATAGAAAAAAAGAACTAATAGAATAGAAGAATAAGAAGAACATCAGATTAGAATCTCACAGCGGAATTTTAACAAAATATAATATCACATTACAGGGTTCGATACATCATAGTACAACATCATCATAATACATCATCATACATGATTACTAGTTTAATACAGATACTCAACTAGATACTTAGAGATAGCTATAACTGCTAGACTGGGTCTTGAACTCTTACTCCACGATACTTCAAAATGATTCCATTAGTCACCTGGATCACTTGTCTACCCATAACAAGTGTTGTGAGTACCCAAGAGTTTAGGAAAACATAGAAAATAAACTCTGGGTCAGTCGGGGGACTGGTGTGAGTAAACAAATAAAAGCACAACTTGATTAGCGAAGTACATCTCATAAGACCACGCCGTGAAAATGGAACGGGTTTTCCCACATGAGATACAGAACAATTGGTTTAACTTTTCAAAAATGTTTTGAAAGAAAAGATAATAGTAAGACCAACCCACACATAAACACAGACAGTTTTTACCTTACTATAACCCAAAACATATTTGATATCAAAATCGTCTGATATTATAATAGTTTGTATCAAATAAATAACCATCAAGCGGAACGCTTGCATCTCACGCTCCACATATATATAATATAATAAAAAACCGTGGGTTCTTATAGGAGATTGGATTCCAACTGATAAGGTATGGGAGCTCCTGCCGATCAGTGTACTCTAGAGGGGATACACTGGGGCTCAACAAGAACGTCTTGCAACCCGGCCACACATGACCGCCCACTCATTTAACTTGAGTGTAGCGAATATATTGCCACCCATTACGGCTGCGCAGCTACCGTTTTTCCCGGGAGATACAGAATTGAAAAGAAGTTATAAATATGAATATTCTCTAGATTGGTGACAACACACCCTGCTTGGGAATGAGCCAACTAGCCATGCTGCCTAGCCCAACTTCTGTCTTTCCTGGTTGATGAGGCTTTTAGGCTACGTTTTCTTCTAGTACATCTGTCACCCGTTCACTTGGAAGGTCACATTGTCAAATCCTCCAGAGATGACTAATTTGATTTCCATAAAAATAATCGGGCTGTTACGTTGAGTTTAAGAGAAGGTGTCTTCTCGCCACCACAGAAATACGTTTGAGGAAATCAACGTACACGACTCTTTTGGAAATACTCTGTTAGACATCCGTCCATACAAGTCGTCCTAGGACTGAACAAACCGAACAACCTTTGTGTTTCTCTCTCTTCAATAAATCTTCAGCAATCTCTGACCCACGACGTATAAATCAAATTGAAGTGGAATATTAATTCCAGGCTCTTCGAAATGATTAGCGTAATATCTTTTACGGCTAGTTGATACTTAGGACATTGATTTCAATATTTTATCTTAAACCATTTCTTTTTAAAAGAAACGAAACGCACTTAAGTCGATTGAATTTTAAGATGATTTCCATATTTTCTATTGCTTGGCTTAACATAATTAAGTGATCAATTTATATTCCAATGCCTTTGATTTATGATTCCATTTCATATATATTTTAACGATAAGGAATTTCACTCGATCCGAATCGATCGCTAAACCGACCAAGATCGTTCGAAACCACTGATTATTTTGAGAATATGACAAACCAGAACGCAAACAGAAGAACATTTCATTGTATATTACAACAATTCCATCAGAATACAAGAATATACAGAGTATGAATAAAATTACACAGAAAATATCAGAGATTTAAATACATTACTGCAACGGAAAATAATACAATACACAACTGGAAGTAATATACGGATACAGAGCTTTCCGAATATCGCTTCGGCTGTAAATCAGGATCCAATGAATATAAATCTGTAAAACCAAAATGACTAGTTGCCCGTGCGGAAAATAGGGGCACCCAGAGTTTAGGTTAAAACAATAAACTCCAGGTCAGTCATGTGACTGGTGTGAGAACTAAAACAGTTATTAATCTTTATTTTAAAGTTACGTAAATCAAGGGACCACGCCGTATAACACGGAACGGGTTTCCTCCCAAGAATACCAGTGCATAAAACAACAGCGCAATGCTAAATAAAGAAAATGAAGATATTATATAACCCAAGACCCATCATACAATGCTACGCAAGCCGGAGGATAGGGATTTACCTTATAATAGCCAAATAATGCTTAATACGCTAAATTTCTTGTTTTATTATTAATATAAGTGTATAGTGCCAAAAAAAAATTCAATCATAAGTATCAATCATAGACGGCATAAGTGCCACATACCACTATGTCGCCATATATAGGTTCTACAATCAAAACTGCAAAATCACGCATTTGAAGTTGGATTTCTGTCTGTGAATCAAGGCCAGGGATCGTCCTCACCGTTTCGAGACAATCTAGCCTACCATGTCTCAGGCAAGCACACAGACAAGCCTTGGATCATCAGGGCCGTCCACCGATGTGGATTATTATGCCTGAACACTGCGTTTCCCCACCCTTTGGGGCATAAATGAGCCAAATGACTCCATCGACTCCACATAGTCATCGATATATCCGAGGCGCCTCGCAACAGCAACAACCACACAGGTGAAAATAATAAAAATGTCAGGGCTAGTAGGTCACTGACCCCACCCTAGCTAGAAAGAAACGCATGCCCTCCCTGATGTCCTCTCCCATTTCTGGTTCACAAACGGGGCGTGAGGCTCACGAATTAACTCTACACAAAGATATGCCACACAGGCAGTGCTTTGATCATCAACCACAAGACTTTGCTTTTCAACAAAAGCCTTGATCATTTGCCACTTAGGCATGCCACACAGGCAATTCACTCCATGCATTTGATATCCATCAATATATAACCCCTGAGCTCGTACGTCTCAGAGAAGGGCGTTAAGCAAGAGAATAAATTCTCCGCCGCCAAACAGATAAATATTTAATAGAAATAAATCATACAGAATAAAATCCAATGTCAGACACACAGTCCATTTATACGTTCATTCTAGGTCTGAACGAAACCGGAGGCACCTTGTGCCTCGCATATCCATCGATCTCCAAGTACGTCTGGACAATCACTAACTGATTCCCTCCTCTTGGGTGTATGGCCTAATTTAAGATCATCTGTAATTATCCAAACGATGTGAAGACCTCCGGTCTTCGACCACCGTCTTCATCCTCGACACATCGTCGAATCAATTATTCAGAATGGGAAAAACCCGGTCTTTCTGAATAACTCGCGTATATAATAAAAAAAATGTTACACAAACACAACATACGCCTCATTCCAATTCAGAATATTCTTTTGTTCAAATATTCTTATATTTTGGGAAAGGTTCCTATTAATTTTATCAAAGATAAATTCTTTAAATTTATTCTTTAATCTTCCTTTGAATATCAATTCAAATTAATCGGGATTAGCGAACCACACCGAAATAATCATTTATTTTATTTCCCAATCCCAACCTATTCATCCCATGAAGTAAAACTGGTCACACTTCATATCTAACACCACAGTGTTATCGGTAAATTCAATTACCACTTCACGTTCAAATCTAATTAAAGATTTAACTATCACCTGGAGCAAAACTGGTGATACACCATTCTCGATCATTTCAATCTAATTAAAGATTCATTAAAACCCCACTTGGTTTTAATCTTCCCAAAAATCAATATTAATGATTATTTAACTTCGGAAATCTTATACTGTCTTTAACCGGGTTAAAAAACCAATATCATTTAAAACACGGTTCACTATAAACGCAAAATCACATTCCATTAATTATCGGGTTAAAGAACAAGTGTTATTTAAAACACCGTTCACGATAAACCTAAAAATCAATTCAAATTCAATTCCAATTAAATACCATTTAATTGGTATACTTCATTAAATCTAAATAAACAGATTTAACCTTTTTCTCAACTGGGTTTAAGAACAGTGTTAATGAAGACACCATTCACGACAAACCCAAATCCCATTTGATATTAAATACAAGACTCTGAATAGAAAATATATCGGCTTATATTCAATATCAAATTCTACGACCAACAAATATCGTATTGGAAATAACGATATAAATATATCTTTCAAATTTCCATAACAATATCTGTATAATCACGAAATCCAACATTGAAATATTCCAAAGACAATTTCGATTCAAATCAATTCCAATTCAATTATTGGAAATTCTGGTTACTTTTAAAACCCTTTCAAATACAATTTATTTATTTAAAAAATAAATGGATTATAATTCTAGTTCAAAACTAGTTCATTTCGATAAAAATCTATTTTTATCTTTTCAAATATGGAGTTTTTCATCCCAATTCTTTCCAAATCATTTCTTATGATTTTACACAAATTATTACTATTTTTAATAATTTTATCAAGGCCCGTACAATCGATTTCCATCAACAGCCATCGAACTGCACTTACAACGACCTTTTTCAAATTTTATTTGGACATAATTCCAAATCCAACCATTAGATTTCAGATCTATAATATTCGTTAGAAAGCACTTTTCGATACGAACCCAACGGTTCCAGTTTTAGGAGAATCCGACGGTCGGATCTCCCGTAATGTCCATACGAAGTCAATGGTCGAAATTTGCGAACTGCCGCGGCGCGTTCTATTCAGGCCATTTAATATATATAATATATATATATATATATTTCGTCGATTTCCTTTTAAAACGTATTTTATAAATCGTTTTAAATTCGTTTTCGAAACGATTTCAACTTCATATTCAATTTCGAATCAAAATTGAATATTCCACATCATTGATATACAAATGATAATATTTTCAAAATATTATATTTTGAAATCACTTCTTTTTCTATAATCATTATAAAGACGAATATAATCGATATAATTATCGTTTGCATCAAAATGGCGCATATCTAACCAACACGGCTTTATATATTTCAATAACTTCGTTATTCTATTCAACACATGAATTTTTATTCTATTCAACACATGAATTTATATTTTTATTCTATTCAACACATGAATTTTTATTCTATTCAACACACGAATATTTATTCTATTCAACACATGAATTTTATTTCTATTCAACACATGAATTTATATTTTTATAATACTCAACACATGAATTTTTATTCTATTCAACAAATGAATTTTTGTTCTATTCAACACATAAATTTTTATTCTATTCAACACATGAATTTTTATTCTATTCAATACATGAATTTTTATTCTATTCAACATATGAATTTTTATTCTATTCAACACATGAATTTATATTTTCATTCTGTTCAACACATGAATTTTTATTCTATTCAACACATGAATTTTTATTCTATTCAACACATGAATTTTCTTTTATAATATTCCTTATTTTACAAATTGGAATGTGGCCCAATCAGTTAACATATAACGTTAATTATATGGATTCCCTACAAGACATGTATAAAATAGCAACGATAAATCATCAACCATCATCCAGAGTGCACCACACAACTGCATAAGCATTAAATATAAATAATTGACGCTTACATAGTCTGTCAACCCATCGATTGACATACCACTAAACAATCGGGATTAGTGTACGTCAAATATCATCCCAATACCCGTATGGGGTTTCAAATCAAAAAACACAGATTTTTATTTGGGCAGTCGGGCGATGTGTAAAATTTATTTTCCCAATCTATGTCAGTCAAATAGGTGTACATAAACAAATCGTTCTGATTTGTAAATGAATATCTATTTTATTCGCATCAACGTTAAAAATTATATTTTTAACTATAAAATATTTATAACGATAAAATATTTTATTTCATTCCACATCACACAATAAAATTTTCACAACACAACAAAATCAAACAAGTAGTCCATGGTCTGTGGACGACGGGTGTCGGATGCTGCTAAGCACCGTCTGCATCCTCGTATATATTTCAAACTAGTAATTAAAATAAAAGTGAGGAGTTATCACCGATTAGCTAAACCAAACACCGCGACTCTTCATATGTAGAAAATCTTGTCGTGTTTCCTTTTGTCACTTTCGTTGCCCGTATTCACTACATATATAAAAATCACATTTTTATATTGTTACTATGTATATAAAAATCACATTTTTATAATCACTCTATATGGATAAAAAATTACATTTTTATATTGCTACTATATAAATAAAAATTCTATTTTTATAACGGTGTTCATATTATAAAATCATATTTTCTCTCGCCATTCTCGATATAAAAATCACATTTTTATATATAAAGATCGTATTATTATATCTCTGCTACATATGTAAAAATCACTCCTTTACACCGCTACTTCCACGATAAAGATTATATTCTTATCTTGCTAGTAATATAATAAAAAATTATATTTTTATTACTCTACATAAACAAAATTATATTCTTATTCTTCCTATGATATAAAAATCATATTTTTAATTGCACAAATGAATAGAACTGAAATAAAAGCTCACCGGCGTTATCGAGTGGCGGAGGAGGCTTGAGGAAGGGCTGCAACGGGTCGGGGACTGTTTACCAAAACTGAAAAATGTTAAAAATCAAAATTTTAATTGAAGTGGGCCCTATGGTCGAGGTTGGTGGCTATGGGGGTGGCGTTGGGGGGTGTATAGAGGCTTCACAGTTGCTTGCGGTACTGGTTGCGGCGGCAGGCCCCTCTCGGTCTGGTGGTGGCGGTTTTAGGTGAGAAAGGGGGCTTGGATTCGATTTTCAACGAAGAAAGGTCAGAAGGATTGCCTGAGGTGGCGGAGCAAGGTGAGGGGAGGGGGGAGGGCGCGACGGTGGGGGAAACCTTGGGCGGCGGCGACGAAAGATTGGGGGCAGGGGGCGACAAACGATGGTTTTTTTCTTTCTTTCTGAAAAGTGACAGAAGGGAGAAGTGAGGGGAGAGAGAGTTGACTTCTTTTTATATTTAATTAATTTAATTCCCTTAAAGCAACTTTTTATTTCGAACTCAAAATCGAACCCACCGACTGTCATCCATAGTTAATTACCCCCATTCCGAACACAATGAGATATGTATCGTGAGCCAGTTCAGATGTTATGATCAGTTTATGTTCAAATTAAAATATAAATCAATGTATATTGAATTCGAACGCACATTTCAATTTACCAGGGACACACACTAACTCTAAAAATATGCAGAAAAAATATTTCTAGCTTCGTATTGACGATACGGTCCTAACAAAACTAATTTCGTCAAATTCTGAGACCGTTTGAAAAATGACCATTTTCCAGTCGATTAAAATCAACTGAAACCGGTCAAACGCTTTTTCTTTTGCCACGCTCACATATTGATTCAAAAAATTACGAATTTTGGAATCTAGCAATAATTTGACATCCCGGATCCAACAAAGTGGTTTTGTCGAAAACCGAGGTCGTTTGCAAAATTTCTATTTTTAAGGGCCAAAATTCCACGGCGACTATTCTGAATTTTCAACTGGGCATAACTTTTTATCCCCGCTATGAAATGTCAATTTTTCGTATTAGTTGGAAAGATATCCTCAATTAGATTCTAATATTTTTAGTTTCGCTAAAATCCGGCTTATTTTGAATCCTGTACATTCATTTAAAATTTGAAATTGAATTTTCGAACTACCGTGCCATTTTCAATTCCTTTTATAATTAAAATAAAATATTTATATTCTAACGACGAGCTATATAAATATATACATTCTAATTCTATTCAAAATAAATTTCTTGTCGTTATTATTTAAAATAATTCATTTTAAATATTCAAAATTTACTAAAATTGCCAAAATTAAAATTTTAAATTGGCTCAGATTTCTGGGTTATTACAATCTCCCCCACTTAAAACTTTTCATCCCCGAAAAGGAACGAAGATGAAAGTTGTTTTACAAATCAACTCAACTTTTCTTATTTTCTTTATGGCTTAAGTTCTTCAACTTTTCAGTTTCTAAGAACTTTTCATATTTTTCAAAATTTTGGCTAACACCTTAAATTTTCGAAAAATTTCGCCATAACCTCCCCTACACCAGGAGCTTCGGGATATTTCAAATAGCCTCCCATGGCCCTCACCAATCCAAAAAGAAAAAGAATCAGCCAAGCGGCTAGCCAATCAGCTCATAAAATCATCAAAATCCCAAGAAATACAATAAACATGTACCTATTTGTCGGGCAAACAATTTTATTCCTCTCCTCTAGCCTCCTTGCTATGACCTGTTCAATGTAAGTACATGTATATGTATACAAATGTGACAAATTTTCAATACAATGCACTATTTGATACAATTTGGCCCAAATGGTTAAAAATATCAAACCAATAATCAAACAACACAACCATCTATCAATTAATGAATTAATGTTTCAAATTCATAATTCATAATTTCAATACATAGTCAGAAAATCACGTTTTTGACGTCAAATCACATCAATAAGCCCTATCTAGTTTTGGTTCTCACACCAGTCAATTGGAAATATATAGATATCCCAATTTCGGTACTCGAATATAAACACTGATGATGGCGCGCCATCATCAGAATCAGACCCGGGCGACTAGAGTGTGATTCTATATCCATCCAGTATATTAAAACTTCAAATACACGCGGATCAGACGTATACGCAGAATCTTTATATACTAGATTGTCCAAATCGGTACAAATAAATATTCAAATACGTTGAATAAGGTTTAAATTTTTAAAACAAAATTTGTTTTCATTTTAAAAATCATTCTAGGATACTACTGATCCTTTCACTAACGAGTCATTCTTATTAGATATTACTAATCCAATCTCTGATGAATTCTTCCGTATGGTTCTAATGTGCCTTGTTCTCCGAGTTTTGTAAACCAAAGCTCTGATACCACATGTAACGATAAGGAATTTCGCTCGATCCGAATCGATCGCTAAACCGACCAAGACCGTTCGAAACCCCTGATTGTTTTGAGAAAACGACAATCCAGAACGCAAACAGAAGAACATTTCATTGTATATTACAACAAATCCATCAGAATACAAGAATATACAGAGTATGAATAAATATTACACAGAAAATATCAGAGATTTAAATTGAAGCGACCCGAACTTCCCCGGTCTCCGAAGAGAAGAGAAAGAACGAATTACTTTGAGAACAAGACGAATCAGAACGCAAACAGAAGAACATTTCATAGTTTACTACAACAATTACATCAGAATACAAGAATATACAGAGTATGAATCAATATTACACATCATAAAATATCAGAGATTACAATACGTTACATAGCAACGGAAAATAATACAATACACAATTAGAAGTAATACACGGATACAGAGCTTTCCGAGTATCGTTCCAGCTGTAAATCAAGATCCTGTGAATATAAATCTGCAAAACCAAAACTACTAGCTGCCCATGTCAAAATAAGGGCACCCAGAGTTTAGGTTAAAACAATAAACTCCAAGTCAGTCATGTGACTGGTGTGAGAACTAAAACAGTTATTAATCTTTATTTTTAAAGTTAGGTAAATCAAGGGACCACGCCGTATAACACCGAACGGGTTTCCTCCCAAGAATACCAGTGCATAAAACAAACAACGCAATGCTAAATAAAGAAAAATGAAGCTATTATAAGACCCAAGTCCCATCACAGAATGCAACATAAGCCGGAGGATAGGGTTTTACCTTATAATAGCCAAAGAATGCTTGATACGTTCAAAAACAGGTTATTTTGATATTACTATAAGTGTATAGTGTCAAAACAATTTCAATCATAAATATCAATCATAGACGGCATGGGTACCATATATCATGTCTCCATACTAGGCTCTACAATCAAAACCGCAAAGTCATGTATTTGGAAATTGGATTTCCATCTTTGAACCGAGGACAGGGATCATCCTCTACCGATTCGAGACTGTCTAGCCCGAGCCTCAGGCATGCCTTGGATCGTCAGGGCCGGTCCATCGATGTGGATTATTATGCCTGAACACTACGTTTCCCCGCCCTTTGGGGCCTAAATGAGACAAATGGCTCCATCGGCTCCACATAGTCACCGATATATCCGAGGCGCCTCGCAACAGCAACAACCACATAAGTCAAACTCGTTAGGGCGTGTAAAACCAATGACACCACTTCTAGCTAGAAGGAAATGCATGCCCTCCCTGAGGTCCTCTCCCGTTTTTGGTCCACTACTGGGGTGTGAGGCTCGCGAATCAACGCTACACAAAGCTATGCCACACAGGCCGTGCTTTGATCATCACCCACAAGACTTTGCTTTTCAACAGAAGCCTTGATCATTTGCCACTTAGGCATGCCACACAGGCAATTCACTCCATGCGTTTGATATCCATCAATATATAACCCCTGAGCTCATACGTCTCAGAGAAGGGCGTTAAGCAAGAGAATAAATTCTCCGCCGCCAAACAGATATATATTTAATAGAAATAAATCACACAGAATAAAATCCAATGTCAGACACACAGTCTATTTATACGTTCGTTCTAGGTCTGAACGAAACCGGAGGCACCTTGTGCCTCACATATCCATCGATCTCCAAGTACGTCTGGAAAATCACTAACTGATTCCCTCCTCTTGGGTGTACGGCCCAATTTAAGACCATCAGTAATCACCCAAACAACGTGAAGACCTCCGGTCTTCAACCACCGTCTTCAGCCACCGTCTTTATCTTCGACACTACGTCAAATCCGTTATTCGGAATGGGATAAACCTGGTCTTTCTGAATAACTTGCGTATATAATAAACAAGTGTTACACAAACACAGCATACGCCTCATTCCAATTCAGAATATTCTTTGATTCAAATATTCTTATACTTTGGGAAATGTTCCCATTAATTTTATCAAAGACAAATTCTTTAAATTTATTCTTTAGTCTTCTTTTGAATATCAATTCAAACTAGTCGGGATTAGCGAACCACACCGAAGAAATCATTTATTTTATTTGCCAATGCCAACCTATTCATCCCATGAAGTAAAACTAGTCATACTTCGTATCTAACACCACGGTTTTATCGGTAAATTCAATTACCATTTCACGTTCAAATCTAATTAAAGATTTAACTATCGCCTGGAGCAAAACTGGTGATACTCCATTCTCGACCATTTCAATCTAATTAAAGATTCATCAAAACTCCACTTAGTTTTAATCTTCCCAATAATCACTATCAATGATTATTTAATTTTGGAAATCATATCCTGTCTTTAACTGGGTTAAAGAACCAATGTTATTTAAAACATGGTTCACGATAAACCCAAAATCACATTCATTACTTATCGGGTTAAAGAACAAGTGTTATTTAAAACACCGTTCACGATAAACCCAAAAATCAATTCCAATTCAATGCCATTTAATTGGTACACTTCATTAAATCTAAATAAAAAGATTAAATCTTTTTCTCAACTAGGTTTAAGAACAGTGTTAATGAAGACACCATTCATGACAAACCCAAATCACATTTGATATTAAATACAAGGCTCTGAATAGAAAATATATTGGCTTATATTCAATATCAAATTCAACGACCAAAAAATATCATATTGGAGATAACGATATAAATATATCTTTCAAATTCCCATAACAATATCCGTATAATCACGAAATCCAACTTCGAAATATTCCAAAGACAATTTCGATTCAAATCCATTTCCACTTCAGTTATTGGAAATTCTGGTTATTTTCAAAACCCTTTCAAATCCACTTTATTTATTTTAAAAATAAATAGAATTATAATTCCAGTTCAAAACTAGTTCATTTCGATAAAAATCTATTTTTCTCTTTTCAAATATGGAAATTTTCATCCCAATTCTTCACAAATCATTTCTTATGATTTTACACAAATTATTACTATTTTTAATAATTTTATCAAGGCCCGTACAGTTGATTTCCATCACCGTCCATCAAACTGCACTTACACCGACCTTTTCCAAATTTGATTTGGAAATAATTCCAAATCCAATGATTAGATTTCTAATTTCTAATATTCGTTAGAAAGCTCTTTTCGATACGAACCCAAGGTTCCGGTTTCAGGAGAATCCGACGGTCGGATCTCCCGTAATATCCATTCGAAGTCAATGGTCGAAATTCGTGAACTACCGCAACGCGGCGCGTTCTATTCAGGCCATTATATAATATATATATATATATATATATATATATATATATATTTTGTCGATTTCCTTTCAAAACGTATCTTATAAATCGTTTAAATTCGTTTTCAAAACGATTTCAACTTCCTTTTCAAATCCAAATCAAGATTGAATTTTTCAATATAAATTCGTTTTAATTTCATTTCAAATCGATTTCAATTCAATTTTAATTTAATTCGAATATCAATTCTTTTCAATTTAATTTGAATTTAAATTCATTTCAATTTAATTCGAATTTCAATTCATTTCAATTTGATTCGAATTTTGAAATCACTTTCAATATTCATTGAAAAATGAATAAAATCGATATAAATATCGTTCACGTCAAAATGGCGTCAATCTAATCAACACAGCTTTTATTCAATACATGAATGTTCATTCTATTCAACACATGAATATTATATATTTTCAATTCAACACATGAATTTATTTCAGCACATGAATTTTCATTCTATTCAACACATGAATATTATATATTTTCAATTCAACACATGAATTTATTTTTCTAAATTGGAATGAGGCCCAATCAATTACCATTTAATGTTAATTATATGGATTTTCTACAACACATGTATATAATAGCAACGATAGATAATCAACCATCATCCAGAGTGCACCACACAACTGCATAAGCATTAAATATAAATAATTAACGGTTACACAGTCTGTCGACCAATCGACCGACATACAACTAAATAATTGGGATTAGTGTACATCAAATATCATCCCAACACCCGTGTGGGGTTTCAATCCACAAACACTGAATATTATTTGTGCTGTTGGGCGACGTGTAAAATTTATCATCCCAATCAATATCCTTCAAATAGGTGTACATAAACAAACCATCCGGTTTGTAAATGAATATTTATTTATTCACATTCACGTTAAAAATTATATTTTTAACGATAATTAATTTATTTCAACACATGAATGTTTTAATTATCCATTTCACATCAATATCACAAACAAAATTCACAACTCATCAAACAAGCATACAAGTCGTCCATGGTCTGTGGACGACGGGTGTCGGGTGCTGCTAAGCACCGTCTGCATCCTAATGTATATTTTAACTAGAAAAAAAATTAAAAGTGAGGAATTCTCACCGAGAGCTGAACCAAACACCATGACTCTTCATATGTAGAAATCTTCGTCGTGCTCGCCTTTTGTCAATTTCATTGTCTGTAGCCACTACATATATAAAAATCACATTTTTGTATTGCTACCATATAGACAAAACTTCTATTTTTACACCACTACTATATAGATAAAATTCTATTTTTACACCACTACTATATAGATAAAAATTCTATTTTTACACCACTACTATATAGATAAAAATTCTATTTTTATCCTACTACTATATAGATAAAAATTCTATTTTTATCTCGCTTGTAATATAATAAAAATTATATTTTTATTACTCTACATATATAAAAATCATATTTTTACTCTTCCTATGATATAAAAATCATATTTTTTTACTCTGCTAAAAATCATACCTTTATAGTGTTAAAAATCTTAACTTCATATGAATAAAGATCTAAACTTTATATCGATAAAAATCTCGCCTTTTTACTTTATAAAAATCTGAACTTTTTCGATATAAAAATATGAACTTTTTCTATATAAAAATATGAACCTTTCATTTGCTATTACATGTATAGTTTGAAATTGATTTTTTTTAATTCACAAGAATTTACTTAAGCTAAATAAATAAAATTCACCTTGAATCGAAAGAGAAGGGAGCAGCTGCTGTGCGCGGGGGAGGGGTTGGAAGCGGCGCAGTCGATTGCAGGGCAGGGGTCTTCGTGGTGGCGGGCTGAACGAGGCGGGCGGCTGCTCAGGGGATGAGGGCTTGGGGGAATCGCGGTGGAAGGGAGAGATCGAGCGTCGGGGGAGGGGGGGGCGTCTCGGTGGGGGCGATGGCGGCTCTGACCGGGGGGGAGGGGGGACGATTCGTACAGGATTTTTTTTCCTCTTTTGAAAAATAATGGGGGGCTGAGAGTAAAGGAAGAGAGGGGAAGAGGAGAGAGAGTTTTATTTATTTAATTATTTATTTCAAAAAGGTACTTTTTATTCTGACCTCGAAACGAGATCCACCGCCTGGCGTCCATAGCTAATTACCCCCATTCCGAACACAATGGGATATGTATCGTAAGCTGATTCGATCGTTTCGATCAGCTTTCGTCAAAATCAAAATATAACTCTATATATTGAATTTGAACGCACATTTCAATTTACCGGGGCCACATACTAACTCGAAAAACTCCCAAAAAATAATTTCTAACTTCATATTGACGATACGGTCCTAACAAAACTAATTTCATCGAATTCTGAGACTGTTTGAAAAATGGCCATTTTCCAGTCGATTGAAATTAACTAAAACCATCAAAACACGTTTTACTTCACCACGCTCACATATTGATTCGAAAAATTACGAATTTTAATACCTAGCAATAACTTGACATCACGAATCCAGCAAAAGTGGTTTCATCAAATACCGAGGTCATTTGCAAAATGGCTATTTTTAAGGGCCGAAATTCCATAGCGACTATTCTGAATTTTCAACTGGGCATAACTTTTTATCCCCACTATGAAATTTCAATTTTTCGGATTCTTTGAAAGATATTCTCAATTAGATTCTATTATTTTCGGTTTCGCTGAAATCCGGTTTATTTTGAATCCTGTACAATCATTTGAATTTTGAAATCGAATTTTCGAACTACCGCGCCATTTTCAATTCCCTTTATATATATATATATACATTTATATTCTAACGACGATTCAAATAAATATATATGTTCTATTTCTTTACAAAATAAATTTCTCGTCGTTATTATTTAAAATAATTCATTTTAAATATTCAAAATTCGATAAAATTGCCAAAAATAAAATTTTTAAATTGGCTCAGATTTCCAGGTTGTTACATAAATACATTGCTACAGCGGAAAATAATACAATACACAACTGGAAGTAATATACGGATATAGAGCTTTCCGAATATCGCTTCAGCTGTAAATCAGGATCCTATGAATATAAATCTGCAAAACCAAAACTACTAGCTGCCCTTGCGGAAAATAGGGGCACCCAGAGTTTAGGTTAAAACAATTAACTCCAGGTCAGTCATGTGACTGGTGTGAGAACTAAAACAGCTATTAATCTTTATTTTAAAGTTAGGTAAATCAAGGGACCACGCCATATAACATGGAATGGGTTTCCTCCCAAGAATACCAGTGCATAAAACAACAGCGCAATGCTAAATAAAGAACAATGAAGCTATTATAAGACCCAAGTCCCATCACACAATGCAACATAACCCGGAGGATAGGGTTTTACCTTATAATAGCCAAAGAATGCTTGATACGCTAAATTTCATGTTTTATTATTACTATAAGTGTATAGTGCCAAAACAATTTCAACCATAAGTATCAATCATAGACGGCATAAGTGCCCTATACCACTATGTCGCCATATATAGGTTCTACAATCAAAACCGCAAAATCACGTATTGGAAGTTGGATTTCCGTCTGTGAACCGAGGCCAGGGATCGTCCTCACTGTTTCGAGACAATCTAGCCTACCATGTCTCAGGCAAGCGCGCAGACAAGCCTTGGATCGTTAGGGAAGGTCCACCGATGTGGATTATTATGCCTGAACGGTAACAACCCAAAAATTCCGAGCCAATTTTAATTTTTTATTTTGGCAATTTTGGCGAATTTTGAATATTTAAAATGAATTATTTTAAATAATAATGACGGGAAATTTATTTTAAATAGAAATAGAATGTATATATTTATATACGTCGTCGTTAGAATATAAATATTTATTTTAAATTATAAAAGGAATAGAAAATGGCGTGATAGTTCGATAATTCGATTTCAAATTTCAAATGAATATACAGGATTCAAAATAAACCGGATTTTAGTGAAACCAAAAATATTTGAATCTAATTGAGAATATCTTCCCAAAAGAATCCGAAAAATCGAAATTTCATAGTGGGAATCAAAAGATATGTCCAGTTGAAAATTCATAATAGTCGCTATGGAATTCTGGCCCTTAAAAATGGAAATTTTGCAAACGGCCTCGGTTTTCGACGAAACCACTTTTGTTCGATCCGTGATGTCAAGTTATTGCTAGATTCCAAAATTCGTAATTTTTCGAATCAATATGTGAGCGTGGCAAAGGAAAACGCGTTTGACTAGTTTTAGTTGATTTTAATCGACTGGAAATTGGTCATTTTTCAAACAGTCTCAGAATTTGACGAAACTAGTTTTGTTAGGACCGTATCGTCAATACGAAGCTAGAAAATATTTTTCTGGAAATTTTCGAGTTAGTATGTGGCCTCGGTAAATTGAAATGTGCGTTCAAATTCAATATATAGAGTTATATTTTGATTTTGAAGAAAACTGATCGAAACAGTCGAATCAGCCTACGATACATATCCCATTGTGTTCGGAATAGGGGTAATTAGCTAAGGGCGACAGGCGGTGGGTCTCGTTTCGAGTTCGAATGAAAAAGTTACTTTTTAAAATTAAAATAAAATAAAATATATATTATTATATAACTTCCCCTTTGACTTCCTTCTCTCTCCACGATCTATTCATTCCAGAATTAAAATAAAAAAACAAAAAAAAAAGAGAAAAGGGGGAACCGCTCGTCACCCCCTCCTAAGATGACCTCACCGCCGGCGCGAGGCGCCCCCCTCGTTAGCCCGTACCCTATCTCCTCCTTCTCCATCGCCCCTCCTCTCTTTAATCGACCTGCGCCCCCTCCCCTTCTTCTCCCTCCACCTTTAAACCGTCGCGCCGCGCCAGAGAAACCCCACCGCCGAGCTCCACCCACCGAACCTCCCTCTCCGTTGAAGCCCCGGACCCGCTCCCACATCGAAGAAGACCCATCGCCTGAAAACCCCCCCTCTGAAAAAATACAGTAAGTTTATTTTTAATTTTGTTTAGTTATTTTCTATAAGCTTTGTTTCATAAGTCTGAAACGATATGAATACGATTTTTATATATATATTTGAAATAGAAAATTGTGATTTTTATATAAGCGAAAGCTTTGATTTTGAAAAGGCGAAATTTTTATATGATATAGAGAATAAAAATATAATATTTATTATAGTAGAGAATAAAAACATAATTTTTATTATAGTAGAGTATCAAAGATATAATTTTTATTATAGTAGAGTATTAAAAATATAATTTTTATTATATGTAGAGAGTAAAAATATAATTTTTATACTAGTGGCATATTAAAAATATGATTTTTATATAGGTATGATAGTAAAAATATGATTTTTATTTAGATAGAGTTATAAAAATATAATCTTTCTTAGAAGAAGAGCGATATAGAAATATATTTTTTATAACGAAGTGAAGATAAAAATTCATTTGTTACAACGAAGTGAAAATAAAAATTCGATTTTTATATATGTAGCGAATTAAAAATATGATTTTGATACGCTAGAGAATATAAAAATGTGATTTTTATATATGTAGTGGATACGGAAAACGAAAGTGACAAAGGGCGAGCACGGCGAAGATTTCCTACCTATGAAGAGTCGTGGTATTGGATTAGCTAGTTGGTGAGAACTCCTCACTTCTAATTTAAATTTCTAGTTAAAAATATATACTAGGATGCAGACGGTGTTTAGTAGCACCCGACACCCGTCGTCCACAGACCATGGACGACTTATATGCTTGTTTGTTTGATTTTGATGTGTAGTTGATTGAATGATGTGATGTGAAATGAAATAAAAATATTTTTATAGTTAAAAATAGAATTTTTAACGTGTATATGAAATGAAATAAATCAATATAAACAAATCGAACGATTTGTTTATACACACACATTTGACTGATATTGATTGGGACGATAAATTTTACACATCGCCCAACTGCACAAATAAAATCTGTGTTTGATTGTTTGAAACCCCACACGGGTATTGGGATGATATATGACATACACTAATCCCAATAATTAGTTGTATGTCAATAGATTGATTGACAGACTGTTATAAGCGTTAAATATTTATATTTGATGCTTATACAGTGTAGAATGCACTTGGATGGTGGTTGATTATTTGTCATTGTTGATATATACATGCGTTGTATGGAAATCCATAGAAATAAAATCTATAGTAATTGATTGGGCCACATTCCAGTTTGGAAATAGAATATTTGAAGAGAAATATCTGAATAGAATATTTGAGAAGAAATATTTGAAAAAGAAATATTTGAAATAGAATATTTGAAAATAGAAATATATGAAGCCGTGTTGATTAGATTGACGCCATTTTGACATGAACGATATTTATATCAATTTTATTCATTTTTCAATGAATATTAAAAGTGATTTCAAAATCGAATATTTTGAAACGAAATTCGAATTAAATTGAAAATGAATTGAAATTCGAATTAAAGTGAAATCAATTGAAATTCGAATTAAAGTGAAATGAATTGAAATTCGAATTAAAATGAAATGAATTGAAATTCGAATTAAAGTGAAATGAATTGAAATTCGAATTAAAGTGAATTGAATTGAAATTTGAATTAAATTGAAATGAATTGAAATTCGAATTAAATTGAAATTGAATTGAAATCAATTCGAAATGAAATTAAAATGAATTTATAAGGAAAAATTCAATTTTGATTTGAATTTGAAATGAAGTTGAAATCGTTTCGAAAACGAATTTAAAACGTTTTATAAAACACGTTTTAAAAGAAAATAGATGAAATATATATATATATATATATATATATATATATATATATATATATATATATATTATAATGGCCTGAATAGAAAGCGCCGCGCCGCGGCAGTTCGTGAATTTCGACCATTGACTTCGAATAGATATTACGGGAGATCCGACCGTCGGATTCTCCAAAAACTGGGACCATTGGGTTCGTATCGAAAAGAGCTTTCTAACGAATATTAGAAATTTGAAATCTATTGGTTGGATTTGGAATTATGTCCAAATCAAATTTGGAAAAGGTCGCTGTAAGTGCAGTTCGATGGCCGTTGATAGAAATCGACTGTACGGGCCTTGATAAAATTATTAAAAATTGTAATAATTTGTGTAAAATCATAAGAAATGATTTGGGAAGAATTGGGATGAAAAATTCCATATTTGAAATATAAAAATTGATTTTTATCATAATGAACTAGTTTTGAACTAGAATAATAACTTATTTATTTTTAAAATAAATTGGATTTGAAATGGTTTTGAAAATAACCAGAATTTCCACTAATTGAATTGGAATGGATTTGAATCGAAATTGTCTTCGGAATATTTCGACGTTGGATTTCGTGACGATACAGATATTGTTATTTGAATTTGAAAGATATATCAATATCGTTATTTCCAATACGATATTTGTTGATCGTAGAATTTGATATTGAATATAAGCCGATATATTTTCTATACAGAGCCTTGTATTTAATATCAAATGGGATTTGGGTTTGTCATGAATGGTGTCTTCATTGACACTGTTATTAAACCCAGTTGAGGAAAAGATTAAATCTTTTTATTTAGATTTAATGAAGTGTACCAATTAAATAAAATTTAATTGGAATTGAATCGGGATTGATTTTTGGGTTTATCGTGAACGGTGTTTTAAATAACACTGGTTCTTTAACCCGATAGTTAATGGAATGTGATTTTGGGTTGTCGTGAACGGTATCTTCAATAATACTGTTCTTAGACCCAATGGAGTTAAGAAAATCAGAAACTAATGGAGATTAGTTAAGTCGAATGGTTTCTTGGGTATTGATCTGATGTTGGTTTCGGCCTTCGCGGTTAATACTTAGGGAATTGCTCGCTTGCTAATTTACGGTTAGGGACTAATTGAAATGTGATGTGATTTTGGGTTTATCGCGAATCATGTTTTAAATGACATCGGTTCTTTAACCCAGTTAAAGATTAAAACTAAGTGGAGTTTTAATGAATCTTTAATTAGATTGAAATGATCGAGAATGAAGTATCACCAGTTCTACTCCAGGCGATAGTTAAATCTTTAATTAGATTTGAACGTGAAATGGTAATTGAATTTACCGATAACACCGTTGTAACACCCCACGTCCATTAATGTCACTCACAAAGGGAATGCATTAACTTCCATGGAGGTTTTAAGTGAATATAGAACAGTAAAATTACAACAAGACAGATATAAAATAGTACTTGGAAATTCAAAAACTTTATTTCATTGTAGCAGAAGTCAAAACATGTTTGATTACATCATAACACCACATTCAATGTCAAGTACAATATCTATCTTGATAAAACAAGTACATAATCCCATTACATGAATAGCCATTAAAAAGAAAGATAACAAGCTGGACTTTACTTCAGCAGTCCAAGCTTTCCAGAAGATAAGCGATCCAACTAGACTCCACTAGAACTTGGCCCAACCTGCGGACCTGAAGGGAGAAAAAGGATGGAAATGAGGGGGTCAGACATAAAGTCTGGTGAATATGATAATTCTACAATACTATTACCAAAATAACTGGACTAAGGCATAAGCTGGAAAACAAGAAAATGTCTATGAAGAGCAGATTAAGGACATAGACAATCGCTAAAGGCAACGTTATAGGCGCTCCTAAATACTAAAGGATAAACACTATACTGCACCACACCAGTCACCCTAAAGATTCATCCCACTTAGCTTCACTTAGAAACTTTCCCAATGGCTTTACGTACCCCTAGCTGACTACATAGGTGCCGCCTGCCCCTATCTCCACTAGGTGTACCCTACTTCCCATTATTCGATCGGCTCCCTAACTCGTAGATACCCGTGCTGGCCCCACAGTGGGGTGTATCACTCCCCTAAAGTGGCAACCTGATACAACGGACATGCACGGCTTATACCTACACGATGCAACAACGTCTTACCTACCAGCCCGGGTCCACACACGCATATGAAACCCGTTGGACTTGCGTTGCCACCGCTCCCTGTTTTGGCCTCTTATAGTCAAACCCAGTATGCGTGTCCCATCCTCGACTTGGGTCGAACCCACAAAGATACGTTTTGGGATACTGGTTGAAATGGGCCCCCACTATTTACCACAAGCATTCCACCTAAGCTTGTCCCCATTAGTCCATCCCACTTAACCCACTTAGTCATGTTCATTTACATGTGTGTTTGGTTAAGTCTAATCGTATTTCAAATGCCTCGAAAGGCAACCACCAGATTCCTCATGCCACCCAAGGCACCTACTTAACCCCCATGTCCCACCTTACATGATTATCTGGTTAAGTATTTCTTAGTTCATTAGGGCCATAACCTCATAAAGACCTCTCACATTAGACTGGCATTTATGGCAGCTGGATTTGCCGGGCGGGTCCGGGCAGTCTTACACCATAAAAGAGTCTAACCTCGTGTCTTTACAACTGTTATGCTTTAGTTTAGGCCTAGGACCTCTCACATTGGGCCGACATTTGTGACTACTGGATTTGCCGGGCGGGTCCGGGCAGGTTTACATCACAAACGGGTCCAACCTCGTGTCCTAAGCATTGATTATTAATAATAATCCACTTTCCCCCAATTTTAATAATTCCCTACTTGAATTATTAATTACTTCCAATTTTTAACAATGTCCATAATTGACTCAATTATGGACATTCATTCATGGTATGCAACATCTTACAAAATTGCACCCAATTTATTAATTCCTAATATTACCCCTACCCCACGTTTGAACGTTTATTCGCAAAATATATGTTAGACTCGAATAGCCTAACTCATAGCATAAAAGAGATTATCATAATAACAACATGTATATGTGACCAAATGAATCATAATAAGGGGTGAAACTTGCATATGTCCAACTTGCATAGATTATACATGTCATGGATCTAAAGGTGTCAACTTGTTCAAAATTCACCTATTATGATCTCAATCAATTTTCATAAACTTACATATGAACATGTGTGAATCAACATCATCTAATTTTTTAAAAACATGGTTTTATATGGGTACACCTAACTCAATAGGCAAATTCCCATAATCAAGTTTTATTTAATTATAGTTTCAAGTTTATGGGTACACCTAACCTAATAGGCAAATTCCCATAAACAAGATCCATTCAAATTAAGAAAAAAAAACATAACTTTAAGCATGATCCAACAACATGATTTTTCAACATAATATAGCATGATTTATAACATGGCATAGTATGATAGTATAACATAGCTTGACATGATTCTCAACATAGCACGACATAGCATAAGAGAATTTACAACATAGCATGACATAGCATATATAATTTACATCATACGACAACATAATAACATAATAAGAGATCCACAATATATAGAATTTACAATTACAAATCACATCACTTTCTTGTGATCCATTCATAACTGAGTCAAATTAGTTTGTAATAGTCTTGTGAGAATCATCATACTCACCAACAAAAGAAGAGAATTAGAGAGAGTTCTTTGGTTTGATTTGTTTTGTAGATGATTAGGCTTCCTCTTCTTAGTTTGTGACGGCTATGCTGAACTCCATGGCAGCAGCATGACGGTAGCTTCTCTAATTTTACAAGTGATTTAGGTCTAGGGTCTACCCACTTATTTATAGATTTTAGAATTCATTTAGGCCATTAGATTTAACCTAGAAATAACCGCAGCCGTTCAGACAAGATGGGGTTTATCTTGTTGACTCAGCAATGAGTCAGAAGTGACTCAGCAAACACTCAGCATATTAATAAACTTCTATTCATGTCAGAAATATATATATATTTTCTACAATGTACATATTAGATACATCCCCCTTTACTTATTATTGTTTTTATATACATATTAGATACATCCCCTCTCTCACACACTTATTAATATTTTTATATTCATAATAGATACATCCCCTCTCTTACATACTTATTAATATCTTTATATTCATATTAGATACATCCCCTCTCTTACACACTTATTAATATTTTAGCAACTTTAGTGTTAATAGAAAATTCGGGGTGTTACTTTCTCCCCTCCTTTTAGGATTTCGTCCCCGAAATCTTCAAGTCTGGAAGAATGTATATCCTACCATCCAAACGTCCATCTACTCATCCATCATACACAGTCATCCATTGTCCTTAAAAGACTTCTAATGCTTTATGATCATATGCAAGTGTGTGACAACCCCAAACTTCCACAAGTGAAAGCAAGGAGACATCATATGGAATACAACATAAATATAATACAACAATTCACAGAAAACAACATAGCACAAGAAATCCATATAATAACAACATTATAGAAACGGATATATAATGTCATCAGCAATAGAAAATCCACAGTCACAGAATCTAAGTTATTACAGCAAGTTTTTCAGAGAATTGCATCAGTTCCAACTCCAAATAAAAGAACGTGGAATGGAAATAAGTCTGAAAATAAAAGGAAAGAAAAATGCGATAAGCGAAAAGATAGGTCTTCAAAGCTCCATCACCTTATCTTCACCAAAAGCAACTCCAAGCGAAAAGATAAAAGTAGCCCCAAAGAAACTCCAAGCAGAAAAAGAACCTGTCTACTTGGCTGCCCGTGTAGAAGAGAGGGCACCCCAGTTTGCTAAAAGGTGAAACAAACAATGGGTCAGTCGTGGGACTGGTGTGAGAATTCTTAACTAAAATTACTCATACTAATAAGGCAAATCCAAGGACCACGCCGCTAACGCGGAACGGCTTGTACCAATGGATTGCCGTGCATAACTGCAGTGTCAGTACAAATAAACAAAACGTAACACAGCGCAATGTCTTTTGAAAAATGGAACCACCATAAGACTCAGGTCCCATCACACAATGCAACGCACACCAAGAGGATAGAGTTTTACCTTATGGTGGTTAAACATGCTAAATACGCCAAATACGAAACTAATATTATTATTATTAGGGTGTATATGTTTTAAAACAATTCAAAGCAATGTATTAATCCTAGGAAGCATAGGTACCATATATTATGCCTCCAATACTAGTAATACAAATCAAATCCGTCGGGGTCGTATTGGAAATTTGGGTTTCCATCATGAGTCCAGGCTAGGGAGGACTCCTTACCGATTCGAGACGCTCTAGTTAACGTCTCAGGATTACCCGCAGTTAACCCTTGGATCCTGCAGGGCCGGTCCTCACATACAACTTAGAGGATTGGCAATTCCTAAGCACACGTTCCCCGTTCCTATAGGACCTATCCGAGGCGCCTCATTTCATCATCCTCCAAAAAGTAAAATGACTACTAACTAGAAAGAAACATGCTACTTTCCCTGCGTTCCCTTCCCCCTTTTTAGACTCTACCGGTTTGTGAGGCTCGTGAGGTCATGTTCTTCATACCACAAAGTTCTGCTTTTCAACAAGAAACCCTGATCATTTCATCTTAGCATGCCACACCGTCATTCCATACCGTACCATCGACCATCAGTCAATATATAAAAGGGTGTTAAGTAGAGAACGAATTCTCTACCACCAACATTTTTATATTAGCAGAAAATCGACAGCATGATATTTAATGGGATACAGTGTCAGACATACCATCCATTTACACCCATGCTCTAGGTCTGAACTAGGGTCAAACCCGTGAAATCAACGCGTACGTTTGGGAAATTTCCCCGACTCGTGAATCGGGAGCTACCCAATTCAGAGTCTTGGTCGTTGTCCATTCGAGGGAAGATTTACGGTCTTCATATGCCGTCTCCATTTTTAGATTCTTGAAATCGTAAAATCGTTTGGAATGGGATGAACCCGGACTTCCCAAACAATCTCGCGTTCATAATTTAGAGAAAAACACATTTCATGTCGTTATGTTGTCTTATAACGATAAATCCTTGCCTTAATTATTTAATATAATTAATTTCTTCAATTAACGACGCTTCAGGTCAAAGGCCACTCTGGCGCTGTTTTCCATCCATTTTGATTTTTACTTTTGTCAAGATCTAACCGTTGGATTTTAGCGTAGCTTATATCGTTGGAAAGATATTTCCAAGACGGTCATAGCGGTTTCAGTTTTGGGAAAATCTGACGGTCGGATCTTCCGGTATAATAATTTGAAAGTTCGATTTCAAAACGCGAACTACCGCGCTCGATTTTTTATATTTTAATTATTTATATAAATATATATATATAATTAGTTCGTTTAACTCATCGCCCTTATATATAACCTCCTTTCCCTCTTAACTTTTACTTTTCTACTTGCATTACAATTAATTTTAGGATTAGACGATGATCCTTTTCTTTTAATCTACCACCATTATTATTTATTTTAATATTTTATAATTTACATTTGAAAATGTAAATTATAACGTACCATTCCTTTAATTCCTTGTATATTTCTTTTCCCATTACATTTTGAACAATGGACATTTTCTATGGTGTAATGTAATAACCCGAAAATGCGAGCCAGTTTGAAATTTTTATTTTGGCAATTTTAGCGAATTTTGAATATTTAAAATGAATTATTTTAAATAATATCGACGAAAATTTATTTTGAATATAATTCGAACGTATATATTTATACGCGTCGTCGTTAGAATATAAATAATTATATATAATTATAAATAGAATTGAAAATGGCGCGGTAGTTCGATAATTCGATTTCAAACTTCAATTGAATGTACCGGGTGCAAAACAATCCGGATTTTAGTGAAACCAAAAATAATGGAATCTAATAGTGAATATCTTTCCAACGAATCCGAAAAATCCAAAGTTCGTAGCGGGAATCAAAAGATATGTCCAGTCGAAAATTCTGAATAGTCGCTATGGAATTCAGGCCCTTAAAAATGGACATTTTGCAAATGACCTCGGATTTCGACGAAACCAGTTTTGTTAGGTCCGTGATGTCGAATTATTGCTAGATTCCAAATTTCATAATTTTTCGAATCAATATGTGAGCGTGGCAAAGGAAAACGCGTTTTGACCATTTCAGTTGATTTTAATCGACTGGAAATTGGCCATTTTTCTAACGGTCTCAGAATTCGACGAAACTAGTTTTGATAGGACCGTATCGTCAATACGAAGCTAGAAAATATTTTTCGAGAATTTTTAGAGTTAGTATGCGCCCCCGGTAATTTGAAATGTACGTTTAAAATTCAATATAGTGATTTAAATGTAAATTTAACGGAAACTGATTGTAACAGCCGAATCAGCTGACGATACATATCCCATTGTGTTCGGAATGGGGCTAAAACGCTATGGACCACAGGCGGTGGGCCTCGTTTCGAGGTCGTATGAAAAAGTCAACTTTAGGTTGAATTAAATAATTAAATAATAAAATAAAATAAAAAAATTCCTTTCTCCCCCTTATTTCCCTCTGCCCCCCCCCCCCCCCGATTCATTTTACAGATTTATAAAAAAAAAAAAAAGAAATCGAGCGATGAAGGAGGCGCGACCTCAACCACCGCCGCCGGCGTCCAAGGCGCGCCACCCCCACCTCCCTCCACCGATGAACTCGCCCTCCTCCTCGTTGCGCCATCCTCCGCAAGCCGCGCCCCCGTTCTCGCTCTCCTCTTCTGAAACGTGGCCCTCGCGAAGCCCTCCCCCACCAGCGATGAACCGCCGACGCCCCCTCCCCTCCTCTCCGATACCTGTAAGTTTTATTTTTATCTTTATTTTTATTTACTTTTCAATTTTAGTTAAGTGTTCTATTCGAATTTTAAAACTGATTTTATGTTAAATTTTAAAACTGATTTTATGTTGAATTTTAAAACTGATTTTATGTTAAATTTTAAAACAGATTTTATGTTGAATTTTAGAACTGATTTTATAAGAATTTTAAAACTGATTTTATAAGAATTTTAAAACGGATTTTTTATAAGAATTTTAAACTGATTTTTATAAGAATTTTAAACTGATTTTTAAAGAATTTTAATTAGGTATTAAAACTGATTTTTGAAAAGGTTTTAACTTTAAAAAGAAAAAGGTTTTAACTTTAAAAAGAAAAAGGTTTTAACTTTAAAAGGAAAAAGATTTGATCTTTAAAATAGAAAAGGCGAAATTTTTATTAAGTAAAAGATGTAAGATATGATTTTTATATTTTTAAAAGCAATAAAAATATAATCTTTATATTGAAAATATAATTTTTATATATTGAATAGCGTAGTAAAAATTCGATTTTTATATATTGAATAGCGTAGTAAAAATTCGATTTTTATATAGTGAATAGCGTAGTAAAAATTCGATTTTTATATAGTGAATAGCGAAGTAAAAATTCGATTTTTACATAGGTAGTGAAAGCGGGCAACGAAGATGAAAAAGGATGCGATGACGACGAAGACTTCTCTAAAAGAAGTGCCGTGGAGCTAGGATAGCTATATGTGAGAATTTCTCACCTTTCAATTTAATTTTTCTAGTTATATATATATACTAGGATGCAGACGGTGCTTAGTAGCACCCGACACAATCGTCCACAGACCATGGACTTGTTTGTTTGGTTGCATAGATTAGTTGAATTATTTGTTTGAATTGAATTGTTTGGTGAGATGAAATTGATTTGATTGATGTGTGAATGGCGTGGGCCTTCACTAGACCGGGGATAAGGCTAGGCCTCGTCCCGTTTCTAGTATCGTGCCGTTATGCCGCCGAAATTTTCTAAAATATGTTAGAAAATAAAAATATCATTTTATTTGTGTAAATGAATAATAGAAATTCATATGTTGAAATAAAAGGTTTTATCGTTAAAAAAAAATATAATTTTTAACGTGAATATAAATATAGTGAAAGTGAATAAAATAAATATTCATTTACAAACCAGACGGTTTGTTTATGTACACCTATTTGAAGGATATTGATTGGGTCGATAAATTTTACACATCGCCCAACAGCACAAATAAAATATGTGTTTGATTGTTTGAAACCCCACACGGGTGTTGGGATGAAATTTGAAGTTCACTCATCCCGATTGATTGAATATGTCGATCGGTTGATTGACAGGCTGTTTTAAGCGTTGGATATCTATATTTGATGCTTATACAGTGTAGTGCACTTTGGTTGATGGTTGATTATTTTTCCATGCTATTATATACATGTGTTGTATGAAAATCCATATAATTAACTTTATATGGTAATTGATTGGGCCTCATTCCAGTTTAGAAATGGAAATATTTGAAATAGAAATATTCGAAATGGAATATTTGAAAATATCAATATATGAAGCCATGTTGATTAGATCGACGCCATTTTGACGTGAACGATATTTATATCGATTTTATTCATTTTGAAATGAATTGAATTGAAAACGAATTCAAAGTGAATTGAAAACGATTTCGAAATGAATTGAATTGAAAACGAATTCAAAGTGAATTGAAAACGATTTCGAAATGAAGTGAATTGAAAACGATTTCAAAGTGAATTGAAAACGATTTCGAAATGAATTGAATTGAAAACGATTTCGAAATGGATTGAATTGAAAACGATTTCGAAATGAATTGAATTGAAAACGAATTCAAAGTGAATTGAAAACGATTTCGAAATGAATTGAATTGGAATTGAATTGAAAACGATTTCGAAATGAAGTGAATTGAAAACGATTTCGAAATGAATTGAATTGAAAACGAATTCGAATTGAATTGAAAGTGATTTGAAAGTGAATTGAAATGAATTCAAATTGAATTGAAATTTGAATTGAATAGAAATGAATTTTAAAACGAATTTATAAAGAAGAATTCAATTTTGATTTGAATTGAAAAGGAAGTTGAAATTGCTTTTGAAACGAATTTAAAACTATTTATATAATTCGTTTTAAATAGAAATCGACGAAGTATATATTATATATATTATATATATTATATATATAATATAATGTGGCCTGAATAGAACGCGCCGCGCCGCGGCAGTTCGTGAATTTCGACCATTTATTTCAAACGGACATTGCGGGAGATCCGACCGTCGGATTCTCCTAAAACCAGAACCGTTGGGTTTGTATCGAAAAGAGCTTTCTAACGAATGTTAGAAATTTGAAATCTAACCGTTGGATTTGGAGATACGTCCAAATCAAATTTGAAAAAGGTCGCTGTAAGTGCAGTTCGATGGCCGTTGTTGGAAATCGACTGTACGGGCCTTGATAAAATTATTAAAAATAGTAATAATTTGTGTAAAATCATAAGAAGTGATTTGAGAAGGATTGGGATGAAAAACTCCATATTTGAAAAGATAAAAATAGATTTTTATCGAAATGAACTAGTTTTGAACTAGAATTATAATTCTATTTATTTTTAAATAAATAAATTGAATTTGAAATGGTTTTGAAAATAACCAAAATTTCCAATGATTGCATTGGAGTGGATTTGAATCGAAATTGTCTTCGGAATATTTCGATGTTGGAATTCGTGATATTACAGGTGTTGTTATGGAAATTTGAAAGATATATATTTGTATCGTTATTTCCAATACGACATTTGTTAGTCGTAGAATTCGATATTGAATATAAGCCGATATATTTTCTATTCAGAGCCTTGTATTGAATTTCGAATGTGATTTGGGTTTGTCGTGAATGGTGTCTTCACTAACACTCTTCTTGAACCCAGTTGAGAAAAGATTAAATCTTTTTATTTAGATTTAATGAAGTGTACCAATTAAATAATATTTAATTGGAATTGAATTGATATTGATTTTTGGGTTTATCGTGAACTGTGTTTTAAAAGACACTGATTCTTTAACCCAGTTAACGATTAAAACTAAGTGGAGTTTTAATGAATCTTTAAATAGATTGAAAAGATCGAGAATGGAGTATCACCAGTTTTACTCCAGGCGATAGTTAAATCTTTAATTAGATTTGAACGTGAAATGGTAATTGAATTACCGATAACACTGTGGTGTTAGATATGAAGTACTACCAGTTTTACTTCATGGGATGAATAGGTTGGGATTGGGAAATAAAATAAATGATTACTTCGGTGTGGTTCGCTAATCCCGACTAGTTTGAATTGATATTCAAAGGTGATTAAAGAATAAATTTAAAGAATTTATCTTGGATAAAATTAATGGGAACTTTTCCCAAAGTATAGGAATATTTGAATAAAGGAATATTCTGAATTGGAATGAGGCGTATGTTGTGTTTGTGTAACACTTTTATAATATATACGCGAGTTATTCAGAAAGACCGGGTTTATCCCATTCTGAATAACTGATTCGACGTGGTGTCGAAGATGAAGACGCTGGTCGAAGACCAGAAGTCTTCACGTCGTTTGGGTGATAACAGATGATCTTGATTGGGCTGTACACCCAAGAAGATGGAAACAGTTGGTGATCGTCCAGACGTACTTGGAGATCGATGGATATGCGAGGTACTAGGTGCCTCCGGTTTCGTTCAGACCCATAACGGACTTGTAAATGGACTGTGTCTGACATTGGATTTTAGTCTGTGTGATTGATTTCTATTAAATATATATCTGTTTGGCGGCGGAGAATTTATTCTCTTGCTTAACGCCCTTCTCTGAGACGTACGAGCTCAGGGGTTATATATTGATGGATATCAAACGCATGGAGTGAATTGCCTGTGTGGCATGCCTAAGTGGCAATTGATCGAGGCTTCTGTTGAAAAGCAAAGTCTTGTGGTGATGATCAAAGCACAGCCTGTGTGGCACAGCTTTGTGTAACGTGAATTCGCGAGACTCACACCCCGGTTGTGAACCAAAAACGGGAGGGGACATCAGGGAGGACTTGCGTTTCTTTCTAGCTAGAAGTGGCGTCAGTGGTTTTACATGCCCTGACGAGTTTGACTTATGTGGTTGTTGCTGTTGCGAGGCGCCTCGGATTGATCGGTCGTTCTCGAACCGATGGAGTCATTTAGTTGGCTCGTTTACGCCCCAAAGGGCGGGGAAACGTATTGTTCAGGCACTATAATCCACATCGGTGGACCGGCCCTGACGATCCAAGGGGCAGTTGCGGCTGTTCCGGTGGCTCGGGCTAGAGAGTCACGAATCGGTTGAGGACTATCTTTTGCCTCGGTTCATAGACGGAAATCCAATTTCCAAATACGTGACATTTGCGGTTTTATTTGTAGAGCCTAGTATGGCGACATAGTGGGATGGGGCGCTCATGCCGCCTATGATTGATACTTATGATTTGAAGTTGTTTTATACACTATGCACTTATAATAGTATCAAACGATTCGTTTTAAACGTATCAAGCATTCTTTGGCTGTTATAAGGGAAAACCCTATCCTCGGCTGCGTTGCATTGTGTGATGGGACCTGGGTCTTATAACAGCTTCATTTTTCTTTATTTAGCATTGCGCTGTTTGTTTTATGCACTGGTATTCTTGGGAGGAAACCCGTTCCGTGTTATACGGCGTGGTCCCTTAATTTACCTAATGATTTAAAATAAAGATTAACTGTTTTAGTTCTCACACCAGTCACATGACTGACCTGGAGTTTATTTTTTTAACCTAAACTCTGGGTGCCCTTATTTTGACACGGGCAGCTAGTAGTTTCGGTTTTGCAGATTTATATTCACAGGATCCTGGTTTACAGCTGGAATGATATCCGGAAAGCTTTGTATCCGTATATCTCTTCTAGTTGTGTGTTGTATTATTTTCCGCTGATATGTATTTAAATGTAATTTAAATCTATGATATTTCTGTGTAATATTCATTTATACTCTGTATATTCTTGTAATCTGATGCATTGTTGTAATATACAATGAAACGTTCTTCTGTATGTGTTCTGTTGTGGTTTGTTCTCGAACTATCCGACACTTTCCTTTACGGGGAAGTTACGGGTTTTCACATGTAACCTTTATACATTATAAATAATGTAAATCTTCTCCTACGTTTCATTTCTTTTTATTTGACATAAAAAAAAAGGTTAATTCTTGCATGTAGTTTCATTTCTTTTATTTAACATAAAATAAATGTTAATTTTTCCTACGGAGTGAATTCTCTTTTTATTTACATTATAAATAGTGCTATTTTATCTTACCATGCAATTTCTCTTTTCATAAACATTATAAATATGTATTTTATCTTACCCTGCAATTTCTATATCGTTGACATGACAAAAATATTCTTTTTCCTACAATGCCTTTTCTATTCTTACTAACACGACAAAATATCATTTTATGCAATGCAAATTTCTATTTTTCTAACATGACAAAATTTCATTTTATGCAATGCAAATTTCTATTTTTCTAACATGACAAAATATCATTTTATGCAATGCAAATTTCTATTTTTCTAACATGACAAAATATCATTTTATGCAATGCAAATTTCTATTTTTCTAACATGACAAAATATCATTTTATGCAATGCAAATTTCTATTTTTCTAACATGACAAAATATCATTTTATGCAATGCAAACTTCTATTTTTCTAACATGACAAAATATCATTTTATGCAATGCAAATTTCTATTTTTCTAACATGACAAAATATCATTTTATGCAATGCAAATTTCTATTTTGACATATTAAAATGTTAATATAACATACAATGGTTTCATTCCTATTTGAATATTGACAAAAGATGTCAATCAACATACAGTGGTTTTATTCCTAACATACACATACAGATTAATGTCATAGTATACACATACGGTTCATGTCATAGTATACACATACGGTTCATGTCATAGCATACACATACGGTTTAATAATTTAAATGACTTCAAGTTCAGTGAATTCTCACCTCAAACAAAGCAAATCCAAAAATCTAAACCACTTCAGAAATTCCCCGAATCAGTCCTGAAACGCAGCCCTCTGAATTACGATTCCGTCGGATCTGGAATTTTCAGAATCCGAGTTCATACGAATAAGTTATCAATGTTTTAATTAACCAGACTTTTAACAACTGCTTCTGTCACGCTTGAAAGCGTTACAAAATCTGAAATTAAACTTACCGTAGAAACTCAGTTTTTGTTCAAAACTTCAATTCGAATTTGCAGGAGTTGTAGTTGATGGTTCTCGGATCCGATTGATGGAGGTCGAAGGGGGTGGAGGGGCGGACGTTCGCCGGTCGGAGGCGGCGACTTCGGTCAACCCAGGCGGGCCCGGCGGAGCTCGCAACGGCGGCGGTTCGAGGGGATACAGGCGGCGGCACAGGCGACGACAGGGTCCAGAATTGGTATCAACTTGAAGGGCTCGGAAATTGCTTCGAATCGGTATATGGTACGATAAATATCGTTGAGTATTTGAGGAGTAATCGAAGGTCAAAGTTTTGATGGTTATTGGGTTTCGGTGGCCATAATACTGGAACGAGGAAGACGACGTATACCCGTATACGGACGTATTTATATAGGTATTTAGGGTTTTCTAATGATTATTTTTATTTAATTACTTAATTAATTAATTCGTGAAAATAGTGTTAACTCAAACGATCCCCGATTCGCGCTCAACGACTGTCGATCTTAATGTTTTCACGCCTTCTGAATACGATGGCGCTATCCGCATGGTCCAATTCTGAAGTTACAGTCTGGTTTCCTTTTATTTTCAAATTAAATTGTTTAATTTAAATTCGAACATACATATTAATTTCCTGAGGCTACATACTAACTCGGAAAAATCCAGAAAAATTATTTTTGGCATCGTGATGACGATACGGTTCTAACAAAGCCCGTTTCATCGAATTCTGAGACTGTTCGAAAAATGGCTAATTTCAAGCTATTCAAATTCAACTGTTTTTGACCAAACACAGTTTCTTACGCCACGCTCACATTTTAAATCTAAAAATTCTAAAAATTGAAACTTAGCCATATTATGACATTCCGGATCCAATGAAAGTGGTTTCGTCGGATTCCGAGGTCGTTTGCAAAATGGTCATTTTTAACTGCTTCAAAGATATCTAAAATTAGAAATTTTAAATTTGGACTCAAAATTCAACAAAACATCTTAAAATAAAATTTTCAAACTGGTTCAGATTTTCGGGTCATTACAAAGTGTGTGTACATGTCCTTACCTAATGCGAAATCAGGCGGTCTACTGATTCAGTTGACCTCCTTAATGCAAATTATGTAAGTGTCATGAATCCATTATGTATGCAAAAGATCCTAATTGCTTACATACTACTTCTATATGCGTGCACACCCATTCAACAGAATGCAGCATCCATATGATGGTACAACCATTATACATCCATTATACTAAATACATCCATATATATGCAATATGCAATATGAAGTGACTGAGCCGATCTAGTGCCTAAAGTGTGTGTATATATGCATCCACGAGCAACCACTAGCAAACACTTGCATCCATTTTGCATCCATCATACATAACATGTCTCAAACACATGTTTCAACCATAGGATTATCCTAACTAAAGGTCAAAGATACTAATGAGAGGACATACTAAAGATAAGATAAGATAAGCTAAGCGATAAAGGAGAAATTAAAAGACATACCCTCAAAAAGAAAAGGGTACAACGAACGCATCTTCTCTTCTGTCTCCCAAGTTGCGTTGCTCTCATCATCTCCCCATTGCACTTTAACCAGTCTGACCTCTCGATTCCTCAACTTTTTGATCTCCGACCCAAGAATGCATGTAGGAGCTCGTCTAATTGTTGCATCACGTTCTATTTCCACCTCTTTAAGCAAGCTCGGCTCTACCACCTCTTGTAAACTCTTCCAAAATTCGCTAGTAAAGATGGGGTCACGGTCGCTTACTATACTAGAAGGAATACCGTGCAAACGAACTATCTCCTTAATGTATATAGAAGCCAACCACGGAGCAGTCCTCTTACTTTTCACGGGAATAAAATGGGCGCTTTTAGTAAGTCTATCTACTATAACCCAAATCCCCGTGTTACCCTTCCTTGATCTTGGTAATGCATCCACAAAATCCATTGAGATGCTTTCCCATTTCCATAGTGGAACTTCTAATGGGTGAAGCAACCCACCGGGTTTCTTTTGTTCTGCTTTAACTCGTTGGCACACCAAGCATCTAGCGACGTACTCGGCCACATCCTTTTTCATACCGGCCCAAAAGAAAACCCGCTTCATATCTTTGTACATCTTATCCCCGCCGGGATGAATGGTCATTTTTGAGCGATGAGCATCATCAAGAATGGCCTTCCTTAAGTCTTCGTCTTGTGGTACACAAAGTCTATTATCCCTTCGTATCCAACCCTTATCGTCTAGGGTATACCTACGAAGATGGCTTGACGACTCCCCCCTTTGAGCTTTTCTACTATCTCAACCAACTGTGGGTCGTCTCGCTGTGCCTCACCAACCCGTCCTAGAAGTGTAGGTCTAACCTCCAAGGATGCTAACAGACCGGGTACTAAGTCAACGGAGGGTCTAAAGTCAAACATAGAGATGAATTCTAAGCTTTGTCGTTCAACAAACAACGGACTCAAGGACAACCTTTTCCTACTTTAGGCGTCTGCCACCACGTTACCCTTGCCCGGGGTATATGCTATTTCAAAATCGTAGGAGGCTAAGAATTCCATCCACCGTTGCTGCCTTAAATTCAAATCCTTCTGAGAGAATAAGTATTTTAATGATTTGTGGTCATTGAACAGTTCGAATTTCTCACCAAGAAGATAGTGATGCCAAGACTTAAGCGCGAAAACAATTGCGGCTAGCTCTAAGTCATGCGTGGGGTAATTCTTTTCATGAACCCTCAACTGCCTTCCACCATAGGCTATTACTCTTCCCTCTTGCATGAGGACCGCACCAAGTCCCGTCCCACAAGCATCAGTATAGATGGTAAACGGTTTATTCCGGTCTGGCAGCACTAAGACTGGGGCTGAAGTTAAGGCTCTCTTTAAACGTTGGAATGCATCATCGCAATCTTTGTCCCACGTAAAAACCAGGTTCTTCTTCGTTAACCGTGTTAATGGAGCTGATATTTTTGCGAAGTCTTTGATAAACTTCCTATAATAGCCAGCCAACCCCAAGAAACTTCTTACTTCGGTTGCATTTTTAGGGACCTTCCAATCTTGGATGGCCACCACCTTTGCGGGATCCACTGCTATCCCTTCTTTGGAAACCACGTGCCCTAAGAACCGTACTTCCTTCCTCCAGAAGTGACACATAGAAAATTTTGCCTTAAGGTTATGCGCTCGAAGGGTTTCCAACACTTCCCTAAGATGTAGGGAGTGCTCTTCTTTATTCTTAGAAAAGACTAAGATGTCATCCACAAAGACTACCACGAATTTGTTAAGGTATTCCCTAAACACCCTACTCATCAAATCAACAATATATGCAGGGGCGTTTGTCAAACCAAAGGGCGTCACTAGCCATTCATAGAATCCGTCAGGATTCCTAAAAGCAGTCTTATCTATACTATCCTCATCCACTCTCAGTTGATGAAAGCCTGTGGCTAAGTCCAACTGCGAAAACACTGAGGCGCCAACTAACTGATCAAAGAGATCGTCAATCCTCGGCAGTGGGTGTCGGTTCTTTTTAGTAAGCTTGTTTAGTTCTCTATAGTCCATACAAAGTCTAAGAGACCCATCCGCCTTTGTGGCAAAAACTACTGGAGCACCCCACTCCGATATACTACGTCTTATGAACCCCTTCTCAAGCAACTCCTTTACTTGCTTATTGAGTTCCCTCCTTTCACGAGGAGCCATGTGGCGCACTGGCAAAGATACGGGTTTAGCATTATCCACAAGATAAATTCGAAAGTCTATCTCCCGCTTTGGAGGTAAGCCCTTCACCTCCTCAAACACATCCGGATATTCCCGGACCACTTCTACCGATCGCGGGTTCTCTACAGACGCGTCAAGCGATTCAAGATAACTTAGCATAACGGAATTTATGGGATTACAAAAGATGTCGAGAGCATTACCAAGGCGAGTCACAAGCCTAACTACTCTCCTTTCACAATCAAGAATGGCCCTATTTCTAGACAACCAATCCATTCCTAAAATTAGCCCATAGCCCGTGAAGCCCAATACATAAGCATCACATCTAAATTCAACGCTAAGTATAGAGATTTTCAAATCCAAACATATCATGGTCAAATGAGCCGAACCCCCAATTGGATTTGAAACGACCAAGGGATCCTCTACTAAACTGGTGTTCAAGTGCAGTGATTCAACTAATGATGCAGAGACAAACGAATGAGATGCGCCAGAATCGAATAAGGTACGGACAGGATGATCAAACAGAAAAACTAAGCTTTCAACAGAAATTGTTCTACCTCTTTCTTGCAGCGGTGGGGCCGCAATAGCCTGAACTTGCCCCCTTGCCTGCCCTGGTGCCATAAGAGCCTGCACCTGTCCTCCCGAGCTAGACCCTGCCCTCTGCCCCTTCTTTGGACAGTCCTTCACTAAATGTCCTGCATCTCCACAATGAAAACAACCAGTCTTCTTTTTCTTTCTACAATCTTTGCTGAGATGGCCAGGCGTCCCACAATTGAAGCATTTCTTCTTCCCTTTGCCATTATTGTTTTTACCACCCTTCTTATTTTGCTATTGGGGTTTCTTCTGATCCCCTTTCTTTTCAACTGCCTTATCCTCATGCATAAGTGCCATTTCTACTAGCTTTTCAAAGGTGGCTCCCATAGGGATGTGGGTCATAGCCAACCCTTGCAACGGTTCATTCAAGCCTCTAACGAACCTCAAAGCTTTCTTCTCTGGCGTGTTCACCAACTCCAAGCCAAACCTTGCTAACTGATTAAATTTATTGACATATTCCTTTACTGATGAGCTCCCTTGCTTTAGTGCCAGGAATTTTTCCATATTTAAGTTCTCCTCTGCCCTTGAAAGAAACTTTGCCTCAAACCTTCGTCTGAAATCCGCCCATGAATCAACTGGACGTTCCCCGTTAGTGACCTCCCACCAAAACGAGGCCTCTCCCTTCATTAACCAAGCAGCTAAACGGACTTTCCTCCCATCTTCCACTTCAAAGATATTTAACAATTCCTCAGTCTCCTTAAGCCAATCTCTGGCCTCCACAAACGTCTCAGTCCCTTAAAAGTTTTTCCTCCCATAGCCTTGAATTCCTTGCACGTCTTTGCAAAAGTGTCAACACGAGGAGGAGGAGGAGGAGGAATGGGTGCAACTAGGGGTGGAGGAGTATCCGCTGGGCCTGCAGTGGTGGCCCTAGCCTCCAAGTATCTCCTAAACCACCCTGGAATCGTCACACCTTCTGGGAGATTAAGATCTTCAGCCATGCTCAAACGAAAAAGGAAAGATTCAAAATGGAGAATTCGAAAGATAAAGATAAGGATGTGGCTATTTGGGATTATGTTTTTCATAAAAACTTTCTTTAAATAACATGTTTTTTTTTTGAAAGCACTTCTTCCAAAAATACTTTAGAAAAAAAAATTATTTTTCTAAAATTTTTTTTTATCTGTTTTGGTAACCTTATGCTCTGATACCACGTGTAACACCCCACGTCCATTAATGTCACTCACAAAGGGAATGCATTAACTTCCATGGAGGTTTTAAATGAATATAGAACAGTAAAATTACAACAAGACAGATATAAAATAGTACTTGGAAATTCAAAAACTTTATTTCATTGTAGCAGAAGTCAAAACATGTTTGATTACATCATAACACCACATTCAATGTCAAGTACAATATCTATCTTGATAAAACAAGTACATAATCCCATTACATGAATAGCCATTAAAAAGAAAGATAACAAGCTGGACTTTACTTCAGCAGTCCAAGCTTTCCAGAAGATAAGCGATCCAACTAGACTCCACTAGAACTTGGCCCAACCTGCGGACCTGAAGGGAGAAAAAGGATGGAAAAGAGGGGGTCAGACATAAAGTCTGGTGAATATGATAATTCTACAATACTATTACCAAAATAACTGGACTAAGGCATAAGCTGGAAAACAAGAAAATATCTATGAAGAGCAGATTAAGGACATAGACAATCGCTAAAGGCAACGTTATAGGCGCTCCTAAATACTAAAGGATAAACACTATACTGCACCACACCAGTCACCCTAAAGATTCATCCCACTTAGCTTCACTTAGAAACTTTCCCAATGGCTTTACGTACCCCTAGCTGACTACATAGGTGCCGCCTGCCCCTATCTCCACTAGGTGTACCCTACTTCCCATTATTCGATCGGCTCCCTAACTCGTAGATACCCGTGCTGGCCCCACAGTGGGGTGTATCACTCCCCTAAAGTGGCAACCTGATACAACGGACATGCACGGCTTATACCTGCACGATGCAACAACGTCTTACCTACCAGCCCGGGTCCACACACGCATATGAAACCCGTTGGACTTGCGTTGCCACCGCTCCCTGTTTTGGCCTCTTATAGTCAAACCCAGTATGCGTGTCCCGTCCTCGACATGGGTCGAGCCCACAAAGATACGTTTTGGGATACTGGTTGAAATGGGCCCCCACTATTTACCACAAGCATTCCACCTAAGCTTGTCCCCATTAGTCCATCCCACTTAACCCACTTAGTCATGTTCATTTACATGTGTGTTTGGTTAAGTCTAATCGTATTTCAAATGCCTCTAAAGGCAACCACCAGATTCCTCATGCCACCCAAGGCACCTACTTAACCCCCATGTCCCACCTTACATGATTATTTGGTTAAGTATTTCTTAGTTCATTAGGGCCATAACCTCATAAAGACCTCTCACATTAGACTGGCATTTATGGCAGCTGGATTTGCCGGGCGGGTCCGGGCAGTCTTACACCATAAAAGAGTCTAACCTCATGTCTTTACAACTGTTATGCTTTAGTTTAGGCCTAGGACCTCTCACATTGGGCCGACATTTGTGACTACTGGATTTGCCGGGCGGGTCCGGGCACGTTTACATCACAAACGGGTCCAACCTCGTGTCCTAAGCATTGATTATTAATAATAATCCACTTTCCCCCAATTTTAATAATTCCCTACTTGAATTATTAATTACTTCCAATTTTTAACAATGTCCATAATTGACTCAATTATGGACATTCATTCATGGTATGCAACATCTTACAAAATTGCACCCAATTTATTAATTCCTAATATTACCCCTACCCCACGTTTGAACGTTTATTCGCAAAATATATGTTAGACTCGAATAGCCTAACTCATAGCATAAAAGAGATTATCATAATAACAACATGTATATGTGACCAAATGAATCATAATAAGGGGTGAAACTTGCATATGTCCAACTTGCATAGATTATACATGTCATGGATCTAAAGGTGTCAACTTGTTCAAAATTCACCTAATATGATCTCAATCAATTTTCATAAACTTACATATGAACATGTGTGAATCAACATCATCTAATTTTTTTAACAACATGGTTTTATATGGGTACACCTAACTCAATAGGCAAATTCCCATAATCAAGTTTTATTTAATTATAGTTTCAAGTTTATGGGTACACCTAACCTAATAGGCAAATTCCCATAAACAAGATCCATTTAAATTAAGAAAAAAAAAACATAACTTTAAGCATGATCCAACAACATGATTTTTCAACATAATATAGCATGATTTATAACATGGCATAGTATGATAGTATAACATAGCTTGACATGATTCTCAACATAGCACGACATAGCATAAGAGAATTTACAACATAGCATGACATAGCATATATAATTTACATCATACGACAACATAATAACATAATAAGAGATCCACAATATATAGAATTTACAATTACAAATCACATCACTTTCTTGTGATCCATTCATAACTGAGTCAAATTAGTTTGTAATAGTCTTGTGAGAATCATCATACTCACCAACAAAAGAAGAGAATTAGAGAGAGTTCTTTGGTTTGATTTGTTTTGTAGATGATTAGGCTTCCTCTTCTTAGTTTGTGACGGCTATGCTGAACTCCATGGCAGCAGCATGACGGTAGCTTCTCTAATTTTACAAGTGATTTAGGTCTAGGGTCTACCCACTTATTTATAGATTTTAGAATCCATTTAGGCCATTAGATTTAACCTAGAAATAACTGCAGCCGTTCAGACAAGATGGGGTTTATCTTGTTGACTCGGCAATGAGTCAGAAGTGACTCAGCAAACCCTCAGCATATTAATAAACTTCTATTCATGTCATAAATATATATATATTTTCTACAATGTACATATTAGATACATCCCCCTTTACTTATTATT
The DNA here is from genome assembly GCA_030737875.1 of Allium sativum. NCBI lineage: Eukaryota > Viridiplantae > Streptophyta > Magnoliopsida > Asparagales > Amaryllidaceae > Allium > Allium sativum. The sequence goes on from CM060913.1 coordinate 187,823,601, forward strand.
GTTTTTATATACATATTAGATACATCCCCTCTCTCACACACTTATTAATATTTTTATATTCATAATAGATACATCCCCTCTCTTACATACTTATTAATATCTTTATATTCATATTAGATACATCCCCTCTCTTACACACTTATTAATATTTTAGCAACTTTAGTGTTAATAGAAAATTCGGGGTGTTACAACCGTGGTGTTATATATGAAGTATGACCAGTTTTACTTCATGCGATGAATAGGTTGGGATTGGGAAATAAAATAAATGATTACTTCGGTGTGGTTTGCTAATCCTGACTAGTTTGAAGTGATATTCAAAGGAAAATTAAAGAATAAATTTAAAAGAATTTATCTTTGATAAAATTAATGGGAACCTTTCCCTAAGAATGTGAAATTTATAAACTAACTGTAGGTTAGCTAAGTTGGATGGTTTCTTGGGTATTGATCTGATGTTGGTTTCGGCCTTCGGGGTTAATGTTTGGGGAATTATTCTCTTGCTAATTTACGGTTGGTGACTAATGAATTGGAATGAGGCGTATGTTGTGTTTGTGTAACACTTATTTATTATATACGCGAGTTATTTGGAAAGACCGCGTTTATCCCATTCTGAATAACTAATACTACGATAAGTCGAACATGAAGACGGTGGTCGAAGACCGGAGGTCTTCACGTCGTTTGGGTAATTACTGATGATCTTGATTGGGTCATACACCCAAGAGGAGGGAATCAGTTAGTGGTCGTCCAGACGTACTTGGAGATCGATCAATATGCGGGGTACTAGGTGCCTTTGGTTTCGTTCAGACCCAGAACAAACTTATAAATGGACTGTGTGTCTGACATTGGATTTTAGTCTGTGTAATTGATTTCTATTAAATATATATCTGTTTGGCGGCGGAGAATTTATTCTCTTTCTTAACGCCCTTCTCTGAGACGTACGAGCTCAGGGGTTATATATTGATGGATATCAATCGCATGGAGTGAATTGCCTGTGTGGCATGTCTAAGTGGAAAATTGATCAAGGCTTCTGTTGAAAAGCAAAGTCTTGTGGTTGATGATCAAAGCACGGCCTGTGTGGCATAGCTTTGTGTAGCGTTGATCCGCGAGCCTCACACCCCGGTTGTGAACCAAAAACGGGAGAAGGACCTCAGGTAGGACATGCGTTTCTTTCTAGTTAGAAGTGGCATCAGTGGTTTTACACGCCCTGACGTGTTTGACTTATGTGGTTGTTGCTGTTGCGAGGCGCCTCGAATATATTGGTGACTATGTGAAGCCGATGGACTCATTCGTTGGCTCATTTAAGCCCCAAAGGGCGAGCAAACGCAGTGTTCAAGCATTTTAATCCACATCGGTGGACCGGCCCTGGCGATCCAAGGGTCGATGCGCTCTGACCCTGAGACATGGGCTAGATTGTCCTGAAGCCGGTGAGGACTATCTTTTGCCTCAGTTCACAGATGGAAATCCAATTTTCAAATACGTGATTTTGCGGTTTTAATTCTAGAACTAGTATGGCGACATGATATATGGTACCCATGCCGTCTGTGGTTGATACTTATGATTTGAAGTTGTTTTATACACTATGCACTTATAATAGTATCAAACGATTTGTTTTAAACGTACTAAGCATGTTTGGCAATTATAAGGGAAAACCCTATCCCCCGGCTTGCGTTGCATTGTGTGATAGGACCTGGGTCTTATAATAGCTTCATGAGAGAACCCGTAACTTCCCCGTGAAGGAAAGCACGAATACTTTGAGAACAACACACAAAAGGACGCAGACGGAAGAACATTTCATTGTTATTACAACAATTCCATAAGATATAAGAATATACAGAGTATAAATGAATAAATTACATTCGATAAATATCAGAGATTACAATAAATTACATCGCAGCGGAAAATAATACAAAAGCAAAACTAGAAGTGATACACGGATACAGAGCTTTCCGAGCACCGTTCCAGCTGTTAATCAGGACCCTGTGAATATAAATCTGCAAAACCAAAACTACTAGCTGCCCGTGTGGAAAATAGGGGCACCCAGAGTTTAGGTTAAAACAATAAACTCCAGGTCAGTCATGTGACTGGTGTGAGAACTAAAACAGTTATTAATATTGGTTTTAAAGTTAGGTAAATCAAGGGACCACGCCGTATAACACGGAACGGGTTTCCTCCCAAGAATACCAGTGCATAAAACAAACAGCGCAATGCTAAATAAAGAAAAATGAAGCTGTTATAAGTCCCAGGTCCCATCACACAATGCAACGCAAGCCGGAGGATAGGGTTTTCCCTTATAACAGCCAAAGCATGCTTGATACGTTTAAATCACATTATTTGATACTATTATAAGTGTATAGTGTCAAAACAATTTCAATCATAAGTATCAATCATAGGCGGCATAGCTACCATCTACTATGTCGCCATACTAGGCTCTACAAATAAAACCGAAATACACGTATTGGAAATTGGATTCCGTCATGAGCCGAGGCAAGGGGCAAGCTCCTCTCCGCGTTCGAGACACTCTAGCAAATGCCTCAGGACCCCACTATGATCCTTTGGAACCTCCAAGGCCGGTCCTCTCTTACTTTTGAGGATTAGTTATTCCTGAACACACGTTTCCCGGTCCTTACAGACCTATATCCGAGGCGCCTCGTATCCAACAACCACACAGGTGAAAAGTATATAAATGTCAGGGCTGGTAGGTCACTGACACCACCCTAGCTAGAAAGAAACGTCGTGCACTCCTTGGGTCTGTATCCCGTTTTTGACTCATACCGAGGTGTGAGGCTCGCGAATTCACGTTATACACAAAGCTACGCCACACAGGTCGTGCTTTGATCATCAACCACAAGACTTTGCTTTTCAACAGAAGCCTTGATCAATTGCCACTTACGCGTGCCACACAGGCAATTCATTCCATGCGACTGATGTCCATCGATATACAACCTCTGAGCTCGTATGTCTCAGAGAAGGGCGTTAAGCAAGAGAATAAATTCTCCGCCGCCAAACAGATGTATATTTAATAGAGATCAATCAACACAGAATAAAATCCAATGTCAGACACACAATCCATTTACAAGTTCGTTCTGGGTCTAAACGAAACCGGAGGAACTTCCCTCGCATATCCATCCATCTCCAAGTACGTCTGGACGATCACCGACTGTTTCCCTCATCTTGGGTGTACAGCCCAATCAAGATCATCAATAATCACCCAAACGATGTGAAAACTTCCGGTCTTCAACCACCGTCTTCATCTTCGACATCTCGTCGAATCGGTTATTCAGAATGGGTATAAACCCGGCCTTTCTGAATAACCCACGTATATAATAAACGAATGTTACACAAGCACAACAAACGCCTCATTCCAATTCAGAATATTCTTTTATTCACAAAATCACATTCTTAGGGAATGTTCCCATTAATTTTATCCAAGATAAATTCTTCTAAATTCATTCTTTAATCCTCCTTTAGATATCATTTCAAACTAGTCGGGATTAGCGAACCACACCGAAGTAATTATTTATTTTATTTCCCAATCCCAACCTATATATCCCATGGAGAAAACTGGTAATACTCCATATCTAACACCACGGTGTTATCGGTAAAATTAATTACCATTTCACGTTCAAATCTAATTAAAGATTTAACTATCGCTTTGGAGAAAAACTGGTGGTACTCCATTCTCGATCACTTTTCAGATTTGATAATTTAAATTATCAATTCACATTTTAATCTAATTAAAGATTCCTTAAAACTACACTTAGTCTTAATTCCTTTCAAAAATCAATATCCTGTCTTTAACTGGGTTAAAGAACCAATGTCATCTAAAACACGATTCACGATAAACCCAAATCACATTCGATATTAAATATAAGGCTCTGAATAGAAAATATACCGGCTTATATTCAATATCAAATTCTGAAACCAACAAATATCGTATTGGAAATAACGATATAAAATATATCTTTCAAATTCCCATAACCATATCTGCATAGTCACGAAATCCAACATCGAAATATCCCGAAGATAATTTCAATTCAACTCCAGTCCAATCCACGTATTGGGAATATTGATTATTTTTAAAATCACTTCCAAATTCAATTTATTTATTTAAAAATAAATTGATTTTAATTCTAGTTCAAAACTAGTTCTTTTCGATAAAAATCTATTTTTATCCTTTCAAATGTGGAATTCTTCAGCCCAATTTTTCCCAAATCATTTCTTATGATTTTACACAAATTATAGATATTTTTAATAATTTTATCAAGGCCCGTATAGTCGATTTCCATCAACGGCCATCGAACTGCACTTACAGCGATCTTTTTCGAATTTGATTTGGACATAATTCCAAATCCAACCGTTAGATTTCAAATTTCTAATATTCATTGGAAAGCTCTTTTCGATACGAACCCAACGGTTCCGGTTTTAGGAGAATCCGACGGTCGGATCTCCCGCAATGTCCGTTTGAAATAAATGGTCGAAATTCACGAACTGCCTCGGCGCGGCGCGTTCTATTCAGGCCATTAAATATATAATATATATATATATATATATTATATATTTCGTCGATTTCCTTTTAAAACGTATTTTATAAATCGTTTTAAATTCGTTTTCAAAACCATTTCAACACTACATTCAATTTCAAATCGATTTGATTTCAATTCAATTCGAGTTCATTTCAATTCAATTCAAATTCAAATTCGTTTCAATTCAATTCAAATTCAAATTCGTTTCAATTCAATTCAAATTCAAATTCGTTTCAATTTAATTCAATTCGAATTTACCTTCTATTTGATCTAATTCGAATTCGTTTCAAATTGATTTCAATTTCAATTTCAGTTTGTTTTAAATTTCAATTTCAATCTAATTCAATTTGAATTCATTTCTATTTTACTCGAATTCAAATTCACTTTCTATTCAATTCGAATCGAATTCATTTTCTATTCGATTCGAATTCATTTCAAATTGATTCAATAAAATTTCAATTTCAATTTTTAATCTAATTCAATTTGAATTTCCTTTCAAAATATTAAATTTTGAAATCACTTTTCAACATTCATTATACAAAGAATAAAATCGATATAAATATCGTTCGCGTCAAAATAACGCATCTCTAATCAACACGGCTTTATATTTTCCAAAACTTCTTTATTCTATCCAACAAATGAATATTTATCCCATTCAACACATGAATCAACATTTCTTTCAACACACGACTAATCTCAACACATGAGTACTGTCAACACATCACTATTTTTGTTATGTAAAATATTTTATAAAACTATGGTATCTATCGTTTGATTTTCAATTAGACTTCTACTGGGAAGTAGTTCTAATTTTAAATATGATAAAGATGTAAATTTTATTATATAAAATATTTCACTCAACACATGAACATCGTCAAAACATGACTATTTTTATATTCAACACATAAATTTTCTTTTATAATATTCATTATTTTCCCGATTGGAATGAGGCCCAATCAATCACCATATAATGTTAATTATACGGATTCCATACAACACATGTATATAATAGCAATAATAAACAATCAACCATCATCCAAAGTGCACCACACTGTATAAGCATCAAATATAGATATCTAACGCTTATAACAGCCTGTCAATCAATCGATCGACATATTTAATCAATCAGGATGAGTGAACTTCAAATTTCATCCCAACACCCGTGTGGGGTTTCAAACAATCAAACACAGATTTTATTTGTGCAGTTGGGCGACGTGTAAAATTTATCGACCCAATCGATATCAGTCAAATCAGTGTATATAAACAAATCGGCCGATTTGTTTATAAATATTCATTTATCCATTTTCACGTTAAAAATTATATTTTTAACGATAAAACATTTTATTTTAACACATGAATTTCTATTCAGTTCATTTATTCAATAAAATGATATTTTTATTTTTCTAAAATATTTTAGAAAATTTCGGCGGCATAACGGCACGATACTAGAAACGGGACGAGGCCTAGCCTTATCCCCGGTCTAGTGAAGGCCCACGCCATTCACTCATCAATCAAATTCATTTCAATTCACCAAACAATTCAATTCAAACCCAACAAACTAACCAACTACTCAACCAAACAATTTAACAAACAAGCCATCCATGGTCTGTGGATGACGGGTGTCGGGTGCTACTAAGCACCGTCTACATCCTAGTATATATATATATATATAACTAGAAAAATTAAATTGAAAGGTGAGAAGTTCTCACCAATAGCTATCCCAACTTCACGACACTTCATCTATAGAAATCTTCTTTGTTCTCTCCTTTTTATCATCTTCTTTGTCCGTAGCCACTACATATGTAAAAATCACACATTTTCATATTTTGATGTCTTTAAAATAAAAATCACATTTTTATTTGTTCACTTTCAATTTAAAAATCATATTTTTATAATCACTTCATATATTTAAAAATCGAATTTTTCACAACGCTACTATATGGATAAAAATTATATTTTTATCTCGCTATTCTTCATATAAAGACCTCGCCTTTTCAAAAATATAGATTTCGCCTTTTCAGAAATATAGATTTCGCCTTTATAAAAATAAAATTTTCGCCTTTTCTATTATTAAAATATCGTCTTTTTATTTTTAAAGATTTTACCTTTTCAAAATAAAGTATATTTTTTATATTTCAAATCAAAGCATATTTTTATATTTCAAATCAAAGGATATTTTTATATTTCAAATCAAAGGATATTTTTATATTTCAAATCAAAGGATATTTTTATTGTTTCTAAAGACAATGCTAATTTTTATTTTCTATTTCACATTTTTTTCTCCATAACTTAGTTATCTTTTTAAAAATTACATTTTTACAAATTAAATTTCATATTAAAGATTAGATTTTTAGCAATGTTATTTATACTAAATTAAGCTAGAATAAATAATTGAAATTCACTTAATAAAATCACCTTTCTTCCTTTGCTGTTATTACTGGAACAGGACCGAACGCAACTGCACCATCCTTCAACCCTAGGGTTTGGAGTTGTCGCCGAAGCAGTCATGGCGCGGGGGAGGAGTTTGGCTAAGGGGCGGCGCGATGTGGGTGACGTCGGGGTGCGCGGCGGTGCGATTGGGGGAGGGGGCACGCAGTCGATTTCTGAAATGACGGGGGGGGGGGGGGCTCGAGCTGCGGAGGAGGGGAGGAGCAGGCGCGGGAGAAGGAGGGAGGCGCAGGTGTGACTGGGGATGGAGGCGGTGGAGGAAGGTGAGGCGGCGACGGCGAGAGCTGCCTGGTGGACCACGAGATCGAGATCCGATTTTATTTTTTTCTTTTTCTTATCTGAATGGTGAAAGGGGGAGTGGCGGAATAAGGGAAGTTATATAAATATATTTATTTATTTTATTTTATTATTCAATTAAAGTTGACTTTTTATTTCGACCTCGAAACGGGACCCACCGTCTGTCATCCATAGCTAATTACCCCCATTCCGAACACAATGGGATATGTATCGTTGGCTGAATCGATCGTTTGAATCAGTTTCCGTTGAATTTACATTTAAATCACTTTATTGAATTTTAAACGTACATTTCTAATTACCGGGGTCACATACGAACTCTAAAAATTGCAGAAAAATATTTTCTAGCTTCGTATTGACGATACGGTCCTAACAAAACTAGTTTCACCGAATTCTGAGACCGTTGGAAAAATGGCCAATTTCCAGTCGATTAAAATCAACTGAAATGGTCAAAACACGTTTTCCTTTGCCACGCTCACATATTGATTCGAAAAATTATGAAATTTGGAATCTAGCAATAATTTGACACTGCGGATCCAACAAAAGTGGTTTCGTCGAAATCCGAGGTCATTTGCAAAATGTCTATTTAAGGGCCTGAATTCCATAGCGACTATTCAGAATTTTCAACTGGACATATCTTTTGATTCCCGCTATGAAATTTCGATCGGTCGGATTCGTTGGAAAGATATTATCAATGAGATCCTAATGTTTTTGGTTTCACTAAAATCCGGATTGTCTTGCACCCGGTATATTCAATTGAAGTTTGAAATCAAATTATCGAACTACCGCGCCATTTTCAATTCTATTTATAATTATATATAAATATTTATATTCAAACGACGACGTGTATAAATATATACGTCGAATTCTATTCAAAATAAATTTCTTGTCGATATTATTTAAAATAATTCATTTTAAATGTTCAAAATTCGCTAAAGTTGCCAAAATAAAAATTTTAAACTGGCCCAGATTTTCGGGTTATTACAATCTCCCCCACTTAAAACTTTTCGTCCCCGAAAAGGAACAAAGTCGAAAGTGGTTTGATCAATCAACACTACGTTCGATCTGGCTTCCATTCTCCAACTCTTTTGTTTCTGAGAATTTTCAAAATTTTCAAAAATTTGGCTAACACCCTAAATTATCGAAAAATTTCGCCATAACCTCCCCTGCATCGGGAGCATCGGGGAATTTCAAATAGCTTCCCCGGTCCTTCAGATCTCAAAAAGAAAAAGCCAAGCGGCTAGCCAATAGGCTCATAAAATCATCATCACCCAAACAAAACAGTAAATTATGTAATAAACATGTACCTATTTGTCGGGCAAACAAATTTTATTCTTCGGCTCTAGCCTCCTTGCTATGACCTGTTCAATGTAAGTATATGTATATGCAAGCAAATGCGACCAATTTCAATACAATTCAATATTTGATTCAATTAGGCCAAATGGTTAAAAATTAGCAAACAAATAAACAAACAACACAAACATCAATCAATTAGTGGATTAACGTTTCAAATTCATAATTTGATATATATACAAAAATCATGTTTTGATGCCAATTCACAACAATGTGTTCTAACTATATAAGTTTTGGTTCTCACACCAGTCTAATGGAAATATATAGAAATCACACCTTCGAAACTCGAATATGAATACTGATGATGATGCACCATCATCAGAATCATCCCCGGATATCTAGAATGTGATTCTATATCTATCCAGTATAATAAAACTTCGAATATACGTTCATGACGCGTATACGCGAAATCTTTATATATTGGATTGCCCATATTCAAAATAAATAAATATTCAAATACGTTTAAAACGATTTAAATTTTCCAAACAAAATTTGTTTCCATTTGAAAAATATACTCTTCACACTCGTTCTAGGATACTACAGATCCTGTCTCTAACGAGTTATTCTAATTGGATATTACTAATCCAATATCTGATGAATTCTTCCGTATGGTTCTAATGTGTCTTGTTCTCGAGCTCTGTAAACCAAAGCTCTGATACCAACTGAGAGAACCTGTAACTTCCCCGTGAAGGAAAGCACGAATACTTTGAGAACAACACACAAAAGGACGCAGACGGAAGAACATTTCATTGTTATTACAACAATTCCATCAGATACAAGAATATACAGAGTATAAATGAATAAATTACATTCGATAAATATCAGAGATTACAATAAATTACATCGCAGCGGAAAATAATACAAAAGCACAACTAGAAGTGATACACGGATACAGAGCTTTCCGAGCACCGTTCCAGCTCTTAATCAGGACCCAGTGAATATAAATCTGCAAAACCAAAACTACTAGCTGCCCGTGTGGAAAATAGGGGCACCCAGAGTTTAGGTTAAAACAATAAACTCCAGGTCAGTCATGTGACTGGTGTGAGAACTAAAATAGTTATTAATATTGGTTTTAAAGTTAGGTAAATCAAGGGACCACGCCGTATAACACGGAACGGGTTTCCTCCCAAGAATACCAGTGCATAAAACAAACAGCGAAATGCTAAATAAAGAAAAATGAAGATGTTATAAGACCCAGGTCCCATCACACAATGCAACGCAAGCCGGAGGATAGGGTTTTCCCTTATAACAGCCAAAGCATGCTTGATACGTTTAAATCACATTATTTGATACTATTATAAGTGTATAGTGTCAAAACAATTTCAATCATAAGTATCAATCATAGGCGGCATAGCTACCATCTACTATGTCGCCATACTAGGCTCTACAAATAAAACCGAAATACACGTATTGGAAATTGGATTCCGTCATGAGCCGAGGCAAGGGGCAAGCTCCTCTCCGCGTTCGAGACACTCTAGCAAATGCCTCAGGACCCCACTATGATCCTTTGGAACCTCCAAGGCCGGTCCTCTCTTACTTTTGAGGATTAGTTATTCCTGAACACACGTTTCCCGGTCCTTACAGACCTATATCCGAGGCGCCTCGTATCCAACAACCACACAGGTGAAAAGTATATAAATGTCAGGGCTGGTAGGTCACTGACACCACCCTAGCTAGAAAGAAACGTCGTGCACTCCTTGGGTCCGTATCTCGTTTTTGACTCATACCGAGGTGTGAGGCTCGCGAATTCACGTTATACACAAAGCTACGCCACACAGGCCGTGCTTTGATCATCAACCACAAGACTTTGCTTTTCAACAGAAGCCTTGATCAATTGCCACTTACGCGTGCCACACAGGCAATTCATTCCATGCGACTGATGTCCATCGATATACAACCTCTGAGCTCGTATGTCTCAGAGAAGGGCGTTAAGCAAGAGAATAAATTCTCCACCGCCAAACAGATGTATATTTAATAGAGATCAATCAACACAGAATAAAATCCAATGTCAGACACACAATCCATTTACAAGTTCGTTCTGGGTCTGAACGAAACCGGAGGCACTTCCCTCGCATATCCATCCATCTCCAAGTACGTCTGGACGATCACCGACTGTTTCCCTCATCTTGGGTGTACAACCCAATCAAGATCATCAGTAATCACCCAAACGATGTGAAAACTTCCGGTCTTCAACCACCGTCTTCATCTTCGACATCTCGTCGAATCGGTTATTCAGAATGGGTATAAACCCGGCCTTTCTGAATAACCCACGTATATAATAAACGAATGTTACACAAGCACAACAAACGCCTCATTCCAATTCAGAATATTCTTTTATTCACAAAATCACATTCTTAGGGAATGTTCCCATTAATTTTATCCAAGATAAATTCTTCTAAATTCATTCTTTAATCCTCCTTTGGATATCATTTCAAACTAGTCGGGATTAGCGAACCACACCGAAGTAATTATTTATTTTATTTCCCAATCCCAACCTATATATCCCATGGAGAAAACTGGTAATACTCCATCTCTAACACCACGGTGTTATCGGTAAAATTAATTACCATTTCACGTTCAAATCTAATTAAAGATTTAACTATCGCTTTGGAGAAAAACTGGTGGTACTCCATTCTCGATCACTTTTCAGATTTGATAATTTAAATTATCAATTCACATTTTAATCTAATTAAAGATTCCTTAAAACTACACTTAGTCTTAATTCCTTTCAAAAATCAATATGCTGTCTTTAACTGGATTAAAGAACCAATGTCATCTAAAACACGATTCACGATAAACCCAAATCACATTCGATATTAAATATAAGGCTCTGAATAGAAAATATACCGGCTTATATTCAATATCAAATTCTGAAACCAACATATATCGTATTGGAAATAACGATTTAAAATATATCTTTCAAATTCCCATAACCATATCTGCATAGTCACGAAATCCAACATCGAAATATCCCGAAGATAATTTCGATTCAACTCCAGTCCAATCCACGTATTGGGAATATTGATTATTTTTAAAATCACTTCCAAATTCAATTTATTTATTTAAAAATAAATTGATTTTAATTCTAGTTCAAAACTAGTTCTTTTCGATAAAAACCTATTTTTATCCTTTCAAATGTGGAATTCTTCAGCCTAATTTTTCGCAAATCATTTCTTATGATTTTACACAAATTATAGATATTTTTAATAATTTTATCAAGGCCCGTATAGTCGATTTCCATCAACGGCCATCGAACTGCACTTACAGCGACCTTTTTCGAATTTGATTTGGACATAATTCCAAATCCAACCGTTAGATTTCAAATTTCTAATATTCATTGGAAAGCTCTTTTCGATACGAACCCAATGGTTCCGGTTTTAGGAGAATCCGACGGTCGGATCTCCCGCAATGTCCGTTTGAAATAAATGGTCGAAATTCACGAACTGCCGCGGCGCGGCGCGTTCAATTCAGGCCATTAAATATATAATATATATATATATATATATATTATATTTCGTCGATTTCCTTTTAAAACGTATTTTGTAAATCGTTTTAAATTCGTTTTCAAAACCATTTCAACACTACATTCAATTTCAAATCGATTTGATTTCAATTCAATTCGAGTTCATTTCAATTCAATTCAAATTCAAATTCGTTTCAATTCAATTCATATTCAAATTCGTTTCAATTCAATTCAAATTCAAATTCGTTTCAATTCAATTCAATTCGAATTTACCTTCTATTTGATCTAATTCGAATTCATTTCAAATTGATTTCAATTTCAGTTTGTTTTAGATTTCAATTTCAATCTAATTCAATTTGAATTCATTTCTACTTTACTCGAATTCAAATTCACTTTCTATTCAATTCGAATCGAATTCATTTTCTATTCGATTCGAATTCATTTCAAATTGATTCAATAAAATTTCAATTTCAATTTTTAATCTAATTCAATTTGAATTTCCTTTCAAAATATTAAATTTTGAAATCACTTTTCAACATTCATTATACAACGAATAAAATCGATATAAATATCGTTCGCGTCAAAATAACGCATCTCTAATCAACACGGCTTTATATTTTCCAAAACTTCTTTATTCTATCCAACAAATGAATATTTATCCCATTCAACACATGAATCAATATTTCTTTCAACACACGACTAATCTCAACACATGAGTACTGTCAACACATCACTATTTTTGTTATGTAAAATATTTTATAAAACTATGGTATCTATCGTTTGATTTTCAATAAGACTTCTACTGGGAAGTAGTTCTAATTTTAAATATGATAAAGATGTAAATTTTATTATATAAAATATTTCACTCAACACATGAACATCGTCAACACATGACTATTTTTATATTCAACACATGAATTTTCTTTTATAATATTCATTATTTTCCTGATTGGAATGAGGCCCAATCAATCACCATATAATGTTAATTATACGGATTCCATACAACACATGTATATAATAGCAATAATAAACAATCAACCATCATCCAAAGTGCACCACACTGTATAAGCATCAAATATAGGTATCTAACGCTTATAACAGCCTGTCAATCAATCGATCGACATATTTAATCAATCAGGATGAGTGAACTTCAAATTTCATCCCAACACCCGTGTGGGGTTTCGAACAATCAAACACAGATTTTATTTGTGCAGTTAGGCGACGTGTAAAATTTATCGACCCAATCGATATCAGTCAAATCAGTGTATATAAACAAATCGGCCGATTTGTTTATAAATATTCATTTATCCATTTTCACGTTAAAAATTATATTTTTAACGATAAAACATTTTATTTTAACACATGAATTTCTATTCAGTTCATTTATTCAATAAAATGATATTTTTATTTTTCTAACATATTTTAGAAAATTTCGGCGGCATAACGGCACGATACTAGAAACGGGACGAGGCCTAGCCTTATCCCCGGTCTAGTGAAGGCCCACGCCATTCACTCATCAATCAAATTCATTTCAATTCACCAAACAATTCAATTCAAACCCAACAAACTAACCAACTACTCAACCAAACAATTTAACAAACAAGCCATCCATGGTCTGTGGATGACGGGTGGCGGGTGCTACTAAGCACCGTTTGCATCCTAGTATATATATATATATATATATATATATATATATATAACTAGAAAAATTAAATTGAAAGGTGAGAAGTTCTCACCAATAGCTATCACAACTTCACAACACTTCATCTATAGAAATCTTCTTTGTTCTCTCCTTTTTATCATCTTCTTTGTCCGTAGCCACTACATATGTAAAAATCACACATTTTCATATTTTGATGTCTTTAAAATAAAAATCACATTTTTATTTGTTCACTTTCAATTTAAAAATCATATTTTTATAATCACTTCATATATTTAAAAATCGAATTTTTCACAACGCTACTATATGGATAAAAATTATATTTTTATCTCGCTATTCTTCATATAAAGACCTCGCCTTTTCAAAAATATAGATTTCGCCTTTTCAGAAATATAGATTTCGCCTTTATAAAAATAAAGTTTTCGCCTTTTCTATTATTAAAATATCGTCTTTTTATTTTTAAAGATTTTACCTTTTCAAAACAAAGTATATTTTTATATTTCAAATCAAAGCATATTTTTATATTTCAAATCAAAGGATATTTTTATATTTCAAATCAAAGGATATTTTTATTGTTTCTAAAGACAATGCTAATTTTTATTTTCTATTTCACATTTTTTTCTCCATAACTTAGTTATCTTTTTAAAAATTACATTTTTACAAATTAAATTTCATATTAAAGATTTTTAGCAATGTTATTTATACTAAATTAAGCTAGAATAAATAATTGAAATTCACTTAATAAAATCACCTTTCTTCCTTTTCTGTTATTACTGGAACAGGACCGAACGCAACTGCACCATCCTTCAACCCTAGGGTTTGGAGTTGCCGCCGAAGAAGTCATGGCGCGGGGGAGGAGTTTGGCTAAGGGGCGGCGCGATGTGGGTGACGTCGGGGTGCGCGGCGGTGCGATTGGGGGAGGGGGCACGCAGTCGATTTCTGAAATGACGGGGGGGGGGGGGGGGCTCGAGCTGCGGAGGAGGGGAGGAGCAGGCGGGGGAGAAGGAGGGAGGCGCGGGTGTGACTGGGGATGGAGGCGGTGGAGGAAGGTGAGGCGGCGACGGCGAGAGCTGCCTGGTGGAGCACGAGATCGAGATCCGATTTTATTTTTTCTTTTTCTTATCTGAATGGTGAAAGGGGGAGTGGGGGAATAAGGGAAGTTATATAAATATATTTATTTATTTTATTTTATTATTCAATTAAAGTTGACTTTTTATTTCGACCTCGAAACGGGACCCACCGTCTGTCATCCATAGCTAATTACCCCCATTCCGAACACAATGGGATATGTATCATTGGCTGAATCGATCGTTTGAATCAGTTTCCGTTGAATTTACATTTAAATCACTTTATTGAATTTTAAACGTACATTTCTAATTACCGGGGTCGCATACGAACTCTAAAAATTGCAGAAAAATATTTTCTAGCTTCGTATTGACGATACGGTCCTAACAAAACTAGTTTCGCCGAATTCTGAGACCGTTGGAAAAATGGCCAATTTCCAGTCGATTAAAATCAACTGAAATGGTCTAAACATGTTTTCCTTTGCCACGCTCACATATTGATTCGAAAAATTATGAAATTTGGAATCTAGCAATAATTTGACACTGCGGATCCAACAAAAGTGGTTTCGTCGAAATCCGAGGTCATTTGCAAAATGTCTATTTTTAAGGGCCTGAATTCCATAGCGACTATTCAGAATTTTCAACTGGACATATCTTTTGATTCCCGCTATGAAATTTCGATTGGTCAGATTCGTTGGAAAGATATCATCAATGAGATCCTAATGTTTTTGGTTTCACTAAAATCCGGATTGTTTTGCACCCGGTATATTCAATTGAAGTTTGAAATCGAATTATCGAACTACCGCGCCATTTTCAATTCTATTTATAATTATATATAAATATTTATATTCAAACGACGACGTGTATAAATATATACGTCGAATTCTATTCAAAATAAATTTATTGTCGATATTATTTAAAATAATTCATTTTAAATGTTCAAAATTCGCTAAAGTTGCCAAAATAAAAATTTTAAACTGGCCCAGATTTTCGGGTTATTACATTTATCCAAAAAGCATTGCGATGTTTTGTTATATGCACTGGTATTCTTGGAAGGAAACCCATTCCGTGTTATATGGTGTGGTCCCTTGATTTACCTAACTTTAAAATAAAGTTTTAAATAACTGTTTTAGTTCTCACACCAGTCAGATGACTGACCTGGAGTTTATTGTTTTAACCTAAACTCTGGGTGCCCTTATTTTGACACGGGTAGCTAGTAGTTTTGGTTTTGCAGATTTATATTCACAAGATCCTGGTTTACAGCTGGAATGATATCTGGAAAGCTCTGTATCCGTATATCTCTTTCAGTTGTGTTTTTTATTATATTTCTGCTGCGAGGTATTTAAATGTAATTTAAATCTCTGATATTTTCTGTGTAATATATATTCATACTCTGTATATTCTTCTATTCTGATGTAATTGTTGTAATAAACAATGAAATGTTCTTCTGTCTGCATTCTTTTGTGTGTTGTTCTCAAAGTATCCGCTCTTTCCTTCACGGGGAAGTAACGGGTCCTTACATGAACACTGCGTTTCCCCGCCCTTTGGGGCGTAAATGAGCCAAATGACTCCATCGGCTCCACATAATCACCGATATATCCGAGGCGCCTCGCAATAGCAACAACCACACATGTGAAAATAAAATAAATGTCAGGGCTGGTAGGTCACTGACACCACCCTAGCTAGAAAGAAACGCATGCCTTCCCTGATGTCCTCTCCCGTTTTTGGTTCACAACCGGGGTGTGAGGCTCGCGAATTAATGCTACACAAAGCTATGCCATACAGGCGGTGCTTTGATCATCAACCACAAGACTATGCTTTTCAACAAAAGCCTTGATCATTTGCCACTTAAGCATGCGACATAGGCAATACACTCTATGCGATTGATATCCATCAATATATAACCTCTGAGCTCGTACGTCTCAGAGAAGTGCGTTAAGCAAGAGAATAAATTCTCTGCCGCCAAACTGATATATATTTAATAGAAATCAATCACACAGAATAAAATCCAATGTCATACACACTGTCCATTTACAAGTTCGTTCTGGGTCTGAACGAAACCGGAGGCACCTGGTACCTCACATATCCATCGATCTCCAAGTACGTCTAGACGATCGCCAACTGATTCCCTCCTCTTGGGTGTACAGCCCAATAAAGATCATCCGTAATTATCCAAACGATGCGAAGACCTCTGGTCTTCGACCACCGTCTTCATCCTCGACACATCGTCGAATCAGTTATTCAAAATGGGATAAACCCGGTCTTTCTGAATAACTCGCGTATATAATAAACAAGTGTTACACAAACACAACATATGCCTCATTCCAATTCAGAATATTCTTTTGTTCAAATATTTTTATACTTTGGGAAAGGTTCCCATTAATTTTATCAAAGATAAATTCTTTAAATTTATTCTTTAATCTTCCTTTGAATATCAATTCAAATTAGCCGGGATTAGCGAACCACACCGAAGTAATCATTTACTTTATTTCCCAATCCCAACCTATTCATCCCATGAAGTAAAACTGGTCACACTTTATATCTAACACCACGGTATTATTAGTAAATTCAATTACCATTTCACGTTCAAATCTAATTAAAGATTTAACTATCACCTGGAGCAAAACTGGTGATACTCCATTCTCGATCATTTCAATCTAATTAAAGATTCATTAAAACCCCACTTGGTTTTAATCTTCCCAAAAATCAATATTAATGATTATTTAACCTGGGAAATCTTATCCTATCTTTAACTGGGTTAAAGAACCAATATCATTTAAAACACGGTTCACTATAAACCCAAAATCACATTCCATTAATTATCGGGTAAAAGAACAAGTTTTATTTAAAACACCGTTCACGATAAACCCAAAAATCAATTCAAATTCAATTCCAATTAAATACCATTTAATTGGTATACTTCATTAAATCTAAATAAAAAGATTTAATCTTTTTCTCAACTGGGTTTAAGAACAGTGTTAATGAAAAAAACATTCATGACAAACCCAAATCCCATTTGATATTAAATACACGGCTCCAAATAGAAAATATATCGGCTTATATTCAATATCAAATTCTACAACCAACAAATATCGTATTGGAAATAACGATATAAATATATCTTTAAATTTCCATAACAATATCTGTATAATCACGAAATCCAACATCGAAATATTTCAAAGACAATTTCGATTCAAATCCATTCCAATTCAATTATTGGAGATTCTGGTTATTTTTAAAACTCTTTCAAATCCAATTTATTTATTTCAAAAATAAATGGATTATAATTCTAGTTCAAAACTAGTTCATTTCGATAAAAATCTATTTTTATCTTTTCAAATATGGAGTTTTTCATCCCAATTCTTTCTAAATCATTTATTATGATTTTACACAAATTATTACTATTTTTAATAATTTTATCAAGGCTTGTACAGTCGATTTCCATCAACGGCCATCGAACTGCACTTACAACGACCTTTTCCAAATTTGATTTGGACATAATTCCAAATCCAACTGTTAGATTTCAAATCTCTAATATTCGTTAGAAAGCAATTTTCGATACAAACCCAACGGTTCCGGTTTTAGGAGAATCCGATGGTCGGATCTCCCGTAATATCCATTCGAAGTCAATGGTCGAAACTCACGAACTGCCACGGCGCGGCGCGTTCTATTGAGGCCATTTAATATATATAATATATATATTATATATATTTCGTCGATTTCATTTTAAAACATATTTTATAAATCGTTTTAAATTCGTTTTCGAAACGATTTCAACTTCATATTCAATTTCGAATCAAAATTGAATATTCCACATCATCGATATACAAATGATAATATTTTCAAAATATTATATTTTGAAATCACTTCTTTTTCTATAATCATTATAAAAACGAATATAATCGATATAATTATCATTCGCGTCAAAATGGCGCATATCTAACCAATATGGCTTTATATATTTCAATAACTTCGTTATTCTATTCAACACATGAATTTTTATTCTATTCAACACATGAATTTATATTTTTATTCTATTCAACACATGAATTTTTATTCTATTCAACACATGAATATTTATTCTATTCAACACATGAATTTTTATTCTACTCAACACATGAATTTATATTTTTATAATATTCAACACATGAATTTTTATTCTATTCAACCCATGAATTTTCATCCTATTTAAGACATGAATTTTTATTCTATTCAACGCATGAATTTATATTTTTATTCTATTCAACACATGAATTTTTATTCTATTCAACACATGAATTTTCTTTTATAATATTCCTTATTTTCCAAATTGGAATGAGGCCCAATCAATTACCATATAACGTTAATTATATGGACTCCCTACAACACATGTATATAATAGCAACGATAAATCATCAACCATCATCCAGAGTGCACCACACAACTGCATAAGCATTAAATATAAATAATTGATGCTTACACAGTCTGTCGACCCATCGATTGACATACCACTAAACAATCGAGATTACTGTACGTCAAATATCATCCCAATACCCGTGTGGGGTTTCAAATCAACAAACACAGATTTTTATTCGTGCAGTTGGGCGATGTGTAAACTTTATCGTCCGAATCTATGTCAGTCAAATAGGTGTACATAAACAAATCATTCTGATTTGTAAACGAATATCTATTTTATTCACATCAGGGTTAAAAATTATATTTTTAACTATAAAATATTTATAACGATAAAATATTTTATTTCATTCCACATCACATAATAAAATTTTCACAACACAACAAACTCAAACAAGTCGTCCATGGTCTGTGGACGACGGGTGTCGGGTGCTGCTAAACACCGTCTGCATCCTAGTATATATTTCAAACTAGTAATTAAAATAAAAGTGAGGAGTTCTCAACGATTAGCTAAACCAAACACCGCGACTCTTCATATGTAGAAAATTTTGCCGTGTTTCCTTTTGTCACTTTCGTTGCCCGTATCCACTACATATATAAAAATCACATTTTTATAATCACTATATATGGATAAAAAATCACATTTTTATATTGCTACTATATAGATAAAAATTCTATTTTTATAACGGTGTTCATATAATAAAAATCATATTTTCTCTTGCCATTCTCTATATAAAAATCACATTTTTATATATAAAGATCGTAGTTTTATATCTCTGCTACGTATGTAAAAATCACTCCTTTACACCGATACTTCCATGATAAAGATTATATTCTTATCTTACTAGTAATATAATAAAAATCACATTTTTATTACTCTACATAAATAAAAATCATATTCTTATTCTTCCTATGATATAAAAATCATATTTTTAATCGCACAAATGAATAGAATTGAGATAAAAGCTCACCGGCGTTGTCGGGTGGCGGAGGAGGCTCGAGGAAGGGCTGCAACGGGTCGGGGACTGTTTTACAAAAATGAAAAATGTTAAAAATCAAAATTTTAATTGAAGTGGGGCCTATGGTCGAGGTTGGTGGATGTGGGGGTGGCGCTGGGGGGTGTATGGAGGCTTCGCAGGTGGGTGCGGTACTGGTGGCGGCAGCGGGCCCCTCTCGGTCTGGTGGTGGCGGTTTTAGGTAAGAAAGGGGGCTTGGTTTCGATTTTCAACGAAGAAGGGGAGGAAGGATTGCCTGAGGTGGCGGAGCAAGGTGGGGGGGGGGGGGCGAGGGCGCAACTGGCGCGACGGTCAGGGAAACCTAAGGCGACGACGACGAACGATTGAGGGGGGTGACGAACGATGGGTTTATTTTTTTTTTCTTTCTGAAAAGTGACGGAAGGGAGAACTGAGAGGAGAGAGAGTTGACTTCCTTTTATATTTAATTAATTTAGTTCCCTAAAAGCAACTTTTTATTTCGAATTCAAAATCGAACCCACCGACTGTCGCCCCTAGCTAATTACCCCCATTCCGAACATAATAGGATATGTATCGTAAGCTAGTTCGGCTGTTACGACCAGTTTCCATTCAAATTAAAATATAAATCAATGTATATTGAATTTGAACGCACATTTCAATTTACCGAGGACACACACTAACTCTAAAAATTCCAAAAAAATTATTTCTAGCTTCGTATTGAGGATACGGTCTTAACAAAACTAATTTCGTCAAATTCTGAGACCGTTCGAAAAATGGCCATTTTCTAGTCGATTAAAATCAATTGAAACCGGTTAAACACTTTTTCCTTTGCCACGCTCACATATTGATTCAAAAAATTACGAATTGATATCCCGGATCCAACAAAAGTTGTTTCGTCGAAAACTGAGGTCATTTGCAAAATTTCTATTTTTAAGGGCCAAAATTCCACAATGACTATTCTGAATTTTCAACTGGGCATAACTTTTTATCCCCGCTATGAAATTTCAATTTTTCGGATTCGTTGGAAAGATATCCTCAATTAGATTCTAATATTTTTAGTTTTGCTAAAATCCGGCTTATTTTGTATCCTGTACATTCATTTAAAATTTAAAATCGAATTTTCGAACTACCGCGCCATTTTCAATTCCTTTTATAATTAAAATAAAATATTTATATTCTAACAACGAGCTATATAAATATATGCGTTCTAATTCTATTCAAAATAAATTTCTCGTCGTTATTATTTAAAATAATTCATTTTAAATATTCAAAATTCACCAAAATTGCCAAAATAAAATTTTTAAATTGGCTCGGATTTCCGGGTTATTAAATATATATATATATTTAAACAGACTCTATATTCTTAAAAATAAACTTTGATTAAACGGAATTTAATCATTCTGTATTTTTTATAATCCTAGTATTTGACTGTGGCTTTATATTTGTAATAACATCTACATACACAATATTTAATTATCCAACTAGGAGGCACATGCTTCGCACACGACAATTAACATAATAATGTTAGTTCGTATATATGACCATTATTTGAAATTTATACCTTTGTTTCACTTTGTAAATCGTAATTTTACTTTACTTTATCTATATGCCTAAAGCAAGTTTTATTGTATATTTATTTTATTTAAATATTTTAATAAACCTAGAATCTCCTTTTATTTATTTTTCTTTACTTTCCTATTTTCCTTTTCCATTTCTATATTTTAACGTAACTAGTCTAAAAATCTCAGCTCACATACTGCCGACACAATTACACTCTCCTTTCCTTTTATTTCCTCTATTTTTAAATTCACCTTTTTAGGCCTATATCCCTCTTCCTTCTCTTTATTTTCCTTCTCTAATTAAAACTCGTTAATACCCTTGAGCCCGACCAATCCTTCTTTTCACCGGTCAATATATCGGCCTACTTCATTTATTAAATCTTATTTTAGCAACTTTAAAATCTTCCTCTTCCTTTTTTATTTTATATTTTCCATTTCTATCTAACTAGGCCCAATTTCTTCTTATTCCCCTTCCCCTTTGTTTATTTCTAACTTGCCGGTCCAACATCCCTTGGCCCACTCCCCTTCACTATACTCTTTTCTTTTAATTACTTCTTTCCTATTACATTCTTAAAATTAGCTACAATCCTTGAAGGCCCAATTCTTTTGCCCGATTTTCTTTTTATATATTTTTATTTATGTATTTCTTTATTTCGGCCCAGCTTCTCCGGCCCAAACACTTTTAGCCCAATTTTCCCTTTCTTTCCTACTCTTGCCAGACCCTGATTTTGCCAAATACCATTTTCATTTGCCAATTCCCCATCCCGTTTACGAAGTACCAAATACTGCTTTCATTTGATAGTGCCAGTATTGAGTTTGGCAAGTAAATATACGGGATCCTCACGGCATACTCACCCAAGAATACTTGCCTGATCACCCTTGTTCTTCTCCTTTCCTTTACTGTGTTACCCATCCACCCACTTGCACCATCGACCAGTGCTCCGGTCCTCTCCCTTCTTTCCAGTTCCATGTCATCCTATGCATCTCTACTACTTCTCCTCTCTTCATCTCTTCTTAATTTCCACTTACCTGCTTTCCTAAACACACAATTCCTCTTCTCCCTTCATGATTCACAAAGCATTACATAGTAAAAAAAACCCATGTACTGCCTATATGTGCACGTGCACAGATGATCCACGGCCTTGCACCTCCTGCCGACCACCCTCGCAAGTCACATCGCTCCCCCTGATCGCCTTTGACCCATCACTTCATCGCCAAGACCCCTTTGTCTCGAAACCACCATCTAACCTCATTACTATGGAATAGCATAAACCCAAACCCACCACAAAACTGCCACTTCCCATCATCTCTGACCACTAGAAGTTCTGCGCCTCCTTCCACCTCCTCTCTAACCTCGTACGCAACTCCTCCACCATTTATAGCCTACTCGATCGCGTCTTGATTTCATACGAGACACTCAAAAACTAGAAACCCAATTTACTCCTTAAAACCTAAATCCACTTCGATCGTCTGATTTACGCAATAGGAAAAATATCTGACATTTTTCCCTTAATATATGGACCCTTGCGCCTCTCTAGTATTTACGCCATCGAACTCGGTTATGGGGATCGTTGGAAAAAGCCTCAAGGACCATTTCTGTTCATCTCACGATATCCCATTATCCACAACCCAAAAAATCTTGATAACTACTCTAAAATTCATGATTTCCTCCCTAGATCGTATTCATATGCCTGAATCATGATTCCGCAATGATCGAAAATTCATGTGTAACCTTATGTTACAGGTAAACATGTTTTTCTCTGGTCATATCAATATAAAAATCCTAAAACCATTTTTACTATAACCTAAGGGTCTAAGTGGTTATTTTCAGGAAGAAATACATATCTGTATTTGCTTGAATCTTGGTTATTGATTTTTCAATATCATGGTGGTGACTAGTTTTATAGAGCAGTATTTGTTTTCAGGTGTTCTTGAGCATTGTCAATTATCAGGAAATTGTTTATATAAATATCATGACATTTAATCTTAACATTTAATCAGATACCTACTTATATAACTGCAATTCATCTTAGAAAAAGAATTTAAGATCAAAACAGAAGTTAGTTTGCTCACAAAATTTTCAGCTCTTCTTTTCTGTTTTTATATATGCTGCTGTTTCCTTTTTTTGCTTTCCAGATTTCAAATTATTTTTGTGTGGAGAAATACATGGTCCCAAGTGGTATTTATAACAAGGATTCACTAGTAAACAAATGGCCTATATTATAAGGATTGGTAGGCGCTACAGTGTATATATTTCTAGACTTTCATTTCAAATCTTATTCAATTGTTTTCCAAGAAGCTTTGGCATGAATAAATCCATTGTTTAATTAGATATTTTCTATTTCCACTTGTCCTTGCCTATCCTTCTAGAAGAAAAATCTTTCCAAAGCCATACTTATTAAATGCTGCGGATTTCTTTGACTTGGTTTGCAATTATAAAAGAGTTTTGTTTGCAAGATATTTTCTTAAAAATGATTTAATGCTTGCAAGTTGTATAGTCTTCTTAGGTGATAGTTCTAAGCCAAACTTAGCTCTACTATTTGATGTTAAATCACATTAAGGATCTTATTTTTATATGACTTGCTCTTGTTTTGTTTTTATCTACATTACCCTTTGAGATTTTACTGTGGCAATTTACCAAATAGTTTGTGAGCATGTCCTTTTATGTGTTAATGTATGTTGAGTGGCCAAATTGTTTTCCTGCACATAATTTCTTTACTAACCCTTATTTTCTCCAAGGTTCATTTACATTATTCAAGTGATAAAATGCCTCTTTATATGTGTATATTTTGGTATAACTTTTATGTACATAGTTAAAGCTTTTAGTTGCAATATTTTCCTTTGAATTCA
The DNA here is from genome assembly GCA_030737875.1 of Allium sativum. Classification (NCBI taxonomy): domain Eukaryota; kingdom Viridiplantae; phylum Streptophyta; class Magnoliopsida; order Asparagales; family Amaryllidaceae; genus Allium; species Allium sativum. The sequence goes on from CM060913.1 coordinate 187,848,178, forward strand.
TGTTAGACTACACACACACACACACACACACACACACACACACACACACATATATATATATATATATATATATGTCGTTATAATTATATTATGATCCATGTTTTAATGTTTCATACTAATATCATGTTTTCAAATTTAAAACATAACCAATCATGTTACTAGTGTATACATACACTCACATATATTTATAATTGTTTTAGTTTGTTAAGTAAACATATTTTATGATTTAATTACCGTATTAAATCAATATTTATCATTAACAAAGACTAGCTAAAAACCGGGACATTACAGTGAGGCTCGCGAATTAACGCTACACAAAGCTACGCTATATCAAAGCAGTGCTTTGATCATCAACCACAAGAATCTGCTTTTCAACAGAAGCCTTGATCATTTGCATCTCAGCATGCCGCACAGGCAATTCACGCTATGCAACCGATATCAATCACACAGAATGAAATCCGATGTTAGACACACATCCATTTACAAGTTCGTTCTGGGTCTGAACGAAACCAGAGGCACCTTATTCCTCGCCCATATGTCCAATACAGGGGAGAGGCCCTCACATATCCGTCGATCTCCTAGTACGTCTGGACGATCACCACTTATTACCATGTCTTGGGTGTATGGCCCGATCAAGACATCAGTAATCATCCAAACGATGTGAAGATCTCCAGTCTTCAACCACCATCTTCATCCTCGACATATCGTCGAATCAGTTATTTAGAATGGGATAAACCTGGTCTTTCTGAATAACTCGCGTATATAATAAATAAGTGCTATAAAAACACAACATACGCCTCATTCCAATCTAGAATATTCCTTTATTAAAATATTCTTATACTTTGGGAAAGGTTCCCATTAATTTTATCAAAGATAAATTCTTTAAATTTATTCTTTAATCTTCCTTTGGATAACATTTCAATCTAATTAAAGATGCATTAAAACTACACTTGGTTTTAATCTTCAAAAAAAATCAATATTAACGATTGTTTAACTTGCGAAATCATATCTTGCCTTTAACTTGGTTAAAGAACCAATGTCATTTAAAACATGGTTCGCGATAAACCAAAAATCACATTCCATTCCATCAGCCTTTAAGCGTTAATTAGCAAGTGAAAAAATTCCCTAAGTATTAACCCCGAAGGCCGAAACCAACATCAGATCAATACCCAGGAAACCATTCAACTTAACTAATCTCCAGTTAGTTTCTGATTTTCTTAACTCCGATGGGTCTAAGAAAAGTATTATTAAAAATACCATTCACGACAACCCAAATTCTTATTCCTGTCTTTAACTGGGTTAAAGAACCAATGTTCTTTAAAACATGGTTCAGGATAAACCCAAAATCACATTCCATTCCATCAGCCTTTAATCGTAAATTAGCAAGTGAACACTTCCCTAAGTATTAACCCCGAAGGCCGAAACCAACATCAGATCAATACCCAGGAAACCATTCAACTTAGCTAATCTCCAGTTGGTTTCTGATTTTCTTAACTCCATTGGGTCTAAGAACAGTATTATTAAAGATACCATTCACGACAACCCAAAATCACATTCCATTAACAATGGAATCTTCATGGAAAACAAATCGGTATATATAATTGATATAAACTTCCATTTCCAACCGATAATATAAATGGAATAACGACAAGGCCTTTTAAATTCCATACATATTAACCGCCTTCCTCTACAGAAGCTTACTTCGATTATTACCAAATCGAATTCCAATCAATTCCAATTTAATATGTTAAATTGGAAAACTTTACTTTGGAAAATCTCCTTTAAATCTTAACAAAAGATTTATAAATTCCAAATCCCATTTCGCTGTAAATCGAGTTAAAGAACGAATGTCCTTTAAAAAAATAGTTCACAATTAACCCAATTCACATTCCATCAGTCTCTAACCGTAAATTAGTAAGAGAACAATTCCCTAAGTATTAACCCTGAAGGCCGAAACCAACATCAGATCAATACCCAGGAAACCATTCAACTTAGCTAATCTCCAGTCAGTTTCTAATTTTCTTAACTCCATTGGGCTTAAGAACAGTATTATTAACACTGTTTCAAATCTCGCAAATATCGCCCAAGATCTCCTCCGAGATCTCGTTTCGGGCTCCTTCCGAAATGAAATAGCAAATATCACTCTAAATCTCCTTTCGAATATAGCACCCGAGATACTGCAATATCGAACGATATATCGACCGAGACGAAATACTGGAATATCTCCTGAGATCTTTTTTTTTGGTTAAAATTTTAATTTATGCCTGAACTAGAACTATAATTAAAAAACTCAAATATAGCTATATCAATCTTTTGTTATTTTACATTTTGCATGTTAAATGACTATATTGTATGTTTGTATATGTTTTACAAAGCTTATGAATTTCATATTCGTCTTTTTACATACATGTTACTTATGAAATTGTGAATTTCATGGTCTATTTATGCTGAATTTTTTAATGTTTTGGGTTCTTTTAACGTTTCATGTCTAACAATATTCTTGTTTTAAGCATATTACGATTTAGAGTATGAATGATCTTTCAAAAATAAAGAATAATAAAGTTATTTTGCATTTTAAGTTTAAGTTACTATGTTTTTGATAGCATTCATAAAAATCACTTTGTTAAAATATCATTTTTAACATATCATGTACCCCGAGATTGTTCCGATATGAACTTTCAGACCTGGGATGAAAATCCGAGACGAGCTCCCGAGTTAGAATCATTTCGTCCGAGATCTCCCCCGATACAAGACCGAGTCTATAAAATCTCCGAGATGAAATGCGACCGATATCCAAGATTTAAAACCTTAGTTATTAAAGATACCATTCATGACTCACCCAAAATCCAATTTGATATTAAATACAAGGCTCTGAATAGAAAAAATATCGGCTTATATTCAATATCAAATTATGAAACCAACAAATTTCGTATTGGAATAACGATATATATATATATATCTTCCAAATTCCTCCATAATATCCGTATAATCATGGATTCTAATATCAAAATATTCCGAAGATAATTTCGATTCAAATCCATTCCAATTTATATATTGGAAATTCTGGTTATTTTTAAAACCACTTAAATCCAATTTATTTATTTTAAAAATATTGGATTATAATTATAGTTCATAACTAGTTCATTTCGATAAAAATATATTTTTAGCTTTTCAAATATGGGATTTTTCCTCCCAATTCTTTCCAAATTATTTATTATGATTTTACACTAATTATTGATATTTTTAATAATTTTACCAAGACCCGTACAGTCGATTTACATAAATGGCCATCGAACTGCACTTACAGTGACCTTTTCCAAATTTGATTTGGACATAATTCCAAATCCAACAATTAGATTTCATATGTCTCATATTTGTTAGAAAGCTCATTTTGATACGAACCCAACAGTTTCGGTTTTAGGAGAATCCGACGGTCGGATCTCCCGTAATGTCCATTCGAAGTTAATGGTCAAAATTCGCGAACTACCGCAGCGTGGCGCGTTCTATTCAGGCCATTATATATATATATTATATTTCGCCGATTTCCATTGATAACGTATTTTATAAATCGTTTTTAAATTTGTTTTCAAAACGATTTCAACTTTATATTCAATTTCAAACCAAAATTGAATATCCCATATCATCGATATATAAATGATAGTATTTTCAAAATATTAGATTTTGAAATCAATTCCTTTTTGATAATCATTATAAAAATGAATAAAATCGATATAAATATCGTTCGCGTCAAAATGGCATTAATCTAATGAAACACCCCACCTCCGTTAAGGTCACTCACAAAGGGAATGCCTTAACTTCGGTGGAGCGTTTTAGGTAAACGATGCAGGTAAATTACAAGACAGACAAATAAAGCAGTGGAAAATAAAGTCATTTCATAAACATTGTGGTTCAGTCAAGCTTTTACAATAATGGTCTCAATCATACTTAAAAGAAATACATTAAACTTCTGTCTTGATTCAAAACTTCCAATTATAAAAGAAGCATAAAAATAACAATGATATTCCCCAAAAAAGCATGAACCAGCCATGGTAGTGTAAGAGAGAGTCCAAAGAAATACATCGACTATCTTCGAGCTTGGAAAGAAAACTGAGCTAAGAGGTAATATTTCCTCCCTGCGAACCTGGGGAGGGAGGGGGGGGGACGGAAGAAAAAAAGCGAAACAAACTTGGTCAAACATAAGTTTGGTAAGTCCAGTGACTTTCAGCATGTAAATAGGCAAAAGCATCATGAAATGAATAAACAGAATATAAGACAATACCGTGATAACATGGATAATAAGATAACATAAGATTAGCATATGATTTGATAAGGCAAGATAAACTGAATGAGCTTCTACTCTTTCTCTGCTTCGCTACTATCTTGTTACTCTGATTTTTATATCTCTGCACCCCTTAACTAGTGTCCCAACTAGTAATCTGTGTAAAATGATAATATGATAACGTGATCCTAATCCCCACAATTGTGGTAGCCTTCAGGTGTACATCTAGTATGAGGATCTTACATCAGTCAGCCTAATTGCCATGAAGATGTTAGATGTACCCTTACTACCCTATCGTTCAGCTTCCTACTTGTATTAATGTTCCATGTGTCTGTGTCAATTGGCCCTCTCTTGCGTGAAGATACCCTGTGCTAGTCCCACCATAAGGTGTGTCAATCCTTATGATAGCAACCCGGCACGATTCAAGATGCACAGTGTATAACAACTGGTACCCAGTGCCTGCTTTTTCCCACTCCGGAGTACGTGCACGCCCATAATCCATCGGAACCTACACTGACGTACCATCTGCGGCTATTTTGACCGCTTATAATCAGCCCAGTAATCATGCCCCACCCGGCCTAGTTTCAGGGTACCTTGATACATCTATGTGGGTTGCTGCTGAAATGAGTCCCCGTTACTAGGGTTTCTTACTAGTTAAGTTTGTGGGCCTATATTTACTAATTTTATCCACCAACCCGATATATGCTTAACCCTCCCGCTGATTCGAACATGTTTACTTAATGGTTAAGTTTGTGGGCCTATATTTACTAATATTTCCTACCAACCCGATATGTACTTAACCTTCCCATACATTATGTCATATTGGTTAAGTGTTGTCCATTCGTGTTAACTTAACCCACCCACTCATCATGTCATGTTGGTTAAGTGTTTCTTATTAACCCTTCTCACTCGTCATGTTGGATTGTTTAAAGTGTTTCCTATTAACTTAACCCCGTTCATTCATCATGTTATATTGGTTAAGTATTTCCCATTAACTTAACCCTATTCGTTCATCAAGTTACGTTGGTTAAGTGTTTCTTGTTAACTTAACCCCACGCGTTTATCATGCTGTATTGGTTAAGTGTCATCAATCAATTCAAGTTAACTTAACCAACCCACATGTTGTGTTACACTGGTTAAGTGTTGCCTTTTTGTGTTAACTTAACCCTCCCCATTCATTATGTTATACTGGTTACATGTTGTTCTCTTGTTTTAACTTAACCCTACCCATTCATCATGTCATATTAGTTAAGTGTTTCTTGTTAACTTAACCCTACTCATTCATCATCTCATATTGGTTAACTTAACCATGCTCACTTGTCTAATTAACATGTTATAACGGTTGTTAAGTGTTCTAAATTTACTTAACCCCACCTTCTTGCCTAATCAAAAAGTTATAACGGTTAAGTGTACTAGATTCTACTTAACCTTACCATTCTAAGCATGTCTATTTATTGGCATTAATTAATTTATTAATGCCCCAACCTCTCACATTAGAACTGTTGTTTGCGGTTGCTAGATATGTCGGGCGGTTCCGGGAATACTTCTACCGCAAACTCATTCTAACCTCGAGTTTTGGGCTAAATGCGCTAACCTCTCACATTAGATCTGTGTTGTTGCGATTACTGGATGTGCCAGGCAGTTCCGGCCAGTTTTACACCGCAACTCAATCTAACCTCGGGTTAGGCATGTTTATCTTTTAGCATATTTACCATACATGTCCAAGTCTAGGTTTTATATGCTAATCATCCCAAATTCACAAAACTAGTCATTTTCCAATTCTCAAGCTATACCCCAACAAAGATGATTGCAAGTTATGCCCCACAAATTCAAATTCAAGTTATTACTCAAAATAGGTTACACCCAAATTTCCCAAATTTGCAATAATAGTCATGCCCCAAAAATCACAATATAACACATGCCCTAAGGTTTAGTCATATTGCACCGTACAAAATATTCTCTAAAAAATCCAATCATGATTCATAGTATAAACTATGCCAAATTATAGCCTTTAATTACACTGCATGCCAATTACCCAAAATCCCAATTTAGGCGTGTTTACATTTAACAGTTATCCCTATCTTAATATAGGTTTTCATGCCTAAGCCATATATCACTATACACAATAATCTCCTTCTTCCAAGTCATAAACTATCATATATAATATGCCCAAATTTTAGGTCTTAGAGAACAACATGTACTATGCCTTACATGTTTATAGTTCAATTTATGCCCCAAACCCCAAGTCCTATGTCCAATATACTTTATACCTCAAATCTCAAGTCATATGTTCGATACAATTTATGTTTTAAATACAACATGTGTTATGTCCTCAAATCCGTTACAAATCAGTTATGCCCAATTATACATAATTTAATACTTTTTCCTATTTTAGCGCTGGCCATGTCCAAATCATATATTACGCCCAATTTTTCCCAACGTACGTTCATTTCTTATGAGATTTGGCTTAGGCTCGCAGTAGCCTGGCTATAAAAATAAAAAGAGAAGAAGGAAAGAAGAAACAAAGAATGGACATAATAATATCAATGAGATAGATCCAATGGATATAGAAAGACAGATAGAAATAGGCATAATCTCAGATTCAGATTTATTACAATGTCAGAATCACAATTAAATTTTATTTCTAAAAGTAACATGAACTTACAAATTATGGAATGATCTTGAATTCCGGGATCTGATTTCTGAATTTGATTAGTCATTCCTTTGATGTAGACTTTGATTGTTCACTTGAAAACTCTAATTTGATTGATAAAGTTGGAGGCTAGGTCACTTCGGGTTTTAACAGCATATAAACGCCTATGAATTCGTGTGGAGAAAACAATAGGTTTTTGGGTCTTTTTATAGGTTTATAGGGAGATTTAGAGCCTTCAGATCAGTCTAGAAGTCATCAGAATCGTGGAGAGCTGAATACCACGTCACACAGCGAATCAGAAAGCGACACATGGCGAAACACGTCATCAACCAGATCTGGGCCAACAGGGGTCGACTCCCCTATGGAGGGTCGACACCTATGTCGACACCCGTATAGGGGGTCGAGACCTATGTCGAATCCCCCTGGGGGAGGGGGGTCGACACCTCTGAGCGGGAAATTTCCCGCTCAGCCTGCTTTGACCTAAATTCGAGATTTGAACCCTGTTTTGACTTCTGGAATTTTTTTCTATGTATATATATACTTCCTTGGGCGTATACAAACTTTTAAGGCTTATAACTTCTTCATATGGTACGCAAACTCGGACTCTATCCCAAGCAGAATTCCGAGACGAACGCAATGGCATAACCCGTTTCCTTTAATTTCTACTTTTAAAATTAATTATTCTTTAATTCGTTACTTTAATATCTACAGGAAATACAGGGTGTTACATTCTCCCCTCCTTTAAAGGATTTCGTCCCCGAAATCTCCAAGTCAAGGAAAATGTATCCTAACATCCAACATCAATCTACTCAACCATTCAATCACAGGTGTCCATTGTACTTAAAAAGATCTCTAATGCTTCCATGATCATATGCATAGTGTTTGCACATGTCCTTATCTAATGCAAAATCAGGCGGTCTACCTATTTAGTTGACCTCCCTAATGCGAATTATGTCAGTGCCATTAGTCTATCATGTATGCAATTATTCCTAATCGTACTTTATAACTTCTACATGAGTGCACAATCATTCATACAAATACAACATCCATATGACAACACATCAAGTTTCAATTCATATACAAGTACATATATGCATATGCAATATGAAAGTGACTGAGCCGATCTAGTACCTAATATGTGTGTATGCATCCACGAGCAACCACTAGCAAACACTTGCAACCACTTGCAACCATCAATCATAACATGTTTCAAACACATGTTTACATCCATTGGCTTCTACCTAAGGATCAAGGATAGAACTGAGAGGATATACTTAAAGGATAAAGACTAGCATGTAAATAAACTTTACAGAAAAAAAGAGATCAAGTATATACCATCAAAAAGGGTATGATGCACATATCTAGTCTTCAGTCTTCTAAGTCGCATCTTCTTGAGCTTCACTCCATATCGCTCTGACTGTCTTAACTTCTCGATTGCATGGCTTCTTAATTTCTATTTCCAGAATATGCGTTGCAACTCATTTCACTATCACCTCTCGTTCCACCTTTTCTTCTTATAGTATACTTGGCACTACAGCTTCTGCCGTGTCATGCTAACATTCGCAGAACTATCTCTTGAAAATAAACAGATGCTAACCATGTTACCAAGTGTATATTCTAAGATGATTAGATTCTTCTTCGTCAATCTAGTAAGTTGGGCCGATACCTTCATAAAGTCCTTAATTAACTTCCTATATTAGCCTGCTAGTCCAAGAAAGCTTCTTACTTCTATTGCATTCCTTGGGACCTTCCAGTTTTGCACCGCAACTACTTTTGCAGGATCTACTGCTATCCCATCTTTGGGCGCCACATGTCTTAGAAACCTTACTTCTTCTCTCCAAAAATGACATTTTTGGAGAACTTCGCCTGAAGTTGATGTGCTTGGAGGGTATCCGAGACTTCCCTTAGATGCAAAGCATGTTCTTCCTTATTCCAAAATATCATCTATGCACAAGTGAAGTTAACCATTCGCCTTTGTAACGAAAACGACTAGAGCACCCCATTCAGAAATACTTCGCCTTATGAACCCTTTTTCAAGTAACTCTTTTACTTTTTTACTGAGCTCTTCCTTTCCTTTGGATTCATGTGTCGTACAAGTAATGCAACTGGTTTTGCATTATCAACTTAATATATGCGGAAGTCTATCTCGCGTTTTAGGGGATAAACCCCTAACCTGATCAAAAACATCTGCGTACTCATGGACTACTCTAACGGATCGCAAATCATCGATAGATGCATTAAGTGATTCTAGGTAGCTAAGAAAAACTGATCTCTTAGGATCGCACGAAATCTCGAGGGTATTCCCGAGCCAAGTTGAAAGTCTAACTACCCTCCTTTCACAATTAGTAGCTAACCAATCTATGCCTAGAATTAACCCATAGCCCATGAAACCAAAAACATAAGCATTACACTTAGACTCAATACTTAATATAGCTATTCTCAAATCCTTACAAACCAAAGATAAATGAGCCGAACCACCAATTGGATTTGAGACGATAATGGGATCTTCTACTATACAAGTACTAAGGTGCAGAGACTCAACTATGGAAGCAGCTATAAACGAATGCGAAGCGCTAAAATCAAAAGAGTACTAACAGGATGATCAAAAAGAAAAGCTAGACTTTTTCAATAGAAATTTTACTACCTCTCTCTTAGGTACGCTGGCGCTGAGAGCATGCACTTGCCCTCCTGAAAATCCTGTCCTTAGTTCTTGCCCTTGTCCTTAATTATATGACCTGTTATAAAGACACTTCCTCTTGTCTTAGGTTTTCCAATTCTTTCTTCCCTTCTTGTCCTGTGATTCTTCCACTTACACCTCTTTCTTTTTACCTTCTTTGTGAACAAAGTCTATATCCACGAGTTCCTCATCCTTGGGTTGTGTTCCTTAGCCAAACTCCCTCATTGTCATCTTTGCAATCCTTGTGTAACTTGTTGACAAATCTCTTGAAACTACCTCCATCGCACATCAACCTACGAAGCTTTGAAAGTAAAATCAGCCGCAGGTGAAACTACTGCGGCTATAATGGAAGTTGGGCACTTCTTCGCCCTATGATAGGTGCCGTAGTCTCATCAAGCCTATCGGACCATGCCGCGATGAGGTTACCTCCCAGAAAGCCAGGAGCCCCGGAGACCTAGGAAAGAAGGAAACAAGGACTCAAATAGAGGATCAGAAGACAATACATATGGCTTTGGGGAATATGCCTTTAAAACAAAACCTTTCTTTTGAAAATGCTTCTTTTAAAGCCATTTTGAAAGTAATTTGTCAATTCTTTTATCTGATTTGGTAACCTTCAGCTTTGATACTAAATGAAACACCCCACCTCCGTTAAGGTCACTCACAAAGGGAATGCCTTAACTTCGACAGAGCGTTTTAGGTAAAAGATGCAGGTAAATTACAAGACAGACAAATAAAACAGCGGAAAATAAAGTCATTTTATAAACAATGTGGTTCAATCAAGCTTTAAAAACAATTGTCTCAATCATACTTAAAAGTAATACATAAAATTTCTGTCTTGATTCAAAACTTCCAAGTATAAAAGAAGCATAAAAATAACAATGATATTCCCCAATAAAGCATGGACCAGCCATAGCAGTGGAAGAGGGAGTCCAAAGCAATACATCGACTATCTTCGAGCTTGGAAAGAAAACTGAGATAAGAGGTAATATTTCCTCCCTGCAAACCTGGTGGGGGGTGGAGGGGAGGGGACGGAAGAAAAGAGGCGAAACAAACTAGGTCAGACATAAGTCTAGTAAGTCCAGTGACTTTCGACATGTAAATAGGCAAAAGCATCATGACATGAATAAACTGAATATAAGACAATACCGTGATAAAATGGATAACAAGATAACATAAGATTAGCATATGATATGATAAGGCAAGATAAACTGAATGCGATTCTACTCTTTATCTGCTTCGCTTCTACCTTGTTATTCTGATTTTTATATCTCTGCACCCCCTAACTAGTGTCCTAACTAGTAATCTGTGTAAAATGATAACGTGATTCCAATCCCCGCAATTGTGGTAGCCTTCAGGTGTACATCTAGTATGAGTACCTTACCTCAATCAGCCTAATTGCCATGAAGATGTTAGATGTACCCTTACTACCCTATCGATCGGCTCCCTACTTGTATTAATGTTCCATGTGTATGTGTCAATCGACCCTCTCTTGCGTGTAGATACCCTGTGCTGGTCCCACCATAAGGTGTATCAATCCTTACGGTAGAAACCCGACACGATTCAAGAAGCACAGTGTATAACTACTGGTACCCAGTGCCTACTTTTTCCTACTCCGGAGTACGTGTACGCCCATAATCTGTCGGAACCTACACTAACGTACCCCCTGCCGCTATTTTGACCGCTTATAATCAGCCCAGTAATCGTGCCCCACCCTGCCTAGTTTCAGGGTAACTTGATACATCTATGTGGGTTACTGCTGAAATGGGTCCCCGTTCTAGGGTTTCTTACTGGTTAAGTTTGTGGGCCTATATTCACTAATATTACCCACCAACCCAATATGCACTTAACCCTCCCACTGATTCGAACATGTTTACTTAATGGTTAAGTTTGTGGGCCTATATTTACTAATATTACCCACCAACCCGATATGTACTTAACCTTCTCACACATTATGTCATATTGGCTAAGTGTTGTCCATTCATGTTAACATAACCCACCCACTCATTACGTCATGTTGATTAAGTGTTTCTTATTAACCCTTCTCACTCGTCTTGTTGGATTGGTTAAGTGTTTCCTATTAACTTAACCCCGTTCATTCATCATGTTATATTGGTTAAGTATTTCCCATTAACTTAACCCCATTCGTTCATAAGGTTGCATTGGTTAAGTGTTTCTTATTAACTTAACCCTACACGTTTATCATGTCGTATTGGTTAAGTGTCATCAATCAATTCAAGTTAACTTAACTCACCCGCTTGTCATGTTACATTGGTTAAGTGTTGCCTTCTTGTGTTAACTTAACCCTCCCTATTCATCATGTTATATTGGTTAAGTGTTGCTCTCTTGTTTTAACTTAACCCTACCCATTCGTCATGTCATATTGATTAAGTGTTTCTTATTAACTTAACCCTACTCATTCATCATGTCATATTGGTTAACTTAACCCTACTCACTTGTCTAATTAACATGTTAGAACGGTTAAGTGTTCTAAATTTACTTAACCCCACCTTCTTGTCTAATTAACATGTTATAATGGTTAAGTGTTCTAGATTTTACTTAACCTTACCATTCTTAGCATGTCTGTTTATTGGCATTAATTAATTTATTAGTGCCCCAACCTCTCACATTAGAACTGTTGTTTGCGGTTGCTGGATGTGCTGGTCGGCTCCGGGTAGACTTCTACCGCAAACTCATTCTAACCTCGGGTTTTGGGATAAATGCGCTAATCTCTCATATTAGATCTGTGTTGTTGCGGTTACTGGATGTGCCGGGCGGTTCCGGGCAGTTTTACACTTCAACTCAATCTAACCTCGGGTTAGGCATGTTTATCTTTTAGCATGTTTACCATACATGTCCAAGTCTAAATTTTATATGCTAATCATCCCAAATTCACAAATCTAGTCATGTTTCAATTCTCAAGCAATACCCCAACAAAGCTGATTGCAAGTTATGCCCCACAATTTCAAATTCAAGTTATTACTCAAAATAGGTTACACCTAATTTTCCCAATTGCAATAATAGTCATGCCCCAAAAATCACAACATAACACATGCCCTAAGGTTTAGTCATATTGCACCGTAAAAAATATTCTCCAAAAACCACCAATCATGATTCACAGTATAAACTATGCCAAATTATAGCCTTTAATTACAGTGCCTGCCAATTTCCCAAAATCCCAATTTAGGCGTGTTCACATTTAACAGTTATCCCTATCTTACTATAGGTTTTCATGCCTAAGCTATATATCACTATACACAATAATCTCCTTCTTCCAAGTCATATACATCATATATAATATGCTCTAATTTTAGGTCTTAAACCACAACATGTACTATGCCTTACATGTTTACAGTTCAATTTACACCCCAAACCCCAAATCCTATGTCCAATATACTTTATACCTCAAATCTCAAGTCATATGTTCGATACACTTTATGTTTTAAATACAACATGTGTTGTTGACAAATCCGTTACAAATCAGTTATGCCCAATGTTAAATAATTTAATACTTTTCCCAATTTTAGCGCTGGCTATGTTCAAATCATATATTATGCCCAATTTTTCCCAATGTATGTTCATCTCTTATGAGATTTGGCTCAGGCTTGCAGTAGCCTGGCTATAAAAACAAAAAGAGAAGAAGGAAAGAAGAGACAAAGAATGGACATAATAATATCAATGAGATAGATCCAATGGATATAGAAAGACAGATAGAAATAGGCATAATCTCAGATTCAGATTTATTACAATGTCAGAATCACAATTCAATTTTATTTCTGAAAGTAACATGAAGTTAAAAATTACAGAATGGTCTTGAATTCTACGATCTGATTACTGAATTTGATTAGCTATTCCTTTGATGTAGACTTTGATTGTTAACTTGAAAATTCTAATTTGATTGATTAAGGTGGAGGCTAGGTCACATAAGGTTTTAGCAGCATATAAACGCCTATGAATTTCATGTGGAAAAAACAATAGGTTTAGGGGTCTTTTTATAGGTGTATAGGGAGATTTAGAGCCTTCAGATCAGTCAAGAAGTCATCAGAATCGTCCAGAGTAGAATACCACGTCACACAGCAAATCAGAAAGCGACACGTGACGAAACACGTCATCGGCCAGATCTGGGCCAACAGGGGTCGACTCCACTATGGGGGGTCAACACCTATGTCGACACCCCTATAGGGGGTCGACACTTATGTCGAATCCCCCTAGGGGGGTGGGTCGACACCTCTGAGCGGGAAATTTCCCACTCAGTCTGCTTTGACCCAAATTTGAGATTTGAACCTTGTTTTGACTTCTGGAATTTTTTTATATGTATATATATACTTCCTTGGGCATATGCATACTTCTAAGGCTTATAACTTCTTCATACGGTGTCCGATTTACACAAACTCGTTAATTCGTACTTTTAAAATTAAGTATTCTTTAATTCGTTACTTTAAAATCCACAGGAAATACGGGGTGTTACATCTAATCAACACGGCTTTATATATTTAAATATTTTCATGTTCATCTCAAATCGGACATCAGAATCATATTTTGATTCTGTTCTGAATATTAGTTGAAAATATTCATTATTTTAAAATATTCACTATTTTAAAATATTCATTTTTTCTGAACTGGAATCAGACATATTCAATTACCATATTATTTGATTTATATGGTTTCATACACACATGCGTACAATAACAGTGATAAATAATCATCCATCATCCGGAGTGCATTCTACACTGATAAGCATTAAATATAAATATTTAATGCTTACGCAGCTTGTCAACCAATCGATTGACATACAACTAAATATTGGGACTAGTGTATGTCCAGTATCATCCCAATACCCGTGTCGGGTTTCAAACAATCAAATACAGGTTTTATTTGTGCTATTGGGCGATGTGTAAAATTTATCATCCCAATCCATATCAGTCAAATGTGTGTACATAAACAAATCGTCTGATTTGTTTATAAATATTTATTTATTCATATAAACGTTAAAAAATATATTTTTAAACACAAAATATTTTATTCCATTCGTCAACACACAATCAATTTTCACAACACAATCAATCAAACAAACAAGTCGTCCATGGTCTGTGGACGACGGGTGTCGGGTGCTGCTAAGCACCGTCTGCATCCTAGTATATATTTTAACTAGAAATAAAATAAAAGTGAGAAGTTCTCACCTTTGGGTTCCACTCCGCCATTCTTTATTTCTGAACGGTTTAGATTTGGATTTGTTTTCCACCAGTTCCATCGCACTCCTTTTCACGCTGTTCATATTAAAAATCATATTTTTATTGCTTCATTTCAATAAATGAAAATCATATTTTTATTTCTACTTCATATTTATAAAAATCGAATTTTTATCGCTACTTCACATATATAAAAATCGAATTTTTATATAGCTAAAAATTATATTTTCTTTTCTTCACTATGATATTATAAAAACTCCTATTTTTTTATTTGCAAAACAATGATATTTTTGTTTGTTTAGAAAAATATTGCTATTTCTATTTTTAAAAACCATGCTAATAATATTTTTTTATATCAAAAACAAAACACATTTTTATATTCAAAGCGAATTCATTTTAAAAATCATATTTTAAAAAAATAAAAATCAAAGCTATATATTATATATATAATAAATCATATTTTTTTAATACTCTACTAATATAAAAATCTACTCCTTTCTATCCTGAAAATTCAGTCTTTTCCATTCTAAAAATATAATCATTATCGCTACTTCATTTATACAAAAATGCCAATTACCTTATATAAAAAATCTCATTTTCATTATATAAAAATTTCATTTTTATCACATCAAAAATCTCATTTTTATCACACTATATAAAAAATGATTTTTTTTATTAAAACAAAAATAAAAACAAAGAACAATAAAATATTACTGTTCGCAATGGGGAGAGGGGGAGCTGTAGTTCGCGAATCAGAGCGATGGTGGCCGTCTGGTGCGCGTCAGTCGGAAGAGGGGGGTCTGCACGGGTCGGGGGTTAGGCGCCTGAGGCTTGGGGCGAGACAGTGGTGCTCACGGCGACTAAATTTGGTGAGAAGGGTTTGGTGGCTCGTTTGTTTCAAGAGGAGAGGGAGGGTGGAGTAGAGAGCAAGGAGGGGGTGTGGGGTTGGCATCGTGCGGCGGTGGTGGTGCATCGCCGGAACGGCGATAGCATGGAAGGGGGTGACTCCTGCGGTCGATTAGGTTTTTTTAGGTTTTTTTTAATTTCTGAACACGAGGAGAGAGAAGAGGGAATGAGGGGTGAGGTGTTTAAATATATATATATAATATAATAAAATAATTTAATATTAATTTTCCATAAAAAGTTGACTTTACATTCGAACACCAAATGAGACCCACCGACTATCGCCCCTAGCTAATTACCCCCATTCTGAAAACAATGGGACATGTATCGTAAGCCAGTTCGGCCTTTTCGATCAGTTACCATTTAAATCGAAATACTAATCTATATATTGAATTCGAACGCACATTTCAATTTTTCGGGGCCACATACAGACTCTAAAAATTCCCAAAAAATATTTTCTACCTTTTTATTGACGATACAGTTCTAACAAAACTAATTTTGTCAAATTTGGAGACCGTTTGAAAAATGGCCATTTTCTGGTCGACCCAAATTGACTAAAACTGTCAAAACACGTTTTATTTCGCCATGCTCACATATTGATTCAGAAAATTATGAATTTTTGAATCTAGCAATAAATTGACATCTCGGATCCAAAAAAAGTGGTTTCGTCGAAAACGAAGGTCGTTTGCAAAATTTTCATTTTTAAGGGCTATATTTCTATAGCGACTATTTTGAAATTTGAATTGGGCATAACTTTTTATTCCCGCTATGAAATTTTGATTTTTCGGATTCGTTGGAAAGATATTTTCAAATAGATTCTAATATTTTTGGTTTCGCTAAAATCTGGTTTATTTTGAATCATGTGCGTTCATTTGAAATTTGAAATCGAATTTTCAAACTACCGCTCTATTTTCAATTCGTTTTATAATTAAAAATATTTATTTATATTCTAACGTCGATTAAATTAATATATATGTTCTAATTCTATTCAAAATAAATTTCTCGTCATTATTATTTAAAATAAATCATTTTAAATATTCGAAATTCATTACAATCAACAAAATAAATTTTTTAAATTGTCTCAGATTTTCCGAGTTGCTACAATCTCCCCCACTTAAAATCTTTTGGTCCCCAAAAACGAACGGAGCTGAAATTTGTTTCACAAACCAACTCAACTTTCATTATTTTAATTATGGCTTAAGTTCTTAAACTTTTCAAAATTTTCAAAAATTTGGCTAACACCCTAAATTTTCGAAAAATTTCGCAATAACCTCCCCTATAAGGGAGCACCAGGAAAATCCCCAAACCGCCACACAGACCTCTCCAATAAAAAAAAAAGAAACAGCTGAGTGGCTAGCGAATCGGCTCATAAAATCATCAAAAACCCCAGAAATACAATAAACATGTACCTATTTGTCGGGCAAACAATTTTATTCCTCTGCTTAGCTTCCCTGCTATGACATGTTCAATGTACATACAAGTATATGCATGCAATTTCTATCAATTTTCAATTTAGTACAACATTTGATACAATTTGGTTATATGTACCGTTCATGTACATATTAGTTTCAACAATCTCATTAGTTAAACTAATAATCAAACAACACAACCTATCAATTAGTGGATTATCGTTTTCAAACATATAACTTTAATACATAGTTAAAAAATCATGTTTTTGATGCCAAGTCACAACAATATATTCTAACTATATTTTGTTTCTCACACCAGTCAATTGGAATCATATAGATATCCCACTTTCGAAACTCGAACATAAATGTTGATGATGCGATCGCTATCATTAGAATCATGTCCGTGCGACTAGAGTGTGATTCTATATCTATCCAGTATATTCGGGACTTCGGATACATGTGGATCAGACGTATATTCAAAATCTCTATATACTTGATTGTCCAAACTCAATTTAAAAATAATATTCAAATACGAATAATTAATTTAAATTTTCAAAACAAAAATCGTTTTCATCTTTATTTGAAAACAACTCTCTTTCGACTCATTCTAGGGTACTACTGATCCCATCTCCAACAAGTCATTCTCATTGGACATTACTAATCCAATCTCTGATGAATTCTTTCATTTGGTTCTAACGTGTCTTGTCCTCGGAGCTATGTTAACCAAAGCTCTGATACCAAAATGAAACGACCCGAACTTCCCCGTGAAGAAAGGACCGTATTACTTTGAGGACAAGATGAATCAAAACACAAACAGAAGAACATTTCATTGCTTATTACAACAACTCCATCAGAATACAAGAATATAAAAGAGTATGAATTACATATTACACATTTACTAAATATCAGAGATTTACAAATTACAATGCAGCGGAAAAATAATACAGAACGCAACTGAAAGGAATATACGGATACAAAGCTTTCTGAATATCATACCAGCAGTAAACCAGGATCCTGTGAATATAGATCTGCAAAACCAAAACTACAAGCTGCCCATGTGGAAAATAGGGGCACCCAGAGTTTATGTTAAAACAATAAACTCCAGGTCAGTCATGTGACTGGTGTGAGAACTAAAACAGTTAATTAAAACTTTACTTTAAATCAGATATATCAAGGGACTACGCCGTATAACACGCAACGAGTTTCCTCCCAAGAATACCAGTGTATATAACAAAACAACGCAATGCTTTTTGGAAAAATGAAGCTATTATAAGACTCAGGTCCCATCAGACAATGCAACGCAAGCTGGAGGATAGGGTTTTCCCTTATAATAGCCAAACATGCTTGGTATGTTTAAAACAAATCATTTGGATACTATTATAGTGTAAAGTGTATAAAACAACTTCAAATATAAATGTATCAATCCTAGACGGCATGGGTACCATATATCATGTCGCCAATACTAGGCTCTATAATCAAAACCGCAAATGTCACGTATTGGAAGTTGGATTTCCATCTATGAACCGATGCCAGGGATCGTCCTCACCGTTTCGAGACAATCTAGCCTACCATGTCTCAGGACCTAGACTCAGGTGGGCCCTTCGATCGTCAGGGCCGGTCCACTCGATGTGGATTAAAATGCCTGAACACTGCATTTCCCCGCCCTATGGGGCGTAAATGAGCCAAATGACTCCATCGACCTCGGATCGACCGATATAACCGAGGCGCCTTGCAATCCTTCATCCACATAAGTAAAATGCCAGGGCTAGTAAAATGCTGGCACCACTCCTAGCTAGAAAGAAACGCATGTCCTCCCTGAGGTCCTCTCCCGTTTCTGGTTCACACCGGTATGTGAGGCTCGCAAATTAACGCTACACAAAGCTACGCTATATCAAAGCCGTGCTTTGATCATCAACCACAAGACTCTGCTTTTCAACAGAAGCCTTGATTATTTGCATCTCAGCATGCCACACAGGCAATTCATGCTATGCAAACGATATTAATCACAGAGAATGAAATCTGATGTCAGACACACATCCATTTACAAGTTCGTTCTGGGTCTGAACGAAACTGGAGGCACCTTATTCCTCCCTTATACATCCAATATAGGGGAGAGGTCCTCGCATATCCGTCGATCTCCAAGTTCGTCTGGATGATCACCACTTATTACCTCATCTTGGGTGTCCGGCCCGATCAAGACATCAGTAATCATCCAAACGATGTGAAGAACTCCGGTCTTCAACCACCGTCTTCATCCTCGACATATCGTCGAATCACTTATTCAGAATGGGATAAATCCGGTCTTTCTGAATAACTCACGTATATAATAAACAAGTGCTATAAAAACACAACATACACCTTATTCCAATCCAGAATATTCCTTTATTCAAATATTCTTATACTTTGGGTAAGGTTCCCATTAATTTTATCAAAGATAAATTCTTTAAATTTATTCTTTAATCTTCCTTTGGATAACATTCCAATCTTATTAAAGATGCATTAAAACTCCACTTGGTTTAAATCTTTCCAAAAATCAATATTAACTATTGTTTAACTTGGGAAATCATATCCTGCCTTTAACTGGGTTAAAAAACCAATGTCATTTAAAACACGGTGCACGATAAACCCAAAATCACATTCCATTCCATCAGCCTTTAACCGTAAATTAGCAAGTGAACAAATTTCCTAAGTATTAACCCCGAAGGCCGAAAACAACATCAGATCAATACCCAGGAAACTATTCAACTTAACTAATCTCCAGTTAGTTTCTGATTTTCTTTGCTCCATTGGGTCTAAGAAAAGTATTATTAAAGATACCATTCACGACAACCCAAAATCTTATTCCCGTCTTTAGCTGGGTTAAAGAACCAATGTCCTTTAAAAACACGGTTCATGATAAACCCAAAATCACATTCCATTCCTCAGCCTTTAACCGTAAATTAGAAAGTGAACAATTCCCTAAGTATTAACCTCGAAGGCCGAAACCAACATCAGATCAATACCTAGGAAACCATTCAACTTAACTAATCTCCAGTTGGTTTTTGATTTTCTTAACTCCGTTGGGTCTAAGAACAGTATTATTAAAGATACCATTCACGACAACCCAAAATCACATTCCATTAACAATGGAATCTTCACGGAAAACAAATCGATATATATAATCGATATAAACTTCCATATCCAACCGATAACATAAATGGAATAACGACAAGGCCTTTTAAATTCCATACATATTAACCGCCTTCCTCTATAGAAGCTTACTTCGATTATTACCAAATCGAATTCCATTCAATTCCAATTTAATATGTTAAATTGGAAAACTTTACTTTGGAAAATCTCCTTTAAATCTTAACAAAAGATTTATAAATTCCATATCCGATTTCGCTGTAAATCGGGTTAAGGAACGGATGTCCTTTAAAACATAGTTCACAATAAACCCACTTCACATTCCATCAGTCTCTAACCGTAAATTAGTAAGAGAACAATTCCCTAAGTATTAACCCCGAAGGCCGAAACCAACATCAGATCAATACCCAGAAAACCATTCAGCTTAGATAATCTCCAGTCAGTTTCTAATTTTCTTAACTCCATTGGGTTTAAGAATAGTATTATTAAAGATACCATTCATAAGAACCCCAAAATCCAATTTGATATTAAATACAAAGCTCTGAATAGAAAATATATCTACTTATGTTCAATATCAAATTCTGAAACCAACAAATATCGTAGTGGAATAAAGATATATATATATATCTTCAATATTCCTCCACATTATCCGTATAATCACGGAATCTAATATCGAAATATTCCGAACATAATTTCAATTCAAATCCATTCCAATTTATATATTGGAAATTCTGGTTATTTTTAAAACAATTTCAAATCCAACTTATTTATTATAAAAATATTGGATTATAATTCTAGTTCATATCTAGTTCATTTCGACAAAAATATATTTTTATCTTTTCAAATATTAGATTTTTCATCTCAATTCTTTACAAAACATTTATTATGATTTTACACTAATTATTGATATTTTTAATAATTTTACCAAGGCCCGTACAGTCGATTTCCATTAATGGCCATCGAACTGCACTTACATCGACCTTTTCCAAATTTGACTTGGACATAATTCCAAATCCAACCATTAGATTTCAAATCTCCCATATTCATTAGAAAGCTCTTTTCGATACAAACCCAACGGTTCCGGTTTTAGGAGAATCCGACAGTCGGATCACCCGTAATGTCCATTCGAAGTCAATGGTCGAAATTCGCGAACTACCGCAACGCGACGGGTTCTATTCAGGCCATTATATATATAATATTTATATTATATATATTTCGTCGATTTCCATTGAAAATGTATTTTATAAATTCGTTTTCGAAACAATTTCAACTTCATATTCAATTTCAAACCAGAATTGAATATCCCATATCATCGATATATAAATGATAGTATTTTCAAAATGTTAGATTTTGAAATCAATTCCTTTTCGATAATCATTATAAAAATGAATAAAATCGATATAAATATCGTTCACATCAAAATGACGTTAATCTAATCAACACGGATTTACATATTTAAATATTTTTGTGTCCATCCCAAATCGGATATCAAAATCATATTTCGATTCTGTTCTGAATATTATTTGAAAATATTTGTTATTTCAAAATATTCGTTATTTTAAAATATTCATTCTTTCTGAACTGGAATCAGACACAGTCAATTACTATATAATTTGATTTATATGGATTTCATACACTCATGCATACAACAACAGTTATAAATAATCATCCATCATCCAAAGTACTTTCTACACTGTATAGGCATTAAATATAAATATTTAACGCTTACATAGCTTGTGAACCAATCGATTGACATACTACTAAATATTGGGACTAGTGTATTTCCAATATCATCCCAATACCTGTGTTGGGTTTCAAAAAATCAAACACAGGTTTTATTTGTGCTGTTGGGCGATGTTTAAAATTTATCATCCCAATCCATATCAGTCAAATGTGTGTGCATAAACAAATCGTCCGATTTGTTTATAATTAATTATTTATTCATATACACGTTAAAAATTATATTTTGAACTACAAAATATTATATTCCATTCCACAACACACAATCAATTTTCACAACACAATCAATCAAAAAAACAAGTTGTCCATGGTGTGTGAACGACGGGTGTCGGGTGCTGCTAAGCACCGTCTGCATCCTAGTATATATTTTAACTAGAAATAAAGTAAAAGTGAGAAGTTGTCACATTTGGGTTCCACTCCGCCATTCTTTATTTCTGAATGGTTTAGATTTGGATTTGTTTTCCACCAGTTCCATCGCACTCCTTTTCACGCTTTTCATATTAAAAATCATATTTTTTATCACTTCATTTCAATAAATAAAAATCATATTTTTATTTCTACTTCATATTTAAAATAATCGATTTTTTATCTCTACTTCACATATATAAAAATCGAATTTTTATATAGCTAAAAATTATATTTTCTTTTCTTCGCTGGGATATTATAAAAAATCCTATTTTTTTATTTACAAAACAATGATATTTTTGTTTAGAAAAATATTGCTATTTCTATTTTTAAAAACCATGCTAATAATATTTTTTTTTATCAAAAATAAAACACATTTTTAAATTCAAAGCGATTTCATTTTAAAAATCATATTTTTTTTCTAAAATCAAAGCTATATGTAACACCCCACGTCCATTAATGTCAGTCACAAAGGGAATGCATTAACTTCCATGGAGGTTTTAAGTGAATATAGAACAGTAAAATTACAACAAGACAGATATAAAATAGTACTTGGAAATTCAAAAACTTTATTTCATTGTAGCAGAAGTCAAAACATGTTTGATTACATCATAACACCATATTCAATGTCAAGTACAATATCTATCTTGATAAAACAAGTACATAATCCCATTACATGAATAGCCATTAAAAAGAAAGATAACAAGCTGGACTTTACTTCAGCAGTCCAAGCTTTCCAGAAGATAAGAGATCCAATTAGACTCCACTAGAACTTGGCCCAACCTGCGGACCCGAAGGGAGAAAAAGGATGGAAAAGAGGGGGTCAGACATAAAGTCTGTTGAATATGATAATTCTACAATACTATTACCAAAATAACTGGACTAAGGCATAAGCTGGAAAACAAGAAAATGTCTATGAAGAGCAGATTAAGGACATAGACAATCGCTAAAGGCAACGTTATAGGCGCTCCTAAATACTAAAGGATAAACACTATACTGCACCACACCAGTCACCCTAAAGATTCATCCCACTTAGCTTCACTTAGAAACTTTCCCAATGGCTTTACGTACCCCTAGCTGACTACATAGGTGCCGCCTGCCCCTATCTCCACTAGGTGTACCCTACTTCCCATTATTCGATCGGCTCCCTAACTCGTAGATACCCGTGCTGGCCCCACAGTGGGGTGTATCACTCCCCTAAAGTGGCAACCTGATACAACGGACATGCACAGCTTATACCTACACGATGCAACAACGTCTTACCTACCAGCCCGGGTCCACACACGCATATGAAACCCGTTGGACTTGCGTTGCCACCGCTCCCTGTTTTGGCCTCTTATAGTCAAACCCAGTATGCGTGTCCCGTCCTCGACTTGGGTCGAGCCCACAAAGATACGTTTTGGGATACTGGTTGAAATGGGCCCCCACTATTTACCACAAGCATTCCACCTAAGCTTGTCCCCATTAGTCCATCCCACTTAACCCACTTAGTCATGTTCATTTACATGTGTGTTTGGTTAAGTCTAATCGTATTTCAAATGCCTCTAAAGGCAATCACCAGATTCCTCATGCCACCCAAGGCACCTACTTAACCCCCATGTCCCACCTTACATGATTATCTGGTTAAGTATTTCTTAGTTCATTAAGGCCATAACCTCATAAAGACCTCTCACATTAGACTGGCATTTATGGCAGCTGGATTTGCCGGGCGGGTCCGGGCAGTCTTACACCATAAAAGAGTCTAACCTCGTGTCTTTACAACTGTTATGCTTTAGTTTGGGCCTAGGACCTCTCACATTGGGCCGACATTTGTGACTACTGGATTTGCCGGGCGGGTCCGGGCAGGTTTACATCACAAACGGGTCCAACCTCGTGTCCTAAGCATTGATTATTAATAATAATCCACTTTCCCCTAATTTTAATAATTCCCTACTTGAATTATTAATTACTTCCAATTTTTAACAATGTCCATAATTGACTCAATTATGGACATTCATTCATGGTATGCAACATCTTACAAAATTGCACCCAATTTATTAATTCCTAATATTACCCCTACCCCACGTTTGAACGTTTATTCGCAAAATATATGTTAGACTCGAATAGCCTAACTCATAGCATAAAAGAGATTATCATAATAACAACATGTATATGTGACCAAATGAATCATAATAAGGGGTGAAACTTGCATATGTCCAACTTGCATAGATTATACATGTCATGGATCTAAAGGTGTCAACTTGTTCAAAATTCACCTAATATGATCTCAATCAATTTTCATAAACTTACATATGAACATGTGTGAATCAACATCATCTAATTTTTTTTAACAACATGGTTTTATATGGGTACACCTAACTCAATAGGCAAATTCCCATAATCAAGTTTTATTTAATTATAGTTTCAAGTTTATGGGTACACCTAACCTAATAGGAAAATTCCCATAAACAAGATCCATTTAAATTAAGAAAAAAAACATAACTTTAAGCATGATCCAACAACATCATGATTTTTCAACATAATATAGCATGATTTATAACATGGCATAGTATGATAGTATAACATAGCTTGACATGATTCTCAACATAGCACGACATAGCATAAGAGAATTTACAACATAGCATGACATAGCATATATAATTTACATCATACGACAACATAATAACATAATAAGAGATCCACAATATATAGAATTTACAATTACAAATCACATCACTTTCTTGTGATCCATTCATAACTGAGTCAAATTAGTTTGTAATAGTCTTGTGAGAATCATCATACTCACCAACAAAAGAAAAGAATTGGAGAAAGAGAGATCTTTTGATTTGATTTGTGTAGATTTAGTTGTAGATGATTAGGCTTCCTCTTCTTAGTTTGTGACGGCTATGCTGAACTCCATGGCAGCAACATGACGGTAGCTTCTCTAATTTTACAAGTGATTTAGGTCTAGGGTCTACCCACTTATTTATAGATTTTAGAATTCATTTAGGCCATTAGATTTAACCTAGAAATAACCGCAGCCGTTCAGACAAGATGGGGTTTATCTTGTTGACTCAGCAATGAGTCAGAAGTGACTCAGCAAACACTCAGCATATTAATAAACTTCTATTCATGTCATAAATATATATATATATATTTTCTACAATGTACATATTAGATACATCCCCCCTTTTACACACTTATTATTGTTTTTATATACATATTAGATACATCCCCTCTCTTACACACTTATTAATATTTTTATATTCATATTAGATACATCCCCTCTCTTACATACTTATTAATATTTTTATATTCATAATAGATACATCCCCTCTCTTACACACTTATTAATATTTTTATATTCATATTAGATACATCCCCTCTCTTACACACTTATTAATATTTTTATATTCATATTAGATACATCCCCTCTCTTACACACTTATTAATATTTTTAGCAACTTTAGTGTTAATAGAAAATTCGGGGTGTTACATTCTCCCCTCCTTTTAGGATTTCGTCCCCGAAATCTTCAAGTCTGGAAGAATGTATATCCTACCATCCAAACGTCCATCTACTCATCCATCATACACAGGCATCCATTGTCCTTAAAAGACTTCTAATGCTTTATGATCATATGCAAGTGTGTGTACATGTCCTTACCTAATGCGAAATCAGGCGGTCTACTGATTCAGTTGACCACCTTAATGCAAATTATGTAAGTGTCATGAATCCATTATGTATGCAAAAGATCCTAATTGCTTACATACTACTTCTATATGCGTGCACACCCATTCAACCGAATGCAGCATCCATATGATGGTACAACCATTATACATCCAATATACTAAATACATCCATATATATGCAATATGCAATATGAAGTGACTGAGCCGATCTAGTGCCTAAAGTGTGTGTATATATGCATCCACGAGCAACCACTAGCAAACACTTGCATCCATTTTGCATCCATCATACATAACATGTCTCAAACACATGTTTCAACCATAGGATTATCCTAACTAAAGGTCAAAGATACTAATGAGAAGACATACTAAAGATAAGATAAGATAAGCTAAGCGATAAAGGAGAAATTAAAAGACATACCCTCAAAAAGAAAAGGGTACAACGAACGCATCTTCTCTTCTGTCTCCCAAGTTGCGTTGCTCTCATCATCTCCCCATTGCACTTTAACCAGTCTGACCTCTCGATTCCTCAACTTTTTGATCTCCGACCCAAGAATGCATGTAGGAGCTCATCTAATTGTTGCATCACGCTCTATTTCCACCTCTTTAAGCAAGCTCGGCTCTACCACCTCCGCGGTCTTGTGCAAACACTTCCTCAAATGTGATACATGGAATACGTCGTGTACTCCACTAAGTTTCTCAGGCAACTCCACCCTATATGCCATCTTCCCAATCCTGTTTTTTTACAGGAAACGACCCTACAAACCTTGGTGCTAATTTCCCCACGGACCCAAAGCGAACAACATTCTGTAACGGAGACACTTTGATAAAAACCATGTCCCCAATGTAAAACTCAAGATCTGTTCTCTTCTTATCAGCATACGATTTTTGCCTATCTTGTGCTGCTTTCATCCTCCTTCGAATCAACTCAATCTTCTCCGAGGTTTCCCTAACCATATCGGGCCCAAGTAGGATTTTATCGGTAGATTCCCACCAACATGTAGGCGAACGGCAAGGCCTTCCATAAAGAGCTTCGAAAGGTGCCATGCCAATACTAGACTGAAAGCTATTATTATATGCGAATTCTACTAACGGAAGGTGCTCTTCCCATGTACCCCCAAAGTCTAGGATACAAAGCCTTAAAAGATCCTCTAGAATGCGATTCACCCTCTCGGTCTGGCCGTCTGTCTGAGGATGATATGCGGTGCTCAAACATAGCTGAGTCCCTACCACCTCTTGTAAACTCTTCCAAAATTCGCTAGTAAAGATGGGGTCACGGTCGCTTACTATACTAGAAGGAATACCGTGCAAACGAACTATCTCCTTAATGTATACAGAAGCCAACCACGGAGCAGTCCTCTTACTTTTCACGGGAATAAAATGGGCGCTTTTAGTAAGTCTATCTACTATAACCCAAATCCCCGTGTTACCCTTCCTTGATCCTGGTAATCCATCCACAAAATCCATTGAGATGCTTTCCCATTTCCATAGTGGAACTTCTAATGGGTGAAGCAACCCACCGGGTTTCTTTTGTTCTGCTTTAACTCGTTGGCACACCAAGCATCTAGCGACGTACTCGGCCACATCCTTTTTCATACCGGCCCAAAAGAAAACCCGCTTCATATCTTTGTACATCTTATCCCCGCCGGGATGAATGGTCATTTTTGAGCGATGAGCATCATCAAGAATGGCCTTCCTTAAGTCTTCGTCTTGTGGTACACAAAGTCTATTATCCCTTCGTAACCAACCCTTATCGTCTAGGGTATACCTACGAAGATGGCTTGACGACTCCCCCCCTTTGAGCTTTTCTACTATCTCAACCAACTGTGGGTCGTCTCGCTGTGCCTCACCAACCCGTCCTAGAAGTGTAGGTCTAACCTCTAAGGATGCTAACAGACCGGGTACTAAGTCAACGGAGGGTCTAAAGTCAAACATAGAGATGAATTCTAAGCTTTGTCGTTCAACAAACAACGGACTCAAGGACAACCTTTTCCTACTTAAGGCGTCTGCCACCACGTTACCCTTGCCCGGGGTATATGCTATTTCAAAATCGTAGGAGGCTAAGAATTCCATCCACCGTTGCTGCCTTAAATTCAAATCCTTCTGAGAGAATAAGTATTTTAATGATTTGTGGTCAGTGAACAGTTCGAATTTCTCACCAAGAAGATAGTGACGCCAAGACTTAAGCGCGAAAACAATTGCGGCTAGCTCTAAGTCATGCGTGGGGTAATTCTTTTCATGAACCCTCAACTGCCTTCCACCATAGGCTATTACTCTTCCCTCTTGCATGAGGACCGCGCCAAGTCCCATCCCACAAGCATCAGTATAGATGGTAAACGGTTTATTCCCGTCTGGCAGCACTAAGACTGGGGCTGAAGTTAAGGCTCTCTTTAAACGTTAGAACGCATCATCGCAATCTTTGTCCCACGTAAAAACCAGGTTCTTCTTCGTTAACCGTGTTAATGGAGCTGATATTTTGCGAAGTCTTTGATAAACTTCCTATAATAGCCAGCCAACCCCAAGAAACTTCTTACTTTGGTTGCATTTTTAGGGACCTTCCAATCTTGGATGGCCACCACCTTTGCGAGATCCACTGCTATCCCTTCTTTGGAAACCACGTGCCCTAAGAACCGTACTTCCTTCCTCCAGAAGTGACACTTAGAAAATTTTGCCTTAAGGTTATGCGCTCGAAAGGTTTCCAACACTTCCCTAAGATGTAGGGAGTGCTCTTCTTTATTCTTAGAAAAGACTAAGATGTCATCCACAAAGACTACCACGAATTTGTTAAGGTATTCCCTAAACACCTTACTCATCAAATCAACAAAATATGCAGGGGCGTTTGTCAAACCAAAGGGCATCACTAGCCATTCATAGAATCCGTCAGGAGTCCTAAAAGCAGTCTTATCTATACTATCCTCAGCCACTCTCAGTTGATAAAAGCCAGTGGCTAAGTCCAACTGCGAAAACACTGAGGCGCCAACTAACTGAACAAAGAGATCGTCAATCCTCGGCAGTGAGTGTCGGTTCTTTTTAGTAAGCTTGTTTAGTTCTCTATAGTCCATACAAAGTCTAAGAGACCCATCCGCCTTTGTGGCAAAAACTACTGGAGCACCCCACTCCGATATACTACGTCTTATGAACCCCTTCTCAAGCAACTCCTTTACTTGCTTATTGAGTTCCCTCCTTTCACGAGGAGCCATGTGGCGCACTGGCAGAGATACGGGTTTAGCATTATCCACAAGATAAATTCGAAAGTCTATCTCCCGCTTTGGAGGTAAGCCCTTCACCTCCTCAAACACATCCGGATATTCCCGGACCACTTCTACCGATCGCAGGTTCTCTACAGACGTGTCAAGCGATTCAAGATAACTTAGCATAACGGAATTTATGGGATTACAAAAGATGTCGAGAGCATTACCAAGGCGAGTCACAAGCCTAACTACTCTCCTTTCACAATCAAGAATGGCCCTATTTCTAGACAACCAATCCATTCCTAAAATTAGCACATAGCCCGTGAAGCCCAATACATAAGCATCACATCTAAATTCAACGCTAAGTATAGAGATTTTCAAATCCAAACATATCATGGTCAAATGAGCCGAACCCCCAATTGGATTTGAAACGACCAAGGGATCCTCTACTAAACTGGTGTTCAAGTGCAGTGATTCAACTAATGATGCAGAGATAAACGAATGAGATGCGCCAGAATCGAATAAGGTACGGACAGGATGATCAAGCAGAAAAACTAAGCTTTCAACAGAAATTGTTCTACCTCTTTCTTGCAGCGGTGGGGCCGCAATAGCCTGAACTTGCCCCCTTGCCTGCCCTGGTGCCATAAGAGCCTGCACCTGTCCTCCCTAGGTAGACCCTGCCCTCTGCCCCTTCTTTGGATAGTCCTTCACTAAATGTCCCGCATCTCCACAATGAAAACAACCAGTCTTCTTTTTCTTTCTACAATCTTTGCTGAGATGGCCAGGCATCCCACAATTGAAGCATTTCTTCTTCCCTTTGCCATTATTGTTTTTACCACCCTCCTTATTTTGCTGTTGGGGTTTCTTCTGATCCCCTTTCTTTTCAACTGCCTTATCCTCATGCATAAGTGCCATTTCTACTAGCTTTTCAAAGGTGGCTCCCATAGGGATGTGGGTCATAGCCAACCCTTGCAATGGTTCATTCAAGCCTCTAACGAACCTCAAAGCTTTCTTCTCTGGCGTGTTCACCAACTCCAAGCCAAACCTTGCTAACTGATTAAATTTATTGACATATTCCTTTACCGATGAGCTCCCTTGCTTTAGTGCCAGGAATTTTTCCCTATTTAAGTTCTCCTCTGCCCTTGAAAGAAACTTTGCCTCAAACCTTCGTCTGAAATCCGCCCATGAATCAACTGGACGTTCCCCGTTAGTGACCTCCCACCAAAACGAGGCCTCTCCCTTCATTAACCAAGCAGCTAAACAGACTTTCCTCCCATCTTCCACTTCAAAGATATCCAACAATTCCTCAGTCTCCTTAAGCCAATCTCTGGCCTCCACAAACGTCTCAGTCCCTTGAAAAGTTTTTCCTCCCATAGCCTTGAATTCCTTGCACGTCTTTGCAAAAGTGTCAACACGAGGAGGAGGAGGAATGGGTGCAACTAGGGGTGGAGGAGTATCCGCTGGGCCTGCAGTGGTGGCCCTAGCCTTCAAGTATCTCCTAAACCACCCTGGAATCGTCACACCTTCTAGGAGATTAAGATCTTCAGCCATGCTGAAACGAAAAAGGAAAGATTCAAAATGGAGAATTCGAAAGATAAAGATAAGGATGTGGCTATTTGGGATTATGTTTTTCATAAAAACTCTCTTTAAATAACATGTTTTTTTTTTGAAAGCACTTCTTCCAAAAATACTTTAGAAAAAAATATTTTTCTAAAAAATTTTTTTTTTATCTGTTCTGGTAACCTTATGCTCTGATACCACGTGTAACACCCCACGTCCATTAATGTCAGTCACAAAGGGAATGCATTAACTTCCATGGAGGTTTTAAGTGAATATAGAACAGTAAAATTACAACAAGACAGATATAAAATAGTACTTGGAAATTCAAAAACTTTATTTCATTGTAGCAGAAGTCAAAACATGTTTGATTACATCATAACACCATATTCAATGTCAAGTACAATATCTATCTTGATAAAACAAGTACATAATCCCATTACATGAATAGCCATTAAAAAGAAAGATAACAAGCTAGACTTTACTTCAGCAGTCCAAGCTTTCCAGAAGATAAGCGATCCAACTAGACTCCACTAGAACTTGGCCCAACCTGCGGACCTGAAGGGAGAAAAAGGATGGAAAAGAGGGGGTCAGACATAAAGTCTGGTGAATATGATAATTCTACAATACTATTACCAAAATAACTGGACTAAGGCATAAGCTGGAAAACAAGAAAATGTCTATGAAGAGCAGATTAAGGACATAGACAATCGCTAAAGGCAACGTTATAGGCGCTCCTAAATACTAAAGGATAAACACTATACTGCACCACACCAGTCACCCTAAAGATTCATCCCACTTAGCTTCACTTAGAAACTTTCCCAATGGCTTTACGTACCCCTAGCTGACTACATAGGTGCCGCCTACCCCTATCTCCACTAGGTGTACCCTACTTCCCATTATTCGATCGGCTCCCTAACTCGTAGATACCTATGCTGGCCCCACAGTGGGGTGTATCACTCCCCTAAAGTGGCAACCTGATACAACGGACATGCACGGCTTATACCTACACGATGCAACAACGTCTTACCTACCAGCTCGGGTCCACACACGCATATGAAACCCGTTGGACTTGCGTTGCCACCGCTCCCTGTTTTGGCCTCTGATAGTCAAACCCAGTATGCGTGTCCCGTCCTCGACTTGGGTCGAGCCCACAAAGATACGTTTTGGGATACTGGTTGAAATGGGCCCCCACTATTTACCACAAGCATTCCACCTAAGCTTGTCCCCATTAGTCCATCCCACTTAACCCACTTAGTCATGTTCATTTACATGTGTGTTTGGTTAAGTCTAATCGTATTTCAAATGCCTCTAAAGGCAACCACCAGATTCCTCATGCCACCCAAGGCACCTACTTAACCCCCATGTCCCACCTTACATGATTATCTGGTTAAGTATTTCTTAGTTCATTAAGGCCATAACCTCATAAAGACCTCTCACATTAGACTGGCATTTATGGCAGCTGGATTTGCCGGGCGGGTCCGGGCAGTCTTACACCATAAAAGAGTCTAACCTCGTGTCTTTACAACTGTTATGCTTTAGTTTGGGCCTAGGACCTCTCACATTGGGCCGACATTTGTGACTACTGGATTTGCCGGGCGGGTCCGGGCAGGTTTACATCACAAACGGGTCCAACCTCGTGTCCTAAGCATTGATTATTAATAATAATCCACTTTCCCCCAATTTTAATAATTCCCTACTTGAATTATTAATTACTTCCAATTTTTAACAATGTCCATAATTGACTCAATTATGGACATTCATTCATGGTAT
This sequence comes from Allium sativum, assembly GCA_030737875.1. NCBI lineage: Eukaryota > Viridiplantae > Streptophyta > Magnoliopsida > Asparagales > Amaryllidaceae > Allium > Allium sativum. The sequence continues at coordinate 187,880,743 of CM060913.1, forward strand.
GCAACATCTTACAAAATTGCACCCAATTTATTAATTCCTAATATTAACCCTACCCCACGTTTGAACGTTTATTCGCAAAATATATGTTAGACTCGAATAGCCTAACTCATAGCATAAAAGAGATTATCATAATAACAACATGTATATGTGACCAAATGAATCATAATAAGGGGTGAAACTTGCATATGTCCAACTTGCATAGATTATACATGTCATGGATCTAAAGGTGTCAACTTGTTCAAAATTCACCTAATATGATCTCAATCAATTTTCATAAACTTACATATGAACATGTGTGAATCAACATCATCTAATTTTTTTTAACAACATGGTTTTATATTGGTACACCTAACTCAATAGGCAAATTCCCATAATCAAGTTTTATTTAATTATAGTTTCAAGTTTATGGGTACACCTAACCTAATAGGCAAATTCCCATAAACAAGATCCATTTAAATTAAGAAAAAAAACATAACTTTAAGCATGATCCAACAACATCATGATTTTTCAACATAATATAGCATGATTTATAACATGGCATAGTATGATAGTATAACATAGCTTGACATGATTCTCAACATAGCACGACATAGCATAAGAGAATTTACAACATAGCATGACATAGCATATATAATTTACATCATACGACAACATAATAACATAATAAGAGATCCACAATATATAGAATTTACAATTACAAATCACATCACTTTCTTGTGATCCATTCATAACTGAGTCAAATTAGTTTGTAATAGTCTTGTGAGAATCATCATACTCACCAACAAAAGAAAAGAATTGGAGAAAGAGAGATCTTTTGATTTGATTTGTGTAGATTTAGTTGTAGATGATTAGGCTTCCTCTTCTTAGTTTGTGACGGCTATGCTGAACTCCATGGCAGCAGCATGACGGTAGCTTCTCTAATTTTACAAGTGATTTAGGTCTAGGGTCTACCCACTTATTTATAGATTTTAGAATTCATTTAGGCCATTAGATTTAACCTAGAAATAACCGCAGCCGTTCAGACAAGATGGGGTTTATCTTGTTGACTCAGCAATGAGTCAGAAGTGACTCAGCAAACACTCAGCATATTAATAAACTTCTATTCACGTCATAAATATACATATATTTTCTACAATGTACATATTAGATACATCCCCCCCTTTTACACACTTATTATTGTTTTTATATACATATTAGATACATCCCCTCTCTTACACACTTATTAATATTTTTATATTCATATTAGATACATCCCCTCTCTTACATACTTATTAATATTTTTATATTCATAATAGATACATCCCCTCTCTTACACACTTATTAATATTTTTATATTCATATTAGATACATCCCCTCTCTTACACACTTATTAATATTTTTATATTCATATTAGATACATCCCCTCTCTTACACACTTATTAATATTTTTAGCAACTTTAGTGTTAATAGAAAATTCGGGGTGTTACACTATATATTATATATATATAGTAAATCATTTTTTTTATACTCTACTAATATAAAAATCTACTCTTTTCTATCCTAAAAATTCAATCTTTTCCAATCGAAATATATAATCTTTATAGCTACTTCATTTATATAAAAATGCCACTTTCCTTATATAAAAATCTCATTTTCCTTATATAAAAATTTCATTTTTATCTCATCAAAAATCTCATTTTTATCACACTAAATAAAAACTGATTTTTTTTTATTAAAATAAAAATAAACACGAAGAACAATAAAAACTTACTGTTCGCAATAGGGAGAGGGGGAGCTGTAGCTCGCGGATCGGAGCGGTGGTGGCCGTTTGATGCGCGTCAGTCGGAAGAGGTGGGGGAGAGGGGTCTGCATGGGTCGGGGGTTAGGCGCCTGAGGCCTAGGGCGGGACAGTGGTGCTCGCGGCGGTTAAATTTGGTGAGAGGGGTTTGGGGGCTCGTCTATTTCAAGAGGAGAGGGAGGGAGGAGCAGAGAGCAAGGAGGGGGACGGGGCGTTAGCATCATGCGACGGTGGTGGTGCATCGCCCGAACGGTGATGGCGTGGAAGGGGGGACGCTGTAGTCGATTATATTTTTTTAGGTTTTTTTTAATTTCTGAACACGAGGAGAGAGAAGAGGGAATGAGGGGTGAGGTGTTAAAAAATATATATAATATAATAATTTAATATTATTTTTCCATAAAAAGTTGACTTTACATTCAAACACCAAACGAGACCCATCGAGGATCGCCCCAAGCTAATTACCCCCATTCTGAATACAAGGGGACATGTATCGCAAGCCAGATCGGCCGTTTCGATCAGTTTCCGTTTAAATCAAAATATTAATCTATATATTGAATTTGAACGCACATTTCAATTTACCGGGGCCACTTACAGACTCTAAAAATTCCCAAAAAATATTTTCTAGCTTTGTATTGATGATATGGTTCTAATAAAACTAATTTCGTCAAATTTGGAGACCGTTTGAAAAATGGCCATTTTCTGGTCGACCCAAATTGACTCAAACTGTCAAAACATGTTTTACTTCGCCACGCTCACATATTGATTCAGAAAATTATAAATTTTGGAAGCTAGCAATAACTTGACATCCCGGATCCAACAAAAGTGGTTTCGTCGAAAACGGAGGTCGTTTGCAAAATTTTCATTTTTAAGAGCTATATCTCCATAACGACTATTCTGAAATTTCAATTGGGCATAACTTTTTATTCCCACTATGAAATTTTGATTTTTTGAATTCGTTGGAAAGATATTTTCAAATAGATTCTAATATTTTTGGTTTCGCTAAAATCCGATTTATTTTGAATCCTGTACGTTCATTTGAAATTTGAAATCGAATTTTCAATCTACCGCGCCATTTTCAATTCCTTTTATAATTAAAAATATTTATTTATATTCTAACGTCAATTCAAATAAATATATACGTTCTAATTCTATTCAAAATAAATTTCTCGTCGTTATTATTTAAAATAAATCATTTTAAATATTCGAAATTCATTAAAATCGCTAAAATAAAAATTTGAATTTGGCTCATATTTTCGGGGTTGTTACAAAGTAGTTTTAAGTATCAATATATAATGGGAATACCTTCTGTTGAATTTTTTTTGAATTTACAGAAATGATATTGTGATAAAATTCTCAACTTAGCTTGAAATAGTAGGGTTTTATTGTCATTCACTTATTCCTGCACATTCACACTTAACAGCTTCCCATGTTTTCATGCCTATTCCCATCTATTAAAACAAATAATTTTCTTTTAGTCATTTTTCTCAAATATTAAGTCAATTCAGCATCATGTCTAGCTTAGAACTACATGAGCATACACCAGGTGGCAGCTAGTAGGTATGAATCTTAAAGATGTATGATAAATTGATCATTTAGTTTTGCTGTAGGATATCAATTACTACAACTAGTTTGACTAGATCATGCCATATCATTACTAGTTCTAACTATCATACAACGATCATGAAACGACCCGAACTTCCCCGGTCTCCGAAGAGAAGAGAAAGAACGGATTGAGTCGAGAACAAGCCACAACAGAACGCAGACGGAAGAACATTTCATTGTATATTACAACAATGCACCAGAATACAAGAATATACAGAGTATAAATGAATATTACACAGAAATATTAGAGATTTAAATTACATTTAAATACATCGCAGCGGAAAATAATACAATACACAACTAGAAGAGATATACGGATACAAAGCTTCCCGGATATCGTTCCAGCTGTAAACCAGGATCCTGTGAATATAAATCTGAAAAACCAAAACTACTAGCTGCCCGTGTCAAAATAGGGGCACCCAGAGTTTAGGTCAAAACAATAAACTCCAGGTCAGTCATGTGACTGGTGTGAGAACTAAAACAGTTATTAATTCTTTATTTTTAAAGTTAGGTAAATCAAGGGACCACGCCGTATAACACGGAACGGGTTTCCTCCCAAGAATACCAGTGCATAAAACAAACAGCGCAATGCTAAATAGAGAAAAATGAAGCTGTTATAAGACCCAGGTCCTATCACACAATGCAACGCAAGCCGGGGGATAGGGTTTTCCCTTATAACAGCCAAAGAATGCTTGATACGTTTCAAACAAATCATTTGATAGTATTATAAGTGCATAGTGTATAAAACAACTTCAAATCATAAGTATCAATCATAGACGGCATGGGTACCATATATCATGTCGCCATACTAGGCTCTACAATCGAAACCGCAAATGTCACGTATTTGGAAATTGGATTTCCGTCTGTGAACTGAGGCTAGGGATCGTCCTCACCGTCTTCGAGACTCTCTAGCCCGAGCCTCAGGGTCAGAGCGCATAGACCCTTGGATCGTCAGGGCCGGTCCACCGATGTGGATTAAAATGCCTGAAAACTGCGTTTCCCCGCCCTTTGGGGCATAAATGAGCCAACGAATGACTCCATCGGACCCGGATCGTCCGATCAAACCGAGGCGCCTCGCAACAGCAACAACCACATAGGTGAAAAGTATATAAATGTCAGGGCTGGTAGGTCACTGACACCACCCTTGCTAGAAAGAAACGCATGCCCTCCCTGAGGTCCTCTCCCGTTTTTGGTTCACAACCAGGGTGCGAAACTCGCGAAGCAAACGTTACACAAAGCTACGCCACAAGGGCCGTTCTTCGATCATCAACCACAAGACTTTGCTTTTCAACAGAAGCCTCGATCAATTGCCACTTAGGCATGCCACACAAGCCATTTACTCCATGCGTTTGATATCCATCATTATATAACCCCTGAGCTCGTACGTCTCAGAGAAGGGCGTTAAGAAAGAGAATAAATTCTCCGCCGCCAAACAGATATATATTTAATAGAGATCTATCACACGGACTAAAATCCAATGTCAGACACACAGTCCATTTACAAGTCCGTTCTGGGTCTGAACGAAACCGGAGGCACCTAGTAGCCCGCATATCCATCGATCTCCAAGCACTTCTGGACGATCACTAACTCTTTCCATCTTCTTGGGTGTACAGCCCAATCAGGATCATCAGTAATCAACCAAACAACGTGAAGACCTCCGGTCTTCGACCATCGTCTTCATCTTCGACTTATCGTCGTATCAGTTATTCAGAATGGGATAAACCCGGTCTTCCCGAATAACTCGCGTATATTTTAAATAATTGTTACACAAACACAACATACGCCTCATTCCAATTCATCAGTCACTAACCGTAAATTAACAAGAGAACAATTCCCCAAATATTAACCCCGAAGGCCGAAACCAACATCAGATCAATATCCAGAATACCATTCTGCTTGGCTAACCGACAGTTGGTTTCTAAATTTCACATTCATAGGGAAAGGTTCCCATTAATTTTATCCAAGATAAATTCCTTGAATTTATTCTTTAATCATCTTTTGAATTTCGATTCAACTAGTCGGGATTAACGAACCTTACCGAAGTAATCATTTGTTTTAATTTCCCAATCCCAACCTATTCATCCCATGAAGTAAAACTGGTTGTACTTCATATCTAACACCACGGTGTTATCGGTAAATTCAATTACCATTTCACGTTCAAATCTAATTAAAGATTTAACTAACGCCTGGAGAAAAACTGGTGATACTCCATTTCGATTATTTCAATCTAATTAAAGATTCATTAAAACTCCACTTAGTTTTAATCGTTAACTGGGTTAAAGAATCAGTGTCATTTAAAACACGGTACACGACAAACCCAAAATCACATTCATTAATTATCGGGTTAAAGAACGAGTGTTATTTAAAACACTATTCACGATAAACCCAAAAATCAATATCAATTCAATTAAATATTATTTAATTGGTACACTTCATTAAATCCAAATAAAAAGATTTAATCTTTTCTCAACTGGGTTCAAGAACAGTGTTAGTCAAGACACCATTCACGACAAACCCAAATCACATTTGATATTAAATACAAGGCTCCGAATAGAAAATATATCGGCTTATATTCAATATCAAATTCTACGACCAACAGATATCGTATTGGAAATAACGATATATATATATATATATATATCTATATCTTCCAAATTTCCATAACAACATCTGTATAATCACGAAATCCAACATCGAAATATTCCGAAGACAATTTCGATTCAAATCCATTCCAATGCAATCATTGGAAATTCTGGTTATTTTCAAAACCATTTCAAATTCAATTTATTTATTTAAAAATAAATAGAATTGTAATTCTAGTTCAAAACTAGTTCATTTCGAAAAAAAACTATTTTTATCTTTTCAAATATGGAATTTTTCATCCCAATTCTTCCTAAATCATTTCTTATGATTTTACACAAATTATTACTATTTTTAATAATTTTATCAAGGCCCGTACAGTCGATTTCCATCAACGGCTATCGAACTGCACTTACATCGACCTTTTTCAATATAGATTTGGACATAATTCCAAATCCAACCGTTAGATTTCAAATTTCTAATATTCTTAGAAAGCTCTTTTCGATACGAACCCAACGGTTCCGGTTTTAGGAGAATCCGACTGTCGGATCTCCCGTAATGTCCGTTTGAAATAAATGGTCGAAATTCACGAATTGCCTCGACGCGGCGCGTTCTATTCAGGCCATTATATTATATATATAATATATATAATATATATTTCGTCGATTTCTATTTAAAACGAATTATATAAATAGTTTTAAATTCAGTTCAAAAGCAATTTCAACTTCCATTTCAATTCAAATCAAAATTGAATTCTTCTTTATAAATTCGTTTTAAAATTCATTTCTATTCAATTCAAATTTCAATTCAATTTGAATTCATTTCAATTCGCTTTCAATTCAATTTGAATTCGTTTTCAATTTAATTCAATTCCAAAGTCGTTTTAAATTCCATTCATTTTCGTTTTCTATTCAATTCGATTTCATTATATATTCAATTGAAATCCAATTCGTTTTATATTCAATTCGAAGTCAAATTCGTTATATATTCAATTCGAATTCAAATTCTTTATATTTTCAATTCGAATTCAATTCGAATTCGTTTTCTATTCAATTTGATTCAAATTTCATTTCAAGATATGCGATTTCAAAATCACTTTTCAATATTCATTTTAAAATGAATAAAATCGATATAAACATCGTTCACGTCAAAATGGCGCATCTCTAATCAACACGGCTTCATATCATTCTATTTTCAAATATTCTATTTCAAATATTTATTTTTCAAATATTTCCTATTCAAATATTTCTATATTAAAATATTTCGTTCAACACATGACTTATCTCAACGGATGAGTACAATCAACACATGAACCTTTATTTTATATTGATAAAGATGTAAATTTTATTATTAAAATATTTCGTTCAATACATGACTTGTCTCAACGGATGAGTACAGTCAACACATGAACCTTTATTTTATAATATTCTTTATTTTCTAAATTGGAATGAGGCCCAATCAATCACCATATAATGTTAATTATATGGATTTTCATACATCACACGTATATAATAGCATTGCAAATTTATCAACCATCAACCAAAGTGCACTACACTGTATAAGCATCAAATATAGATATCTAACGCTTATAACAGCCTGTCAATCAATCGATCGACATATTTAATCAATCAGGATGAGTGAACTTCAAATTTCATCCCAACACCCGTGTGGGGTTTCAAACAATCAAACACAGATTTTAGTTGTGCAGTTGGGCGATGTGTAAAATTTATCGACCCAATCAATGACCTTCAAATAGGTGTACCTAAACAAACCGTCCGGTTTGTAAATGAATATTTTATTTTATTCACTTCCACGTTAAAACTATATTTTTAACGATAAATATTTTATTTAACCTATGAATGTTCTATTCAGTTCATTTATTCAATAAAATGATATTTTTATTTTTCTAACAAATTTTAGAAAATTTCGGCGGCATAACGGCACGATATTAGAAACGGGACAAGGCCTAGCCTTATCCCCGGTCTAGTGAAGGCCCACGCCATTCACACATCAATCAAATCAATTTCATTTCGCCAAACAATTCAATTCAAACCAAATAATCTAACCAACTACACAACCAAACAATTAAACAAACAAGCCATCCATGGTCTGTGGATGACGGGTGTCGGGTGCTACTAAACACCGTCTGCATCCTAGTATATATATATATAACTAGAAAAAGAAATTGAAAGGTGAGAAATTGTCACCGATAGCTATCCTAACTCCACGGCACTTCTAATGCAGGAAATCTTTACTGTTCTCGTCTCTTATCACTTTCTTCGCCCGTAGCCACTACATATATAAAAATCGAATTTTTACTTCGCTATTCAATATATAAAAATCATATTTTTACTTCGATGGTCAATATATAAAAATCATATTTTTACTTCGATGTTCAATATATAAAAATCATATTTTTACATCTTCTATATAGTAAAGATTATATTTTTAATACTTTTAAAAATATAAAAATCATATTTTTAACACTTTTAAAAATATAAAAATCATATTTTTATTACACTACATATGTAAAAATCACGCCTTTCTCCATTTAAAAATATCATCTTTCTTTATTTAAAAATCTAGTCTTTTCTATTTTAAAAGTCTAATCTTTTCTATTTATAAAAAAACTGATTTATATACTATAGATTCGGATTTTTAAATAATTTTAAATAATAAAAGAAAAGTAAAAAGAAATACCTTTCCCTGTAAAAACGAATATCCGTCGAATCCTTCATCATTTGAGCCTCCTCAGATGGCCGGAGCAACACCAGGACGGATCCCCTCTTCTGCGGTATTTAATTGGAGAAAGAAGCGAGAGGCGGAGGGGAAAGGAGGGAGGGGCGCTGGAGTTTGGAGGGGTGTCGGAGATGGGGTGGCGCATGGGGGTCTGGACGGTGGTGGTCTTGGCCATCGGTGGCGCTTTGGTCGATTACGAGGAGGGGGGGGGGGGCTGGGGGTTTTGGATCGCGGTGGCTCCACGAGGAAGGAGGAAGATGGAGGGAGCGGAGGAGATGGCGCGAGGCGAGGTATGGCGGAGGTGGGTGGCGCGCTCCTCGACGGGGTGGCGATTTGGTTTTTTTTTTCTTTTTGTTTTTTTCTCTGTTACGATTTTAAAAAGGGGGGGGGGGCTGAGAGGAGATAAGGGGAGGGATTTATTTTTTTAATTTTTAATTATTTTATTTTGCAAAAAGTTGACTTTTACATACGACCTCGAAACGAGACCCACCGCCTGTCGTCTATAGCGTTTTACCCCCATTCCGAACACAAAGGGATATGTATCGTAAGCTGATTCGACTGTTTTGATCAGTTTCCGTTGAATTTACACTTAAATTGCTATATTGAATTTTAAACGTACATTTCAAATTACCGGGGTCACATACTAACTCTATAAATTGCAGAAAAATATTTTCTAGCTTCGTATTGACGATACGGTCCTAACAAAACTAGTTTCGTCGAATTCTGAGGTCGTTTGCAAAATGGCCAATTTCCAGTCGATTAAAATCAACTGAAACTGGTCAAACGCGTTTTCCTTCGCCATGCTCACATATTGATTCGAAAAATTATGAAATTTGGAATCTAGCAATAATTTGACATCACGGACCTAACAAAAGTGGTATTGTCGAAATCCGAGGTCGTTTGCAAAATTTCCATTTTTAAGGGCCTGAATTCCATAGCGACTATTCAGAATTTTCAACTGAACATATCTTTTGATTCCCGCTTTGAAATTTTGATTTTTCGGATTCGTTGGAAAGATATCATCAATTAGATCCTAATGTTTTTGGTTTCACTAAAATCCGGATTGTTTTGCACCCGGTACGTTCAATTGAAGTTTGTAATCGAATTATCGAACTACCGCGCCATTTTCAATTCTATTTTATAATTATTTATATTCTAACGACGACGCATATAATATATACATTCTAAATATATTCAAAATAAATTTCTCGTCGATATTATTTAAAATAATTCATTTTAAATGTTCAAAATTCGCTTAAATTGCCAAAATAAAAAATTTTAAACTGGTCCAGATTTTCGGGTTGTTACAATCTCCCCCACTTAAAACTTTTCGTCCCCGAAAAGGAACAAAGTCGAAAGTGGTTTGATTAATCAACTCTACGTTCGATCTGGCTTCCATTCTCCAACTTTTCAGTTTCTGAGAATTTTCAAATTCTTCAAAAATTTGGCTAACACCCTAAATTTTCGAAAAATTTCGCCATAACCTCCCCTGCACCGGGAGCCACGGGAAAATCCCGAAATTGCCATATAGGCCTTCTGATCTCAAAAAGAAAAAGAAAAAGCCAAGCGGCTAGCCAATAGGCTCATAAAATCATCATCACCCAAACAAAACAGTAAATTATGTAGTAAACATGTACCTATTTGTCGGGCAAACAAATTTTATTCTCTGCTCTAGCCTCCTTGCTATGAGCTGTTCAATGATATATATGTATATGCAAGCAAATGCAACTAATTTTCAATATAATTCAATATTTGGTTCAATTAGGCATAATGGTTCAAAATTAGCAAACAAATAAACAAACAACAAAAACATCAATCAATTAGTGAATTAGTGTTTTAAATTCATAATTTTGATACATATACAAAAATCATGTTTTTGATGCCAATTCACAACAATATGTTCGAACTATATTAGTTTTGGTTCTCACACCAGTCTAATGGAAATATATAGATATCACACCTTCGTCACTCGAACATGAATACTAATGACGACTAGTCAATCATCAGAATCATCTCCGGCCCACTAGAGTATGATTCTATATCTATCCAGTATATTAAAACTTCAAATACACGTTTGCAAGGCGTATATGCAAAATCTTTATATACTGGACTGTCCAAATCAATACAAATAAATAATCAAATACGAATAATTGATTTAGATTTTCAAAACAGAATTTGTTTTCATTTTTAAAAATATACTCTTCACACTCGTTCTAGGATACTACTGATCCCATCTCTAACGAGTCATTCCCATTGGATATTACTAATCCAATATCTGATGAATTCTTTCGTATGGTTCTAATGTGCCTTGTTCTCTGAGCTTGGTAAACCAAAGCTCTGATACCACGATGAAACGACCCGAACTTCCCCGGTCTCCGAAGAGAAGAGAAAGAACGGATTGAGTCGAGAACAAGCCACAACAGAACGCAGACGGAAGAACATTTCATTGTATATTACAACAATGCACCAGAATACAAGAATATACAGAGTATAAATGAATATTACACAGAAATATTAGAGATTTAAATTACATTTAAATACATCGCAGCGGAAAATAATACAATACACAACTAGAAGAGATATACGGATACAAAGCTTCCCGGATATCGTTCCAGCTGTAAACCAGGATCCTGTGAATATAAATCTGAAAAACCAAAACTACTACATGCCCGTGTCAAAATAGGGGCACCCAGAGTTTAGGTCAAAACAATAAACTCCAGGTCAGTCATGTGACTGGTGTGAGAACTAAAACAGTTATTAATTCTTTATTTTTAAAGTTAGGTAAATCAAGGGACCACGCCGTATAACACGGAACGGGTTTCCTCCCAAGAATACCAGTGCATAAAACAAACAGCGCAATGCTAAATAGAGAAAAATGAAGCTGTTATAAGACCCAGGTCCTATCACACAATGCAACGCAAGCCGGGGGATAGGGTTTTCCCTTATAACAGCCAAAGGATGCTTGATACGTTTAAAACAAATCATTTGATAGTATTATAAGTGCATAGTGTATAAAACAACTTCAAATCATAAGTATCAATCATAGACGGCATGGGTACCATATATCATGTCGCCATACTAGGCTCTACAATCGAAACCGCAAATGTCACGTATTTGGAAATTGGATTTCCGTCTGTGAACTGAGGCTAGGGATCGTCCTCACCGTCTTCGAGACTCTCTAGCCCGAGCCTCAGGGTCAGAGCGCATCGACCCTTGGATCGTCAGGGCCGGTCCACCGATGTGGATTAAAATGCCTGAACACTGCGTTTCCCCGCCCTTTGGGGCGTAAATGAGCCAACGAATGACTCCATCGGACCCGGATCGTCCGATCAAACCGAGGCGCCTCGCAACAGCAACAACCACATAGGTGAAAAGTATATAAATGTCAGGGCTGGTAGGTCACTGACACCACCCTAGCTAGAAAGAAACGCATGCCCTCCCTGAGGTCTTCTCCCGTTTTTGGTTCACAACCGAGGTGCGAAACTCGCGAAGCAAACGTTACACAAAGCTACGCCACACGGGCCGTGCTTCGATCATCAACCACAAGACTTTGCTTTTCAACAGAAGCCTCGATCAATTGCCACTTAGGCATGCCACACAGGCCATTTACTCCATGCGTTTGATATCCATCAGTATATAACCCTTGAGCTCGTACGTCTCAGAGAAGGGCGTTAAGCAAGAGAATAAATTCTCCACCGCCAAACAGATATATATTTAATAGAGATCAATCGCACGGACTAAAATCCAATGTTAGACACACAGTCCATTTACAAGTCCGTTCTGGGTCTGAACGAAACCGGAGGCACGTAGTACCCCGCATATCCATCGATCTTCAAGCACGTCTGGACGATCACTAACTGTTTCCATCTTCTTGTGTGTACAGCCCAATCAAGATCATCAGTAATCACCCAAACAACGTGAAGACCTCCGGTCTTCGACCATCGTCTTCATCTTCGACTTATCGTCGTATCAGTTATTCAGAATGGGATAAACCCGGTCTTCCCGAATAACTCGCGTATATTTTAAATAAGTGTTACACAAACACAACATACGCCTCATTCCAATTCATCAGTCACTAACCGTAAATTAATAAGAGAACAATTCCCCAAATATTAACTCCGAAGGCCGAAACCAACATCAGATCAATATCCAGAAAACCATTCTGCTTGGCTAACCGACAGTTAGTTTCTAAATTTCACATTCATAGGGAAAGGTTCCCATTAATTTTATCCAAGATAAATTCCTTGAATTTATTCTTTAATCATCTTTTGAATTTCGATTCAACTAGTCGGGATTAACGAACCTTACCGAAGTAATCATTTGTTTTAATTTCCCAATCCCAACCTATTCATCCCATGAAGTAAAACTGGTTATACTTCATATCTAACACCACGGTGTTATCGGTAAATTCAATTACCATTTCACGTTCAAATCTAATTAAAGATTTAAATAACGCCTGGAGAAAAACTGGTGATACTCCATTTCGATTATTTCAATCTAATTAAAGATTCATTAAAACTCCACTTAGTTTTAATCGTTAACTGGGTTAAAGAATCAGTGTCATTTAAAACACGGTTCACGACAAACCCAAAATCACATTCATTAATTATCGGGTTAAAGAATGAGTGTTATTTAAAACACTGTCCACGATAAACCCAAAAATCAATATCAACTCAATTAAATATTATTTAATTTGTACACTTCATTAAATCCAAATAAAAAGATTTAATCTTTTCTCAACTGGGTTCAAGAACAGTGTTAGTCAAGACACCATTCACGACAAACCCAAATCACATTTGATATTAAATACAAGGCTCTGAATAGAAAATATATTGGCTTATATTCAATATCAAATTCTACGACCAACAGATATCGTATTGGAAATAACGATATATATATATATATATATATCTATATCTTCCAAATTTCCATAACAACGTCTGTATAATCACGAAATCCAACATCGATATATTCCGAAGACAATTTCGATTCAAATCCATTCCAATGCAATCATTGGAAATTCTGGTTATTTTCAAAACCATTTCAAATTCAATTTATTTATTTAAAAATAAATAGAATTGTAATTCTAGTTCAAAACTAGTTCATTTCGATAAAAATCTATTTTTATCTTTCCAAATATGGAATTTTTCATCCCGATTCTTCCTAAATCATTTCTTATGATTTTACACAAATTATTACTATTTTTAATAATTTTATCAAGGCCCGTACAGTTGATTTCCATCAACGGCTATCGAACTGCACTTACAACGACCTTTTTCAATATAGATTTGGACATAATTCCAAATCCAACCGTTAGATTTCAAATTTCTAATATTCGTTAGAAAGCTCTTTTAGATACGAACCCAACGGTTCCGGTTTTAGGAGAATCCGACGGTCGGATCTCCCGTAATGTCCGTTTGAAATAAATGGTCGAAATTCACGAACTGCCGCGGCGCGGCGCGTTCTATTCAGGCCATTATATTATATATATAATATATATTTCGTCGATTTCTATTTAAAACGAATTATATAAATAGTTTTAAATTCGTTTCAAAAGCAATTTCAACATCCATTTCAATTCAAATCAAAATTGAATTCTTCTTTATAAATTCGTTTTAAAATTCATTTCTATTCAATTCAAATTTCAATTCAATTTGAATTCATTTCAATTCGCTTTCAATTCATTTTGAATTCGTTTTCAATTTAATTCAATTCCAAAGTCGTTTTAAATTCCATTCATTTCTGTTTTCTATTCAATTCGATTTCATTATATATTCAATTGAAATCCAATTCGTTTTATATTCAATTCGAAGTCAAATTCGTTATATATTCAATTCGAATTCAAATTCGTTATATATTCAATTCGAATTCAATTCGAATTCGTTTTCTATTCAATTTGATTCAAATTTCATTTCAAGATATGCGATTTCGAAATCACTTTTCAATATTCATTTTAAAATGAATAAAATCGATATAAACATTGTTCACGTCAAAATGGCGCATCTCTAATCAACACGGCTTCATATCATTCTATTTTCAAATATTCTATTTCAAATATTTCTTTTTCAAATATTTCCTATTCAAATATTTCTATATTAAAATATTTCGTTCAACACATGACTTATCTCAACGGATGAGTACAGTCAACACATGAACCTTTATTTTATATTGATAAAGATGTAAATTTTATTATTAAAATATTTCGTTCAACACATGACTTATCTCAACGGATGAGTACAGTCAACACATGAACCTTTATTTTATAATATTCTTTATTTTCTAAATTGGAATGAGGCCCAATCAATCACCATATAATGTTAATTATATGGATTTTTATACATCACACGTATATAATAGCATTGCAAATTAATCAACCATCAACCAAAGTGCACTACACTGCATAAGCATCAAATATAGATATCTAACGCTTATAACAGCCTGTCAATCAATCGATCGACATATTAAATCAATTAGGATGAGTGAACTTCAAATTTCATCCCAACACCCGTGTGGGGTTTCAAACAATCAAACACAGATTTTAGTTGTGCAGTTGGGCGATGTGTAAAATTTATCGACCCAATCAATGTCCTTCAAATAGGTGTACATAAACAAACCGTCCCGTTTGTAAATGAATATTTTATTTTATTCACTTCCACGTTAAAACTATATTTTTAACGATAAAATATTTTATTTAACCTATGAATGTTCTATTCAGTTCATTTATTCAATAAAATGATATTTTTATTTTTCTAACATATTTTAGAAAATGTCGGCGGCATAACGGCACGATACTAGAAACGAGACAAGGCCTAGCCTTATCCCCGGTCTAGTGAAGGCCCACGCCATTCACACATCAATCAAATCAATTTCATTTCACCAAACAATTCAATTCAAACCAGATAATCTAACCAACTACACAACCAAACAATTAAACAAACAAGCCATCCATGGTCTGTGGATGACGGGTGTTGGGTGCTACTAAACACCGTCTACATCCTAGTATATATATAACTAGAAAAAGAAATTGAAAGGTGAGACATTCCCACCGATAGCTATCCTAACTCCACGGCACTTCTAATGCAGGAAATCTTCACTGTTCTCGTCTCTTATTACTTTCTTCGCCCGTAGCCGCTACATATATAAAAATCGAATTTTTACTTCGCTATTCAATATATAAAAATCATATTTTTACTTCGCTGTTCAATATATAAAAATCATATTTTTACTTCGATGTTCAATATATAAAAATCATATTTTTACATCTTCTATATAGTAAAGATTATATTTTTAATACTTTTAAAAATATAAAAATCATATTTTTAATTCTTTTAAAAATATAAAAATCATATTTTTATTACACTACATATGTAAAAATCGCGCCTTTCTCCGTTTAAAAATATCGTCTTTCTTTATTTAAAAATCTAGTCTTTTCTATTTTAAAAGTCTAATCTTTTCTATTTAAAAAAAACTGATTTATATACTATAGATTCGGATTTTTAAATAATTTTAAATAATAAAAATAAAGTAAAAAGAAATACCTTTCTCTGTAAAAACGAATATCCGTCGAATCCTTCATCATTTGAGCCTCCTCAGATGGCCGGAGCCACACCAGGACGGATCCCCTCTTCTGCGGTTTTTAATTGGAGAAAGAAGCGAGAGGCGGAGGGGAAAGGAGGGAGGGGCGCTGGAGTTTGTAGGGGTGTCGGAGATGGGGTGGCGCATGGGGGTCTGGACGGCGGTGGACTTGGCCATCGGTGGCGCTTTGGTCGATTACGAGGAGGGGGGGCTGGGGGTTTTGGATCGCGGTGGCTCCACGAGGAAGGAGGAAGATGGAGGGAGCGGAGGAGATGGCACGAGGCGGGGTATGGCGGAGGTGGGTGGCGCGCTCCTCGACGGGGTGGCGATTTGGGGTTTTTTTTTCTTTTTGTTTTTTTCTCTGTTACGATTTTAAAAAGGGGGGGCCTGAGAGGAGATAAGGGGAGGGATTTATTTTTTTAATTTTTAATTATTTTATTTTGCAAAAAGTTGACTTTTACATACGACCTTGAAACGAGACCCACCGCCTGTCGTCTATAGCGTTTTACCCCCATTCCGAACACAATGGGATATGTATCGTAAGCTGATTCGACTGTTTTGATCAGTTTCCGTTGAATTTACACTTAAATCGCTATATTGAATTTTAAACGTACATTTCAAATTACCGAGGTCACATACTAACTCTATAAATTGCAGAAAAATATTTTCTAGCTTCGTATTGACGATACGGTCCTAACAAAACTAGTTTCGTCGAATTCTGAGGCCGTTTGCAAAATGGCCAATTTCCAGTCGATTAAAATCAATTGAAACTGGTCAAACGCGTTTTCCTTCGCCACGCTCACATATTGATTCGAAAAATTATGAAATTTGGAATCTAGCAATAATTTGACATCACGGACCCAACAAAAGTGGTATCGTCGAAATCCGAGGTCGTTTGCAAAATTTCCATTTTTAAGGGCCTGAATTCCATAGCGACTATTCAGAATTTTCAACTGAACATATCTTTCGATTCCCGCTATGAAATTTTGATTTTTCGGATTCTTTGGAAAGATATCATCAATTAGATCCTAATGTTTTTGGTTTCACTAAAATCCGGATTGTTTTGCACCCGATACGTTCAATTGAAGTTTGAAATCGAATTATCGAACTACCACGCCATTTTCAATTCTATTTTATAATTATTTATAATTATTTATATTCTAACGACGACGCGTATAATATATACGTTCTAAATATATTCAAAATAAATTTCTCGTCGATATTATTTAAAATAATTCATTTTAAATGTTCAAAATTCGCTAAAATTGCCAAAATAAATTTTTTTAAACTGGCCCAGATTTTTGGGTTGTTACAGATCATGTGGAGAAAAAAGAAGCATATTTGTGCTTCTTGAGAGAGAGCAACACTAAATCTGTTCAGATTAAAGAGAAAGGAGAGGCGCTTCGAGAAAAAAGGTGTTGGATCCCAACTTGATTTATATAGTCATACATTATACTTATGTTTTTTTCTTTTACCAACTGTCAATTTCAAAATACACAGTCCTTCCTTTCTGCAAACCAGTTTTAAAAAGACAACATGTTTGTAAGTTTTAACATACTTTTAGGAAAAAATGCAAATGGTTGATTTTATTAAAAAGAGAAAAAGGTCATTTTGATAATTGAATCTCCACATGTAGTTGGACTAATAGAAGTAACGCACTGTTGTGCTGATTAATTAAAAAAGAATATACTTTGTTTAAAGAAAATTATGTAAAATATGAGAATAAAAAGTATAACTAAGGAAACCTTGTAAAGAAAATTATCAGAAAATACATCATAATGAGAATGTCCACAATCGAGGTTTAACTTTTGTTACTACTTATACTCAGTTTTGTTTAAATAATCTTCTTACCACTTGAAATTCTAAGTAAAAATAAAGAGAAATTTTGGTGCAGCAATTTGTGAATTATATTGCATATTCAATGAAAATATTGGATTTGCAATTTTTAGAAATAAATGATAAGACCATAAAAGAGTATTTGGCAGTGTTAAAACTTTAAGGATAAGAACTGTAAAGTTATGTAGATTAATAAAATATGACCACTCAGTTGGCAAATACTGAAACTTCTACATAATGGAAAGCATCTACTTGTGATAAAGTCACATACATAAACAGGTGAATCAAACCTACATAATTCAAATACTAAAGAAATAGAGAAATATTTATAACATAAACAAAGATGGCTGGACTAAAAAAATCGCAAACAAATGATCTGGCTCACACATTTGAGGACAAAATAGATGAGTATCAGTGCTAGTAAAACCTTGACATGAACATAAGTGGGAATATGCACTGACACATGGAAATGTAGCTCACAAAAGTAATGAGGTTCAGCATTGAACGAAGCTGCATAATCCTGAGTAAACAATTTGGTGTATATATAACATAGCTAGTGCAAAAAAGATGCTCACTTGAATGTAGAGTATAATTACTGTCTGAAACAAGCATGCAAATACCAAGGGTTAAGGAATCATGTGTATAAAAATCCGTTGCTTACGTGCATTAGTTTCATAATGCGTAATTGGTTCTGAAATAAATAGTTCCAAGAAACATAGATTATGATGACTTATTCTTCATTAGACTTGTAATCTTAATTTTACTATTGCTTAAACTAAGGTGGTTTAGTGGTTTTCATTCTCTATCAAGCCCATTCTATCAAATTTTGTTATATGTAAGTATTATTGTTTTTGTTTTGTAGACAAAAATACGTTGAATTAATCATCATAGTAATGTGATTTTTTTTACGGAATTTTTTATTTTTAAAGGACATTGTTTCCGTATAACCGTAGCATTTCTACCATGACCACTTGCATTACTGGTTTCAACTTGTAGGCACTTAGCATCAACTACAACTCTTATGTCTATCGTATCTTTAATGATCGTGATTGACAGAGTCATACACCCTTGTTGAAGTTTCAAAAATCCAACAACGACCGTGGACGATTAAGGTGACTTCAAAAGGTCAAACTACATGTTAATCATGTAAAACCAACTCCAAGATTCAGGTGTCTACTGATGTTTACATTACAATTTTATTCATATTAATAGTTCGAAAATAAAACAAGATGAACAAATTTGTAATGGTACTAGCAAAAGCATTCCTTGTTTCTCAAGAATCTAGAATCCTTATTCCGAACAGGTTACCACATATGTTAAATTCCAGATTTTCCATTTGCATGCAGTTTAGATAATTTAATTTCACATTTTTTTCTATTTTTCTTTATTAGTCTCATGTTTTTTATTATCAATAATTGTATTACTATGTATGCGGCATTTCAGCCTATCATCTTTTAGGAAGCCATGTAAAAATAATGGTCGGACTGATAATAGTACCACACTTTCCATCTGCATTTTTGATTAGTTGAATAATGCCACTTTCAGAAGCTTAGAGTACAATACATTAAGCAATTTAAATAAACTCTGATTAGCAGGAAGCAGAAGCTGCAAGATGTAGATCATGTGGATCTATGTTTCATAGACCGTGCTTTGTTAACCTGATGGGTCAATATCCATGTGCGAAGAAAGCTAATAGTAAGAAGCAAACAACAGCAAATTGACTTCTGAATGTTGTATTACACCAGTCATTTTAATTCTTCTAAAGCCCGTCAGTTTTGTTATACTCGAAGAATAGACATATATAAGCACTCAAAGCGGATTCTCTAAAGGTGAATTCAGTTGGTTGGAGTTTATTGCTTTTCTCAGTGTGCACTGTGCAGCAGTTGTAATTCTTTTGGCAGTAGATTCATTGATGATTCATTTGTAAAATATGTGTCAAAATAGTAGATGAGTTTGTAACAAATAAAGTCATTCTTATTTGGCCCAAGTAGCCCTATTGATTGGATTGAAAGCTACCTTCATATATGTATGAATTAACTGTAATTGGTTAATTGGTGGAAAATGTGTTTGGTTCATCAACAGTAAGAGTGGAGGATATGATTACTTGCAGCTTTTGTTTTATTTAACATATACGGGCATGTATGTGTTATATAGGGTGATGCAAAATGCCTTTGGTTCTAGGAGATTGGTCCATGCAGGTTTTTTAGCAAAATGTCTTTCATTCCAGACTTGAATAAGTTTGTTTCTATATGTGAATAATATTTTTCATTTTTTTGCCAATGTGCCATGTATGTCGACAGATTACATGACCTCCATTCCTTTCTTTTGTGTGTTAACAACATGTTTTCACGCAATTCTTCTTTTTCTTGTAACTCCTCTCCTTTTCTTCAATATCTGCATGCAAAAAAATTCATATGTTCTTTTAATGTGTTAGCAACGCTAGAAGTTCATGTAGCTTTTGCTTTTTTACTTCTCATGGCTTGTTCGTCAAAGGTTCAGTAAACATTACTCACATTTGTCCATGTGATTCACTAACAGTATATATTCTGATTCACAAGTGAGCATTACTTAGGACACAATCAACAGTGCCTTGTTGATTTACTAAACAGACCACGGAGCTTTATGTGTGGCTTGTTCAATATTCCGTGGCTGGTTCATGGTTAGTTGGATGCAGTTCGGTGATTGGTTCACTGAGCAGAGGTTGATGGAGTATAACGACAAAGTGTTTGTCGTTATACAATTATAACAGCACGACAAACACTTTGTCGTTATATCCAAGACGATAACCGAAATTTAAGACTTATATTTTATTCATATTTTATATTTTATGTTTTATATTTTAAAATTTTTAATTTAGCTTTTATATTTATTATTTTATTATTTGAATTTAACGAGTTATATTTAATCTGTAAGTCATCCTTAGCTTATTTTGTAATCGTCCCCTTAACCAAATTAAACAATAAACAAAGTAATATTTGAGATTTGACATAAATCTAATATGTTGATACATAATCAAGGCTATAAAAAAAGTCTATAGTCGACCTATAACTGAACATAATAACCATAAATAGGCTCAAAATCGAACCTATAATTGACCTTTAATCTGTAAGTCATCCTTGGCTAATTTATATTTTGCACTTTATATTTCATATTTTATAATTTATGTTTTATATTTTATTTTATATTTTGTTTTTTCTAATTTTACCTTTTTATTTTATATTTTATATTTTCTAATTTAGCTTTTATTCCATAACCGATCCAATAACCGAGGTCTAAATTTAGCTCATAACTGAGGTAATAATAATCGAGCTCATAGAAGAAGCTGTTGCACTACCCTTTTATATTTTATACTTTATTCATATTCTATATTTTCTAATTTGCTTTTATATTAGCTCATAACTGAGGTAATAACCGAACACATAGCCACGTTCATAACCAAGCCTTTAAACAAGCTTTTAATTTAAATTTTATATTCTATATTTTATAATTTAAATTTTGTACTTTATATTTTATTTTATATTTAATAATTTATATTTTATATTTTACATTTTATATTTATATTTAATATTTTGTATTTTATATTTTATTTATATTTTATATTTTATACTTTATACTTTATATTTTATATTTTATTTTATATTTTATATTTTATATTTTATATTTTAGCTTTTATATTTTATATTTTCTAATTTAGCTTTTATATTTTATATTTTATATCTTCTAATTCATCTTTTATTCCAAAATCGATCCAATAACCGAGCCCATAATCGAGATCTAAACCTAGCTCATAACTGAGGTAATAACCAAGCTCATAACCACACTCATAATTAAGGTCATAACTAAATGTTAACCTAGCCCATAACCAGGCATGTAACTGAGCCAAAGCTAAACTCATAACTGATCCGATAACCGAGCCCATAACAAAGCTTTTAAACAAGCTTGTAATTGAATTTATAATTGAGCTCTTAGTCGAGATTATTATCTAGCTTGTAACCGAAATTACTTATTTATATTTTATTCATATTTTATATTTTATATTATATTTCATAACAAATTACTACTAAGCCTATAACCGAGTAAATTACTAAGCCTATAACCGAGTAAATTACTAAGCCTATAATCGAGCATATAACAAAGTCATACGGTACATTGTACGCATAATCAGGCCAATAACCTAAACCACAACTGAACCTATAACTGATCCCATAACCGAGGAAATAACCGAGATCTATAATCTAGATCGTAATTAAGGTAATAACCAAACTCATAGCCCCAGTCATAATCGAGATCATAACCGAGTCCATAACCGAGCCATAACTATACATTGTACGCATGATCGACCCAATAACCTAAACCACAACAAAGCCTATATCCGATCCCATAATCGAGACAATACTGGAGATATATAATGTCGCTCGTAACTGAGGTAATAATCGAGCTCATAACCACAGTCATAATTGAGCCCAGAACCGATCACATAACCAAGCCCAAAACCAACTCTAAACCAAGTTCGTAACCGAGGTAAACCGGGCCAATAACCGAGTCCACAATCGAGCCCATTACCTTACCCATAGTGTATCCCATAACCGATTCCATAACTTAGCTATTAAACCAACTTATAACTGAAGTAATAACTGAGCTCTTAGCCGAGAACATAAACAAGATCGTAACCTCAACCTGTAATTGAAAATATTTCCCATAATCAAGCTCATAATTGAGGTCATAAACAAACCTTTAACCTAGCATGTACTCGAGCCAAAACTAAACCTATAACTTATCCCATAACCGAGCCCAAAACCGAGCACTTAAACAAACTTGTAATTGAATTTATAATTGAGATCTTAATCATGATAATTATCTACCTTGTAACTGAAATTAGTTATTTATATTTATATTTTATATCTTATGTTTTATATTTTATATTTTATATTTTATAATTTAGCTCTTATCCATAATCGAGCTATAATTTAGCTCTTATCCATAACCGAGATCTAAAAGTAGCCTATAACTGAGGTAATAACCGAGCTCATAACCACGGTCATAATTGAGATCATAAACAAACCTTTAACCTAGCCCATAATAGAGCAAAAACTAAACCCATAACTTAACCCATAACCGAGCTCTTAAACAAGGTTGTAATTGAATTTATAATTGAGCTCTTAATTTATGTTATGACCTACCTTGCAACTGAAATTAGTTATTTATATTTTATTCATATTTTATATTTTATATTTTGTGGTTTATCTTTTATTTCATAACCGATCCAATAACCGAGCCCATAACTGGGTTATAAACCTAGCTCATAAATAAAGTAATAACCGAGCTCATAACCACAGTCATAATTGAGGCATAACCAAACCTTTAACCTAGCCCACAACCGAGCCAAAACTAAACCCATAACTTATCCCGTAACCGAGCTCTTAAACAAGCTTGTAATTGAGATTATAACTGAGGTCTTAATCGGGTTTATGATCTATCTTGTAACCGAAAATAGTTATTTATATTTTATAATATAGCTTTTATCCCATAACCGAGATCTAAACTTAGTTTATAACTGAAATAATAACCAAGCACATAACCACGGTTGTAATTGAGGCAATAATAATAAAATTAACCGGGCCCATAACCGAGCTCATAACCGAGCCAAAACCAAACCCATAACCGAGCTCATGACCGAGCCAAAACCAAACCCATAACCGATCCTATAACCGAGCCCATAACCGAGCCCTTAAACAAGTTTGTAATAGAATTTATAATTGAGCTCTTAATCGAGGTTTATCTAGGTTGTAACCGAAATTAGTTATTTGTATTTTATTCATATTTAATATTTAATATTTTATAGTTTATAATTTATATTTTATTATATATTTTATATTATATATTATATATTTTATTTTATATTTTATATTTATAACTGATTGAAGCTGGAGTTCTAGTACATAGAAAGTTTTACGCTGCATCGCCACCGTATGAAGATGATGTCCCTGTTGATCTTGAGGGTGGTTATGAGTTTGACATCCATCAGATTCTCCTTCATGCTGATGCTCCTTCATGAGTGCTTAGTTTATTCAGGCTCCTCTTGGTAGCTTACTAGTTGTTATGTTTAATATTTTAGAGTTTCAGCGGTTGTACACTGATCTGTTTAGAGGAAGTAGCATCTATGCTACATCTTTTATTTAGTGGTTAGGCCACCTTTATTAGCTGTAGAGGTTTATGACCATAACCAGGCACATAACCCAAAACCAAACCCATAACTGATCCCATAACCGAAGCCATAACCAAGCTTGTAATTGAATTTATAATTGAGCTCTTAATCGTTGTTATGATCTAGCTTGTAAT
The DNA here is from genome assembly GCA_030737875.1 of Allium sativum. Lineage (NCBI taxonomy): Eukaryota > Viridiplantae > Streptophyta > Magnoliopsida > Asparagales > Amaryllidaceae > Allium > Allium sativum. The sequence continues at coordinate 187,905,191 of CM060913.1, forward strand.
TGAATTGTGAAAACCCGCAACTTCCCCGTAAAGGAAAGTGTCGGATAGTTCGAGAACAAGCCACAAAATAGAACGCATACAAAAGAACATTTCAATGTATATTACAATAATGCATCAGATTACAAGAATATACAGAGTACAAATGAATATTACACAGAAATATCAGAGATTTAAATTACATTTAAATACATAGCAGTAGAAAATAATACAATACACAACTAGAAGGGATATACGGATACAAAGCTTTCCGGATATCGTTCCAGCTGTAAACCAGGATCCTGTGAATATAAATCTGCAAAACCAAAACTACTAGCTGCCCGTGTCAAAATAAGGGTACCCAGAGTTTAGGTTAAAACAATAAACTCCAGGTCAGTCATGTGACTGGTGTGAGAACTAAAACAGTTAATCTTTATTTTAAATCATTAGGTAAATCAAGGGACCACGCCGTATAACACGGAACGGGTTTCCTCCCAAGAATACCAGTGCATAAAACAAACAGCGCAATGCTAAATAAAGAAAAATGAAGCTGTTATAAGACCCAGGTCCCATCACACAATGCAACGCAGCCGAGGATAGGGTTTTCCCTTATAACAGCCAAAGAATGCTTGATACGTTTAAAACAAATCATTTGATACTATTATAAGTGTATAGTGTATAAAACAACTTCAAATCATAAGTATCAATCATAGGCGGCATGGGTACCATATATCATGTCGCCATATATAGGTTTACAAATAAAACCGCAAATGTCACGTATTTGGAAATTGGATTTCCATCTATGAACCGAGGCAAAAGATAGTCCTCAACCGATTCGTGACTCTCTAGCCCGAGCCACAGGACCCAGACTCAGGTGGGCCCTTGGATCGTCAGGGCCAGTCCACCGATGTGGATTAAACTTAAACCCTGAACATGCGTTTCCCCGCCCTATGGGGCGTAGGTGAGCCAACTAAATGACTCCATCGGTTCGAGAACGACCGATCAATCCGAGGCGCCTCGCAACAGCAACAACCACATAAATCAAACTCGTCAGGGCGTGTAAAACCACTGACGCCACTTTTTAGCTAGAAGGAAACGCATGCCCTCCCTGAGGTCCGTCTCCCGTTTTTGGTTCATACCGGGTGTGAAACCCGCGAAGTAAATGTTACACAAAGCTACGCCATAAAGGCCGTGCTTCGATCATCAACCACAAGACTTTGCTTTTCAACAGAAGCCTCGATCAATTGCCACTTAGGTATGCCACACAGGCAATTCACTCCATGCGTTTGATATCCATCAATATATAACCCCTGAGCTCGTACGTCTCAGAGAAGGGCGTTAAGCAAGAGAATAAATTCTCCGCCGCCAAACAGATATATATTTAATAGAGATCAATCAAACGGACTAAAATCCAATGTCAGACACATAGTCCATTTACAAGTCCGTTCTGGGTCTGAACGAAACCGGAGGCACCTAGTACCCCGCATATCCATCGATCTCCAAGTACGTCTGGACGATCACTAACTGTTTCCATCTTCTTGGGTGTACAGCCCAATCAAGATCATCAGTAATCACCCAAACGACGTGAAGACTTCCGGTCTTCGACCACCGTCTTCATCTTCGACTTATCGTCGTATCAGTAATTCAGAATGGGGTAAACCCGGTCTTTCTGAATAACTCACGTATATTTTTAAATAAGTGTTATACAAACACAACATACGCCTCATTCCAATTCATCAGTCACTAACCGTAAATTAAACAAGAGAATAATTTCCCAAATATTAACCCCGAAGGCCGAAACCAACATCAGATCAATATCCAGAAAACCATTCTGCTTAGCTAACCGACAGTTAGTTTCTGATTTCACATTCATAGGGAAAGGTTCCCATTAATTTTATCCAGATAAATCATTAAAATTTATTCTCAAATCTTCTTTTGAATTTCGATTCAACTAGTCGGGATTAACGAAACTTACCGAAGTAATCATTGGTTTTAATTTCCCAATCCCAACCTATTCATCCCATGAAGTAAAACTGGTAATACTTCATATCTAACACCACAGTGTTATCGGTAAATTCAATTACCATTTCACGTTCAAATCTAATTAAAGATTTAACTATCGCCTGAAGCAAAACTGGTGGTACTCCATTTTCGATCTTTTCAATCTAATTAAAGATTCATTAAAACTCCACTTAGTTTTAATCTTTAACTGGGTTAAAGAATCAGTGTCATTTAAAAACACAGTTCACGATAAACCCAAAATCACATTCATTAATTATCGGGTTAAAGAACGAGTGTTGTTTAAAACACTATTCACGATAAACCCAAAAATCAATATCAATTCAATTCCAATTAAATATTATTTAATTGGTCCACTTCATTAAATCTAAATAAAAAGATTTAATCTTTACTCAACTGGGTTCAAGAACGGTGTTAATGAAGACACCATTCACGACAAACCCAAATCATATTTGATATTCAATACAAGGCCCTGAATAGAAAATATATCGGCTTATATTCAATATCAAATTCTACGATTAACAAATGTCATATTGGAAATAACGATACAAATATATATCTTTCAAATTTCCATAACAACATCCGTATAATCACGAATTCCAACATCGAAATATTCCGAAGACAATTTCGATTCAAATCCATTCCAATGCAATCATTGGAAATTTTGGTTATTTTTAAAACCCTTTTCGAATTCAATTTATTTATTTAAAAATAAATAGAATTATAATTCTAGTTCAAAACTAGTTCATTTCGATTAAAATCTATTTTTATCTTTTCAAATATGGAGTTTTTCATCCTAATTTTTCCCAAATCATTTCTTATGATTTTACACAAATTATTACTATTTTTAATAATTTTATCAAGGCCTGTACAGTCGATTTCCATCAACGGTCATCGAACTGCACTTACAGCGACCTTTTTCGAATTTGATTTGGACGTATCTCCAAATCCAACAGTTAGATTTCAAATTTCTAATATTCATTAGAAAGCTCTTTTCGATACGAACCCAACGGTTCCGGTTTTAGGAGAATCCGACGGTCGGATCTCCCGTAATGTCCGTTTGAAATAAATGGTCGAAATTCGCGAACTGCCGCGGCGCGGCGCGTTCTATTCAGGCCATTACATTATATATATAATATATATAATATATATTTCGTCGATTTCTATTTAAAACGAATTATATAAATAGTTTTAAATTCGTTTCAAAAGCAATTTCAACTTCCTTTTCAATTCAAATCAAAATTGAATTCTTCTTTGTAATTTCGTTTTAAAATTCATTCCTATTCAATTCAAATTTCAATTCAATTTGAATTCATTTCAATTCGCTTTCAATTCAATTCATTTCGAAATCGTTTTCAATTCAATTCATTTCGAAATCGTTTTCAATTCAATTCATTTCGAAATCGTTTTCAATTCAATTCATTTCGAAATCGTTTTCAATTCAATTCATTTCGAAATCGTTTTCAATTCAATTCATTTCGAAATCGTTTTCAATTCAATTCAGTTCGAAATCGTTTTCAATTCAATTCATTTCGAAATCGTTTTCAATTCAATTCATTTCGAAATCGTTTTCAATTCAATTCATTTCGAAATCGTTTTCAATTCAATTCATTTCGAAATCGTTTTCAATTCAATTCATTTCGAAATCGTTTACAATTCAATTCATTTCGAAATCGTTTAAAATCGATATAAATACGATCACGTCAAAATGGCGTCAATCTAATCAACACGGCTTCATAAATTTCTATTTTCAAATATTCTATTTCAAATATTTCTTTTTCAAAATATTTCGTTCAACACATGACCAATCTCAATGGATGAGTACTGTCAACACATGAACTTTTATTTTATATCGATAAAGATGTAAATTTTATTACTAAAATATTTCGTTCAACACATGACCAATCTCAATGGATGAGTACTGTCAACACATGAACCTTTATTTTATATCGATAAAGAGGTAAATTTTATTACTAAAATATTTCGTTCAACACATGACCAATCTCAATGGATGAGTACTGTCAACACATGAACTTTTATTTTATAATATTCTTTATTTTTCAAATTGGAATGAGGCCCAATCAATTACCATATAAAGTTAATTATATGGATTTTCATACATTACACACACATATAATAGCATTGAAAAATAATCAACCATCAACCAAAGTGCACTACACTGTATAAGCATCAAATATAGATATCTAACGCTTATAACAGCCTGTCAATCGATCGATCGACATATTAAATCAATCAGGATGAGTGAACTTCAAATTACATCCTAACACCCGTGTGGGGTTTCAAACAATCAAACACAGATTTTAGTTGTGCAGTTGGGCGATGTGTAAAATTTATCGTCCCATTCAATGTTATTCAAATAGGTGTACATAAACAAACCGTCCGGTTTGTAAATGAATATTTTATTTTATTCACATTCGTTATATTCATATTCACGTTAAAAATTATATTTTTAACGATAAAACATTTTATTTTAACATATGAATTTCTATTCAGTTCATTCTTTAAATAAAATGATATTTTTATTTTCTAACTTTTTTTAGAAAATTTCGGCGGCATAACGACACGATACTAGAAACGGGACGAGGCCAAGCCTTATCCCCGGTCTAGTGAAGGCCCACGCCATTCACACATCAATCAAATCAATTCATTTCACCACACAATTCAATTTCAATCAAATAATCTAACCAATTTTTGCAATCAAACAAACAAATCCATGGTCTGTGGACGATTGTGTCGGGTGCTACTAAACACCGTCTGCATCCTAGTATATATATATATATATATATATATATATATATATATAACTAGAAAATAAATTGAAAGGTGAGAAATTCTCACCTATAGCTATCCAACCATGATTTTTCCTTTACAGAAATCTTCGCCAATCTCGCCTTTTTGTTACCTTCGTCGCCCGCTTTCACTACCTATGTAAAAATCGAATTTTTACTTCGCTATTCAATATATAAAAATCATATTTTTATTTCGAAGTTCAACATATAAAAATCATATTTTTCTTTCGAAGTTCAACATATAAAAATCATATTTTTCTTTCGAAGTTCAACATATAAAAACCATATTTTTCTTTCGAAGTTCAACATATAAAAACCATATTATTTTTCTTTCGAAGTTCAACATATAAAAACCATATTTTTGTTTCGAAGTTCAACATATAAAAATCATATTTTTCTTTTGAAGTTCAACATATAAAAATCATATTTTTCTTTCGAAGTTCAACATATAAAAACCATATTTTTATTTCGAAGTTCAACATATAAAAACCATATTTTTATTTCTCTATATAATTAAAAATTATATTTTTAATCTATTAATGTTTTGCTACTTATAACACTGATTTTATAATAGGTCATATATATAAACTGAATTTAGAAAACAAATACCGATTGAAAGAATTAAATAAAAATAACTAAGAAAACTTACATTGCAAATTAAGTGAAGGAGGGTCCAGCAGCCACCGGGGAGTGGCCAGAGGAGGGCGCAACACGCTGGTTCGGACGAGATGGTTGGAGGAAGCGGTCGGAGCAGTAAAGGGGGGGCTTGGCGCTGGCCTGGGCGGGCTAGAGGAGGGCGTCGATGCGAGGGGCGCTTGCGGGCGATCGGGGTGGTCGGGATCTGGCGGCGCCTCCTGGTGGTTGCCGTCTTCAACTCGATGGGGGGGTTTGGGGATCGTCGCACAGCAGAGGAGGGAGGCGCGATAAGAGGCGGGTGGCGTGAGGAGGCGGAGGGACCCACGACGGCGGGTGGTGGCGGCTGCTCCGTCTTCTTTCCTTCTTCTTTTTTTTATTTTGATTTCTGTTTCGATAAAAAGGAAAAAGGGGGGGGGGGGCAGAGCGGGTTAACGGGGAGAGAAGGTTTTTTTTTATTATTTTATTATTTAATTTTCCACAAAAAGAAACTTTTATTCTCGACCTTGAAACGAGACCCACCGCCTGTCGTCCCTAACGTTTTTCCGCCATTCCGAACACAATGGGATATGTATCGCAAGCTGATTCCATCGTTTCGATCAGTTTTCGTTGAATTTACATTTAAATCACTATATTGAATTTTAAACGTACATTTCAAGTTACCGGGGTCACATACTAACTCGAAAAATTCCCGAAAAATATTTTCTAGCTTCGTATTGACGATACGGTCCTAACAAAACTAGTTTCGTCGAATTCTGAGACCGTTTGAAAAATGGCCAATTTCCAGTTGATTAAAATCAACTGAAACTGGTCAAACGCGTTTTCCTTTGCCACGCTCACACATTGATTCGGAAAATTATGAAATTTGAAACCTAGCAATAACTCGACATCACGGACCCAACAAAACTGGTTTCGTCAAGATCCGAGGTCATTTGCAAAATGTCCATTTTTAAGGGCCTGAATTCCATAGCGACTATTCAGAATTTTCAACTAGACATGTCTTTTGATTCCCGCTATGAAATTTTGATTTTTCGGATTCGATGGAAAGATATTATCAATTAGATCCTAATGTTTTTGGTTTCACTAAAATCCGGATTGTTTTGCACCCGGTACATTCAATTGAAGTTTGAAATCGAATTATCGAACTACCGCGCCATTTTCAATTCCATTTATAATTATAAATAATTATTTATATTCTAACTACGACGTATATAATATATACGTTCAAATTATATTCAAAATAAATTTCTCGTCGATTTTATTTAAAATAATTCATTTTAAATATAGAAAATTCGCTAAAATTGCCAAAATAAAAATTTTAAACTGGCCCAGATTTTCCGGGTTATTACAATCTCCCCCACTTAAAACTTTTCGTCCCCGAAAAGGAACAAAGTCGAAAGTGGTTTGATCATTCAACTCTACGCTCGATCTGGCTTCCATTCTCCAACCTTTCAGTTTCTGAGAATTTACAAAAATTTCAAAAATTTGGCTAACACCCTAAATTTTCGAAAAATTTCGCCATAACCTCCCCTGCACCGGGAGCATCGGGGAATTTCAAATAGCTTCCCCGGTCCTTCAGATCTCAAAAAGAAAAAGAAAAAGCCAAGCGGCTAGCCAATAGGCTCATAAAATCATCATCACCCAAACAAAACAGTAAATTATGTAGTAAACATGTACCTATTTGTCGGGCAAACAAATTTTATTCTCTGCTCTAGCCTCCTTGCTATGACCTGTTCAATGTAAGTATATGTATATGCAAGCAAATGCGACCAATTCTCAATATAGTTCAATATTTGGTTTAGTTAGGCATAAAGGTTCAAAATTATCAAACAATTAAACAAACAACACAAACATCAATCAATTAGTGAATTAACGTTTCAAATTGATAATTTTGATATATATACTGAAAATCTTGTTTTTGATGCCAATTCACTACAATGTGTTCTAGCTATACATAAGTTTTGGTTCTCACACCAGTCTAATGGAAATATATAGAAAATCACACCTTCGAAACTCGAACATAAATGTTGATGATGCGATCGCTATCATCAATATCATCTTCGGGCGACTAGAGTGCGATGCTATATCTATCCAATATATTAAAATTTTGAATATACGTTTGCAAGGCATATATGCAAATTCTTTATATACTGAATTGTCCAAAATCAATATGAAATAAATAATCAAATACAAATAGTTGATTTAGATTTTCAAAACAAAAATTGTTTTCATTTTAAAAATATACTCTTCACACTCGTCCTAGGATACTACTGATCCTATCTCTAACGAGTCATTCTCATTGGATTTTACTAATCCAATATCTGATGAATTCTTTCGTATGGTTCTAATGTGCCTTGTTCTCTAGCTTTGTAAACCAAAGCTCTGATACCAACTGTGAAAACCCGCAACTTCCCCGTAAAGGAAAGTGTCGGATAGTTCGAGAACAAGCCACAAAATAGAACGCATACAAAAGAACATTTCAATGTATATTACAACAATGCATCTGATTACAAGAATATACAGAGTACAAATGAATATTACACAGAAATATCAGAGATTTAAATTACATTTAAATACATAGCAGCGGAAAATAACACAATACACAACTAGAAGGGATATACGGATACAAAGCTTTCCGGATATCGTTCCAGCTGTAAACCAGGATCCTGTGAATATAAATCTGCAAAACCAAAACTACTAGCTGCCCGTGTCAAAATAAGGGCACCCAGAGTTTAGGTTAAAACAATAAACTCCAGGTCAATCATGTGACTGGTGTGAGAACTAAAACAGTTAATCTTTATTTTAAATCATTAGGTAAATCAAGGGACCACGCCGTATAACACGGAACGGGTTTCCTCCCAAGAATACCAGTGCATAAAACAAACAGCGCAATGCTAAATAAAGAAAAATGAAGCTGTTATAAGACCCAGGTCCCATCACACAATGCAACGCAGCCGAGGATAGGGTTTTCCCTTATAACAGCCAAAGAATGCTTGATACGTTTAAAACAAATCATTTGATACTATTATAAGTGTATAGTGTATTAAACAACTTCAAATCATAAGTATCAATCATAGGCGGCATGGGTACCATATATCATGTCGCCATATATAGGTTTACAAATAAAACCGCAAATGTCACGTATTTGGAAATTGGATTTCCATCTATGAACCGAGGCAAAAGATAGTCCTCAACCGATTCGTGACTCTCTAGCCCGAGCCACAGGACCCAGACTCAGGTGGGCCCTTGGATCGTCAGGGCCAGTCCACCGATGTGGATTAAACTTAAACCCTGAACATGCGTTTCCCCGCCCTATGGGGCGTAGGTGAGCCAACTAAATGACTCCATCGGTTCGAGAACGACCGATCAATCCGAGGCGCCTCGCAACAGCAACAACCACATAAGTCAAACTCGTCAGGGCGTGTAAAACCACTGACGCCACTTTTTAGCTAGAAGGAAACGCATGCCCTCCCTGAGGTCCGTCTCCCGTTTTTGGTTCATACCGGGTGTGAAACCCGCGAAGTAAACGTTACACAAAGCTACGCCATAAAGGCCGTGCTTCGATCTTCAACCACAAGACTTTGCTTTTCAACAGAAGCCTCGATCAATTGCCACTTAGGTATGCCACACAGGCAATTCACTCCATGCGTTTGATATCCATCAATATATAACCCCTGAGCTCGTACGTCTCAGAGAAGGGCGTTAAGCAAGAGAATAAATTCTCCGTTGCCAAACAGATATATATTTAATAGAGATCAATCACACGGACTAAAATCCAATGTCAGACACACAGTCCATTTACAAGTCCGTTCTGGGTCTGAACGAAACCGGAGGCACCTAGTACCCCGCATATCCATCGATCTCCAAGTACGTCTGGACGATCACTAACTGTTTCCATCTTCTTGGGTGTACAGCCCAATCAAGATCATCAGTAATCACCCAAACGACGTGAAGACTTCCGGTCTTCGACCACCGTCTTCATCTTCGAGTTATCGTTGTATCAGTTATTCAGAATGGGGTAAACCCGGTCTTTCTGAATAACTCACGTATATTTTTAAATAAGTGTTACACAAACACAACATACGCCTCATTCCAATTCATCAGTCACTAACCGAAAATTAATCAAGGGAATAATTCCCCAAATATTAACCCCGAAGGCCGAAGCCAACATCAGATCAATATCCAGAAAACCATTCTGCTTAGCTAACCGACAGTTAGTTTCTGATTTCACATTCATAGAGAAAGGTTCCCATTAATTTTATCCAAGATAAATCATTAAAATTTATTCTCAAATCTTCTTTTGAATTTCGATTCAACTAGTCGGGATTAACGAAACTTACCGAAGTAATCATTGGTTTTAATTTCCCAATCCCAACCTATTCATCCCATGAAGTAAAACTGGTAATACTTCATATCTAGTGTTATCGGTAAATTCAATTACCATTTCACGTTCAAATCTAATTAAAGATTTAACTATCGCCTGAAGCAAAACTGGTGGTACTCCATTTTCGATCTTTTCAATCTAATTAAAGATTCATTAAAACTCCACTTAGTTTTAATCTTTAACTGGGTTAAAGAATCAGTGTCATTTAAAAACACAGTTCACGATAAACCCAAAATCACATTCATTAATTATCGGGTTAAAGAACGAGTGTTGTTTAAAACACTGTTCACGATAAACCCAAAAATCAATATCAATTCAATTCCAATTAAATATTATTTAATTGGTCCACTTCATTAAATCTAAATAAAAAGATTTAATCTTTTCTCAACTGGGTTCAAGAACGGTGTTAATGAAGACACCATTCACGACAAACTCAAATCATATTTGATATTCAATACAAGGCCCTGAATAGAAAATATATCGGCTTATATTCAATATCAAATTCTACGATTAACAAATGTCGTATTGGAAATAACGATATAAATATATATCTTTCAAATTTCCATAACAACATCCGTATAATCACGAATTCCAACATCGAAATATTCCGAAGACAATTTCGATTCAAATCCATTCCAATGCAATCATTGGAAATTTTGGTTATTTTTAAAACCCTTTTCGAATTCAATTTATTTATTTAAAAATAAATAGAATTATAATTCTAGTTCAAAACTAGTTCATTTCGATTAAAATCTATTTTTATCTTTTCAAATATGGAGTGTTTCATCCCAATTTTTCCCAAATCATTTCTTATGATTTTACACAAATTATTACTATTTTTAATAATTTTATCAAGGCCTGTACAGTCGATTTCCATCAACGGTCATCGAACTGCACTTACAGCGACCTTTTTCGAAATTGATTTGGACGTATCTCCAAATCCAACCGTTAGATTTCAAATTTCTAATATTCATTAGAAAGCTTTTTTCGATACGAACCCAACGGTTCCGGTTTTAGGAGAATCCGACGGTCGGATCTCCCGTAATGTCCGTTTGAAATAAATGGTCGAAATTCGCGAACTGCCGCGGCGCGGCGCGTTCTATTCAGGCCATTATATTATATATATATAATATATATAATATATATTTCGTTGATTTCTATTTAAAACGAATTATATAAATAGTTTTAAATTCGTTTCAAAAGCAATTTCAACTTCCTTTTCAATTCAAATCAAAATTGAATTCTTCTTTGTAATTTCATTTTAAAATTCATTCCTATTCAATTCAAATTTCAATTCAATTTGAATTCATTTCAATTCGCTTTCAATTCAATTCATTTCGAAATCGTTTTCAATTCAATTCATTTCGAAATCGTTTTCAATTCAATTCATTTCGAAATCGTTTTCAATTCAATTCATTTCGAAATCGTTTTCAATTCAATTCATTTCGAAATCGTTTTCAATTCAATTCATTTCGAAATCGTTTTCAATTCAATTCATTTCGAAATCGTTTACAATTCAATTCATTTCGAAATTGTTTAAAATCGATATAAATATCGATCACGTCAAAATGGCGTCAATCTAATCAACACGACTTCATAAATTTCTATTTTCAAATATTCTATTTCAAATATTTCTTTTTCAAAATATTTCGTTCAACACATGACCAATCTCAATGGATGAGTACTGTCAACACATGAACTTTTATTTTATATCGATAAAGATGTAAATTTTATTACTAAAATATTTCGTTCAACACATGACCAATCTCAATGGATGAGTACTGTCAACACATGAACCTTTATTTTATATCGATAAAGAGGTAAATTTTATTACTAAAATATTTTGTTCAACACATGACCAATCTCAATGGATGAGTACTGTCAACACATGAACTTTTATTTTATAATATTCTTTATTTTTCAAATTGGAATGAGGCCCAATCAATTACCATATAAAGTTAATTATATGGATTTTCATACATTACACACACATATAATAGCATTGAAAAATAATCAACCATCAACCAAAGTGCACTACACTGTATAAGCATCAAATATAGATATCTATCGCTTATAACAGCCTGTCAATCGATCGATCGACATATTAAATCAATCAGGATGAGTGAACTTCAAATTACATCCTAACACCCGTGTGGGGTTTCAAACAATCAAACACAGATTTTAGTTGTGCAGTTGGGCGATGTGTAAAATTTATCGTCCCATTCAATGTTATTCAAATAGGTGTACATAAACAAACCGTCCGGTTTGTAAATGAATATTTTATTTTATTCACATTCGTTATATTCATATTCACGTTAAAAATTATATTTTTAACGATAAAACATTTTATTTTAACATATGAATTTCTATTCAGTTCATTCTTTAAATAAAATGATATTTTTATTTTCTAACTTTTTTTAGAAAATTTCGGCGGCATAACGACACGATACTAGAAACGGGACGAGGCCAAGCCTTATCCCCGGTCTAGTGAAGGCCCACGCCATTCACACATCAATCAAATCAATTCATTTCACCACACAATTCAATTTCAATCAAATAATCTAACCAATTTTTGCAATCAAACAAACAAATCCATGGTCTGTGGACGATTGTGTCGGGTGCTACTAAACACCGTCTGCATCCTAGTATATATATATATATATATATATATATATATATATATATATATATATATATATATATAACTAGAAAATAAATTGAAAGGTGAGAAATTCTCACCTATAGCTATCCAACCATGATTTTTCCTTTACAGAAATCTTCGCCAATCTCGCCTTTTTGTTACCTTCGTCGCCCGCTTTCACTACCTATGTAAAAATCGAATTTTTACTTCGCTATTCAATATATAAAAATCATATTTTTATTTCGAAGTTCAACATATAAAAATCATATTTTTCTTTCGAAGTTCAACATATAAAAATCATATTTTTCTTTCGAAGTTCAACATATAAAAACCATATTTTTCTTTCGAAGTTCAACATATAAAAACCATATTATTTTTCTTTCGAAGTTCAACATATAAAAACCATATTTTTGTTTCGAAGTTCAACATATAAAAATCATATTTTTCTTTCGAAGTTCAACATATAAAAATCATATTTTTCTTTCGAAGTTCAACATATAAAAACCATATTTTTCTTTCTCTATATAATTAAAAATTATATTTTTTTACTCTATCAATGTTTTGCTACTTATAACACTGATTTTATAATAGGTCATATATATAAACTGAATTTAGAAAACAAATACCGATTGAAAGAATTAAATAAAAATAACTAAGAAAACTTACATTGCAAATTAAGTGAAGGAGGGTCCAGCAGCCACCGGGGAGTGGCCAGAGGAGGGCGCAACACGCTGGTTTGGACGAGATGGTTGGAGGAAGCGGTCGGAGCAGTAAAGGGGGGGCTTGGCGCTGGCCTGGGCGGGCTAGAGGAGGGCGTCGATGGGAGGGGCGCTTGCAGGCGATCGGGGTGGTCGGGATCTGGCGGCGCCTCCTGGTGGTTGCCGTCTTCAACTCGATGGGGGGGTTTGGGGATCGTCGCACAGCAGAGGAGGGAGGCGCGATAGGAGGCGGGTGGCGTGAGGAGGCGGAGGGACCCACGACGGCGGGTGGTGGCGGCTGCTCCGTCTTCTTTCCTTCTTCTTTTTTTTATTTTTTATTTTGATTTCTGTTTCGATAAAAAGGAAAAAGGGGGGGCAGAGCGGGTTAACGGGGAGAGAAGGTTTTTTTTTTTTATTTTATTATTTAATTTTCCACAAAAAGCAACTTTTATTCTCGACCTCGAAACGAGACCCACCGCCTGTCGTCCCTAACATTTTACCCCCATTCCGAACACAATGGGATATGTATCGCAAGCTGATTCCATCGTTTCGATCAGTTTTCGTTGAATTTACATTTAAATCACTATATTGAATTTTAAACGTACATTTCAATTTACCGGGGTCACATACTAACTCGAAAAATTCCCGAAAAATATTTTCTAGCTTCGTATTGACGATACGGTCCTAACAAAACTAGTTTCGTCGAATTCTGAGACAGTTTGAAAAATGGCCAATTTCCAGTTGATTAAAATCAACTGAAACTGGTCAAACGCGTTTTCCTTTGCCACGCTCACACATTGATTCGGAAAATTATGAAATTTGAAACCTAGCAATAACTCGACATCACGGACCCAACAAAACTGGTTTCGTCGAGATCCGAGGTCATTTGCAAAATGTCCATTTTTAAGGGCCTGAATTCCATAGCGACTATTCAGAATTTTCAACTGGACATGTCTTTTGATTTCCACTATGAAATTTTGATTTTTCGGATTCGATGGAAAGATATTATCAATTAGATCCTAATGTTTTTGGTTTCACTAAAATCCGGATTGTTTTGCACCCGGTACATTCAATTTAAGTTTGAAATCGAATTATCGAACTACCGCGCCATTTTCAATTCCATTTATAATTATAAATAATTGTTTATATTCTAACTACGACGTATATAATATATACGTTCAAATTATATTCAAAATAAATTTCTCGTCGATTTTATTTAAAATAATTCATTTTAAATATAGAAAATTCGCTAAAATTGCCGAAATAAAAATTTTAAACTGGCCCAGATTTTCCGGGTCATTACATGAATTTAGTTATTTATATTTTATTCATATTTTATATTTTACACTTTATATTTTATATTTTCTAATTTAGCTTTTGTATTTTATATTTTCCAATTTTTCTTTTATTTCATAACTAATCCAATAACAAAGCCCATAACCAAGATCTAAACCTAGCTCATAACTGACGTAACAACCGAGCACATAACCACGATCATAATTAAGGTCATAACCAAACATTTAACCTAGCCCATAATAGGGCACATAACCCAAAACCAAACCCATAACTGATCCCATAACCGAGCCTATAACCGAGCTCTTAAACAAGCTTGTAATTGAATTTATGATTGAGCTCTTAATCGATGGTATGATCTAGCTTGTAGCTGAATTTAGTTATTTATATTTTATTCATATTGTATATTTTAAAATTTATGTTTTATACTTTATATTTTATAATTTATATTTTATGTTTTATTTTATTTTATATTTACTAATTTTGCTTTTACATTCTATATTTTCTAATTTAGCTTTTACTCCATAACTGAGCCCATAACTAAGGTCTAAACCTAGCTCATAACTGAAGTAATAACCGAGCACATAACCACAATCATAATTATGGTCATAACAAATTTTTTAACCTAGCCCATTACTAGACACATAACCAAGCCAAAACCAAACCCATAACTGATCCAATAACCGAGCCCATAACTGAGCTCTTAAACATGCTTGTAATTGAATTTATAACTGAGCTCTTAATCGAGTATGATGTAGCTTGTAGTCGAAATTAGTTATTTATATTTTATGCACATTTTGTATTTTATATTTTCTAATTTAGCTTTTATATTAGCTCATAACTGAGGTAATAAACGAGCAAATAACCATGGTAATAATTAATTGAGGTCGTTACCAAACCTTTAACATAACCCATAACTGAGCTCATAATCATGCATATAAACAAGCAAAAACCAAACCCATAACTGATCACATAACCAAGCTCTTAAACAAGCTTGTAATTGAATTTATAACTGAGGTCATAATCGAGGGAATGATCTACCAAGCCAATAAATGAGCCCATAACCGAGATCTAAACTTAACTCACAACTGAGGTAATAATCGATAAGGCCTTGCATCTGGATGTATTTTACATGTCATAGGTACCCGATTAGGCTTTGCGCCCGAATGTGTTTAACATGTAATAGGTACCCACTCGGTTAATTAATCCCTACTAGGTGTAGAATCGTTGATGAAGTACCCGATTAGACTTTGCGCCCGGATGTCTTTTACGCGTCATAGGTACCCGATTAGGACTTGCGTCCAAATATGTTTAACGTGTCATAGGTAACCGCTCGGTTAATTAATCGTTACTAGGTGCAGAATCGTTGATGAAGTACCTAATTAGGCCTTGCATCCGGATGTCTTTTACGTGTCAAAGGTACCCGACTAGGCCTTGCTTCCGAATGTGTTTAACATGTCACAGATACCCGCTCGATTATTTAATCCCGACTGGGTGTAGAATCGTTGATGAAGTACCCGATTAGGCTTTGCGTCCAGATGCCTTTTACGTGTCATAGGTACCTGATTAGGCCTTGGGTCCGACTGTGTTTTACGTGTCATAGGTGTAACACCCCGTAATTTTAAATATTAAAATTAACAATTTTAAGAACACTTAATTTTTAGGGGAAGAATTAAGGGAAATAGGTTACGCCATTGCGTTCGTCTCGAAATTCTACTTGGAATAGAGTCTAAGTTTTCGTAAATTGGACTTTGTGTGAGGAAGTTATGGCCCTCAGAAGTTTTAGAATTTTAAATAAATTAAAAAAGTTCAGATAAAAATTCAAAATTCAAATTCGAACAAGGAAGCAGGCTGGGCGGGATTTTTCCTGCCCCAGGCCAGGTCGACCAGGGGGTCGACCAAGGGGTCGACCTCCCCTATACAGGTCGGCCAGGGGGTCGACCTTGGGGTCGACCTACCCCCTCGAGTAGATATGAACTATGACGATTCTGACTTGTTGCCGAGTCCTTTCTAACCTGTTGCCAAGTCACTAGGGCATAGGTGGTAATTCTGGATAACTCTATCTAGTCTGGACGGTTGTGATTACTCCTATGATAATCTAACAGTTTATATTGATTTAAACTTCTATATAAGCACACATAGACTCAAGCTGTAAACCTAAACTAAATTAATCTCTTAGCCTCCATGCTGCTGCTAGAATAGTTCTTCTACTTAATGCTTAGAAATTGCAAGTCAGGATTCTAATACAAACGACGAACGAATTATTCTCTTCTCTATTCCGTCTTTGTGAGTACAATTTCTTTCACAAACTAGTTAATAAATTAATTATGATGAGTTATAATTTGGATTAGGAGAACATGTCTGTTGAATTTTGTGACATTACTTAATTTTGTTATCGTCTGTCTGTGAACGTATGAAAGTTTTGTTAACTTATGTTAGTAGATCTATTTCATATGTCCAATCTCATATGTTTAACTTGATTCATTTTATGACATCAGTTTATATGCAAGTTTGGGATGTAAATCATATGCTAGTTTGTATGTGAATCTTATGCAAGTCTGTTTCTACATATGCTAGTTTGTATGTGAATCTTATGCAACTCTGTAAGCGAATTATAGACAAGTTTATATGTGAATCAAGTATATACATATGCTAGTTTATATGCAAAACATGTGATATTAGTTTACCTGTTTAAATTCATATGCAAGTTTGTAGGAATCAATATGCAAGTTTGGGTGAAAACTATATCCACATATGCAAGTTTAGGTGAAAACCATATTCCATATATGCAAGTTTAAGTGAAACCCATATTCATATATGCATGTTCACAATTTCATGTTTAGATCTATATTTAGATCCATGGTAGTTTATGCAAATTTATGTTCTATATGTCCATTGCCTATGCAAGTTATTGGCTATGCAAACTTATGTTATAATTCTTATTCCCAAGTAAGATTTATTTTATGTGTTATGCAAGTTGTGATGTTTCTTTTCTTTTTATGAGTTAGACTATTTGTGAGTCTAACATATTTCATATTAAAACATACGAATAGCGTGGGGACAATGGAAAAATATTAATTATGCAAATTGTGAATTGGCATAAAATTGCTTTAAAGGCGTATAATTAATTTGAGACACTAATTAGTATAATTTATATACCTAAAAAGTATGGACATAATTTAGGTGACAATTATGGACATAGATTAATTTGGAAATTATGGACAATTTGAGTAGGGATAATTAATTCAAACTGGGGTTAAATAATAATGTGTAATAATAAATGCCTAAGACACGAGGTTAGACTCGTTTGTGGTATAAGACCGCCCGGACCTGCCCGACAAATCCAGCAACCACAAACGGTAGTCTAATTTGAGAGGTCAAAGGCATAAATTAAATTCGTAATAAATGCCTAAGACATGAGGTTAGACTCGTTTGTGGTATCAGACTGCCCGGACGCTCTCGGCACATCCTGCAACCGCAAACAACAGTCTAATGTGAGAGGTCATAGGCATAATTAAAAGATGCTTAGACACGAGGTTAAGTCTGGATTGTGGTGGAAGTCTGCCCAGAACGGCCCGACATATCCAGCGGCCACAAGCAATGGACTTAATGTGAGAGGTCTGTGCATTAATAATCAATTAATGCTGATCAAAGACGAATATGAATGAAAAACAGAAGTTTGATTGAGTTGAGTAATTCTCTGAGTACCATTCTGATGTTGATATCGGTCTTCGGGGTTGATGCTTAGGGAGTTATTCTCTTAACCAATGTATCTATGAACTAAGATGTATTAATCATAAATAAAGTAAAACATATTATACGATATATATATATATATATATATATATATATATGATACATAAAACACGATAAGTGGATAGGGTTAAGACCAGCTTAACCAACAATCTGATAAGTAGGTAGGGTTAAGACTAGCTTAACCAGTAATATATAAGTGGATAGGGTTAAGACCATCTTAACCAATAATCTGATAAGTAGGTCGGGTTAAGATCGGCTTAACCAATAATATATATATTTATTTGATAAGTGGGTAGGGTTAAGACCAGCTTACCTAATAATATATATTAATCTGATAAGTGGATAGGGTTAAGACAAAATTAACCAATAATACATATTGGTCTGATAAGTGGATAGGGTTAAGACAAACTTAACCAATAATACATATGGATCTGATAAGTGGATAGGGTTAAGACCAACTTAGCCAATAATATATAAGTGGATGTATATATTGATCTGATAAGCTGATAGGGTTAAGAAAGCTTAACCAATAACACATGTTGATTTGATAAGTGGGTAACATGAGTGACATGTGGGATACAATTATAAACACTTAACCAAGTTGAAACATGTAAGAAGACATGAATAAGAGGGGGTTAAGTGGAAAATCCTAGTGGGGACCAAGCATAGGTGGAAAGCTTGTGTCAAGTGTAGGGACCCTTTTTCAACTAGTAACCCATTTAGTATCTAAGTGAGCTCAATCTAGATCGAGGACAGGACACGCTTACTGGGTTTGATTATAAGAGGTCAAAACGGGTTAGCGGTGGCAACGCAAGTCCAGTGGGGTCGTGTGCGTGTGTCGGCCCATGCTGGTAGGTATGACTTTATTGCATCGTGTAGGCATAAGCCGTGCTTCTTTAGTGGTATCAGGTTGCCACTTTGGGAAGTGATACACCCCACTATGGGACCAGCATGGGTATCTACGAGTTAGGGAGCCGATCGAATAGGGAAGGTAGTGGGTACGACTAGCGGAGATAGGAGCAGGCGATACCTATGAAGACAGCTAGGAGTACAACTGCCATATTAGGAATAAATGTTGTAATTAGAATGGGGAGGATAGTGGGTACAACTAGTGGAGATACGAGCAGGCGGCACCTATGAAGACAGCTAGGGGTACACGAGACTACCATTATTATTTTGTTCAGTAGGCGGGATCAACTTTTAGGGTGACTAGTATTGGTGCAGTATAGTAATTATCCTACAGTGATTAGGAATGCAATTAACGTTATCTTATTCCTCTTGTTGCTTTGTCATGCCCATTTGTTTCACAGTCATTCCTTTAAGATAGACGATGGGAGGAAGGTTCAATTAACTGCTTGGTTAATGAAGGACGAAGCCTCATTTTGGTAGGAGGTCACGAATGGAGAATGTGCAGGAGAGACATGGATATGAAACACAATAAGAAAGTAGATCCAAAGAAAGGGGTAAGGATAACAAGGGGCAAAGAGAAAAGGAAGAGACACACTTGTGAAATACCTAAGTACTTAAATAAAGATGTCAGTAAGAAGAAGAAGACTAGTTGTCATCATTACGGAGAAACATGACATCTTATTTGGATCATCAAAAGAGGCAAAAGGCAAAGGTAAGGACAAAGTACAGGATCTTCTGGAGGGCACACGCGTTCCCTTACGGCTGACATACCTGATAGAGGTAGAAATATCTTGGTTGGAAGTTTGGTTTTTCTTTTTGATCATCCTGTTCGAACCTTGTTTGAATTCTGGCGCTTCATACTCGTTTGTATCTATTTCGATAGTTGAAACACTGCAACTAAATACTAGTCTAGTTATGGATCCTATAGTAGTCTCAAATCCTATTGGTGGTTCGAATCATCTTTCGATGATTTGTCGGGATTTGAGAATGTCTATCTTGGGTGTTGGGTTTGAATGCAACACCTTCGTTCTTGGCTTCATGGGCTATGGCTTGATTCTAGGCATGGATTGGCTAGCCAGATACGGTGCCATCCTAGACTATGAAAGAAGGGTAGTTAGATTGTTGACTCGTTGTGGAAAGGCCCTTGATATTTCTTGTGACCCTAGAGGTCCGGTGATGCTTAGCTGCCTAGAATCTCTTGACGCATCCAACGATGATTTAGAATTTGTTCGTGTGGTCCGTAAATATGGTGACATCTTCGATGAAGTACGGGGTTTACCTCGAGGCGCGAGATAGACTTTTGTATATACCTTGTAGATAATGCAAAGCGAGTTGCATTACCGGTGCGCCACATGGCTCCGAGAGAGAGAAGAGAACTCAATAAGCAAGTGAAAGAGTTGCTTGAGAAGGGGTTCATAAGAAGAAGTATTTCTGAATGGGGTGCTCCAGTTGTTTTTGCTATGAAGGCTGATGGTTCACTTAGATTGTGCATGGACTATAGAGAGGTGAATAAACTCACAAAGAAGAACAGACATCCATTGCCGAGGATAGATGATTTATTCAATCAGTTGGTTGGTACTTCGGTTTTCTCGCAGCTGGATTTGGCTACAGGATTTCATCAGCTAAGGGTGGTTGAAGACAGCATAGATAAGACTGCATTTAGAACTCCTGACGGTTCTTCGAGTGGCTCGTCATGCATTTTGGTTGGATGAATGCACCCGAATGCTTCGTTGACTTAATGAGTAGGGTGTTTAGGGAGTTTCTAAACAAGTTTGTGGTAGCCTTTGTGGACGATATCTTGATTTTCCCTATAAGCAAAGAAGAGCATGCCCAACATCTTAGGGAAGTCTTAGAGACCCTACGAGAGCATCAACTCAAAGCTAAGTTCTCCAAATGCCACTTTTGGAGAAAAGAAGTGAGGTTCTTAGGACACGTGGTCACTAAGGAAGGGATAGCTGTGGATCCCGCAAAGGTGGTGGCAATCCAAGATTGGAAGATTCCTAAGAATGCAACAAAAGTAAGAAGCTTTTCAGGGCTGGCGGGCTATTATAGGAAGTTCATTAAGGACTTCGCGAATATATCAACCCCACTTACTCGGTTAATGAAGAAGAACTTGACTTTTGCTTGGGATGTTGACCGTGACGATACTTTCCAGCATTTGAAGAGGGATTTGATGACAACTCCAGTTTTAGTTTTGCCAGATGGATGTAAGCTATTTACAGTGTATACCGGTGCTTGCGAGACAGGGTTTGGAGCAGTTTTCGTTGCAGGAGGAAAAGGTGATATGCAAAAGGCGGCAAGTACGAGTATCACTTATCATCCACACACGGATGGACGGACAGAAAGGAGTGAATAGAATCCTTGAAGATCTTTTGAGGTTATGCATCCTAGATTTTTGAGGGACATGAGAAGAGGCAACTAGCTTAGTGATGTTCATGACATGTTTCACGTATCACATTTGCGGAAGTGTTACAAGATACCGCAGAAGTAGTGGAGCCGAGCATGCTTAGAGAAGTGGAAGTAGAGTGAGATGCCACGATTAGACGAGCTCCTACATGCATCCTTGGATTGGAGGTCATAAAGCTAGGCAACAGAGAGGTCAAGTTGCTTAAGGTGCAATGGGGAAATGATCAAGGAGACGCGACTTGAGAAACGGAAGACAAGATGCGTACGCTGTACCCTTTCCTTTTTAAGGGTATGTTTTTAACTTCTCCTTTCTCTACCGCTTTGTTTATACTTGTCCTATCGTTTAGTATGTCTTGGCGATTATATCGTCGATCTTTAGTTAGGAAAAATCCTATGGTTGTGAACATGTGTTTGAGACATGTTATGTTTGGTGGATGCAAATGGATGCAAGTGGTTGCTAGTAGTTGCTCGTGGATGCATGTACACACAAATTAGGCACTAAATCGGCTCAAACACTTTCATATTGCATATAAATATGTGTGTATATTTAAATTAATGGATGTATAATGGTTGTGTTATCATATGGATGCTGCACTTAGATGAATGGTTATGCACACATGTACAAATAATATGTTCATTAGGATTCTTTTGCATACATAATGGATGCATGGCACTATCATGATTTGCATTAAGGAGGTCAATTGAATCAGTAGGCCGCCTGATTTTGCATTGGATAAGGAACATATACACACAATTTTTGCATATGTTCATACAACATTAGGAATCTTGTAAGAATAATGGATGCCTTTGTTTGATGATTGAGTAGATGGATGATTAGATGTTAGGATATACATTCTCCTTAACTTGGAGATTTCGAGGGTGAAATCCTTTAAGGAGGGGACAACGTAAAATTTTAAATATTAAAATTAACAATTTTAAGAACACTTAATTTTTAGGGGAAGAATTAAGGGAAATAGGTTATGCCATTGTGTTCGTCTCGAAATTCTGCTTGGAATAGAGTCCAAGTTTTCGTAAATTGGAATTCGTATGAGAAAGTTATGGACCTCAGAAGTTTCAGAAATTTAAATAAATTAAAAACAGTTCAGGTAAAAATTCAAAATTCAAATTCGAACAAGGAAGCAGGCTGGGCGGGATTTTTCCCGCCCCAAGCCAAGTCGACCAGGGGGTCGACCAGGGTGTCGACCTCCCCTATATAGGTCGACCAGGGGGTCGACCTACCCCCTCGGGTAGATCTGAACTATGATGATTTTGACTTGTTGCAGAGTCCTTTCTGACCTGTTTCTGAGTCACTGGGTCATAGGTGGCGATTCTGGATAACTCTATCTAGTCTGGACGGTTGTGATTGCTCCTATGATAATCTAACGGCTTATATTAATTTAAACTCCTATATAAGCACGCATAGACTCAAGCTCTAAACCTAAACTAAATTAATCTCTTAGCCTCCATGTTGCTGTAGAATAGTTCTTCTTCTTAAAGCTTAGGAATTACAAGTCAGGATTCTAATACAAATGACGAACGAATTATTCTCTTCTCTAATCCATCTTTGTGAGTACAATTTCTTTCACAAAATAATTAATAAATTAATTATGATGAGTTATAATTTGGATTAGGAGAACATGTTTGTTGAATCATGTGACGTTATTTAATTTTTTTATCGTTTGTTTGTGAACATATGACAGTTTTGTTAACCTATGTTAGTAGATCTATTTCATATGTCCAATCACATATGTTTAACTTGATTCATTTTATGACATCAGTTTATATGCAAGTTTGGGATGTAAATCATATGCTAGTTTGTATGTGAATTTTATGCAAGTCTGTTTCTACATATGCTAGTTTGTATGTGAATCTTATGCAACTCTGTATGCGAATTATACACAAGTTTATATGTGAATCAAGTATATACATATGCTAGTTTATATGCAAAACATGTGATATTAGTTTACCTGTTTAAATTCATATGCAAGTTTGTAGGAATCCATATGCAAGTTTGGGTGAAATCTATATCCACCTATGCATGTTTAGGTGAAAACCTTATTCGATATATGCAAGTTTAGGTGAAACCCATATTCATATATGCAAGTTCACAATTTCATGTTTAGGTCTATATTTAGATCCATTGTAGTTTATGCAAATTTATGTTCTATATGTCCATTGCCTATGCAAGTTATTGGTTATGCAAACTTATATTATAATTCTTATTCGCAAGTTAGATCTATTTTATGTGTTATGCAAGTTGTGATGTTTCTTTTCTTTTTTTGAGTTAGACTATTTGCGAGTCTAACATATTTCATATTAAAATGTACGAATAGCGTGGGGACAATGGGAAAATATTATTTATGCAAATTATGAATTGGCATAAAATGGCTTTAAAGGCATATAATTAATTTGAGACACTAATTGGTATAATTTATATACCAGAAAAGTATGGACATAATTTAGGTGACAATTATGGACATAGATTAATTTGGAAATTATGGACAATTTGAATAGGGATAATTAATTCAAATTGGGGTTAAATAATAATGTGTAATAATAAATGCCTAAGACACGAGGTTAGACTCGTTTATGGTAAAAGACTGCCCGGACTCGCCCGGCAAATCCAGCAACCATAAACGGTAGTCTAATGTGAGAGGTCAAAGGCATAAATTAAATGTGTGATAAATGCCTAAGACACGAGGTTAGATTCGTTTGTGGTATAAAACTGCCCAGATCCGCCCAGCATATCCAACAACCGCAAACGGCAGTCTAATGTGAAAGGTCGTAGGCATAATTAAAAGATGCTTAGACAAGAGGTTAAGTCTGGCTTGTGGTGGAAATCTGCCCGGAACCGCCCGGCATATTCAGCGGCCACAAGCAATCGACTTAATGTGAGAGGTCTGTGCATTAATAATTAATTAATGCTGATCAAAGATGAATATTAATGATGAACAGAAGTTTGGTTGAGTTGAGTAATTCTCTGAGTACCAATCTGATGTTGATTTCGGTCTTCGGGGTTGATGCTTAGGGAGTTATTCTCTTAACCAATGTATTTATGAACTAAGATGTACTTAATCATAAATTAAGTAAAAAATGTTATACGATATATATATATATATATGTATATATATATGATACATAAAACATGATAAGTGGATAGGGTTAAGACCAACTTAACCAATAATCTGATAAGTAGGTAGGGTTAAGACCAGCTTAACCAATAATATATAAGTGGATAGGGTTAAGACCAGCTTAAGCAATAATCTGATAAGTAGGCAGGGTTAAGACCGGCTTAACCAATAATATATACATTAATTTGATAAGTGGGTAGGGTTAAGACCAGCTTACCTAATAATATATATTAATCTGATAAGTGGATAGGGTTAAGAAAAACTTAACCAATAATACATATTGGTCTGATAAGTGGATAGGGTTAAGAAAAACATAACCAATAATACATACTGATCTGATAAGTGGATAGGGTTAAGACCAACTTTGCCAATAATATATAAGTGGATAGGGTTAAGACCAACTTAACTATATAAGTGGACAGGGTTAAGACCAGCTTAACCAATAATATATATCGATCTGATAAGCGGATAGGGTTAAGACAAGCTTAGCCAATAACACAAGTTGATTTGATAAGTGGGTAACATGGTGACATGTGGGATACAATTATAAACACTTAACCAAGTTGAAACATGTAAGAAGACATGAATAAGAGGGGTTAAAGTGGCAAATTCTAGCGGGGACCAAGCATAGGTGGAAAGCTTGTGTCAAGTGTGGGGACCCTTTTTCAACCAGTAACCCATTTAGTATCTAAGTGAGCTCGATCTAGATCGAGGACGGGACACTCTTACTGGGTTTGATTGTAAGAGGTCAAAACGGGTTAGCGGTGGCAATGCAAGTCCAACGGGGTCATGTGCGTGCATGGGCCCAGGCTGGTAGGTAAGACGTTGTTGCATCATGTAGGTATAAGCCGTGCATCTTCAGTGGTATCGGGTTGCCACTTTGGGAAGTGATACACCCCACTGTGGGACCAGCACTGGTATCTACGGTTAGGGAGCCGATCGAATGGGGAAGGTAGTGGGAACGACTAGCAGAGATATGAGCAGGCGGCACCTATGAAGAGAGCTAGGAGTACAACTACCATATGATGAATAAATGTTGTAATTAGAATGGGGAGGGTAGTGGGTACAACTAGTGGAGATAGGAGCAGGCGGCACCTATGAAAACAGCTAGGGGTACATGAGACTACCATTATTATTATTTTGTTCAGTAGGCGGGATCAACTTTTAGGGCGACTAGTATTGGTGCAGTATAGTAATTATCCTATAGTGATTAGGAACGCAATTAACGTTATCTTCTTCCTCTTGTTGCTTTTCCATGCCCATTTGTTTTATAGTCATTCCTTATTTACCAGTTTATGCCTTATCCTAATTACTTTAATAATTATATTGTTAAAGTTATTGGACTCGCCGGACTTTATGTCTGACCCCCTTTGTTTTCGCCTCTTTTGTTCCTTTCCCCCCAGGTTCTCAGGGTAGGACTAGTGCTAGTGGAGCTTGATTTGGATCTCTATCTCTCTCTCTCTCTCTTTTGAAAGTGCTTGGATTGCTGAAAGTAAAGTTCAGCTTATCTCTTTTATGGCTATTTATGTTGGAGTTATGCTTTTTACTTTATGTACTCAGAAAACAATTTGTCAAGATGGATATTAAGTGTACTTGGTTTTATTGTTGGTTTTTGATGTTGTTGTAACCAAACTATTTCTCCGCTGCAATAAAAGTTGTTTTAATTTTTCAACTACCAATATATGTATCTGTCTTGTTATATTCTGCTCTATAAACCAATAATACTCCATGAAAGTTAATGCATTCCCCTTGAGAGTGACATTAATCGACGTGGGGTGGCCTTGCGTCTGGATGTCTTTTACGTGTCATAGGTACCCGATTAGGCCTTGCTTTCGAATGTGTTTAACGTGTCATAAGTACCCCCTCGGTTAATTAATCCCTACTGTGTAGAATAGCTGATGAAGTAACCGATTAGGCTTTGCATCCGGATGCCTTTTACGTGTCATAGGTACCCGATTAGGCTTGTGGGAAAATGTGTTTAACGTGTCATAGGTACCCGCTCAGTTAAATAATCCCTACTGGGTGTAGAATCGTAGATGAAGTACCCGAATAGGCCTTACGTACGGATGTTTTTCAGTGTCATAGGCACCCGATTAGGCCTTGCGTTTGAATGTGCTTAAAATGTAATTGGTACCCGCTCGGTTAATTAATCCCTTTTGGTTGTAGAATAGTTGATGAAATACTCGATTAGGCCTTGTGTCCGGATGTTTTTACGTTTTATAGGTACCCGCTCGGTTAATAATCCCTACTAGGTGTAGAATTTTAGATGAAGTACCCGATTAGGCCTTGCGTCCGGATGTCTTTTACTTGTCATAGGTACCTGATTACGCCTTGCGTCCGAATATGTTTAACGTGTCTTGGGTACTCACTCGGTTAATTAGTCCCTACTGGTTGTAGAATCATTGATGAAGTACCAGATTAGGCCTTGCGTCTGGATGTTTTTACGTGTCATAGGTACCTGATTATGCCTTGCGTCCGACTATCATTTATGTGTCATAGGTACCCGCTCGGTTAATTAATCCCTACTGGGTGTAGAATCGTTGATGAAGTACGCGATTAGGTCTTGCGTCCGAATGTCTTTTACGTGTAATAGGTACCCGATTAAGCCTTGCATCCGAATACGTTTAACGTGTCATAGGTACCCGCTCGGTTTAATCCATATTGGGTGTAGTACCCGATTAGGCCATGCATCCAGATGTCTTTTACGTGTCATAGGTACCCAATTAGGCCTTCCGTCTGAATGTGTTTAACCTCTCACAGGTACCCAATTAGGCCTTGCGTCCGAATGTGTTTAACGTGTCATAGGCACCCTGTAACACCCCATGTCCATTAATGTCACTCACAAAGGGAACGCATTAACTTCTATGGACGTTTTAAGTGAATATAGAACAGAAAATCACAACAAGATAGATATGAAATAGTACTTGAAAATTTAAAACTTTATTTATTGCAACGGAAGGTAAATATGTTTGGTTACATCACCAAAACCCAAAGACTAAAGTCAAGTACATAATATCCATCTTGACAAAATCAGAGTACATAATATAAAAAGCATAATCCCATAAATAGCCATAAAAGAGATAGGTTGAGCTTTACTTCAGCAATCCAAATCCAAGTGCTCCCAAAGAGATCCAAATCAAGCTTCCCACCCTAAGAACCTGGGGGGAAAAGGAAGAAAATAGGTGGAAACAAAGGGGGTCAAACATAAAGTCTGGCAAGTCCGATAACTCCAACAATATAATTATCAAAGTAACTAGGATAAGACATAAGCTTGGTAAATAAGGAAATGACTGTGAATTAATGGCAAGACGAAACAACCAAAAATAATAGGATGAGCAAAGATAACGTTAAAGGCGCTTCCAAATCAATATAGGGTAATTACTATACTCTACCGTACTGTACCGTACTGTACTGTACTAACACTAACTGCACCCATACTAGAAACTTGATCCCTCTTGACTAAATAGAATGATGATAGCTTCGTGTACTACTAGATGTACCCACTATCCCCACTAGATGTACCCCTTCAATGGTAATTCCATGTACTCCTAGCTGACGTCATAGGTGCCGCCTGCTCCTATCTCCACTAGGTGTACCCCTTTAATGATTAATTAATAATGGTAGCTTCGTGTACCCCTAGCTGACTACATAGGTGTCGTCTGCTCCTATCTCCACTAGATGTACCCACTACACTGCCCCATTCAATCGGCTCCCTAACTCATAGATACCCGTGCTGGTCCCACAGTGGGGTGTATCACTCCCCTGAAGTGGCAACCCAATACAACTTAAGGATGCACGGCTTATACCTACACGATGCAACAACGTCTTACCTACCAGCCCGGGCCCACACACGCACATGATCCCATTGGACTTGCGTTACCACCGCTAACCCATTTTGGGCTCTAACAATCAGGCCCAGTAGGCGTGTCCCGTCCTCGACTTGGGTCAAGCTCACAAAGATACGTAATGGGCTACTAGACTGAAAAGGGCCCCCACCAAGCTTCCCACCTAGGCTTGGTTCCCTCTAATACATCCCACTTAACCCCATGTCCACTTACATATATAAATTTGGTTAAGTGTTTTCTAATTTAACCTAGTCTCACCCTTTTGTTTAATTAACAGGTTGTATTGGTTAAGTCTGTGGGCTTATATACACAAATATTACCCACCTACCCAAGATTTACTTAACCCTCTCACTGGTTCAGACATATTTAATTTACGGTTAAGCTTGTGGGCCTATATGTACTAATATTACCCAACTACCCAAGATTTACTTAACCCACTCATTCCGTATAACCCAGATTACTTAACCCCCAACTTAAACTTAAGTTCTTACAATCCCCAGGGATCAGATTTGGTTAAGTAGTCCATTTCATTTACCATGTCCATTTTTAATTAATCAATCAATTAATTAAAACCTTTCCCTTCATAGGTGTCAATACCTATTTTATCCAATAATTTGAATTACATGTCATAATTGTTTATATTCAAATTACTCCATTTTTCTAATCGTATTTCTCATGACATCCACATGTCACCCACTAGATTCCTCATGCCACCCAAGGCACCTACTTAACCCCCTCATGTCCCACTACATGCTTATCTGGTTAAGTATTTCTTAATTCATTAAGGTCGTAACCTTATAAAGACCTCTCACATTAGATTGACATTTATGGCAGCTGGATTTGCCTGGCGGGTCCGGGCAGTCTTACACCATAAAAGAGCCTAACCTCGTGTCTTTACAACTGTTACGCTTTTAATTTGGGCCTAGGACCTCTCACATTGGGCTACCATTTGTAACTACTAGATTTGCCGGGCGGGTCCGGGCAGTTTTACGTGACAAATGAGTCCAACCTCGTGTCCTAAGCATTGATTATCACTTATAATCCTTTACCTCAATTTGAATTATTTTCCCTAATCAAATTATCAATTAATTCCAAATTTAACGATGTCCATAATTGACTCAATTATGTCGATCCATTTATGGTATGCAAAATTATACCAATTTCGTCACAAATTTATTATATGCCATTAAAGGCCTTTTATCTCACTATTTAATATCCCTATTCAAATTCAAATTAATTTACATATATGACTCATTTACATTCCAATTCACATTTATTAACATAATATTTTCATCCCATATTTGTATTAATTATTCCTAATCAAATATGTTAATAAAATTCCAATTATCTTTATGACCATAATTCACATTAATTATGTCCATATATCACTTTACCAATTAATATTTCAATTTACATATATGCCTCTTTTAAGGCCATTACATGCTGTAACGGCCCAGATTTTTTGACCATTTAGTTATTATTTAAAAATGTTATTTTATTATTTTGGAATTCTAAATGGTTTAATTTCAATAATTTTGAATATTTTATTTTATACCGAAATGGTAGAAATTTAGTGGATCTGCAATATAATGTGAACTGGCAGTATAAAAGGATAAATTTTTAATTTAAAATAGTACGTTTACAAAGGATGTAGTAGCTAACGAACTCGGATTTCGATGAAATCAGTTTCATTAAATCCGAAATGATGAAATTAGGTAACCAACCAAGTTACGTCAAAAATGGCATCCGTATGTGGAAAAGAAAAAATAAAAGGCCAAAATTTGAACTAAATTTTGACGGTAATTGGAATTTGCTAATGCTAACGGCAAAACTGGAACCTAAGACCTATCCAGGAAAATTCTAAACATAGGATATTAGCTATATATGAAATCTGGGAAAATCCTATAACGGATATAGAAAGTTATTAAGGAAACAAAATTTAAATAAATTATTTGAAAATCTAAATGAACTCCGATTTTTGATTTGAATACATAGGATTGAAGTACGTTAAAAACCGGATCAGATGGTGGAAGAATTTCTGAAAACCGTTATCGTTTGATACTCCAACATGAGACCGGAAGGTGTTGAAACTAACACAAAACACTATTTTGAATTTGAATTTAAATTATTTGAAAGTTCAAACAAATTCAAAATTGATATATTTTTATATAGTATTGAAGAGCAAGAAAAATCGAACAACATGGTTGAAAAAGATTTCGGATAAGGTATCAATAAGTAAGTCAAATTAACGTCCGAATAGGGTTGAGAAAACACACTTTACTATTCATAAATTATTAAATTTATTTATAATTTAATTAATTTAATGATTAATCCTAGCCATCCATTTTCGACCGTTGGATTCGCGCCACCTCAGCAATCCATGTGCCTCCTTCGGCTATAAATAGCCCCCCCCCCCCTCATTTTAAACTCACTCCTCCTCCTCCTCTTTCAAGCTTTGGCAATGGCAGAAATAATAATAAAATATTAGGAAATAGGGAAAAGGGAAGAAAGGGAGAAAGGAGGGCAAGACGGGGAGCTAGGGACTCTTAGGCAGAGGCTTGGGCTTCGCGGGGTAAGTTTTTAAATAATATTTATTTATTTATTTATTTTTGTAATATATATATATAATAATTAAAATAGAATTTGTAAAAATAAATATCGGAACATTCTAAGGGTGACAGAGAGGATAGTGTCTAAGACTTGAGTTTGGAAAATATAGTTTCCTGCTCTCCCTGGCTATCCCTAACTGATCTGACGGATGGGATGATTAATTTAAATTTAAATTTAAAATTTAATTTGAATTTAATTTGAATTTAAAACAGACCAGGGGCATTTTCGTAATTTTTAACCATAAACTTTAAAAGCTTATAACTTTTTCAAAACAAGTCGGATTTCCACGAAACAAGGACCGTTGGATTCTTATCGGAAAATACTTCAAAATGAGTGGAAGCAGATTTTTGATTTGGGTTAAAAATTTTAAGTTATAATTAAATGAATATTTTTAAATATTTTATTTGAAAATTAAATTTAATTAATATTAAAATGGTTTTTCAATTTTAAAAAAAAATTGGATATGGCTAGAGATGGGAAAGTATGATTTTTTAGAAGGGCAGGGAAGGTAATTTGGCTAATAACGCAATTAGAAATTAATTAAGATAACAATAATTTAATTAATTTAATTAAATATATATTCATTTAAATTAGGTAAATATTGTAAATAGCATAACTTTTGCATACATTAACGAAATTTAACGAAACAGGATCCGTTGGGATCGTATGGAAGAGCACTACGCAATGGAACTGACCGCAAGTGGATTGGAGCTCGTTTGGATTTATGGTGAAATTTAACGTCTGAACCAAATCAATGACCGATTATCGTTATTCAACGATAAACCGTCCAAGGTGAGTAAATCTCACTAACTCTGAACACTTTATATTTTTATAAAGTATTTTTAGAACTGATAATTATTGGTTGAATTGCTGAGTGTTGATTGTTTGGTTGAACTGCTAGTCAATTGATTGAAAATACCGATATAGTTATATATATCGTTAACCGATGTTGATTTTGTTTATCAGAATACCTCATATTGAAATGAAATTGATGTGAATTATATTGTGTAACATCTGTGGATGCAGGGAAATAGGTCGGAGGAATCCAACTGGATTCCACAACATTTATTTATCGTTTTTTTTCATATATTCTGATATATGATGTGTTATATCATCTGTTGTTGAACCTATGTGTTTGGATGATGATTGAACCTTTTGATTTGGTATTTTTATACCATAAGTGATACTAGAAAGTGAAAAGGGATTTTCAAAGTTTATTTTGAAAATAAATTATTTATATAAAATCAATAGATTTTATATATAAAAGGAAGAGAATTTCATGAGAGAAAATGATTATAGAATCAAAGCATTTGTAAAAAAAAAAAATATTGGTGAAATCAAATAGAAGGGAAAATATTGGTGAAATCAAATAGAAGGGTAATATTTGTGAAACGATTACAAATAGAAATAAAAAGGGAAACATTCGTAAAAGTATTTACAAATGGAATTGAAAAGGGAATATTCATGTAGGGAATAAAGAAAAGTTGAAAGAAGTACTTATTTGTTAAATAAATAGAAAAGTTAAAAGAAATATTTATTTGTTGAATAAATAGAAAAGTTAAAGGGAATATTTATTTGTTAAATAAATAGAAGCGAAAAGAGAATAGTTATTTGTTGAGTAAACGAATAGAAAAAGAATCTATTCAAGGGAAGTAATTCAAAGGAATTATTCCAAAGGAATTATTCAAAAGAGAAAAGTCAAAGGGATTAATTCAAAAGAGTTAATCAACTAGAGTTAAACCGTTGGAGTTGAACTGTTAGAGTTAAACCGTTGGAGTTGAACTGTTAGAGTTAAACCGTTGGAGTTAAACTGTTAGAGTTAAACAGTTGGAGGTAAACTGTTAGAGTTAAGCCGTTGAAGTTAAACTGTCAGAGTTAAACCGTAAAGTTAAACAGTTAGAGTTAGTTAGTTAGAGTTAACCAGTTAGAGTTATTCAGTTAGAGTTATTCATTTAGAATTAACCAGTTAGAGTTAATCAGTTAGAGTTAATCGTTTTGAGTCAAATCGAACTAGAGTTATTCAAATATAGTAATCGAATAAGGGTTAATTGAATATTAGTTATTCAATTAGAATTGATCGAATCTAATTATTCGAGATAGTGCTAAAAATAGACAAAGTTATTTAAGGATGAATTTCCATTTAGTACGACTGCTAGCGTAATTCGCAGGGCTGCAGATAGCCTACGGCGGTCGGATGTTTCCTGAGGGAATCAGGCGTAACCATTGTGATCGCTGCGATCTAGAGTCAAGCAAATGGTGTTAAATCAAATAGTAATTAATCAATAGAAGTTAATTAAGTCGAGTTAGTCGAGTATTAGTAAATTAAGTAGGGTTAGTCAAAAAGGGAATTAATCGAATATCACCTATTCGAAGTAGAGTTATCGAATATAGTTTATTCGAGAAGAGTAATCGAATATAGTTCGTTCGAAGTGTGTTAAATCGAATATAGTTATTCGAAGGAGAGAATTATCGAATATGGTTTATTCGAAGTGAGATTTTTCGAATATTAGTTATTCGAAGAAAAGGATTATCAAATATTAGTTATTCGAACAGGGGAATCGAATATAGTTTATTCAAAAGAGAATTATCGGATAGTGATTATTCGAGAGTGAATCATACATGGAAATTCGATTATATCGAATCAATGGAAGTAATGTTTACTTTCCATTTCAAATCAAGTATTAATTATCTGTTAATAAAGTAGTTGGTTGTTTATTTATCCAAATTAAGATATGGAAATATATTTAAGTTAACATATTTTGAAAGCATGGAATTATAACATTTATAGTTATAATCAAATGATTCAATAAAGGAAGTGGATTCATAAATAGAATCCGAGAGTTCGCAAGGAAGTTTCTTAAAGAGTAAAGTTTGAACTTTGTCTATTTCGAAGTTAGAAATGTTGTTCGGTTAAGGTCTGAGAGGTAATTATACCCCAACTTGATTGACTTCGTTTTTAACTAAGAAGCGGATAAGGTTCGAGAGTGAAAGGGGTTAAGTGAATTTAGTTAATGAGCGAAATGGTTGGTGTTGGCATAGCGATGTTTATTCAAACATCAGTTTAAACCCAATGAAGGAGATTTGGAAATGTCTTCCAAATGAAAATCAGAAATGTTTTCTGAATATAGAAAATGAGAAATGGAATTGTTTTCCATTGTTAATAACGTATATTTTCTAAATATAGTAAATAAGAAATATAGGAAAACAAGAATAAGGAAAAGGATAAACGTTGAATGATGATTGGTCGATAGAATTTCCTGCGGGAAATAATATCGTTGTTTGCACACCGACATGTTTTCATTTGATAGTTAAATCACCGACTATCAAAGTTTGGACCATTTTAACGTTGTTAATATGGAGAGACCGGTCGGATTATTATCCAGAGAACCACACCGTATTGGCATAAGCGTTGCGAATCAAGTATGCTGAATATATTGAAGACGGAGTTATGCAAGGGCTATCCTATTTACAGAATAGTGCCTTCGGTTTGTCCAGTCCCAGGACAAACGTGAATGGACGAATGTCTGACAGAGTATATTCAAAGGATCGCGTAAGTTGATCTCTTCAAACGTACTTACGTTTGGTGGCGGAGGAATTCGTTTCTCTTAGCTGTATACCCGTGGTATTTTTGGTGAAATCAATTTGTGATTTAGCGGGTATGACGATGTGGCATTCAAAGTAATGGAGGTGGGATCTGTCAAAAGATACGTTATGACCTCAAGCCTCATCCACCGGGAAATGACAAAAATCGGGCAGGCAGCATGGCTATGTGGGTCGCACCCATTAGGATGTATGATCACCTATCTAGAGAAATTCCTTTTGTTCTTAAATCTATCGATGCTGTCCCTTATCGGGAGACGGTTGCTGATCCCAACCGTTGGTGATATACATTCGATACGCTCAAGCGAAATGAGTGGTCGGTCATGTGTGGGCCGGGTTGCAAGATGTTCTTGTTGAACCCAGTGTATTTGCCTCTAGAGATACAACTTTGGAAGGTGGTCCCATACCTTGTCAAGTTGGAATCCAATCTCCAATAAGTGCCTGCGAGTTTGATTGTATATTATATATGTAGAGCGTGAGATGCAAGCGTTCTACTATATTTTAATTACTTGTGATTAGACATTATTATAATATCAGATAATATATGATTTCCAAAGTGTTTTGGGTTATCGTAAGGTAAAAGCCATCCGTATTTATGAGTGGATTGGTCTTACGATTATCTTTTCTTTTAAAAAGGGTTTTGAAAGTTAAACCAAATGATTTGAGTTTACTCACACCAGTCCCATGACTGACCCAAAGTTTATTTTGTTTTGTTTTCCCTAAACTCTTGGGTGCCCAAATTTGTACGGGCAGTCATGTAGTCAGGATTTACAGGTATGCTTGAAGAACTTGGAGCAGGAGGCTTCAAGATTTTTCAAGCTATTGATTATTCCGCTATGATGAAAGTGTTGTACTCTGATAATGGTATGATATACATATACTACTTTGATTTCAAGATATGTTGTCTATTATATTTTATTCGTTCCGCTGTGAGATTCGTGTTACTCTGATGTTGTTGTGTTCTTCTTCTTCTTCTGTTCAAATTTTCTATCTTATCTATCCTCACCCTCTAATTTCTTTCTTGGACTATCCGGTAATTTCGACTTTTGATTGTTCGATAGGTGTTATATATCGGATAACCAAGGTCGTCTTTTCCCGGGTCGTTACAGTGGTATCAAAGTTGAAGGTTAAGTATTACCTTGGCTCTGTGGCGTGATTCAGTAGAGATGGGGTTAGTAATACCCTAGATTGAGTTTGAGTGTATATATACGAGTGAACGTATTTGTTAGTTGATATAAAATGATTTTATATTGTGGAGATTTATTGGTTGAGTTGTTTATGAATTCTGGTCGATCAGTTTGATCCACTGTATCGATAGGGGTTTCTAAACGCTTGAATACGATGAACCGACACAGTATGTTTTGAAAAAGGGTAAATGAAATAATTTTACCCAAATTATATTTTGATATAAGCAAAGTGTAGATATTTGAAATTATTATAGTTTATTGAATGTGTTGGTTGTGATTATAATCGAATAAGATTATAAAATGTGGAATGGTTATGTAAATAACAAATCAAAATTCATATAAGTGAAATATATGAAATCAGATGAATTAAATCTGAATTTAAGTTCAGAATTGGAATTAAAATTGCTAAAATTTGAATAAGCGTTGTAAATGGAATTAAATTGAATATATGTGAATTTTAAAATCCTGGGAGATTTTAAATTTGTTACAAGCATTGAAAAGGGATATTTTGAAATGAATTTCAAAATGAAAATGTTTAAAAATGGGTTTTGAAAGTGCTATAGTATTGAACTCACTTCGATAGCTGGAAAATAAATTTCGATGTTGATCCGGACATCATCGGTGCTCATTTTCGAGTTTGTAAGTGACGGATTACTACCAAAGATTTTGTTTTTGAATTGTTTTGAGAAACCGAGTTGTTTTGATATTCCAAAGGGATATTTGATTTTTGGAAAAGGCAAAGCTATTTGAAATTCCCAGGTACAGATTATTGAAATAACACAAATTAAATAGAAATTTGTGAAAGCAAATTTGAAATTGAATTGAAGGCAGTTCAGTGGAAATTGAGTTGAATTGAAATAGAATGGTATCAAGTAGAATTGGACTAGATTAGGGATAATATGGGATAGAAATGGATGGTCGAGCAAGAAATTTGAATTGAGATTGGAATTGCAGTTTGATTAAAATTTGGCTTGGTTATAAGCGGATGGTCGTGCTGAAGATAAAAGTGATTGGGAGTTTGATTGGGATGATAGTGGTATATGCTAAATTGATAGCAGAATTGAATGCCGTCAAAAAGGTACACATACATATTCATATGAGTTGGATGAGATTTATAAACCTGTTTGGCAAGCCACTTGGCTGTTTGATTTTCTTTTGGGTTGAAGAAGGCCTAGGGAGGCGAGTTGGAGTTTGAGCTATTGACCAGTACAAAGGAGATGCTGGCGAAATTTTTCAGAAATTTCGAATGTTAGAAAATTTTCAGAATTTTTGAAATTTTCGTTTATATAAATAAATTAATAAATTAATTAGAATAGATTGGTTTAGTGAAATCAGAGTAACCAAATAATTTTAACCTAGTTATAAAATTCATTTTTCTACCTTAGCAATTTCGAGGACGAAATTATTTTAAGGGGGAAGAATGTAACGGCCCAGATTTTTTGACCATTTAGTTATTATTTAAAAATGTTATTTTATTATTTTGGAATTCTAAATGGTTTAATTTCAATAATTTTGAATATTTTATTTTATTCCGAAATGGTAGAAATTTAGTGGATCTGCAATATAATGTGAACTGGCAGTATAAAAGGATAAATTTTTAATTTAAAATAGTACGTTTACAAAGGATGTAGTAGCTAACGAACTCGGATTTCGATGAAATCAGTTTCATTAAATCCGAAATGATGAAATTAGGTAACCAACCAAGTTACGTCAAAAATGGCATCCGTATGTGGAAAAGAAAAAATAAAAGGCCAAAATTTGAACTAAATTTTGACGGTAATTGGAATTTGCTAATGCTAACGGCAAAACTGGAACCTAAGACCTATCCAGGAAAATTCTAAACATAGGATATTAGCTATATATGAAATCTGGGAAAATCCTATAACGGATATAGAAAGTTATTAAGGAAACAAAATTTAAATAAATTATTTGAAAATCTAAACGAACTCCGATTTTTGATTTGAATACATAGGATTGAAGTACGTTAAAAACCGGATCAGATGGTGGAAGAATTTCTGAAAACCGTTATCGTTTGATACTCCAACATGAGACCGGAAGGTGTTGAAACTAACACAAAACACTATTTTGAATTTGAATTTAAATTATTTGAAAGTTCAAACAAATTCAAAATTGATATATTTTTATATAGTATTGAAGAGCAAGAAAAATCGAACAACATGGTTGAAAAAGATTTCGGATAA
This sequence comes from Allium sativum, assembly GCA_030737875.1. Taxonomy (NCBI): domain Eukaryota; kingdom Viridiplantae; phylum Streptophyta; class Magnoliopsida; order Asparagales; family Amaryllidaceae; genus Allium; species Allium sativum. The sequence goes on from CM060913.1 coordinate 187,943,290, forward strand.
GGTATCAATAAGTAAGTCAAATTAACGTCCGAATAGGGTTGAGAAAACACACTTTACTATTCATAAATTATTAAATTTATTTATAATTTAATTAATTTAAGGATTAATCCTAGCCATCCATTTTCGACCGTTGGATTCGCGCCACCTCAGCAATCCATGTGCCTCCTTCGGCTATAAATAGCCCCCCCCCCCCCTTCATTTTAAACTCACTCCTCCTCCTCCTCCTTCAAGCTTTGGCAATGGCAGAAATAATAATAAAATATTAGGAAATAGGGAAAAGGGAAGAAAGGGAGAAAGGAGGGCAAGACGGGGAGCTAGGGACTCTTAGGCAGAGGCTTGGGCTTCGCGGGGTAAGTTTTTAAATAATATTTATTTATTTATTTATTTTTGTAATATATATATATATATATAATAATTAAAATAGAATTTGTAAAAGTAAATATCGGAACATTCTAAGGGTGACAGAGAGGATAGTGTCTAAGGCTTGAGTTTGGAAAATATAGTTCCCTGCTCTCCCTGGCTATCCCTAACTGATCTGACGGATGGGATGATTAATTTAAATTTAAATTTAAAATTTAATTTGAATTTAATTTGAATTTAAAACAGACCAGGGGCATTTTCGTAATTTTTAACCATAAACTTTAAAAGCTTGTAACTTTTTCAAAACAAGTCGGATTTCCACGAAACAAGGACCGTTGGATTCTTATCGGAAAATACTTTAAAATGAGTGGAAGCAGATTTTTGATTTGGGTTAAAAATTTTAAGTTATAATTAAATGAATATTTTTAAATATTTTATTTGAAAATTAAATTTAATTAATATTAAAATGGTTTTTCAATTTTAAAAAAATTTTGGATATGGCTAGAGATGGGAAAGTATGATTATTTAGAAGGGCAGGGAAGGTAATTTGGCTAATAACGCAATTAGAAATTAATTAAGATAACAATAATTTAATTAATTAAATAAAATATATATTCATTTAAATTAGGTAAATATTGTAAATAGCATAACTTTTGCATACATTAACGAAATTTAACGAAACAGGATCCGTTGGGATCGTATGGACGAGCACTACGCAATGGAACTGACCGCAAGTGGATTGGAGCTCGTTTGGATTTATGGTGAAATTTAACGTCTGAACCAAATCAATGACTGATTATCGTTATTCAACGATAAACCGTCCAAGGTGAGTAAATCTCACTAACTCTGAACACTTTATATTTTTGTAAAGTATTTTTAGAACTGATAATTATTGGTTGAATTGCTGAGTGTTGATTGTTTGGTTGAACTGCTAGTAATTGATTGAAAATACCGATATAGTTATATATATCGTTAACCGATGTTGATTTTGTTTATCAGAATACCTCATATTGAAATGAAATTGATGTGAATTATATTGTGTAACATCTGTGGATGCAGGGAAACAGGTCGGAGGAATCCAACTGGATTCCTCAACATTTATTTATCGTTTTTTCATATATTCTGATATATGATGTGTTATATCATCTGTTGTTGAACCTATGTGTTTGGATGATGATTGAACCTTTTGATTTGGTATTTTTATACCATAAGTGATACTAGAAAGTGAAAATGGATTTTCAAAGTTTATTTTGAAAATAAATTATTTATATAAAATCAATAGATTTTATATATAAAAGGAAGAGAATTTCATGAGAGAAAATGATTATAGAATCAAAGCATTTGTAAAAAAAAAAAATATTGGTGAAATCAAATAGAAGGGAAAATATTGGTGAAATCAAATAGAAGGGAAATATTTGTGAAACGATTACAAATAGAAATAAAAAGGAAAACATTCGTAAAAGTATTTACAAATGGAATTGAAAAGGGAATATTCATGTAGGGAATAAAGAAAAGTTGAAAGAAGTACTTATTTGTTAAATAAATAGAAAAGTTAAAAGAAATATTTATTTGTTGAATAAATAGAAAAGTTAAAGGGAATATTTATTTGTTAAATAAATAGAAGCGAAAAGAGAATAGTTATTTGTTGAGTAAACGAATAGAAAAAGAATCTATTCAAGGGAAGTAATTCAAAGGAATTATTCCAAAGGAATTGTTCAAAAGAGAAAAGTCAAAGGGATTAATTCAAAAGAGTTAATCAACTAGAGTTAAACCGTTGGAGTTGAACTGTTAGAGTTAAACCGTTGGAGTTGAACTGTTAGAGTTAAACCGTTGGAGTTAAACTGTTAGAGTTAAACAGTTGGAGTTAAACTGTTAGAGTTAAACAGTTGGAGTTAAACTGTTAGAGTTAAGCCGTTGAAGTTAAACTGTCAGAGTTAAACCGTAAAGTTAAATAGTTAGAGTTAACCAGTTAGAGTTATTCAGTTAGAGTTATTCAGTTAGAATTAACCAGTTAGAGTTAATCAGTTAGAGTTAATCGTTTTGAGTCAAATCGAACTAGAGTTATTCAAATATAGTAATCGAATAAGGGTTAATTGAATATTAGTTATTCAATTAGAATTGATCGAATCTAATTATTCGAGATAGAGCTAAAAATAGACAAAGTTATTTAAGGATGAATTTCCATTTAGCACGACTGCTAGCGTAATTCGCAGGGCTGCAGATAGCCTACGGCGGTCGGATGTTTCCTGAGGGAATCAGGCGTAACCATTGTGATCGCTGCGATCTAGAGTCAAGCAAATGGTGTTAAATCAAATAGTAATTAATCAATAGAAGTTAATTAAGTCGAGTTAGTCGAGTATTAGTAAATTAAGTAGGGTTAGTCAAAAAGGGAATTAATCGAATATCACTTATTCGAAGTAGAGTTATCGAATATAGTTTATTCGAGAAGAGTAATCGAATATAGTTCGTTCGAAGTGTGTTAAATCGAATATAGTTATTCGAAGGAGAGAATTATCGAATATGGTTTATTCGAAGTGAGATTTTTCGAATATTAGTTATTCGAAGAAAAGGATTATCAAATATTAGTTATTCGAACAGGGGAATCGAATATAGTTTATTCAAAAGAGAATTATCGGATAGTGATTATTCGAGAGTGAATCATACATGGAAATTCGATTATATCGAATCAAGGGAAGTAATGTTTACTTTCCATTTCAAATCAAGTTTTAATTATCTGTTAATAAAGTAGTTGGTTGTTTATTTATCCAAATTAAGATATGGAAATATATTTAAGTTAACATATTTTGAAAGCATGGAATTATAACATTTATATTTATAATCAAATGATTCAATAAAGGAAGTGGATTCATAAATAGAATCCGAGAGTTCGCAAGGAAGTTTCTTAAAGAGTAAAGTTTGAACTTTGTCTATTTCGAAGTTAGAAATGTTGTTCGGTTAAGGTCTGAGAGGTAATTATACCCCAACTTGATTGACTTCGTTTTTAACTAAGAAGCGGATAAGGTTCGAGAGTGAAAGGGGTTAAGTGAATTTAGTTAATGAGCGAAATGGTTGGTGTTGGCATAGCGATGTTTATTCAAACATCAGTTTAAACCCAATGAAGGAGATTTGGAAATGTCTTCCAAATGAAAATCAGAAATGTTTTCTGAATATAGAAAATGAGAAATGGAATTGTTTTCCATTGTTAATAACGTATATTTTCTAAATATAGTAAATAAGAAATATAGGAAAACAAGAATAAGGAAAAGGATAAACGTTGAATGATGATTGGTCGATAGAATTTCCTGCGGGAAATAATATCGTTGTTTGCACACCGACATGTTTTCATTTGATAGTTAAATCACCGACTATCAAAGTTTGGACCATTTTAACGTTGTTATTATGGAGAGACCGGTCGGATTATTATCCAGAGAACCACTCCGTATTGGCATAAGCGTTGCGAATCAAGTATGCTGAATATATTGAAGACGGAGTTATGCAAGGGCTATCCTATTTACAGAATAGTGCCTTCGGTTTGTCCAGTCCCAGGACAAACGTGAATGGACGAATGTCTGACAGAGTATATTCAAAGGATCGCGTAAGTTGATCTCTTCAAACGTACTTACGTTTGGTGGCGGAGGAATTCGTTTCTCTTAGCTGTATACTCGTGGTATTTTTGGTGAAATCAATTTGTGATTTAGCGGGTATGACGATGTGGCATTCAAAGGAATGGAGGTGGGATCTGTCAAAAGATACGTTATGACCTCAAGCCTCATCCACCGGGAAATGACAAAAATCGGGCAGGCAGCATGGCTTGTGGGTCGCACCTTAGGATGTATGATCACCTATCTAGAGAAATTCCTTTTGTTCTTAAATCTATCGATGCTGTCCCTTATCGGGAGACGGTTGCTGATCCCAACCGTTGGTGATATACATTCGATACGCTCAAGCGAAATGAGTGGTCGGTCATGTGTGGGCCGGGTAGCAAGATGTTCTTGTTGAACCCAGTGTATTTGCCTCTAGAGATACACGTTCGGAAGGTGGTCCCATACCTTGTCAAGTTGGAATCCAATCTCCAATAAGTGCCTGCGAGTTTGATTGTATATTATATATGTAGAGCGTGAGATGCAAGCGTTCTACTATATTTTAATTACTTGTGATTAGACATTATTATAATATCAGATAATATATGATTTCCAAAGTGTTTTGGGTTATCGTAAGGTAAAAGCCATCCGTATTTATGAGTGGATTGGTCTTACGATTATCTTTTCTTTTAAAAAGGGTTTTGAAAGTTAAACCAAATGATTTGAGTTTACTCACACCAGTCCCATGACTGACCCAGAGTTTATTTTGTTTTTTTTTCCCTAAACTCTTGGGTGCCCAAATTTGTATGGGCAGTCAAGTAGTCAGGATTTACAGGTATGCTTGAAGAACTTGGAGCAGGAGGCTTCAAGATTTTTCTAGCTATTGATTATTCCGCTATGATGAAAGTGTTGTACTCTGATAATGGAATGATATACATATACTACTTTGATTTCAAGATATGTTGTCTATTATATTTTATTCGTTCCGCTGTGAGATTCGTGTTACTTTGATGTTGTTGTGTTCTTCTTCTTCTTCTGTTCAAATTTTCTATCTTATCTATCCTCACCCTCTAATTTCTTTCTTGGACTATCCGGTAATTTCGACTTTTGATTGTTCGATAGGTGTTATATATCGGATAACCAAGGTCGTCTTTTCCCGGGTCGTTACACATGCCAATTCACATTTATTAACATAATCAATATTTTTCCCCATAACCCCCGCGATGTCCATTCGCATAGAATATATGATAGACTAAGAAATAGTCTAACACATGGAAAAGGGAAAAACACCACATATTCACATAACATACAAAATCGGCCTAACTTGCATATGAGAATTTACCACATAACCTGCATAAAATCATCGATCTAAACATAGGCCTAAAAGTATGAACCTACATGTTATGAACAAGATTTTCATCACAAAACTTACATAGGCAATAACCAAAAATTTACATAACATGATTCATATTCCAAACTCATATTTTTATATAAACTTGCATATGTGATTTATGCAACATAACAATGGTGTAAATTTACCTCTAAATATACAAACTAGCATGTACAGATTTGGCATGTAACTTATGCATATCATAGCCTAACTTTTGATCTAAAATAGATGTCATAATATTTACTAACTTGCATGTGATTTATGTCTAAATCAACATCTAATCTTGCATACATACATATGATCTATCATATGAATCAACATAACCAAACTAGCATTTAAACAACATGATGATTTGATTACATGTAAGCGAATCGTAGAATTACAACATAGATCATAACTTTACAACATAGATGACAACATAAAATCATAGAATTTACAACATGTATGATAACATCACAATTTAACAACATAATTATATCATACGGTCAATAATTCACATCATATCCACATAATCCACAATATATCTAATCATACTTTATTTAATAATTATCTTGATTAGAGAAATCGAACTTGCCTTTCGTGGTTAAAGAATTATGAACAATTGATCAAACTTGATGCAGAATTGTTGTAGCGACGTTAGTTGATTCGTTGTTGAAGCTCTAAGCTTGAATTAGGTTGAATTGATTAGCTATCTTCCTCTTTAGTTGGCGGCGGCTACACTGAGTTCCATGGCGACGGCATAATGGCTTTGGTTCCAATTTTAATTAGGTTTAGGGTTAGCATTAGGATGTATTTATAGGTGTAGGAAGTTATTTAGGACCATTAGATTAACCCTGAACCATGAGAACCAATCAAATGCAAAATCTGCATTTGAGCGAATCGGCCCACGGGTTGACAGCCAAACACCCTGGATTAACCCCTAGTCGACCCAGCAAGGCTCGGGTCGACCTCAAAAATGGGACGGTTCGGTTATTCCCCCTCCCAATTCGCTGTTTTGAACTTTTTCGCATATTTATTTATTTAATTTTTAATATATATATATATATATATATATATATATATATTTCTCTGCGCAACCCGTTTCACTTAATTCTTTTCTAAAAATTAAGTATACTTTAATTTGTGAATTTTAATGTTATAAAATTACGGGGTGTTACACACCCGCTCGGTCAATTAATCACAAACCTTTAAACTAGCGAACGGTCATAATTGAGGTCAAAACCAGACCTTTAACCTAGCCCATAAGTGAGACCATAACCGAGCCAAAACTAAACACATAACTTATCCTATAACCGAGCTCTTAAACAAGCTTGTAATTGAATTTATAACTGAGGTCTTAATCGAGGTTATGATCTAACCAGCTCATAATTGAGCCAATAACCGAGATCTAAACCTAGCTCATAACTGAGGAAATAACCGAGCTCATAACCACGGTCATAATTGTGGTCAAAACCAAACCTTTAAACTCTATCATAAGCAAGAGCATAATCGAGCCAATACTAAACCCATAATTGATCCTATAACCAAGCACATAACCGTGCTCTTTAACAAGCTTGTAGTTGAATTTATATTTGAGCTCTTAATCGAGGTTATTATCTTGATTGCAACCGAAATTAGTTATCTATATTTTATTTATATTTTATATTTTCTAATTTAGCCTTTATTCCATAACTGATCTAATTACCGAGCCCATAACCGAGATCTAAATCTAGCTCATAACAGAGGTAATAATCGAGCTCATAAACACGGTTATAATTGAGGTCATAACTGAACCTTTAACCTAGCATATAACCGAGCACATAACCAAGCCAAAATCAATCCCATAACTGATCCTATAACCGAGCTCTTAAATAAGTTTGTAATTGAATTTATAACTGAACTCTTAATCGAGGTTATAATGTAGCTCGTAACCGAAATAAGTTATTCATATTTTACTAATATTTTATATTTTCTAATTTAGCTTTTATATTAGCTCATAACTGAGGTAATAACCGAGCACATAACCACAGTCATAATTGAAGTCATAACCAAACCTTTAAACTTACCCATAACCGAGCCCATAAGCGGGCACATAACCGAGCCAAAACCAAACCCATAACCGAGCTCTTGAACAAGCTTATAATTGAATTTATAATCGTGCTCTTATTCGAGGTTATGATCTAGCTTGTAACTTAAATTAGTTATTTATATTTTATTCATATTTTATATTTTATATTTTATATTTTCTAATTTAGCTTTTATATTTTTATATTTTCTAATTTAGCTTTTATTCCATTACCGATCCAATAACTAGGATCCGAACCTAGCTCATAACTGAGGTAATAACCGAGCACATAACCACGATCATAATTAATGTAATAACCAAACCCTTAACCGAGCCAATAACCGGTCACATAACCGAACCAAAACCAAACACATAACTGATCCAATAACTGAGCCCATTACCGAGCTCTTACACAAGCTTGTAATTGAACTTATAATCGAGGTTATAATCTAGATTGTAACTTAAATTAGTTATTTATATTTTATTCATATTTTACATTTTATATTTTGTATTTTATACTTTATATTTTATAATTTATAATTTATGTTTTATATTTTATTTTATACTTTATATTTTCTAATTTAACCTTTATATTTTATATCCTCTAATTTAGCTTTTATTCCATAACCGATCCAATAACCGAGGTCTAAACTTAGCTCATAATTGAGGTAATAACCGAGCTCATAGAAGAAGCAATTGCACTACCCTTTTATATTTTATACTTCATTCATATTTTATATTTTTCTAATTAGCTTTTATATTAGCTCATAACTGAGGTAGTAACCGAACACATAGCCACGGTCATAATTGAGCTCTTAATCGAGGTTATGATCTAGCTTGTAACTGAAATTAGATACTTATAATTTATTCATATTCTATATTCTATATTTTATAATTTATACTTTATACTTTATGCTTTATATTTTATTTTATATTTTATATTTTATATTTTATTTATATTTTATATTTTATATTTTGTATTTTATATTTTGTATTTTATATTTCATTTATATTTTATATTTTATAATTTATACTTTATGTTTTATTTTTTATATTTTATATTATATTTTACATTTTATCCTTTATACTTATATTTATATTTCATTTATACTTTTTACATTTTATATTTTCTATTTTCTAATTTAGCTTTTATTCCAAAACCGATCCAATAACCGAGCCCATAATCGAGACCTAAACCTAGCTCATAACTGAGGTAATAACCAAGCTAATAACCACGGTCATAATTAAGGTTATAACAAAACCATTAACCCAGCCCATAACCGGGCACATAATCGAGCCAAAACTAAACTCATAACTAATCCAATAACCGAGCCCATAACCGAGCTTTTAAACAAGCTTGTAATTGAATTTATAATTGAGCTCTTAATCGAGATTATTATCTAGCATGTAACCAAAATTAGTTATATTTTGATCGTATTTTATATTTTATATTATATTATATTTTATATTTCATAACAAATTACTACTAAGCCTATAATCAAGATAATTACCAAGCCTATAACCGAGCATTTAACAAAGTCATACGGTACATTATATGCATAATCAAGCAAATAACCTAAACCATAACCGAACCTATAACTGATCCCATAACCGAGGTAATAACCAAGTTCTATAATCTAGATTGTAATTGAGGTAATAACCAAGTTCATAACCCTGATCATAATCGAGGTCATAACCGAGCCATAACTATTCATTGTACGCATGATCGACCCAATAACCTAAACCACAACTGAGCCAATAACCGATCCCATAATCGAGACAATAACAAAGATATACAATGTAGCTCGTAACTGAGGTAATAATCGAGCTCATAACCACGGTCATAACTGAGCCCATAACTTAGCCCATAACGAATCACATAACCAAGCCCATAATGAATCACATAACCAAGCCCATAACCTACTCTAAACCAAGTTCGTAACCAAGTTAATAACTAGGTCAATAACCGATTCCACAACCGAGCCCATAACCTTACCCATAATGTATCCCATAACTGAGCTATTAAACCAACTTGTAACTGAAGTAATAACTGAGCTCTTAGTCAAGAACATAAATAAGATCGTAACCTCAACCTGTAATTGAAAATATTTCCCATAATCAAGCTCATAATTGAGGTCATAAACAAATCTTTAACCTACCCTGTACCCGAGCCAAAACGAGACCTATAACTTATCCCGTAACCGAGCCCAAAACCGAGCACTTAAACAAACTTGTAATTGAATTTATAATTGATCTCTTAATCGAGATTATTATCTACCATTTAACCGAAATTAGTTATTTATATTTTATATTTTATATCTTATGTTTTATATTTTATAATTTAGCTTTTATCCATATCCGAGATCTAAACCTAGCTTATAACTGAGGTAACAACTGAGCTCATAACCACGGTCATAATTGAGATCATAACCGAACCTTTAACCTAGCCCATAACCGAGCCAAAACTAAACCCATAACCAATCTCTTGAACAAGCTTGTAATTGAATTCATAATTGAGCTCTTAATCGAGGTTATGATCTACCTTGTAACTGAAAATATTTAATTATATTTTATATTCTTTAGTTTAGCTTTTATTCCATAACCGATCCAATAACCGAGCCCATAACCGAGCCCATAACTAGGTTCTAAACCTAGCTCATAACTGAAGTAATAACCGTGTTCATAACCACAGTCATAATTGAGGTCATAACCAAACCTTAAACCAAGCTCGTAACCGATCCAAAACTAAACCCATTACTTTCCCATAATCGAGCTCTTAAACAAGCTTGTAATTTAGTTTATAACTAAGGTCTTAGTCGGGGTTATGATCTATCATGTAACCGAAAATAGTTATTTTATTTTATATTTTATAATATAGCTTTTATCCCATAACCAAGATCTAAACCTAGATTATAACTAAAATAATAACCAAGCTCATAACCACGGTCGTAATTGAGGTAATAATCAAACCTTTAACCTAGACCATAACCGAGCTCATAACCGAGCCAAAACTAAACCCATAACTGATCATATAATCGAGCCCATAACAGAGCCTTTAAACAAGCTTGTAATAGAATTTATAACTGAGCTCTTAATCGAGGTTTATCTAGCTTGTAACAAAAATTAGTTATTTATATTTTATTCATATTTTATATATTATAATTTGTATTTTATATTTTATATTTCATATTTTATATTTTATATTTTATATTTTATATTTACAACTGATTGAGGCTGGAGTTCTAGTACATAGAAAGTTTTACTATGCATCGTCATCGTATGAAGATGATGTCCCTGTTATCTTGAGGGTGGTTATGAGTTTGACATCCATCAGATTCTCCTTTATGCTGATTCTCCTTCATGAGTGCTTTGTTTATTTAGGCTCCTCTTGGTAGCTTACTAGTTGTTATGTTTAACTTTTTAGAGTTTTGACAGTTGTACCCTGATTTGTTTAGAGGCAGTAGCATCTATGTTCCATCTTTTGATTAGTGGTTAGGCCACCTTTATTAGCTGCAGAAGGTTATGACCATAACCGGGCACATAACCAAAAACCAAACCCATAACTGATCCCATAACTGAGCTCTTAAACAATCTTGTAATTGAATTTATAATTTAGCTCTTAATCGATGTTATGATCTAGCTTGTAACTGAATTTAGTTATTTATATTTTATTCATATTTTATATTTTATATTTTATATTTTATACTTTATACTTTATATTTTATATTTTATATTTTATATTTTATTTATATTTTAAAATTTATTTTATATTTTACATTTTCAAGTTTATCTTTTATATTTTATATTTTCTAATTTAGCTTTTATTCCATAACTGATCCAATAATCGAGCCCATAACCAAGATCTAAACCTTGCTCATAACTAAGGTAACAACCAAGCACATAACCATGATCATAATTAAGGTCACAACCAAGCATTTAACCTAGCCCAAAACAAGGCACATAACCTAAAACCAAACCCATAACTGAACCCATAACCGAGCTCTTAAACAAGCTTGAAATTATATTTATGATTGAGCTCTTAATCGATGTTATGATCTAGCTTGTAACTGAATTTATCTATTTATATTTTATTCATATTTTATATTTCAAACTTTATATTTTATATTTTACATTTTATTTTTTTATAATTTATAATTTATAATTTCTAATTTAGCCTTTATTCCATAACCGAGCCCATAACCAAGATCTAAACCTAGCTCATAACTGAGGTAATAGCTGAGCACATAACCACGATCATAATTAAGATCATAACCAAATTTTTAACCAAGCCCTTTACCGGGCACATAACCAAGCCAAAATCCAACCCATAACCGAGCCCATAACCGAGCTCTTAAACAAGCTTGTAATTGAATTTATAACTAAGCTCTTAATCGAGTACGATGTAGCTTGTAACCGAAATTAGTTATTTATATTTTATTTCCATTTTATATTTTATATTTTCTAATTTAGCTTTTATATTAGCTCATAACTGAGGTAATAAACGAGCATATAACCATGGTCATAATTGAGGTCATTACCAAACCTTTAACCTAGCCCATAACCGAGCCCATAACCATGCACATAACCAAGCAAAAAACAAACCCATAACTGATCCCATAACCAAGCCCATAACCAAGATCTTAAACAAGCTTGTAATTGAATTTATAACTGAGGTTATAATCGAGGTTACGATCTACCTAGCCCATAATTGAGCCCATAACCGAGATCTAAACCTAGCTCATAACTGAGGTAATAATCAACAAGGCCTTGCGTCTGGATGTCTTTTACGTGTCATACGTACCCGATTAGGCCTTGCGTCCGAATATGTTTAACGTGTCATAGGTACCCGCTCGGTTAGTTAATCCCCACTGGGTGTAGAATCGTTGATGAAGTACCCGATTAGGCTTTGTGTCCGGATGTCTTTTACGTGTCATAGGTACCCGATTAGGATCTGCTTCCAAATGCATTTAATGTGTCATAGGTACCCGCTCGGTTAATTAAACCTTAATGGGTGCATAATCAGTGATGAAGTACCCGATTAAGCCTTGCATCCGGATGTCTTTTACGTGTCATCGGTACCCGATTAGGCATTGCTTCTGAATGTGTTTAACGTGTCATAGGTACCCTCTTGGTTAATTAATCCCTACTGTGTGTAGGATCGTTGATGAAGTACCCGATTGTGCTTTGCGTCCGGATGTCTTTTATGTGTCATAGGTACCCGATTAGGACTGCGTCCAAATGTTTTTAACATGTCATAGGTAGCCGCTCGGTTAATTAATCCCAACTGGGTGCAGAATCATTGATGAAGTACCCGATTAGGCCTTGCGTCCTAATGTCTTTTACGTGTCATAGGTACCCAATTAGGCCTTACTTTCTAATGTGTTTAACATGCCATGGGTACCCGCTCGGTTAATTAATCCCTAATGGGTGTAGAATCGCAAATGAAGTACCTAATTAGGCTTTGCGTCCGGATGTCTTTTACATGTCATAGGTACACAATTAAGCCTTGCATCCAAATGTGTTTAACATGTAATAGGTACCCGCTCGGTTAATTAATTGCTGCTGGGTGCAGAATCGTAGATGAAGTACCCGATTGGGCCTTGCATCCGGATGTCCTTTACGTGTCATAGGTACCCGATTAGGCCTTTTGTCCGAATGTGTTTAACGTGTCATAGGTACGCACTCAACTAATTAATCCCTACTGGGTGTAGAATCGTTGATGAAGTACCCGATTAGACCTTGCATCCAGATGTCTTTTACGTGTCATAGGTACCCGATTAGGCCTTGAGTCTGAATGTGTTTAACGTACCATATGTACCCGCTCGGTTAATTAATCCCTACTGGGTGTATAATTGCTGATGAAGCACCCAATTAGGCCTTGCGTCCAGAAGTCTTTTACATGCTATAGGTACTCGATTTGGCCTTGCGTCCGAATGTATTTAAGTGTCATAGGTATCCGCTTGTTTAATTAATCCCTACTGGGTGTAAAATCATTAATGAAGTACCCGATCAGCCCTTACGTCCGAATGTCTTTTACGTGTCATAGGTACCCGATTAGGCTTTGCGTCCAGATGTCTTTTACGTGTCATAGGTACCCGGTCGGTTAATTAATCCGAAATGGGTATAGAATCGTTGGTGAAGTACCCGGTTATGCCTTGCATCCGGATGTCTTTTACGTGTCATAGTTACCGGATTTGGCCTTGCATCCGAATGTGTTTAACCTGTCATAGGTACCCGCTCGGTTAACTAATCCCTACTGGTGTAGAATCGTTGATGAAGTACCCGATTAGGCCTTGCGTCTAGATGTCTTTTAAGTGTCATAGGTACCCGATTAGGCCTTCCCTCCAAATGTCATTTATTTGTCATCGGTAGCCGCTCGGTTAATTAATCCCTACTAGGTGTAGAACCGTTAATGAAGTACCTAGTTAGGCTTTGCATCCACGTGTTTTTACGTGTAATTGGTACCCAATTAGACCTTGTGCTTGGATTTCTTTTACGTGTCATAGGTACACGATTAGGTCTTCCGTCCGGATTTCTTTTACGCGTCATAGGTTGCTCGTAACTGATGTAATAACTGAGCTCATAACCACGGTCATAATCGAGGTTATGTTTTAGCTCTTAAACAAGTTTGTAATTGAATTTATAACCGAGACCATAACCAAGCTCATAATTTAGGTCATAACCAAACCTTTAAAATTCATAATCGAGCACATAACCTAACCAAAATTAAACCCATAACCGATCCTATAACAAAGCCAATAACCAAGCACTTAAAATAAGGTTAATCCTTGAGTTTGGTTCTCAGTCCGGCACGAGTCACGCTCGATAAACTTGGTAGCTTGTTTATGTTGTTTGTGTATTCAGCGATGGTATATAGGAAAAGGAGGCCCAAGTTTTTATCTGATTTTGGTATATGTTGATCTGTATTTGTTTGAGTTTAGCTTATTATTTTCGGGTTTTTCGATGTTGTTTTAGTGCACGTTTACTTTTATAGGCTGAGGAGTAGTACTTTAATTTGCTCATCTCCAAATCCTACTTATCGTTGATGATTCTTTTGGCTTGCGCTGCTTTCCTTCATCTATCGAATACTGTATTTATCCAATTGAATAAACAGTATCAGAAATTGTAAAGTAGAGTAATATGAATACAGAAATAAAGATTTTGAGGCTTTCCTTAGCAATCTCCTTAATTTTATTCATTTTATCATATTTTATATTTTATATATTATACTTTATATTTTATACTTCATATTTTATATTTTATATTTTGTACTTTATACTTTATATTTTATATTTTCTTATTTAGTTTTACTCCATAACCAATCCAATAACTGAGACCGTAACCGAGATCCAAATCTAGCTTCTAACTATGGTAATGACTGAGCTAATAACCATAGTCATAATTGAGGTCATAACCAAACCTTTAACCGAGACCATAACTAAACCAGAACCAAGCCTATAACTAATCCCATAACCGAAGAAATAACTGAGATCTATATTGTGTCTCGTAACTAAGGTAATAACAAAGCTCATAACCACGTTCATAATCGAGGTCTAAACCTATCCCATAACCTAGCTCATAATCGATCTAAAACCAAACCCATAACTGAGCTCTTAAACAAGTTTGTAATTGAATTTATAACTGAGCTCTTAATCGAGGGTATGATTTAGCTTTCAACCGAAATTAGTTATTTATATTTTATATTTTATATTTTATATTTTCTAACTTAGCTTTTATTCCATAACTGATCCAATATCCTAACCCATAATCGAGATCTAAACTTAGTTTGTAATTGAGATAATAACTAAGCACATAATGTAATAACCCGAAAATCCAAGCCAATTTAAAATTTTTATTTTGGCTATTTTAGCGAATTTTGAATATTTAAAATAGATTATTTTAAATAATAACGAGGAGAAATTTATTTTGAATAGAATTCGAACGTATATATTTATACAGCTCGATGTTAGAATATAAATATTTATTTATAATTATAAAAGGAATTGAAAATGGCGCGGTAGTTCGATAATTCAATTTCAAACTTCAAATGAATGTACAGGATTTAAAATAAACCGGATTTTAGCGAAACCAAAAATATTAGGATCTAATTGAGAATATCTTTCCAACGAATCTGGAAAATCAAAATTTCATAGCGGGAATCAAAAGATATGCCCAGTTGAAAATTCAGAATAGTCGCTATGGAATTTCGGCCCTTAAAAATGGAAATTTTGCAAACGACCTCGGATTTTGACGAAACAACTATTGTTGGATCCGCGATGTCAAATTATTGCTAGATTCCAAATTTCATAATTTTTCGAATCAGTATGTGAGCGTGGCAAAGGAAAACGCGTTTGACTAGTTTCAGTTGATTTTAATCAACTGGAAAATGGCCATTTTTCAAATGGTCTCAGAATTTGACGAAATCAGTTTTGTTAGGACCGTATCGTCAATACGAAGCTAGAAAATATTTTTTGGGAAATTTTCTGGTTAGTATGTGGCCCCGGTAAATTGAAAGTGAAAATTAGTGTCACATCCTTAAAACTAAACCTAATTAAGCCTACATCCCTCCGTTCTAGAACATATAAAATACATCCCTATTTTTAAACATCGGCTAATTTGTTTCCAGCCCTGCCCTTTTCGCAATTAAAGGTGCGATTAATTAGGTTCAAAGTCCACGTTATACGTATTTTCACTATCCAGAAACATATTTTCACATCTCCATGGCGGCGTCGTCACTGATAAAAAAATTGACTTTGGGTTTTGTCGATCGTTGCTTGATTTATGTAATGGATTTTACTTCAGCGAGGTAATTTACACTTTTTATTGAAAAAAAATCTTATTCGTGTATTAATTTTTGTTTTGATTTTTATTGATTGATTATTCTGATGTTCTATTTCTTGTCGAGTTTTGTTAATGGATAATTTAGTCATTGTATAAGGTATTATAGTTGTTTTTGATCATACAGCCGTATGTATGAATTTCTCAATTTATTTGTTTTTCTATTACGAATTCGTGTATAAAAGTATGCAGTTGCTGTGAATTTTAGCATACCATTATGCAACTATTTGGTGGAATACGTGCTTACTGGTGTCTTGCATTTTATTCAGGAAAATTGTGTGTTATTGTGCATATATTCTGTACATATGCATTGAAATATGCAAATCCATTGAATATCTATTTGTATGCGTGATTGACGAAAAGGTTGCACAGGTGTATTTGTACATATGCATTTTTAATTTTTAATTTTCAGCATTTCTGTTAAAAAGTTGCATACAAATATTCATCTATTGTTAATATATGCATTTAAATTTGCATTTATTATTGTCTGATAAAAAGTTAAATATGCAGATATTTAAAATTTTGTTCTGTAAACATAAGGATGTACTGCCGAATAATTTGTAAAATCTCTATATTTTTTATTCTGTTGTACTTAGATGAATAAATTTATGCATGTTTTCAGCATTTCTGTTAAAACGTTACATACAAATATGCAACGTTTGTTAATATATGCATATCTGCATTCAAGTTTTTACAGACGTGCAGAAAAACAGATATTTAAAATATATGCATATTTATATGCATATATCTTTAATACTTGCATATGCATATGCAGATATTATTGTTATTTTGCTGAATTGTATGCATGTATTTATATAAATCTGCAGTTGTTTATTTAATTTGATTATTGCACATTACGCTTATTAATGTTGATTTTCTTCTTTGTCTAACAGTGTTCCGACGGATATTGGTGTATTGGTGTTATTGAAGCTTGGGAATGAATGCCTGAACGTCCACCTCCTTCCAAAAGACCATAAGATCTGCTTTGTTATCAAATTTTATTTTTAATACACTTGTTTTAGTGTTCAGATTCACCATTTGTTGTAATCATTTATCTGATGTAATAAAATCAGTTCAGTATTTTGTTGTACATTAGTTTTTGATTGCCTTTTTTTTATGCTGAAATGTTTGCAAATAATAGTTATATTTGAATAAATGTATGCAGTATTTTTAAACATTCCTTTACCTCAGTTGTACAAAATGTATGCAGGTATTTCTCGACTACTTGTGCAAATTCATGTAGTACTATGAAATTATTCCACATAAATGCATAAATGTATGCAAGTTTGGAAACTATATACACGCAATTAGTTTTTGAAAAGTTTGCATATTCGTATGCAATTAATAAGAATAATTTCATATAATTATGCTAGTAATTTAATTATGCAATTCAAATATGCGAATTTTCATAATATTTCATACAAAGATGCTAATATTTTGAATAAATGCACAACAGTAAGCAAAAATTCCAAATTATCATATAGAACCAAAGTAACTTCAAGCACTACGTAATATGAACTCGTACTTCATTTTCGTGGCTAATAATCAACGGACAGTAGTTTGAAAAGGAAAAAACTCTAAACAGGACTATTAGGATGATGATCCACAATTCTTTTTCGTAATTATTAATCAACAGAGCGACCGTTTTGCAAAATTGTGGGAATGTGGCTACAAGCGAGATAAAAGGAGCGATCGATCTGTGTAAATGACGAGGAATCTCTATTGGAGTGATCGAATGTTTTGCAGAATTGTAGGATTAGGATTTCCAGCGAGATAATAGGAGGGATTGACTGAGTACATGCTGACGAATGGTTGTTGGATCTGGAAATCCAGCGAGATAATGTGAGATAATAGGAGGGATTTCCAGCGAGTTTGTTTCCAGCGGAAGAGTAGATCTGGAAATTTTTGAGTGGAACTTCAAAAATAGGGATGTATTTTATATTATTTTTATCAACGGTTTTTTTTATATTTTGAAACTTAATAGAGACTTGTAAAAAACGCACCCAAATTGAAATATGCGTTCAAATTCAATATATAGAGTTATATTTTGATTAAACGAAAACTGATCGAAATGGTCGAATCAGCCTACGAAACATATCCCATTGTGTTCGGAATGGGGGTAATTAGCTATGGACGACAGGCGGTGGGTCTCATTTTGAGATCGAAATAAAAAGATGCTTTTTGAAAGTAAATAAATTAAATATATATAAATATCTCATTACCCCCCTTCGTTCTTAACAGAAAGAAGATTAAAAAAAAACCTAGACAAATCTGCCACGCGCCCCCTGTCGGAGCCGCCACCGCCGCAACCTACCTCCCTCCACCTCAGATCGGCGCACCGCCCTCCTCCCCTCTCTCTCCTCTTCAGCGATGCTTCCCCCCTTTTCCCCAATCGATGAAACCCCCGAGACCCAAATTCAGTCGCGCCCCTTTTTCTGGCCACCGCCGCACCGAGCTCCGGAGCCCCGCCACTAGCTGCCAGCAAACGCCACCCTCGAGCCTCCCCTACCCTGCGCGCAAGCCCTCCACCCGCCTACAGTCCCCAGCGCCCCCTATAGGTTAGTTTTTAATTTTTAAATTATTCATTTACTTGTTTTAATTCGATTTTCAATGAAATGAAATAAAGTTAGGATTTTTATGTTGTTAAGAATATAATTTTTAACCCATGAGGAAAGTAAAAAAATATGATTTTTATATTGCTAGAGTAATAAAAATATGGGTTTTAGTGGTATAAATATTGGAACCTCTAACAAAGAAAAGAAACAATTTTTGATTAATAGAAAGCTTGAAAACTTTATATTTAAAAAGGCAAAAACTTTATATATTGAATAACGAAGTAAAAATTCGATTTTTATATATTGAATAGCATAGTAAAAATTCGATTTTTATATATTGAATAGCAAAGTAAAATTTTGATTTTTATATATTGAATAGCAAAGTAAAAATTCGATTTTTATATATTGAATAGCAAAGTAAAATTTTGATTTTTATATATTGAACAGCAAAGTAAAAATTCGATTTTTATATATTGAATAATAAAGAAAAAAAATTCGATTTTTATATATTGAATAGCAAAGTAAAAATTCGATTTTTATATATTGAATAGCAAATTAAAAATTCGATTTTTATATATTGAATAGCAAAGAAAAAAATTCGACTTTTATATATTGAATAGCAAAGAAAAAATTTCGATTTTTATATATTGAATAGCAAAGTAAAAATTCGATTTTTATATATTGAATAGCACAGAAAAAATTCGATTTTTTTATATTGAATAGAAAAGTAAAAATTCAATTTTTATATATTGAATAGCAAAGTAAAAATTCGATTTTTATATATTGAATAGCAAAGAAAAAAATTCGACCTTTGTATACGAAGTAGAAATATAAAAATATAATTTTTATATAGAAAGAAGCGTTGTAAAAATATATGAAGTAGAAATAAAAAATACGATTTTTATTTATTGAATGAAGTGATAAAAATATAATTTTTATTTGAACAACATGAAAAGAACTGCATTGGAATATCAAGTAGATCCAAACTGTTCAGCAGTTCAGAAGCAAAGCACGGCGGAGTGGAACCCTCTGTGAGAACTTCTCACCTTTTAATTTTATTTTCTAGTTAAAATATATACTAGGATGCAGACGGTGTTTAGTAGCACCCGACACCCGTCGTCCACAGACCATGGACGGCTTGTATGCTTGTTTGTTTGATTTTGATGTGTAGTTTATTGTGTGATGTGATGTGAAACGAAATAAAATATTATATAGTTAAAAATATTTTATAGTTGAAAATAGAACTTTTAACGTGTATATAAAATAAATATTTATAAACAAATCGGAGATTTGTTTATATACACTGATTTGATTGATATTGATTGGGACGATAAATTTTACACATCGCCCAACTGCACAAATAAAATCTGTATTTCATTGTTTGAAACCCCATACGGGTATTGGGATGATATATGACATACACTAATCCCAATAATTAGTTGTATGTCGATCGATTGATTGACAGACTGTTATAAGCGTTAAATACTTATATTTGATGCTTATACAGTGTAGAATGCACTTTGGATGATGGTTGATTATTCGTCATTGTTGATATATACATGCGTTGTATGGAGATCCATAGAAATAAAATCTATGGTAATTGATTGGGCTTCATTCCAGTTTTGAATAGAAATATTTGAAATAGAAATATTTGAAATAGAAATATTTGAAAAAAAAGAAATATTTGAAATAGAATATTCGAAAATAGAAATATATGAAGCCGTGTTGATTAGATTGACGCCATTTTGATGTGAATGATATTTATATCGATTTTATTCATTTTATAATGAATATCGAAATTGATTTCAAAATCTGATATTTTGAAAAGAATTAGAATTCGAATTGAAATTGAATAGAAATGAATTCGAATTGAAATTGAATAGAAATGAATTCGAATTGAAATTGAATAGAAATGAATTCGAAGTGAAATTGAATAGAAATGAATTCGAATTGAAATTGAATAGAAATGAATTCGAATTGGAATTGAATAGAAATGTATTCGAATTGGAATTGAATAGAAATGAATTCGAATTGGAATTGAATAGAAATGAATTCGAATTGAAATTGAATAGAAATGAATTCGAATTGAAATTGAATGGAATTGAAGACGAACTAAAATTGAAGTAAAAATCGATTTGAATTGAAATCAATTTGAAATGAATTTAAATCGAATTTATAAGGAAAAATTCAATTTCGATTTGAATTTGAAAAGAAGTTGAAATCGTTTTGAAAACGGATTTAAAACGATTTATATAATACGTTTTAAAAGGAAATCGACGAAGTATATATTATATATATAATATAATGGCCTGAATAGAACGCGCCGCGCGGCGGCAGTTCGTGAATTTCGACCATTGACTTCGAATTGACGTTGCGGGTGATCCGAATGTCGGATTCTTCTCAAACCGGAACCGTTGGGTTCGTATCGAAAAGAGCTTTCTAGCGAATATTAGAAATTTGAAATCTAACGGTTGTATTTGGAATTATGTCCAAATCAAATTTGGAAAAGGTCGCTGTAAGTTCAGTTCGATGGCCGTTGATCGAAATCGACTGTACGGGCCTTGATAAAATTATTAAAAATATCAATAATTTGTGTAAAATCAAAAGAAATAATTTGTGAAGAACTGGGATGAAAAACTCCATATTTGAAAAGATAAAAATAGATTTTTATCGAAATGAACTAGTTTTGGACAAGAATAATAATTTATTTATTTTTAAAAGAAATAAAGTGGATTTGAAATGGTTTTGAAAATAACCAGAACTTCCAATAATTGAATTGGAATGGATTTGAATCGAAATTGTCTTCGGAATATTTTGATGTTGGATTTCGTGATGATACAGATATTGTTATGGGAATTTGAAAGATATATTAATATCGTTATTTCCTATACGATATTTGTTGGTCGTAGAATTTGATATTGAATATAAGACGATATATTTTCTATTCAGAGCCTTGTTTTTAATATCAAATGTGATTTGAGTTTGTCGTGAATGGTGACTTCAATAATACTTTTCTTAAACCCAATTGAGAAAAATATTAGATCTTATTATTTAGATTTAATGAAGTGTACCAATTAAATGGTATTTAATTGGAATTGAATTTGAATTTGAATTGATTTTTGGGTTTATCGTGAATGGTGTTTTAAATAACACTTGTTCTTTAACCCGATAATGAATTGAATGTGATTTTGGGTTTATAGTGAACTGTGTTTTAAATGACATTGGTTCTTCAAGCCAGTTAAAGACAGGATATTGATTTCTGTAAAGATTAAAACTAAGCGGAGTTTTAATGAATCTTTAATTAGATTGAAATGATCGTGAATGGAGTATCACCATTTTTGCTCCTAGCGATAGTTAAATCTTTAATTAGATTTGAACGGGAAATGGAAATTTAATTTACCGATAACACCGTGGTGTTTGATATGAAGTATGACCAGTTTTACTTCAAGGGATGAATATGTTGGGATTGGGAAATAAAATAAATGATTACTTCAGTGTGGTTCGCTAATCCCGACTAGTTTGAATTGATATTCAAAGAAGATTAAAGAATAAATTTAAAGAATTTATCTTTGATAAAATTGATGGGAACTTTTCCCAGTATAAAAATATTTGAATAAAAGAATATTCTGAATTGGAACGAGGCGTATGTTGTGTTTGTGCAACACTTGTTCAATATATACATAAGTTATTCAGAAATACCGGGTTTATCCCATTCTAAATGACTGATTCGACGTGGTGTCGAAGATGAAGACAGTGGTTGAAGACCGGAGGTCTTCACGTTGTTTGGATAATTACTAATGATCTTGATTGGACCGTAAACCCAAGAGGAGGGAATCAGTTGGTGGTCGTCCAGACGTACTTGGAGATCGATGGATATGCGGGGTATTAGGTGCCTCCGGTTTTGTTCAGACCCAGAACGAACTTGTAAATTGACTGTGTGTCTGACATTGGATTTTATTCTGTGTTATTGATTTCTATTAATTATATATTTGTTTGTCGGCAGAGAATTTATTCTCTTGCTTAACGCCCTTCTCTGAGACGTACGAGCTCAGGGGTTATATATTGATGGATATCAAACGCATGGAGTGAATTGCCTGAGTGGCATGCCTAAGTGGCAGATGATCAAGGCTTTTGTTAAAAAGCAGAGTCTTGTGGTGGATGATCAAAGCACGTCCTATGTGGCATAGCTTTGTGTAGCGTTAATTCGCGAGCCTCACACCCCGGTTTTGAACCAAAAACGGGAGAGGACCTCAGGGAGGACATGCGTTTCTTTCTAGCTAGAAGTGGCGTCAGTGGTTTTACACGCCCTGACGAGTTTGACTTATGTGGTTGTTGCTGTTGCGAGGCGCCTCGGATATATCGTTCGTTCTCGAACCGATGGAGTCATTCGTTGGCTCATTTGCGCTCCATAGGGTAGGGAGGCGTCTTGTCCAGGGTTTAAGTTTAATCCACATTGAGTGGACCGGCCCTGACGGTCCAAGGTGCACTCGAGCTCTGTATCCTGAGACATGGTAGGCTAGATTGTCTCGAATTCAGTGAGGACTATCTTTTGCCTCGGTTCATAGATGGAAATCCAATTTCCAAATACGTGATTTTGTGGTTTTAATTGTAGAACTAGTATGGTGACATGATATATGGTACCCATGCCTTCTATGATTGATACTTATGATTTGAAGTTGTTTTATACACTATGCACCTTAATAGCATCAAATGATTTGTTTTAAATGTACTAAGCATGTTTGGCTATTATAAGGGAAAACCCTATCCCCCGGCTCGCGTTGCACTGTGTGATAGGACCTGGGTCTTATAATAGCTTCATTTTTCCAAAAAACATTGCGTTGGTTTGTTATATGCACTGGTATTCTTGGGAGGAAACCCGTTCCGTGTTATACGGCGTGGTCCCTTGATATATCTGATTTAAAGTAAAGTTTTAAATAACTGTTTTAGTTCTCACACTAGTCACATGACTGACCTGGAGTTTATTGTTTTAACCTAAACTCTGGGTGCCCTTATTTTGACACGGGAAGCTAGTAGTTTTGGTTTTGCAGATTTATATACGCAGGATCCTGGTTTACGGCTGGAACGATATCCGGAAAGCTTTGTATCCGTATATCTCCTTCAGCTGTGTTTTGTATTATTTTCCGCTGCTTTGCAAATTATTGAAATCTCTGATGTTTTCTGTGTAATATTTATTCATTTATATTCTGTATATTCTTGTATTCTGATGGAATTGTTGTAATATACAATGAAATGTTCTTCCGTCTGCATTCTAATTTGTTGTGTTCTCAAAACAATCAGGCGTTTCGAACGGTCTTGATCGGTTTAGCGACTGATTCGGATCGAGCGGAATTCCTTGTTGTTACATTTGGTATCAGAGCTTTGGTTTACAAAGCTCAGAGAACAAGACACGTTAGAACCATACGAAAGAATTCATCAGAAATTGGATTAGTAATATCCAATGGGAATGACTCGTTAGAAATGGGATCAGTAGTATCCTAGAACGAGTGTGAAGAGTGTGTTTTTGAAATAAAAACAAGTTTTGTTTTGAAAATTTAAAATCAATTATTCGTATTTGATTATTTATTTTATATTGATTTGGACTATCCAGTATATAAATATTTTGTATATACGTCTGATCCACGTGTATTTGAAGTTTTAATTTACTGGATAGATATAGAATCATGCTCTAGTCGCCCGGAGATGACTCTGATGAAACTGGTGATTGACATGTCAGCATCAGTAGTTTATGTTCGAGTTTCGAAGGTGGGATTTCTATATATTTCCAATTGACTGGTGTGAGAACCAAAATTAGATAAGGCCTATTGTTGTGAATTAGCACCAAAAATGTGATTTTTGACTATATATCAAATTTATGAATTTGAAATGATAATTCACCAAATGATTGCTGATTGTGTTATCTGATTATAGTTTGATTAATTGAAATGTTGAACCTTTAGCCAAATTGAACCAAATAGTGGATTGTATTGAAAATTTGCCGCATATGCTTGCATATACATGTGTATCCATTGAACAGGTCATAGCAAAGAGGCTAGAGCAGAGGAATAAAATTGTTTGCCCGACAAATAGGTACATGTTTATTGTATTTCATGAGTTTTGGGTGATTTTATGAGCCGATTGGCTTTTTCTTTTGGATTGAAGAAGGCCATGGGAGTTTATATGAAATATCCCGAAGTCCCTGGTGCAGGGGAGGTTATGGCGAAATTTTTCGGAAATTTAGGGTGTTAGCCAAAATTTTGAAAAAATTGAAAAGTTCTTAGAAACTGAAAAGTTGAAGAACTTAAGCCGTAGTGAAAATACTGGAAAGTTGAGTTGATTTGTTAAACAACTTCCGGCTTCGTTCCTTTTCGGGGACGAAAAGTTTTAAGTGGGGGAGATTGCAATAACCCAAAAATCCGAGCCAATTTAAATTTTTTATTTTGGCTATTTTAGCGAATTTTGAATATTTAAAATAGATTATTTTAAATAATAACGACGAGAAATTTATTTTGAATAGAATTCGAACGTATATATTTATACAGCTCGACGTTAGAATATAAATATTTATTTATAATTATAAAAGGAATTGAAAATGGCGTGGCAGTTCGATAATTCAGTTTCAAACTTCAAATGAATGTACAGGATTTAAAATAAACCGGATTTTAGCGAAACCAAAAATATTAGGATCTAATTGAGAATATCTTTCCAACGAATCCGAAAAATTGAAATTTCATAGCGGGAATCAAAAGATATTCCCAGTTGAAAATTCAGAATAGTCGCTATGTAATTTCGGTCCT
The DNA here is from genome assembly GCA_030737875.1 of Allium sativum. Taxonomy (NCBI): domain Eukaryota; kingdom Viridiplantae; phylum Streptophyta; class Magnoliopsida; order Asparagales; family Amaryllidaceae; genus Allium; species Allium sativum. The sequence goes on from CM060913.1 coordinate 187,968,852, forward strand.
TAAAAATGGAAATTTTGCAAACGACCTCGGATTTCGATGAAACCACTTTTGTTGGATCCGCGATGTCAAATTATTCCAAATTTCATAATTTTTGGAATCAGTATGTGAGCGTGGCAAAGGAAAACGTGTTTGACCAGTTTTAGTTGATTTTAATCGACTGGAAAATGGCCATTTTTCAAACGGTCTCAGAATTTGACGAAATCGGTTTTGTTAGGACCGTATCATCAATACGAAGCTAGAAAATATTTTTTGGGAAAATTTCTAGTTAGTATGTGGCCCCGGTAAATTGAAATGTGCGTTCAAATTCAATATATAGAGTTATATTTTGATTTAAACGAAAACTGATCGAAACCATCGAATCAACCTACGAAACATATCCAATTGTGTTCGGAATGGGGGTAATTATCTATGGACGACAGGCGGTGGGTCTCGTTTTGAGGTCGAAATAAAAAGTCGCCTTTTGAAAGTAAATAAATTAAATATATATAAATATCTCATTACCCCCCCTTCGTTCTTAACAGAAAGAAGGTAAAAAAAACCCTAGACAAATCTGCCTCGCGCCCCCTGTCGGAGCCACCATCGCCGCTACCTACCCCCTCCACCTCAGATCAGCGCACCGCCCTCCTCCCCTCTCTCTCCTCTTCAGCGACGCTTCCCCCCTCTTCCCCAATCGATGAAACCTCCGAGACACAAATTCAGTCGCGCCCCTTTTTCTGGCCACCGCCGCACCGAGCTCAGGAGCCCCGCCACTAGCGGCCAACAAACGCCACCCCCGAGCCTCCCCTACCCTGCGCGCAAGCCCTCCACCCGCTTACAGTCCCCAGCGCCCCCTATAGGTTAGTTTTTAATTTTTAAATTATTCATTTACTTGTTTTAATTCGATTTTCAATGAAATGAAATAAAGTTAGGATTTTTATGTTGTTAAGAATATAATTTTTAACCTATGAGGAAAGTAAAAATATGATTTTTATATTGCTAGAGTAATAAAAATAGGGTTTTAGTGGTATAAATATAGGAACTCTTACAAAGAAAAGAAATGATTTTTGATTAACAGAAAGCTTGAAAATTTTATATTTAAAAAGGCAAAAACTTTATATATTGAATAACGAAGTAAAAATTCGATTTTTATATATTGAATAGCAAAGTAAAAATTCGATTTTTATATATAGAATAGCAAAGTAAAAATTCGATTTTTATATATTGAATAGCAAAGTAAAAATTCGATTTTTATATATTGAATAGCAAAGTAGAAATTCGATTTTTATATAATGAATAGCAAAGTAAAAATTCGATTTTTATATATTGAATAGCAAAGAAAAAATTCGATTTTTATATACTGAATAGCAAAGTAAAAATTCGATTTTTATATACTGAATAGCAAAGTAAAAATTCGATTTTTATATATTGAATAGCAAAGTAAAAATTCGATTTTTATATATTGAATAGCAAAGAAAAAAATTCGATTTTTATATATTGAATAGCAAAGTAAAAATTCGATATTTATATAATGAATAACAAAGTAAAAATTCGATTTTTATATATTGAATAGCAAAGAAAAAAATTCGATTTTTATATATTGAACAGCATAGAAAAAATATTCGATTTTTATATATTGAATAGCAAAGAGAAAAATTCGATTTTTATATATTGAATAGCAAAGAAAAAAATTCGTTTTTTATATATTGAATAGCAAAGTAAAAATTCAATTTTTATATATTGAATAGCAAAGAAAAAATTCGATTTTTATATATTGAATAGCAAAGTAAAAATTCGATTTTTATATATTGAATAGCAAAGTAAAAATTCGATTTTTATATATTGAATAGCAAAGAAAAAAATTCGATCTTTGTATATGAAGTAGAAATATAAAAATATAATTTTTATATAGAAAGAAGCGTTGTAAAAATAGATGAAGTAGAAATAAAAAATACGATTTTTATTTATTGAATGAAGTGATAAAAATATAATTTTTATTTGAACAGCATGAAAAGAACTGCATTGAATAACAAGCAGATCCAAGCGGTCAAGCAGTTTAGAAGCAAAGCACGGCGGAGTGGAACCCTCTGTGAGAACTTCTCACCTTTTAATTTTATTTTCTAGTTAAAATATATACTAGGATGCAGACGGTTTTTAGTAGCACCCGACACCCGTCGTCCACAGACCATGGACGGCTTGTATGCTTGTTTGTTTGATTTTGATGTGTAGTTGATTGTGTGATGTGATGTGAAACGAAATAAAATATTATATAGTTGAAAATAGAATTTTTAACATGTATATAAAATAAATATTTATAAACAAATCGGATATTTGTTTATATACACTGATTTGATTGATATTGATTGGGACGATAAATTTTTCACATCGCCCAACTGCACAAATAAAATCTGTGTTTCATTGATTGAAACCCCACATGGGTATTGGGATGATATATGTCATACACTAATCCCAATAATTAGTTGTATGTCGATCGATTAATTGACAGACTGTTATAAGCGTTAAATACTTATATTTGATGCTTATACAGTGTAGAATGCACTTTGGATGATGGTTGAAATTCGTCATTGTTGATATATACATGCGTTGTATGGAGAACCATAGAAATAAAATCTATGGTAATTGATTGGGCTTCATTCCAGTTTTGAATAGAAATATTTGAAATAGAAATATTTGAAAAAAAGAAATATTTGAAATAGAATATTCGAAAATAGAAATATATGAAGCCGTGTTGATTAGTTTGACGCCATTTTGACGTGAATGATATTTATATTGATTTTATTCATTTTATAATGAATATCGAAAGTGATTTCAAAATATGATATTTTGAAAAGAATTATAATTCGAATTGAAATTGAATATAAATGAATTCGAATTGAAATTGAATAGAAATGAATTTGAATTGAAATTGAATAGAAATGAATTCGAAGTGAAATTGAATAGAAATGAATTTGAAGTGAAATTGAATAGAAATGAATTCGAATTGAAATTGAATAGAAATGATTTCGAATTGGAATTGAATAGAAATGAATTCGAATTGAAATTGAATAGAAATGAATTCGAATTAAAATTGAATAGAAATGAATTCGAATTGAAATTGAATGGAATTGAAGACAAACTGAAATTGAAGTAAAAATCGATTTGAATTGAAATCAATTTGAAATGAATTTAAATCGAATTTATAAGGAAAAATTCAATTTTGATTTGAATTTGAAAAGAAGTTGAAATCGTTTTGAAAACGAATTTAAAACGATTTATACAATACATTTTAAAAGGAAATCGACGAAGTATACATTATATATATTATATATATAATATAATGGCCTGAATAGAATGCGTTGCGCTGCGGCAGTTCGTGAATTTCGACCATTGACTTCGAATTGACGTTGCAGGAGATCCGACCGTCGGATTCTTCTCAAACTGGAACCATTGGGTTCGTATCGAAAAGAGCTTTCTAACGAATATTAGAAATTTGAAATCTAACGGTTGGATTTGGAATTATGTCCAAATCAAATTTGGAAAAGGTCGATGTAAGTGCAGTTCGATGGCCGTTGATGGAAATCGACTGTACGGGCCTTGATAAAATTATTAAAAATATCAATAATTTGTGTAAAATCATAAGAAATGATTTGTGAAAAATTGGGATGAAAAACTCCATATTTGAAAAGATAAAAATAGATTTTTATCGAAATGAACTAGTTTTGAACTAGAATAACAATTTATATATTTTTAAAATAAATAAAGTGGATTTGAAATGGTTTTGAAAATAACCAGAACTTCCAATAATTAAATTGGAATGGATTTGAATCGAAATTGTCTTCGGAATATTTCGATGTTGGATTTCGTAATGATACAGATATTGTTATGGGAATTTGAAAGATATATTAATATCATTATTTCCAATACGATATTTGTTGGTCGTAGAATTTGATATTGAATATAAGCCGATATATTTTCTATTCAGAACCTTGTATTTAATATCAAATGTGATTTGAGTTTGTCGTGAATGGTGTCTTCAATAATACTGTTCTTAAACCCAGTTGAGAAAAAGCTTATATCTTTTTATTTAGATTTAATGAAGTGTACCAATTATTTAATTGGAATTGAATTTGAATTGATTTTTGGGTTTATCGTGAACGGTGTTTTAAATGACACTTGTTCTTTAACCCGATAATGAATTGAATGTGATTTTGGGTTTATAGTGAACCGTGTTTTAAATGACATTGGTTCTTCAACCCAGTTAAATACAGGATATTGATTTCTGTAAAGATTAAAACTAAGTGGAGTTTTAATGAATCTTTAATTAGATTGAAATGATCGTGAATGGAGTATCACCAGTTTTGCTCCTGGCTATAGCTAAATCTTTAATTAGATTTGAACGGGAAATGGTAATTGAATTTACTGATAACACCGTGGTGTTAGATATGAAGTATGACCAGTTTAACTTAAAGGGGTAAATAGGTTGGGATTGGGAAATAAAATAAATGATTACTTCGGTGTGGTTTGCTAATCCCGACTAGTTTGAATTGATATTCAAAGAAGATTAAAGAATAAATTTAAAGAATTTATCTTTGATAAAATTAATGTTAACTTTTCCCAAAGTATAAGAATATATGAATAAAATAATATTCTGAATTGGAATGAGGCATATGTTGTGTTTGTGTAACACTTGTTTAATATATACGTAAGTTATTCAGAAAGACCGGGTTTATCCCATTCTGAATAATTGATTCGACGTGGTGTCGAAGATGAAGACGATGGTTGAAGACCCGAGGTCTTCACGTCGTTTGGATAATTACTGATGATCTTGATTGGGCCGTACACCCAAGAGGAGGGAATCAGTTGGTGGTCGTCCAGACGTACTTGGAGATCGATGGATATACGGGGTACTAGGTGCCTCCGGTTTCGTTCAGACCCAGAACGAACTTGTAAATGGACTATGTGTCTGACATTGGATTTTATTCTGTGTGATTGGTTTCTATTAAATATATATCTGTTTGGCGGCGGAGAATTTATTTTCTTGCTTAACGCCTTTCTCTGAGACGTACGAGCTCAGGGGTTATATATTGATGGATATCAAACGCATGGAGTGAATTGCCTGTGTGGCATGCCTAAGTGGCAGATGATCAAGGCTTTTGTTGAAAAGCAGAGTCTTGTGGTGGATGATCAAAGCACGGCCTATGTGGCATAGCTTTGTGTAGCGTTGATTCGCGATCCTCACACCCCGGTTGTGAACCAAAAACGGGAGAGGACCTCAGGGAGGACATGCGTTTCTTTCTAGCTAGAAGTGGCGTCAGTGGTTTTACACGCCCTGACGAGTTTGACTTATGTGGTTGTTTTTGTTGCGAGGCGCCTCGGATATATCGGTCGTTCTCGAACCGATGGAGTCATTCGTTGGCTCATTTGCGCCCCATAGGGCAGGGAGACGTATTGTCCAGGGTTTAAGTTTAATCCACATCGAGTGGGCCGGCCCTGACGATCCAAGGTGCACTCGAGCTCTGTATCCGTAGACATGGTAGGCTAGATTGTCTCGAATTCGGTGATGATTATCTTTTGCCTCGATTCACAGATGGAAATCCAATTTCCAAATACATGATTTTGCGGTTTTAATTGTAGAACTAGTATGGCGACATGATATATGGTACCCATGGCGTCTATGATTGATACTTATGATTTGAAGTTGTTTTATACACTATGCACCATAATAGTATCAAATGATTTGTTTTAAACGTACTAAGCATGTTTGGCTATTATAAGGGAAAACCCTATCCCCCGGCTTGCGTTGCATTGTGTGATAGGACCTGGGTCTTATAATAGCTTCATTTTTCCAAAAACCATTGCGTTGTTTTGTTATATGCACTGGTATTCTTGGGAGGAAACCCGTTCCGTGTTATACGGCGTGGTCCATTGATATATCTGATTTAAAGTAAAGTTTTAAATAACTGTTTTAGTTCTCACACCAGTCACATGACTGACCTGGAGTTTATTGTTTTAACCTAAACTCTGGGTGCCCTTATTTTGACACTAGCAGCTAGTATTTTTGGTTTTGCAGATTTATATTCGCAGGATCCTGGTTTACAGCTGGAACGATATCCGGAAAGCCTTGTATCCGTATATCTCCTTCAGTTGTGTTTTGTATTATTTTCCGCTGCTTTGTAAATTATTGAAATCTCTGATATTTTCTGTGTAATATTTATTCATTTATACTCTGTATATTCTTGTAATATGATGGAATTGTTGTAATATACAATGAAATGGTCTTTCGTCTGCGTTCTAATTTGTCGTGTTCTCAAAACAATAAGGCGTTTCGAACGGTCTTGATCGGTTTAGCGACTGATTCGGATCGAGCGGAATTCCTTGTTGTTACACATAACCACGATCATAATTGAAGTCATAACCAAACATTTAAACTAGTCCATAGCCAATCCCATAACCGAGCGCATAACCAAACTTTTAACCTAGTCCATAACCGAGCACATAACCGAGCTCATAATTGAGAGCATAACTGAGCTCTAAATCGAGGTTATAGTCTAGCTTGTAGTCGAAATAAATTATTTATATTTTATTCACATTTTTTATATTATACTTTTTTCGTACTTTATATTTTATATTTTGTATTTACTAATTTAGCTTTTATTCTATAACCGGTCCAATAACCTACACTATAACCGAGATCTAAACCTAGCTTACAACTAAGGTAATAACCAAGCTCATAACCACACTCATAATTGAGGTCATAACCAAACCTTTAACCTAGCCCATAACCAAGACATAACTGAGCCAAAACTAAACCCATAACTTATCCCATAACCGAGCTTGTAACCAAAATTATTTGTTTTTATTTTATTCATATTTTATATTTTATATTTTATACTTTATATTTTTCATTTTATATTTTATATTTTATATTTTATACTTTATATTTTATATTTTGTAACAGAAATTATATTTTTTGCATAGCATAACAGAAATTAATTATATTTATTATATTCATTTTTTATTTTTTATTTTTATACTTTTTATTTTTTATTTTTAAACTTTTTATTTTATATTTTATATTTTCTAATTTAGTTTTTATTCCATAACTAATTCAATAACCGAGCACATAATCGAGATCTAGACCTTGCTTCATGTTAATAACCGAGCTCATAACCACGGTCATAATTGAGGTCATAACCAAACCATTACACTAGTCCATAACCGAGCACATAACCAAGCCAAAACCAAACCTATAACTGATCCAATAACCGAGCCCATAACCGAATCCATAACTGAGACCATAACCGAGCCCATAATTTTGGTCATAACCAAACCTTTAGCCTGATCCAGAACCGAGCCCATAACCGAGCGCGTAACTAAACCAAAACCAAACCAATATCTGATCCTATAATCGAGCTCTTAAACAAGCTCATAACTGAATTTAAAACCGAGCTCTAAATTGAGGTTATGGTCTAAATTGTAACGGAAATTAATTATTTATATTTTATTCATATTTTATAATTTATATTTTCTAATTTAGTTTTAATTCCATGACTGATCCAATAACCGAGCCTATAACCGAGATCTAAACCTAGCTTATGACTATGGTAATAACCGAGCTCATAACCATGGTCATAATTGAGGTCATAACCAAACCTTTAACCGAGACCATAGCCGAGCCAAAACTAAACCACAACGAAGCCTATAACTAATCCATAACCGAAGAAATAACCAAGATCTATAACGTAGCTCGTAACTGAGGTAATAACCGAGCTCATAACCACGGTCATAACCGAGCCCATAACCTAGCTCATAACCAAGCTAAAACCAAACCCATAACCGATCCCATAACCGAGCGCATAACCGAGCACTTAAACAAGTTTGTAATTGAATTTATAACTGAGCTCTTAATCAAGGTTATGATTTAGCTTTTAACCGAAATTAATTATTTTTATTTTATTTTTATTTTATTTTTATTTTATATTTCATATTTTCCAATTTAATTTTTATTCCATAACCGATCCAATAACCAAACACATAACCGAGATCTAAACTTAGTTTGTAATTTAGGTAATAATTAAGCTTATAACCATGATCATAATTGAAGTCATAACCAAACCTTCAAACTAGTCCATAACCGATCTCATAACCGAGCACGTAAACGAGCTCATAATTGAGACTATAACTGAGCTCTAAATCGAGGTTATGGCATCGGTTATTAATTATTTACATTTTAGCTTATAGCCGAAATTAATTATTTATATTTTATTTATATTTTATATTTTATATTTTATACTTTACACTTTATATTTTATAATTTGTATTTTATATTTTATATTTTCTAATTAATATTTTATATTTTATACTATACTTTATACATTATATTTTGTATTTTATATTTTATATTTTATATTTTATATTTTATACTTTATATTTCATAATTTATACTTTATATTTTATATCTTATACTTTATATTTTATATTTTGTAACATAAATTATTTATTTTTATTATATTCATATTTTATTTTTTATTTTTTATACTTTATAATTTATATTTCATATTTTATATTTTATGCTTTCTAATTTAGTTTTATTCCATAATAATTCAATAACCGATCACATAACCGAGATCTAAACCTAGCTTATAACTATAGTAATAACCGAGCTGATAATCACGGTCAAAATTGAGGTCATAACCTAACCTTTAAACTAGTCTATAACTGAGCACATAACCGAGCCAAAACCAAACCCCTAACCGAGCCCATAACCGAGCCCATAACCGAGACCATAGCCGAGCTCATAATTGAGGTCATAACCAAACCTTTAGCCTGATCCAGAACCGAGCCCATAACCAAACCAAAACCAAACCAATATCTGATCCTATAACCAAGCCCATAACCGAGCTCTTAAACAAGCTTGTAATTGAATTCAAAACTGAGCTCTAAATTGAGGTTATGATCTAACTTGTAACCGAAATTAATTGTTTATATTTTATTCATACTTTATATTTTCTAATTTATTTTTTATTCCATGACCGATCCAATAACCAGGTTCTAAACCTAGCTTATGACTACGGTAATAACCGAACTCATAACCATGGTCATAATTGAGGTCATAACCAAACCTTTAACAAAGACCATAGCCGAGCCAAAAATAAACCACAACCAAGCCTATAACTGATCCCATAACCAAAGAAATAACCGAGATATATAATGTGGCGTGTAACTGAGGTAATAACCAAGCTCATAACCACTATCATAATCGAGGTCATAACCGAGCCCATAACCTAGCTCATAACCGAGCTAAAACCAACCCTATAACCGATCCCACAACCAAGCGCATAACCGAGCTCTTAAACAAGTTTGTAATTGAATTTATAACTGAGCTCTTAATCAAGGTTATGATTTATATTTTAACTGAAATTAGTTATTTTTATTTTATATTTTCTATTTTCTAATTTAGTGTAACGAACTGGGACTTTCGACTCCGAAAATCAACATAAAACCCAAGTTAATTATTCAGGTATCGAACATTCCAGATCATTAATAGAAAGAAGTTAGAGGGTGAGAATAGATAAGATAGAAAATTAGAATAGAAGAAGAAGAACACAATCAGAGTAAACACGAATCTCACAGCAGAACGAATAAAAAATAATATAACATAACTTTGCAATAAAACAATATGTATATACAATGTTTATCATAGTAAAACACTTACACACAGTGGAAATAACAATAGCTATATGATCCTGAAGCCTCCTGCTTTGAGCTCCTCTAAGTATATCTGAAAAGACCAGAACTACTTGAGTGCCCGAACAAATTTGGGCACCCAAGAGTTTAGGGAAAACAAAACAAAAATAAACTCTGGGTCAGTCATGGGACTGGTGTGAGTAAACTCAAATCATTTTTGTTTAACTTTTCAAACTCCCTTTCAAAAGAAAAGATAATCGTAAGACCAATCCACACATATAAACGGATGGTTTTTACCTTACGATAACCCAAAACAGTTTTGGAAATCGATACTTTTATGATATTATAATAATGTCAAATCACAAGTAATTAACAATCTAGCAGAACGCTTGTATCTCACGTTCCACATATATAGTATACAAACAAAACCGCGGGCACTTATTGGACACTGGATTCCAACTATGACAAGGTATGGGACCACCTGCCGATAATGTATCTCTAGAGGCGAATACACTGGGTTCAACAAGAACGTCTTGCAACCTGGCCCATACATGACCGACCACTCATTTCGCTTAAGTGTAGCGAATGTATATCACCAACGGTTGGGAGCTACCCACCATCTTCTCGAAAAGGGATAGCATCGAACATAGATAAAGAATGAAATGGATTTTCTCTAGATAGGTGATATACACCCTAATGGGAGCGACCCACTTAGCCATGCTGCCTGCCCGATTTTTGTCATTTCCCGGTTGATGAGGCTTGAGGTCATTATGTATCTTTGATAGATCATACATTCATTTACTTTGAATGTCGTATCGTCATACCCGCCAAATCACAAATTGATTTCTCCAAAAATACCACGGGTATATAGCTAAGAGAAACGAATTCCTCCGACACCAAACGTAAGTACGTTAGAAGAGATCAACTTACGCGATCCGTTTGATATACTCTGTAGGACATTCGTCCATTCACGTTTGTCCTGGGACTGGACAAACCGAATGCACTATTCTGTAAACAGGATAGCCCTTGCATAACTCCGTCTTCATTTTCTCCATCATATTTGATCGCAACGTTAACGTCTATACAGAGTGGTTTTCAGATATTGAACCTGATCACGGTCTCTCCGTATTGACGACGATAAAATGGACAAAACTTCGATAGTCGGTAATTTAACTATCAAAGAAAAATAGGTGTGCAAACAACGATATTATTTCCAGATAGAAATTCTATCGATCAACCAACATTCAACATTTATCTCTTTAGTTCATCAATTTATTTATTTCCCATTTCCATATATTCAACATTTCTTTTTTTCTAAATTTAGGAAATATACGTTATCAATCATTGGGAAACATTTCCATCTCTTTTTGACGTATCACTCTCATTCCAGTATTCTTTCTCATCAACATTCCCTTTTCAATGATTAGAAAATATCTCTGATTACATTTGGAAAATGTTTCCGAAGATTTATTTATTTGATTTAAATAGATGTTCAAATAAAACATCACTAAGCCATTTTAAACCATTACACTCGTTAACTAAATTCACTTAATCAATCTTCACTCGAACCTTACCCATCCCTCAGTTAAAAACGAAGTCAACCAAGTTGGAGTATAATTACCTCTCAGACCTTAACTGAACAACATTTCTAACCTCGAAATAGACAAAGTTCACCTTTCAAACCTTTAACAACTTCCTTACAAAAACTCTTGGATTCTATTTATGAATCCCTTCTTTAATTTAAAACATTGATTTAACTATAGTGTTATAATCTCTTCTTCCTAAATATCTAACTTCAAAATATAACTTTTATTTCTTAGTTTTACTAAATACCTAAACCATTAATTTATTCATAGATAAGCAAATCTTGATTAAAACGAAAAGTAAATATTACTTTTCCCGAATTCGATATAATCGAATTCAACGTATAATTCTCTTTCGAATAAACTCTATTCGATAACTCATTTCAAATAAACTATATTCGATAACTCTTTCGAATAAACTATATTCGATGACTTTTTCTTCGAATTTCTACATTCGATAATCTCTCTTCAAATGATTCACATTCGATTAACCTTCTACGAATGATTTACATTCGATTAACTTTCTACGAATGATTTACATTCGATTAATCTCCTTTCGAATAAACTATATTCGATTAACTCCTTTAATTCTTTTCGAATAAACTATTTTGAATAACTCTTTTAATTCTATTCGAATAAACTATTTCGAATAATTCTTTTAATTCTATTCGAATAAACTATTTCGAATAAATCTTTTAATTCTATTAGAATAAACTATTTCGAATAGCTCCTTTGGATTAACTCATTTGGATTAACTTGGTTAGATTGACTCAACTTATTTAATTCCTATCTAATAACTAATATTCGATTAATTTATATTCGAATAATTATGTCTGTTTTAACTTTATTTCGAATGGTTAATATTCAATTTAACACCATTCGCTTGACTCTAGATCGTAGCGATCACAATGGTTACGCCTGATTCCCTCAGGAAACATCTGACCGCCGTAAGCTATCTGCAGCCCTACGAATTACGCTAGCAGTCGTACGAAATGGCGACTCATCCTGAATAACTTTGTTTGGACTAACTCTATCTCAAATAACTATATTCGATCAAATCTAATTGAATAACTAATATTCAATTAATTCTAATTTTATTAACTCTATCTAATTAACTCTATGTTCATTCAGTTTCAAATATCGATGTTGAAATCGACCTTTACTTCTGTATATAAGTCTTGACTTGTATATTCTATTTATACAATGATAAACATCTCATTTAATTTATAAAATATTATTTATAAATTTATCTTCTAAATCTATTTGTCAGAATAGATTCTATTTAAAAACTTTGCTTTAAATCCATAACATGTTATACCCGTGTGCGAAGCACGCGTTTAAACCTTTCAAATGTAAAGTTCTCCTTTATACTATTCCATTCACTTTCAAGTATTTCTTTTTATAATCTATTTGATTTTACCAAATAAATTCCTTTTGGTAATTCTATTTATTTATAAATTATTTCCTTTTTATATAAAATCTATTGATTTTATAAGTAATTCCTTTTGATAATCTAACTATTCCCTTTACACATATTTCCCTTTCTATTCTATTCACTTTCAAATAAATATCCCTTTTCAATTCTCTTTGTAAATAGTTTACAAATATTTCTTTTCAATTTTATCAATTTAATTAACAAATAAATATTCCTTTTATATCTATTTATTTTCTAATAAATATTTTTCTTTTATAAATATTTCTTTTTCAATATAACATTGAAAATTTCCTTTTTAACATTCTAGTATTCCTTATGGTATTTAAAATACCATATAACAATGATCAGTATCATTCCAACATACAAAATCAACAACAGATTTCATATCACATCATAAAACACAATATATGAAAAACAAACAGTAAAATAAATGTTGAGGAACCCAGTTGGGTCCCTCTGAGCTGTTACCCTGCATCCATAGATGTTAAGCAATAAAATTAACATCAATTTCATTTCACTATGAAATATTCTGCTAAACAGAATCAATGTTTGATTAACGATGTATATCTATATCGTTTTCTATATTTTCAATCAACTGACTAGCAGTTCAACCAAACAGCCAACACATAGCAAACAACCATTATTCATGAATTCCAAAAATATTTTATAAAAAAATAAATTGAGCAGAGTTAGTGAGATTTACTCACCTTAGACGGTTATCGTTAAATAACGATAATTGGTCATTGATTTGATTTAGGTGTTTAATTTTACCATAAATTGTGACGAGCTTCAATTCACTCCCAGTCAATTGCATTGAGCAGCCACCGTCCATACGATCCCAACAGATCCGACCGCTCGAAATTCTGATATCATATGAAATAGAAATACAGTTTTAAAGTTGTATGATCATTTTAAACCAAATAAAACAAAAATATAAGTCATAGCGGGCTTTGTCAAAACCCATTCGGCCCATTCACCTTTAATAGCCTATACCGCACATGTTTCTTCCTCGAACATGATCCTCGCGACTTAGTAAAAACCGACGCCATTTTCATCAGTTCGATCCCCTTTCTTTCCAGCGTTTCACCATTAAACTTCAAATTGAATTCGCCAACTCTCTTCTCTTCGAATCCTCAACCATCCTGACCCTAAATAAAAGCCCTCGATCACCCCTTCCTCGAGTCCATTGCCTACAGTTTTCCAGTCGAACTCCATATATCGAGCGACAATTTTGCTCAACAAAAATCCCACACCTTTGCCAACAGACCACACTCGATCCCCTCGATCCAACGACAACAACGAATCTAACCATTACCCCGTCATTTAGCATAAAACTCGAACCCTAATAACTTCCGACACACGCTGTGGTTATCAGTAGTGACAAAATGGGTGTCGAACCTCACAAGAACGGTATGAGAAGGTAGCGAATACTTATAGGAACTCGAACAAATACTTGTATGAATTTATAACATTTTGCTTGATTTGTTTGAGATTATCAAAGAATGAAATCTCACGTTTTCAGCAAGAACTATTGGCGGCAGAAGTATTTGACCAAGGAAATGATTTAGGATTAGGGGATGGTAAGGGTAGTATATAGGATAAGTTTTATATTTTTTTTATTCGATTATTCTATTTTGTTTTAAGTAATCGCTGTTTGTATTCGTCCTTTAAAATTCCTGTGATCACATACGATACCCAAAAATCACGAAACTGGACATGTAGCTACAGTTTGGCATTGCGGACCCAACGAAACTGGTTTCGTCGAAATCTGACTCTGTATGCTCACACAGCGTATTTTTAACCGTCAAAATACCGACTGTTTTTCACATTAAAATCCCGTACGACCACAAACTGACTTCAAAAATCACGAAAACTAAAATCAAGCAATAATTTAATATTGCGGATCGAACAAAATTAGTTTCGTCGAATACCGAGGTCGTTTGCAAAACTGGTTATTTTTAAAGCCCAAAATAAACCATTTAAATATATAAATATATTTAAAAACAATTAAATTTAATGTTTAAAAATAAATATTATCGTATATATTCACAACAGAATATCATACTTCTCCACAGGGATTTATAACTCGATATTTCAAATCCAGTGTTACATCGATATTCGATTTATATTCAAAAATCCATTTTAAAATATAAACAAATCGATATAAATTATAAAGGAATTCCATAGCGACTTTTCTAAAATTTGATTTGGACATATATCAAAATCTACACGATGAAATCTCGATTTTTCTCTTCCACTAGAAATATATACTTCACCAGCACCCAACGTTTCTTGTTTCACAGAATTCCGATTTAAAACGAATCCTGTACATTCAGTTGAAGTTCAAATTGCCAAATAGCGAACTGTCGCGCCATTTCGAGCTCGATTATAATTATATTATAATTATACGTTCAAACTGTCGTTCAAATAATATATTCGTTATTCTAATTCCATTTTAAACTGAATTAAATATCACAGATGATGTAGTTCACAACATTTTGTGAATTCCACTATTTCTGACTATTTCAGAAATTAAATATATTATCCTATTATATAATTTAATTAAATATTCAATATTATTTAATTTTGGTCATTTTAAATAACCAAACCATTATTTAAATAATTAAATAAATTAATTATATCGCTGAAAAATGCGGGTCGTTACATTCTTCCCCCCTTAAAATTATTTTGTCCTCGAAATTGCTAAGGTAGAAGATAGACCCTATTAACTGGTTTAAAGACTATTTGTTCACCTTTAACTTCAGTTTCAACTGAACCAATTTATTTCAATTAAAATATTAATTTATTCTTATTAACGAAAATTTTCTAAAATCTTGAAAATTTTCTAACACCCGAAATTTTCGAAAAATTTTGCCAGCACCTCCTTTGTACCGGTCAATAGTTCAAAATCCAACTCGCCTCTCGAGGCCCTCTCCAATCCAAAAGAAAATCAAACAGCCAAGCGGCTTGCCAAATATGCCCATAAATCACCAAATCCATAAAAATAAACGTGTACCTTTTTGTCGGGCATATCACTAAATCCTTTTATTCTACTGCCAATTCAGCATATACCAAAGTCATCCCAATCAATCTCTGATCAATTTATCCTCAACACAGCTATTCGCTTAAACAAGCCAATTTACCATTTCAAACTTAAGTTTCATTCTCGATTCCAAACTCCTAACCTTCCAATCCAATACCATTTCAGATTCTATCTCACAATTCAAAATGATTCCACTTGATATATCATTTTCCTATTAATTTCCAGTTAATTGGTTTTAATTCAATGCATACTTGCTTTGACAAATCCCTTTAAATTAGTTTTTAATTCATACAATTTTCCTGGGAATTTTTAAATTGCTTAGCTCTTTCAAAAATCAAATATTCCTTTTTCAGAATTTAAACAATTCGTTTTTCTCGAAACAATTCAACATAAAATCTTTGGTAGTAATCTGTCACTTAGAACAGGAAAATGAACACTGATGATGTGGCCAGCATCATCAGAGTTATTTCCCAGCTACTAAAGTGAGTTCAATACTATATCACTTTTCAAAACTCATATCTTAAACATTTTCATTTTTGAAATCTACTTCAAAATATCATTCAC
Source organism: Allium sativum (assembly GCA_030737875.1). Lineage (NCBI taxonomy): Eukaryota > Viridiplantae > Streptophyta > Magnoliopsida > Asparagales > Amaryllidaceae > Allium > Allium sativum. Next base: position 187,985,140 of record CM060913.1, read on the forward strand.
GATACATGTAAACAATTTAAAATCTCCCGGGATTTTAAAATTTTCTTATACTTAAATCTAATCCCCTTACAAACACTTCTCCCAGTTTTTTTTTCAGAATTTTAATTCCAATCCTAATTTAATTCAGATTTAATTAATCTGCTTTTATATTATACGAACTCAAATTGGTTATTTATATAATCATTTCAATTATAATCGACCAACACATCCAATATATGATAATAATTCCAAGATATACCATGCTTTTATATCAAAATATATTTTCGGTAAAATTATTTCATTTACCCTCTTTCGAAACATACTGTGTCGGTTCATTGTATTTGAGTGTTTGGTAGCCTCTATCGATACAGTGGATCAAACTGATCGACCGGAATTCACAAACAACTCAACCAATAAATCTCCACAATATAAAATCATTTTGATTCAATCTACAAATACATTCACTCGTATATATACACTCAAACTCAATCTAGGGTACTAACCCCATCTCTACTGAGTCACGCCACAGAGCCAAGGTAATCACTTAACCTTTAGCTCTGATACCACTATAACGAACCGGGATTTTCGACTCCGAAAATCAACATAAAACCCATGTTAATTATTTAGGTATTGAACATTCCAGATCATTAATAGAAAGAAGTTAGAGGGTGAGAATAGATAAGATAGAAAATTAGAATAGAAGAAGAAGAACACAATCAGAGTAGACACGAATCTCACAGTGGAACGAATAAAATATAATATAACATAACTTTGCAATAAAACAATATGTATATACAATGTTTATCAGAGTACAACACTTATACACAGCGGAAATAACAATAGCTATACGGTCCTGAAGCCTCCTGCTTCGATCTCCTCCAAGTATATCTGAAAAGACCTGAACTACTTGACTACCCGTACAAATTTGGGCACTCAAGAGTTTAGGGAAAACAAAACAAAAATAAACTCTGGGTTAGTCATGGGACTGGTGTGAGTAAACTCAAATCATTTGTGTTTAACTTTTCAAAATCCCGTTCAAAAGAAAAGATAATCGTAAGACCAATCCACACATAAACACGGATGATTTTTACCTTACGATAACCCAAAAAAGTTTTGGAAATCGATACTTTTCTGGTATTATAATAATGTCTAATCACAAGTAATAAACAATCTGGCAGAACGCTTGCATCTCACGTTCCACATATATAGTATACAAACTAAACCGAGGGCGCTTATTGGAGATTGGATTCCAACTATGGCATGGTACGGGACCACCTGCAGTTAGTGTATTTCTAGAGGAGAATACACTGGGTTCAAGAAGAACGACTTGCAACCTGGCCCACACATGATCGACCACTCATTTCGCTTGAGTGTATCGAATGTATATCACCAACGGTTGGGAGCTACCCACCGCCTTCCCGAAAAGGGACAGCATCGAACATAGATAAAGAATGAAATGGATTTTCTCTAGATAGGTGATATAAACCCTAATGGGAGCGACCCACTTAGCCATGCTGCCTACCTGATTTTTGTCATTTCCCAGTTGATGAGGCTTGAGGTCATTACGTATCTTTGACAGATCATACATTGATTTACTTTGAATGCCACATCGTCATACCCGCCAAATCACAAATTGATTTCTCCAAAAATACCACTGGTATAAAGCTAAGAGAAACAAATTCCTCTGCCACCAAACGTATGTATGTTTGAAGAGATCAACTTATGCGATCCGTTAGATATACTCTATCGGACATTCGTCCATTCACGTTTGTCCTAGGACTGGACAAACCGAAGGCACTATTCTGTAAACAGGATAGCCCTTGCATAACTCCGTCTCCATTTTCTCCATCATATTTGATCGCAACGCTAACGTCTATACAGAGTGGTTTTCAGATAATGAACATGATCCCGGTCTCTCCGTATTGACGACGATAAAATGACCAAAACTTCGATAGTCGGTGATTTAACTATCAAAGAAAAATAGGTGTGCAAACAACGATATTATTTCCAGATAGAAATTCTATCGATCAACCAACATTCAACATTTATCTCTTTAGTTCATCAATTTATTTATTTCCCATTTCCATATATTCAACATTTCTTATTTTCTAAATTTAGGAAATATACGTTATCAGTCATTGGGAAACATTTCCATCTCTATTTCACGTATCACTATCATTCCAGTATTCTTTCTCATCAACATTCCCTTTTCTATGATTAGAAAATATCTCTGATTACATTTGGAAAATGTTTCCGAAGATTTATTTATTTGATTTAAACAGATGTTCAAATAAAACATCACTAAGCCATTTCAAACCATTACACTCATTAACTAAATTCACTTAATCAATCTTCACTCGAACCTTACCCATCCCTCAGTTAAAAATGAAGTCAACCAAGTTGGAGTATAATTACCTCTCAGACCTTAACTGAACAACATTTCTAACATCGAAATAGACAAAGTTCACCTTTCAAACCTTTAACAACTTCCTTACAAAAACTCTTGGATTCTATTTATGAATCCCTTCTTTAATTTAAAACATAGATTTAACTATAGCGTTATAATCCCTTCTTCCAAAATATCTAACTTCAAAATATAACTTTTATTTCTTAATTTTACTAAATAACTAAACCATTAATTTATTCATAGACAATTAAATCTTGATTAAAACGAAAAGTAAATATTACTTTTCCCGAATTCGATATAATCGAATTCAACGTATAATTATCTTTCGAATAAACTCTATTCGATAACTCCTTTCGAATAAACTATATTCGATAACTCTTTCGAATAAACTATATTCGATGACTTTTTCTTCGAATTTCTACATTCGATAATCTCTCTTCGAATGATTCACATTGGATTAACCTTTACGAATGATTTACATTCGATTAACTTTCTACGAATGATTTACATTCGATTAATCTCCTTTCGAATAAACTATATTCGATTAACTCCTTTAATTCTATTCGAATAAACTATTTCGAATAGCTCTTTTAATTCTATTCGAATAAACTATTTCGAATAGCTCCTTTGGATTAACTCATTTGGATTAACTTGGTTTGATTGACTCAACTTATTTAATTCCTATCAAATAACTAATATTTGATTAATTTATATTCGAATAACTATGTCTGTTTTAACTTTATTTCGAATGGCTAATATTCAATTTAACACCATTCGCTTGACTCTAGATCGCAGCGATCACAATGCTTACGACCGATTCCCTCAGGAAACATCCGACCGCCATAGGTGTAATGACCGGGAATTTCGCTCGATCCAAATCAGTCGCTAAATCGATCAAGACCGTTCGAAACGCCTGATTGTTTTGAGAACAAGACAAATCAGAACGCAGACATAAGAACAATTCATTGTATATTACAACCATTCCATCAGAATACCAGAATATACAGAGTATGAATAAATATTACACAGAAAAAAAAAGAGATTTAAATTACAATTAAATACATTACATAGCAGCGAAAAATAATACAATACACAACTAGAAGTAATACATGGATACAGAGCTTTCCGAGTATCGTTCCAGCTGTAAATCAGGATCCTGTGAATATAAATCTGCAAAACCAAAACTACTAGCTGCCCGTGTCAAAATAAGGGCACCCAGAGTTTAGGTTAAAACAATAAACTACAGGTCAGTCATGTGACCGGTGTGAGAACTAAAACAGCTATTAATCTTTTTTTTTAATGTTAGGTAAATCAAGGGACCACGCCGTATAACACGGAACGGGTTTCCTCCCAAGAATACCAGTGCATAAAACAACAACGCAATGCTTAATAAAGAAAAATGAAGCTATTATAAGACCCAGGTCCCATCACACAATGCAACGCAAGCCGGAGGATAGGGTTTTACCTTATAATAGCCAAAGAATGCTTGACCGCATGGGTACCATATATCATGTCGCCATACTAGGCTCTACAATCAAAACTGCAAAGTCACGTATTTGGAAATTGGATTTCCATCTGTGAACCGAGGCCAGGAATCGTCCTCACCGTTTCGAGACAATCTAGCCTCCATGTCTCAGGAACAACCTCAACTACACCTTGGATCATCATGGTCGGTCCACCGATGTGGTTTAAAATGCCGGCACACTACGTTTCCCCACCCTATGGGGCGCAATTGAGCCAACGAATGACTCCATCGGCTTCAGATAGTCATCGATAAATCCGAGGCGCCTCGCAACAGCAACAACCACATAAGTCAAACTCATCAGGGTGTGTAAAACCGCTGACGCCACTTCTAGCTAGAGAGAAACGCATGTCCTCCCTGATGTCCTCTCCCGTTTCTGGTTCACAACCGGGGTGTGAGGATCACGAATCAACGCTACACAAAGTTATGCCACACAGGCCGTGCTTTGATCATCAACCACAAGACTCTGCTTTTCAATAGAAGCCTTGATCATTTGCATCTTAGCATGCCACACAGGCAGACCACTCCATGCAACCGATATCCATCAATCACACAGAATGATATCCAATGTCATACACACAGTCCATCTACAAGTCCGTTCTAGGTCTGAACGAAACCGGAGGCACCTTGTACCTCGCATATCCATCGATCTCCAAGTATGTCTGGACGACCACTAACTGATTCCCTTCTCTTGGGTGTACGGACCAATCAAGATCATCAGCAATTATCCAAACGATGTGAAGACCTCCGGTCTTCAACCACCGTCTTCATCTCCGACTCATCGTCGAATCAGTTATTCAGAATGGGATAAACCCGGCCTTTCTAAATAACTCGCGTATATAATAAACAAGTGTTACACAAACACAACATACGCCTCATTCCAATTCATCAGTCACTAACCGTAAATTAGCAAGAGAATAATTCCCCAAATATTAACTCCGAAGGCCGAAACCAACATCAGATCAATACCCAAGAAACCATTCAACTTAGCTAACCTACAATTAGTTTCTAAATTTCACATTCTTAGGGAAAGATTCCCATTAATTATATCAAAGATAAATTCCTCAAATTTATTCTTTAATCTTCTTTTGAATATCGATTCAACTAGTCGGGATTAGCGAACCACACTGAAGTAATCATTTATTTTATTTCGCAATCCCAACCTATTTATCCCATGAAGTAAAACTGGTAATACTTCATATCTAACACCACGGTGTTATCGGTAAATTCAACTACCATTTCACGTTCAAATCTAATTAAAGATTTAACTATCGCCTGGAGAAAAACTGGTGATACTCCATTCTCGATCTTTTCAATCTAATTAAAGATTCATTAAAACTCCCGTTAGTTTTAATCTTTAACTGGGTTAAAGAATCAATGTCATTTAAAACACGGTTCATGATAAACCCAAAATCACATCACATTTCAATCAGTCCCTAACCGTAAATTAGCAAGTGAGCAGTTTCCTAAGTATTAACCCCGAAGGCCGAAACCAACATCAGATCAATACCCAAGAAACCATTCAACTTAACTAATCTCCAGTTAGTTTCTGATTTAATTAACTCCTTTGGGTCTAAGAAGAGTATTATTGAAGATACCGTTCACGACAACACAAAATCACTTTCCATTAATTATCGGGTTAAAGAACCAGTGTTATTTAAAACATCGTTCACGATAAACCCAAAAATCAATCCCAATTCAATTCCAATTAAATATTATTTTATTGGTAGACTTCGTTAAATCTAAATAAAAAGATTTAATCTTTTCCTCAACTGGGTTTAAGAACAGTGTTAATGAAGACACCATTCACGACAAACCCAAATCCCATTTGATATTAAATACGAGGCTCTGAATAGAAAATATATCGGCTTATATTCAATATCAAATTCTACGACCAACAAATATCGTATTGGAAATAACGATATTAATATATCTTTCAAATTCCTAGAACAATATCTGTATAATCACGAAATCCAACATCGAAATATTCCAAAGACAATTTCGATTCAAATCCATTCCTATTCAGTTATTGGAAATTCTGATTATTTTCAAAACCATTTCAAATACAATTTATTTATTTTAAAAATAAATAAATTATTATTCTAGTTCAAGACTAGTTCATTTCGATAAAAATCTATTTTTATCTTTTCAAATATAGAATTTTTCATCCCAATTCTTCACAAATCATTTCTTATGATTTTACACAAATTGTTGATATTTTTAATAATTTTATCAAGGCCCGTGCAGTCGATTTCCATCAACGGCCATCGAACTGCACTTACATCGACCTTTTTCAAATTTGATTTGGACATAATTCCAAATCCAACCGTTAGATCTCAAATCTCTAATATTCGTTAGAAAGCTCTTTTCGATACGAACCCAACGGTTTCGGTTTTAGGAGAATCCGACGGTCGGATCTCCCGTAATATCCATTCGAAGATCAATGGTCGAAATTCATGAACTACCGCAGCGCGGCGGGTTCTATTAAAGCCATTATATATATAACATATATATTATATATATTTCGTCTATTTCCTTTTAAAACGTATTTTATAAATCGTTTTAAATTCGTTTGAAAAACAATTTCAACTCCCATTTCAAATTCAAATCAAAATTGATTTTTTCCTTTATAAATTCCTTTTAAATTCATTTCAAATTGATTTCAATTCAAATCGATTTTTAATTCAATTTCAATTCGAATTCATTTCTAGTCAATTTCAATTCGAATTCATTTCTATTCAATTTCAATTCGAATTCATTTCTATTCAATTTCTATTCGAATTCATATCTATTCAATTTCAATTCGAATTCATTTCTAAATATTCAATTTCGATTCGAATTCATTTCAATTCAATTCGAACTCATTTCTATTCAATTTCAATTCGAATTCATTTCTAAATATTCGATTTCAATTCGAATTCATTTCAATTCAATTTCAATTCGAATTCATTTCTATTCAATTTCAATTCGAATTCGTTTCTATTCAATTTCAGTTCGAATTCATTTCTAAATATTCGATTTTGAAATCACTTTCAATATTCATTATAAAATCGAAAAAATTCCCATTCGTGTTAAAATGGCGTGTAACTACTTAACACGGCTTCACATTTCAATATTCAAAGAATATTATTTTTAAATTATTCGATAATTCTGAACTGGAATTAGACACAGTCAATTACCATATAATTTCAGTTATATGGATTTCATCTAATTCATATATACAACAATGAAGATCAACACCCAACCATCATCCAAAGTGTGTTCTACACTGTATAAGCATCAAATATAAATATTCAACACTTATAACAGACTGTCAATCAATCGATCGATATACAGCTAATTATTGGGATTAGTGTATGTCATATATCATCGCAATACCCATGTGGGGTTTCAAACAATCAACCACATATTTTATTTGTGCAGTTGGGTGATATGTAAAATTTATCGTCCTAATCAATATCAGTCAAATGTGTGTGTATATAAACAAACCGTTCGATTTGTTTATATTTATTTATTCACATTCACGTCAAAAATTATATTTTCAACTATAAAATATTTTTAACTACTTAAATATTTTATTTCATTTCACATCACATCACACAATCAACTACACATCAAAATCAAACAAATAAGCATACAAGCCGTCCAGGGTCTGTGGACGACGGGTGTCGGGTGCTACTAAACACCGCCTGCATCCTAGTATATATATCAAACTAGAAATAAATTAAAAGTGAGAAGTTCTCACCATGGGGTTCCACTCTGCCATTCTTAATCGTTGAACGGTTTGAATTTTAATTCATTTCCAGTCGGTCCCATCGCAATCTGTTTCACACGGTTTACGTTAAAAATCCTATTTTTAACCAACAATCTTTATAAATAAAAGCCACATTTTCTTTCGCTATTGAATATATAAAAATCATATTTTTCTTTCGCTATTGAATATATAAAAAGCATATTTTTCTTTCGCTACTGAATATATAAAAAGCATATTTTTCTTTCGCTATTGAATATATAAAAAGCATAATTTTCTTTAGCTATTGAATATATAAAAAGCATATTTTTCTTTCTTTTTGAAACTGAAAAGAAACTGAAACACCCCACCTCCGTTAGGGTCACTCTCAAAGGGAATGCCCTAATTTTGGTGGAGGTTTATAAGTATAAGTCACAGATATACAAGACAGATATAAGAACACATATTTTTGAACAGCGGAAAACAACAGAAACTTTTATTGGAACATAATACGCGTTCACAAACCATGTCATAATTTGTCTTACAATAATTCCAAAATCATAACTGTCTTGATTACATTATTTAAAGAAAACATAATAAACTGCATAAGTCCCCTAAATGCTGTCCAAAGCCATAGGCCAAAACGGAAAAGATCCAAGCAATACATTCTTTCTCTTCAAGCTAGATGTGAAAATTGGTCAAGCTGCGGTATTCCCTCCCTGAGAACCTGGTTTGGGGGGAAACGAAAAAAAAGGAGGCGAAAGGAAAAGAGTCAGTCATAAAGACTGAGTAAGTCCTAGTGACTTTCAGTGTAAAACGGTTAAAACAACATGTCATGTATGAACTGGAACTAAACTCAAGAAGGGTGTCAAGGTGGACAAGATAGACTAAGGTGATCATGATAAGTCAAGACAAGTCAAATAAAGCATCACATGTTCAAGATTCGTTGCATCAACTGTACTAGTATACTAAGCCCATGTCACGGGTTAATCATGAAGTGAATCCCACGGCCCAATATCGTGAAACGACCCTGAAACGGTGTCTGACCCAAGTACGGGGTCCTACGGAGCGCTTATCTAGACGATCGGCTCCCTACAAGTTCTAGCTCGTCAAGTGTCCGTGTCATACGGCTGATCACGAATGTAGTCACCTGTGCTGGGTCCACCTTCGGGTGTATCAGCCCTAGGGTGTCAACCCTTGACATGATTCAAGATGCACAGATAAATCTACAGATACCCAGTGTCTGCCCCGGAATACGTGCACGACCGTAGTCCACCGAACCTACACTGGCGTACCCCACTGCCGTCGTTCACCTCTTACAATCAACCCAGTAATCGTGCCCCACCCGGCCTAGCCCCAGGGTACCTTGATACATCTAGAGGGTTACTGCTGAAAAGGGTCGTGCCTAGGGTTTCGCCTAACAGATTAGGTCATGTAATTCATGACCTAACCCGCCTAACCGATTAAGTCATGTAATTCGTGACTTAATCCTCTTCTAGTCTAGTCATGTCAAGAGGGTTAAGTATGTCATTTAAATTCGCGACTTAATCCACCTAAGTGTCACGTCAAGTTGGCTAAGTGTTGCCGTTTCAAGTTTATGACTTAGCCCTACAAATCGTGTTCAAGTTGGTTAAGTTGTCTTTTCATGTTCATGACTTAACCCTAATTGGCATTAATTGATTCGTTAATGCACCGAACCACTCACATTGGATCCTATTGTTAGTAGCCACTGGATTTTGCCGGGCGGTTCCGGGCAGGTTTACGCTACGAACTCAACCCAACCTCGGGTTTCTAGCGCGATATGACCAACTACCCACATTGGATCCTATTGTTTGTAGCAATAGGATTTGTCGGGCGGTTCCGGGCAGATTTACACTACAAACTCAACCCAACCTCGAGTTGGCCATTTTCTTGTTTTCTAAAGTCATGCCCATGTTCTTATCAGATTCGTGCTATTTCCATAGCATGTTCATATGTCAACTTCGTGCCCAACTAAGGCATGTTTTTTTCAAGTCAAGTTATGGCATGTTCAAGTCAAGTTTTCGTGCCATATTTCATGTTTTACTTATGCCAAATTTCACGGTTTATGATTTTAATCAATTCAAGTTTTGCCTATTCTACCCAATCGTATCCCCAACGTATATAAACGTACTTCGTTCACAAGCATAAACAATTCAAGAGATAAAGGGGAATAACACCAAACATGTGATAGGCATATGTGACAATTCCAACACCACTTGCATAATAAACAGGCTATAACATATCACATGATTTCAATACTAGCATGCTGACAACTTGGCATAGTAATGGTTCCAACTTAGTTTAACATGATGATTTCAACTTTACATCATAAGCATAATAATCATTGTGGGCATAATAATAATTTTATTACAAACATGAAACATTAAAGGCATGGTAATTCTAATAGGCATAGTGGATTCCAATTTAGCATTTTTAACATAATGATTCTCATCTAGCATTATAAACATAATGATTCCAACTTTTCATCATAACCTAGCAACTCCCAATTTGTCATTAACATGATATGTATATTAACATCACAGGCATAGTTCCATCAACATCATAGACATGGTTTAATTAGCATCATAGGCATGGTTTAATTAACATAAAGATTTCAATAAACATAGTGATTCCATGGACATGTATTAGTCCAACTTGCCATACAATTTAGCCCAAGTGATTCATAAAAACATCAAAATCATGATAAGTCTAACTTGCAACGTTGACATAGCAATATTCCCAAATTATGATTCAAAGTTGAACAATATAAACATGGATTAATAATAGTTCCTAAATCCGGTTTCAATTCATGCCATGTCCATGTTATTTTAGCGTTTTTGCCTAAAAAGTGACATAGAACTTACAATATGAAGCAAGTAATCAAAATTCCAAATCAAATAGCCCCAAATCCGTTGTCTAAAGCGTCGTAGTTGTTGTAGCTTCTAGTTGTACCCTTCAAGAATCTTCCTTCGTCTTCTTTAATTTTGTTCTTAGTATTTTTAATTTAGAGCTCTAGGTTTAATGGCGGCGGCCTGAGGCTAAAATGAAATAGTATGATTTAGGCTAGGTCTTAGGTTCTTTTTATAGTGTTTTTGAGTTGATTTAGACCGTCGATGAAGCTTGGTTTAATAATAGCCGTTCGTTCAAAGGAGAGACCAACCAGGAGCTGACACCTAGCCCTAGTGACAAGGCAAGACTCAGAAAATCGACCAAACACAGACCAGGCCAGCCAAGACCTGACCAGCAGGTCATTCTGACCTGGGCGCACTTGGTAGGTGCGCCAGGCTAAAAATGTACTGGCGCACTTCCCAAGTGCGCCAGTTCATTTCTGTTCTGGCGCACTTCCCAAGTGCGCCAGTGCATTCTGACCCGTTTTCTAGTTTTTCGCCCAACTTCGTTCGTCCATATCTTCTTCATACGATATCCGTTTTACGCAAACTCAGACTCTATCTCTAGCAGAATTCCAAGACGAACGCAGTGGCGTATCCCGTTTCCCTTAATTCTTTGATTTGAAATTAATTATACTTTAAGTTGTAAATCTCATTATTATAGAATACACGGGGTGTTACATTCTCCCCCACTTAAAAGGATTTCGTCCCCGAAATCTTCAAGTTCAGGAAGAATGTACATCCTAACATCCAAACATCCATCTACTCATCCATCAAACACGGGCATCCATTGTCCTTAAAAGACTTCTAATGCTTCATGATCATATGCGAAGTGTGTGTGTATATGTACTTATCTAATGCAAAATCGGGCGGTCTACTGATTCAGTTGACCTCCTTAATGCGAATTATGTAAGTGCCATGAATCCATTATGTACGCAAATTCTCCTATTCATGATTCTACATGAGTGCTCAACCATTCATATAAATGCAACATCCATATGACAACACATTAAACTTCAACCATAAACGAATGCAAACATATATGCATATGCAATATGAAAAATGTGTCTGAGCCGATCTAGTGCCTAATGTGTATTCATGCATCCACGAGCAACCACTTGCGATCACTTGCAACCATTTCTCAATCATAACATGTTTCAATTACATGTTTACATCCAAAAAGATTCTACCTATGGTTCTCAAGATAGGATCGAGGAGAGAAATAAGATAAAATAAAGCATCTAGAAGAAGTTAACGATGTTACCCCAGATGGTCCGGTCTGCTTCTTAGGGCTGTCTTTGCTGATGTGTCCAGTCTCCCCACAATGAAAACATTCGCCGTGCTTTCTCTTCCTCTTTCTACAATCCTTGGCTATGTGCCCTTCCGTACCACAGAAATTGCATTTCCTTTTATCACGTGAGTTGTTGTTCTTGCCTCCTTTCTCGGAGTCTACCTTCTTATTCTGAGAATCGTTGGGCTTGACCTCTTTCTTCGCTTGAGAGTTTTCTGCCTTTGTCTCCTTCTTGCCCTTATCTTCTTCCTTCAGCAATGCCATCTGTACCAACCTTTCATACGTAGCTCCCATGGGTATATGGGTCATGGCCAAACTGTGTAATGGCTCATTCAACCCCTTGACAAAGCGGAGAGCCTTCTTGTGCGGGGTGTTGACTAGGTCTAGTCCGAACCTAGCCAGCTCATCGAACTGATTAACATACTCTTTGACTGTTATATTCCCTTGCTTAAGAAATAAAAAAATTTCCAACTGCAAACTCCTTTCAGCTTCTGAGAGAAATTTAGCCTCAAACCTTGCCCTAAAGTCCTCCCATGTTTCCACTGGTCTTTCTGCGTTAGTGACTTCCCACCAGTAGGAAGCCTCACCTTTTAGTAGCCACACTGCCAGTTGTACCTTCTGCCTATCTTCTACCTCAAAAATGACGAATAAGTCCTCGGTTTCCTTCAGCCAATTTCTAGCTGCCACGAAGGACTCAGTTCCATGAAAATCCTTTCCTCCCATAGCTTTAAAATCTTTACATATCTTAGCAAAAGTGTTTCCCCGCAGAGGAGGTGGAGGAAGAGGTGCTGCTGCAGCCGGATGATTCCCTGCAGCCGGGGGAGGAGGAACGGTATGGCCTGGCTGAGTGGCCCTTGCTTCTAAGAATCGTCTAAACCAACTAGGTATTGGTATACCCTCTGGCAAGTTAAGTTCTTCGGACATGCTGAAACAAAAAGGATAGATTCAAAACGAAGGATAAGAGATAGTACCTATGGCTTTGGGGGACTTTGCCTTTTTAAAATAAAATAATATTTTATCTTTTAAAAAAATGCTTCTTTAAATTTTTTTTTTGAAAATAAAATTTCGAAACTTTTATCTTATCTGGTAAACCTATGCCCTGATACCAAGTGAAACACCCCACCTCCGTTAGGGTCACTCTCAAAGGGAATGCCCTAATTTTGGTGGAGGTTTATAAGTATAAGTCACAGATATACAAGACAGATATAAGAACACATATTTTTGAATAGCGGAAAACAACAACAACTTTTATTGGAACATAATACGTGTTCACAAACCATGTCCTAATTTGTCTTACAATACTTCCAAAATCATAACTGTCTTGATTACATTATTTAAAGAAAACATAATAAACTACATAGGTCCCCTAACTGCTGTCCAAAGCCATAGTCCAAAATGGAAAAGATCCAAGCAATACATTCTTTCTCTTCAAGCTGGATGTGAAAACTGGTCAAGCTGCGGTATTCGCTCCCTGAGAACCTGGTGGGGGGGAACGAAAGAAAAGGAGGTGAAAGGAAAAGGGTCAGTCATAAAGACTGAGTAAGTCCTAGTGACTTTCAGTGTAAAAACGGTTAAAACAACATGTCATGTATGAACTAGAACTAAACTCAAGAAGGGTGTCAAGGTGGACAAGATAGACTAAGGTGATCATGATAAGTCAAGACAAGTCAAATAAAGCATCACATGTTCAAGATTCGTTGCATCAACTGTACTAGTATACTAAGCCCATGTCACGGGTTAATCACGAAGTGAATCCCATGGCCCAATATCGTGAAATGACCCTGAAACGGGGTCTAACCAAAGTACGGGGTCCTACGAAGCGCTTATCTAGACGATTGGCTCCCTACAAGTTCTAGCTCGTCAAGTGTCCGTGTCATACGGCTAATCATGAATGTAGTCACCTGTGCTGGGTCCACCTTCGGGTGTATCAGCCCTAGGGTGTCAACCACTGACACGATTCAAGATGCACAGATAAATCTACAGATACCCAGTGTCTGGCCCGGAATACGTGCACGACCGTATTCCACCGAACCTACACTGGCGTACCCCACTGCCGTCGTTCACCTCTTACAATCAGCCCAGTAATCGTGCCCCACCCGGCCTAGCCCCAGGGTACCTTGATACATCTAGAGGGTTACTGCTGAAAAGGGTCGTGCCAAGGTTTTCGCCTAACAGATTAGGTCATGTAATTCGTGACCTAACCCGCCTAACCGATTAAGTCATGTAATTCGTGACTTAATCCTCTTCCAGTCTAGTCATGTCAAGAGGGTTAAGTATGTCGTTTAAATTCGCGACTTAACCCGCCTAAGTGTCATGTCAAGTTGGCTAAGTGTTGTCGTTTCAAGTTTATGACTTAGCCCTACAAATCGTGTTCAAGTTGGTTAAGTTGTCTTTTCATGTTCATGACTTAACCATAATTGGCATTAATTGATTCGTTAATGCACCGAACCAATCACATTGGATCCTATTGTTCGTAGCCACTGTGTAACATCCCACCTCCGCCAATGCCACTCTTGCAAGGACACTGGCTTTAAAGGGGCGTTAAACAAGGTAAACATGCATGCAGATATCACAAGACAGAACATATAAGTAAAACAGAGTAAGTAAAGCAGCGGATAAAACTAACATTTCAAAACCATAGTCAAGTTACATCAAAGTACTTGGTCATTATTTTCTCACAAAACAAAGTCTAGAAACATAAACTGAAAACTGGAAAGAAAATCATAAAGTAACTATCCCCAAAGTAGAATAAAGCCATAGCAAGCTCAAGTCCAAACCGTACATGAGCTATCCAGAAAAGCAGCTAAAGATCCAATCTAGGTGCTGGTGTTCCCACCCTGTAAACCTGGGGGGGGGGGGGGGGTGACGGAAGAAAAGAGGCAAAAGAAAATGGGTCAGTCAAAAGACTGGTAAGCCCTACCTACTATTAGTATAAAAACTAATAAAGTTAACTGAGCATGTAAAACAGAGATGAAACATAGGATGATAACTGGCGTGGTGAAAAGTTAACAAGATAGATCAAGTGTGGCATCGCATATACAAGGTTAAGTTTTGCACCAGGTGTACTAGTATTCTAATCCATGTCAAGTATAACGAGAAATGATCCCTTGGCCCAGAATTGGCCCAAACTCATGAGATGACCTAAATCAAGGTCCAACTACTCGGTCTAGTCAATCGGCTCCCTATAAGCCTAACTCGTCGTGTATCGGTGTCATACGGCTTAATCATGGAATGTAGTTAATTGTGCTAGGTCCACCCTAGGGTGTATCCATCCCTAAGGTGTAAACCACAGACACAAATCAAGCACGCACAGTCTAAACCTACCGGTGCCCATGTTCAACTCCGGAATTAATGTGCACGACCATGGTCCGCCTGAACAACCGGTGCACTCTTCAGCCGTCTCTTTTGGTCTCTTACAATCAGTCAGTAATCGTGCCCCACCCTAGCCTAGTCTAGGGTATCCAGATACTCCTGAGTTGGTTACTGCTGTAAAGGACCACGTAACTAGGGTTTTAAACGGCTTAAATGTGGTTAACCCTATCCTAACCATGTATTGAGTTGGTCAAGTGGGTTCAAGCAGTTCAGGACTTAACCCTATCAATACATCATGTTCAACTGGTTAAGTATATTCAAGTAGTCCATGACTTAACGCTACCAATCCATCGTGTTTAATCGGTTAAGTATTCAAGTAGTCCATGACATAACCCTACCATGTGGCATTAATTAACTTAATGCACCCCAACCTCTCACGTTAGACTTTGTTGTGGTTACTAGTTAAGCCGGGCGGGTCCGGGTAGCTTTACACCACAACCTACTCTAACCTCGGGTTTTAAGTGCGATATGACCAACTACTCACATTGAGTACTATTGTTTGTAGCCACTAGTTAAGCCGATCGGTTTCGGGTAGATTTATGCTACAAACTCAACACAACCTCGAGTTGGCCACTTTTCATGTTTTCTACATGTCATGTCCACGTTCATGTTTTCAACCATAAACACATGTCAAACTTTCATGTCATATTTTCAAGTCATGTTTTCATGTAATTTAAGTTTGCCCAACTACCCATAACGTATTCCCATCGCACGTAAATTCGCATCAACGCAAATAGATCAAAGAGGGAACATAACAATATGACAAGGTGGGCATAAGATGGCAAAGTCTATCACAAGTTAAACATGGTAATATTTGAGGCCAAAAGGGGTTCAACATACTAGCATATGGCCTCAACATGTATGATAGCATAAAAGGTGACTTGGCCTCAAACATATCAAATAGCATAAGGGTGATTTGGCCACTAGCATGCATAATAGCATAAGGGTGATTTGGCCACAAGTATGCACAATAGCATAAGGGTGATTTGGCCACAAGCATGCATAATAGCATAAGGGTTTGGCCGCAAGCATGCATAATAGCATAAGGGTGATTTGGCCACAAGCATATTAAGGAACATGAGGGGTTAAGGTTTGGCCACAAGTTAAACATGGTGGCATATGAGGCAAATGTGTTCATAAACTTGCATATTACATTATAAGCCTCAAAACATGCATGATATCGACTTTAGCATAATAGGTGAAACATGGCCATAAATGACATAGGATGATAGCTAGTGATTCGCATATAACATCATATGCAAGACATAATTCCAAATCCAACCGTTAGATCTCAAATCTCTAATATTCGTTAGAAAGCTCTTTTCGATACGAACCCAACGGTTTCGGTTTTAGGAGAATCCGACGGTCGGATCTCCCGTAATATCCATTCGAAGATCAATGGTCGAAATTCATGAACTACCGCAGCGCGGCGGGTTCTATTAAAGCCATTATATATATAACATACATATTATATATATTTCGTCTATTTCCTTTTAAAACGTATTTTATAAATCGTTTTAAATTCGTTTGAAAAACAATTTCAACTCCCATTTCAAATTCAAATCAAAATTGATTTTTTCCTTTATAAATTCCTTTTAAATTCATTTCAAATTGATTTCAATTCAAATCGATTTTTAATTCAATTTCAATTCGAATTCATTATATATATGGCCTCAACATGTATATATATGGCCTCAACATGTATGATTCGAATTGATTTTAATTCAATTACATTATATATATGGCCTCAACATGTATGATAGCATAAAAGGTGACTTGGCCTCAAACATATCAAATAGCATAAGGGTGATTTGGCCACTAGCATGCATAATAGCATAAGGGTGATTTGGCCACAAGTATGCACAATAGCATAAGGGTGATTTGGCCACAAGCATGCATAATAGCATAAGGGTTTGGCCGCAAGCATGCATAATAGCATAAGGGTGATTTGGCCACAAGCAAATTAAGGAACATGAGGGGTTAAGGTTTGGCCACAAGTTAAACATGGTGGCATATGAGGCAAATGTGTTCATAAACTTGCATATTACATTATAAGCCTCAAAACATGCATGATATCAACTTTAGCATAATAGGTGAAACATGGCCATAAATGACATAGGATGATAGCTAGTGATTCGCATATAACATCATATGCAAGATAACATAAGGGTTATGCGAGTTTCTATGTTGCTTTATGCAACATTTCAAACCAAAGCTCATAGCTTTCTATGCACAAAGTCAGGGTGATAGCTTTACAAACATGCATAGAATAAATCTATGCATAACATGATAGAATCAAAGCTCATAGCTTTCTATGCACAAAGTCAAGGTGATAGCTTTACAAACATGCATAGAATAAATCTATGCATAACATGATAGAATCAAAGCACAAATCATACTTAGGCCCGAACTCAAACTTGCAACATGTCATATTTAACTTCATAGTTAGAATCTAAGAGTAGTATAGGGCTTACAATGCTATGAAGACTTATAAAATATAAATAAGATTGAGACGAAGCCACTAGTAACTCTAAAGATCCCCAAATAGCAAGCTTCAATGAAAACCCTTGAGAAATAAGAAGAAGATCCTTGCTTTGATGAAGAAAGATTGAACTTTTGGCCTTGAATCAAGCTAAGAAACTCTCAAACAAGCTTAGGAACTCTCATATGAATGAAGATGGAGGATATGACAAGAGGGTGGAGGCCATGATTAAACATTTTGGCATAGTTTAGTTGTAGGATTGATTTATGATGACTTAGGCTAGGTATTAGCGTCTTTTTATAGATGATTAGGTTAGTTTAGACCATAGGATTAACCCTAATTCAGATCTAGGCCATCAATTCACATCACTAGCCTCCAAACATGTCTTGAGAAACAAGTCAGGTGCACCCAGGCCAGGCTGGCTGACCACCCAAGTCGACAGGGGTGTCGACTGGGCAGTCGACACAGCCTGGGGTGTGTCGACTCCCAAGTCGACTCCCCAGTCGACTTGGGGTGTGGCGGGATCTTTTCCCGCCTATCCTGCCCAGCTGAATTTGAAATCTGTTTTTAAATTTGAATTTTCTGAAAACTTCCATGGGCCTTAACTGGGTCATACGGACTCCGATTTTCGAAAACTCGGACTCTATTTCGCGTATTTTTCCGAGACGGACGCAATGGCACAGCCCGTTTCCCTTGATTCAGAATTTATCATTGAATTCTGCCTTGATTTATGTTATAACTTGTTATTCAAAATACGGGTTGTTACATTCTCCCCACCTTAAAGTATTTCATCCCCGAAATCTTCAAGTTAGGAAGAACGTATCCTACCATCCATCATCCATCTGCTCAAAACATCATCCACGTGCAGTCAATGCCCTTAACAAATTCTAAATGCTGTATGATTATATGCAAAGGTGTGTGTATATGTACTTATCTAATGCGAAAATCAGGCGGTTACTGTTCCGGTAGACCCCCTTAATGCAAAGTATTTTAGTTAAATGAGTCCATATGTATGCAAAATCCTCACATAATTTATAATCCCTACATGAATGCACATAACATTCATCCATATGCAACATCCACGTGATAGCATAACAAGTTTCATCCATGAATAAGTATAAGCACTCATGCATATGCAATATGAAAGTGTGTGACCCGATCTTAGTGCCTAATATGTATCATGCATCCACGAGTATCCACTTGCAAACACTTGCAACCACTTGCAAACATCAAGCATAACATGTTTCAAATACATATTTCATCCAAAGGGTTTCTACCTAAGGTTCTCATGACAAGGTTAACGAGATAACAAGATAAACAAGATAAACATGGATAGAAAAAAGAAAGATATGCTAATTAGGAAAGGAGATTGAGAATGTACCCTAAAAAAGGAATGGATAAAGCCCACGCATCTTCTCCTCGGTTTCCTAAGTTGCATCTTCATCGGCTTCACTCCACTGAACTTTCACCAATTTGACTTCTCGATTCCTTAGCTTCTTGATCTCTGTTCCCAAGATACGAATCGGAGCTCTCCTCAAGGTTGCCTCTTTCTCTACCTCCACGTCTTCAAGAATACTTGGTTCAACCACTTCGGCGGATCTGTGCAAACACTTCCGGAGATGCGAGACATGAAAGACATTATGCACTCCGGCCAGCTTCTCGGGCAATTCCACCTTATAAGCCATCTTCCCAATCCTCTCTATGATAGGGAAGGGTCCTACGAACCTTGGTGCTAGCTTTCAAATGCTCCAAAACGAACCACGTTTCACAAAGGAGAAACCTTCACAAAAACCATATCTCCAACTTCGAATTTCAAATCTGTCCTTTGCTTGTTAGCATAGGATTTCTATCTATCCTGGGCCATTTTCATCCATCTTTGAATCAATTCTACCTTCTCGGATGTGTCCCTTATCATGTCAGGCCCAAGTATAAGCTTATCCGCCGTCTCCCACCAACACGTTGGTGATTTGCACGGCCTCCCATACAAAGCTTCGAATGGTGCCATCCCTACGCTTGCTTGGTAGCTGTTATTATAAGCAAACTCTAAGAGAGGAAGATGATCTTCCCAAGTGCAACCAAAGTAAAGGATGCATAGCCTCAACAGATCTTCTAGTACCGTATTCACCCTTTCGGTTTGGCCATCCGTCTGTGGGTGATAGGCTGTACTTAGATTCAATCGCGTACCCATCGCTTCCTGCGAACTATTCCGGAATTGGCTAGCGAGAATTGGGTCACGATCGCTAACTATGTTAAAAAGAACTCCATGCAATCGCACTATCTTTCGAAGATGAACAGATGCTAGACCTGATGCGGTCCTCTTGTTCTTTACTGGAATGAAATGGGTGCTCTTCGTGAGTCTATCAATTATGACCCATATCCCATAAAGCCCAATAGTTTGGTCAACTTGACGGACATCTTTATCCCAACTATATATCATAGACAGGCGAGTCATACTCCTTTTGGGGCTTGCGATAGAACTAAGATTGAGAATAGGACTGAGAGGGTATACCTTAAAGATAGCAGGCGAGTAAGCTCTACAGAATAATAGGGATCAAGGATATACTCTTAGAAAGAGATATAATGCGCGTATCTAGTCTTAAATCTTCTAAGCCGCATTTTCTTGAGCTTAATTCTATCGTGCCTTGACCGTCTTTTAACTTCACAATTTCGTAACTCTTAATTCTTATTTCCAAAATATGAGTTAGAAATCATTTCAACGTTGCCCCTCGTTTCACTTCCACTTATTCTTTTCCTAAAATACTTGGCTTCCACATAACTGCGTACTCATGGTCTCATGCAAGCTTTCCAAAATTCGTTAGTGAATCCTGGATCTCGTTTACATACTATACGGTATCTCACGCAGAAAAACTATCTCTTGAAAACAAGTGCCAATCCACGTTGCCAAATGTACTTACTAGGGTGATTTCTCTAACCCATGCTTAAGTGAAATGGACTATCCGCCTTAGTAGCGAATATCACCGAAGCATCCTATTCTGAAATGCTTCACCTACTGAATTTTTTCAAGCAAATCCTTGATTTGCTTTCCAAGCTCTCTTCTTTCTCGCGGGGCCATGTGCCTAACGGGCAATGTAACTGGCTTGGGATTATCGACAAGATAAATTCGGAAATCTATCTCCCGCTTAGGGGGTAACCCCTTAACCTCATCAAAGACATCGGGATATTCTCGGACAACTCTCACAGATTGCAGATCATCCATGGATGAGTCAAGAGATTCAAGATAACATAACATGACGGGATCCATAGGGTTACTAGAAATTTCTAGGGTATTACCGAGGCGAGTCATGAGCCTTACTACCCTATGCTCCTAATCAAGAATGGCTCCATAACTGGACAACCAATCCACGCCCAAAATCAACCCGTATCCCATAAACCCGAGAACCTAAGCATTACACATGAATTCTATGCTCAAGATAGAGATTTTCAAATCCATACAAATAACAGGTAGATGGGCGGAACCCCCAATTGGATTTGAAACACTAACAGAACCCCAACTAGACTAGTACTTAGGTGCAAACTTTCAACAAGATCAGAAACAAAACTATGCGATGCGCCAGAATCAAATAAGGTACGAACAGGGAAATCAGAAATGTAAACATGACTTTCTATAGAAACACTACCTCGATCAAAAGCTGGAAGAGAGAGGGGAGCCTGCAACTGCCCTCCAGAGGGTCCTTCTCGCTGAGTTCGCCTTTTCCCTTGTCCTCGCTTTTTCGGGCAATCCTTGCTATAGTGTCCAGACTCTCCACAATAAAAGCATTCTCCCAACTTCCTCTTCTTCTTCCTACAATCTTTGGCTATGTGTCCAACGATCCCACAGAAGTTGCACTTCCTTGTCTCTCTGGTCTTGTTGTCCTTGCCTGCTTTCTCGGAATCTACCTTCTTGCCTTGAGACACATTCAACTTGACTTCCTTCTTACTACTCTTATCTTCCTCTTGAAGCTGGGCCATATTTACCAAAATCTCGAAGGTCGCCCCCATGGGTATGTGAGACATGGCCAAACCGTGCAATGGCTCGTTCAATCCTGGAGCAAAGTGTAGTGCCTTCTTCTGAGCTGTGTTAACCAAGTCTAGACCGAACCGAGCAAGTTGATTAAATGTATCCACGTATTCTCTAACTTTCATGTCCCCTTGCTTTAGAGATAGGAACCTCTCCATCTGAAGGTTCTCTTCTGTCGATGATAGAAACCTCAGTCCAAACCTTCTCCTAAAGTCATCCCAAGTCTGGATTGGCCTAGTAGTGGTGGTGACTACTCACCAATATGCAGCTTCCTTTTTCAACAGCCATACCGCTAACAGAACTTTCCTACGGTCTTCAATTTCAAAGATAGCAAAGAGGTCTTCAGTTTCCTTCAACCAGTTTCTTGCCTAAACTAAAGTCTCTGTCCCTACAAAATTCTTGCCACCCATCGCCTTAAAGTCCTTGCAAATCTTTGCGAAATCCTCTTGCGGATGCTGAGGAGGAGGAGGAACCTCAGCTACGGGAGGAGGAGAAATGTTAGCCACGGGGGAAAGAGGAGGAATGTTCACGGGGCCGGCTTCATTCGCCCTTGCCTCCATGTACCTTCTAAACCAAATAGGTACTGGTACGCCCTCCAGAATGGCAAAATTATCGGCCATACTGAAACAAAGAAAAAGATAGATTGAGAACAAGGAAACAAAGGATAGTGCTAATGGCTTTTGGGGAATAGCCTTTTAAAATAAACTAGACTTTTCTTGGAAAATACTTAATTGGTTTTGAAAATAGTTTTTCAAAAAGGTAAGTTTTAAAAACCTTTTGCTCAGATCTTGTAAACCTTTTGCTCTGATACCAAATGTAAGACCCCACCTCCGCCAATGCCACTCTTGCAAGGACACTGGCTTTGGAGGGGCATTAAACAAGTTAAACATGCATGCAGATATCACAAGACAGAAAATATAAGTAAAATAGAGTAAGTAAAGCAGCGGATAAAACTAACATTTCAAAACCATAGTCAAGTTACATCAAAGTACTTGGTCATTATTTTCTCACAAAACAAAGTCTAGAAACATAAACTGAAAACTGGAAAGAATATCATAAAGTAACCATCCCCAAAGTAGAATAAAGCCATAGCGAGCTCAAGTCCAAACCATACATGAGCTATCCAGAAAAGCAGCTAAAGATCCAAGCTAGGTGCTGGTATTCCCACCCTGTAAACCTTGGGGGGGCAACGAAAGAAAAGAGGCGAAAGAAAATGGGTCAGTCAAAAGACTGGTAAGCCCTACCTACTATTAGTATAAAAACTAATAAAGTTAACTGAGCATGTAAAACAGAGATGAAACATAGGATGATAACTGGCATGGTGAAAAGTTAAGAAGATAGATCTAGTGTGGCATCGCATATACAAGGTTAAGTTTTGCACCAGGTGTACTAGTATTCTAATCCATGTCAAGTATAACGAGAAATGATCCCTTGGCCCAAAGTTGGCCCAAACTCATGAGATGACCTAAATCAAGGTCAACCTACTCGGTCTAGTCGATCAGCTCCCTATAAGCCTAACTCGTCATGTATCGGTGTCATACGGCTTAATCATGGAATGTAGTTAACTGTGCTAGGTCCACCCTAGGGTGTATCCAGCCCTAAGGTGTAAACCACAGACACAAATCAAGCACGCACAGTCTAAACCGACCGGTGGCCATGATCAACTCCGGACTTAATGTGCACGACCATGGTCCGCCTGAACAACCAGTGCACTCTTTAGCCGTCTCTTTTGGTCTCTTACAATCAGTCAGTAATCATGCCCCACCCTAGCCTAGTCCAGGGTATCCAGATACTCCCGAGTTGGTTACTGCTGAAAAGGACCACGTAACTAGGGTTTTAAACGGGTTAAGTGTGGTTAACCCTATCCTAACCATGTATTGAGTCGGTCAAGTGGGTTCAAGCAGTTCAGGACTTAACCCTATCAATACATCGTGTTCAACTGGTTAAGTATATTCAAGTAGTCCATGACTTAACCCTACCAATCCATCGTGTTTAATCGGTTAAGTATTCAAGTAGTCCATAACTTAACCCTACCATGTGGCATTAATTAACTTAATGCACCCCAACCTCTCACATTAGACTTTGTTGTGGTTACTAGTTAAGCCGGGCGGGTCCGGGTAGCTTTACACCACAACCTAGTCTAACCACGGGTTTTAAGTGCGATATGACCAACTACTCACATTGAGTCCTATTGTTTGTAGCCACTAGTTAAGCCGGTCGTTTCCGGGTAGATTTATGCTACAAACTCAACCCAACCTCGAGTTGGCCACTTTTCATGTTTTCTACATGTCATGTCCACGTTCATGTTTTCAAGCATAAACACATGTCAAACTTTCATGTCATATTTTCAAGTCATGTTTTCATGTTATTTAAGTTTGCCCAACTACCCATAACGTATTCCCATCGCACGTAAATCCACATCAACGCAACTAGATCAAAGAGGGAACATAACAATATGACAAGGTGGGCATAAGATGGCAAAGTCTATCACAAGTTAAATATGGTGATAGTTGAGGCCAAAAGGGGTTCAACATACTAGCATATGGCCTCAACAAGTATGATAACATAAAAGGTGACTTGGCCTCAAACATATCAAATAGCATAAAGGTGATTTGGCCACTAGCATGCATAATAGCATAAGGGTGATTTGGCCACAAGTATGCACAATAGCATAAGGGTGATTTGGCCACAAACATGCATAATAGCATAAGGGTTTGGCCACAAGCATGCATAATAGCATAAGGGTGATTTGGCCACAAGCATATTAAGGAACATGAGGGGATAAGGTTTGGCCACAAGTTAAACATGGTGGCATATGAGGCAAATGTGTTCATAAACTTGCATATTACATTATAAGCCTCAAAACATGCATGATATCAACTTTAGCATAATAGGTGAAACATGGCCATAAATGACATAGGATGACAGCTAGTGATTCGCATATAACATCATATGCAAGATAGCATAAGGGTTATGCGGGTTTCTATGTTGCTTTATGCAACATTTCAAATCAAAGCTCATAGCTTTCTATGCACAAAGTCAAGGTGATAGCTTTACAAACATGCATAGAATAAATATATGCATAACATGATAGAATCAAAGCTCATAGCTTTCTATGCACAAAGTCAAGGTGATAGCTTTACAAACATGCATAGAATAAATCTATGCATAACATGATAGAATCAAAGCACAAATCATACTTAGGCCCAAACTCAAACTTGCAACATGTCATATTTAACTTCATAGTTAGAATCTAAGAGTAGTATAGGGCTTACAATGCTATGAAGACTTATAAAATATAAATAAGATTGAGACGAAGCCACTAGCAACTCTAAAGATCCCCAAATAGCAAGCTTCAACGAAAACCCTTGAGAAATAAGAAGAAGATCCTTGCTTTGATGAAGAAAGATTGAACTTTTGGCCTTGAATCAAGCTTAGAAACTCTCAAATAAGCTTAGGAACTCTCATATGAATGAAGATGGAGGCTATGACAAGAGGGTGGAGGCCATGATTAAACATTTTGGCATAGTTTAGTTGTAGGATTGATTTATGATGACTTAGGCTGGGTATTAGGGTCTTTTTATAGATGATTAGGTTAGTTTAGACCATATGATTAACCCTAATTCAGATCTGGGCCATCAATTCACGTCCCTAGCCTCCAAACATGTCTTGAGAAACAAGTCAGGTGCACCCAGGCCAGACTGGCCGACCACCCAAGTCGACAGGGGTGTCGACTGGGCAGTCGACGCATCCTAGGGTGTGTCGACTCCCAAGTCGACTCCCCAGTCGACTTGGGGAGTGCCGGGAACTTTTCCCGCATATCCTGCCCAGCTGAATTTGAAATCTGTTTTTAAATTTGAATTTTCTGAAAACTTCCATGGGCCTTAACTGGGTCATACAGACTCCGATTTTCGAAAACTCGGACTCTATTTCGCGTATTTTTCCGAGACGAACGCAATGGCACAGTTCGTTTCCCTTGATTCAGATTTTATCATTGAATTATGCCTTGATTTACATTATAACTTGTTATTCAAAATACGGGTTGTAACACACTGGATTTTGCCGGGCGGTTCCGGGCAGGTTTATGCTACGAACTCAACCCAACCTCGGGTTTCAAGCGCGATATGACCAACTACCCACATTGGATCCTATTGTTTGTAGCAACTGGATTTGCCGGGCGGTTCCGGGCAGATTTACACTACAAACTCAACCCAACCTCGAGTTGGCCATTTTCTTGTTTTCTAAAGTCATGCCCAAGTTCTTATCAGATTTGTGCTATTTCCATAGCATGTTCATATGTCAACTTCGTGCCCAATTAAGGCATGTTTTTTTCAAGTCAAGTTATGGCATGTTCAAGTCAAGTTTTCGTGCCATATTTCATGTTTTACTTATGCCAAATTTCACGGTTTATGATTTTAATCAATTCAAGTTTTTCCTATTCTACCCAATCGTATCCCCAACGTATATAAACGTACTTCGTTCACAAGCATAAACAATTCAAGAGATAAAGGGGAATAACACCAAACATGTGATAGGCATATGTGACAATTCCAACACCACTTGCATAATAAACAGGCTATAACATATCACATGGTTTCAATACTAGCATGATGACAACTTGGCATAGTAATGGTTCCAACTTAGTTTAACATGATGATTTCAACTTTACATCATAAGCATAATAATCATTGTGGGCATAATAATAATTTTATTACAAACATGAAACATTAAAGGCATGGTAATTCTAATAGGCATAGTGGATTCCAATTTAGCATTTTTAACATAATGATTCTCATCTAGCATTATAAACATAATGATTCCAACTTTTCATCATAACCTAGCAACTCCCAATTTGTCATTAACATGATAGGTATATTAACATCACAGGCATAGTTCCATCAACATCATAGACATGGTTTAATTATCATCATAGGCATGGTTTAATTAACATAAAGATTTCAATAAACATAGTGATTCCATGGACATGTATTAGTCCAACTTGCCATACAATTAAGCCCAAGTGATTCATAACAACATCAAAATCATAATAAGTCTAACTTACAACGTTGACATAGCAAATATAAACATGGATTAATAATAGTTCCTAAATCCGCTTTCAATTCATGGTATGTCCATGTTATTTTAGCGTTTTTGCCTAAAAAGTGACATAGAACTTACAAAATGAAGCAAGTAATCAAAATTCCAAATCAAATAGCCCCAAATCCGTTGTCTAAAGCGTCGTAGTTGTTGTAACTTCTAGTTGTAGCCTTCAAGATTCATCCTTCGTCTTCTTTAATTTTGTTCTTAGTATTTTTAATTTAGAGCTCAAGGTTTAATGGTGGCGGCCTGAGGCTAAAATGAAATAGTATGATTTAGGCTAGGTCTTAGGTTCTTTTTATAGTGTTTTTGAGTTGATTTAGACCGTCGATGAAGCTTGGTTTAATAATAGTCGTTCGTTCAAAGGAGAGACCAACCAGGAGCTGACACCTAGCCCTAGTGACAAGGCAAGACTCAGAAAATCGACCAAACACAGACCAGGCCAGCCAAGACCTGACCAGCAGGTCATTCTGACCTGGTCGCACTTGGCAGGTGCGCCAGGCTAAAAATGTACTGGCGCACTTCCCAAGGGCGCCAGTTCATTTCTGTTCTGGCGCACTTCCCAAGTGCGCCAGTGCATTCTGACCCGTTTTCTGGTTTTTCGCCCAACTTCGTTCGTCCATATCTTCTTCATACGTTGTCCGTTTTACGCAAACTCGGGCTCTATCTCTAGCAGAATTCCGAGACGAACGAAATGGCGTATCCCGTTTCCCTTAATTCTTTGATTTGAAATTAATTATACTTTAATTTGTGAATCTCATTGTTATAGAACACACGGGGTGTTACAGAAACCATGTTGTTTTCAAAAATAATTCTATCTTTCATTTTTCAAAAACAATGCGATTTTATCTTCAAAAACAATGTATATTTTTATTTTAAAACACTGGTATTTTATTTTATTTTATAAAAATCTAACTTTAAAAACAATGTAAATCTTCTTTTTCAAAGATATTGCTATGTTTATTTTCAAAAATATTTTGTGTGTATATATTTAACTATGCTGTGTATTTACATTTCTTTAACTATGTATAAGTAAAATTAAAAAAAGGGAAGAAGAAGAAGGCAAAACCTTTCTTCCAGGAACCACGGGTTTGTTCGAACCCATACAGAAAAATTAGGGCTCCATTTTCCACGCATCACCTTAGTCCG
Source organism: Allium sativum (assembly GCA_030737875.1). Classification (NCBI taxonomy): domain Eukaryota; kingdom Viridiplantae; phylum Streptophyta; class Magnoliopsida; order Asparagales; family Amaryllidaceae; genus Allium; species Allium sativum. The sequence continues at coordinate 188,013,096 of CM060913.1, forward strand.
GACCTTCATCTCCAACTGCCACCTGGAGCGCCTTCACCTGAGCTTCATTCTCTCACAACCGCACCCCACTCGATGGTCACAATCCCCCAGAAATCGACGAGGTACAATGGCGGTTTCCATCGACTGGGGCTCTGGGGGAATCAAATGGAGGGAGGGGCGGGGATATGGCTGATCGTCGGTGGAGAAGTTCGGAGGGGGAGGCGTCGACTGATGGAGGAGGCATCGAACGAAGGAGGAGCGGGATTTGGGGTTTAAACTGAAAAAGGAGGCGCGACTTTTTAATTAAAGGGGGTTAGGGTTCTGGATAAAAGGGGGAGGGTATTTATATTTAATTGTATTATTATTTAAATTCTATTTTTCCAATTTTACTTGTTTATTGCTCTCAACTCCAAACGAACTCCAAACAAGACCCAACGACTGTCGCCCCTAGCTAATTACCCCCATTCCGAACACAATGGGATATGTTTCGTAAGACAATTCGATCGTTTTGATCAGTTTTCATCAAAATAAAAATATAGCTCTATATATTGAATTTGAACGCACCTTTTAATTTACCGGGGCCACATACTAACTAGAAAAATTCCCGAAAAATTATTTCTAGCTTGGTATCGATGATACGGTCCTAACAAAACTAATTTCGTCGAATTCTGAGACCGTTTGAAAAATGGCCATTTCCTGGTTGACCCAAATTGACTAAAACTGTCAAAACACGTTTAACTTCGCCACGCTCCCATATTGATTCAAAAATCTATGAATTTTGAAACCTAGCAATAATTTGACATCACGGATCCAACAAAAGTGGTTTCGTCGAAAACCGAGGTCGTTTGCAAAATTTCCATTTTTAAGGGCCAGAATTCCATAACGACTATTCTGAATTTTCAACTGGACATAACTTTTGATTCCCGCTATGAAATTTCAATTTTTCAGATTCGTTGGAAAGATATTCACAATTAGATTCGAATATTTTTTGTTTTGCTAAAATCCGGTTTATTTTGAATCCTGTACATTCATTTGAAATTTGAAATCGAATTATCGTACTACCGCACCATTTTCAATTCCTTTTATATATATAAATAATTATTTATATTCTAACGACGATCTATATAAATATATACGTTCGAATTCTATTCAAAATAAATTTTTCGTCGTTATTATATAAAATAATTCATTTTAAATATTCAAAATTCATCAAATTTGCCAAAATAAAATTTTTAAATTGGCTCGGATTTCCGGGTTATTACAATCTCCCCCACTTAAAAATTTTCGTCCCCGAAAAGGAACGAAGCCGAAAGTTGTTTAACCAATCAACTCAACTTTCATTATTTTCTTTACGGCTTAAGTTCTTCAACTTTTCAGTTTCTAAGAACTTTTCAAATTTTTCAAAAATTTGGCTAACACCCTAAATTTTTGAAAAATTTCGCCATAACCTCCCCTGCACCGGGGACTTCGGGATATTTCATATAGCCTCCCATGGCCTTCTTCAGTCCAAAAGAAAAAGAAAACGCCAAGCGGCTCATAAAATAATCATCACCCAAACAAAACAGTAAATCATGGTAAACATGTACCTATTTGTTGGGAAAACAATTTTATTCTGCTGCTCTAGCCTCCTTGCTATGACATGTTCAATGTAAGTACATGTACATGCATGCAAATGCGATAAATTTTCAATACAATTTATTATTTGGTTCAAATTGGCTATATGGTTCAACATTTTATTAATCATACAATAATCAAACAACAAAACCAGCAATCAATTAGTGAATTAACGTTTCAAATTCATAACTTTGATATATAGTCAAAAATCACATTTCTGATGCCAAATCACAACGATAGGCCCTATCTAATTTTGGTTCTCACACCAGTCAATTGGAAATATAGAGAAATCCCACTTTCGAAACTCGAGCACAACACTGATGATGCCATGGTCATTATCAGCATCATCTCCAGGCAACTAGAGTGTGATTCTATATCTATCCAGTATATTAAAACTTCGAATACACGTGGATCAGACGTATACGCAACGTCTTTATATACTGGATTGTCCAAATTCAATATAAAATAAATAATCAAATACGAAGAATTGATTAAAATTTCGAAACAAAGTTGGTTTTCTTTTTATTTTTCAAAAATATACTCTTCACACTCGTTCTAGGATACTACTGATCCCATCTCTAATGAGTCATTCCCTTTGGATATTACTAATCCAATCTCTGATGAATTCTTTCGTTTGGTTCTAATGTGTCTTGTTCTCTGAGCTTTGTAAACCAAAGCTCCGATACCAAATGTAACGACCGTGAATTTCGCCCGATCCGAATCAGTCGCTAAACCGATCAAGACCGTTCGAAACGCTTGATTATTTTGAGAACACGACAAATTAGAATGCAGACAGAAGAACATTTCATTGTATATTACAACAATTCCATCAGAATACCAGAATATACAGAGTATGAATAAATATTACATAGAAAATATCAGAGATTTAAATTACATTTAAATACATTGCATAGCAGCGGAAAATAGTACAATACACAACTAGAAGTAATACACGGATACAGAGCTTTCCGAGTATCGTTCCAACTGTAAATCAGGATCCTGTGAATATAAATCTGCAAAACCAAAACTACTAGCTTCCCGTGTCAAAATAAGGGAACCCAGAGTTTAGGTTAAAACAATAAACTCTAGGTCAGTCATGTGACTAGTGTGAGAACTAAAACAGCTATTAATCTTTATTTTTAAAGTTAGGTAAATCAAGGGACCACGCCGTATAACACGGAACAGGTTTCTTCCCAAGAATACCAGTGCATAAAACATCAACGCAATGCTAAATAAAGAAAAATGAAGCTATTATAAAACCCAGGTCCCATCACACAATGCAACACAAACCAGAGGATAGGGTTTTTCCTTATAATAGCCAAAGCATGCTTGATACGTTTAAAACAAATCATTTGATACTGTAATAAGTGTATAGTGTCAAAACAACTTCAAATATAAATGTATCATTCCTAGACGGCATGGGTACCATATATCATGTCGCCATACTAGGCTCTACAATCAAAACCGCAAAGTCACGTATTTGGAAATTGGATTTCCGTCTGTGAACCGAGGCCAGGGATCGTCCTCACCGTTTCGAGACAATCTAGCCTACCATGTCTCTGGAACAGCCGCAACTGCACCTTGGATCGTCAGGGCCAGTCTACCGATGTGGATTAAAATGCCTGAACACTACGTTTCACCACCCTATGTGGGAGAAAATGAGCCAACGAATGAATCCATCAGCTTCACATAGTCATAGATAAATCCGAGGTGCCTCGCAACAACAACAACCACATAAGTCAAACTCGTCAGGGCATGTAAAACCACTGATGCCACTTCTAGCTAGAAAGAAACGCATGTCCTCGCTGAAGTCCTTTCCCGTTTCTGGTTCACAACCGGGGTGTGAGGCTCGCGAATCAACGCTACACAAAGCTATGCCACACAGGCCGTGCTTTGATCATCAACCACAGGACTCTGCTTTTCAACAGAAGCCTTGATCATTTGCATCTTAGCATGCCACACAGGCAGACCACTCCATGCAACCGATATCCAACAATCACACAGAATGATATCCAATGTCAGACACATAGTCCATCTACAAGTCCATTCTGGGTCTGAACGAAACCAGAGGCACCTTGTACCTAGCATATCCATCGATTTCCAAGTACGTCTGGACGACCACTAACTGATTCCCTCCTCTTGGGTGTACGGCCCAATCAAGATCATCAACAATTATCCAAACCATGTGAAGACCTCCGGTCTTCAACCACCGTCTTCATCTTCGACTCATCGTCGAATCAGTTATTCAGAATGGGATAAACCCGGCCTTTCTGAATAACACGCGTATATAATAAACAAGTGTTACACAAACACAACATACGCCTCATTCCAATTCATCAGTCACTAACCGTAAATTAGCAAGAGAATAATTCCCCAAATATTAACCCCAAAGGCCGAAACCAACATCAGATCAATACCCAAGAAACCATTCAACTTAGCTAACCTACAGTTAGTTTCTAAATTTCACATTCTTAGGGAAAGGTTCCAATTAATTTTATCAAAGATAAATTCCTCAAATTTATTCTTTAATCTTCTTTTGAATATCGATTCAGCTAGTCGGGATTAGCGAACCACACCGAAGTAATCATTTATTTTATTTCCCAATCCCAACCTATTCATCCCATGAAGTAAAACAGGTAATACTTCATATCTAACACCACGGTGTTATCGGTAAATTCAACTACCATTTCACGTTCAAATCTAATTAAAGATTTAACTATCGCCTGGAGCAAAACTGGTGATACTCCATTCTCGATCTTTTCAATCTAATTAAAGATTCATTAAAACTCCACTTAGTTTTAATCTTTAACTGGGTTAAAGAATCAATGTCATTTAAAACACGGTTCACGATAAACCCAAAATCACATCACATTTCAATCAGTCCCTAACCGTAAATTAGCAAGTGAGCAGTTTCCTAAGTATTAACACCGAAAGTCTAAACCAACATCATATCAATACCCAAGAAACCATTCAACTTAACTAATCTCCAGTTAGTTTCTGATTTTATTAACTCCTTTGGGTCTAAGAACAGTATTATTGAAGATACCGTTCACGACAACCCAAAATCACATTCCATTAATTATCGGGTTAAAGAACCAGTGTTATTTAAAACACCGTTCACGATAAACCCAAAAATCAATCCCAATTCAATTCCAATTAAATATTATTTGATTGGTAGACTTCATTAAATCTAAATAAAAAGATTTAATCTTTTCCTCAACTGGGTTTAAGAACAGTGTTAATGAAGACACCATTCATGACAAACCCAAATCCCATTTGATATTAAATACAAGGCTCTGAATAGAAAATATATCGGCTTATATTCAATATCAAATTCTCGACCAACAAATATCGTATTGGAAATAACAATATTAATATATCTTTCAAATTCCCAGAACAATATCTGTATAATCACGAAATCCAACATCGAAATATTCCAAAGACAATTTCGATTCAAATCCATTCCAATTCAATTATTGGAAATTCTGGTTATTTTCAAAACCATTTCAAATCCAATTTATTTATTTTAAAAATAAATAAATTATTATTCTAGTTCAAACCTAGTTCATTTCGATAAAAATCTATTTTTATCTTTTCAAATATGGAATTTTTCATCCTAATTCTTCACAAATCATTTCTTATGATTTTACACAAATTATTGATATTTTTAATAATTTTATCAAGGCCCGTACAGTCGATTTCCATCAAGGGCCATCGAACTACACTCACAGCGACCTTTTTCAAATTTGATTTGGGCATAATTCCAAATCCAACCATTAGATTTCAAATCTCTAATATTCTTAAGAAAGCACTTTTCGATACGAACCCAACGGTTCCGGTTTTAGGAGAATCCGACGGTCGGATCTCCCGTAATATCCATTCGAAGATCAATGGTTGAAATTCACGAACTACCGCAGTGCGGCGCGTTCTATTCAGGCCATTATATATATATAATATATATTATATATATTTCGTCGATTTCCTTTTAAAACGTATTTTATAAATCGTTTTAAATTCGTTTCAAAAACAATTTCAACTCCCATTTCAAATTCAAATCAAAATTGAATTTTTCCTTTATAAATTCCTTTTAAATTCATTTCAAATTGATTTCAATTCAAATCGATTTTTAATTCAATTTCAATTCAAATTTATTTCTATTCAATTTCAATTCGAATTCATTTCTATTCAATTTCAATTCGAATTAATTTCTATTCAACTTCAATTCGAATTCATTTCTATTCAATTTCAATTGGAATTCATTTCTATTCAATTCGAATTCATTTCTATTCAATTTCAATTCGAATTCATTTCTAAATATTCGATTTCAATTCGAATTCGTTTCTATTCAATTTCAATTCGAATTCATTTCTATTCAATTTCAATTCGAATTCATTTCTATTCAATTTCAATTCGAATTCATTTCTTTTCAATTTCAATTCGAATTCATTTCTAAATATTAGATTTTGAAATCACTTTCAATATTCATTATAAAATCGATAAAATTCCCGTTCGTGTTAAAATGGCGTGTAACTACTTAACACGGCTTCACATTTCAATATTCAAAGAATATTATTTTTAAATTATTCGATAATTCTGAACTGGAATCAGACACAGTCAATTACCATATAATTTCAGTTATATGGATTTCATCTAATTCATATATACAACAATGACGATCAACACCCAACCATCATCCAAAGTGCGTTCTACACCGTATAAGCATCAAATATAAATATTCAACGCTTATAACAGCCTGTCAATCAATCGATCGACATACAACTAATTATTGGGATTAGTGTATGTCATATATCATCCCAATACCCGTGTGGGGTTTCAAACAATCAACCATAGATTTTATTTGTGCAGTAGGGCGATATGTAAAATTTATCGTCCCAATCAATATCAGTCAAATGTGTGTATATAAACAAATCGTCCGATTTGTTTATATTTATTTATTCACATTCACGTTAAAAATTATAATTTCAACTATAAAATATTTTTAACTTCTTAAATATTTTATTTCATTTCATATCACATCACACAATCAACTACACATCAAAATCAAACAAACAAGCATACAAGCCGTCCATGGTCTGTGGACGACGGGTGTGAGACGACCCGAAATCCCGTTCTGACGGAAACAAGGGTTATCTTTGGAATATAACACAGAAACAGATAATAGCAGAACAAAATTAAATAAATACACCAGATAATGAACAATAGAATATACTGGATAAAAGTAATCATCAGAGTTACACAGTATACAGGATCTTACTTAGAACAAATACAGTTCAGCTATACATAAAAGTCTACAGCGGAAATAAACAAAATATGTACAATAAGAGCTAAACAGCATAAAAAGAGATAAATTATAGAATCCATCTTCAGCTCCAGCTATCCAGAAAGAACCAGCTAAACCTGAATACAAGGCTGCCCGTGTAGAAAAAGGGGCACCCGAGTTTGAAGGTGAAACAAACTACGAGTCAGTCATGGGACTGGTATGAGAGATCTACTCAACACATATATAATTTGGCTAATCACAAGACCACGCCACTTTCGTGGAACGGGTTTACTCCATCGGATTGCCAGTGCTTTAAAACAAATCTTTCTTTTAAACATCGCTATGCTTTTTATAAAAATGAAGCCATTATAAGACTCAGTTCCCATCACACAATGCAACGCAAACCGGAGGATAGAGTTTTTACCTTATAACGGCCAAAATATGCTTGATACGAATAAAACAAAGGCAATTGATATTATTGCTAGTGTTTATATGTTTTGAAAACAATTTCAAATCATAACTATCAATCATAGGCGGCATGGGTACCATATATCATGTCGCCATATATATATATACAATCAAAACCACACGATATCGTATTTGGAAATTGGATTTCCGTCATGAACCAAGGCAAAAGATAGTCCTTACCGACTTCGAGACAATCTAGCCCATGTCTAAGGCCCAGACTCAGGTGGGCCGTTGGATCGTCAGGGCCGGTCCACCGATGTGGATTATTATGCCTGAACACTACGTTTCTCCGCCCTTTGGGGCGTAAACGAGCCAACGAATGACTCCATCGGACCCGGATCGTCCGATCAAACCGAGGCGCCTCGCAACAGCAACAACCACATAGGTGAAAAGTATATAAATGTCAGGGCTGGTAGGTCACTGACACCACCCTAGCTAGAAAGAAACGCATGCCCTCCCTGATGTCCTCTCCCGTTTCTTGTTCATACCGGGGTGTGAGGCTCACAATTTTACGTTACACACAAAGCTACGCCACACTGGCGGTGCTTTGATCATCACCACAAGACTTTGCTTTTCAACAGAAGCCCTGATCACTGCATCTTAGCATGCCACACATGCAATTCATGCCATGCGACTGATGTCCATCGATACACAACCTCTGAGCTCGTGCGTTTCAGAGAAGGGCGTTAAGCAAAAGAATAAATTCTCCGCCGCCAAACAGATGTATATTTAATAGGGATCAATCAACACAGAATAAAATCCAATGTCAGACACACATTCCATTTACAAGTCCGTTCTGGGTCTGAACGAAACCGGAGGCACTAAATACCTCGCAAACCCATCGATCACCACGTACGTCTGGACGATCACCACTCATTATCCATATTTCGGGATGCCTCCCAATCAGGACCTCGGTTACCATCCAAATGAGGTGAAGATCTCCGGTCTTCGACCGTCGTCTTCATCTTCGAATTTCAATCGTCGGTCAATCATTTGAAATGAGAATTAACTCGGCCTTTTCAAATAATTCACGTATATTTAGAATTTCAAATCAATTTATTTCAATGGTTAAATTATTTGACCACACCAATCTTGTTCTTTAATGTAATTTTCACACCAAACACATTCAACCATCAAAAGCCACAAAAATCGAGCAAATTCAGTTTATTTCCATTCCATATCGCTTATGATATTTTATAACGATTTATCGCTATTTTTATTTAATTTAAAATAGCTAATTTATTCAAAACGACGCTTCGGGCCATAAAGCGGCCGTGGCGCTGTTTTTCTTCAGATTTGATTTACACATATCTGAAAATCTAACCGTTGGATCTTCACAAAATTTACATCATTAGAAAGGTCTTTTCAAAACGAATCCAACAGTTCTAGTTTCGGGAAAATCCGACAGTCGGATCTCCCGGTACAATCGTTTGAAGTTTCGATTTCAAAATACGAACTGCAGCGTCGTTATTCGATTAAATATAATTATATTTATATATATATAAATATAATCGCTTCTGGCGCTGTTTTTCTTCAGATCTGAATTAAACATTCCAGACAATCCAACCGTTGGATTTTTACAAAGTTGGTGCCGTCGGGAAGATATTTCCAAGGCGAACCCGACGGTTGCGGTTTCGGGAAAATCCAATGGTCAGATTTTCCCGCACTAGTTGTTTGAAATCATGGTTTCAAAATGCGAACTGCACGACTACGTTTCATTTTAATTTTATTTATATTTATATATTTATATAAATATAGTTCATTCAATGATTTCAATATCGTTTTCACTTCAAATATTTCACTAACGCCTTAAAATTTTGGAAAATTTCGCCATAACCTCCCCTGCACCGGGAGCATCGGGAAATCTCAAATAGCTTCCCCGGTCCTTCTAATCTCAAAAAGAAAAAGAAAAAGCCAAGCGGCTAGCCAACAGGCTCATAAAATCATCACCCAAACAAAACAGTAAATGTGTACCTATTTGTCGGGCAAAAATTTTATTCCTCTTCTCTAGCCCCTTTGCTATAACCTGTTCAATGAATATGCATGTACATATATATAGTTCTTATCATTTATCATTTTCTATTCAACTTCATATTTGATTTCTATTTGGTTTAAAAACACCATTCATTCTAATGTTACATACATAGGTACAAATCATATCATTAGCTAATTAATGAATATTTCAACTCATATATATTTATTTGAACAAGTGGCTATTTTTAACACTTCACATTTCAACGATTCATGCATATAATAAAAATGTGATTTTTATTGTAAACAACTCATTTCAAAACACTATTATTTTATATATTTCATATTGGTGATAAAAATAGGATTTTTCTTAAAACAATTTCTTTCAAAACGAGATTATTTTACACAGTTCATATAGTCGATAAAAGGTGATTTTTATTATCAAACAATTTATTTCAGAATATGAATACCATTCAACACATGAATTTCAAATCAACGAATGAATATCGATTCAACACATGAAGGTTTTCTATAGTTTCTATATATAGATAAAAATGTGATTTTTATATTTAAAACGCGAATACCATTCAACACATGAATTTCAAATCAACGAATGAATATCGATTCAACACATGAAGGTTTTCTATTCAATGAATAAATATAGTTTTAGCAAATGAAAATAATTCAAACACATGAATATTATTCAAAATTTCGGCAGCATAACGGCAGGGTAGTTAAAACCGGGACCGTCCCGAGTACGGCTCCTCGCTCTACCTTAAAACCTCGCGGTTTTTGACAATGGGGATCATGCGTCTAGTTCGCATGCAGGCGGCATGTATATATTTATTTCATTTCCACAAAACTAATCCTATGTGGTTTCAATCAAATATTTTTCAACCACAAACGGGTATTTTTCAACCACAATCAATCAATATCAACCACAAACAATCCCAAACAACCATTCGCTATCAATCAATTTTCACAACAATTTCAACCAATAAATATCGTCCATGGTTTGTGGACGAGGGGCGTATATATATATTTATATATATATATATATATATATATATATATATATATACATAGCAATTCACTTCATTTCAACACATATATAATTTTTACAATGCATATATATCTTATACATCGAACGTACAACTTATACAACGCTTATACAAGAGGTGTACAACGCTTATATAACTCATACATCGACTATATAATTTATACATCGTCGTTTTCCATATTGTTTATAAATTAGAAATCTCACATTGGGTTCCACTTCACCAAAAATAGCAGAAGGCTCAGAAAAAAACGCGGTCTCTTCTAAAATGTAGAAGGCGTCCACACGGTCATGATGTTTCCTGTTTCATCGAACTTCGTTAACATATGAGAAAGATATGATTTTTTTATAATGCTATATATATTTAATAATCACATTCTTATATTGCTCTGTATATTTAAAAAAACAACAACAAAAAATATAATTTTAAAATAAAGTCTTTTACCAATAAAATCACATTTTTATATAATGATCTATATAATAAAAATCACATTTTTATTATAGCTCTATCGATATAAAAATCTCATTTTTTTCTCTTACCCTATAGTAATTTTATTTAAAATATATATATATATATATATTTAACAAGGTTATTTATATTTTATTTTATTTATACTAATGTGATTCATAAAATTAAAAAAAACAAACTGATTTTTTTCTACTAGGTTATTTTTTTCCTAAATCTAATTAAAGGAAAAAAAATAAAAAATTACACTGTCGCTGGTCTTCTTCTTCCTCCATCTGTTCACCGAAACCCCCTTAGAAAACTAGGGTTCCTCCTCTGTCGCTCCACGCTCTATCGAACTTCGATCCGCCGATGCCAGCTGAAGCGCCATTGAACCCTCCTCCTCCGCCCAAAGTGGTTGGCAACTCGTCGGCCTCCTATGGCCAGAAATGGCGTGCGAACGGAGCAGTTTCCCGCTCGAGAATCGAACAAATCACGAAAGGATAATTCACCAAATTAGCTCAGCATGTAGATCTCACCAAGTAGAAGGATTTTCGCTTATAAAGCTTTCAATTTTATTCAGTGGATTTTGAAATGTTTGAGGAGGAAGAATCAAATAAAATTTCGCCGTGAACGAGAGTGAAGGAGGCGGGTTGAACTTTCAAAAGGGAATGAGAGAGAAAGGCTTTGATTGGCCACTTTATATTTTATTTTTAATTTATTTTAAATTCAAAAATATCTTCTTATCCAAACGAACACCAATTTCAACCCAACGACCATCGCCCCTAGCTAAATACCCCTATTCCGAACACAATGGGATATGTTTCGTAGACCCATTCGACTGTTTCAGTCAGTTTTCCTTCAAATCAAAATATAAAACATTCAATATTCAATTTGAACGTGCATTTCAATTTGCCAGGGCCACAAACTGATTCGAAAAATTCCAGAAAAATAAATCTAGCAATGTTTTGACAATACGGTCCCAACAAAACTAGTTTCGTCAAATTCTGAGACCGTTTGCAAAAAGGCCCATTTTTGGTCGATCCAATTTAACTGTAATTGACCAAAACACATTTTCTTTTGCCACGCTCACATATTGATTCAGAAAATTATGAAATCTGAAACCTAGCAATAACTTTACATCCCGGATCCAACAAAAGTGGTTTCGTCGAATTCCGAGGTCATATGCAAAATGGCCAACTTCACGGGCTATATAAATTCCATATCGACCCTTCCGAAAATTCATTCGGCCATAACTTTTGCTTTCCGCTATGAAAATTGGATTTTTCAGATTCGTTAGAAAGGTATTCACTAACAGATTTAAATATTTTTGGTTTCACTAAAATCCGGATTTTTTTGCACCCGGTACAGTCCGACAAAGTTTGAATTCGATTTTTGAAACTACAGCGCCTTTTCAAGCCCTGTTTATAATTATAATTAATTATATTCGTTTTCAATTGTCGATTCAACTAACTTTTCATTTCCATTAGCTAAAGTATTTATTTTAAATATTTAAAATCCATTATTTTAGCCAATTTAAAAATTTTAAATTGGTTCAGATTTTCTGGGTCGTTATAGGGTGTCGGGTGCTACTAAACACCGTTTGCATCCTAGTATATATTTCAAACTAGAAATAAATTAAAAGTGAGAAGTTCTCACCTTGGGGTTCCACTCCGCCATTCTTTATCGTTGAACGGTTTGAATTTTAATTCATTTCCAATCGGTCCCATCGCAATCTGTTTCACACGGTTTACGTTAAAAATCCTATTTTTAACTAACGATCTTTATAAATAAAAGTCACATTTTCTTTCGCCATTGAATATATAAAAAGCATATTTTTCTTTCGCTATTGAATATATAAAAAGCATATTTTTCTTTCGCTATTGAATATATAAAAAGCATATTTTTCTTTCTTTTTAAAACAGAAAAGAAACCATGTTGTTTTCAAAAATAATTCTATCTTTCATTTTTCAAAAACAATGAGATTTTATCTTCAAAAACAATGTATATTTTTATTTTAAAACAATGGTATTTTATTTTATTTTATAAAAATCTAACTTTAAAAACAATGTAAATTTTCTTTTTCAAAGATATTGCTATGTTTATTTTCAAAAATAATTTGTGTGTGTATATTTAACTATGCTGTGTATTTACATTTCTTCAACTATGTATAAGTAAAATAAAAAAAAAGGGAAGAAGAAGGCAAAACCTTTCTTCCAGGAACCACGGGTTTGTTCGAGCCCATACAGAAAAATTAGGGCTCCATTTTCCACGCATCACCTCAGTCCGGACCTTCATCTCCAACTGCCACCTGGAGCGCCTTCACCTGAGCTTCATTCTCCCACAACCGCACCCCACTCGATGGTCACAATCCCCCAGAAATCGACGAGGTACAGTGGCGGTTTCCATCGACTGGGGCTTTGGGGGAATTGAATGGAGGGAGGGGCAGGGATATGGCTGATCGTCGGTGGAGAAGTTCGGAGGGGGATGCGTCGGTTGATGGAGGAGGCGTCGAACGAAGGAGGAGCGGGATTTGGAGTTTCAGCAGAAAAAGGAGGCGCGAATTTTTAATTAAGGGTGGTTAGGGTTCTGGATAAAAGGGGGAGGGTATTTATATTTAATTATATTATTATTTAAATTCTATTTTTCCAATTTTACTTGTTTATTGCTCTCAACTCCAAACGAACTCCAAATAAGACCCAACGATTGTCGCCCCTAGTTAATTACCCCCATTCCGAACACAATGGGATATGTTTCGTAAGCCAATTCAATCGTTTCGATCAGTTTTCATCAAAATCAAAATATAACTCTATATATTGAATTTGAACGCACCTTTCAATTTACCGGGGCCACATACTAACTAGAAAATTTCCCGAAAAATTATTTCTAGCTTCGTATCGACGACACGGTCCTAACAAAACCAATTTCGTTGAATTCTGAGACCGTTTGAAAAATGGCCGTTTCCTGGTCGACCCAAATTGACTAAAACTATCAAAACACGTTTAACTTCGCCACGCTCCCATATTGATTCAGAAAATTATGAATTTTGAAACCTAGCAATAATTTGACATCATAGATCCAACAAAAGTGGTTTCGTCGAAAACCGACGTCGTTTGCAAAATTTCCATTTTTAAGGGCCGGAATTCCATAGCGACTACTCAGAATTTTCAACTGGACATAACGTTTGATTCCCGCTACGAAATTTCAATTTTTCGGATTCGTTGGAAAGATATTCACAATTATATTCGAATATTTTTGGTTTCGCTAAAATCTGGTTTATTTTGAATCCTGTACATTCATTTGAAATTTGAAATCGAATTATCGAACTACCACGCCATTTTCAATTCCTTTTATATATATAAATAATTATTTATATTCTAACGACGATCTATATAAATATATACGTTCGAATTCTATTCAAAATAAATTTTTCGTCGTTATTATTTAAAATAATTCATTTTAAATATTCAAAATTCGTCAAAATTGCCAAAATAAAAATTTTAAATTGGCTCGGATTTCCGGGTTATTACAGTAGGCTATCTACAGCCCTACGAATTACGCTAGCAGTCGTACGAAATGGCGACTCATACGGAATAACTATGTTTTGACTAACTCTATCTCAAATAACTATATTCGATCAACTCTAATTGAATAACTAATATTCAATTAATTCTAATTTAATTAACTCTATCTAATTAACTCTATGTTTATTCAGTTTCAAATATTGATGTTGTAACGACCTGGAGAACCGAGCCAATTTAAAAATTTTATTTTGGCAATTTTATTGAATTTTGAATTTTGAATATTGAAAATGAATTATTTTAAATAATATCGTCGAGAAATTTATTTTGAATAGAATTAGAACGTATATTTATATAAATCGTCGTTATAATATAAATATTTATTTATATATATAAAAGGAATTGAAAATGGCGCGGTAGTTCGATAATTCGATTTCAAACTTCAAATGAACATACCGGGTGCAAAACAAACCGGATTTTAGCGAAACCAAAAATAATAGGATCTGTTTGAGAATATCTTCCCAACAAATCCGAGAAGTCAAAATTTCATAGTGGGGATAAAAAGATATGTCCAGTTGAAAATTCAGAATAGTCGCTATGGAATTCTGGCCCTTAAAAGTAGCCATTTTGCAAATGACCTCGGTTTTCGACGAAACCACTTTTGTTGGATCCGCGATGTCAAATTATTGCTAGGTTTCAAATTTCATAATTTTTCGAATCAATATGTGAGCGTGGTGAAGGAAAACGCGTTTGACCAATTTCAGTTGATTTTAATCAACTGGAATATGGCCATTTTTCAAACGATCTCAGAATTCGATGAAATTAGTTTTGCTAGGACCGTATCGTCAATACGAAGCTAGAAAATATTTTTCGGGAATTTTTAGAGTTCATATGTAACCCCACTAAATTGAAAAGCGCATTCAAATTCAATATATAGAGTTATATGTTGATTTTGACGAAAGCTGAACAAAACTATCGAATCAGCTTACGAAACATATTCCATTGTGTTCGGAATGGGGATATTACGCTAGGGATGATAGTCGTTGGGTTTGATTTGGGATTCAAACAAAAAGTCAACTTTGATGGAGAATAAAATAATAATTAAAATAAATATAAATATAACTTCCTTCCTCCTCCATTTCGTTTCCTCCTTCTGAAATAAAACCCGCCCTTTTTTTTACACCATCGTGCCCTAGCCTTCCATCCCGCCGCCACTGACGTCGGAGCCCCCCTCCCCCCCGCGCCCTCCGACCGCCACCTCCCTCCACCATCCACGAACCCCCAAACCCCCTCTCACGTTCACCTCCTCCTCTCCCCATCTCTATGCATTCAACCTCCATGCCCTAGCCCAAAACGATCGGAAATCGCCAGCGCCTCCTCCCCTGGGTCGCCGCCGGCCAACTTACGCCGAGTCCGACCTCCTACGATGGAACCCAGGTGATTTTCAATTTATAAATTCAGTTTTTATTAATAAATCAGTTTATTTTCACGTGAAGGTGATGTTAAATTCAGTTTTGATGAGGCATGATTTAAAGATAGGGTTTTTATATAATAGCGTGTAAAGACTAGATTTTTATTCGCTAAAAGGATTGGTTTTTATAATAAAAAGAGACGGTTTCTTTATAGGGAGTTTAAAAATATAATTTTTATATTATAGAAAGGTTAAAAATATATTTTTTATATAAGCAAGAAGTTAAAAATATAATTTTTATATAAGTAGGATAATAAAAATATGATTTTTATTAGATGTGAAGATCAAAAATATAATTTTTATAAGGTAAAGAACGTAAAAATTTGATTTTTATATATTGAATAGCAAAGTAAAAATTCGATTTTTATATATTGAATGGCAAAGTAAAAATTCATTTTTTATAAATTGAATAGCAAAGTAAAATTGTGATTTTTATATATGTAGAGAATACGGGCAGAGAAAGTGACAAAAGGCGAGAACGATGAAGATTTCCTACATACGAAGAGTCGTGGCGTTGGTTTAACTTATCGGTGAGAACTCCTCACTTTTATTTTTATTTTTATTTCTAGTTTGAAATATATACTAGGATGCAGACGGTGTTTAGTAGCACCCGACACCCGTCATCCACAGACCATAGATGACTTGTATGCTTGGTTGTTTGATTTTGATGTGTAGTTGATTGTGTGATGTGATGTGAAATGAAATAAAATATTTATATGGTTAAAAATATTTTATAGTTAAAAATAGAATTTTTAACGTGTATTTAAAATGAAATAAATATAAACAAATCGGACGATTTGTTTATATACACACATTTGACTGATATTGATTGGGACGATAAATTTTACACATTGCCCAACTGCACAAATAAAATCTGTGTTTGATAGATTGAAACCCCACACGGGTATTGGGATGATATATGACATAAACTAATCCCAATAATTAGTTGTATGTCGATCGATTGATTGACAGACTGTCATAAGTGTTAAATGTTTATATTTGATGCTTATACAGTGTAGAATGCACTCTAGATGATGGTTGATTATTTATCGTTGTTATTTTATACATGTGTTGTAGAAAATCCAT
Source organism: Allium sativum (assembly GCA_030737875.1). Lineage (NCBI taxonomy): Eukaryota > Viridiplantae > Streptophyta > Magnoliopsida > Asparagales > Amaryllidaceae > Allium > Allium sativum. Next base: position 188,029,989 of record CM060913.1, read on the forward strand.
ATAATTAACATTATATGGTAATTAATTGGGCCTCATTCCAGTTTTGAATAGAAATTTTTGAAAAAGAAATATTTGAAAGAGAAATATTCGAAATAGAAGTTTTGAAAAGAAATATTTGAAATAGAAATATTTGAAAGAGAAATATTTGAAATAGAAATATTTGAAAACGAAATTTTTGAAATAGAAATATTTGAAAATAGAAATATATGAAGGCGTGTTGATTAGATTTGCGCCATTTTAAAGTGAACAATATTTATATCGATTTTATTTAAATTGAAATGAATATTAAAGTGAATTGAATTCGAATTGAATATAAAATGAATTCGAATTCGAATTCGAATTGAATTGAATCGAAAAGAAAATGAATTCAAATCGAATGAAAATCGATTTGAACTGAAATCAATTTGAAATAAATTTAAAACGAATTTATATTGGAAAATTCATTTTTGATTTGAATTTGGGATGGAAGTTGAAATCGTTTTGAAAACGAATTTAAAACGGTTTTTAAAAAACGTTTTGAAAGGAAATCGACGATATATATATAATATATATATATATAATATATATAATGGCCTGAATAGAACGCGCCGCGCCAGTTCGCAAATTTCGACCATTGACTTCGAATGGATATTTCGTGAGATCCGACCATCGGATTCTCCTAAAACCGGAACCGTTGGGTTCGTATCGGAAAGGGCTTTCTAATGAATATTAGAGATTAGAAATCTAATGGATGGATTTGGAATTATGTCCAAATCAAATTTGGAAAAGGTCGTTGGAAGTGCAGTTCGATGGCCGTTGATGGAAATCTACTGTACGGGCCTTGATAAAATTATTAAAAATAGTAATAATTTGTGTAAAATCATAAGAAATGATTTGGGAAGAATCGGGATGAAAAACTCCATATTTGAAAAGATAAAAATAGATTTTTATCGAAATGAACTAGTTTTGAACTAGAATTATAATTCTATTTATTTTTAAAATAAATAAATTGAATTTAAAAAGGGTTTTTAAAAGTAACTAGAAATTCCAATAATTGAATTGGAATGGATTTGAATCGAAATTGTCTTTGGGATATTTTGATGTTGGATTTCGTGATTATACAGATATTGTTCTGGGAATTTGAAAGATATATTAATATCGTTATTTCCAATACGATATTTGTTGGTCGTAGAATTTGATATTGAATATAAGACGGTATATTTTCTATTTAGAGCCTTGTATTTAATATCAAATGGGATTTGGGTTTGTCGTGAATGGTGTCTTCATTAACACTGTTCTTAGGCCTAGTTGAGAAAAAGATTAAACCTTTTTATTTAGATTTAATGAAGTGTACCAATTAAATGGTATATAGTTGGAATTGAATTTGAATTAATTTTTGAGTTTCTTCAATAATACTGTTCTTAGACCCAACGGAGTTAAGAAAATCAGAAACTAACTGAAGATTAGTTAAGTTGAATTATTTCTTGGGTATTGATCTGATGTTGATTTCGGCCTTCGGGGTTAATACTTAGGGAATTGCTCACTTGCTAATTTATGGTTAGGGACTGATTGAAATGTGATGTGATTTTGGGTTTATCATGAACCGTGTTTTAAATGACATTGATTCTTTAACCCGGTTAAAGATTAAAACTAAGTGGAGTTTTAATGAATCTTTAATTAGATTGAAAAGATCGAGAATGGAGTATCACTAATTTTACTCCAGGCGATAGTTAAATCTTTAATTAGATTTGAACGTGAAATGGTAATTGAATTTACCGATAACACCGTGGTGTTAGAGATGAAGTATTACCAGTTTTACTTCATGGGATGAATAGGTTGGGATTGGGAAATAAATGATTACTCCGGTGTGGTTCGCTAATCCCGACAAGTTTGAATTGATATTCAAAGAAGATTAAAGAATAAATTTAAAGAATTTATCTTTGATAAAATTAATGGGAACCTTTCCCAAGGTATAAGAATATTTGAATAAAAGAATATTCTGAATTGGAATGAGGCGTATGTTGTGTTTGTGTAACACTTGTTTATTATATACGCGAGTTATTCAGAAAGACCGGGTTTATCCCATTTTGAATAACTAATTCGACGTGGTGTCGAAGATGAAGACGGTGGTTGAAGACCGGAGGTCTTCACGTCGTTTGGATAATTACTGATGATCTTGATTGGGCCGTACACCCAAGAGGAGAGAATCAGTGGGTAATCGTCCAGACGTACTTGGAGATCGATGGATATGCGGGGTATTAGGTGCTTCCGGTTTCGTTCAGACCCAAAACGAACTTGTAAATGGACTGTGTGTCTGACATTGGATTTCAGTCTGTGTGATTGATTTCTATTAAATATATATCTGTTTGGCGGCGGAGAATTTATTCTCTTGCTTAACGCCCTTCTCTGAGACGTACGAGCTCAGGGGTTATATATTGATGGATATCAAACGCATGGAGTGAATTGCCTGTGTGGCATGCCTAAGTGGCAATTGATCAAGGCTGTTGTTGAAAAGCAAAGTCTTGTTGTTGATGATCAAAGCACCGCCTGTGTGGCATAGCTTTGTGTAGCGTTGATTCGCGAGCCTCACACCCCGGTTGTGAACCAGAAACGGGAGAAGGATCCCAGGTGGGCATGCGTTACTTTCTAGCTAGAAGTGGCGTCAGTGGTTTTACATGCCCTAACGAGTTTGACTTATGTGGTTGTTGCTGTTGCGAGGCGCCTCAGATATATCGGTGACTATGTGAAGCTGATGGAGTCATTTGTTGGCTCGTTTACGCCCCCAAAGGGCGGGGAAACGTAGTGTTCAGGCATTTTAATCCACATCAGTGGACTGGCCCTGTGGCTCCTAGGTGCAGTTGCGGCTGTAGCCTGAGACATGGTAGGCTAGATTGTCTCGAGTTGGTAGAGGACGATCCCTTGCCTCGGTTCACAGATGGAAATCCAACTTCCAAATACGTGACTTTGCGGTTTTGATTGTAAACCTATATATGGCGACATGATATATGGTACCCATGGCGCCTATGATTGATACTTATGATTGAAATTGTTCTGACACTATACACTTATAGTAATAATAAAAGATGAAATTTAGCGTATCAAGCATTCTTTGGCTATTATAAGGTAAAATCCTATCCTCTGGTTTGTGTTGCATTGTGTGATGGGACCTGGGTCTTATAATGGCTTCAATTTCCTTTATTTAGCATTGCGTTGTTGTTTTATGCACTGGTGTTCTTGGGAGGAAACTCGTTCCGTGTTATACTGCGTGGTCCCTCGATTTACCTAACTTTAAAATAAATTCAAATAACTGTTTTACTTCTCACACCAGTCCCATGACTGACCAGGAGTTTATTGTTTTAACCTAAACTCTGGTTGCCCTTATTTTGACACGGGCAGCTAGTAGTTTTGGTTTTCCAGATATATATTCACAGGATCCTGGTTTACAGCTGGAATGATATCCAGAAAGCTTTGTATCCGTATATCTCTTCTAGTTGTGTATTGTATTATTTTCCGCTGCTATGTAATGTATTGTAATCTCTGATATTTATCGAATGTGTAATATTGATTTATACTCTGTATATTCTTGTATTCTGATGAATTGTTGTAATTTACAATGAAATGTTCTTATATCTGCGTTCTAATATGTCGTGTTCTCAAAACAATCAGGCGTTTCGAACGGTCTTGATCGGTTTAGCGACTGATTCGGATCGAGCGGAATTCCTTTTCGCTTCATTTGGTATCATAGCTTTGGTTTACAAAGCTCCGAGAACAAGACACATTAGAACCATACGAAAGAATTCATCAGAGATTCGATTAGTAATATCCAATGAGAATGACTCGTTAGAGATGGGATCAGTAGTATCCTAGAACGAGTGTGAAGAGTATATTTTTGAATTGAAAACAAGTTTTGTTTTGAAAATTTAAATCAATTATTCGTATTTGGTTATTTAGTATATATTGAATTTAGACAATCTAGTATATATAGATTTTGCGTATACGCCTTGCAAACGTATATTCGAAATTTTAATATATTGGGTAGATATAGAATCACGCTCTAGTCGCTCGGAGATGGTTCTGATGATTGAAGCTTCATCATCAAAATATATGTTCGAGATTCGAAAGTGTGATGTCTATATATTTCCTATTGACTGGTGTGAGAACCAAAATTAGATAGGGCTTATTGTTGTGATTTGACATTAAAATCTGATTTTTTGACTATATATCAAAATTATGAATTTGAAAAGCTAATTAACTAATTGATTGCTGGTTTTGTTGTTTGATTATTGTTTGAATTAATTAAACGTTTAACCCTTAGCCAAATTGTATCAAATAGTGAATTGTATTGAAAATTAGTCGCATTTGCATGCATGTACATGTACTTACATTGAACAGGTCATAGCAAGGAGGCCAGAGCAGAAGAATAAAATTGTTTGCCCGACAAATATGTACATGTTTACCATAATTTACTGTTTTTTTGGGTGATGATGATTTTATGAGCCAATTGGCTAGCCGCTTGGCTTTTTCTTTTGGATTGAAGAAGGCCATGGGAGGCTATATGAAATATCCTGAAGTCCCAGGTGCAGGGGAGGTTATGGCGAAATTTTTCGAAAATTTAGGGTGTTAGCCAAATTTTTGAAAATTTTGAAAAGTTCTTAGAAACTGAAAAGGTGAAGAAGCCGTAAGGAAAATAGTGAAAGTTGAATTGATTTGTTAAACAACTTTCGGCTTCGTTCCTTTTCAGGGACAAAAATTTTTAAGTGGGGGAGATTGTAATGACCCGGAAAACCGAGCCAATTTAAAATTTTTATTTTGGCAATTTTATAGAATTTTGAATATATAAAATGAATTATTTTAAATAATATCGATGAGAAATTTATTTTGAATAGAATTAGAACGTATATTTATATAAATCGTCGTTAGAATATAAATATTTATTTATATATATAAAAGGAATTGAAAATGGCGCGGTAGTTCGATAGTTCGATTTCAAACTTCAAATGAACATACCAGGTGCAAAACAAACCGGATTTTAGCGAAACCAAAAAAAATAGGATCTATTTGAGAATATCTTTCCAACGAATCTGAGAAGTCAAAATTTCATAGCGGGGATAAAAAGATATGTCCAGTTGAAAATTCAGAATAGTCGCTAGGGAATTCTGGCCCTTAAAAGTAGCCATTTTGCAAATGACCACGATTTTCGACGAAACCACTTTTGTTGGATTTGAGATGTCAAATTATTGCTAGGTTTCAAATTTCATAATTTTTCGAATCAATATGTGAGCGTAGCGAAGGAAAACGCGTTTGACTAGTTTCAGTTGATTTTAATCGACTGGAAAATGGCTATTTTTCAAACGGTCTCAGAATTCGATGAAATTAGTTTTGCTAGGACTGTATCGTTAATACGAAGCTAGAAAATATTTTTCGGGAATTTTTAGAGTTCGTATTTAACCCCAGTAAATTGAAATGCGCGTTCAAATTCAATATATAGCATTATATGTTGATTTTGACGAAACTGATCGAAACGATAGAATCAACTTACGAAACATATTCCATTGTGTTCGGAATGGGGGTATTGCGCTAGTGATGACAGTCGGTGGGTTTGATTTGGGATTCAAACAAAAAGTCAACTTTGACGGAGAATAAAATAATAATTAAAATAAATATAAATATAACTTCCTTCCTCCCCCATTTCATTTCCTCCTTCTGAAATAAAACCCGCCCCATTTTTTTTCACCATCGCGCCCTAGCCTTCCATCCCGCCGCCACTGACGTCGGAGCCCCCACACCCCTGCCCCCCCTGCGCCCTCCGACCGCCACCTCCCTCTGCCATCCATGAACCCCCAAACCCCCTCTCGCATTCACCTCCTCCTCTCCCCATCTCGATGCAGTCAACCCCCACGCCCTAGCCCAGAACGATCGGAAATCGCCAGGGCCTCCTCCCCTGGGTCGCCGTCGGCCAACTGACGCTGAGTCCGACCTCCTACGATGGAACCCAAGTGATTTTCAATTTATAAATTCAGTTTTTATAAATAAATCAGTTTTAAATCCGTTTATTTTCACGTGAAGGCGATGTTAAAATCAGTTTTGATGAGGCATGATTTAAAGATAGGGTTTTTATATAATAGCATGTAAAGACTAGATTTTTATTCGCTAAAAGGATTGGTTTTTATAATAAAAAGAGACGGTTTCTTTATAGGGAGGTTAAAAATATAATTTTTATATTATAGAAAGGTTAAAAATATAATTTTTATATAAGCAAGAAGTTAAAAATATAATTTTTATATAAGTAGGATAATAAAAATATGATTTTTATTAGATGTGAAGATCAAAAATATAATAAGGTAGAGAAAGTAAAAAATTCGATTTTTATATATTGAATTGCAAAGTAAAAATTCGATTTTTATATATTGAATAGCAAAGAAAAAATTCGATTTTTATATATTGTATAACGAAGTAAAAATATGATTTTTATATATGTAGATAATACGGGCAGAGAAAGTGACAAAAGGCGAGAACGATGAAGATTTCCTACATACGAAGAGTCGTGGCGTTGGTTTAGCTTATCGGTGACAACTCCTCACTTTTATTTTTATTTTTATTTCTAGTTTCAAATATATACTAGGATGCAGACGGTGTTTAGTAGCACCCGACACCCGTCGTCCACAGACCATGGACGGCTTGTATGCTTGGTTGTTTGATTTTTATGTGTAGTTGATTGTGTGATGTAATGTGAAATGAAATTAAATATTTATATAGTTAAAAATATTTTATAGTTAAAAATAGAATTTTTAACGTGTATTTAAAATGAAATAAATATAAACAAATCGGACGATTTGTTTATATACACACATTTGACTGATATTGATTGGGACGATAAATTTTACACATTGCCCAACTGCACAAATAAAATCTGTGTTTGATAGATTGAAACCCCACACGGGTATTGGGATGATATATGACATAAACTAATCCCAATAATTAGTTGTATGTCGATCGATTGATTGACAGACTGTCATAAGTGTTAAATGTTTATATTTGATGCTTATACAGTGTAGAATGCACTCTAGATGATGGTTGATTATTTATCGTTGTTATTTTATACATGTGTTGTAGAAAATTCATATAATTAACATTATATGGTAATTGATTGGGCCTCATTCCAATTTTGAATAGAAATATTTGAAAAAGAAAATTTGAAAGAGAAATATTCGAAATAGAAGTTTTGAAAAGAAATATTTGAAATAGAAATATTTGAAAGAGAAATATTTGAAATAGAAATATTTGAAAAAGAAATTTTTGAAATAGAAATATTTGAAAATAGAAATATATGAAGGCGTGTTGATTAGATTTGCGCCATTTTGACGTGAACGATATTTATATCGATTTTATTTAAATTGAAATGAATATTAAAGTGAATTGAATTCGAATTGAATTGAATATAAAACGAATTCGAATTGAATTGAATATAAAACGAATTCGAATTCGAATTGAATTGAATTGAAAAGAAAATGAATTCAAATCGAATTAAAATCGATTTGAATTGAAATCAGTTTGAAATGAATTTAAAAAGAATTTATATTGGAAAATTCATTTTTGATTTGAATTTGAGATGGAATTTGAAATCGTTTTGAAAACGAATTTAAAACGGTTTTTAAAATACGTTTTGAAAGGAAATCGACGATATAATATATATATATATATATATATATATATATATATAATGGCCTGAATAGAACGCGCCGCGCTAGTTTGCGAATTTCGAACATTGACTTCGAATGGATATTACGGGAGATCCGACCGTAGGATTCTCCTAAAACTAGAACCGTTGGGTTCGTATCCAAAAGAGTTTTCTAATGAATATTAGAGATTAGAGATTAGAAATCTAACTGTTGGATTTGGAATTATGTCCAAATCAAATTTGGAAAAGGTCGCTGGAAGTGCAGTTCGATGGCCATTGATGGAAATCGACTGTACGGGCCTTGATAAAATTATTAAAAATAGTGATAATTTGTGTAAAATCATAAGAAATGATTTGGGAAGAATCGGGATGAACAACTTCATATTTGAAAAGATAAAAATAGATTTTTATCGAAATGAACTAGTTTTGAACTAGAATTATAATTCAATTTATTTTTAAAATAAATAAATTGAATTTAAAAAGGGTTTTTAAAAGTAACCAGAAATTCCAATAATTGAATTGGAATGGATTTAAATCGAAATTGTCTTTGGAATATTTCAATGTTGGATTTCGTGATAATATAAATGTTGTTATGGAAATTTGAAAGATATATATATCGTTATTTCCAATACGATATTTGTTGGTCGTAGAATTTGATATTGAATATAAGCCGGTATATTTTCTATTCAGAGCCTTGTATTTAATATCAAATGGGATTTGGGTTTGTCGTGAATGGTGTCTTCATTAACACTGTTCTTAGGCCCAGTTGAGAAAAAGAATAAATCTTTTTATTTAGATTTAATGAAGTGTACCAATTAAATGGTATATAATTGGAATTGAATTTGAATTGATTTTTGGGTTTATTGTGAATGGTGTTTTAAATAATACATGTTCTTTAACTCGATAATTAATGGAATGTGATTTTGGGTTGTCGTGAACAGCATCTTCAATAATACTGTTCTTAGACCCATCGGAGTTAAGAAAATCAGAAACTAACTGGAGATTAGTTAAGTTGAATGGTTTCTTGGGTATTGATCTGATGTTGGTTTCGGCCTTCGGGGTTAACAATTAGGGAATTGCTCACTTGCTAATGCATGGTTAGGGACTGATTGAAATGTGATGTTATTTTGGGTTTATCGTGAATCGTGTTTTAAATGACATTGATTCTTTAACCCAGTTAAAGATTAAAACTAAGTGCAGTTTTAATGAATCTTTAATTAGATTGAAAAGATCGAGAATGGAGTATCACCAGTTTTACTCCAGGCGATAGTTAGATCTTTAATTAGATTTGAACGTGAAATGGTAATTGAATTTACCGATAACACCGTGGTGTTAGAGATGAAGTATTACCAGTTTTGCTTCATGGGATGAATAGCTTGGGATTGAGAAATAAATGATTACTCCGGTGTGGTTCGCTAATCCCGACTAGTTTGAATTGATATTCAAAGAAGATTAAAGAATAAATTTAAAGAATTTATCTTTGATAAAATTAATGGGAACCTTTCCCAAGCTATAAGAATATTTGAATAAAAGAATATTCTGAATTGGAATGAGGCGTATGTTGTGTTTGTGTAACACTTGTTAATTATATACGCGAGTTATTCAGAAAGACCGGGTTTATCCCATTCTGAATAACTAATTCGACGTGGTGTCGAAGATGAAGACGTTGGTTGAAGACCGGAGGTCTTCACGTCGTTTGGATAATTACTGATGATCTTGATTGGGCCGTACATCCAAGCGGAGAGAATCAGTTGGTGATCGTCCAGACGTACTTGGAGATCGATGGATATGTGGGGTACTAGGTGCCTCCGGTTTCGTTCAGACATAGAACGAACATGTAAATGGACTGTGTGTCTAACATTGGATTTCAGTCTGTGAGATTGATTTATATTAAATATATATCTGTTTGGCGGCGGAGAATTTATTCTCTTGCTTAACGCCCTTCTCTGAGACGTACGAGCTCAGGGGTTATATATTGATGAATATCAAACGCATGGAGTGAATTGCCTGTGTGGCATGCCTAAGGGGCAATTGATCAAGGCTTCTGTTGAAAAGCAAAGTAAAGTTGTTGATGATCAAAGCACCGCTTGTGTGGCATAGCTTTGTGTAGCGTTGATTCGCGAGCCTCACACCCCGGTTGTGAACCAAAAACGGGAGAAGGATCCCGGGAGGGCATGCGTTTCTTTCTAGCTAGAAGTGGCGTCAGTGGTTTTACACGCCCTGACGAGTTTCACTTATGTGGTTATTGCTGTTGCGAGGCGCCTCGGATATATCGGTGACTATGTGAAGCCGATGGAGTTATTCGTTGGCTCGTTTACGCCGCAAAGGGCGGGGAAACGTAGTGTTCAGGCATTTTAATCCACATCAGTTGACCGACCCTGTGGCTCCTAAGTGCAGTTGCGGCTATAGCCTAAGACATGGTAGGCTAGATTGTCTCGAATCGGTAGAGGACGATCCCTTGCCTCGGTTCACAGATGGAAATCCAACTTCCAAATACGTGACTTTGCGGTTTTGATTGTAAACCTATATATGGCGACATGATATATGGTACCCATGCCGCCTATGATTGATACTTATGATTGAAATTGTTTTGACACTATACACTTATAGTAATAATAAAAGATGAAATTTAGCGTATCAAGCATTCTTTGGCTATTATAAGGTAAAACCGTATCCTCTGGTTTGTGTTGCATTGTGTGATGGGACCTCGGTCTTATAATAGCTTCATTTTCCTTTATTTAGCATTGCGTTGTTGTTTTATGCACTGGTTTTCTTGGGAGGAAACCCATTCTGTGTTATACGGCGTGGTCCCTCGATTTACCTAACTTTAAAATAAAGATAAATAACTATTTTAGTTCTCACACCAGTCCCATGACTGACCTGGAGTTTATTGTTTTAACCTAAACTCTGGGTGCCCTTATTTTGACACGGGCAGCTAGTAGTTTTGGTTTTGCAAATATATATTCACAGGATCCTGGTTTACAGTTGGAATGATATCCGGAAAGCTTTGTATCCGTATATCTCTTCTAGTTGTGTATTGTATTATTTTGCGCTGCTATGTAATGTATTGTAATCTCTGATATTTATCGAATGTGTAATATTGATTTATACTCTGTATATTCTTGTATTCTGATGAATTGTTGAAATTTACAATGAAATGTTCTTCTGTCTACGTTATAATTTGTCGTGTTCTCAAAACAATTAGGCGTTTCGAACGGTCTTGATCGGTTTAGCAACTGATTCAGATCGAGCGGAATTCCTTTTCGCTTCAGATGTCGAAATCGACCTTTACTTCTCTATATAAGTCTTGACGGGTATATTCTATTTATACAATGATAAACATCTCATTTGATTTATAAAATATTATTTATAAATTTATCTTCTCAATCTATTTGTCAGAATAGATTCTATTTAAAAACTTTGCTTTAAATCCATAACACGTTATACTCGTGTGCGAAGTACGGGTTTAAAACTTTCAAATGTAAAATTCTTCTTTATACTATTCCATTCACTTTCGAGTATTTCCTTTTTATAATCTATTTATTTACCAAATAAATTCCTTTTGGTAATTCTTTTTTTTTTATAAATTATTTCCTTTTTTATATAAAATCTATTGATTTTATAAGTAATTCCTTTTGATAATCTAACTATTCCCTTTACACATATTTCACTTTCTATTCTATTCACTTACAAATAAATATCCCTTTTCAATTCTCTTTGTAAATAGTTTACAGATATTTCTTTTCAATTTTATATATTTGATTAACAAATAAATATTCCTTTTATATCTATTTATTTTCTAATAAATATTTTTCTTTTATAAAATCTTTTGATTTTATAAATATTTCTTTTTCAATATAACATTGAAAATTTCCTTTTTTACATTCTAGTATTCCTTATGGTATTTAACATACCATATAACAATGATCAGTATCATTCCAACATACAAAATCAACAACAAATTTCATATCACATCATAAAACACAATATATGAAAAACAAACAGTAAAATAAATGTTGAGGAACCCAGTTGGGTCACTCCGACCTGTTTCCCTGCATCCACAAATGTTAAGCAATAAAATTAACATCAATTTCATTTCACTATGAAATATTCTGCTAAACAGAATCAATATTTGATTAACGATGTATATCTATATCGTTATCTATATTTTCAATCAACTGACTACCAGTTCAACCAAACAGCCAACACATAGCAAACAACCATTATTTATGAATTCTAAAAATAATTTATGAAAATATAAATTGAGCAGAGTTAGTGAGATTTACTCACCTTGGACGGTTATCGTTAAATAACGATAATTGGTCATTGATTTGATTTAGGCATTTAATTTCACCATAAATTGTGACGAGCTTCAATTCACTCCCAGTCAATTCCATTGGGGAGCCACCGTCCATACGATCCCAACAGATCCGGCTGCTCGAAATTCTGTGTAACGACCCAGAAAATCTGAACCAATATAAAATTTTTAAATTGGATAAAATAATGGATTTAAAATATTTAAAATAAATATTTTAAATAGTGGCAATGAAAAGTGAGTGGAATCGACAATTGAAAACGAATATAATTTATTATAATTATAAACAAGGCTTGAAAAGGCGCTGCAGTTTCAAAAATTGAATTAAAACTTTGTCAGACTGTACCGGGTGCAAAACAATCCGGATTTTAGTGAAACCAAAAATATTTAAATCTGTTAGTGAATACCTTTCTAACGAATCTGAAAAATCGAATTTTCATAGCGGAAAGCAAAAGTTATGGCCGAATGAATTTTCGGAAGGGTCGATATGGAATTTATATAGCCCGTGGAAATGGCCATTTTGCATACGACCTCGGAATTCGACGAAACCACTTTTGTTGGATCCGGGATGAGAAGTTATTGCTAGGTTTCAAATTTCATAATTTTTGAAGCTAATGTGTGAGCGTGGGAAAAGAAAACGTGTTTTGGTCAATTACAGTTAAATTGGATCGACCAAAAATAGGCCTTTTTGCAAACGGTCTCAGGATTCGATGAAACTAGTTTTGTTGGGACCGTATCATCAAAACATAGCTAGATTTATTTTTCTTGAATTTTTCGAATCAGTTTGTGGCCCTGGAAAATTGAAATGTACGTTCAAATTAAATATTGAATATTTTATATTTTAATTTGAAGGAAAGCTGACTGAAACAGTCGAATGGGCCTACAAAACATATCCCATTGTGTTCGGAATTGGGGTAAAACGCTAGGGACGACAGTCGTTGGGTTTGATTTCGAGTTCGTCCAAGAAAACCCCAATTTTTGAATTTAATATAACATCGGCCAATAGGATTTTTTATTTCATTAATTTAAAAATATAAAAAAAACAAAAAAACCCCGATATCCTCAGCGACGAACGGCGGCCAGCGTTCCAATCTTCGCGACCATTTTCCGGTGAAACCACGCCTCGATAGACCTCCCTCCAGTTGAACTTTTCAGAGTACTCTCCTCCCTCTTCCCATCCATACCTGGTTTGGCCTTCACCATGCCCTGTAGAACGAGTTCGAGCACCTCAAAGGCGGCGACTTCATCTCGCCGCCGCCACTTATTCTGGCCATCGAACGGAGCGCCGCCCCTGGCGTTTGAAGCCCATTCCGAGCTCGACGATGTGGTATAACCTGATCGGGACGAAGTGCAATGGGTGGAGCTAAAAATCGAAACCTAGTTTCGAAGATTTCAAGCAGGTATCGACTGTTTTTATTTTAAACTGATTTTAACAGTTTAAAACCGTTGCAAACTTTGAAAAATCATATCTTTTTGCTATGTTAACGAAATTCGATGAAACAGGAAACATCGTGACCGTGTGGACGTCTTCTACATTTTGGAAGAGACCGCATATTTTTCTGAGCCTTCTGCTAATTTTGGTGGAGTGGAACCCAATGTGAGACTTCTAATTTGTGAATGATATGGAAAACGACGATGTATAAATTATATAGTCGATGTATGAGTTATATAAGCGTTGTACACCTCTTGTATAAGCGTTGTATAAGTTGTATGTTCGATGTATAAGTTATATATGCGTTGTAAAAATTATATATGTGTTGAAATGGAAGTGAATTGCTATATATATATATATATATATATATATATATATATATATATATATATACACGTCCCTCGTCCACAAACCATGGACGATATTTATTGATTGTGATTGGTGTGAAAATGGATTGATGGCGAATGGTTGTTTGGGATTGTTTGTGGTTGATATTGATTGATTGTGGTTGAAAAATACCCGTTTGTGGTTGAGAAATATTTGGTTGAAACCACATAGGATTAGTTTGTGGAAATGAAATAAATATATACATGTCGCCTGCGTGCGAACTAGATGCATGATCCCAATTGTCAAAAAAACCGCGAGGTTTTAAGGTAGAGCGAGGAGCCGTACTTGGGACGGTCCCGGTTTTAACTACCCTGCCGTTATGCTGCCGAAAATTTTATTAATATTCATGTGTTTGAATTATTTTCATTTACTGAAACTATATTTATTCATTGAAATAGAAAACCTTCATGTGTTGAATTGATATTCATTCGTTGATTAGAAATTCATGTGTTGAATGGTATTCGTGTTTTAAATATAAAAATCACATTTTTATCTATATATAGAAACTATAGAAAACCTTCATGTGTTGAATCGATATTCATTCGTTGATTAGAAATTCATGTGTTGAATGGTATTCATATTTTGAAATAAATTGTTTCATAATAAAAATCACCTTTTATCAACTATATGGACTATGTAAAATAATCTCGTTTTAAAAGAAATTGTTTTATAAGAAAAATCCTATTTTTATCACCTATATAAACTATATAAAATAATAGTGTTTATATAAATATAGTTCAAATTAAAACGAAACGAAGCCGTGCAGTTCGTATTTTGAAACCGTGGTTTCAAACGACTAGTGCGGGAAATCCGACCATTGGATTTTCCCGAAACCTCAACCGTCGGGTTCGCCTTGGAAATATCTTCCCAACGGCACCACCTTTGTAGAAATCCAACGGTTGGATTGTCTGGAATGTTTAATTCAAATCTAAAGAAAAACAGCGCCAGAAACGATTATATTTATTTATATATATAAATATAATTATATTTAATCGAATAAGGACGCTGCAGTTCGTATTTTGAAATCGCCATTTCCAATTCTATATATAATACCACCCCGATTTCCCGTTCTCACGGAAACAAGGTTATCTTTGGAATATAACACAGAAACATATAATAGCAGAACAGAATTAAATAAATACACCAGATATGAACAACAAAATATACTGGATAAAAGTAATCATCAGAGTTACACAGTATACAGGATCTTACTTAGTACAGATACAGTTCAGCTATACATAAATGTCTACAGCGGAAATAAACAAAATATGTACAATAGGAGCTGAACAGCATAAAAAGAATAAATGATAGAATCCATCTTCAGCTCCAGCTATCCAGAAAAAGAACCAGCTAAACCTGAATACAAGGCTGCCCGTGTAGAAAAAGGGGCACCCGAGTTTGAGAGTGAAACAAACTACGAGTCAGTCATGGGACTTGTATGAGAAATCTACTCAACACATATATAATTGGCTAATCACAGGACCACGCCACTTTCGTGGAACGGGTTTACTCCATTGGATTGCCAGTGCTTTAAAACAAATCTTTCTTTTAAACATCGCTATGCTTTTTATAAAAATGAAACCGTTATAAGACTCAGTTCCCATCACACAATGCAACGCAAACCGGAGGATAGAGTTTTTACCTTATAACGGCCAAGATATGCTTGATACGAATAAAAAAAAGGCATTTGATATTATTGCTAGTGTATATATGTTTTGAAAACAATTTCAAATCATAACTATCAATCATAGACAGCATTAATGCCCCATACCACTATGTCGCCATATATAGGTATTCAATCAAAACCGCATGATGTCGTATCTGGAAATTGGATTTCCGTCATGAACCAAGGCAAAAGATAGTCCTTACCGAATTCGAGACAATCTAGCCCATGTCTCAGGATCAGAACGCATCGACCCTTGGAGCGACAGGGCCGGTCCACCGATGTGGATTAAGAATGCCTGAACACTACGTTTCCCCACCCTTTGGGGTGTAAATGAGCCAACGAATGACTCCATCGGACCCGAATTGCCCGATCAGACCGAGGCGCCTCGCAACAGCAACAACCACATAGGTGAAAAGTATATAAATGTCAGGGCTGGTAGGTCACTAACACCACCCTAGCTAGAAAGAAACGCATGCCCTCCCTGAGGTCCTTCTCCGGTTTTAGGTTCATACCGGGGTGTGAGGCTCGCGAATTCACGTTATACACAAAGCTACGCCACACAGGCGGTGCTTTGATCATCACCACAAGACTTTGCTTTTCAACAGAAGCCCTGATCACTACATCTTAGCATGCCACACAGGCAATTCATGCCATGCGACTGATGTCTATCGATATACAACCTCTGAGCTCGTGCGTCTCAAAGAAGGGCGTTAAGCAAAAGAATAAATTCTTCGCCGCCAAACAGATGTATATTTAACAGAGATCAATCAACATAGAATAAAATCCAATGTCAGACACACAGTCCATTTACAAGTCCGTTCTGGGTCTGAACGAAACCGGAGGCACTAAATACCTCGCAAACCCTTCGATCACCACGTACGTCTGGACGATCACCACTCATTATCCATATTTCGGGATGCCTCCCAATCAGGACCTCGGTTACCATCCAAACGAGGTGAAGATCTCCGGTCTTCGACCATCGTCTTCATCTTCGAATTTCAATCGTCGGTCGATTATTCGAAATGAGAATTAACTCGGCCTTTTCAAATAATTCACGTATATTTAGAATTTCAAATCGATTTATTTCAATGGTTAAATTATTCGACAACACCAATTGTGTTCTTTAATGTAATTTTCACACCAAACACATTCAACCATCAAATACAACATAAATCGAGCAAATTCAGTTTATTTCCATTCCATATTGCTTATGATATTTTATAACTATTTATCGCTATTTTTATTTATTTTTAAATAGCTATTTTATTCAAAACGACGCTTCGGGCCATAAGGCGGCCGTGGCGCTATTTTTCTTCAGATTTGATTTACACATATCTGAAAATATAACCGTTGGATCTTCACAAAATTTACATCATTAGAAAGGTCTTTTCAAAACGAACCCAACGGTTCTAGTTTCAGTAAAATCCGACGATCGGATCTCCCGGTACAATCGTTTGAATTTTCGATTTCAAAATACGAACTGCAGCGTCGTTATTCGATTAAATATAATTATATTTATATATATAAATAAATATAATCGTTTCTGGCGCTGTTTTTCTTCAGATTTGAATTAAACATTCCAGACAATCCAACCGTTGGATTTTTACAAGGTTGGTGCCGTTGGAAAGATTATTCCAAGGCGAACCCGACGGTTGAGGTTTCGGGAAAATCCAATGGTCGGATTTCCCGCACTAGTCGTTTGAAATCACGGTTTCAAAACACGAACTGCACGGCTTCGTTTCGTTTTAATTTTATTTATATTTATATATTTATATAAATATAGTTCATTCAACAATTTCAATATCGTTTTCACTTCAAATATTTTTCTAACACCTTAAATTTTGGAAAAATTTCGCCATAACCTCCCCTGCACCGGGAGCATCGGGAAATCGCAAATAGCGTTCCCGGTCCTTCTAATCTCAAAAACAAAAAGAAAAAGCCAAGCGGCTAGCCAACAGGCTCAAAATCATCACCCAAACAAATCAGTAAATGTGTACCTATTTGTCGGGCACAAAATTTTATTCCTCTTCTCTAGCCCCTTTGCTATAACCTGTTCAATGAATATACATGTACATATATATACAGTTCTTATCATTTATCATTTTCTATTCAACTTCATATTTGATTTCTATTTGGTTTAAAAACACCATTCATTCTAATGTTACATAAATAGGTGCAAATCATTTCATTAGATAATTAATGAATATTTCAACTCATATATGTTTATTTTGAACAAGTGGCTATTTTTAACACTTCACATTTCAACGATTTATGTATACAATAAAAATGCGATTTTTATTGTAAAACAATTCATTTCAAAACACTATTTTTCTATATAGTTCATATAGTCGATAAAAGGTGATTTTTATTATCAAACAATTTATTTCAAAATATGAATACCATTCAACACATGAATTTCTAAACAACGAATGAATATCAATTCAAGACATGAATGTTTTCTATTGTTTTTATATACAGATAAAAATGTGATTTTTATTATCGAACAATTTATTTCAAAATATGAATACCATTCAACACATGAATTTCTAAACAACGAATGAATATCAATTCAACACATGAATGTTTTCTATTGTTTTTATATACAGATAAAAATGTGATTTTTATTATCGAACAATTTATTTCAAAATATGAATACCATTCAACACATGAATTTCTAAACAACGAATGAATATCAATTCAACACATGAATGTTTTCTATAGTTTAAGCATATGAAAATAATTCAAACACAAGAATATTATTCAAAATTTCGGCAGCATAACGGCAGGGTAGTTACACCGGCACCGTCCCTAGTACGGCTCCTCGCTCTACCTTAAAACCTCGCGGTTTTTGACAATGGGGATCATGCATCTAGTTCGCACGCAGGCGGCATGTATATATTTATTTCATTTCCACAAACTAATCCTATGTGGTTTCAACCAAATATTTCACAACCACAAATGGGTATTTTTCAACCACAATCAACCAATATCAATCACAAACAATCCCAAACAATCATTCGCTATCAACCAATTATCACAACAATTTCAACCAATAAATATCGTCCATGGTTTGTGGACGAGGGGCGTATATATATATATATATATATATATATATATATATATATATTTATATATAGCAATTCACTTTCATTTTCAACACATATATATAATTTTTAAATCAGAAATCTCACCAATAGCTATCCAGTACCACGACTCTTCCTTTATAGAAATCTTCGCCTTTTTGTCGCTTTCGCCCGTATTCTCTACATATGTAAAAATCGAATTTTTACTATGCTATTCAATATATAAAAATTTGATTTTTACTTTTGACTTTCAATATATAAAAATATGATTTTTACTTCCTAAAGTTCAAATCCTTTTTCTCTTTAAAGATTAAACCTTTTTCCTATTTAAAGTCTTTTTTTTTCCTTTTAAACAAAATCAGTTTTTATTTTTAAAACAAATCAGTTTTTACTTTTAAAACAAATCAGTTTTTATTTTAAAACAAAATCAGTTTTTTTACTTTTCTAAAAGAAATCAGTTTTAATTTCTTTTTAAAATATCAGTTTTTAATTGCTTTAAAAATCAGTTTTTAATTGCTTTAAAAATCAGTTTTCTTTGCTTTTAAAAATCAGTTTTTCTTTGCTTTTAAAAAAATCAGTTTTTATTTTAAAAACAAAATCAGTTTTTATACTGTTAAAAATTCAGTTTTTAACATTAAACAAAATCAGTTTTTAACATTAAACAAAATCAGTTTTTAACATTAAACAAAATCAGTTTTTATAGAATTAAAAATAAAATAAAAGAAAATAGAAATAACTTACATTTCTGCAAAGAGGGGGGGGGGGGGATCAGTGGCTGTTGGCGATCAGAGGAGGCGGAGGGGGTTGCTGGTGGCGCGTCAGCAGGCCGGAGGCGGTGGTGGGCACGGTTTAGGCGAGGTAGGGTGGCGGTCTTCTGCTCTAGGGTTTGGGGCGGCGTTCAATTAAGGTATAGAGGGAGAGAGGGGACGCGAGCGGGAGTTCGAGGGTGGAGAGCGCCTGAGGGCGGCGGATGGAGGACTCCGGCGGTGGCTCGAGGCTTTGGGCGGCGACGCGTTTCCTTTTCTTTTTTTTTTTTTTTTTTTTTTGAGGAACGACGGGGAAATGGGGAGGAAGAGAGAGAGAGTGAGGATAAAGGGGTTATATATTATTATTTTATTTTATTTTATTTTTATTAAAAGTTGACTTTTTATTCGAAGTCGAAATGAGGCCCACCGACTGTCGTCCCTAGCGTTCTACCCCCATTCCGAACACAATGGGATATGTATCGTAAGCTGATTCGACTGTTTCGATCAGTTTCCGTTGAATTTTCATTTAAATCACTATATTGAATTTTAAACGCACATTTCAAATTACCGGGGCCACATACTAACTAGAAAAATTCCATAAAAATATTTTCTAGCTTCGTATTGACGATACGGTCCTAACAAAACTAGTTTCGTCGAATTCTGAGACCGTTTGAAAAATGGCCAATTTCCAGTCGATTAAAATCAACTGAAACTGGTCAAACGCGTTTTCCTATGCCACGCTCCCGTATTGATTCGAAAAATTATGAAATTTGAAACCTAACAATAACTTGACACTGCGGATCCAACAAAAGTGGTTTCGTCGAAATCCGAGGTCATCTGCAAAATGTCCATTTTTAAGGGCCTGAATTCCATAGCGACTATTCAGAATTTTCAACTGGACATATCTTTTGATTCCCGCTATCAAATTTCGATTGGTCGGATTCGTTAGAAAGATATTCACTAACATATTTAAATATTTTTGGTTTCACTAAAATCCGGATTGTTTTGCACCCGGTATATTCAATTGAAGTTTGAAATCGAATTATCGAACTACCGCGCCATTTTCAATTCTATATATAATTATAATTAATTATATTCGTTTTCAATTGTCGATTTCAACTCAGTTTTCATCGCCATTATTTAAAATATTTATTTTAAATATTTAAAATCCATTATTTTAGCCAATTTAAAAATTTTAAATTGGTTCAGATTTTCTGGGTCGTTACAATCTCCCCCACTTAAAACTTTTCGTCCCCGAAAAGGAACAAAGTCGAAAATGGTTTGATAAATCTACAATCATACAATACAACAACCCATTTGTTTTTAACCTTTCAAAGCCATAAAATTAATTCCTATATTCCTTAAAAATCATTCAGACCATATAATTTAAAAGTGCACATTTATGAAAAGAAAATAACAATAGAGTAGAGAATTGAATGGTAGTGCAAAGTAGGGTAAATGTACCTTGCACCGGAGTCAATCAGAGATATCTACTCGGCATCGGGGATAAGCTTTCTGAATGCTCTCCTCAGTTTCCCAAGTACAATCTCGCGGATCTCCACTCCATTGCACTTTGACTAAGTGAACCTTCTTGTTTCTCAGCTCTTTGGTTTCTTTGCCGATGATCTTTAGCGACTCTCTTCTCACAGCTAGTTCTGGAGTAATTTCAATATCTTGCTGAGCTGCTTCTTCCACGATCAAGTCTGGATCATGAACGTGCTTTCAAAGTTGAGATATATGAAATACATCATGCACTCCAGGCAACCAGTCTGGCAATTTAACTTTATATGCGAGAGTCCCAATCCGTTCCAGAATAGGAAACGGACCAATGAATTTGGGCGCTAACTTTCCAGTTTTACCGAACCGGATAACTCCTCTCATCGGCGATACTTTCAAATATACATAGTCGCCAACTTCAAAGGATATATCTCTTCTTCTTCTATCGGCATAGCTCTTTTGTCGGCTTTGAGCGGCGAGTAATCGCTTCTTAATAAAATCGACTTTGTCGGCAGCTTCTCGAATCATATCAGGACCCAACACAAGTCTATTCCCAGGCTCGACCCAACAAGCAGGAGATCGGCACGGTCTACCATACAATGCTTCGAATGGCGACATTGTCAGACTCGCCTGGTAGCTGTTGTTATAAGAGAACTCAGCCAAATGTAGATTGTCTTCCCATGATCCACCGAAATCTATAACACAAGCCCGCAATAGATCTTCTAGAATGCGATTCACCCTCTCAGTCTGACCGTCCGTCTGAGGATGATAAGCGGTGCTTAGGTTTAACTTCGTTCCCAGCTCGACTTGAAATGCTTCCCAGAATTTGCTAGTGAATATTGTATCTCTATCACTGACTATACTGAGCGGCACTCCATGTAGTCTAACTATTTCCCTGAAGTAAATCTGCGCCAGACTCTGAGCGGTTCTATTTGATCTGACAGGTATGAAATGGGCGGTCTTCGTGAAACGATCTACGATCACCCAAATACTGTCATTTCCCTTTCTGGTTCTGGGCAAACCATCAATGAAATCCATAGAAATATGTTCCCACTTCCAGCCAGGAACTTCTAGCGGTTGTAATAATCCAGCCAATTTCTGTTGATCACTTTTGACTAGCTGGCAAGTAGGGCATCGACTAACATATATTGAAACGTCTCTCTTCATAGCCTTCCACCAGAATGTTCTTTTGAGATCGTTATACATTTTGGCCACGCCAGGATGGATACTCAGCTTGGACTTGTGACACTCGTCTAACACTTCCCTTTTTAGCTCAGGAACGTCAGGAACACAAATCCTTCCTTTTAACCTCAAGGTCTCGTCGTTATCTATTTGAAAACACGAGGGTTCGCCTTTCTGGATCCTTTTGATCATATCCTTAATAAAGTTATCCTCTTTCTGAAGAATAGATATTCTGTCAATCAAGGATGTTGTGATAATAAAGCTGGCGATCATTACATTCTTTCTGCTTAACGCATCGACCACAACATTGGCTTTTCCTGGAGTGTATATAATTTCAAAGTCATATGCTGCAAGAAACTCCAGCCAACGCTGCTGCCTCAGATTCAAGTCCTTCTGAGTGAACAGATACTTTAACGACTGGTGATCTGTAAACAGTTCAAACCTCTCGCCCAGAAGATAGTGTCTCCAGATTTTCAAAGAGAATATGATAGCCAATAACTCAAGATCATGAGTTACATAGATTTTCTCGTGCGGCTTCAGTTGACGGCTAGCATAAGCAATCACTTGACCTCTTTGCATTAACACTGCGCCAAGGCCCTCTCTAGACGCATCAGTCCAGACTTTTAAATCTTGGTTGCCATCAATGATGGTTAACACTGGAGCTGTAGTTAATCTCAACTTTAGCTCTTCGAAAGCCTCCTCACTTTCTTGAGTCCATTTGAACTTAGAATGCTTCTTTGTAAGCTTCGTTAAGTGGCCAAATATCTTCGAAAAGTCTTTAACGAACTTCCGGTAATAGCTAGCCAATCCGAGAAAACTGCGGACTTCAGTGGGGGTACTGGGTTGTTTCCAATTTTGAATAGCCATGATTTTACTTGGATCCACAGCGATTCCTTCTTTCGATACAACATGGCCCAGAAATTTCACTTTATCTTACCAGAATATACATTTGGATAACTTGGCTTTTAATACATTCCTTCTGAGGATTTCTAGAACCTGTTCCAGATGCTTTTCATGTTCGGCCTTTGATTTAGAGAAGATTAGAATATCGTCAATGAAAACCAGAACAAATTTATTCAATACTCCTCTGAATACTCTGTTCATTAGATCGACGAAGTAAGCAAGAGCGTTACATAAGCCGAACGGCATTACTAACCACTCATAGAATAAGTCGGGGCCTCTGAACGCTGTCATTGGAACACACTCTTCGGCAATACGAAGTTAATGGAAACCTGTAGCTAGGTCCATCCTTGAGAATACTTATGCGCCATTTAATCGATCTAACAAATCATCAATCCGCGGCAATGGATACTTGTTCTTTATTGTCTGTTTGTTCAAATCACGATAATCCACACATAGACGTAGAGTACCGTCAGATTTTGGGACAAATACCACTGCTGCACCCCAATCAGAGAAACTAGGCCTGATCAGACCCTTCCATACTAGCTGTCGTGTTTGATTGTCTAATTCTTCCTTCTCTTTCAAGGACATTCTTCGAATAGCATGAACTACTGGCCTTGCATTCGGAATTAAAGCAATCTTGAAATCTATTTCACTCTGCGGAGGTAAGCGAACAACTTCCTCGAACACATCCGCATAATTCTTGACGATAGGAATATCTTTGATGAGGTCAGGAATATTCTCAGTGATTTCAGGGACATTTTCTATTTGGGATGGAGAAACATCCAAAGCTGCCCAGAAGTCTTTTCTATTAGCATTCTGACCTTCACAGGGAATGGTTATATAACCCCCTGATTTAATCTTAGCTCTAACAACTCTCTCGGCGCATCTAACCTCTGCTTCATATTTGGTTAGCCAATCCAATCCCAAAATAAGATCGAATTCATCAAAATTCATGACGACATAGATAATAGGGAATTTATAGCAAGAAAAAGAGACGGGTACTGCACAAACCCAACTGAGATTGATGGAACCTCCAACTGGATTTCGGACAGTCATTGGCTCTTTGAGCTTCTTCAAATTCAAATCCAACTTCTTGACTGCACTCTTTGCAATAAAGCTTTGTGACGCGCCTGTGTCAAACAGTACTTTAACTGGAATGTTTTTGACATTGAGCGTGCCTTCTAAGACGTCGGCCCTTTCTTGACTAGCTGAGGGCTCAGAGGTTTCTGCTACTTCATTTATTTGAGCCACCTTGGTTGCCTTTAACAGCCGGCAATCCTGTTTGACATGGCCAAACCGATGGCAAATGCTGCATTCTCTAGTATCTTGAAATTTCTTAATAGACTTAGATCCTTCATTTCTTTGTTTCTTTAGAGATCGGCAACTCATCGAGAGATGTCCTTGCTTATTGCAGTTAGAGCATACAGTTGTCGTTACTAGTTTCTTCTCTGATTTGGCCCTTTTTCTCTTGGCACTGGCCTTCTTACTGATCCCAGACATTGTACTTTCCTTTGGAATATCAGTTTCTGACTCTGTTTTGTCACCACAACAAACTTCTTCTTCGTCGCGTAACATTCCTTTCTTATGGAGGTCTTCATACTGATAAGCCATGTATATCATTTCAGAAAAAGGAAGCTTCACATGCCCCAGTACTTTATTCTGGTATTTCCTTTGAAGCCCGTGAATAAATCTCAGATTTTTCCTCTTCGGATTTTCAATTAGATGAGGGGCAAAGTGAGCAAGTTCATTGAATTTCTTATGATATCCGGGAATGGTCATGTCACCTTGAATCAAATAAGAAAATTCATCACTTAATCTCTCGGTTGCTTCGGGAGGAGTAAATCTTTGTAGAAAAATCACTTTGAATCTGTCCTAGGTGATTTCACCTTCTGGATTATTTCTGATGATTGATTCCCACCAGATTAAAGCTTCTTCTTTGAGCGCCCAAGATGCTACTAACCGTTTCTGGTCGTCTCTCAGCTGGATATGCTCAAAGATTCTTTCGACAGAACTCAACCAAGCTTGAGTTTGAATAATAGATTCATTGCCCGAGAATTGCGCTCCGTTCAGATTTCGATATTTCTTTAATAGAGCCTCTAGATCGGGTTCTGTATTCCTTCTGCTTCTGGCACTCATTTTTCTAGTACTTCTGCAATTAGCAGATCAAGTGTCAGGTTACAGAAAAGATAGTTTAAAATATATAAACACATACTTCAAATGTAAATGTGTCTATCGAGGTGTAATTTCATCTCTGCTTTACTCATACTAGGATATTACTAATCCTATCTGTAGAGTTACCCGTCCTAGAACACTACTGGTTCTATTTCTGACGAGTTCGTTCAAATGTTATATTCCAGAACTAAGCTTAACCAAAGCTCTGATACCACGTTGAGACGACCCGATTTCCCGTTCTCACGGAAACAAGGTTATCTTTGGAATATAACACAGAAACATATAATAGCAGAACAGAATTAAATAAATACACCAGATATGAACAACAAAATATACTGGATAAAAGTAATCATCAGAGTTACACAGTATACAGGATCTTACTTAGTACAGATACAGTTCAGCTATACATAAATGTCTACAGCGGAAATAAACAAAATATGTACAATAGGAGCTGAACAGCATAAAAAGAATAAATGATAGAATCCATCTTCAGCTCCAGCTATCCAGAAAAAGAACCAGCTAAACCTGAATACAAGGCTGCCCGTGTAGAAAAAGGGGCACCCGAGTTTGAGAGTGAAACAAACTACGAGTCAATCATGGGACTGGTATGAGAAATCTACTCAACACATATATAATTGGCTAATCACAGGACCACGCCACTTTCGTGGAACGGGTTTACTCCATTGGATTGCCAGTGCTTTAAAACAAATCTTTCTTTTAAACATCGCTATGCTTTTTATAAAAATGAAACCGTTACAAGACTCAGTTCCCATCACACAATGCAACGCAAACCGGAGGATAGAGTTTTTACCTTATAACGGCCAAGATATGCTTGATACGAATAAAACAAAGGCATTTGATATTATTGCTAGTGTATATATGTTTTGAAAACAATTTCAAATCATAACTATCAATCATAGACGGCATTAATGCCCCATACCACTATGTCGCCATATATAGGTATTCAATCAAAACCGCATGATGTCGTATCTGGAAATTGGATTTCCGTCATGAACCAAGGCAAAAGATAGTACTTACCGAATTCGAGACAATCTAGCCCATGTCTCAGGATCAGAACGCATCGACCCTTGGAGCGACAGGGCCGGTCCACCGATGTGGATTAAGAATGCCTGAACACTACGTTTCCCCACCCTTTGGGGTGTAAATGAGCCAACGAGTGACTCCATCGGACCCGAATTGTCCGATCAGACCGAGGCGCCTCGCAACAGCAACAACCACATAGGTGAAAAGTATATAAATGTCAGGGCTGGTAGGTCACTGACACCACCCTAGCTAGAAAGAAACGCATGCCCTCCCTGAGGTCCTTCTCCCGTTTTAGGTTCATACCGGGGTGTGAGGCTCGCAAATTCACGTTATACACAAAGCTACGCCACACAGGCGGTGCTTTGATCATCACCACAAGACTTTGCTTTTCAACAGAAGCCCTGATCACTGCATCTTAGCATACCACACAGGCAATTCATGCCATGCGACTGATGTCTATCGATATACAACCTCTGAGCTCGTGCGTCTCAAAGAAGGGCGTTAAGCAAAAGAATAAATTCTTCACCGCCAAACAGATATATATTTAACAGAGATCAATCAACATAGAATAAAATCCAATGTCAGACACACAGTCCATTTACAAGTCCGTTCTGGGTCTGAACGAAACCGGAGGCACTAAATACCTTGCAAACCCTTCGATCACCACGTACGTCTGGACGATCACCACTCATTATCCATATTTCGGGATGCCTCCCAATCAGGACCTCGGTTACCATCCAAACGAGGTGAAGATCTCCGGTCTTCGACCATCGTCTTCATCTTCAAATTTCAATCGTCGGTCGATTATTCGAAATGAGAAATAACTCGGCCTT
Organism: Allium sativum; assembly: GCA_030737875.1. Lineage (NCBI taxonomy): Eukaryota > Viridiplantae > Streptophyta > Magnoliopsida > Asparagales > Amaryllidaceae > Allium > Allium sativum. The sequence continues at coordinate 188,056,906 of CM060913.1, forward strand.
TTCAAATAATTCACGTATATTTAGAATTTCAAATCGATTTATTTCAATGGTTAAATTATTCGACAACACCAATTGTGTTCTTTAATGTAATTTTCACACCAAACACATTCAACCATCAAATACAACATAAATCGAGCAAATTCAGTTTATTTCCATTCCATATTGCTTATGATATTTTATAACTATTTATCGCTATTTTTATTTATTTTTAAATAGCTATTTTATTCAAAACGACGCTTCGGGCCATAAGGCGGCCGTGGCGCTGTTTTTCTTCAGATTTGATTTACACATATCTGAAAATCTAACCGTTGGATCTTCACAAAATTTACATCATTAGAAAGGTCTTTTCAAAACGAACCCAACGGTTCCAGTTTCAGGAAAATCCGACGGTCGGATCTCCCGGTACAATCGTTTGAATTTTCGATTTCAAAATACGAACTGCAGCGTCGTTATTCGATTAAATATAATTATATTTATATATATAAATAAATATAATCGTTTCTGGCACTGTTTTTCTTCAGATTTGAATTAAACATTCCAGACAATCCAACCGTTGGATTTTTACAAGGTTGGTGCCGTTGGAAAGATTATTCCAAGGCGAACCCGACGGTTGAGGTTTCGGGAAAATCCAATGGTCGGATTTCCCGCACTAGTCGTTTGAAATCACGGTTTCAAAACACGAACTGCATGGCTTCGTTTCGTTTTAATTTTATTTATATTTATATATTTATATAAATATAGTTCATTCAACAATTTCAATATCGTTTTCACTTCAAATATTTTTCTAACACCTTAAATTTTGGAAAAATTTCGCCATAACCTCCCCTGCACCGGGAGCATCGGGAAATCGCAAATAGCGTTCCCGGTCCTTCTAATCTCAAAAAGAAAAAGAAAAAGACAAGCGGCTAGCCAACAGGCTCAAAATCATCACCCAAACAAATCAGTAAATGTGTACCTATTTGTCGGGCACAAAATTTTATTCCTCTTCTCTAGCCCCTTTGCTATAACCTGTTCAATGAATATACATGTACATATATATACAGTTCTTATCATTTATCATTTTCTATTCAACTTCATATTTGATTTCTATTTGGTTTAAAAACACCATTCATTCTAATGTTACATAAATAGGTGCAAATCATTTCATTAGATAATTAATGAATATTTCAACTCATATATGTTTATTTTGAACAAGTGGCTATTTTTAACACTTCACATTTCAACGATTTATGTATACAATAAAAATGCGATTTTTATTGTAAAACAATTCATTTCAAAACACTATTTTTCTATATAGTTCATATAGTCGATAAAAGGTGATTTTTATTATCAAACAATTTATTTCAAAATATGAATACCATTCAACACATGAATTTCTAAACAACGAATGAATATCAATTCAACACATGAATGTTTTCTATTGTTTTTATATACAGATAAAAATGTGATTTTTATTATCGAACAATTTATTTCAAAATATGAATACCATTCAACACATGAATTTCTAAACAACGAATGAATATCAATTCAACACATGAATGTTTTCTATTGTTTTTATATACAGATAAAAATGTGATTTTTATTATCGAACAATTTATTTCAAAATATGAATACCATTCAACACATGAATTTCTAAACAACGAATGAATATCAATTCAACACATGAATGTTTTCTATAGTTTAAGCATATGAAAATAATTCAAACACAAGAATATTATTCAAAATTTCGGCAGCATAACGGCAGGGTAGTTACACCGGCACCGTCCCTAGTACGGCTCCTCGCTCTACCTTAAAACCTCACGGTTTTTGATAATGGGGATCATGCATCTAGTTCGCACGCAGGCGGCATGTATATATTTATTTCATTTCCACAAACTAATCCTATGTGGTTTCAACCAAATATTTCACAACCACCAATGGGTATTTTTCAACCACAATCAACCAATATCAATCACAAACAATCCCAAACAATCATTCGCTATCAACCAATTATCACAACAATTTCAACCAATAAATATCGTCCATGGTTTGTGGACGAGGGGCGTATATATATATATATATATATATATATATATATATATATATATAGCAATTCACTTTCATTTTCAACACATATATATAATTTTTAAATCAGAAATCTCACCAATAGCTATCCAGTACCACGACTCTTCCTTTATAGAAATCTTCGCCTTTTTGTCGCTTTCGCCCGTATTCTCTACATATGTAAAAATCGAATTTTTACTATGCTATTCAATATATAAAAATATGATTTTTACTTTTGACTTTCAATATATAAAAATATGATTTTTACTTCCTAAAGTTCAAATCCTTTTTCTCTTTAAAGATTAAACCTTTTTCCTATTTAAAGTCTCTTTTTTTTCCTTTTAAACAAAATCAGTTTTTATTTTTAAAACAAATCAGTTTTTACTTTTAAAACAAATCAGTTTTTATTTTAAAACAAAATCAGTTTTTTTACTTCTCTAAAAGAAATCAGTTTTAATTTCTTTTTAAAATATCAGTTTTTAATTGCTTTAAAAATAGTTTTTAATTGCTTTAAAAATCAGTTTTTCTTTGCTTTTAAAAATCAGTTTTTCTTTGCTTTTAAAAAAATCAGTTTTTATTTTAAAAACAAAATCAGTTTTTATACTGTTAAAAATTCAGTTTTTAACATTAAACAAAATCAGTTTTTAACATTAAACAAAATAAGTTTTTAACATTAAACAAAATCAGTTTTTATAGAATTAAAAATAAAATAAAATAAAATAGAAATAACTTACATTTCTGCAAAGAGGGGGGGGGGGGGAAATAAGTGGCTGTTGGCGATCAGAGGAGGCGGAGGGGGTTGCTGGTGGTGCGTCAGCAGGCCGGAGGCGGTGGTGGGCACGGTTTAGGCGAGGTAGGGTGGCGGTCTTTTGCTCTAGGGTTTGGGGCGGCGTTCAATTAAGGGATAGAGGGAGAGAGGGGACGCGAGCGGGAGTTCGAGGGTGGAGAGCGCCTGAGGGCGGCGGATGGAGGACTCCGGCGGTGGCTCGAGGCTCTGGGCGGCGACGCGTTTCCTTTTTTTTTTTTTTTTTTTTTGAGGAACGACGGGGAAATGGGGAGGAAGAGAGAGAGAGAGTGAGGATAAAGGGGTTATATATTATTATTTTATTTTATTTTTATTAAAAGTTGACTTTTTATTCGAAGTCGAAATGAGGCCCACCGACTGTCGTCCCTAGCGTTCTACCCCCATTCCGAACACAATGGGATATGTATCGTAAGCTGATTCGACTGTTTCGATCAGTTTCCGTTGAATTTTCATTTAAATCACTATATTGAATTTTAAACGCACATTTCAAATTACCGGGGCCACATACTAACTAGAAAAATTCCAGAAAAATATTTTCTAGCTTCGTATTGACGATACGGTCCTAACAAAACTAGTTTCGTCGAATTCTGAGACCGTTTGAAAAATGGCCAATTTCCAGTCGATTAAAATCAACTGAAACTGGTCAAACGCGTTTTCCTATGCCACGCTCACGTATTGATTCGAAAAATTATGAAATTTGAAACCTAACAATAACTTGACACTGCGGATCCAACAAAAGTGGTTTCGTCGAAATCCGAGGTCATCTGCAAAATGTCCATTTTTAAGGGCCTGAATTCCATAGCGACTATTCAGAATTTTCAACTAGACATATCTTTTGATTCCCGCTATCAAATTTCGATTGGTCGGATTCGTTAGAAAGATATTCACTAACATATTTAAATATTTTTGGTTTCACTAAAATCCGGATTGTTTTGCACCCGGTATATTCAATTGAAGTTTGAAATCGAATTGTCGAACTACCGCGTCATTTTCAATTCTATATATAATTATAATTAATTATATTCGTTTTCAATTGTCGTCTTCAACTCAGTTTTCATCGCCATTATTTAAAATATTTATTTTAAATATTTAAAATCCATTATTTTAGCCAATTTAAAATTTTTAAATTGGTTCAGATTTTCTGGGTCGTTACATGTTTTGAAATGAATTGTTCTACAATAAAAATCCCATTTTTATTATATACATGAGTGTTGAAATGTGAAGTGTCAAAAAAAAAATAGCACTCGTTCAAATAAATATGCATGAGTTGAAATATTCATTAATTAGCTAATGATGTGATTTTTACCTATGCATGCAACATTAGAATGAATGGTGTTTTTAAACCGAATGGAATCAAATATGAAGTTGAATGGAAAATGATAAGTGATAAGAACTGTATATATGTACATTCATATTTATTGAACAGGTTATAGCAAAGGGGCTAGAGAAGAGGAATAAAATTTTGTGCCCGAAAAATAGTTACACATTTACTGTTTTGTTTGGGTGATAAATTTATGAGCCTATTGGCTAGCCGCTTGGCTTTTTCTTTTTCTTTTTGACATGAGACGCCCGTGTGGCTATTTGGGAATTTTCCCAGCCCCTCCCGTATAAGGGAGGTTATGGCGAAATTTTCCAAAATTTTAAGGCGTTAGTGAAATATTTGAAGTAAAAACGATGTTGAAATTGTTGAATGAACTATATTTATATAAATATATAAATATAAATAAAATTAAAACGAAACGTGGCCGTGCAGTTCGCATTTCGAAATCGTGATTTCAAACGATTGTACCGGGAGATCCGACCATCGGATTTTCCCGAAACCGCAACCGTCGGGTTCGCCTTGGAAATATCTTCCCAACGGCACCAACCTTGTAAAAATCCAACGGTTGGATTGTCTGGAATGTTTAATTTAAATCTGAAGAAAAACAGCGCCAGAAGCGATTATATTTATATATATATATAATTATATTTAATCGAATAACGACGCTGCAGTTCGTATTTTGAAATCGAAACTTCAAACGATTGTGCCGGGAGATCCGACCGTCGGATTTTCCCGAAACTGGAACCGTTAGATTCGTCTTGAAAAGACCTTTCTAATGATGGAGATTTTGTAAAGATCCAACGGTTAGATTTTCATATATGTGTAAATCAAATCTGAAGAAAAACAGCGCCACGGCCGCGTTATGGCCCGAAGCGTCGTTTTGAATAAATTGGCTATTTTAAAATAAATAAAAATAGCGATAAATCATTATAAAATATCATAAACGATATGGAATGGAAACAAACTGAATTTGCTTGATTTATGTGATATTTGATGGTCGAATGTGTTTGGTGTGAAAATTACATTAAAGAACAAAATTGGTGTTGTCGAATGATTTAACCATCGAAATAAATTGATTTGAAATTCTAAATATACGTGAATTATTTGAAAAGGCCGAGTTAATTCTCATTTCGAATAATTGACCGCCGATTGAAATTCGAAGATGAAGACGGAGGTCGAAGACCGGAGATCTTCACCTCGTTTGGATGGTAACCGAGGTACTGATTGGGAGGCATCCCGAAATATGGATAATGAGTGGTGATCGTCCAGACGTACGTGGTGATCGATGGGTTTGCGAGGTATTTAGTGCCTCCGGTTTCGTTCAGACCCAGAACGGACTTGTAAATGGACTGTGTGTCAGACATTGGATTTTATTCTGTGTTGATTGATCTCTATTAAATATACATCTGTTTGGCGGCGGAGAATTTAATCTTTTGCTTAACGCCCTTCTCTGAGACGTACGAGCTCAGAGGTTGTATATCGATGGACATCAGTTGCATGGCATGAATTGCTAGTGTGGCATGCCTAAGTGGCAAATGATCAAGGCTTCTGTTGAAAAGAAAAGTCTTGGGGTGATGATCAAAGCACCGCCTGTGTGGCGTAGCTTTGTTTATGACGTGAATTCACGAGCCTCACACCCCGGTATGAACCAGAAACGGGAGAAGGACCTTAGGGAGGGCATGCGTTTCTTTCTAGCTAGGGTGGTGTCAGTGACCTACCAGCCCTGACATTTATATACTTTTCACCTATGTGGTTGTTGCTGCTGCGAGGCGCCTCGGTTTGATCGGACGATCCGGGTCCGATGGAGTCATTCGTTGGCTCATTTACGCCCCAAAGGGCGGGGAAACGTATTGTTCAGGCATAATAATCCAGATCGGTGGACCGGCCCTGTCGCTCCAAGGCTTGCCTGCGCGCTTGCCTGTGGCTTGGGCTAGAGAGACACGAATTCGGTAAGGACTATCTTTTGCCTTGGTTCATGACGGAAATCCAATTTCCAATCACGTGACTGTGCGGTTTTAATTGTATACCTATATATGGCGACATAGTGGCATGGGACGCTCATGTCGTCTATGATTGATAGTTATGATTCAAATTGTTTTTGAAGCATATAAACACTAGCAATAATATCAAATGCCTTTGTTTTATTCGTATCAATCATATTTTGGCCATTATAAGGTAAAACTCTATCCTCCGGTTTGCGTTGCATTGTGTGATGGGAACTGAGTCTTATAATGGCTTCATTTTTATAAAATGCATTGCGTTGTTTAAAAGAATGATTTGTTTAAAGCACTGGCAATCCAATGGAGTAAACCCGTTCCACGAAAGTGGCGTGGTCCTGTGATTAGCCATATTATATATGTGTTGAATAGATTTCTCATACCAGTCCCATGACTGACTCGTAGTTTGTTTCACTTTCAAACTCAGGTGCCCCTTTTTCTACATGGGCAGCCTTGTATTCAGGTTTAGCTGGTTCTTTCTGGATAGCTGGAGCTGAAGATGAATTCTATCATTTATCTCTTTTTATGCTGTTCAGCTCCTATTGTACATATTTTGTTTGTTTTCCACTGTAGACATTTATGTATAGCTGAACTGTATTTGTACTATGTAAGATCCTGTATACTGTGTAACTCTGATGATTACTTTTATCCAGTATATTCTATTGTTCATTATCTGGTGTATTTATTTATTTCTGTTCTGCTATTATCTGTTTCTGTGTTATATTCCAAAGATAACCCTTGTCTCCGTCAGAACGGGATTTTGGGGTCGTCACATTCTGGTATCATATGAAATAGATATACAGTTTTAAAGTTGTATGATCATTTTAAACTAAATTAAACAAAAATATAAGTCATAGCGGGCTTAGTCAAAACCCATTCGGCCCATTCACCTTTAATAGCCCAGACTGCACATGTTTCTTCCTCGTACATGATCCTGGCGACTCAGTAAAAACCGACGCCATTTTCATCAGTTCGATCCCCTTTCTTTCCTGCGTTTCACCATTAAACTTCAAATTGAATTCGCCAACTCTCTTCTCTTCGAATCCTCAACCATCCTGACCCTAAATCAAAGCATTCGATCACCCCCTTCCTCGAGTTCGTTGCCTACAGTTTTCCTGTCGAACTCTGTATATCGAGCGACAGTTTTGCTCAACAAAAATCCCACACCTTTTCCAGCAGACCACACTCGATCCCCTCGATCCAACAACAACAACGAATCGAACCATTACCCCCTCATTTAGCATAAAACTCGAACCCTAATACCTTCCGACACACGCTGTGGTTATCGATAGTGACAAAATGGGTATCGAACCTCACAAGAATGGTATGAGAAGGTAGCGAATACTCATAGGAACTCGAACATATACTTGTATGAATTTACAACATTTTGCTTGATTTGTTTGAGATTTTCAAAGAATGAAATCTCACGTTTTTAGCAAGAACTGTTGGCGGCGGAAGTATTTGACAAAGGAAATGATTTAGGATTAGGGGATGGTAAGGGTATTATATAGGATAGGTTTTATATTTTTTTATTCGATTATTCTATTTTATTTTAAGCAATTGCTGTTTGTATTCGTCCTCTAAAATTCCCGTGATCACATACGATACCCAAAAATCACGAAATTGGACATGTAGCTACAGTTTGGCATTGCGGACCCAACGAAACTGGTTTCGTCGAATTCCGACTCCGTATGCTCACGCAGCGTATTTTTAACCGTCAAAATACTAACTGTTTTTCACATTAAAATCCTGTACGACCACATACTGACTTCAAATATCACGATAACTGAAATCTAGCAATAATTTAATATTGCGGATCCAACAAAATTAGTTTCGTCGAATACTGAGGTCATTTGCAAAACTGGCTATTTTTAAAGCCCAAAATAAACCATTTAAATATATAAATATATTTAAAAACAATTAAATTTAATGTTTAAAAATAAATATTATCGTATATATTCACAACAGAATATCATACTGCTCCACTGGGATTTTTAACTCGATATTTCAAATCCAGTGTTACATCGATATTCGATTTATATTCAAAAATCCATTTTAAAATATAAACAAATCGATATAAATTATAAAGGAATTCCATGGCGACTTTTCTAAAATTTGATTTGGACATATATCAAAATCTACACGACGAAATCTCGATTTTTCTCTTCCACTAGAAAAATATACTTCACCAGCCCCCAACGTTTCTTGTTTCACAGAAATCCGATTTAAAACGAATCCTGTACATTCAGTTGAAGTTCAAATCGCCAAATAGCGAGCTGCCGCGCAATTTCGAGCTCGATTATAATTATATTATAATTATACGTTCAAACTGTCATTCAAATAATATATTCGTTATTATAATTCCATTTTAAACTGAATTAAATATCACAGATGATCTAGTTCACACCATTTTGTGAATTCCACTATTTCTGACTATTTCAGAAATTAAATATATTATCCTATTATATATTTTAATTAAATGTTCAATATTATTTAATTCTGGTCATTTTAAATAACCAAACCATTATTTAAATAATTAAATAAATTAATTATATCGCTGAAAAATGCGGGTCGTTACATTTAGCTTTTATTCCATAATCGATCCAATTACCAAACCCATAACCAAGATCTAAACTTAGTTTGTAATCTAAATAATAAATAAGCTCATAACCATGATCATAATGGATGTCATAACCAAACATTTAAACTAGTCCATATCTGATCCCATAGTCGAGCCCATAGCCGAAACCATAATCGAGCTCATAATTGAGGTCATAATCAAACCTTTAACCTGGTCCATAAACGAGCACATAACCGAGCTCATAATTGAGACTATAACGGAGCTCTAAATCGAGGTTATGGGCTCGTTATTAATTATTTATATTTATATTTTAGCTTGTAACCGAAATTAATTATTTATATTTTATTTATATTTTATACTTTATACTTTATATTTTATACTTTGTATTTTATATTTTATGTTTTATATTTTCTAATTTATATTTTATATTTTTTAACTTTTATTTTATACTTTATACTTTATACTTTGTACTTTATACTTTGTATTTATATTTTATATTTTATATTTTATACTTTGTATTTTATAATTTACACTTCATATTTTATATTTTATATTTATATTTTATATTTTGTAACATAAATTATTTATTTTTATTATATTCATGTTTTATTTTTTATTTTTTATACTTTATATTTCATATTTTATACTTTCTAGTTCAGTTTATTCCATAACCAATTCAATAACCCAACACATAACCGAGATCTAAACCTATCTTATAACTATGGTAATAACCGAGCTCATAATCACGGTCAAAATTCATGTCATAACCGAACCTTTAAACTAGTTTATAACTGAACACATAACTGAGCCAAAACTGAACCCATAACCGAGCCCATAACCGAGTCCATAACCAAGACCATAACAAAGCTCATAATTGAGGCCATAAACAAACCTTTAACCTAATCCAGAACTGAGCCCATTACCGAGCACATAACCAAACCAAAACGAAACCGATAACTGATCCTACAACCGGGCCCATAACCGAGCTCTTAAACAAGCTTGTAATTGAATTTAAAACTTAGCTGTAAATTGAGGTTATAATCTAGCTTGTAACCAAAATTAACTATTTATAATTTATTCACTATTTTATATTTTATACATTATATTTTATGTTTTATGTTTTATACTTTATAATTTATATTTTATACTTTATATTTTATATTTTATATTTTCTAATTTAGTTTTTATTCCATTACCGGTCCTATAACCGAGCCCATAACCGAGATCTAAACCTAGCTTATAACCACGGTAAGAACCGAGCTCATAACCATGGTCATAATTGAGGTCATAACCAAACCTTTAACTGAGACCGTAACTGAGCAGAAACTAAACTACAACCAAGCTTATAACTGATCCCATAACCGAAGAAATAACCAAGATATATAATATTGCTCGTAATTGAGGTAATAACCAAGCTCATAACCACAATCATAACCAAGTCCATAGCCGAGCCCATAACCTAGCTCATAACCGAGTTAGAACCAAATCCATAATCGATCCCATAACCGAGCCTATATCCAAGCTCTTAAACAAGTTTGTAATTGAATTTATAACTGAGCTCTTAATCAAGGTTATGATTTAGCTTTTAACTGAAATTAGTTATTTATATTTTATTTTATATTTTTCTAATTTAGCTTTTATTCCATAACCGATCCATTAACCAAGCCCATAGCCGAGCTCTTAAACAGGCTTGCAATTGAATTGAAACTGAGGTCTTAATCAAGGTTATGATCTACCTTGTAACCGAAATTAGTTATTTTTTTCATATTTTATATTTTATATTTTATATTTTATACTTTATATTTTATACATTATACTTTATATTTTATATTTTCTAATTTAGAATTTTTTTTCTTAACCGATCCAATAAGCGAGGCCATAACCGAGATCTGAATTTAGCTCATAACCACAGTCATAATTGTGATTTCATAATTAACGATTTCGCTTTTATATTTTGTATTTATATTTTGTTCAAATTTTATATGTTATTTTTTATATTTTTTATTTATTATTTTATAATTAAAGAAAAGATTTTATATTATTATTTTATATTTTATACTTTATATTTTATAATTTATTTTTTGTACTTTATATTTTATATTTTCTAATTTAGCCTTTATTCCATAACTGATCCAATAACCAAACCCATAACACAACACGTAACTTGTAACACCCCGCGAATTCTACAACTGTGAAATTCACAAATTAAAGTATAATTAATTTGAAATCAAAGAACTAAGGGAAACGGGATACGCCATTGCGTTCGTCTCGGAAAAATACGCGAAATAGAGTCCGAGTTTTCGAAAAACGGAGTCCGTATGAAGAAGATATGGCCTTCGGAAGTTTCTGAATAAAGTTTAAAATTCAAACAGAATAAAACAGCTCAGAAAAACAAGTTTAAATTCCAAAATCGGGCCCAATTGGCAAGGGCGGGAAAACTCCCGCCTAATGCACCCAGGACGACTGGGCTGTCGACCTGGTCTAGCCAGGTCGACAGGGCTGTCGACAGGGCTGTCGACAGGGCTGTCGACAGGGCTGTCGACCTGGTCCAGAGCCAGGTCGAACCCAGCCCAACCTGGCTGGCCTATTCTATGTTGGTCGATTTTCAGGGGTCTGCTTTGTCATTAGGGCTAGGTGGCAGGCTCTAATTGGTCTCTCTTTCGAATGAATGGCTACGATCAATCCAAGCAACATCGATGGCCCTAATCAGTTCATAAACCCTATAAAAATGACCCTAGACTCAACCTAATCTATTCATTCAAAAATAAGAACAAGGCCATCATGTTGCTGAGGAACGACTAAGAGTAGCCACCAATTGGAGAGAGGATTAGGAGGCAAATTCTAAAGCAAAAAGCAACTTAATCAAAATCAAATCAACAAGGAATCGCATCTCCAAATTCCTAAATTGGAGAATTCGCCACACAATTGTAAGTAGAGTATTATTTTGGTATGAACAAATAATTGTGTTGGTTTGTATACTTGATTTGTGGCGATAAAGTAATTCATATTTGTGCGTTACTATGATTCTTATCGATTTGGAATATTGTATACGTTTGGATATTCTCGAATTATGTTATTCATTATAAAAAACTACATGTTTGCGGTAGTTTTATGCAAGTATACGTTTGGAATATTCGCAAATTATGTAATCCATGTTGAAGCTACATGTATGTAGTTGATTAATTGAAATTCATACAAGTTTGGGGTTTTGCTACTATGCCATCATAATGTATATTTTTGTACAAAAAATCATTTTGTGCGTAATTGGAACAAATTTGGGTTATTATAGTTCATATGAAACTATGTTGAAATTTTGGCATCATGATCTATGTATTAAGCCATGCTTTTGTACTAGAAAACCTATTTGCAAACTTGGGAATATGACTAGGCTATGATTGATATTTTGCATAATTGAAATCCATGTTAGGTCTATATTGTTAACAAGAATTATATGATGATGACATATGTGGTACATAGCTAGGTTAGATTCAAAATCCCTTTTGCAAGTTTGCATGACTAAAGTAAAAATCATGATTTCATGTTAGAAATATTTATGCCATGGTTATGTGAATAGATTTAAAATCATGATTAAGTTGAACTATACTTTTGTGTTAGTAACAAAAGTAAGCACCTTTGTAAACATGTAGTAATCTTATGAACATGATTTGCTTATGTTTGACATTATGCCTGAATAAAAATATAGGTTTATGTTGTAGTTAAGCCTATGTGTCAATAGTGATATTATTAACTTAACTACAAGTTTACATGGTTTGATTCATGTCACTTATGCTTTATGACCAAAGTATATGTTACCACTATGCAAGTACACCAGTTTCTATTTTGTAGTTCCAACGTCACGTTGCAAGTTCATGCGTTCACATTCCCCTTTTTGTGTATGTAATCACGCTTTAAGCGTCCCCTTCTTCTCATGGCTAAGCTGGGCTTAAAAGCCTAAGCCCAACATATATTATGATAAACGAACGTATTAAATGGGGAAAAATAGCGTTGGGCCAAATTAATTAATAAATGAAAATATAAAGTAGAAGGGCCCAAATTCAAGTATGGGTTGGGCCCATGGTTGGTGTAACCTTTACACCATTAACTTAATAATGGGCCGCAAATATTTACATATAAGAAAATAAAGAAGAAAGACAAAATATGTAAATGTAGAACATACGATGTGTTTAACCCGAGGTTGGATTGAGTTGTGATGTAAACCTGCCCGGAACCGCCCGGCTGTCCAGTAATCACAACAATACCTATCCAATGTGGGAGGTTAAACATGGAGCCCAATAAGGACCCGAGGCTAGACTGAGTTGTGGCGTAAGACTGCCCGGAACCAACCGGCAACAGGCAGCCACAACAATACCTGTCTAATGTGAGAGGTCAAGGCTTTAATAAGACAATTAAGGATGAGTCAGGATTGTTAGGATTAAGTGAACTAAAGACTTAATCAAAATGGAACATGCTAAACTAAACGGACTGGTGGGGGTTAGGTTAGAAAACACTTAACCAACTTAGCATGTTGGCTAGAGATAGAAAACCTAGTAACGGGGGACCCTTTTCAGCAGTAACCCTAGAAGGTGTATCATGATACCCTGAAACTAGGCAGGGTGGGGCACGATTACTGGGCTGATTGTAAGAGGTCAAATCGACGGCGGTGGTGTAGCAGTGTAGGTTCTAACGGGGTGCGGGCGTGCACACACTCCGGCGCAGAAAAATAAAGCACTGGGCACCAGTAGCATACCTGTGCATTCTAAGGTTGTGTCGGGCCGCCGCCATGGGATTTGATACACCCCATGGTGGGACCAGCATAGGTAACTACAACATCGGGGGCCGTAAGACACATGTAACTATGCGAGTAGGAGCCGATCATCATAGAATGGATCACATCACCCTGATTATGGGGTGCCAGTTGGAAACTAGTTTATATGGGTTCAGAGATTTACATGGGGTACGATAGTATATTCGACCCTAGACAACTTAACCAAGTTTATAGTGCTTTCCCACTTCTTGTTTATACTTATCATACCCAGTTCTTTATTCATAGACAGAATAGTCCTAGACTTACTCAGGCTTTATGTCTGACTCTACTTTTCTTTCGTCTTCTTTTCTTCCGTTTCCCCCCCCCCCCCCAGGTCCACAGGGAGGGAACACTGCAGCTTGACCAGCCTTAACGTCCAGCTTGAAGAGGAGAAATGTATTGCTTGGACCTTTTCGTTTTGAACTATGGCTTTGGACAACCACTATGGGGCTTTTGCAGTTTATCTATGTTTTCTTTATGCTTCTTTAAATAATGTAATCAAGACAGATTATGAAAGTGTTATGTTATGTTTTTGGAAAAGATGTAAGACAATTATGGTGATGTTGTTGTAGCACGTATTTGCTTTTATGAAATAAGAGTTGTTGTTTTTCCGCTGTTTACAAATATGTGTTCTTATATCTGTCTTGTATACCTGTGACTTATACTTATAAACCTCCACCAAAATTAGGGCATTCCCTTTGAGAGTGACCCTAACGGAGGTGGGGTGTTTCACTTGGTATCAGAGCATAGGTTTACCAGATAAGATAAAAAGTTCTAAAAATTTATTTTCAAAAAGGAAATTTAAAGAAGCATTTTAAAAAAAAAAAAAGGATAAAAATATTATTTTATTTTAAGAGGCAAAGTCCACTCCCCAAAGCCATAGGTACTATCTCTTATCCTTCGTTTTGAATCTATCCTTTTTGTTTCAGCATGTCCGAAGAACTTAACTTGCCGGAAGGGGTACCAATACCTGGTTGGTTTAGACGGTTCTTAGAAGCAAGGGCCACTCAGCCAGGTCCTACCGTTCCTCCTCCCCCAGCTGCAGGAAATCATCCAGCTGCAGCAGCACCTTTTCCTCCACCTCCTCCACGGGGAAACACATTTGCTAAGATATGTAAAGATTTTAAAGCTATGGGAGGAAAGGATTTCCATGGAACTGAGTCCTTCGTGGCAGCTAGGAATTGGCTGAAAGAAACTGAGGACCTATTCATCATCTTTGAGGTAGAGGATAGACAAAAAGTACAATTGGCAGTGTGGCTATTGAAGGGCGAGGCTTCCTACTGGTGGGAAGTCACTAATGCTGAAAGACCAGTGGAGACATGGGAGGACTTTAGGGCAAGGTTTGAGACTAAATTTCTCTCAGATGCGGAAAGAAGTTTGCAGTTGGAAAAATTCTTATTTCTTAAGCAAGGGGACAAGACAGTCAGAGAGTATGTGAATCAGTTCGATGAGCTGGCTAGGTTTGGGCTTGACCTAGTCAACACCCCGCACAAGAAGGCTCTCCGTTTCGTCAAAGGGTTGAATGAGCCATTACACAGTTTGGCCATGACCCATATACCCATGGGAGCCACGTATGAAAGATTGGTGCAAATGGCATTGCTGAATGAAGAGGATAAGGGCAAGAAGGAGACAAAGGCAGAAAGCTCACAAGGGAAGAAAGAGGGTTTGCAGCCTAAGAAGACAGACTTTAAGAAGGGCGGGAAAGGCAACAAAGAGAAGAGGAAGTGCAATTTCTGTGGCAAAGTGGGGCACTTAGTAAAGGACTGCCGGAAAAAGAAGGCCAAGGAGAATGGTGGGTGCTTTTCTTGCGGTGAGACAGGCCACAAGGCTAAGGACTGCCCAAAGAAACGAGGACAGGGGCAGAGGGCTGGATCCACCCCAGGGGCACAGGTTCATGTACTGGAAGCGCCACCTCTGGAACAGCGAGGTATAAATACTTCTGTAGAAAGTGTAGTTTATCTTTATGATCACCCCGTTCGCACTTTATTTGATTCTGGCGCATCACACTCCTTTATCTCGTCTGCTTTAGTAGAATCTCTGCACCTAAAAACTAGTATGGTAGAGGACCCCTTAATTGTTTCAAACCCAATTGGGGACCCAGCTCATTTGTCTATGATCTGTTTGGGATTGAACATTTCTATTCTAAGTGTAGAATTTCAATGTAGTGCCTTTGTTTTGGGCTTTTCGGGTTATGGTTTGATTTTGGGTATGGATTAGCTATCCAGTAATGGGGCCATCCTTGATTGTGAGAAAAGGGTTGTTAGGCTCCTAACCCAGCTCGGTAATACTTTGGAAATTTCTTGTAATCCCTCATACGCGGTTATGCTTAGTTACCTTGAATCGCTAGATGCCTCTGTTGAAAATTTGCAATCAGTTAGAGTGGTCCGGGAATATCCGGATGTCTTCGAAGAGGTGAAGGGCTTGCCTCCGAAGCGGGAAATAGACTTCTGCATATATTTTGTAGATAATGCAAAGCCCGTTGCGTTGCCCGTTAGACACATGGCTCCACGAGAAAGGAAAGAGCTCAGTAAACAGATTAAAGAGCTTCTAGAAAAGGGGTTCATTAGGAGGAGCATTTCAGAATGGGGCGCTCCAGTGGTGTTCGCTACAAAGGCGGATGGTTCACTCCGTCTATGTGTTGACTATAGGGAGCTCAACAATCTAACGAAAAAGAATAGGCACCCGCTCCCTAGAATTGACGATTTGTTTGACCAGCTTGTAGGAGCGTCTGTTTTCTCCCAACTCGATTTAGCAACCGGTTTTCATCAGCTAAGGGTGGCTGAAGATAGCATCGATAAAACGGCGTTCAGAACCCCAGACGGCTTCTTTGAGTGGCTTGTCATGCCTTTCGGCTTGACAAATGCACCTGCTTACTTCGTGGACCTGATGAGTAGGGTATTTAGGAATTTCCTCAACAAATTCGTAGTGGTCTTCGTAGATGATATCCTTATCTTCTCAAAGAGTGAAGAGGAGCATGCTCAACACTTAAGGGCAATCATGGAAACTTTGCGAGTCCATCAACTAAAAGCCAAATTCTCCAAATGCCACTTTTGGAGAGAAGAGGTGAGGTTCCTTGTGCACATAGTATCCAAACAAGGGTTAGCAGTGGACCCTGCTAAGGTAGTGGCGGTACAGGATTGGAAGACACCAAGGAATGCAACTGAGGTCCGAAGCTTTCTAGGACTAGCAGGTTTCTATCGAAAGTTTATAAGGGATTTTGCGAAAATCTCAGCTCCACTCACGAAATTGACTAAGAAGAATCTAGTGTTCAATTGGGATTTGGATTGCGAGTTTGCTTTCCAACGACTGAAAAGGCCTCTTACAACAGCCCCAGTTTTGACGCTGCCAGATGGGAGCAAGATGTTCACTGTTTATACGGATGCATGTGGGACAGGGCTAGGCGCCGTCTTAATGCAAGAAGGAAGGGTAGTAGCTTATGGTGGGAGGCAGTTGAAAGTGCACGAAAAGAACTACCCAACCCACGATCTTGAGTTAGCCGCCATCGTCTTTGCACTCAAGTCTTGGCGACACTATCTCCTAGGTGAGAAGTTCGAACTTTACACTGACCATAAATCATTGAAATATCTTTTCTCGCAGAAGGATCTTAACTTGAGGCAACAAAGATGGATGGAGTTTCTTTCCTCGTACGATTTCGAAATCTCCTACACTCCTGGCAAAGGCAACGTAGTGGCAGACGCGTTGAGCCGAAAGAAATTGACCCTAAGCCCGTTGTTTGTTGAAAGACAAAGCCTAGAGTTTATAGCCAGCTTCGACTTTAGGCCTTCCTCCGATTTCGTACCAGGCTTGCTAGCATCTCTCGAAGTGCGCCCAACTTTAGTGGATTCAGTAGAGACAGCACAACGCGAAGACCCTCGGCTTGTGGAAACAATTGATAGGCTAATTAAGGGTGAGACTTCAAGTCACCTCAACAGATACTCCATCGACGATAAGGGTTTGCTAAGGCGAGACGGAAGACTATGCGTCCCACAAACAAAAGATTTAGTAAAGAAGGTTCTCGAGGAAGCACATCACTCCAAGATGACGATACACCCAGGCGAAGATAAAATGTACAAAGATATAAAAAGGACTTTCTTCTGGAGCGGCATGAAAAAGGACGTGGCAGAGTTCGTTTCTAAGTGTATGGTGTGCCAATAGATTAAGGCGGAACAGAAAAAGCCTGGCGGACTGCTACATCCTCTGGAGGTCCCGCAGTGGAAGTGGGATAGCATCTCAATGGACTTCATCGATGGGCTGCCTGGGTCTAGGAGAGGCAACACTAGCATTTGGGTAATAGTGGATAGGCTTACTAAAAGCGCCCACTTTTTACCTGTCAAAAGTAAAAGAACTGCCTCATCCCTAGCATCACTTTACCTCAAGGAAATCGTTCGACTCCATGGATAGCATTGTTAGTGACCGAGACCCCATCTTCACCAGTGAGTTTTGGCGGAGTCTGCAAGAAGCAGTAGGAACGCAGTTATGCTTGAGCACAGCCTATCATCCCCAAACCGACGGCCAAACAGAGAGAGTGAACAGAGTTTTGGAAGACCTTTTAAGGCTATGCGTCCTCGACTTCGGAGGGACATGGGAAGACCACCTTCCTTTGGTGGAATTTGCCTACAACAACAGCTATCAAGCAACCATCGGAATGGCGCCCTTCGAAGCTTTATATGGAAGACCGTGCCGATCGCCCACTTGTTGGTGGGAGTCTACTGATAAGCTCATACTTGGACCAGATATGATCCGAGAGACTTCAGAGAAAGTAGACTTAATACGAAGAAGGATGAAGACGGCCCAAGACAGACAAAAGTCCTATGCCGACAAGAGAAGGACCGACCTTGAATTTGAGGTTGGAGACAGAGTTTTTCTCAAGGTATCACCGCTAAGAAACGTTGTTCGTTTTGGAACCACTGGAAAACTGGCACCAAGGTTCGTAGGGTCATTCCCTATCATCGAGAAAATTGGGAAAATGGCCTATAGATTAGAGCTACCCGAGAAGTTGGCCGGAGTCCACAACGTTTTTCACGTTTCACATCTCCGAAAATGTCTACATGAGTCTGCTGAAGTGGTAGAGCCAAATATCCTCGAAGAGGCCGAAGTGGAATGCGAAGCAACCATAAGAAAAGTTCCAACCCGCATATTAGGAACGGAAGTGAAGAAGCTACGCAACCGCGAAGTCAAGCTCGTCAAAGTTCAGTGGAGCGACGCCAAGGGAGACGCGACTTGGGAAACTGAAGCTAGAATACGCACTGCCTACCCTTTTCTGTTCGAGGGTACATCCTTGATCTTTCCTTTTCCTTAAGTTGCGCTTTTATCTATCTTATCTTTTAGGTAGAAACCCTTTGGATGGAAACATGTAATTGAAACATGTTATGGATGATGGTTGCAAGTGGTTGCAAGTGATTGCTAGTGGTTGCTCGTGGTTGCATATACACACACAATCTAGGGTTTAGATCGGCTCAGTCACTTCATATTGCATATGCATATATGTTTGCATTCGTATATGGTTGAACTCTAATGTGTTGTCATATGGATGTTGCATTTGTATTGAATAATTGTGCACTCATGTGGAATCATGAATAGGAAAATTTGCATACATAATGGATTCATGGCACTTACATAATTCGCATTAAGGAGGTCAACTGAATCAGTAGACCGCCTGATTTTGCATTAGATAAGTACATGTACACACACACTTCGCATATGATCATGAAGCATTAGAAGTCTTTTAAGGACAATGGATGCTCGTGTTTGATGGATGAGTAGATGGATGATTGGATGTTAGGATATACATTCCTCCTAACTTGAAGATTTCGGGGACGAAATCCTTTTAAGTGGGGGAGAATGTAACACCCCGCGAATTCTACAACTGTGAAATTCACAAATTAAAGTATAATTAATTTGAAATCAAAGAACTAAGGGAAACGGGATACGCCATTGCGTTCGTCTCGGAAAAATACGCGAAATAGAGTCCGAGTTTTCGAAAAACGGAGTCCGTATGAAGAAGATATGGCCTTTGGAAGTTTCTGAATTAAGTTTAAAATTCAAACAGAATAAAACAGCTCAGAAAAACAAGTTTAAATTCCAAAATCGGGCCCAATTGGCCAGGGCGGGAAAACTCCCGCCTAATGCACCCAGGTCGACTGGGCTGTCGACCTGGTCTAGCCAGGTCGACAGGGTTGTCGACAGGGCTGTCGACAGGGCTGTCGACCTGGTCCAGAGCCAGGTCGAACCCAGCCCAACCTGGCTGGCCTATTCTATGTTGGTCGATTTTCAGGGGTCTGCTTTGTCATTAGGGCTAGGTGGCAGGCTCTAATTGGTCTCTCTTTCGAATGAATGGCTACGATCAATCCAAGCAACATCGATGGCCCTAATCAGTTCATAAACCCTATAAAAATGACCCTAGACTCAACCTAATCTATTCATTCAAAAATAAGAACAAGGCCATCATGTTGCTGAGGAACGACTAAGAGTAGCCACCAATTGGAGAGAGGATTAGGAGGCAAATTCTAAAGCACAAAGCAACTTAATCAAATCAAATCAACAAGGAATCGCATCTCCAAATTCCTAAATTGGAGAATTCGCCACACAATTGTAAGTAGAGTATTATTTTGGTGTGAACAAATAATTGTGTTGGTTTGTATACTTGATTTGTGGCGATAAAGTAATTCATATTTGTGCGTTACTATGATTCTTATCGATTTGGAATATTGTATACGTTTGGATATTCTCGAATTATGTTATTCATTATAAAAAACTACATGTTTGCGGTAGTTTTATGCAAGTATACGTTTGGAATATTCGCAAATTATGTAATCCATGTTGAAGCTACATGTATGTAGTTGATTAATTGAAATTCATACAAGTTTGGGGTTTTGCTACTATGCCATCATAATGTATATTTTTGTACAAAAAATCATTTTGTGCGTAATTGGAACAAATTTGGGTTATTATAGTTCATATGAAACTATGTTGAAATTTTGGCATCATGATCTATGTATTAAGCCATGCTTTTGTACTAGAAAACCTATTTGCAAACTTGTGAATATGACTAGGCTATGATTGATATTTTGCATAATTGAAATCCATGTTAGGTCTATATTGTTAACAAGAATTATATGATGACATATGTGGTACATAGCTAGGTTAGATTCAAAATCCCTTTTGCAAGTTTGCATGACAAAAGTAAAAAATCATGATTTCATGTTAGAAATATTTATGCCATGGTTATGTGAATAGATTTAAAATCATGATTAAGTTGAACTATACTTTTGTGTTAGTAACAAAAGTAAGCACCTTTGTAAACATGTAGTAATCTTATGAACATGATTTGCTTAAGTTTGACATTATGCCTGAATAAAAATATAGGTTTATGTTGTAGTTAAGCCTATGTGTCAATAGTGATATTCTTAACTTAACTACAAGTTTACATGGTTTGATTCATGTCACTTATGCTTTATGACCAAAGTATATGTTACCACTATGCAAGTACACCAGTTTCTATTTTGTAGTTCCAACGTCACGTTGCAAGTTCATGCGTTCACATTCCCCTTTTTGTGTATGTAATCACGCTTTAAGCCTCCCCTTCTTCTCATGGCTAAGTTGGGCTTAAAAGCCTAAGCCCAACATATATTATGATAAACGAACGTATTAAACGGGGAAAAATAGCGTTGGGCCAAATTAATTAATAAATGAAAATATAAAGTAGAAGGGCCCAAATTCAAGTATGGGTTGGGCCCATGGTTGGTGTAACCTTTACACCATTAACTTAATAATGGGCCGCAAATATTTACATATAAGAAAATAAAGAAGAAAGACAAAATATGTAAATGTAGAACATACGATGTGTTTAACCCGAGGTTGGATTGAGTTGTGATGTAAACCTGCCCGGAACCGCCCGGCTGTCCAGTAGTCACAACAATACCTATCCAATGTGGGAGGTTAAACATGGAGCCCAATAAGGACCCGAGGTTAGACTGAGTTGTGGCGTAAGACTGCCCGGAACCAACCGGCAACAGGCAGCCACAACAATACCTGTCTAATGTGAGAGGTCAAGGCTTTAATAAGACAATTAAGGCTGAGTCAGGATTGTTAGGATTAAGTGAACTAAAGACTTAATCAAAATGGAACATGCTAAACTAAACGGACTGGTGGGGGTTAGGTTAGAAAACACTTAACCAACTTAGCATGTTGGCTAGAGATAGAAAACCTAGTAACGGGGGACCCTTTTCAGTAGTAACCCTAGAAGGTGTATCATGATACCCTGAAACTAGGCAGGGTGGGGCACGATTACTGGGCTGATTGTAAGAGGTCAAATCGACCGCGGTGGTGTAGCAGTGTAGGTTCTAACGGGGTGCGGGCGTGCACACACTCCGGCGCAGAAAAATAAAGCACTGGGCACCAGTAGCATACCTGTGCATTCTAAGGTTGTGTCGGGCCGCCGCCATGGGACTTGATACACCCCATGGTGGGACCAGCATAGGTAACTACAACATCGGGGGCCGTAAGACACATGTAACTATGCGAGTAGGAGCCGATCATCATAGAATGGATCACATCACCCTGATTATGGGGTGCCAGTTGGAAACTAGTTTATATGGGTTCAGAGATTTACATGGGGTACGATAGTATATTCGACCCTAGACAACTTAACCAAGTTTATAGTGCTTTCCCACTTCTTGTTTATACTTATCATACCCAGTTCTTTATTCATAGACAGAATAGTCCTAGACTTACTCAGGCTTTATGTCTGACTCTACTTTTCTTTCGTCTTCTTTTCTTCCGTTTCCCCCCCCCCCCCCCAGGTCCACAGGGAGGGAACACTGCAGCTTGACCAGCCTTAACATCCAGCTTGAAGAGGAGAAATGTATTGCTTGGACCTTTTCGTTTTGAACTATGGCTTTGGACAACCACTATGGGGCTTTTGCAGTTTATCTATGTTTTCTTTATGCTTCTTTAAATAATGTAATCAAGACAGATTATGAAAGTGTTATGTTATTTTTTTGGAAAAGATGTAAGACAATTATGGTGATGTTGTTGTAGCACGTATTTGCTTTTATGAAATAAGAGTTGTTGTTTTTCCGCTGTTTACAAATATGTGTTCTTATATCTGTCTTGTATATCTGTGACTTATACTTATAAACCTCCACCAAAATTAGGGCATTCCCTTTGAGAGTGACCCTAACGGAGGTGGGGTGTTTCATAACTGAGATCCAAAACCTAGCTTATAACTGAGGTAATAATCGAACTCATAACCACGATCATAATTGAGGTCATAACCAAACCTTTAACTGTGACCATAACCGAGCCAAAGCTAAACCACAACCAAGCCTATAACCGATCCCATAACCGAAGCAATAACCAAGATCTATAGTGTAGCTCGTAACTGAGGTAATAACCGAGCTCATAACCATGGACATAATCGAGCTCAAAAATGAGCTTACAACCATACTCATAATTGAACATAGTACCCATAACGGAGCTCATAAACAAGACCATAAGAATGTCTAAGACCAAGTCCATTACCAAACATATTACGCATAACCGAGATAATAGTCAATCATATAACCCAGCGCATAACTGAAATAATTTATTTTATGACATATTTATTTTTATACTTTATATTTATATTTTATATTATATGTTTAATATTTTCTAATTTAGATTTTATATTTACTATTTATATTTTATGACTTATATTTAACCTGTATGTCATAACCCCAGTCATAACCAAACCGATAATTAAACATAGTTATCGTAACAATGCTAATAACTGAGGTAATAACCGAGCCCATAAATGAACATAATATGCATAACTGAACATAATAACCACAAATGAGCACATAATCGAGCCAATAACCAAACATAGTATTCATAATCGTGTTAATAACGAGCTCATAGCCAAATCATAATTAAACATAGTTCCCTTTACCAAGTTCACAATGAAGGTCGCAACCGAGCCCAATACCAAACATATTACCCATAATCAAGATCATAACTAAGCTCGTAACTGAGCCCATAACTGAAATTTTTTATTTATATTTTATCAATATTTCATATTTTATGTTTTATATTTTCTAATTTATCTTTTATATATATTATTTGTATTATACGACTTCTATTTAATCTATAATTCATCCTTATCTAGTTTCATAACCGTGTCCATAACCAAATTAAACCATAAACAACATAATAATCAAGCTTTTACACAACCTAGTATTTTATCGAGCCTATAACCATGCACGTAGCCGAACAAATTACTACTAAGCCCATAACCGAGCTAATTACTAAGCCTATAACCGAGCATATAACCAAACCTATAACTGAACATAATAACCACAAAAGAGCTCATAATCGAGCACGTAACCGAACATAATATCCATAACTATGTTAATAACCGAGGTAATAACCAATTCCATAATCGAGGTCATAATTGAGCCGTATACCCAGCTCATAACTGAGGTCATAAACAAGCTCTTAACCGAGGTCTTAACCGAGCCGATAACCAAAAATATTACCCATAATCAAGATCGTAAGTGTGTATATTTCGGTTTGTGGTTTTGTGCGTAAGGCTGCTGGTAGACTTTAACTTGATTGTACTTAACTATTCAAAAAAGTTGTTTATTGCTCATGGTTTTGCTATGTGCCTTAATAACAATGTTTATCGTTTTAGCAAAACTTGTTTATGATATACATAATGCCATATGACGTACATGATAGGTTCATAAAGTTTGATTTTGTGCTAGACCAACTTTGTTGGCTCAGCTGCAAAGTAGAAGCCTGTAGTGTGTTTTCTTTTCTAGATTACTTCCCAACACGTAGTGAATACGACCATGAAAGGTTTAAATTCTGAAACTTTGAATTTACAATAGTATAGTGTAACAATAAAGAGAAAGATAATGCAGAACTTTGCATTTACATTATAAGCATAAAATCACATGAAACATCGCTCATGATTCTAACGAATGTAACAATCGCCAACAACATTCAAAAATTTAGAAACGCCGGAGTATTACATAAATATCAGGAACAAACACAAGCAGACTAATGTTTTTTGAAAAATATGTCCAACCTCGGCTATAACATGAATCTGAATACAAATGCTGGGCTATGAAAATCTTGAAATTTCTCCGAACCATCTAAGGGATTTAAATACAATTCTTCCTGAGGCTCTTCATTGATTCCACTCTGAGTTGCATATTCGAACGCCATCTCATAATCCACCTAATATACGTCAGGGATAAAATTAAGTCAACGGACATATGCAACATTAATCAATATTTGTCGAATAGAAAATCCATAACAATATAACTAGTTTAAGCTGATATCTTTGAAAAACGAACAAATCCATGTCTGATAATATGATTGAAGAAGGTTTAAAAATTACTTGTTTAACATGTTGTTCAAGATTTTCGTTGAAAGTTGACTCTGTAATGTCCATCATGCAAGGCATAACATATAGTAGCTTTATGATGGCCTTGATATGTTATGATGGTTTCTCTAGTTGACATTTCCCACGATCTTGCAGTACAATTAGAGGAAGCTACAAAATATTAATTAATTAGATTGATTGAATTAATTATACTAATTGAATTAATCTACACCCATTTAGTTAACCTGATCCTAAATTAATTAGATTAACTGAATAAAATTTAGTTTCATAATTCCTTTATCTAATCTAAAGTTTGTTGTAAACAAATCAAAAATTATATCTAGTTCAACATATGATGGGAATTCAATTGCACCACTTTACATGCTAAAATAAACATTGTTTAACCGCAAAAACTACTACTAGTTGCACTTGAAACAAATTCATAATGTTTGGCAGGCGATAAGGTAGTTGTAACATATACAGGCATAGATTAGCGACGTGATAATTGTCATTGATAAATTGTTTCAAAATTTGGTTTGAATAATCATATTTTTGGGCCTGGATTTTGCAATTTTATGTAGTTGTAAGTAAAAGCACATATAATGTTACATCGTCAAACACTTGTAGCAATATGTTGTACTAATTAAAGCTAGACTTTGTAAAAGATAAATACCAAAAAATAGTACAAACCCCAGGAGTTTGGAAACTAGTGCTCATCTGTCCTATTTGATTTTCAAAGTGCTCACTCAAAACATGTGGAATACAAACAAAAAATAAGATATTGAAAAAAGATTCAGCAAAGGATGAAGTTCAAAATTTATAAAGAAACAAATAAAAATAAATTGCTGCGTGAACAGAATCAAGAAGATCTATAATGTCCCAAAAGTTGCTCTTTACTGTTTGATAAAGAATAGAACAGTTAGGGATTAATATTTCTTAATCATTAAATTTCATTAAGACCTGATCTTGCTGAAAGAGGAATACCACCAAAAGCTTGCATATCTATATCACACCTTTATCTTTCCACTCCATCTCAAGTAATTTGACCTTCTCGTTCTTAACAAGTGAAGTATTTGGCAAATTCTCCAGGAAAAATTGCATTGCTAGTGTCGCTAATTGTTCTAACTCATTCAGCTCATCTAAGTCTCGATCGTCATCCTCCTTAGCTGAAAGCTCCTCTGTACTCTACTCCACATTGCTAGATGTGCTTGGTCCTGCCTCGTTATTGACCTATAGAGCCATTTGTTAGAAAATAATTTTTAACATTCAGTGAACAAGATTGATCTCCCCCTCTCCCCTTTTTCTTTTCTTTATTCGAATTGTATTGTAAGAACCCGTAACTTCCCCGTGAAGGAAAGCCCGGATTGAGATGAGAACAACACACATCGGAACGTACACGGGAGAACATTTCATTGTATATTACAACAATTCCATCAGATACAAGAATATATAGAGTATAAATGAATCAATTACATTCAACAAATATCAGAGATTTAAATTATATTTAAATACATCGCAGCGGAAAAATAATACAAAAGCACAACTAGAAGTAACGCACGGATACAGAGCTTTCCGAGCATCGTTCCAGCTGTAAATCAGGACCCTGTGAATATAAATCTGCAAAACCAAAACTACTAGCTGCCCGTGTCGAAAATAGGGGCACCCAGAGTTTAGTTTAAAACAATAAACTCTAGGTCAGTCATGGGACTGGTGTGAGAACTAAAACAGTTATTAATCTTTATTTTATAGTTCACTAAATCAAGGGACCACGCCGTATGACACGGAACGGGTTTCCTCCCAAGAATACCAGTGCATAAAACAAACAACGCAATGCTAAATAATGAAAAATGAAGCTGTTATAAGACCCAGGTCCCATCACACAATGCAACGCAAGCCGGAGGATAGGGTTTTTACCTTATAACAGCCAAAGCATGCTTGATACGTTTAAAACACATTATTTGATACTATTATAGGTGTATAGTGTCAAAACAATTTCAATCATAAATATCAATCATAGGCGGCATGAATGACCCATACCACTATGTCGCCATACTAGGTTCTACAAATAAAACCGCACTATCACGTATTGGAAATTTGATTTCCGTCATGAGTCGAGGCAAGTGGCAAGCTCCTCTCCGCGTTCGAGACACTCTAGCAAATGCCTCAGGACGCCACTATGAACCTTGGATCTTCAGGGTCGGTCCTCTCTTACTTTTGAGGATTAATTATTCCTGAACACACATTTCCCGGTCCTTATAAACATATATCCGAGGCGCCTCGTATCCAACAACCACACAGGTGAAAAGTATATAAATGTCAGGGCTGGTAGGTCACTGACACCACCTTAGCTAGAAAGAAACGTTGTGCTCTCCCTGTAGTCACTATCCCGTTTTTGACTCATACCGAGGTGTGAAGCTCGCGAATTCACGTTATACACAAAGCTGCGCCACACAGGCTGTGCTTTGATCATCAACCACAAGACTTTGCTTTTCAACAGAAGCCTTGATCAATTGCCACTTACGCGTGCCACACTGGCAATTCACTCCATGCGATTGGTGTCCATCGATATACAACCTCTGAGCTCGTACGTCTCAGAGAAGGGCGTTAAGCAAGAGAATAAATTCTCCGCTGCCAAACAGATGTATATTTAATAGAGATCAATCAACAAAAAATAAAATCCAATGTCAGACAGACAATCCATTTACAAGTTCGTTCTGGGTTTGAACGAAATCGGAGGCACTTTCCTCGCATATCCGTCCATCTCCAAGTACGTCTGGACGATCACCAACTGTTTCCCTCATCTTGGGTGTACAGCCCAATCGAGATCATCAGTAATCACCCAAACGATGTGAAGACTTCCGGTCTTCAACCACCGTCTTCATCTTCGACATCTCGTCGAATCGGTTATTCAGAATGGGTATAACCCGGCCTTTCTGAATAACCTACGTATATAAAAAACAAATGTTACACAAACCCAACGAACGCCTCATTCCAATTCAGGATATTCTTTTATTCACAAAATCACATTCTGAGGGGATAGGTTCCCATTAATTTTATACAAGATAAATTCTTCTAAATTTATTCTTTAATCTTCCTTTGGATATCATTTTTAACTAGTCGGGATTAGCGAACCACACCGAAGTAATTATTTATTTTATTTCCCAATCCCAACCTATATATCCCATGGAGAAAACTGGTAATACTCCCCATCTAACACCAGGGTGTTATCGGTAAAATTAATTACTATTTCACGTTCAAATCTAATTAAAGATTTTACTATCGCTTCGGAGAAAAACTGGTGGTACTCCATTTTCGATCACCTTTTAGATTTGATAACTTAAATTATCAATTCATATTTCAATCTAATTAAAGATTCATTAAAACTCCACTTAGTTTCAATCTTTTCAAAAATCAATATCCGGCATTTAACTGGGTTAAAGAACCAATGTCATCTAAAACACGGTTAACGACAAACCCAAATCACATTTGATATTAAATACAAGGCTCTGAATAGAAAATATATCGACTTATATTCCATATCAAATTTTGAAACCAACAAATATCGTACTGGAAATAATGATATAAAATATATCTTTCAAATCCCCATAACAATATTTGTATAGTCACGAAATCGAACATCGAAATATTCCGAAGATAATTTCGATTCAACTCCAGTCCAATTCACGTATTGGGAATATTGATTATTTTTAAAATCACTTTCAAATTCAATTTTTTTATTTCAAAAATAAATTGATTTTAATTCTAGTTCAAAACTAGTTCATTTCGACAAAAATCTATTTTTCCCCTTTCAAATGTGGAATTCTTCAGCCCAATTTTTCCCAAATCATTTCTTATGCTTTTACACAAATTATAGATATTTTTAATAATTTTATCAAGGCCCGTACAGTCGATTTCCATGAACGGCCATCGAACTGCACTTATAGCGACCTTTTTCGAATTTGATTTGGACATAATTCCAAATCCAACCGTTAGATTTCAAATTTCTAATATTCATTTGAAAGCTCTTTTCGATACGAACCCAACGGTTCCTGTTTTAGGAGAATCCGACGGTCGGATCTCCCGTAACGTCGATTCAAAGTCAATGGTCGAAATTTACAAACTGCCGCGGTGCGGCGCGTTCTATTCAGGCCATTATATATAATATATATATATATGTTATATATATTTCATCGATTTCCTTTTAAAAACGAATTTTATAAATAGTTCTAAATTCGTTTCAAAAACAATTTCAACTTCATCTTCAATCCCAAATCGATTTGATTTCAATTCAATTCGAATTCATTTCAATTTTTATTTAATTCGAATTCAAATTCGTTTCAATTCAATTCTAATTCTAATTCATTTTAATTCGATTCATTTCAAATTGATTTCAATTCAATTTCAGTTCGTTTTAAATTTCATTCAAAACGATTTCAATTCGTTTTTAGTTCAATTTCAATTTAATTCAATTTGAATTCATTTCTATTTAATTCGAATTCAAATTCACTTTCTATTCAATTCGAATCGAATTCATTTCAAATTGATTCAATAAAATTTCAATTTGAATATTAATCTAATTTAATTTGAATTTCATTTCAAAATATTAAATTTTGAAATCTCTTCTCAATATTCATTGTAAAACGAATAAAATGGATATAAATATCATTCACATCAAAATAGCGCAACTCTAATCAACACGGCTTTATATATTTCAATAAATTCTTTATTCTATTCAACAAATGAATATATATATTCCATTCAACACATGAATCTATATTTCTTTCAACACACGACTAAACTCAACACATGAGTACTGTCAACACAACACTATTTTTGTTATGTAAAATATTTTCTAAAATTATGGTATCTATCGTTTGATTTTAATTAGACTCCACCGTGAAGTAGTTCTAATTTTAAATATGATAAAGATATTGAAACACCCCACCTCCGTTAGGGTCACTCTCAAAGGGAATGCCCTAATTTTGGTGGAGGTTTATAAGTACAAGTCACAGATATACAAGACAGATATAAGAACACATATTTGTAAACAGCGGAAGAACAACAAACTTTTATTTCATAAAGTCAAATACGTGTTACAACAACATCCTTTCCAAAAACATAACATAACACTTTCATAATCTGTCTTGAGTACATTATTAAAGAAGCATAAATAAAACATAGATAAACTGCAAAAGCCCCATAGTGGATTGTCCAAAGCCATAGTTCAAAACAGGAAAGTCCAAGCAATACATTTCTCTACTTCAAGCTGGATGTCAAGGCTGATCAAGCTGCTGTGTTCCCTCCCTGAGGACCTTGGGGGGGGGGGGGAAACGGAAGAAAGAAGACGAAAGAAAAATAGAGTCAGACATAAAGCCTGAGTAAGTCTAGTACTACTTTGTCTATGAATAAAGAACTGGGTATGATAAGTATAAACAGGAAGTGGGCATGCACTATAAACTTGTAAAGTTGTCTAGGGTCGAATATACTATCGTACCCCATGTTAATCTCTGAACCCATATAAACTAGTTTCCAATTTGCACCCCATAATCAGGGTGATGTGATCCATTCTATGATGATCGGCTCCTATTCGCATAGTTACATGTGTCTTACGGCCCCCGATGTCTGTAGTTACCTATGATGTTCCCACCATGGGGTGTATCGAGCCCCATAGTGGCAACCCGACACAACCTTAGAGTGCACAGGTATACTACTGGTGTCCAGTGCCTTATTTTTCTGCACCGGAGTGTGTGCACGCCCGCACTCCGTTAGAACCTACACTGCTACACCACCGCCGTCGCTTTGACCTCTTACAATCAGCCCAGTAATCGTGCCCCACCCTGCCTAGTTTCAGGGTATCCCGATACACCTTCTAGGGTTACTGCTGAAAAGGGTCCCCCGTTACTAGGTTTTCTATCTCTAGCCAACATGCTAAGTTGGTTAAGTGTTTTTCTAACCTAACCCCACCAGTCCGTTTAGTTTAGCATGTTCCATTTTGATTAAGTCTTTAGTTCACTTATTCCTATCAATCCTGACTCAGCCTTAATTGTCTTATTAAGGCCCTGACCTCTCACATTAGACAGGTATTGTTGTGGCTGCCTGTTGCCGGTTGGTTCCGGGCAGTCTTACGCCACAACTCAGTCTAACCTCGGGTCCTTATTGGGCTTCATGTTTAACCTCCCACATTGGATAGATATTGTTGTGACTACTGGACAGCCGGGCGGTTCCGGGCCGGTTTACATCACAACTCAATCCAACCTCGGGTTAAACACATCGTATTTTCTACATTTACATATTTTGTCATTCCTCTTTATTTCTTATATGTAAATATTTGCGGCCCATTATTAAGTTAGTGGTGTAAAGGCTACACCAATCATGGGCCCAACCCATACTTGAACTTGGGCCCTTCTATTTTATATTTTCATTAATTAATTAATTTTAACCCAACGTTATTTTCCCCCGTTTTACACGTCCGTTTATATATATATATATTGGGCTTAGCCTTTTAAAGCCCAATTTAGCCATGCGAAAAGGGGAGGCTTATGGCGTGATTACATACACAAAGAGGGGAAGGTGAGCGCATAAACTTGCAATACGACGTTGGAAATACAAAATAGAAATTGGTGTACTTGCATAGTGGGAACATAGGTGACATGAATCAAAGCATGTGAACTTGCATAGGTTTAACTACAACATGAACCCATATTCTTATTTAGGCATAATGTCAAACATAAGCATGTCATAAATATTTCTAGCATAAGCATAGCATAATGTCAAACATAAGCATGGCATAAATACTTTTAGCATAAACATGGCATAATGTCAAACATAAGCATGGCATAAGTAAAGTTAAATTTTGTTCATGGCATAAACATAAACATGTCATGTTCATAAGGTTTCTACATGTTTACAAAGGGGATACTTTGTTACAAAAGCATAGATCAACTTAATTATGGTTTAAGTCTAATCACATAACGATAGTATAAATATACTTATGCATAAATATTCCTAAGCATGGTGTTTGCCTTAAACTTGCAAAAAGGGATTTCTGAGTCTAACCTAGCCATGTCTCACATATGTCATCATAAAATTCTTGTAAACAAGATAGACTTAATCATGGATTTCAATTATGCCAAATATCATTCATAGCCTAGCCATATTCATAAGTTTGCAAAAGCATGACTTAATACATGGATTATGATGTCAAAATTCCAACATAGTTTCTTATGAACTATAACAACCAAACTTGTTTCAATTACTTGCAAAATGATTTATGCATAAAAACATACATCATAGTGACATGATAACGAAGCCCCAAACTTGCATGGATACCAATCAACTACATACATGTAGCCTCAACATAGATTATATAATTTGCGCAATATTCCAAACGTATACTTGCATAGAACTACCGCATGTACTTCTTTATAACATAATTCAAGAATATCCAAACGTATTTAAATTGATAAGAACGCACAAATATGAATTACTTTCATTGCCACAATTCAAGCATACACATCAACACAATTGTTTATTCATACCAAAGTAATACTCTACTTACAATGGTTGCGGCGAATTCTCTAATTAAGAGATATGATTCCTTTGTTGAATTGATTGGCTTTAGGTTGCTTGAATTGCTTTAGGCTTTAGAACTCTCTTCCTAATTCTTTCTCTAGTTGGCGGCTACTCTTAGTCGTTCCTCAGCAACATGGCGGCTATGTTCTTAATTTTGAATGAATAGATTAGGGTTTAGTCTAGGGTTGTTTATATAGAGGTTAGGAACTGATTAAGACCCTTGATGTTGCTAGGTTAGATCGTAGCCATTCATTAGATAGAGAGACCAATTAGAACCCGCCACCTAGCCCTAATGACAAAGCAGACCACAGAAATTCGACCAAACACAGACCTGGCCAGCCAGGTTGACTGGGCTCGACCAGGTCGACACCCCTGTCGACAGGGCTGTCGACAGCCCTGTCGACATGGGTAGCCCAGGTCGACCTGGGTGGCCTAGGCGGGTGTTTATCCGCCCTGGCCCACTGGGCCCGATTTTTTTTAATTATTTTATTCTGTTTGAATTTTAAATTTAATTCAAAACTTCCGAAGGCCATATCTTCTTCATACGGACTCCGTTTTTCGAAAACTCGGACTCTATTTCGCGTATTTTTCCGAGACGAACGCAATGGCGTATCCCGTTTCCCCTTAGTTCTTTGATTTCAAATTAATTATACTTTAATTTGTTAATTTCATAGTTATAGAATTTTCGGGGTGTTACATTCTCCCCCACTTAAAAGGATTTCGTCCCCGAAATCCTCAAGTTAGGAGGAATGTAAATCCTAACATCCAATCGTCCATCTACTCATCCATCAAACACGAGCATCCATTGTCCTTAAAAGATTTCTAATGCTTCATGATCATATGCGAAGTGTGTGTGTACATGAAATTATCTAATGCAAAATCAGGCGGTCTACTGATTCAGTTGATCTCCTTAATGCGAATTATGTAAGTGCCATGAATCCATTATGTATGCAAATTTTCCTATTCTTGATTCTACATGAGTGCACAACTATTCAATACAAATGCAGCATCCACATGAAAACACATTAAAGTTCAACCACATACGAATACAAACATATATGCATATGCAATATGAAGTGACTGAGCCGATCTAAAACCTAGATTGTGTGTGTATATGCAACCACGAGCAACCACTAGCAATCACTTGCAACCACTTGCAACCATCATCCATAACATGTTTCAACTACATGTTTCCATCCAAAAAGATTCTACCTAAAAGATACGGTCGAGGAAATATACCTAAAAAGATAGATAAAAGCGCAACTTAAGGAAAAAGGAAAGATCAAGGATGTACCCTCGAACAGAAAAGGGTAGGCAGTGCCGATTCTAGCTTCAGTTTCCCAAGTCGCGTCTCCCTCGGCGTCGCTCCACTGAACTTTGACGAGCTTGACTTCTCGGTTGCGTAGCTTCTTCACTTCCGTTCCTAATATGCGGGTTGGAACTCTTCTTATGGTTGCTTCGCGTTCCACTTCGGCTTCTTCGAGGATATTTGGCTCTACCACTTCAGCGGACTCATGAAGACATTTTCGGAGATGTGAAACGTGAATAACGTTGTGGACT
Source organism: Allium sativum (assembly GCA_030737875.1). NCBI lineage: Eukaryota > Viridiplantae > Streptophyta > Magnoliopsida > Asparagales > Amaryllidaceae > Allium > Allium sativum. The sequence goes on from CM060913.1 coordinate 188,090,957, forward strand.
CCAGCCAACTTCTCGGGTAGCTCTAATCTATAGGCCATTTTCCCAATCTTCTCGATAATAGGGAATGGCCCTACGAACCTTGGTGCTAGCTTTCCTGTGGTTCCAAAACGAACAACGTTTCTTAGCGGTGATACCTTGAGAAAAACTCTGTCTCCAACCTCAAATTCAAGGTCGGTCCTCCTCTTGTCGGCATAGGACTTTTGTCTGTCTTGGGCCGTCTTCATCCTTCTTCGTATTAAGTCTACTTTCTCTGAAGTCTCTCGGATCATATCTGGTCCAAGTATAAGCTTATCAGTAGACTCCCACCCACAAGTGGGCGATCGGCACGGTCTTCCATATAAAGCTTCGAAGGGCGCCATTCCTATGGTTGCTTGATAGCTGTTGTTGTAGGCAAATTCCACCAAAGGAAGGTGGTCTTCCCATGTCCCTCCGAAGTCGAGGACGCATAGCCTTAAAAGGACTTCAAAAACTCTGTTCACTCTCTCTGTTTGGCCGTCGGTTTGGGGATGATAGGCTGTGCTTAAGCATAACTGCGTTCCTAATGCTTCTTGCAGACTCCGCCAAAATTCGCTGGTGAAGATGGGGTCTCGGTCACTAACAATGCTAGATGGTATTCCATGGAGTCGAACGATTTCCTTGAGATAAAGTGATGCTAGGGATGAGGCAGTTCTTTTACTTTTGACAGGTAAAAAGTGGGCGCTTTTAGTAAGCCTATCCACTATTACCCAAATGCTAGTGTTGCCTCTCCTAGACCTAGGCAGCCCATCGATGAAGTCCATTGAGATGCTATCCCACTTCCACTGCGGGACCTCCAGAGGATGTAGCAGTCCGCCAGGCTTTTTCTGTTCCGCCTTAACCTGTTGGCACACCATACACTTAGAAACGAATTCTGCCACGTCCTTTTTCATGCCATTCCAGAAGAAAGTCCTTTTTATGTCTTTGTACATTTTATCTCCACCTGGGTGTATCGTCATCTTGGAATGATGCGCTTCCTCGAGAACCTTCTTTACTAAATCTTTTATCTGTGGGACGCATAGTCTTCCGTCTCGCCTCAGCAACCCCTTATCGTCGATGGAGTATCGGTTGAGGTGGCTTGAAGTCTCACCCCTAATTAGCCTATCAATTATTTCCACAAGCTGAGGGTCTTCGCGTTGTGCTGTCCCTACTGAATCCACTAAAGTTGGACGCACTTCGAGAGATGCTAGCAAGCCTGGTACGAAATCGGAGGAGGGCCTAAAGTCGAAGCTGGCTATAAACTCTAGGCTTTGTCTTTCAACAAACAACGGGCTTAGGGTTAATTTCTTTCGGCTCAACGCATCTGCCACTACGTTGCCTTTGCCCGGAGTGTAGGAGATTTCGAAATCGTATGAGGCAAGAAACTCCATCCATCTTTGTTGCCTTTAGTTAAGATCCTTCTGCGAGAAAAGATATTTCAACGATTTATGGTCAGTGTAAAGTTCGAACTTCTCACCTAGGAGATAGTGTCGCCAAGACTTGAGTGCAAAGACGATGGCGGCTAACTCAAGATCGTGGGTTGGGTAGTTCTTTTCGTGCGCCTTCAACTGCCTCCCGCCATAAGCTACTACCCTTCCTTCTTGCATTAAGACGGCGCCTAGCCCTGTCCCACATGCATCCGTATAAACAGTGAACATCTTGCTCCCATCTGGCAGCGTTAAAACTGGGGCTGTTGTGAGAGCCCTTTTTAGTCGTTGGAAAGCAAACTCGCAATCCAAATCCCAATTAAACACTAGATTCTTCTTAGTCAATTTCGTGAGCGGAGCTGAGATTTTCGCAAAATCCCTTATAAACTTTCGATAGAAACCTGCTAGTCCTAGAAAGCTTCGGACCTCAGTTGCATTCCTTGGTGTCTTCCAATCCTGTACCGCCACTACCTTAGCAGGGTCCACTGCTAACCTTGTTTGGATACTATGTGCCCAAGGAACCTCACCTCTTCTCTCCAAAAGTGGCATTTGGAGAACTTGGCTTTTAGTTGATGGACTCGCAAAGTTTCCATGATTGCCCTTAGGTGCTGAGCATGTTCCTCTTCACTCTTTGAGAAGATAAGGATATCATCTACGAAGACCACTACGAATTTGTTGAGGAAATCTCTAAATACCCTACTCATTAGGTCCACGAAGTACGCAGGTGCATTTGTCAAGCCGAAAGGCATGACAAGCCATTCAAAGAAGCCGTCTGGGGTTCTGAACGTTGTTTTATCGATGCTATCTTCAGCCACCCTTAGCTGATGAAAACCGGTTGCTAAATCGAGTTGGGAGAAAACAGACGCTCCTACAAGCTGGTCAAACAAATCGTCAATTCTAGGGAGAGGGTGCCTATTCTTTTTCGTTAGCTTGTTGAGCTCCCTATAGTCAACACATAGACGGAGTGAACCATCCGCCTTCGTAGCGAACACCACTGGAGCGCCCCATTCTGAAATGCTTCTCCTAATGAACCCCTTTTCTAGAAGCTCTTTAATCTGTTTACTGAGCTCTTTCCTTTCTCGTGGAGCCATATGTCTAACGGGCAACGCAACGGGCTTTGCATTATCTACAAGATATATGCGGAAGTCTATTTCCCGCTTTGGAGGCAAGCCCTTCACCTTTTCAAAGACATCCGGATATTCCCGGACCACTCTAACTGATTTCAAATTTTCAACAGAGGCATCTAGCGATTCAAGATAACTAAGCATAACCGCATACGAGGGATTACAAGAAATTTCCAAAGTATTTCCGAGTTGGGTTAGGAGCCTAACAACCCTTTTCTCACAATCAAGGATGGTCCCATTACTGGACAACCAATCCATACCCAAAATCAAACCATACCCCGAAAAGCCCAAAACAAAGGCACTACATTGAAATTCAACACTTAGGATAGAAATTTTCAATCCCACACAGATCATAGACAAGTGAGCTGGGCCCCCAATTGGGTTTGAAACAATTAAGGGGTCCTCTACCATACTAGTTTCTAGGTGCAGAGATTTTACTAAAGCAGACGAGATAAAGGAGTGTGATGCGCCAGAATCAAACAAAGTGCGAACGGGGTGATCATAAAGATAAACTACACTTTCTACAGAAGTATTTATACCTCGCTGTTGCAATGGTGGCGCTTCTAGCACATGAACCTGTGCCCCTGGGGTGGATCGAGCGCCCTGCCCCTGTCCTCGTTTCTTTGGGCAGTCCTTAGCCCTGTGGCCTGTCTGACCGCATGAAAAGCACCCACCATTCTCCTTGGCCTTCTTTTTTCGGCAGTCCTTTACTAAGTGCCCCACTTTGCCATAGAAATTGCACTTCCTCTTCTCTTTGTTGCCTTTCCCGCCCTTCTTAAAGTCTGTCTTCTTGGGCTGCAAACCCTCTTTCTTCTTGCCCTTATCCTCTTCATTCAGCAATGCCATTTGCACCAATCTTTCATACGTGGCTCCCATGGGTATATGGGTCATGGCCAAACTGTGTAATGGCTCATTTAACCCTTTGACGAAATGGAGAGCCTTCTTGTGCGGGGTATTGACTAGGTCAAGCCCAAACCTAGCCAGCTCATCGAACTGATTCACATACTCTCTGACCGTCTTGTCCCCTTGCTTAAGAAATAAGAATTTTTCTAACTGCAAACTTCTTTCTGCATCGGAGAGAAATTTAGTCTCAAACCTTGCCCTAAAGTCCTCCCATGTCTCCAATGGTCTTTCAGCATTAGTGACTTCCCACCAGTAGGAAGCCTCGCCCTTCAATAGCCACACCGCCAGTTGTACTTTCTGCCTATCTTCCACCTCAAAGATGATGAATAGGTCCTCCGTTTCTTTCAGCCAATTTCTAGCTGCCACGAAGGACTCAGTTCCATGGAAATCCCTTCCTCCCATAGCTTTAAAATCTTTACATATCTTAGCGAATGTGTTTCCTCGAGGAGGAGGTGGAGGAAAAGGTGCTGCTGCAGCTGGATGATTTCCTTCCGCTGGGGGAGGAGGAATGGTAGGACCTGGCTGAGTGGCCCTTGCTTCTAAGAACCGTCTAAACCAACCAGGTATTGGCACCCCTTCCGGCAAGTTAAGTTCTTGGGACATGCTGAAACAAAAAGGATAGATTCAAAACGAAGGATAAGAGATAGTACCTATGGCTTTGGGGGGTGGACTTTGCCTTTTTAGAATAAAATAATATTTTTCTTTTAAAAATGCTTCTTTAAATTTCCTTTTTGAAAATAATTTTTCAAAACTTTTTATCTTATCTGGTAAACCTATGCTCTGATACCAAGTGAAACACCCCACCTCCGTTATGGTCACTCTCAAAGGGAATGCCCTAATTTTGGTGGAGGTTTATAAGTACAAGTCATAGATATACAAGACAGATATAAGAACACATATTTGTAAACAGCGGAAGAACAACAAACTTTTATTTCATAAAGTCAAATACGTGTTACAACAACATCCTTTCCAAAAACATAACATAACACTTTCATAATCTGTCTTGAGTACATTATTAAAGAAGCATAAATAAAACATAGATAAACTGCAAAAGCCCCATAGTGGATTGTCCAAAGCCATAGTTCAAAACAAGAAAGTCCAAGCAATACATTTCTCTACTTCAAGCTGGATGTCAAGGCTGATCAAGCTGCTGTGTTCCCTCCCTGAGGACCTGGGGGGGGGGGGGGAAACGGAAGAAAGAAGACGAAAGAAAAATAGAGTCAGACATAAAGCCTGAGTAAGTCTAGTACTACTTTGTCTATGAATAAAGAACTGGGTATGATAAGTATAAACAGGAAGTGGGCATGCACTATAAACTTGTAAAGTTGTCTAGGGTCGAATATACTATCGTACCCCATGTTAATCTCTGTACCCATATAAACTAGTTTCCAATTTGCACCCCATAATCAGGGTGATGTGATCCATTCTATGATGATCGGCTCATATTCGCATAGTTACATGTGTCTTACGGCCCCCGATGTCTGTAGTTACCTGTGCTGGTCCCACCATGGGGTGTATCGAGCCCCATAGTGGCAACCTGACACAACCTTAGAGTGCACAGGTATGCTACTGGTGTCCAGTGCCTTATTTTTCTGCGCCGGAGTGTGTGCACGCCCGCACTCCGTTAGAACCTACACTGCTACACCACCGCCGTCGCTTTGACCTCTTACAATCAGCCCAGTAATCGTGCCCCACCTTGCCTAGTTTCAGGGTATCCTGATACACCTTCTAGGGTTACTGCTGAAAAGGGTCCCCCGTTACTAGGTTTTCTATCTCTAGCCAACATGCTAAGTTGGTTAAGTGTTTTTCTAACCTAACCCCACCAGTCCGTTTAGTTTAGCATGTTCCATTTTGATTAAGTCTTTAGTTCACTTAATCCTATCAATCCTGACTCAGCCTTAATTGTCTTATTAAGGCCCTGACCTCTCACATTAGACAGGTATTGTTGTGGCTGCCTGTTGCCGGTTGGTTCCGGGCAGTCTTACGCCACAACTCAGTCTAACCTCGGGTCCTTATTGGGCTCCATGTTTAACCTCCCACATTGGATAGTTATTGTTGTGACTACTGGACAGCCGGGCGGTTCCGGGCAGGTTTACATCACAACTCAATCCAACTTCGGGTTAAACACATCGTATTTTCTACATTTACATATTTTTTCATTCCTCTTTATTTCTTATATGTAAATATTTGCGGCCCATTATTAAGTTAGTGGTGTAAAGGCTACACCAATCATGGGCCCAACCCATACTTGAACTTGGGCCCTTCTATTTTATATTTTCATTCATTAATTAATTTTAACCCAACGTTATTTTCCCCCGTTTTACACGTCCGTTTATATATATATATATTGGGCTTAGCCTTTTAAAGCCCAATTTAGCCATGCGAAAAGGGGAGGCTTATGGCGTGATTACATACACAAAGAGGGGAAGGTGAGCGCATGAACTTGCAATACGACGTTGGAAATACAAAATAGAAATTGGTGTACTTGCATAGTGGTAACATAGGTGACATGAATCAAAGCATGTGAACTTGCATAGGTTTAACTACAACATGAACCCATATTCTTATTTAGGCATAATGTCAAACATAAGCATGTCATAAATATTTCTAGCATAAGAATAGCATAATGTCAAACATAAGCATGGCATAAATACTTTTAGCATAAACATGGCATAATGTCAAACATAAGCATGGCATAAGTAAAGTTAAATTTTGTTCCTGGCATAAACATAAACATGTCATGTTCATAAGGTTTCTACATGTTTACAAAGGGGATACTTTGTTACAAAAGCATAGATCAACTTAATTATGGTTTAAGTCTAATCACATAACGATAGTATAAATATACTTATGCATAAATATTCCTAAGCATGGTGTTTGCCTTAAACTTGGAAAAAGGGATTTCTGTGTCTAACCTAGCCATGTCTCACATATGTCATCATAAAATTCTTGTAAACAAGATAGACTTAATCATGGATTTCAATTATGCCAAATATCATTCATAGCTTAGCCATATTCATAAGTTTGCAAAAGCATGACTTAATACATGGATTATGATGTCAAAATTCCAACATAGTTTCTTATGAACTATAACAACCAAACTTGTTTCAATTACTTGCAAAATGATTTATGCATAAAAACATACATCATAGTGACATGATAACGAAGCCCCAAACTTGCATGGATTCCAATCAACTACATACATGTAGCCTCAATATAGATTATATAATTTGCGCAATATTCCAAACGTATACTTGCATAGAACTACCGCATGTAGTTCTTTATAACATAATTCAAGAATATCCAAACGTATATAAATTGATAAGAACGCACAAATATGAATTACTTTCATTGCCACAATTCAAGCATACACATCAACACAATTGTTTATTCATACCAAAGTAATACTCTACTTACAATGGTTGCGGCGAATTCTCTAATTAAGAGATATGATTCCTTTGTTGAATTGATTGGCTTTAGGTTGCTTGAATTGCTTTAGGCTTTAGAACTCTCTTCCTAATTCTCTCTCTAGTTGGCGGCTACTCTTAGTCGTTCCTCAGCAACATGGCGGCTATGTTCTTAATTTTGAATGAATAGATTAGGGTTTAGTCTAGGGTTGTTTATATAGAGGTTAGGAACTGATTAGGACCCTTGATGTTGCTAGGTTAGATCGTAGCCATTCATTAGATAGAGAGACCAATTAGAACCCGCCACCTAGCCCTAATGACAAAGCAGACCACAGAAATTCGACCAAACACAGTCCTGGCCAGCCAGGTTGACTGGGCTCGACCAGGTCGACACCCCGTCGACAGGGCTGTCGACAGCCCTGTCGACATGGGTAGCCCAGGTCGACAGCCCAGTCGACCTGGGTGGCCTAGGCGGGTGTTTATCCGCCCTGGCCCACTGGGCCCAATTTTTTTAATTATTTTATTCTGTTTGAATTTTAAATTTAATTCAAAACTTCCAAAGGCCATATCTTCTTCATACGGACTCCGTTTTTCGAAAACTCGGACTCTATTTCGCGTATTTTTCCGAGACGAACGCAATGGCGTATCCCGTTTCCCTTAGTTCTTTGATTTCAAATTAATTATACTTTAATTTGTTAATTTCATAGTTATAGAATTTTCGGGGTGTTACAGATATAAATTTTATTATTAAAATATTTTACTCAACACACAAATATTTTCAACACATGAACATCGTCAACACATGACTATTTTTATATTCAACACATGAATTTTCTTTTATAATATTCATTATTTACCCGATTGGAATGAGGCCCAATCAATCACCATATAATGTTAATTATATGGATTCCATACAACACATGTATATAATAGCAACGATAAACTATCAACAATCATCCAAAGTGCACCACACAACTGCATAAGCATCAAATATAAATAATCAACGCTTACACAGTCTGTCGACCAATCGATCGACATACAATGAAATAATTGGGATTAGTGTACGCCAAATTTCATCCCAACACCCGTGTGGGGTTTCAAATCAACAAACATAGATTTTTATTTGTGCAGTTGGGCGATGTGTAAAATTTATCAACCCAATCAATATCAGTCAAATTAGTGTATATAGACAAATCGGCCGATTTGTTTATAAATATTCCTTTATTCACTTTCACTATATTCATATTCACGTTAAAAATTATATTTTTAACGATAATTAATTTATTTCAACACATTAATATATATTATCGATTTCACATCAACAACACAAACAAATTTCATGACACATCAAACAAGCATACAAGCCATCCATGGTCTGGGGATGACGAGTGTCGGGTGCTACTAAGCACCGTCTGCATCCTAGTATATATATATAACTAGAAAAAAAAATAGAGTGAGAAGTTCTCACAGATAGCTAATCCAATCATCTCGACTCTTCTTTTGTAGAAGTCTTCGTCGTTCTCGCCTTTCTTCACTTTCGTCATTTTCGTTGCCCGTATTCACTACATATATAAAAATCACATTTTTACTTCGCTATTCAATATATAAAAATCATATTTTTACTTCGCTATTCAATATATAAAAATCATATTTTTACTTCGCTATTCAATATATAAAAATCCTATTTTTACTTCGCTATTCAATATATAAAAATCCTATTTTTACACCGCTATTCAATATATAAAAATCCTAATTTTACTTCGCTATTCAATATATAAAAAACCTATTTTTACTTCGCTATTCAATATACAAAAATCCTATTTTTACTTCGCTATTCAATAAATAAAAATCCCATTTTTACTTCGCTTTTCAATATATAAAAATCCTATTTTTACACTGCTACTACATAGATAAAAATTTTATTTTTACATCGCTAGTATATAGATAAAAATTATATTTTCACACCGCTATTCTTCATATAAAGATTTCGCCCTTTCAAATATAAAGATTTTATTTTTATATTCTCTATTATAAAGAAATTTTATTTTCAATACACTACTTATATAAAAATAATATTTTTATATCTTCCACTATATAAAGGTCATATTTTTAATACTCTACACAAATAAAAATCATATTGTTGATTCACTACATATATAAAGATCAAATTTTTAGCGCTTCTATAAAGGAAAAATTATATTTTTAACCTTCTATTAGTTCTACAATATAAAAGACTATATTTTTCATTGCAAAAACTAATTAAACAAAACAATATAAATTAAATCAAAGTGCTTACAGCAATTGAAGAGGAGGAGGGGGTTTCGGCGCGCGGATGCAGGCGCGGTGGAGGCGTCTGGCCGGCGGCAACAGGAGGAGGGGGCTCGGTGCGAGGTGGGGGTCAGGAGGGAGCGACGGGATTTGGGTGGCTCACGGGTTTCAACGGGGAGGAGGAGAAGAAGAGGGATCGAAGGAGGGGAGGCGCGGTCGGCGTTGGGGAAGGGGAGGCGCACCTCTGGGCGGCGGCGCTGGCTCTCCGGTGGCGGAGGAAGTGAATGCGACGGTTTTTTTTAATCTGAAATCCATTTTGAAAGGGGGGGCAGAGGAGATAGATAAAGGAAGAGGGAAAGGGAAAATATATTATTTAATTAATTTATTTAATTTAAAAAGTTGACTTTTTATTCGACCTCGAAACGAGGCCCACCGCCTGTCGTCCATAGCTAATTACACTCATTCCGAACACAATGGGATATGTATCGTAAGCTGATTCGATCATTTCGAACAGTTTTCATCAAAATCAACATATAACTCTATATATTGATTTTGAACGCGCATTTCAATTTACTGGGGTCACACACGAACTTTAAAAATTCCAAAAAAATATTTTCTAGCTTCGTATTGACGATACGGTCCTAACAAAAGTGGTTTCGTCGAAATTCGAGGCCATTTGCAAAATGGCTATTTTTAAGGGCCTGTATTTCATAGTGACTATTCAGAATTTACAATTGGACATATCTTTTTATTCCCGCTATGAAATTTCAATTTTTCGGATTCGTTGGAAAGATATTCTCAATTAGATCCTATTATTCTTGGTTTCGCCAAAATCCGGTTTGTTTTGCACCCGGTATGTTCAATTGAAGTTTGAAATCGAATTATCAAACTACCGCGCCATTTTCAATTCTATTTATAATTATATATATTCCAACGATGAAGTATATAATATATACGTTCGAATTATATTCAAAATAAATTTCTCGTCGTTATTATTTGAAATAATTCATTTTAAATGTTCAAAATTCGCTAAAATTGCCAAAATAAAAATTTTAAACTGGCCTAGAATTTACGGGTTGTTACAATCTCCCCCACTTAAAACTTTTCATCCCCGAAAAGGAACGAAGTCGAAAGTGGTTTGATTAATCAACTCTACGTTCGACCTGGCTTCCATTCTCCAACTTTTCAGTTTATGAGAATTTTCAAATTCTTCAAAAATTTGGCTAACACCCTAAATTTTCGAAAAATTTCGCCATAACCTCCCCTGCACCGGGAGCCACGGGAAAATCCCGAAATTGCCATATAGGCCTTCTGATCTCAAAAAGAAAAAGAAAAAGCCAAGCGGCTAGCCAATAGGCTCACAAAATCATCATCACCCAAACAAAACAGTAAATTATAGTAAACATGTATCTATTTGTCGAGCAAACAAATTTTATTCTCTGCTCTAGCCTCCTTGCTATGACCTGTTCAATGTAAGTACATGTATATGCAAGCAAATGCGACCAATTTTCAATACAATTCAATATGTAATTCAATTAGGCTAAATGGTTCAAAATTATCAATAAATAAACAAACAACGCAAACATCAGTCAATTAGTGAATTAGAGTTTAAATTCATAATTTTGATATATATACAGAAAATCATGTTTTTGATGCCAATTCACAACAAATAAATCTATCTGTATAAGTTTTGGTTCTCACACCAGTCTAATGGAAATATATAGAAATCACACCTTCGTCACTCGAAAATAAATGCTGATGATGTTTCGAACCACCATCAGAACATCTCCGGGCTACTAGAGTGTAATTCTATATCTATCCAGTATATTAAAACTTCGACTATACGTTCATGACGAGTATACGCGAAATTTATATATACTCGATTGTCCAAATTCAAAATAAATAAATATTCAAATATGTATAAAGTGATTTAAATTTTAAAACAAAATTGTTTTCATTTGAAAAATATACTCTTCACACTCGTTCTAGGATACTACTGATCCTATCTCTAATGAGTCATTCTAATTGGATATTACTAATCCAATATCTGATGAATTCTTTTGTTTGGTTCTAATATGTCTTGTTCTCGAGCTCTGTAAACCAAAGCTCTGATACCAACTGTAAGAACCTGTAACTTCCCCATGAAGGAAAGCCCGGATTGAGATGAGAACAACACACATCGGAATGCAGACGGGAGAACATTTCATTGTATATTACAACAATTCCATCAGATACAAGAATATACAGAGTATAAATGAATCAATTACATTCAACAAATATCAGGTATTTAAATTACATTTAAATACATCGCAGCGGAAAAATAATACAAAAGCACAACTAGAAGTAATGCACGGATACAGAGCTTTCCGAGCATCGTTCCAGCTGTAAATCAGGACCCTGTGAATATAAATCTGCAAAACCAAAACTACTAGCTGCCCATATCGAAAATAGGGGCACCCAGAGTTTAGGTTAAAACAATAAACTCCAGGTCAGTCATGGGACTGGTGTGAGAACTAAAACAGTTGTTAATCTTTATTTTATAGTTCGGTAAATCAAGGGACCACGCCGTATGACACGGAACGGGTTTCCTCCTAAGAATACCAGTGCATAAAACAAACAACGCAATGCTAAATAAAGAAAAATGAAGCTGTTATAAGACCCATGTCCCATCACAAAATGCAACGCAAGCCGGAGGATAGGGTTTTTACCTTATAACAGCCAAAGCATGCTTGATACGTTTAAAACACATTATTTGATACTATTATAGGTGTATAGTGTCAAAACAATTTCAATCATAAATATCAATCATAGGCGGCATGAATGACCCATACCACTATGTCGCCATACTAGGTTCTACAAATAAAACCGCACTATCACGTATTGGAAATTGCATTTCCGTCATGAGTCGAGGCAAGGGGCAAGCTCCTCTCCGCGTTCGAGACACTCTAGCGAATGCCTCAGAACCCCACTATGATCCTTGGATCTTCAAGGCCGGACCTCTCTTACTTTTGAGGATTAATTATTCCTGGACACACGTTTCCCGGTCCTTACAGACCTATATCCGAGGCGCCTCGTATCCAACAACAACACAGGTGAAAAGTATATAAATGTCGGGGCTGGTAGGTCACTGACACCACCTTAGCTAGAAAGAAACGTCGTGCTCTCCCTGTAGTCACTATCCCGTTTTTGACTCATACCGAGGTGTGAGGCTCGCGAATTCACGTTATACACAAAGCTGCGCCACATAGGCCGTGCTTTGATCATCAACCACAAGACTTTGCTTTTCAACAGAAGTCTTGATCAATTGCCACTTACGCGTGCCACACTGGTAATTCACTCCATGCGACTGATGTCCATCGATATACAACCTCTGAGCTCGTACGTCTCAGAGAAGGGCGTTTAGCAAGAGAATAAATTCTCCGCCGCCAAACAGATGTATATTTAATAGAGATCAATCAACACAAAATAAAATCCAATGTCAGACACACAATCCATTTACAAGTTCGTTCTGGGTCTGAACGAAACCGTAGGCACTTTCCTCGCATATTCGTCCATCTCCAAGTACATCTGGATGATCACCAACTGTTTCCCTCATCTTGGGTGTACAGCCCAATCGAGATCATAAGTAATCACCCAAACGATGTGAAGACTTCCGGTCTTCAACCACCGTCTTCATCTTCGACATCTCGTCGAATCAGTTATTCAGAATGGGTATAACCCGGCCTTTTTGAATAACCCACGTATATAAAAAACAAATGTTACACAAACACAACGAACGCTTCATTCCAATTCAGGATATTCTTTTATTCACAAAATCACATTCTGAGGGGATAGGTTCCCATTAATTTTATCCAAGATAAATTCTTCTAATTTTATTCTTTAATCTTCCTTTGGATATCATTTTTAACTAGTCGGGATTAGCGAAGCACACCGAAGTAAATATTTATTTTATTTCCCAATCCCAACCTATATATCCCATGGAGAAAACTGGTAATACTCCCCATCTAACACCAGGGTGTTATCAGTAAAATTAATTACTATTTCACGTTCAAATCTAATTAAAGATTTAACTATCGCTTCGGAGCAAAACTGGTGGTACTCCATTTTCGATCACCTTTTAGATTTGATAATTTAAATTATCAATTCACATTTCAATCTAATTAAAGATTCATTAAAACTCCACTTAGTTTCAATCTTTTCAAAAATCAATATCCGACATTTAACTGGGTTAAAGAACCAATGTCATCTAAAACACGGTTCACGATAAACCCAAATCACATTTGATATTAAATACAAGGCTTTGAATAGAAAATATATCGACTTATATTCCATATCAAATTCTGAAACCAACAAATATCGTATTGGAAATAACGATATAAAATATATCTTTTAAATCCCCATAACAATATTTGTATAATCACGAAATCGAACATCGAAATATTCCGAAGATAATTTCGATTCAACTCCAGTCCAATTCATGTATTGGGAATATTGATTATTTTTAAAATCACTTTCAAATTCAATTTATTTATTTCAAAAATAAATTGATTTTAATTCTAGTTCAAAACTAGTTCATTTTGACAAAAATCTATTTTTCCCCTTTCAAATGTGGAATTCTTCAGCCCAATTTTTCCCAAATCATTTCTTATGATTTTACACAAATTATAGATATTTTTAATAATTTTATCAAGGCCCGTACATTCGATTTCCATCAACGGCCATCGAACTGCACTTATAGCGACCTTTTTCGAATTTGATTTGGACATAATTCCAAATCCAACCGTTAGATTTCAAATTTCTAATATTCATTGGAAATCTCTTTTCGATACGAACCCAACGGTTCCGGTTTTAGGCGAATCCGACGGTCGGATCTCCCGTAACGTCGATTCGAAGTCAATGGTCGAAATTTACGAACTGCCGCGGCGCGGCGCGTTCTATTCAGGCCATTATATATATAATATATATATATATATGTTATATATATTTCGTCAATTTCCTTTTAAAAACGAATTTTATAAATAGTTCTAAATTCGTTTCAAAAACAATTTCAACTTCATCTTCAATCCCAAATTGATTTGATTTCAATTCAATTCGAATTCATTTCAATTTTTATTTAATTAGAATTCAAATTCGTTTCAATTTAATTCAAATTCTAATTCGTTTTAATTCGATTCATTTCAAATTGATTTCAATTCAATTTCAGTTCGTTTTAAATTTCATTCAAAACGATTTCAATTCGTTTTTAATTCAATTTCAATTTAATTCAATTTGAATCCATTTCTATTTAATTCGAATTCAAATTCACTTTCTATTCAATTCGAATCGAATTCATTTTCTATTCGATTCGAATTCATTTCAAATTGATTCAATAAAATTTCAATTTGAATTTTAATCTAATTTAATTTGAATTTCATTTCAAAATATTAAATTTTGAAATCACTTCTCAATATTCATTGTAAAACGAATAAAATTGATATAAATATCGTTCACGTCAAAATAGCGCAACTCTAATCAACATGGCTTTATATATTTCAATAAATTCTTTATTCTATTGAACAAATGAATATATATATTCCATTCAACACATGAATCTATATTTCTTTCAACACACGACTAATCTCAACACATGAGTACTGTCAACACAACACTATTTTTGTTATGTAAAATATTTTATAAAATTATGGTATCTATCGTTTGATTTTAATTAGACTCCACCGTGAAGTAGTTCTAATTTTAAATATGATAAAGATGTAAATTTTATTATTAAAATATTTTACCCAACACACGAATATTTTCAACACATGAACATCGTCAACACATGACTATTTTTATATTCAACACATGAATTTTCTTTTATAATATTCATTATTTTCCCGATTGGAATGAGGCCCAATCAATCACCATATAATGTTAATTATATGAATTCCATACAACACATGTATATAATAGCAATGATAAACAATCAACCATCATCCAAAGTGCACCACACAACTGCATAAGCATCAAATATAAATAATCAACTCTTACACAGTCTGTCGACCAATCGATCGACATACGATGAAATAATTGGGATTAGTGTATGCCAAATTTCATCCCAACACCCGTGTGGGGTTTCAAATCAACAAACACAGATTTTTATTTGTGCAGTTGGGCGATGTGTAAAATTTATCGACCGAACCAATATCAGTCAAATTCGTGTATATAAACAAATCGGCCGATTTGTTTATAAATATTCCTTTATTCACTTTCACTATATTCATATTCACGTTAAAAATTATATTTTTAATGATAATTAATTTATTTCAACACATTAATTTATATTATCGATTTCACATCAACAACACAAACAAATTTCACAACACATCAAAAAACATACAAGCCATCCATGGTCTGTGGATGACGAGTGTCGGGTGCTACTAAGCACTGTCTGCATCCTAGTATATATATAACTAGAAAAAGAAATTTAGAGTGAGAAGTTCTCACAGATAGCTAATCCAATCATCTCGACTCTTCTTTTGTAGAAGTCTTCGTCGTTCTCGCCTTTCTTCACTTTCGTCATTTTCGTTGCCCGTATTCACTACATATATAAAAATCACATTTTTACTTCGCTATTCAATATATAAAAATCATATTTTAACTTCGCTATTCAATATATAAAATTCATATTTTAACTTCGCTATTCAATATATAAAAATCATATTTTTACTTCGCTATTCAATATATAAAAATCATATTTTTACTTCGCTATTCAATATATAAAAATCCTATTTTTACTTCGCTATTCAATATATAAAAATCCTATTTTTACTTCGCTATTCAATATATAAAAATCCTATTTTTACTTCGCTATTCAATATATAAAAATCCTATTTTTACTTCGCTATTCAATATATAAAAATCCTATTTTTACACCGCTACTATATAGATAAAAATTCTATTTTTACATCGCTAGTATATAGATAAAAATTATATTTTCACACCGCTATTCTTCATATAAAGATTTCGCCCTTTCAAATATAAAGATTTTATTTTTATATTCTCTATTATATAGAAATTTTATTTTCAATACACTACTTATATAAAAATAGTATTTTTATATCTTCCACTATATAAAGGTCATATTTTTAATACTCTACACAAATAAAAATCATATTTTTGATTCACTACATATATAAAGATCAAACTTCTAGCACTTCTATAATGGAAAAATTATATTTCTAACCTTCTACAATATAGAAGATTATATTTTTATAGTTCTACAATATAAAAGACTATATTTGTCATTGCAAAAACTAATTAAACAAAACAAAATAAATTAAATCAAAGGGCTTACAACAATTGAAGAGGAGGAGGGGGTTTCGGCGCGCGGATGCAGGCGCGGTGGAGGCGTCTAGGCAGCGGCAACAGGAGGAGGGGGCGCGTTGCGAGGTGGGGGTCAGGAGGGAGCGACGGGATTTGGGTGGCTCGCGGGTTTCAACGCGGAGGAGAAGAAGAGGGATCGAAGGGGGGAGGCGCGGTCGACGTTGGGGAAGGGGAGGCGCACCTCTGGGCGGCGGCGCTGGCTCTCCGGTGGCGGAGGAAGTGAATGCGACGGGTTTTTTTTAATCTGAAATCGATTTTGAAATGGGGGGGGGGGGCAGAGGAGATAGATAAAGGAAGAGGGAAAGGGAAAATATATTAATTAATTAATTAATTTAATTTAAAAAGTTAACTTTTTATTCGACCACGAAACGAGGCCCACCGCCTGTCGTCCATAGCTAATTACCCCCATTCCGAACACAATGGGATATGTATCGTAAGCTGATTCGATCATTTCGATCAGTTTTCGTCAAAATCAACATAGAACTCTATATATTGATTTTGAACGCGCATTTCAATTTACTGGGGTCACACACGAACTTTAAAAATTCCAGAAAAATATTTTCTCGCTTCGTATTGACGATACGATCCTAACAAAACTAGTTTCGTCGAATTTTGACACCGTTGGAAAAATGGCCATTTTCCAGTCGATTAAAATCAACTGAAACTGGTCAAACACGTTTTCCTTTGCCACGCTCACATATTGAAACGAAAAATTATGAAAATTGGAATCTAGCAATAACTTGACATCACGGATCCAACAAAAGTGGTTTCGTCGAAATCCGAGGCCGTTTGCAAAATGGCTATTTTTAAGGGCCTGTATTCCATAGCGACTATTCCGAATTTTCAACTGGACATATCTTTTGATTCCCGCTATGAAATTTCAATTTTTTGGATTCGTTGGAAAGATATCCTCAATTAGATCCTATTATTTTTGGTTTCGCCAAAATCCGGTTTGTTTTGCACCCGGTATGTTCAATTGAAGTTTGAAATCGAATTATCGAACTACCGCGCCATTTTCAATTCTATTTATAATTATATATATTCCAACGACGATGTATATAATATATACGTTCGAATTATATTCAAAATAAATTTCTCATCGTTATTATTTAAAATAATTCATTTTAAATGTTCAAAATTCGCTAAAATTGCCAAAATAAAAATTTTAAAATGGCCAGAATTTACGGGTTGTTACATGTATCGAATAATTTTATTGTTAGAATTTGCAACTGATTTTCCTACATCAAACCATGTTACTATATTTTAACTGACTTGTCCATAAAATCTCATTAAATACATTATAAATTGAAGTCCAAGGATAGCATAACTGGTTTTACTTGCAATGAAGTTTAGATGAATATTCATACCCTACATGCATTTTATTGCATATAATCTCATTTAAATAATCAGAGTTTGAAAAATCTAGTTGCAAGCATTTCTTTGCATACATGCACTACAAGTGCAAATTCATAGTGGAAGACACCTAATTCACTTAAGTTTGGGAAAAAAACCTTCGAAGTTCAAATATCCTACAGTTGACTGGTAAAGCAATTTTTTCATTAACATGTCAAACCACATGTTAGTAATTTAATGCCAGAATAATACATTCTGACTGTAAATGTCCTTTGGTTCAATGCACAAAGGGAGAAACCTGCTTCCAACAAGCAGTGGACCTAAGCTAGACCCAGTAACAGAAGTTGGTTGTCGATGTGAGACATGCATCGCAAAGATTGCCTCGACGCTTTCCAATGCTCCATCTTCCATCATTCTTCTAGCTCATATACCAGCATCTTCTGTAGGCTTAAATATTAACTTTACTCTACCTTACCAGTTAATCCAAAAATTAATCATCAATGCCATTAGGACAAAATCATAACAGAGTGCGTATTTCCATATTTTTAACTTACTGCAATGTAAAGACCAATTAAACACATTTATTTCAGTTTTATTCACCTATAATTTGGAGTAAGAAAATATGTTGTGAAACTGAATTTATTTGGCCTTGCACTCAAAATCTGTCCACTCATGCAAAACATTAATAAAAAAAAACAACATGACACATTTTTTATAGACTTTTGCTGAAATCAAAGAAAGTCTAAATCATGCAAAAATACTAACTAAAATAGATATTGAAACAAGCTATCCAAAAGAAGTTGATGCAGAATATGATGATGCTCGTATTATTAAAGTGCCTAATACTGATGATTACCCAAAAAAACCGACGAGAATTTGCAATACAAAGACACAACAAATTCTGGCAACAAGACTAAAGTAAAAGGCAAGGAAAGATAAACTTGCATCTATATCAAAACCATACAGATTAGCATAAAGGATGAAGGAAACATATACTCTATATGTCCAATGACTGCACTGAAGCACAGTTATAGAAAATTTAGCAAAAGGCTAAAACCAGCCATTTGTTGCTGTCATTTTTTGTAAAAATAATTGTTTTTAACTTTTTATCAACCACCACCAAAATGCATTGAACTCGGTAATAGAAAAATTTAGCTAAAGCAGAAACTAATTGAAGTCCAAACTTTTGACACTAATCATACATGAATTTCCATTGGATTATTCTTGGTTTGAAAGATTAACAATAAAAAAAATTCACATCTACTAAATCATCACATCGGACAAAGTAACTTGAACAAATTAGTACTGGATTTTACATGAAATTTATCTAAATTCAATAGTACAGAATAATAACTTTACTGTAGGATTTGAAATCGGGTGCTAGATATTGAGTATGGATCTGTGTTGATAGAGACGATGTTTCGAATCATTGCAAACATCTGATCTTCATTCAAGAAACCAACTCCAAATGCCCTTTTATTTCTTTCAGTCCATAGCACGTGTATAAAACACTTTAGAATCTTAAGCAAAAGTCTGGTTCTATTTTTTTTCCATCTCTTGGCTTTGAAGATACTAAACCACTCCATTGCACTACACGTTAATGGACTGTAGAAGCTTACATTAGCAAAAATTCTTTTCCATTGCACTACTTGTTTGATTATCAATATACATAAAACATAGCTTGTTTGATTCTCAGATGACTAGCTGAGAAAACCGATTAAGCAATATTGAGCTGCTATTAATGTAACACAGTTCCACTGCATCCATTGCATTTTTTTCACCCATAACATCCTCGGATTTCGATCTTTTACGGATCAAATATCAGCATGCGAATTTTCCGCGAAGAGCCACATAATGAAAATGTCGACAAACATGTTCTCAAAAGACAAAAAATACATCAAACAATATTTCAAGGTTTGTATCAACAAATAATGCCCTGCTCCTTTACCCACTTCATTATCTCAAGGTCATTTGTTTCAAGGCTATCAAGCCTTTTTGCATTCTTACAAAATTTCTCCAAACCAACTGGATCCTTTTTCGCTGTCGAAATACCTCAAAAATAACCTTATCTTCATGACAAATTACATTGTACGATAGTTCTAACCAAAACTTCATGTTTTCTTTTCATGTTCATCGAGCAATTTTATCATAAGTACAGAAAATACTTCACTATTGTTTTCTTTTCTTTTTCGCCTTCTTAGCATCTGAAGCAACCAAATGTTTGACTACATTGAATAACTAACAGTTAATATCTTAAACTCAATCAATCATGCACAAGGTTATATTAATCCTTGAAGTAAACCAAACTATGATTCTTCACCACAACTAGCTTAGTGAAGTCAACACAAATAGAGGTCTAAAGTATTCAAGTGCATGCCACTTAGCAGCAAAAGCTAGAACATAAATTTGTTTTTATAACATGAGAAACACTTCGATCAAGCATAGCTTTTTTTTAGGTCTCATGAAATCGAAACCTTGACCTTTAGAACCTCTATTTGAGGCAACTACCCTTGATCACTCTCGAGCTTGAAGTCCTTGACCAAAAGCCAGAACATAGCATCGCCTGATAAGGTTCAAAACAAAAACTTACAACCTTAAATGTCCTCTCATAAACTAAGTATAAAATATAAATCATGCTAATCAAACACAAACTCAAGGCAATGTCAAAGTCGCTCTCAGATTTGGTGGAGACAAGATAGGCAACAACAAGAACGCCTACTTCAACCCTTCTTCAATTGACTTCTAGGTCTCCAGTGTAGTCTCCACCTTGACCAAGATCATAGGTAGCATAAACATCAATTACAACATTTCAGCACCGACGATAACTTATAAAGTGCTTTCTAATCGATGATCTATGGTTTGTGTGTTTGCAATCTCATCTAGAAGAGCAAAAAATGGGTTAAATTCAGAAATTTTGGGTGTAGAAGTTAAAGTTCTAACATGCTCGGCAGCCGAAGCTTCACTAGAATATAATCAGGAAATTTACATCCGAATCAGGATATGAAATAGTCGCGTTCGATTTTAGTAGCAATCTTGAATTTAACTGGATTTGGAAAGAATGAAGTTGGTTCATAGTTTGGGATTTTTGTTCGAGATGATGAATATTTTTCGGTTGCCTCTGTGAAATAGAGGGTAATGTTGTAATTTTTCAATTTTGGTCCTTTAAACTTATTACATGAAAACGATGTCCTGGAAATTAACCGAGAAGAGGTTGTAAGCCCTTCATTTAAATTTCTCCAATTCTAATGTATGTTTTGCAAATAAAGATGATTCTTATATTTGCATACAAATTATATTTCAACAAAATGTATAAAAAGTGATACATCCATTTTGTTGACAATTCTATTTTAACAAAATGAATATTTTTGTTGTAACACAAACCTATTTAACAAAAATGCTATTTGTGTTTAACTCTTTTATTTAACCAAAAATGTAATTTTTGTTTTCAACCATCTTATGTTGACAAAATGTACATTTTTGCTTCAACTAATATATTTTGACAAAAATGTTCTTTTCATCTTAGCTATTTGGTTTCAACAAATATGGTGTATTTGTTTCAACCAATCTTTTTTGACAAAAATGTATATTTTGAAAAAAATGCATATTTCTGATTCAACTATTCTAATTTGCCAAAAATGTTCATTTTCGTTTCAACAATTATATTTTGACGAAAAGGCAAATTTTGTTTCAACTATTACATTTGACAAAAGTGACAAATTTGGTTTCAACTATTATAATTCGATAAAAGTGACACATTTGATTTCAACTTTTATAATTTGATAAAAGTGACGATTTTAGTTTCGACTTTTATAATTTGATAAAATTGACAATTTTAGTTTCGACTTTTATAATTTGATAAAGTTATAATTTGATAAAGTGATAATTTTAGTTTCAACTTTTATAATTTGATAAAGTGATAATTTTAGTTTCAACTTTTATAATTTGATAAAAGTGACAATTTTAGTTTCAACTTTTATAATTTGATAAAATCGACAATTTTAGTTTCAACTTTTATAATTTGATAAAACTGGTTCTTTCATTTTTGTTTTGTTGACAAAAATGTAATTTGTGCTTTGACACAAACCTACTATACGAAAATGTCATTTTTGTTTTAATTATTTTACTTCAACAAAAATGTTCATTTTTATATTGACTATTTTATTTAAACAAAAAATATATATTTTTATTTCACCCATTTCATTACAACCAAAATGGTCTACATGTATCAACAACTTGGTTTCAACCAAAAATGGTATTTTTTGTTATAACTCAAAAATCCTTAACAAAAATGTTATTTTTGTTTTTACTCTTAGCTAATTAATAAAAATGTAATTTTTGTTGTTCCATTTTTTTATTTAAAACTGGACAACATTAAAAGTGTAATTTTTTTTAATGTTCGATCTATTTATTGAAAACAATGCACAATAAAAGTACGATCTTTCATGTTTCTTCTTCTTTTTATTTAGGACAAATTTTCAAAATAAGCTTGTTTTTAAAACTAATAGCATATTTAGGCTAGTTTTGAAACTATTTGCAGAAATAGGCTTGTTTTTGGCAATAGTTGTTTGAAAACAAGCCTATTTCTGCAAATAGTTTCAAAACTAGCCTAAATCTGCTATTAGTTTTAAAAACAAGCCTATTTTGAAAATTTGACCCTTATATTTTTATAGGGGGCGCACTTCACAAGTGCGCCCACATGTATTTTTTTTTAAACAACTGGCCACCTCAGCGCTGAGGTGGACAAAACAAGCCTATATCTGCAAATAGTTTTAAAACCAGCCTAAATCCGCTATTAGTTTTAAAAACAAGGCTATTTTGAAAATTTGTCCTTTTATTTAAACAAAGTGAAAATATAAATATGATCTTTAATATCTAATCTTTTCATTGCAACAAAAGTACAGTAAAAATATTTTCTTTAATAAGAAATCTTTTATTGTGACCAAAATGAAAATAAAAACATATCATTCTATTTTACTCTTTTTATTGTGACAATAAAAATATATCTTTTCATTATACTCTTTTTATTTTTTGTTGAACAAAGTGACAACAAAGATGAAATCTTTTATTATAATCATTTTATTGTAATCTTTTTATTATAATCTTTTTATTATAATCCTTTTTATTTTAATGAAAACGAATTTTTGACAAAAACCATGTTTAGTGTAAACAATAGAAATGAATACTTTTATTACTAATCTAATTCTAAACAAACCTTGTTTAATATAAATAAACATTTCTAATAAAAGTGACATGTTTAATCTAAATAAACATTTCTAATAAAAATGACCAATTTTGATTAATATAGCACATAATTAACAAATGAATATTTTTATTCTAAACTAAAAGAGATAAAGACAGGATTTTAACGAACAACATATATTTTGATCTAACAATTCATCATAACCAAAGTAAATCAATCTCAATATTTCACAACGCTTATATGTGTTTTATATGGCATATATCATATCATAATCAAATTCAATTTTAAATATATATATATATACACACATATTTTAATTTAAATCGAGAAATCACACATTGGTATTTTTGTCTGAATTTCAAATGTGCTCTGTTTTCAGCTATAGACAGTTCCATGTTGTAGATCTCGTTTCTGCAAATCCAACGCATCTGGTTTTGCGAATTTCTGATTCAATTTGCAAAAGATTTGAAGTTTTAAAGTTTAATTTGTTAACTAAATCATTAATAGTTAATTAATCAAATTAATTAGCCTATTCCCCACCATTAATACATTGTCCTTCTTCGTTAACTCCTCT
The DNA here is from genome assembly GCA_030737875.1 of Allium sativum. NCBI lineage: Eukaryota > Viridiplantae > Streptophyta > Magnoliopsida > Asparagales > Amaryllidaceae > Allium > Allium sativum. The sequence goes on from CM060913.1 coordinate 188,114,569, forward strand.
GGAACCAGAACCCATCATCGCGGAAAAGGTATCAGCTACCGCACCTTCGAACTTTGACCGGAGTTCGATTAACTCCCTCCACGGCGATGCCCCCGGCAAGCTACACCACCGCCAGCGACGGTGTCCAACTCGCGGCCCCCTTTGCCTCGATCTACGTTCGAACAAAGCATGTTTGTGCTCTGATTTCGAGCCCAACATCCCTCCAACACCGATCATACGCTCATCATCTTGAAAAACTCTCCTCTCTCTTGAATTCTCGCTTTGATTTCATCTTTTAATTTGCTTTAGATTTAGCAAGATTAGGTATTTCATTTCGGAGCACGGTGGCCATTGGTTTAGAGAACGACAGCTGGTTCAGATAGGAATCAAGGTTAGGCTTTGAATTTTAGTTCCTAATTATAATAAAATAATATTAAATTTCTAGTTTTAGCCCATCAAACCTTTTCAACTCCAATTTCAGCCCAATGAAAACTGTTCCAACCCAAATGCCCCCATTCCGGACGGAATGGGCAGGGTCCCATGAGCCTGATCGATCGTTTTCAGTCTGTTTTCTTTAATTTAAAATATAATTCATTTAGTTATTTAATTTGATCGTACATTTAAATTCACTTGGGCCACATACGGACTCCTAAAATTCCCGAAAAATAAATCTAGCTATGTTTTGATGATACGGTCCTAACAAAATTAATTTTGTCGAATTTGGAGACCGTTTGAAAAATGACCATTTCCTGGTCGATTAAATTTGATTGAAATTGACAAAACATGTTTTCTTTTGCCACGCTCACATATTAACTCCAAAAATTATGAAAATTGGAATCTAGCAAAAATTTGACATTCCGGATTCAACAAAAGTGGTTTCATCGAAAATGAAGGTCGTTTGCAAAATGGCTATTTTTAATATTAAAAAATATATATAAATTCTATAGTGACTATTCTGAATATTAAACAGGACATAACTTTTTATTCCCGCTATGAAAGTTCAAACTACCACGCTATTTCTAACTCCTTACAAAAATTTTCTGATTCGTCGGAAAGATATTTTTAAATAGGTTTAAATATTTTTGGTTTCACCAAAATCCGATTTATTTTGCATCCTGTACATTCAGTCAAAGTTCAAATTCAAAATTTCAAACTACCGCGCTATTTCTAACTCCTTTTATAATTAAATTAAAAATATTCGTTCTAACTTCGATATAAATAAATTTTTCGTCGTTATTATTTAAAATAAATTATTTTAAATATTCCAAATCCATTAAAATATTAAAAAAATTTAAATTGGTTCTGAAAATCCGGGTTGTTACAATCTCCCCCACTTAAAAAAATTTCGTCCTCGGAAAGGAACGGAGCTGAAAGTTGTTTAATTAAACAACTCAACTTTCATTCTTTTATTGGTTTCAATAAATTTTTATTAGTTGATCTAATAATCACACAACATTATCATCAATTAATTAGTTGTTTAGCTTTTCAAAAATATATAACCTTTATATATTCAACAATCATATTTTCTAAGATTAGATTATATATATATATATATAATCGCAAATACGTTAATTATAGACTTGTCACTCTCGACTCATTCTAGGGCATTACTAACCCCATCCCTAACGAGTTCCTCATTCTAGGATGCTACTGATCCTATCTCTAATGAGTATTCTTTTACAGGATATTACTAATCCTACCTCTGATGAGTCTTTTGTTTAGTCCTAACGAGTTGTACCCCAAAGATTGAGCTAACCAAAGCTCTGATACCAACTGTAACGATTCGGATTTCACCCGGACCTAATCGATCGCAAAATCGACTAAGACCATTAAAAAAGCCGAATGCGCTAACTTTGGGCTTACAACACATCAGAATAAATAACATAAGACTTTTATTTCATCATAAGAATGCAACATCAGAGTACAAAATATCAGAGTACATCAAATATAATAATACAACAGCGGAAGACAAATTTACGATGAATTTTAAGACAGTGCAGCAGAACCAAAAATCTGATACAACGGAAGTCTATCAATGCAATGGACGCAGCTTTAAACTTCGATCCAGAATCCTGCTCAATAAATCTGCAAAATAAGCTACTCGGTTGCCCGTGTGGAAAAGAGGGAACCCGAGTTTGCAAAGTGAAACAATCTACGAGTCAGTCGTGGGACTGGTATGATAAATCTTTCCTAACTTATCTAATAATATGACTAATCACATGACCACGCCGTTAACGCGGAACGGGTTTACTCCATTGGATTGCCAGTGCATAAGTTTAATAAATTTTTACTCAAAACAACGCAATGCTTTTTTTAAAAATGAAATCATTATAAGACTCAAGTCTCATCACACAATGCAACGCAAACCAGAGGATACAGTTTTACCTTATAATGATCAAACATGCTTGATACGTAGAAAATAATATTTTAACATTATTATTAGTGTCTAATCAGATTAAAATACTTCAAAGTAAGTGTATCAATCCTAGATGGCATAGCTACCATATATTATGTCGCCATATATAGGTTTATAATCAATGTCGTAATATCGTATTGGAAATTGGGTTTCCATCATGAGTCAAGGCTAGGGACGATCTCCTTACCGATTCGAGACACTCTATGTAATGAACCGCATTGGCAGAGGTATAATAATTAAGTTATTTAATTATTGAAATGGTGGTTTAGAGAATTTAATGGTCGTGGAATTAAATAATGGTGAATATTTAATTAAAATAATAAATTAAATAATATATTTAATTCTAAAATAATCAAAAACTGGCTGAAATGGCGATATGGTGTGAACCGGATCATCTGTGATATTTAATTCAACTTGGAATTTGATTTGAGTAACGAATATATTCAATCATCGACAGTTGAACATATAATTTATAATATAATTATAAACGAGCTCGAAATGGCACTGCAATTCGTGAATTGGCGATTCGAACTTCAACTGAATGTACAGGATTCGTTTTAAGCTGGATTTCTGTGAAACAAGAAACGTGTGGAGCTGGTGGAGTATATCTTTCTAGAGGAAGAGAAAAGTCAAGATTTCGTCGTGTAGATTTTGAGATATGTCCAAATCAAATTTTAGAAAAGTCGTTGTGGAATTCCTTTATAATTTATAAATGAATTATTTATATTTTAAAAAGGAATTTCAAAATATAAATAGAATATCGGGTTGACCCAGAAGTGAATATCAAGCTAGAAATCCATATAGGAATATTCTGAAGCTGTAGGTATTCCATGTGAATATAGACGTTAATATTTATTTCTAAATATTAAATTCAATTATATTTATATATTTAAATAGGCTATTTAGAGCTTTAAAAATAGCCACTTTTGCAAACGAAGTCGGAATTCGACGAAACTAATTTTGTTGGATCCGCAATGTCAAATAGTTGTTAGATTTTCTGTTTCGTGATTGTTAGAGTCACCATGTGGTCATACGGATTTTTAGAGTGAGAAACAGTCAGTATTTCAACAGTTAAAAATACGTTGTGTGAGCATACGGAGTTGGAATTCGACGAAACCAGTTTCATTGGGACCTTGATGTCGAGCTGTAGCTACATGTCCAGTTTTGTGATTTTTAGGTATTGTATGTGGTCACAGAAATTTTTAGAAGGGTTAAACGAATATTAGGATAAAATATCTAGGAAAATATCTCATCAAAATATCTAAATCCTAAATACTATAAATATACCTATCCTTATAACCTAAATTTTTACTTTCTCCTGTCAATATATTGCGTCGCCGAGTTCCTCATTTCTTACAGTAAAATCATCCATCTTTCGAAATTCAAAACAAATCCAAACAAAATCAATAAATCTCAAAGTATGTATTAATGGATTCCGTGAGTGATCCCATTGGATTCAGCATCCTTTTTGAGTCATACGATCCATGATTTTGGGGCTCGACGTGTACAACGTAGGTTCAGCAAATATTAGGGTTCCGACGTTCTCAAATTTGAGGCACCCGCTTGCGATTTGAAGTATAGAATCATGATTAGATGGAAGAAACAAGGTGTTTGAGTATTTTTGGTGGACTTTCGTACCAACTGTTGTCGCACCTGTGCGTTGGGGGTCTCGTGGATTCTTGTAGTCTCTTTTTGCAGGGATGTTGCGAGTGGAGTATGGAAGGTATAGGATTGAAGAGGAGTAGTGGTGGAGTTCAATGGTGAAGTTTGATTTAGATTTAATGGAGAAGAGGAAGGGTATTCGACGATGGAAGCATCGTTATTGGTGAAAAGGGGGAGCGGCAAATTGCCTGGAGTGGAAGAAGACATGGTATGGGTTTTAAAGAGGGAGATGGGCCAAGGTATTGAGTTAAGGCCCAAGGATGTTTTTAATTCAAGTTTAGTTTTAATTTAAATAGTGAAATCTTTGAAATGTTATAACTCGGTCATATATAATCGAAATTCAGCGAAACAAGATCCCTTAGGATCGTATGGACGAGAGCTTCACAATGAAGCTGACTGGGAATGGATTGGGGTTCATTACAATTTATAGTGAAATAAATTGTCCATCTGAATCAACGACAATTATCGTTTTAACGATGATAGTCCAATGTGAGTAAATCTCACTAACTCCGAACAGTTTATAATTTCATGTTGTATTTTTTGAACTGTTAAATATTGACTGATTGACTGTGTGTTGACTGTTTGATTGAACTGCTAGTCAGTTAGTTGAATTTCTATATTGATTCTGTTTAACAGAATATATCATATGGAACTGAAAGTGATGTTGATTATGTTGTGTAACATCTGTGATGCAGGGAAACAGGTTGGAGGAACCCAACTGGGTTCCTCAACATTTATTTTACTGTTTTACATACATTGTGATATATGATGTGATATATAATCTGTTGTCGATTTTATGTGTTTGGACGATACTGATCATCGTGATTTGATATGTTGAATACCATAACATACCGAAATGTTGATAAGGGAATATTTTCAAAGTGATATTTGAAAATAAAATATTTATAAATGGAATATTTATAAATAAGAAATATTTATAAATTGGAATATTTATAAATAGGAGATATTTAGAAAAGGGGAAACGTTACTAAAAAGGAAATCATTTGTAAAGTGAAGAACCGTTACTAAAAGTAAATCTTTATAAATGAATAGTTTATTCGAAGGGAGTTAATCGAATATAGTTTATTCGAATAGAATAAAGGAGGTTAATTGAATATAGTTTATTCAAATATAAAGTAAAAGGAGTTAATCGAATATAGTTTATTCGAATATAAGGTAAAATGAGTTAATCGAATATAGTTTATTCGAATATAAAGTAAAAGGAGTTAATCGAATTTAGTTTATTTGAATGGAATAAAGGAGTTAATCGAATTTTGTTTATTCGAATAGAATAAATGAGTTAATCGAATATAGTTTATTCGAATAGTAAAAGGAGTTAATCGAATATAGTTTATTCGAATAGTAAAAGGAGTTAATCGAATATAGTTTATTCAAATAGAATAAAGGAGTTAATCGAATATAGTCTATTCGAATATAAAGTAAAAGGAGTTAATCGAATATAGTTTATTCGAATAGAATAGTAAAAGGAGTTAATTGAATATAGTTTATTCGAATATAAAGTAAAAGGAGTTAATCGAATATAGTTTATTCGAATATAAAGTAAAAGGAGTTAATCGAATTTAGTTTATTTGAATAGAATAAAGGAGTTAATCGAATTTAGTTTATTAGAATAGAATAAAGGAGTTAATCGAATTTAGTTTATTCGAATAGTAAAAGGAGTTAATCGAATATAGTTTATTCGAATAGAAAGTAAAAGGAGTTAATCGAATATAGTTTATTCGAATAGAATAGTAAAAGGAGTTAATCGAATATAGTTTATTCGAATATAAAGTAAAAGGAGTTAATCGAATATAGTTTATTCGAATAGAAAGTAAAAGGAGTTAATCGAATATAGTTTATTCAAATAGAAATTAAAAGGAGTTAATCGAATATAGTTTATTCGAATAGAAAGTAAAAGGAGTTAATCGAATATAGTTTATTCGAATAGTAAAAGGAGTTAATCGAATATAGTTTATTCGAATAGAAAGTAAAATGAGTTAATCGAATATAGTTTATTCGAATATAAAGTAAAAGGAGTTAATCGAATTTAGTTTATTTGAATAGAATAAAGGAGTTAATCGAATTTTGTTTATTCGAATAGAATAAATGAGTTAATCGATTATAGTTTATTCGAATAGTAAAAGGAGTTAATCGAATATAGTTTATTCGAATAGTAAAAGGAGTTAATCGAATATAGTTTATTCGAATAGAATAAAGGAGTTAATCGAATATAGTCTATTCGAATATAAAGTAAAAGGAGTTAATCGAATATAGTTTATTCGAATAGAATAGTAAAAGGAGTTAATTGAATATAGTTTATTCGAATATAAAGTAAAAGGAGTTAATCGAATATAGTTTATTCAAATATAAAGTAAAAGGAGTTAATCGAATTTAGTTTATTCGAATAGAATAAAGGAGTTAATCGAATTTAGTTTATTCGAATAGAATAAAGGAGTTAATAGAATTTAGTTTATTCGAATAGTAAAAGGAGTTAATCGAATATAGTTTATTCGAATAGAAAGTAAAAGGAGTTAATCGAATATAGTTTATTCGAATAGAATAATAAAAGGAGTTAATCGAATATAGTTTATTCGAATATAAAGTAAAAGGAGTTAATCGAATATAGTTTATTCGAATAGAAAGTAAAAGCAGTTAATCGAATATAGTTTATTCGAATAGAAATTAAAAGGAGTTAATCGAATATAGTTTATTCGAATAGAAAGTAAAAGGAGTTAATCGAATATAGTTTATTCGAATAGTAAAAGGAGTTAATCGAATATAGTTTATTCGAATAGAAAGTAAAATGAGTTAATCGAATATAGTTTATTCGAATAGAAAGTAAAAGGAGTTAATCAAATATAGTTTATTTGAATAGAAAGTAAAAGGAGTTAATCGAATATAGTTTATTCGAATAGAATAAAGGAGTTAATCGAATATATAGTTTATTCAAATAAAATTAAAAGAGTTATCGAATATAGTTTATTCGATAGGAGTTAAGTGAATAGAGTTAGAGTTAAATCAAAAGAGTTAAGTGAATAGAATAAATTGAATAGAGTTATCGAATATCCCTTATCGAATGAAAGAATTATCGAATAGAAAATATTTGGAAGAGAGTTACGTAAGGAAGTTTGTTAAAGAATTAGAAGGGTGAACTTTGTCTGTTTCAAGGTTAGAAACGTTGTTCAGTTAAGGTCTGAGAGGTAGTATTACCCCAACTTGATTGACTTCATTTTTAACTAAGGAACGGTTAAGGTTCGATAGTAAAGGATGGTTAAGTGAATTTAGTAATTAAAGGAAATGGTTTGACTTGGCATCGCGATGGTTTGTTTAAACATCTGTCTAAGTCCAATGAAGAAGCTTTGGAAATGTTTTCTAAATAAGAAACCAGAAATGTTTTCTAATTAAGAAAGCAAGAAATGGAAATGTTTTCCATTGTTAATAACGTATATTTTTCCAAATTTAGAAAATAAGAAATATTGAATATAGGGAAACAGGAGATAAGTAAATTAATGAAATAAAGAGATAAATGTTGAATGATGTTTGAGCGATACAAATTTCCATTTGGAAATCATATCGTTGTTTGCACACCTGTTTTTCTTCGATAGTTAAATCACAGACTATCGAAGTTTTAACCATTTTAACGTTGTTAATATGGAGAGAACGGTTGGACTATTATCCAAAGAACCACTCTGTATTAGCATAAGCGTTGCGAACCATATATGCCAAAGGAAATTGAAGACAGAGTTATGCAAGGGCTATCATGTTTACAGAATAGTGCCTTCGGTTCATCCTGTTCCTGGATGACTTGTATGGACGGGTGTCTGACAAAGTATTTCCAGACGATCACGTATATTGATTTCTCCAACCGTACCAAGAGTGGAAGCGGAGAAGGAAACTTCTTTTAGCTAACACATAATGTATGGTTGAGGATGTCAATCAGTGACTTGATGGATTTGACGATGTGGCATTCAAAGTGAATCTGGTGTGATGATAAAGCGTAGCTTCTAGCCTCATCAACCGGTAAACGACAGAAATCGGGCAGGAAGCATGGCTAAGTCGTTCGCACTGAAGTAGGGTGTGTAATCACCTGATCTAGAGTTTTATTTATTTCCAAAAATCTATTATTGATGTTGTCCCATTCGGGAACGGTTGCTGATCCCAACCGTTGGTGATATACATTCGATACACTCAAGCGAAATGAGTGGTTGTTCATGTGTGGCCGGGTTGCAAGATGTTCTTGTTGAACCCAGTGTATTCCTTCTAGAGATACACTAGCGAAAGTTGGTTCCATACCTTGTCATAGTTGGAAATCCATTACCCAATACGTGCTTGCAGTTTTGATTGTATACAATATATGTAGAACGTGAGATGAAAGCGTTTCTGCTAGATGATTATTATATTGTGGTTGATAGACATTATTATAATATCAAAAGGTTTTTGATATAAACATAATTTGGATTCTCATAAGGGAAAAACCCGTTCCGTTATACGGCATGGTCTTATGAGATATCGATTACCTGCTTGAACTGTTTTAAACTGTTTTACTCATACCAGTCCCATGACTGACCCGGAGTTTATTTGTTTGTTTCCCTAAACTCTTGGGTACATAATTTTGTACGAGCTGTCAAGTAGTCGGGATTTACAGATATACTGGAAAAGCTTGAAGCAGGAGGCTTCAGGATTATATAGCTATAGTTATTTCCGCTGTGTTTAAGTGTTGTACTTTGATAAATGATATGTATATTCAAGTACAGATTTGTATTTCAAAGTTATGTTATGAAATATATTTATTCGTTCCGCTGTGAGATTCGTGTTACTCTGATATTGTGTTCTTCTTCTTCTTCTATTCTAAGTTTCTATCTTATCTTTCCTCATCCTCTAATTTCTTTCATTAATGACCGGTATTTTCGACCCTTGGATGTTCGATATGTGTTGTATATCGGATAACTAAAGTCGTCAAAATCCTGGGTCATTACAATTGGTATCAGAGCTTAAGTTAAGTGAATTACCTTGGCTTTGTGGCGTGACTCGGTAGAGATAGGGTTAGTAATACCCTAGACTGAGATTGAGTGTATATATACGAGTGAACGTATTTGTTATTGATATAAAAAATTGTTTTATATTGTGGAGATTTGTTGGTTGAGTCATTTATGAGTTCTGGTCAATCAGTTTGATCCACTATATCGGTAGGAGTTACTAAACACTCGAATACGATGGGTCGACACGATATGTTTTGAAAAAAGGGTAAATTAAAATAAGTTTACCGAAAATATATCTTGATATAGAGAAGATATATATATCAAAATTATATAATAGTGGATATATTGGTTGTGATTATAATCGAGTAAGATTATAAATTAAATGGTTATGTAAATAACCAATCAGAATTCGTATAAGTGGAATACGTGAAATCAGATGAGTTAAATCTGAAATTTAAACCAGAAATTGAATTAAAATTCTGGAAAATTTGGATAAGTGTTTGTAAATGGACTTGGATTAAAAATAAGGAAAAATTAAGATCCTGGGAGATTTTAAATTGTTTTACAAACAGTGTGAATTATATTTTGAAATGAATTTCAAAGTGGAAATGTTTAGAAGTAGTTTTATAGTATTGAACTCACTTTGATCGCTGGAAAATAGATTCCGATGATGACAGCTGCATCATCAGTATTCATTTTCGAGTTATAAGTGGCGAATTACTACCAGAGATACTGTTTTGAATTTGTTTTGGGAAAGACAAGTTGTGTTGAATTTCAAAATGGGATTTATAATAAAGAATGAATAAAGAAAGTTTGAAATAGAAAATTGAATATAGAAATTCAAAGGGAGTTTGAATATATGAAATTCAATGGAATTGAAATAGAAAATTGAGTATAGAAATTCAAGGGAGTTTGAATATATGAAATTCAATGGAAGTGATATAGAATTTGAATATAGAAATTCAAATGGGGTTTGAATATAGAAATTCAAATGGAATTCAAATATATGGAATTTGAATATAGAATTCAAATGGAATTTAAACTATATAATTTGAGTATATGGAATTTGATTATAGAAATTCAAATGGGATTTATATTATAGAAGTGAAATAGATTTGAATAATAGAAGTAATATAAATTTTGAATAGAAATTGAATAGAATTAACTAAGTCGAAGAGGAATTAGTTAATCGAGTTTTGAATCTGAAGTTGAACTTTGAAAGGTGAATTGGATTTGTAAATGGATATTCGAAATCGAATATAGAACTTAAATTTGAAATTTTGATTCAAATTAGATAATAAGCAAGTTAAAATATATTTGAACATGCCATGTTCAAATTTAAAAGTGAAATAGACTAAAGAGTTATTTAACAAATTAATTAACGAATTGAGTTAAAACGATCAGGTATAGTTAAAATAGATTGGGCAGGTATAAATATACATGAGATAGGTATGGATAAGGTATGAAGATATATAAACAGAATGCTCGACGAAAAGGTATGTATTTAATTCATATGTGAGATTTTATACGCCGTATCGGCAAGCCGCTTGGCTTTTTCTTTTTCTTTTGGATTGGTGAGGGCCATGGGAGGCTATTTGAAATATCCCGATGCTCCTAGTGCAAAGGAGGTTATGGCGAATTTTTCCGGGAATTTAAGGAGTTAGAATATTTTTAAGATAATTTGATAGTTAGAAATCAACGTATCGATATATATATATAGAATTCGATAAGGAAACGAACTTAGAAATAGAATAGTAAAATCAAAAAGGAAGACTAAGAATAAAATCTAGTAAGAATAGAAAGAGGGAGCGTATACGTGTTTAAAGGTGAATAAGAGTTGTATGGTATTGATTATTCGAGTAAGTAGTCATATCTGTTTTGACGTTATAAATGTTATTCAGTCAAGGTCTGAGAGGTAGTTATACCCCAACTTGATTGATTTCATTATTAACAAATAAATAGTAAGATTTCAGACTCGAAGATCAATGTTGAATAAGAGTTAGTTGTAACGACCCAGAAAATCTGAACCAATTTAAAAAATTAAATTGGCTAAAAATAATCGATTTTAAATATTTAAAATAAATATTTTAAATAATAGCGATGAAAACTGAGTTTGAGTCGACAATTGAAAATGAATATAATTAATTATAATTATAAACAAGGCCTAAAAAGGCGCTGCAGTTTCAAAAATTGAATTCAAACTTTGTTGGACTGTACCGGGTGCAAAACAAAACGGATTTTAGTGAAACCAAAAATATTTAAATCTGTTAGTGAATACCTTTCTAACGAATCTGAAAAATTGAATTTTCATAGCGGAAAGTAAAAGTTATGGCCAAATGAATTTTCAGAAAGGTCGCTATGGAATTTATATAGCCGGCCATTTTGCATACGACCTCGGAATTCGACGAAACCACTTTTGTTGGATCCGGGATGTGAAGTTATTGCTAGGTTTCAAATTTCATAATTTTTTAAGCTAGTATGTGAGCGTGGCAAAGGAAAACGTGTTTTGGTCCATTATAGTTAAATTGGATCGACCAGAAATGGGCCTTTTTGCAAATGGTCTCAGAATTCGACAAAACTAGTTTTGTTGGAACCATATCGTCAAAACATAGCTAGATTTATTTTTCTGGAATTTTTCGAATCAGTTTTTGGCCCTGACAAATTGAAATGTACGTTCAAATTAAATATTGAATGTTTTATATTTTAATTTGAAGGAAAGCTGATTGAAACAGTCGAATGGGCCTACGAAACATATCCCATTGTGTTCGGAATGGGGGTAAAACACTAGGGCCGACAGTCGTTGGGTTCGGATTAGTGTACGTTTGTAAAAACACTATTTAAAATTTTCTATAAATCCTTGGCCAATAGGATTTTTTCTTTCAAAAAAAAACCCCAGAAAACCCTAGCCGCCTCTCGCATCGACGATCCACATCGTTCCACCCTTTCCTCACTTATTCCCGCCGCCTCCGTCAACGTTGACCGCCGCCAATACCCTGACACGACGCCGCCTACCCCCCTCTCCAAATCCGACCCATCCGCTCCCTCTCTCTTCTCGCCAGCCTCGAGAACGACGCCTGGAAAGTCGCCCACTTCCCAGCGCCGCTGCGGCCAGATCTCGACTCCGATCAACACTGCACCACCCTAGATAGACGCGCCACACTCCCCTCTTCCACGTCCAACCCTCCGATCTTCACCAAGGTGCGCGGATTTCACGAAATCTCCAAACCCTAGTTCGAACAAGAAAGGAAAGGTATCGGCTTTGTTCTTTGAAATGAAAGTTAACACTTTTTAGTGTTGCAAACCTTTAAAAAATCATATCTTTTTCGTTCGTTAACGAAATTCGATGATACCGGAAACAACATGACCGTGTGGACGTCTTCTACATTTTAGAAGAGACCGCATATTTTTCTGAGCCTTCTGCTATTTTTGGTGGAGTGGAACCCAATGTGAGATTTCTAATTTATAAACGATATGGAAAACGATGATGTATAAATTATATAGTCGATGTATGAGTTATATAAGCGTTGTACACCTCATGTATAAGCGTTGTATAAGTTGTACGTTCGATGTATAAGTTATATATGCGTTGTAAAAATTATATATGTGTTGAAATAGAAGTGAATTGCTATATATATATATATATATATATATATATATATATATATATAAATATATACGCCCCTCGTCCACAAACCATGGAGGATATTTATTGGTTGTGATTGGTGTGAAAATTGATTGATAGCGAATGGTTGTTTGGGATTGTTTGTGGTTGATATTGATTGATTGTGGTTGAAAAATACCCATTGTCAAAAACCGCGAGGTTTTAAGGTAGAGCGAGGAGCCGTACTAGGGACGGTCCCGGTTTTAACTACCCTGCCGTTATGCTGCCGAAATTTTGAATAATATTCATGTGTTTGAATTATTTTCATTTGCTGAAACTATATTTATTCGTTGTATAGAAAACCTTCATGTGTTGAATCGATATATTTATTCGTTGATTAGAAATTCATGTGTTGAATGGTATTCATATTTTGAAATAAATTGTTTCATAATAAAAATCACCTTTTATCAACTATATGGACTACGTAAAATAGTCTCGTTTTAAAAGAAATTGTTTTATAATAAAAATCCTATTTTTATTACCTATATAAACTATATAAAATAATAGTGTTTTGAAATGAATTGTTTTACAATAAAAAAAATCACATTTTTATTATATACATGAATTGTTGAAATGTGAAGTGTTAAAAATAGCCAATCGTTCAAATAAATATGCATGAGTTGAAATATCCATTAATTAGCTAATGATATGATTTTTGCCTATGCACGCAACATTAGAATGAATGGTGTTTTTAAACCAAATGGAATCGAATATGAAGTTGAATGGAAAATGATAAGTGATAAGAACTGCATATATGTACATGCATATTTATTGAACAGGTTATAGCAAAGGGGCTAGAGAAGAGGAATAAAAAATTTGTGCCCGACAAATAGGTACACATTTATCGTTTTGTTTGGGTGATGATTTTATGAGCCTGTTGGCTAGCCGCTTGGCTTTTTCTTTTTCTTTTTGACATGAGATGCCCGTGTGGCTATTTGGGAATTTTCCCAGCCCCTCCCGTACAAAGGAGGTTATGGCGAAATTTTCCAAAATTTAAAGGCGTTAGTGAAATATTAGAAGTGGAAACAATATAGGAATTTTTGAATGAACTATATTTATATAAATATATAAATATAAATAAAATTAAAACGAAACGTGGTCTTGCAGTTCGTATTTTGAAACCGTGAATTCAAACGATTAGTACGAGAGATCCGACCATCGGATTTTCTTGAAATCGCAACTGTTGGGTTCGCTTTGGATAAACCTTTCCAACGGCACCAACTTTGTAAAAATCCAACGGTTGGATTGTCTGGAATGTTAATTCAAATCTGAAGAAAAACAGCGCTAGAAACGATTATATTTAAATATATATATATATATATATATATATATATATAATTATATTTAATCGAATAACGACGCTGCAGTTCGTTTTTTGAAATCAAAAATTCAAACGATTGTACCGGGAGATCCGACCGTCGGATTTTCCCGAAACTGGAACTGTTGGATTCGTTTTGAGAAGACCTTTCTAATGATGTAAATTTTGTGAAGATTTAACAGTTAGATTTTCAGATATGTGTAAATCAAATCTAAAGAAAAACAGTGCCACGACCGCGTTATGGCCCGAAGCGTCGTTTTGAACAAATTGGCTATTTTAAAAATAAATAAAAATAGCAATAAATCGTTATATAATACCATAAACGATATGTAATGGAAATAAACTGAATTTGCTCGATTTATGTGGTATTTGATGGTTGAATGTGTTTGCTGTGAAAATTACCTTAAAGAACAAAATTGGTGTTGTCGAATAATTTAACCATTGAAGTAAATTGATTTGAAATTCTAAATATACGTGAATTATTTGAAAAGGCCGAGTTAATTCTCATTTCAAATAATTGACCGACGATTGAAAGTCGAAGATGAAGACGGTGGTCGAAGACCGGAGATCTTCACCTCGTTTGGATGGTAACCGAGGTCCTGATTGGGAGGCATCCCGAAATATGGATAATGAGTGGTGATCGTCCAGACGTACGTGGTGATCGATGGGTTTGCGAGGTATTTAGTGCCTCCGGTTTCGTTCAGACCCAGAACGGACTTGTAAATGGACTGTGTCTGACATTGGATTTTATTCTATGTTGATTGATCTCTATTGAATATACATCTGTTTGGCGGCAGAGAATTTATTCTTTTGCTTAACGCCCTTCTCTGAGATGCACGAGCTCAGAGGTTGTGTATCGATGGACATCAGTTGCATGGCTTGAATTGCTAGTGTGGCATGCCTATGTGGCAAATGAACAGGGCTTCTGTTGAAATGAAAAGTCTTGTGGTGATGATCAAAGCGCCGCCGGTGTGGCGTAGCTTTGTGTATAATGTGAATTCGCGAGCCTCACACCCCGGTATGAACCAGAAACTGGAGAAGGACCTCAGGGAGGGCATGCGTTTCTTTCTAGCTAGGGTGGTGTCAGTGACCTACCAGCCCTGACATTTATATACTTTTCACCTATATGGTTGTTGCTGTTGCGAGGCGCCTCGGTTTGATCGGACGATCCGGGTCCGATGGAGTCATTCGTTGGCTCGTTTACACCCCAAAGGGCGGGGAAATGTATTGTTCAGGCATAATAATCCACATTGGTGGACCGGCCCTGACGATCAAACGGGCAGTTGCGGCTGTTCCGGAGGCTCGGGCTAGAGAGTCTCGAAGTTGGTAAGGACTATCTTTTGCCTTTGTTCAGGACGGAAATCCAATTTCCAAATACGTCATCGTGCGATTTTGATTGTATACCTATATGGCGACATAGTGGTATGGGGCATTAATGCCGTCTATGATTGATAGTTATGATTCAATTGTTTTTGAAACATATAAACACTAGTAATAATATCAAATGCTTTTGTTTTATTCGTATCAATCATATTTTGGCCATTATAAGGTAAAACTTTATCCTCCGGTTTGCGTTGCATTGTGTGATGGGAACTGAGTCTTATAATGGCTTCATTTTTATAAAATGCATTGCGTTGTTTAAAAGAAATATTTGTTTTAAAGCACTGGCAATCTGATGGAGTAAACCCGTTCCACGAAAGTGGCGTGGTCCTGTGATTGGCCATATATTAAATGTGTTGAGTAGATTTCTCATACCAGTCCCATGACTGACTCGTAGTTTGTTTCACTTTCAAACTCGGATACCCTTTTTTCTACACGGGCAGCCTTGTATTCAGGTTTAGCTGGTTCTTTCTGGATAGCTGGAGCTGAAGATGGATTCTATTATTTATCTCTTTTATGCTGTTCAGCTCCTATTGTACATATTTTGTTTATTTCCGCTGTAGACATTTATGTATAGCTGAACTGTATTTGTACTAAGTATGATCCTATATACTGTGTAACTCTGATGATTACGTTTATCCAGTATATTCTATTGTTCATTATCTGGTGTATTTATTTAATTCTGTTATGCTATTATCTGTTTCTGTGTTATATTCCAAAGATAACCCTTGTCTCCGTCTGTACGGGATTTGGGGTCGTCTCATTAGTTGAATATAGTATCTGGGTTGTCGTAACGATGTTTTACACAACATCCATTTTAACCCAAATAAGTGTAAGCTTGGAAATAGAAAAATAAATATTTCCTAAGTATAGAAATAAACGAGATCGGAAAAGAGATAAGTAATTAGAATATTTTCCAATTATACATAGCATATATTTTCTAAAGTTTAGAAAATAAAAGAAGGCGATATTCGGAAATGTTTTCCAAATAACATAAAAGGCCAATATGATTATTGAAAATATTTGGTTAACAAATATTGATAAAGAAATAGAGAAGTGATTAACTAATGGAATATTAATTAAGGGCTCAGTGACATGTTCAAAAGGAAAATTTGATTTTTTTTCAAAAGAGTAAACTGTTTAAAAACTCCCAAGGAAAAGCCTGTTGGAATTAAAAACTAATTTAACATAAATTTGTGAAAGAAAATTTGAATTAAAGTAAAGTCAGTAAAGTGGTAACTGAGATTGAATTAGAATGATATCAAGACAAATTGGATTGTGAGATTCAAATTTGAAGTGTAATGTGATAATCAAGTTAAGAGTTGGGAATCGAGAAGAAAACTCTAGTTGCAATGATATTTGGCTCAGATATAAGCGAATGGTTGTGTTGTGAATAAAAGCAGATTGGAATTTGATTGGGATGACCCTTGTATCCGCTGAATTGATAACAGGTGGAAAGGATATAATGATATGCCGACAAAAGGTACAAGTTTATATTTCTATTGGATATGAGATTTATGAGCCGAATTGGCGAGCCGCTTGGCTGTTTGATTTTCTTTTAGGATGGAGATGGCCTAGAGAGGCGAGTGGGAGTTTGAGCTATTGACCAGTACAAAGGAAGTGCTGGCGAAATTTTTCGAAAAGTTAAGGCGTTAGAATTTTTTTAGGATTTTTGAAAATTTTTTTTGATAAGAATTGATTAATAATTTAATTAAATTAAATTGGTTTAGTGAAACCGGAGTTAAGAAGTGAACAAATATGTTCTAACCAGTCGATAGGGTCGTCCTCTACCTTTTAGCAATTTCGAGGACGAAATTATTTTAAGTGGGGAAGAATGTAATGACCCGCATTGGCAGAGGTATAATAATTAATTTATTTAATTATTGAAATGGTGGTTTAGAGAATTTAATGGTCGTGGAATTAAATAATGGTGAACATTTAATTAAAATAATAAATTAAATAATATATTTAATTCTGAAATAATCAAAAACTTGCTGAAATGGCGATATGGTGTTTACCGAATCATCTGTGATATTTAATTCAGCTTGGAATTTGATTTGAGTAACGAATATTTTCAATCATCGACAGTTGAACATATAGTTTATAATATAATTATAAACGAGCTCGAAATGGCGCTGTAGTTCGTGAATTGGCGATTCGAACTTCAACTAAATGTACAGGATTCGTTTTAAGCCGTATTTATGTGAAACAAGAAATGGGTGGAGCTGGTGGAGTATATCTTTCTAGAGGAAGAGAAAAATCAGGATTTCGTCATGTAGATTTTGAGATATGTCCAAATCAAATTTTAGAAAAGTCGCTGTGGAATTCCTTTATAATTTATAAAGGAATTATTTATATTTTAAAAAGGAATTTCAATATAAATAGAATATCGGGTTGACCCAGAAGTGAATATCAAGCTAGAAATCCATATAGGAATATTCTGAAGCTGTACGGTATTCCATGTGAATATAGACGTTAATATTTATTTTTAAATATTAAATGCAATTATATTTATATATTTAAATATGCTATTTAGAGCTTTAAAAATAGCCACTTTTGCAAATGAAGTCGGAATTCGACGAAACTAATTTTGTTGGATCCGCAATGTCAAATAGTTGTTAGATTTCCTGTTTCGTGATTTTTATAGTCACTGTGTGGTCGTACAGATTTTTAGAGTGAGAAACAGTCAGTATTTCGACAGTCAAAAATACGCTGTGTGAGCATACGCAGTCGGAATTCGACGAAACTAGTTTCGTTGGGACCGTGATGTCGAGCTATAGCTACATGTCCAGTTTCGTGATTTTTGGGTATTGTATGTGGTCACAGAAATTTTTAGAAGGGTTAATCGAATATTAGGATAAAATATCTTGGAAAATATCTCATCAAAATATCTAAATCCTAAATACTACAAATATACCTATCCTTATAACCTAAAGTTTTACTTTCTCCTGTCAATATATTGCGCCGTCGAGTTCCTCATTTCTTATAGTAAAATCATCCAACTTCCGAAATTCAAAAAAATCCAAACAAAATCAATAAATCTCAAAGTATGTATTAATGGATTCCGTGAGTGATTCCTTTTTGAGTCATACGATCCATGATTTTGGGGCTCGACGTGTACAGCGTGGGTTCAGCAAATATTAGGGTTCCGACGTTCTCAAATTTGAGGCACCCGCTTGCAATTTGAAGTATAGAATCATGGTTAGATGGAAGAAACAAGGTGTTTGAGTATTTTTGGTGGACTTTCGTACCAACTGTTGTCGCACCTGTGCGTTGGGGGTCTCATGGATTCCTGTAGTCGCTTTTTTGCAGGGATGTTGCGAGTGGAGTATGGGAGGTATAGGATTGAAGAGGAGTAGTGGTGAAGTTCTATTTGGATTTAATGGAGAAGAGGAAGGGTATTCGACGATGGAAGCATCTTTAATGGTGAAAAGGGGGAGCGACAAATTGCCTGGAGTGGAAGAAGACACAGTATGGGTTTTAAAGAGGGAGACGGGCCAAGGTATTGTGTTAAGGCCCAAGGATGTTTTTAATTCAAGTTTAGTTTTAATTTAAATAGTGAAATCTTCGAAATGTTATAATTCGTTCATATATAATCGAAATTCAGCGAAACAAGATCCCTTAGGATCGTATGGACGAGAGCTTCACAATGAAGCTGACTGGGAATGGATTGGGGTTCATTACAATTTATAGTGAAATAAATTGTCCATCTGAATCAACGACAATTATCATTTTAACGATGATAGTCCAATGTGAGTAAATCTCACTAACTCTGAACAGTTTATAATTTCATGTTGTATTTTTAGAACTGTTAAATATTGGCTGATTGACTGTGTGTTGACTGTTTTATTGAACTGCTAGTCAGTTAGTTGAATTTCTATATTGATTCTGTTTAACAGAATATATCATATGGAACTGAAAGTGATGTTGATTATGTTGTGTAACATCTGTGATGCAGGGAAACAGGTTGGAGGAACCCAACTGGGTTCCTCAACATTTATTTTACTGTTTTTCATACATTGTGATATATGATGTGATATATAATCTGTTGTCGATTTTATGTGTTTGGACAATACTGATCATCGTGATTTGATATGTTGAATACCATAACATACCGAAATGTTGATAAGGGAATATTTTCAAAGTGATATTTGAAAATAAAATATTTATAAATGGAATATTTATAAATAAGAGATATTTATAAATTGGAATATTTATAAATAGGAGATATTTAGAAAAGGGGAAAACGTTACTGAAAAGGAAATCATTTGTAAAGTGAAGAACCGTTACTAAAAGTAAATCTTTATAAATGAATAGTTTATTCGAAGGGAGTTAATCGAATATAGTTTATTCGAATAGAATAAAGGAGTTAATCAAATATAGTTTATTCGAATATAAAGTAAAAGGAGTTAATCGAATATAGTTTATTTGAATATAAAGTAAAAGGAGTTAATCGAATATAGTTTATTCGAATATAAAGTAAAAGGAGTTAATCTAATTTAGTTTATTCGAATAGAATAAAGGAGTTAATCGAATTTAGTTTATTCGAATAGAATAAAGGAGTTAATCGAATTTAGTTTATTCAAATAGTGAAAGGAGTTAATCGAATATAGTTTATTCGAATAGAATAAAGGAGTTAATCGAATATAGTTTATTCGAATATAAAGTAAAAGAAGTTAATCGAATATAGTTTATTCGAATAGAATAGTAAAAGGAGTTAATCGAATATAGTCTATTCGAATATAAACTAAAAGGAGTTAATCGAATTTAGTTTATTCGAATAGAATAAAGGTGTTAATCGAATTTAGTTTATTCGAATAGAATAAAGGAGTTAATCGAATATAGTTTATTCGAATAGTAAAAGGAGTTAATCGAATATAGTTTATTCGAATAGAAAGTAAAAGGAGTTAATCGAATATAGTTTATTCGAATAGAATAGTAAAAGGAGTTAGTCGAATATAGTTTATTCGAATATAAAGTAAAATGAGTTAATCGAATATAGTTTATGCGAATAGAAAGTAAAAGGAGTTAATCGAATATAGTTTATTCGAATAGAAAGTAAAAGGAGTTAATCGAATATAGTTTATTCGAATAGTAAAAGGGGTTAATCGAATATAGTTTATTCGAATAGAAATTAAAAGGAGTTAATCAAATATAGTTTATTCGAATAGAAAGTAAAAGGAGTTAATCGAATATAGTTTATTCGAATAGAATAAAGGAGTTAATCGAATATATAGTTTATTCAAACAAAATTAGAAGAGTTATCGAATATAGTTTATTCGATAGGAGTTAAGTGAATAGATTTAGAGTTACATCAAAATAGTTAAGTGAATAGAATAAATTGAATAGAGTTATCAAATATACCTTATCGAAGGAAAGAATTATCGAATAGAAAATATTTGGAAGAGAGTTACGTAAGGAAGTTTGTTAAAGAATTAGAAGGGTGAACTTTGTCTATTTCAAGGTTAGAAACGTTGTTCAGTTAAGCTCTGAGAGGTAGTATTACCCCAACTTGATTGACTTCATTTTTAACTAAGGAATGGTTAAGGTTCGATAGTAAAGGATGGTTAAGTGAATTTAGTAATTAAAGGAAATGGTTTGATTTGGCATTGCGATGGTTTGTTTAAACATCTGTCTATGTCCAATGAAGAAGCTTTGGAAATGTTTTCCTAATAAGAAACCAGAAATGTTTTCTAATAAAGAAAACAAGAAATGGAAATGTTTTCCATTGTTAATAATGTATATTTTTCCAAATTTAGAAAATAAGAAATATTAAATATAGGGAAACAAGAGATAAGTAAATTAATGAAATAAAGAGATAAATATTGAATGATGTTTGAGCGATACAAATTTCCGTTTGGAAATCATATCGTTGTTTGCACACCTGTTTTTCTTCGATAGTTAAATCACAGACTATCGAAGTTTTGACCATTTTAACGTTGTTAATATGGAGAGACCGATTGGACTATTATCCAAAGAACCCCTCTGTATTGGCATAAGCGTTGCGAAGCATATATGCCAAAGGAAATTTAAGATGGAGTTATGCAAGGGCTATCCTGTTTACAGAATTGTGCCTTCAGTTCATCCTGTTCCTGGATGACTTGTATGGACGGATGTCTGACAAAGTATTTCCAGATGATCACGTATATTGATTTCTCCAACCGTACCAAGAGTGGAAGCGGAGAAGGAAATTTCTTTTAGCTAACACATAATGTATGGTTGAGGACGTCAATCGGTGATTTGATGGATTTGACGATGTGGCTTTCAAAGTGAATCTGGTGTGATGATAAAGCGTAGCTTCTAGCCTCATCAACCAGTAAATGACAGAAATCGGGCAGGCAGCATGGCTAATTCGTTCGCACCGAAGTAGGGTGTGTAATCAACTGATCTAGAGTTTCATTTATTTCCAAAAATCTATTGTTGATGCTGTCCCACTCGAGAACGGTTGCTGATCCCAACCGTTGGTGATGTACATTCGATACACTCAAGCGAAATGAGTGGTCGGTCATGTGTGGCCAGGTTGCAAGATGTTCTTGTTGAACACGGTGTATTCCTTCTAGAGATACACTAGCGAAAGGTGGTTCCATACCTTGTCATAGTTGGAAATCCATTACCCAATACGTGCTTGCAGTTTTGATTGTATACAATATATGTAGAACGTGAGATGAAAGCGTTTCTGCTAGATGATTATTATATTGTGGTTGATAGACATTATTATAATATCAAAAGGTTTTTTATATAAAGATAATTTGGATTCTCAAAAGGGAAAAACCCGTTCCGTTATACGGCGTGGTCTTATGAGATATCGATTACCTACTTGAACCGTTTTAAACTGTTTTACTCATACCAGTCCCATGGCTGACCCGGAGTTTATTTGTTTGTTTCCCTAAACTCTTAGGTGCCTAATTTTGTACGGGCAGTCAAGTAGTCGGGATTTACAGATATACTGGAAGAGCTTGGAGCAGGAGGCTTCAGGATTATATAACTAAAGTTATTTCCGTTGTGTTGTAAGTGTTGTACTTTGATAAATGATACGTATATTCAAGTACAGATTTGTATTTCAAAGTTATGTTATGAAATATATTTATTTGTTCCGCTGTGAGATTCGTGTTACTCTGATATTGTGTTATTCTTCTTCTTCTATTCTAAGTTTCTATCTTATCTTTCCTCATCCTCTAATTTCTTTCATTAATGACCGGTATTTTCGACCCTTGGATGTTCGATATGTGTTGTATATCGGGTAACCAAAGTCGTCAAAATCCCGGGTCATTACACTCTAGCAATGTCTCAAGACTCAGACGCTGGCGAGCCCTTGGATCCTCCAAGACCGGTCCACAAATACTTTAGTGGATTAGTTATGCCTGAACACACGTTTCCCGATCCTATTGAACCTATCAATTGGTCACTATCGACCAAAATAACCGAGGCCTCGTAATCCATTATCCACATAAGTAAAAATATCAGGGCTTGTAAACGCTGACACCACTCCTAGCTAGAAAGAAACGCATGCACTCCTTGGGTCCCTTGTCCCGTTTTTGACTCTTACAGGAGTGTGAGGCTCACGAAGTTACGCTATACACAAAGCTATGCCTAAACAGGCCGTGCTTTAATCATCAACCACAAGGGTCTGCTTTTCAATAAAAGCCTCGATCATTTGCATCTTGGCATGCCACATTGGCAATCCACGCCATGCGATCGATAACTACAAATATATACCCTGTGAAAACCCGTAACTTCCCCGTAAAGGAAAGCGTCGGATAGTTCGAGAACAAACCACAACAGAACGCATATAAAAGAACATTTCATTGTACATTACAACAATGCATCAGATTACAAGAATATACAGAGTATAAATGAATATTACACAGAAATATCAGAGATTTAAATTACATTTAAATACATAGCAGCGGAAAATAATACAATACACAACTAGAAGAGATATACGGATACAAAGCTTTCCGGATATCGTTCCAGCTGTAAACCAGGATCCTGTGAATATAAATCTGCAAAACCAAAACTACTAGCTGCCCGTGTCAAAATAGGGGCACCCAGAGTTTAGGCCAAAACAATAAACTCCAGGTCAGTCATAGGACTGGTGTGAGAACTAAAACAGTTATTAATCTTTATTTTAAATCATTAGGTAAATCAAGGGACCACGCCGTATAACACGGAACGGGTTTCCTCCCAAGAATACCAGTGCATAAGACAAACAGCGCAATGCTAAATAAAGAAAAATGAAGCTGTTATAAGACCCAGGTCCTATCACACAATGCAACGCAAGCCGGGGGATAGGGTTTTCCCTTATAACAGCCAAAGAATGCTTGATACGTTTAAAACAAATCATTTGATACTATTATAAGTGCATAGTGTATAAAACAACTTCAAATCATAAGTATCAATCATAGGCGGCATGAATGGCCCATAACACTATGTCGCCATATATAAGTTTACAATCAAAACCGCAAATGTCGTATTGGAAGTTGGGTTATCATTTATGGTATGAACCGAGGCTAGGGGCAAGATCCTCACTGATTCGAGACTGCCTAGCCCGAGTCTCAGGAACAGCCGCAACTGCCCCATGGATCCTCAGGGCCGGTCCACCGATGTGGATTATTATACCTGAGCACTACGTTTCGCCGCCCTTTGGGGCGTAAGCGAGCCAACTAAATGACTCCATCGGTTCGAGAACGACCGATCAATCCGAGGCGCCTCGCAACAGCAACAACAACATAAGTCAAACTCGTCAGGGCGTGTAAAACCACTGACGTCACTTTTAGCTAGGAGGAAACGTAGGCCCTCCCTGAGGTCCGTCTCCCGTTTTTGGTTCATACCGGGTGTGAAACCCGCGAAGTAAGCGTTACACAAAGCTACGCCACAAAGGCCGTGCTTCGATCATCACCACAAGACTTTGCTTTTCAACAGAAGCCTTGATCATTTGCCACTTAGGCATGCCACACAGGCAATTCACTCCATGCGATTGACATCCATCAATATATAACCCCTGAGCTCATACGTCTCAGAGAAGGGCGTTAAGCAAGAGAATAAATTCTCCGCCGCCAAGCAGATATATATTTAATAGAGATCAATCACACGGACTAAAATCCAATGTCAGACACACAGTCCATTTACAAGTCCGTTCTGGGTCCGAACGAAACCGGAGGCACCTAGTACCCCGCACATCCATCGATCTCCAAGTACGTCTGGACGATCACCAACTGTTTCCATCTTCTTGGGTGTACAGCCCAATCAATATCATCAGTTATCACCCAAACGACGTGAAGACCTCCGGTCTTCGACCACCGTCTTCATCTTCGACTTATCGTCGTATCAGTTATTCAGAATGGGATAAACCCGGTCTTTCCGAATAACTCGCGTATATTTTATAAAAGTGCTACACAAACACAACATACGCCTCATTCCAATTCATCAGTCACTAACCGCAAATTAATCAAGAGAATAGTTCCCCAAATATTAACCCCGAAGGCCGAAGCCAACATCAGATCAATATCCAGAAAACCATTCTGCTTGGCTAACCGACAGTTAGTTTCTAAATTTCACATTCATAGGGAAAGATTCCCATTAATTTTATCAAAGATAAATTCCTTGAATTTATTCTTTAATCTACTTTTGAATTTCGATTCAACTAGTCGGGATTTACGAAACTTACTGAAGTAATCATTTGTTTTAATTTCCCAATCCCAACCTATTCATCCCATGAAGTAAAACTGGTAATACTTCATACCTAACACCACGGTGTTATCGGTAAATTCAATTACCATTTCACGTTCAAATCTAATTAAAGATTTGACTATCGCCTGGAGCAAAACTGGTGATACTCCATTCTCGACCATTTCAATCTAATTAAAGATTCATTAAAACTCAACTTAGTTTTAATCGTTAACTGGGTTAAAGAATCCGTGTCATTTAAAAACACAGTTCACAATAAACCCAAAATCACCTTCATTAATTATCGGGTTAAAGAACGAGTGTTATTTAAAACACTGCCCACGATAAACCCAAAAATCAATATCAATTCAATTCCAATTAAATATTATTTAATTGGTACACTTCATTAAATCTAAATAAAAAGATTTAATCTTTTCTCAACTGGGTTCAAGAACAGTGTTAGTGAAGACACCATTCACGACAAACCCCAAATCACATTTGATATTCAATACAAGGCTCTGAATAGAAAATATATCGGCTTATATTCAATATCAAATTCTACGACTAACAAATGTCGTATTGGAAATAACGATATAAATATATATCTTTCAAATTTCCATAACAACACCTGTATAATCACGAATTCCAACATCGAAATATTCCGAAGACAATTTCGATTCAATTCCACTCCAATGCAATCATTGGATATTCTGGTTATTTTCAAAACCATTTCAAATCCAATTTATTTATTTAAAAATAAATAGAATTATATTTCTAGTTCAAAACTAGTTCATTTCGATAAAAATCTATTTTTATCTTTTCAAATATGGAGTTTTTCATCCCAATTCTTTCTAAATCATTTCTTATGATTTTACATAAGTTATTACTATTTTTAATAATTTTATCAAGGCCCGTACAGTCGATTTCCATCAATGGCCATCGTACTGCACTTACAGCGACCGTTTTCGAATTTGATGTGGACATAATTCCAAATCCAACCGTTAGATTTCTAATTTCTAGTATTCGTTAGAAAGCTCTTTTCGATACGAACCCAACGGTTCCGGTTTTAGGAGAATCCGACGGTCGGATCTCCCGTAATGTCCGTTTGAAATAAATGGTCGAAATTCGCGAACTGCCGTGGCGCGGCGCGTTCTATTCAGGCCATTATATTATATATAAAATATATATAATATATATTTCGTCGATTTCTATTTAAAACGAATTATATAAATAGTTTTAAATTCGTTTCAAAAGCAATTTCAACTTCCTTTTCAATTCAAATCAAAATTGAATTCTTATTTATAAATTCGTTTTAAAATTCATTTCTATTTGATTCAAATTTCAATTCAATTTGAATTCATTTCAATTCGCTTTCAATTCAATTTGAATTCGTTTTCAATTCAATTCATTTTGAAATCGTTTTCAATTCAATTCATTTCGAAATCGTTTTCAATTCAATTCATTTCGAAATCGTTTTCAAGTCAATTCATTTCGAAATCGTTTTCAATTCAATTCATTTCGAAATCGTTTTCAATTCAATTCATTTCGAAATCGTTTTCAATTCAATTCATTTCGAAATCGTTTTCAATTCAATTCATTTCGAAATCGTTTTCAATTCAATTCAATTCGAAATCGTTTTCAATTCAATTCAATTCGAAATCGTTTTCAATTCAATTCATTTCGAAATCGTTTTCAATTCAATTCATTTCGAAATCGTTTTCAATTCAATTCATTTCGAAATCGTTTTCAATTCAATTCATTTCGAAATCGTTTTCAATTCAATTCATTTCGAAATCGTTTTCAATTCAATTCATTTCGAAATCGTTTTCAATTCAATTCATTTCGAAATCGTTTTCAATTCAATTCATTTCGAAATCGTTTTCAATTCAATTCATTTCGAAATCGTTTTCAATTCAATTTATTTCGAAATCGTTTTCAATTCAATTCATTTCGAAATCGTTTTCAATTCAATTTATTTCGAAATCGTTTTCAATTCAATTCATTTCGAAATCGTTTTCAATTCAATTCATTTCGAAATCGTTTTCAATTCAATTTATTTCGAAATCGTTTTAAGTCGATATAAATATCGTTTACGTCAAAATGGCGTCAATCTAATCAACACGGCTTCATAAATTTCTATCTTCGAATATTCTATTTCAAATATTTCTTCTTCAAAATAGTTGTTATTATCAAAATATTTCGTTCAACACATGACCAATCTCAATGGATGAGTACTGTCAACACATGAACTTTTATTTTATAGTCTTCTTTATTTTTCAAATTGGAATGAGGCCCAATCAATTACCATATAAAGTTAATCATATGGATTTCATACAACACATGTATATAATAGCATTGAAAAATAATCAACCATCAACCAAAGTGCACTACACTGTATAAGCATCAAATATAGATATCTAACGCTTATAATAGCCTGTCAATCGATTGATCGACATATTTAATCAATCAGGATGAGTGAACTTCAAATTTCATCCCAACACCCGTGTGGGGTTTCAAGCAATCAAACACAGATTTTTATTCGTGCAGTTGGGCGATGTGTAAAGTTTATCGTCCCAATCAATGTCCTTTAAATAGGTGTACATAAACAAACCGTCTGGTTTGTAAATGAATATTTATTTATAAACATTCACGTTAAAAATTATATTTTTAACGATAAAACATTTTATTTCAACATATGAATTTCTATTCAATTCATTTATTCGATAAAAAGGATATTTTTATTTTTCTAACTTTTTTTAGAAAATTTCGGCGGCATAACGGCACGATACTAGAAACGGGACGAGGCCTAGCCTTATCCCCGGTCTAGTGAAGGCCCACGCCATTCACACATCAATCATATTCACCAAACAACCAAATTCAAATCAAATCATCAAACTAATCTATGCAACCAAACAAACAAGTCCATGGTCTGTGGACGATTGTGTCGGGTGCTACTAACACCGTCTGCATCCTAGTATATATATATAACTAGAAGAAGAAATTGAAAGGTGAGAAATTCTCACATATAGCTATCCAATCATCTTGACTCTTCATTTATAGAAGACTTCGCCAATCTCGCCTTTTGTCGCTTTCATTGCCCGTATTCACTACATATGTAAAAATCGAATTTTTACTACGCTATTCAATATATAAAAATCATATTTTTATTTCGAAGTTCAATATATAAAAATCATATTTTTATTTCGAAGTTCAATATATAAAAATCATATTTTTATTGCGATGCCATATAGATAAAAATTCCATTTCAAAAATATAGACTTCGCCTTTTCTAATAAAAAGTTTTCGCCTTTTCTAATAAAAAGTTTTCCCCTTTTCTAATAAAAAGTTTTCCTCTTTTCTAATAAAAAGTTTTCCTCTTTTCTAATAAAGATCAAATCTTTTTCCTTTTAAAGTTAAAACCTTTTCCTTTTTAAAGTTAAAACCTTTTTCTATTTCAAAGTTTAAACCTTTTTCCTATTTTAAACCTTAAAATAAAATCAGTTTTTATTTTCTTTATAAATCAGTTTTTAAATCCTTTATAAATCAGTTTTTAAAATTCCTTTATAAATCAGTTTTTAAAATTCCTTTATAAATCAGTTTTTAAAATTCTTTTTTTTTTCTTTATGGTACTAATTAATTTATATAAATAAAGAAACAAAAATAAACTAATTAAAACTTACAGTGGAAATCGAAAAAGTGGGGGTTTCTTCACGTCGAAGGGGGAGAAAACGGAACGGAGGTGGCTAGGGGGAGGGGAGGCTCGGCGGCGCTGGGGGATATCGAAGGGGTTGCATCGGTTATGGGTGGCGGTGACATCAGGGAGGAGAGGAGGGAGAGTACGAGAGGAGGGAGGAGTGGATCGGAGGGCGATGCGGCCTCTTATTGGGCGACGGCGAGGTCATCGGAGGGGGGGGGGGGGGGCGACGAGGGGAGACAGCGGGTTTTTTTTTTTTATTCTCTGTAAAATGAAATTCGATCGGGGGGGCAGAGATAAAGAAAGAGGGGTTTTTTTATTTGTTTTAATTATTTAATTATTTAATTTTCTAAAAAGTTGACTTTTACATACGACCCCTGAACGAGGTCCACCGCCTGTCGTCCATAGCGTTTTACCCCCGTTCCGAACACAATGGGATATGCCACGTAGGACAATTCAATCGTTTCGATCAGTTTCCGTTAAATTTACATTTAAATCATTTTATTGAATTTTAAACGTACATTTCAATTTACCGGGGTCACATACTAACTCTAAAAATTCTGAAAAAATATTTTCTAGCTTCGTATTGACGATACGGTCCTAACAAAACTAGTTTCGTCGAATTCTGAGATCGTTTGAAAAATGGCCAATTTCCAGTCGATTAAAATCAACTGAAACTGGTCAAACACGTTTTCCTTTGCCACGCTCACATATTGATTCGAAAAATTATGAAATTTGAAACCTAGCAATAATTTGACATCACGGACCCAACAAAACTGGTTTCGTCGAAATCCGATGTCGTTTGCAAAATGTCCATTTTTAAGGGCCTGAATTCCTTAGCGACTATTCAGAATTTTCAACTGGACATATCTTTTGATTCCCGCCACGAACTTTTGATTTTTTGGATTCGTTGGAAAGATATTCACTATTAGATTCCATTATTTTTGGTTTCACTAAAATCCGGATTGTTTTGCACCCGGTACATTCAATTGAAGTTTGAAATCGAATTATCGAACTACCGCGCCATTTTCAATTCTATTTATAATTATATATAATTATTTATATTCTAACGACGACGTATATAATATATACGATCGAATTATATTCAAAATAAATTTCTCGTCGATATTATTTAAAATAATTCGTTTTAAATAATCAAAATTCGCTTAAATTGCCAAAATAAAAATTTCAAACTGGCTCGCATTTTACGGGTTGTTACAATCTCCCCCACTTAAAACTTTTCGTCCCCGAAAAGGAACAAAGTCGAAAGTGGTTTGATTAATCAACTCTACGTTCGATCTGGCTTCCATTCTCCAACTCTTTAGTTTCTGAGAATTTCCCAAAATTTCAAAAATTTGGCTAACACCCTAAATTTTCGAAAAATTTCGCCATAACCTCCCCTGCACCGGGAGCATCGGGGAATTTCAAATAGCTTCCCCGGTCCTTCGGATCTCAAAAAGAAAAAGAAAAAGAAAAATCCAAGCGGCTAGCCAATAGGCTCACAAAATCATCATCACCCAAACAAAACAGGAAATTATGTAGTAAACATGTACCTATTTGTCGGGAAAACAAATTTTATTCTCTGGCTCTAGCCTCCTTGCTATGACCTGTTCAATGTAAGTATATGTATATGCAAACAAATGCGACCAATTTTCAATATAATTCAATATTTGGTTCAATTAGGCTAAATGGTTAAAATTTAGCAAACAAATAAACAAACAACACAAACATCAATCAATTAGTGAATTAGATTATCAAATTCATAATTTTGATACATATACTGAAAATCTTGTTTTGATGCCAAATCACAACAATAGGCCCTATCTAATTTTGGTTCTCACACCAGTCAATAGGAAATATATAGATATTACACGTTCGTCACTCGAATATAAATTCCAATGATGGAGCTCCATCATCAAAATCACCTCCGGGCGATTAGAGTGTAATTCTATATCTATCCAGTATATTAAAACTTCAAATACACGTTTGCAAGGCGTATATGCAAAATCTTTATATATTGGATTGTCCTAATCAATATAAAATAAATAATCAAATACGAATAGTTGATTTAAATTTTCAAAACAAAAATTGTTTTCACTTTAAAAATATACTCTTCACACTCGTTCAAGGATACTACTGATCCCATCTCTAACGAGTCATTCCCATCGGATGTTACTAATCCAATATCTGATGAATTCTTTCGTATGTTTCTAATGTGTCTTGTTCTCTAGCTTTGTAAACCAAAGCTCTGATACCAACTGTGAAAACCCGTAACTTCCCCGTAAAGGAAAGCGTCGGATAGTTCGAGAACAAACCACAACAGAACGCATATAAAAGAATATTTCATTGTATTTTACAACAATGCATCAGATTACAAGAATATACAGAGTATAAATGAATATTACACATAAATATCAGAGATTTAAATTACATTTAAATACATAGCAGCGGAAAATAATACAATACACAACTAGAAGAGATATACGGATACAAAGCTTTCCGGATATCGTTCCAGCTGTAAACCAGGATCCTGTGAATATAAATCTGCAAAACCAAAACTACTAGCTGCCCGTGTCAAAATAGGGGCACCCAGAGTTTAGGTCAAAACAATAAACTCCAGGTCAGTCATGGGACTGGTGTGAGAACTAAAACAGTTATTAATATTTATTTTAAATCATTAGGTAAATCAAGGGACCACGCCGTATAACACGGAACGGGTTTCCTCCCAAGAATACCAGTGCATGAGACAAACAGCGCAATGCTAAATAAAGAAAAATGAAGCTGTTATAAGACCCAGGTCCTATCACACAATGCAACGCAAGCCGGGGGATAGGGTTTTCCCTTATAACAGCCAAAGAATGCTTGATACGTTTAAAACAAATCATTTGATACTATTATAAGTGCATAGTGTATAAAACAACTTCAAATCATAAGTATCAATCATAAGCGGCATGAATGGCCCATAACACTATGTCGCCATATATAAGTTTACAATCAAAACCGCAAATGTCGTATTGGAAGTTGGGTTATCATTTATGGTATGAACCAAGGCTAGGGGCAAGATCCTCACTGATTCGAGACTGCCTAGCCCGAGTCTCAGGAACAGCCGCAACTGCCCCATGGATCCTCAGGGCCGGTCCACCGATGTGGATTATTATACCTGAGCACTACGTTTCGCCGCCCTTTGGGGCGTAAGCGAGCCAACTAAATGACTCCATCGGTTCGAGAACGACCGATCAGTCCGAGGCGCCTCGCAACAGCAACAACAACATAAGTCAAACTTGTCAGGGCGTGTAAAACCACTGACGCCACTTTTAGCTAGGAGGAATCATAGGCCCTCCCTGAGGTCCGTCTCCCGTTTTTGGTTCATACCGGGTGTGAAACTCGCGAAGTAAGCGTTACACAAAGCTACGCCACAAAGGCCGTGCTTCGATCATCACCACAAGACTTTGCTTTTCAACAGAAGCCTTGATCATTTGCCACTTAGGCATGCCACACAGGCAATTCACTCCATGCGATTGATGTCCATCAATATATAACCCCTGAGCTCGTACGTCTCAGAGAAGGGCGTTAAGCAAGAGAATAAATTCTTCGCCGCCAAACAGATATATATTTAATAGAGATCAATCACACGGACTAAAATCCAATGTCAGACACACAGTCCATTTACAAGTCCGTTCTGGGTCCGAACGAAACCGGAGGCACCTAGTACCCCGCACATCCATCGATCTCCAAGTACGTCTGGACGATCACCAACTGTTTCCATCTTCTTGGGTGTACAGCCCAATCAAGATCATCAGTTATCACCCAAACGACGTGAAGACCTCCGGTCTTCGACCACTGTCTTCATCTTCGACTTATCGTCGTATCAGTTATTCAGAATGGGATAAACCCGGTCTTTCCGAATAACTCGCGTATATTTTATAAAAGTGCTACACAAACACAACATACGCCTCATTCCAATTCATCAGTCACTAACCGCAAATTAATCAAGAGAATAGTTCCCCAAATATTAACCCCGAAGGCCGAAGCCAACATCAGATCAATATCCAGAAAACCATTCTGCTTGGCTAACCGACAGTTAGTTTCTAAATTTCACATTCATAGGGAAAGATTCCCATTAATTTTATCAAAGATAAATTCCTTGAATTTATTCTTTAATCTACTTTTGAATTTCGATTCAACTAGTCGGGATTTACGAAACTTACTGAAGTAATCATTTGTTTTAATTTCCCAATCCCAACCTATTCATCCCATGAAGTAAAACTGGTAATACTTCATACCTAACACCACGGTGTTATCGGTAAATTCAATTACCATTTCACGTTCAAATCTAATTAAAGATTTGACTATCGCCTGGAGCAAAACTGGTGATACTCCATTCTCGACCATTTCAATCTAATTAAAGATTCATTAAAATTCAACTTAGTTTTAATCGTTAACTGGGTTAAAGAATCCGTGTCATTTAAAAACACAGTTCACAATAAACCCAAAATCACCTTCATTAATTATCGGGTTAAAGAACGAGTGTTATTTAAAACACTGCCCACGATAAACCCAAAAATCAATATCAATTCAATTCCAATTAAATATTATTTAATTGGTACACTTCATTAAATCTAAATAAAAAGATTTAATCTTTTCTCAAATGGGTTCAAGAACAGTGTTAGTGAAGACACCATTCACGACAAACCCCAAATCACATTTGATATTCAATACAAGGCTCTGAATAGAAAATATATCGGCTTATATTCAATATCAAATTCTACGACTAACAAATGTCGTATTGAAAATAACGATATAAATATATATCTTTCAAATTTCCATAACAACACCTGTATAATCACGAATTCCAACATCGAAATATTCCGAAGACAATTTCGATTCAATTCCACTCCAATGCAATCATTGGATATTCTGGTTATTTTCAAAACCATTTCAAATCCAATTTATTTATTTAAAAATAAATAGAATTATATTTCTAGTTCAAAACTAGTTCATTTCGATAAAAATCTATTTTTATCTTTTCAAATATGGAGTTTTTCATCCCAATTCTTTCTAAATCATTTCTTATGATTTTACATAAATTATTACTATTTTTAATAATTTTATCAAGGCCCGTACAGTCGATTTCCATCAATGGCCATCGAACTGCACTTATAGCGACCTTTTTCGAATTTGATTTGGACATAATTCCAAATCCAACCGTTAGATATCTAATTTCTACTATTCGTTAGAAATCTCTTTTCGATACGAACCCAACGGTTCCGGTTTTAGGAGAATCCGACAGTCGAATCTCCCGTAATGTCCGTTTGAAATAAATGGTCGAAATTCGCGAACTGCCGCGGCGCGGCGCGTTCTATTCAGGCCATTATATTATATATAAAATATATATAATATATATTTCGTCGATTTCTATTTAAAACGAATTATATAAATAGTTTTAAATTCGTTTCAAAAGCAATTTCAACTTCCTTTTCAATTCAAATCAAAATTGAATTCTTCTTTATAAATTCGTTTTAAAATTCATTTCTATTTGATTCAAATTTCAATTCAATTTGAATTCATTTCTATTTGATTCAAATTTCAATTCAATTTGAATTCGTTTTCAATTCAATTCATTTTTAAATCGTTTTCAATTCAATTCATTTCGAAATCGTTTTCAATTCAATTCATTTCGAAATCGTTTTCAAGTCAATTCATTTTGAAATCGTTTTCAATTCAATTCATTTCGAAATCGTTTTCAATTCAATTCATTTCGAAATCGTTTTCAATTCAATTTATTTCAAAATCGTTTTCAATTCAATTCATGTCGAAATCGTTTTCAATTCAATTCATTTCGAAATCGTTTTCAATTCAATTCATTTCGAAATCGTTTTCAATTCAATTCATTTCGAAATCGTTTTCAATTCAATTCATTTCGAAATCGTTTTCAATTCAATTCATTTCGAAATCGTTTTCAATTCAATTTATTTCGAAATCGTTTTCAATTCAATTCATTTCGAAATCGTTTTCAATTCAATTTATTTCGAAATCTTTTTCAATTCAATTTATTTCGAAATCGTTTTCAATTCATTTCGAAATCGTTTTCAATTCAATTTATTTCGAAATCGTTTTCAATTCAATTCATTTCGAAATCGTTTTCAATTCAATTCATTTCGAAATCGTTTTCAATTCAATTTATTTCGAAATCGTTTTAAGTCGATATAAATATCGTTTACGTTAAAATGGCGTCAATCTAATCAACACGGCTTCATAAATTTCTATCTTCGAATATTCTATTTCAAATATTTCTTCTTCAAAATAGTTGTTATTATCAAAATATTTCGTTCAACACATGACCAATCTCAATGGATGAGTACTGTCAACACATGAACTTTTATTTTATAGTCTTCTTTATTTTTCAAATTGGAATGAGGCCCAATCAATTACCATATAAAGTTAATCATATGGATTTCATACAACACATGTATATAATAGCATTGAAAAATAATCAACCATCAACCAAAGTGCACTACACTGTATAAGCATCAAATATAGATATCTAACGCTTATAACAGCCTGTCAATTGATCGATCGACATATTTAATCAATCAGGATGAGTGAACTTCAAATTTCATCCCAACACCCGTGTGGGGTTTCAAGCAATCAAACACAGATTTTTATTCGTGCAGTTGGGCGATGTGTAAAGTTTATCGTCCCAATCAATGTCCTTCAAATAGGTGTACATAAACAAACCGTCTGGTTTGTAAATGAATATTTATTTATTCACATTCACGTTAAAAATTATATTTTTAATGATAAAACATTTTATTTCAACATATGAATTTCTATTCAATTCATTTATTCGATAAAAAGGATATTTTTATTTTTCTAACTTTTTTTAGAAAATTTCGGCGGCATAACGGCACGATACTAGAAACGGGACGAGGCCTAGCCTTATCCCCGGTCTAGTGAAGGCCCACGCCATTCACACATCAATCATATTCACCAAACAACCAAATTCAAATCAAATCATCAAACTAATCTATGCAACCAAACAAACAAGTCCATGGTCTGTGGACGATTGTGTCGGGTGCTACTAAGCACCGTCTGCATCCTAGTATATATATAACTAGAAGAAGAAATTGAAAGGTGAGAAATTCTCACATATAGCTATCCAATCATCTTGACTCTTCATTTATAGAAGACTTCGCCAATCTCGCCTTTTGTCGCTTTCATTGCCTGTATTCACTACATATGTAAAAATCGAATTTTTACTACGCTATTCAATATATAAAAATCATATTTTTATTTCGAAGTTCAATATACAAAAATCATATTTTTATTTCGAAGTTCAATATATAAAAATCATATTTTTATTGCGATGCCATATAGATAAAAATTCCATTTCAAAAATATAGACTTCGCCTTTTCTAATAAAAAGTTTTCGCCTTTTCTAATAAAAAGTTTTCCCCTTTTCTAATAAAAAGTTTTCCTCTTTTCTAATAAAAAGTTTTCCTCTTTTCTAATAAAGATCAAATCTTTTTCCTTTTAAAGTTAAAACCTTTTCCTTTTTAAAGTTAAAACCTTTTTCTATTTCAAAGTTTAAACCTTTTTCCTATTTTAAACCTTAAAATAAAATCAGTTTTTATTTTCTTTATAAATCAGTTTTTAAATCCTTTATAAATCAGTTTTTAAAATTCCTTTATAAATCAGTTTTTAAAATTCCTTTATAAATCAGTTTTTAAAATTCTTTTTTTTTCTTTATGGGACTAATTAATTTATATAAATAAAGAAACAAAAATAAACTAATTAAAACTTACAGTGGAAATCGAAAAAGTGGGGGTTTCTTCACGTCGAAGGGGGAGAAAACGGAACGGAGGTGGCTAGGGGGAGGGGAGGGGAGGCGGCGCTGGGGGATATCGAAGGGGTTGCATCGGTTATGGGTGGCGGTGACATCAGGGAGGAGAGGAGGGAGAGTACGAGAGGAGGGAGGGGTGGATCGGAGGGCGAGGCGGCCTCTTATTGGGCGACGGCGAGGTCATCGGAGGGGGGCGACGAGGGGAGACAGCGGGTTTTTTTTTTTTATTCTCTGTAAAATGAAATTCGATCGGGGGGGGGGGGGGGCAGAGATAAAGAAAGAGGGGGTTTTTTTTATTTGTTTTAATTATTTAATTTTCTAAAAAGTTGACTTTTACATACGACCCCTGAACGAGGTCCACCGCCTGTCGTCCATAGCGTTTTACCCCCGTTCCGAACACAATGGGATATGCCACGTAGGACAATTCAATCGTTTCGATCAGTTTCCGTTAAATTTACATTTAAATCATTTTATTGAATTTTAAACGTACATTTCAATTTACCGGGGTCACATACTAACTCTAAAAATTCTGAAAAAATATTTTCTAGCTTCGTATTGACGATACGGTCCTAACAAAACTAGTTTCGTCGAATTCTGAGATCGTTTGAAAAATGGCCAATTTCCAGTCGATTAAAATCAACTCGAACTGGTCAAACACGTTTTCCTTTGCCACGCTCACATATTGATTCGAAAAATTATGAAATTTGAAACCTAGCAATAATTTGACATCACGGACCCAACAAAACTGGTTTCGTCGAAATCCGAGGTCGTTTGCAAAATGTCCATTTTTAAGGGCCTGAATTCCATAGCGACTATTCAGAATTTTCAACTGGACATATCTTTTGATTCCCGCCACGAACTTTTGATTTTTTGGATTCGTTGGAAAGATATTCACTATTAGATTCCATTATTTTTGGTTTCACTAAAATCCGGATTGTTTTGCACCCGGTACATTCAATTGAAGTTTGAAATCGAATTATCGAACTACCGCGCCATTTTCAATTCTATTTATAATTATATATAATTATTTATATTCTAACGACGTCGTATATAATATATACGATCGAATTATATTCAAAATAAATTTCTCATCGATATTATTTAAAATAATTCGTTTTAAATAATCAAAATTCGCTTAAATTGCCAAAATAAAAATTACAAACTGGCTCGCATTTTACGGGTTGTTACATACCCTCTGATCTTTGTGCATCTCAGAGAAGGTTATTAAGCAAGAGAATAAATTCTCCGCCACCAAACTGATATATATTAAATAGAAATCAATTTACATGGAATGAAATCCAATGTCAGACACACATACATTTACAAGTCCGTTCTGGGTCTGAACGAAACCGGACACACCTTATTCCTCGTCCCGTATGTCCAATACGGAAGAGAGGTTCTCGCATATCTGGACAATCAACAAGTACGTCCGAATAACTGCCACTTTAACCCTTTACTGGGAGCTACACAATGCCGGTCTTCAATCACCGTCTTCAATACCTTTGACTTTAATCGTCGTAGTAATTATTCAGAATGGGTTAAACCCGGTCTTTTCGAATAACTCGCGTATTTTATTATAATAAAAAGTGCTATAAAGACACATCATATGCCTCATTCCAATTCAGAATATTCTTTTAATAAAATATTCATATTATTAGGGAAAGATTCCCATCAATTTTATCAAAGATAAATTCTTTTAAATTTATTCTTTAATCTTATTTTTAAAGATTCATTAAAACTCCAATTTGATTTTAATATCAAAATCATTACTTTATTATTGTTCCACTTTTAAGAACTTAATCTTGTCTTTAACTGGGTTAAAGAACCAGTGTCATTTAAAACACAGTTCATGATAAACCCAAAATCAACTTCCATTAAATATGTAATTTTCACAAAATCAAATCAATATATAATTGATATAAATTTTCGTATTAGACTAATAATATAAATGGAATAACGACAAAGCCTTTTAATTCCATATATAGTAACAGTCTTTTTTTACAGAAGCCTATCTCGATTATTATCAAATTGAATTTCCACTCAATTCCAATTTAATAGATTAAATTGGAGAACTTAGCTTTGGAAAATTTCTTTTAAATCTTAATAAGAGATTTATAAATTCCAAAATATATTTTCACTGTTAATTGGGTTAAAGAACAAATGTCGTTTAAAACACAGTTCACGATAAACCCAATTCTCATTTCAGTTTATTCCCATTACTAAATATAATTGGAATCTCTAATAATCTTAATTAAAAGATTTATTCTTTTCATACAGGGTTTAAGAACAGTGTTATTTAAGACACCATCCACGACAACCCAAAATCCAATTCTTTTATTTTATACCAATTAAATATTAATTAATTAGAAGACTTCATTAAATCTTAATTTAAAAGATTTATCCTAGTTAATAACTAGTTCATTTCGATAAAAATATATTTATATCTTTTTTGTCCATCCAAAAATGGACATAGAAATCATCTTTTTATTCTTCGTTGAATATTATTTTAAAATATTCATTATTTAAAAATATTCTTTATATAAAAAGATTCTTTATGTAAAAAATATTCTTTATATTACAATGTTCTTTATTTTAAAATATTCTTTATTTAAAAGATATTCTAAATCGGAATGCGACTCAATCATTTACCATATAATTTCGGTTGTATGGATTTCATACATCGTATGTATACGACAATAATGATAAATAATCATTCAACAATCCATTCACATCCAGAGTGAAATCCACAACTGTGTGAGCATTAAAAATGAATAAATAACACTCATCGCAGCCTGTTAATCCATCGATTTACATACAACTAAATATTGGAACATGTGTATGTCAATTACCATCCCAATACCCGTGTGGGGTTTTCAGCCAACAACAGTTCATCTAAATAAATAATTGTTTAATGAATTTAACCAATTTTAATTCCACTAACATGTTGATGAAAATGAACAAAACATGTTATTATATTCCTAATGCCAAATAAAAATGTATTTTACTCGCATAATTTCCCTATATGTTTCTAATGTCTAATAAAATGTAATTTAATTACATTTCATTATTGCTGATGACAAATGAAAAGAAAATTTTCATTTTCCCTTATTTGTATGCAAATTTCTATTTTAAACTTTAACAAATAAAAATAAATATTTTATTTGTATATGGTTTCAATGTATAACCTAACACATAAAAATGTTCATCTTAAATTGCATACCAATTCTAATGTATACATTAACACATAAAAATGTCACTTTAACTTACATACAAATTCCAATGTGTGTTGTAACAATACAAATGATTTTTTATTTAACATACAAATTCTAAA
Source organism: Allium sativum (assembly GCA_030737875.1). Lineage (NCBI taxonomy): Eukaryota > Viridiplantae > Streptophyta > Magnoliopsida > Asparagales > Amaryllidaceae > Allium > Allium sativum. Next base: position 188,154,498 of record CM060913.1, read on the forward strand.
GTATGTTTTGCAAATAAAGTTGATTCTTATATTTGCATACAAATTATATTTCAAAAAAATGTATAAAAAGTTATATATCCATTTTGTTGACAATTCTATTTTAACAAAATGAATATTTTTGTTGTAACATAAACCTATTTAACAAAAATGCTATTTGTGTTTAACTCTTTTATTTAACCAAAAATATATTTTTTCTTTTCAACCGTCTTATTTTGACAAAATGTACATTTTTGTTTCAACTAATACATTTTGACAAAAATGTTCCTTTCACCTCAGCTATTTGGTCTCAACAAATATGATGTATTTGTTTCAACCAATCTTTTTTGATAAAAATGTATATTTCTAATTCAACTATTCTAATTTGCCAAAAAAGTTCATTTTCATTTCAACAATTATATTTTGACAAAAAGGCAAATTTTGTTTCAACTATTACATTTGACAAAAGTGACAAATTTGGTTTCAACTATTATAATTCGATAAAAGTGACAAATTTGGTTTCAACTTTTATAACTTGATAAAAGTGACAATTTTAGTTTCAACTTTTATAATTTGATAAACGTGACAATTTTAGTTTCAACTTTTATAATTTGATTAAAGTGACAATTTCAAGTTTTATAATTTGATAAAATTGACAATTTTAGTTTTATATTTTATAATTTGATAAAAGTGACAATTTTAGTTTCAACTTTTATTATTTGATAAAAGTGACAATTTTAGTTTCAACTTTTATAATTTGATAAAAGTGACAATTTTAGTTTCAACTTTTATAATTTAATAAAATTGACAATTTTAGTTTCAACTTTTATAATTTGATAAAACTGGTTCTTTCATTTTTGTTTGTTGACAAAAATGTAATTTTTGCTTTGACACAAACCTACTTTTGCGAAAATGTCATTTTTGTTTTAAATATTTTACTTCAACAAAAATGTTCATTTTTATTTTGACAATTTTATTTAAGAAAAAAATATATATTTTTGTTTCACCCATTTCATTACAACAAAAATGGTCTACTTGTATCAACAATTTGGTTTCAACAAAAAATGGTATTTTTGTTATAACTCAAATCTCCTTAACAAAAATGTTATTTTTGTTTTTACTCTTAGCTAATTAATAAAAATGTAATTTTTGTTGTCCCACCTTTTTATTTAAAACTAAACAACATTAAAAGTGTAATTTTTTTAATGTTCGATCTTTTTATTGAAAACAATGCGAAATAAAAATTTGATCTTTCATGTTACTTCTTTTTTATTTAAACAAAGTGAAAATATAAATATGATCTTTAATATCTAATCTTTTCATTCCAATAAAATTACTGTAAAAATATATTCTTTAATAAGAAATCTTTTATTGCGACCGAAATGAAAATAAAAACATATCTTCCTATTTTACTCTTTTTATTGTAACAATAAAAATATATCTTTTCATTCTACTTCTTTTATTTTTTGTTGAACAAAGTGACAACAAAGATGAAATCTTTTATTATAATCATTTTATTGTAATCTTTTTATTATAATCTTTTTATTATAATCCTTTTTATTTTAATGAAAACAAATTTTTGACAAAAACCATGTTTAGTGTAAACGATTGAAATGAATACTTTTATTGCTAATCTAATTCTAAAAAAACCTTGTTTAATCTAAATAAACATTTCTAATAAAAATGACATGTTTAATCTAAATAAACATTTCTAATAAAAATGACCAATTTTGATTAATATAACACATAATTAACAAATGAATATTTTTATTCTAAACTAAAAGAGATAAAGACAATATTTTAACGAACAACATATATTTTGATCAACAATTCATCATAACCAAAGTAAATCAATCTCAATATTTCACAACGCCTATATGTGTTTTATATGGCGTATATCATATCACAATCAAATTCAATTATATATATATATACATATTTTAATTTAAATCTAGAAATCTCACATTGGTATTTTTGTCTGAATACAACGTGCCCTGTTTTCAGCTATAGACAGTTCCATGTTGTAGATTTGGTTTCTGCGAATCCAACGCATCCGGTTTTGCAAATTTCTGATTCAATTTGCAAAAGAAATGAAGTTTTAAAGTTTAATTTCTTAACTAAATCATTAGTAGTTAATTAATCAACTTAATTAGCCTAATCCCCACCATTAATACATTCTCCTTCTTCGTTAACTCCTTTGGAACCAGAACCCATCATCGCGGAAAAGGAATCGGCTACCGCACCTTCGAACTTTGACCGGAGTTCGATCAACTCCCTCCAAGGCGATGCCCTCGGCGAGCTACACCACCGCCAGCGATGGTGTCCAACTCGCAGCCCTCCTTTGCCTCGATCTGCGTGCGAACGGAGCACATTCGTGCTCTGATTCCGAGCCCAACATCCCTCCAACACCGATCATACCCACATCATCTTGAAGAACTCTCCTCTCTCTTGAATTCTCGCTTTGATTTCATCTTTTAATATGCTTTAGATTTAGAGAGATTAGGGATTTCATTTCGGAGCACGGTGGCCATTAGTTTAGAGAACGGCGGCTGGTTTAGATAGGAATTAGGTTTAGGTTTTGATTTTTAGTTCCTATTCATAATAAAATAATATTAAATTTCTAGTTTAAGTCCATCAACCCTTTTCAGCTCCAATTTCAGCCCAACGAAAGTTGTTCCTACCCAAATGCCCCCTTTCAGGACACAATGGGCTAAGCCCGTGGGCCCAATCGATCATTTTTAGTGTGTTTTCTTTAATTTAAAATATAATTCATTTATTTGTTTAATTTGATCGTACATTTAAATTCATCGGGGCCACATACGGACTCCGAAAATTCCCAAAAAATAAATCTAGCTATGTTTTGACGATACGGTCCTAACAAAATTAATTTCATCGAATTTGGGGACCGTTTGAAAAATGGCCATTTTCTGGTCGATCAAATTTGACTGAAATTGACAAAACACGTTTTCTTTTGCCACGCTCACATATTAATTCTAAAAATTATGAAAATTGGAATCTAGCAATAATTTGACATTCCAGATCCAACAAAAGTGGTTTCATTGAAAACGGAGGTCATTTGCAAGTTGGCTATTTTTAATATATATATATATATATATATATATATATATATATATATATACCAGTATGGAGGCACGTCCGATGGACGTGTGCATAGATTAATTTGACCATAAATGAATTAGATAGAGTATGGCACAGTGTATATTAGGTCGGCAAGCATTGGTCTGAAGTTGTGGTTTGGTGAAGTAGTAAATAAGTATAAGTACGTATGCAATATTTTAAATCCGCAGGGTACTCAGTGGGACCTGCGAAATGATTGTATGCATTGGAACCGTAAATATGTGAAGTTTATTTGGGTATTATAAACACTAGCTGAATAAGAAGGAAAGCCAAGGAAAAGACAATACGCATTCGTGGCTGGCGGGTGAGTAAACATTGTTTTGTCAGCCTGCTGTATGTACGATCTGGATCAAAGGTTTAACTTAATGAAGGGAAACTGACGTTGGAAACCATGTTAGTTATTATTGTCAGTGTAACAAATCATAACTTGCTCGGTTTTTTTGTATAAAATTAATAATAACTGTAGCATGCATAATAAGCGTTTCCATCACCTTCAGACTTGATTAATGCTTGATGTAATAACCCAAAAATCTGGGCCAGTTTAAAATTTTTATTTTGGCACTTTTAGCGAATTTTGAATATTTAAAATGAATTATTTTAAATAATATCGACGAGAAATTTATTTTGAATATAATTCGAACGTATATATTATATACGCCGTCGTTATAATATAAATATTTATATATAATTATAAATAGAATTGAAAATGGCGCGGTAGTTCGATAATTCGATTTCAAACTTCAATTGAATGTACCGGGTGCAAAACAATCCGAATTTTAGTGAAACCAAAAATAATAGGATCTAATTGAGAATATCTTTCCAACGAATCCGAAAAATCAAAATTTCATAGCGGGAATCAAAAGATATGCCCAGTTGAAAATTCTGAATAGTCGCTATGGAATTCAGGCCCTTAAAAATGGGAATTTTGCAAACGACCTCGGATTTCGGCGAAACCACTTTTGTTGGATCCGTGATGTCAAATTATTGCTAGATTCCAAATTTCATAATTTTTCGAATCAATATGTGAGCGTGGCAAAGGAAAATGCGTTTGACCTGTTTCAATTGAATTTAATCGACTGGAAAATGGCCATTTTTCCAACGGTCTCAGAATTCGACGAAACTAGTTTTGTTAGGACCGTATCATCAATACGAAGCTAGAAAATATTTTTCTGGAATTTTTCTAGTTAGTATGTGACCCCAGTAAATTGAAATGCGTGTTCGAATTCAATATATAGAGTTATACGTTGATTTTGACGAAAACTGATTGAAACGATCGAATCAGCCAACGATACATATCCCATTGTGTTCAGAATGGGGGTAAAACGCTATGGATGACAGGCGGTGTGTAACAACCCGGAATTTTGGGGCTAATTTAAAATTTTTATTTTGGAAATTTTAATGGATTTTAATATTTAAAATAATTTATTTTAAATAATAACGACTAAAAATTTAATTTAAAACAAATAAATTTAATTTAATTATAAAAGGAGTTTAAAACAGCGCTGCAGTTCGAAAATTCGATTTCAAACTTTGACTGAGTGTACAGGATTCATTTTAAATCAGAATTGAACGAAACCAGAAATATTTAAATCTGTTTAATCACGTCTTTCTAACGAATCTGAAAAAACTGAAATTTCATTTTGAAAATCAAAAGTTATGTCCAGTTCAAAATTTAGAAAAGTCGCTGTAGAATTTATATATATATATATATTAATATAATATATGGCCCTTAAAAATAGCCATTTTACAAACTACCTCGGTTTTCGACGAAAGCACTTTTGTTGGAACCGGAATGTTGAATTATTGCTAAGTATAATTTTCTAGAATTTTTCGAATTAATATGTGAGCGTGGCGGAGGAAAACGTGTTTTGACTGTTTCATTCAAATTTAATCGACTTGAAAATGGCCATTTTTCAAACAGTCTCAGAATTCGACGAAATTAGTCTCGTTAGAACCGTATCGTCAAAACATAACTAGAAATATTTTTTCTGTAATTTTTAGAGGTCATATGTGGCCCCAGTAATTTAAAATGTACGTTTAAATTTAATAATTAAATGATTTATAATTAAATGATTTATAATTAAATTTAAAAAAAACATATCGTAACAGCCAAACTGGGTTACGAAACATATTCCATTGTGTCCGGGACGGGGGTTATTAGCTAGGGGCGACACTTGTTGGGTTTGATTTGAAGTCTGTAGAAACATACATATTAATTTGAAAATAAAATAAAATACGCTAGAAATACTATATATATACCCCAAGTACACCGTATACTTCCAAACCCTAACTCAAATACTCAGCCGTCGTTCTTCAGAAATAAATGGCCATCGAGCTCCGGTTTTCATCCCTCTTTTTCTACAAATCCACTCATCAATTCGAAGGTCCTGTAATGGCAAAATCAATCAGCATCTCGAGCTCTTTAAAGTGAGTTGTGACGATCCCAAAACCCCGTGACACGGTGTTAAGGATAATCATTGGAATATAACACATTAATCATCATTAGCAGATCACAGATAATAGCATAAACAGAAAATAGAATAATTTACACACATATGACAGCGGAATCATATGGATAACATCACATCAGAGAAGCACAGTACAGGATACAACTTAGTGCATAATGATACTGAAACACCCCACCTCCGTTAGGGTCACTCTCAAAGGGAATGCCCTAATTTTGGTGGAGGTTTATAAGTACAAGTCACAGATATACAAGACAGATATAAGAACACATATTTGTAAACAGCGGAAGAACAACAAACTTTTATTTCATAAAGTCAAATACGTGTTACAACAACATCCTTTCCAAAAACATAACATAACACTTTCATAATCTGTCTTGAGTACATTATTAAAGAAGCATAAATAAAACATAGATAAACTGCAAAAGCCCCAGAGTGGATTGTCCAAAGCCATAGTTTAAAACAGGAAAGTCCAAGCAATACATTTCTCTTCTTCAAGCTGGATGTTGAGGTAGGTCAAGCTGCTGTGTTCCCTCCCTGAGGACCTGGGGGGGGGGGGAAACGGAAGAAAGAAGACGAAAGAAAAGTAGAGTCAGACATAAAGCCTGAGTAAGTCTAGTACTACTTTGTCTATGAATAAAGAACTGGGTATGATAAGTATAAACAGGAAGTGGGCATGCACTATAAACTTGGTTAAGTTGTCTAGGGTCGAATATACTATCGTACCCCATGTTAATCTCTGAACCCATATACTAGTTTCCAATTTGCACCCCATAATCAGGGTGATGTGATCCATTCTATGATGATCGGCTCCTACTCGCATAGTTACATGTGTCTTACGGCCCCCGATGTCTGTAGTTACCTATGCTGGTCCCACCATGGGGTGTATCAAGTCCCATAGTGGCAACCCGACACAACCTTAGAGTGCACAGGTATGCTACTGGTGTCCAGTGCCTTATTTTTCTACGCCGGAGTGTGTGCACGCCCGCACTCCGTTAGAACCTACACTGCTACACCATCGCCGTCGCTTTGACCTCTTACAATCAGCCCAGTAATCGTGCCCCACCCTGCCTAGTTTCAGGGTATCCTGATACACCTTTTAGGGTTACTGCTGAAAAGGGTCCCCCATTACTAGGTTTTCTATCTCTAGCCAACATGCTAAGTTGGTTAAGTGTTTTCTAACCTAACCCCCACCAGTCCGTTTAGTTTAGCATGTTCCATTTTGATTAAGTCTTTAGTTTACTTAATCCTAACAATCCTGACTCAGCCTTAATTGTCTTATTAAGGCCCTGACCTCTCACATTAGACATGTATTGTTGTGGCTGCCTGTTGCCGGTTGGTTCCGGGCAGTCTTACGCCACAACTCAGTCTAACCTCGGGTCCTTATTGGGCTCCATGTTTAACCTCCCACATTGGATAGGTATTGTTGTGACTACTGGACAGCCGGGCGGTTCCGGGCAGGTTTACATCACAACTCAATCCAACCTCGGGTTAAACACATCGTATGTTCTACATTTACATATTTTGTCATTCTTCTTTATTTCTTATATGTAAATATTTGCGGCCCATTATTAAGTTAAAGGTGTAAAGGTTACACCAATCATGGGCCCAACCCATACTTGAACTTGGGCCCTTCTATTTTATATTTTCATTCATTAGTAATTTTAACCCAACGTTATTTTCCCCCGTTTTACACGTCCGTTTACATATATTGGGCTTAGCCTTTTAAAGCCCAATTTAGCCATGCGAAAAGGGGAGGCTTAAAGCGTAATTACATACACAAAGAGGGGAATGTGAGCGCATGAACTTGCAATACGACGTTGGAAATACAAAATAGAAACTGGTGTACTTGCATAGTGGTAACATAGGTGACATGAATCAAAGCATGTGAACTTGCATAGGTTTAACTGCAACATGAACCTATATTCTTATTTATGCATAATGTCAAACATAAGCATGGCATAAATATTTCTAGCATAAGCATGGCATAATGTCAAACATAAGCATGGCATAAATATTTCTAGCATAAGCATGGCATAATGTCAAACATAAGCATGGCATAATATCAAACATAAGCATGGCATAAGTATAGTTAAATTTGTTCACATAACCATGGCATAAATATTTCTAACATGAAATCATGATTCTTACTTTAGTCATGTAAACTTACAAAAAGGGACTTTTTGAACCTAACCTAGCCATGTACCACATATGTCATCATATAATTCTTGTAAACAAGATAGACTAAATCATGGATTTTAATTATGCCAAATATCATTCATAGCCTAGCCATATTCATAAATTTGCAAATAGGTTTTCTAGTACAAAAGCATGGCTTAATACATGATGCCAAATTCTCAACATAATTTCATATGGATAATAACCAAACTTGTTCCAATTACTTACAAAATGATTTATGCCCAAAAATATACATCATGGTGGCATAGAAGCAAACCCCAAACTTGCATGAATTTAAATCAACTACATACATGTAGGTTCAACATGGATTACATAATTTGCGAAATATTCCAAACGTATACTTGCATAGAACTACCGCATGTAGTTCTTTATAATGAATAACATAATTCATAAATATCCAAACGTACATAGTATTTCAAATTGATAAGAACGCACAAATATGAATTACTTTATTCCACAATTCACGCATACAAACCAACACAATTGTTTATTCATACCAAAGTAATACTCTACTTACAATGGTGTGATGAATTCTCTAATTTAGGGATTGAAGACCCAAATTCCTTTGTTGAATTGATTTGTTTAGGTTGCTTTAAGCTTTAGAATCTTCCTCCTAATGCTCTCTCCAATTTGGTGGCTACTCCTAGTTGTTCCTCAGCAACATGGCGGCTATATTCTTATTTTTGAATGAATAGATTAGGGTTTAGTCTAGGGTTGTTTATATAGAGGTTAGGAACTGATTGGGACCATTGATGTTGCTAGGTTAGATCGTAGCCATTCATTCGATAGAGAGACCAATTAAAACTTGCCACCTAGCCCTAATTACAAAGCAGACCACAGAAAACCGGCCAAACACAGACCTGGCCAGCCAGGTTGGCTGGGCTCGACCAGGTCGACACCCCTGTCGACAGGGCTGTCGACAGCCCTGTCGACATGGGTAGCCCAGGTCGACAGCCCAGTCGACCTGGGTGGCCTAGGTAGGTGTTTATCCGCCCTGGCCCATTGGGCCCGATTTTTAATTATTTTATTCTGTTTGAATTTTAAATTTAATTCAAAACTTCCGAAGGCCATATCTTCTTCATACGGACTCCGTTTTTCGAAAACTCGGACTCTATTTCGCGTATTTTTCCGAGACGAACGCAAATGGCGTATCCCGTTTCCCTTAGTTCTTTGATTTCAGATTAATTATATTTTAATTTGTTAACTACACAGTTATAGAATTTTAGGGGTGTTACAGATACATAATCAGTCACCATCGCCTGAGGCGGAATCATACATAAAGAGTACACAAAAGGAATATCAGTCTACATCGCCTATGGCGGAATCATAATATAGATACAATAATGGCGGAGAAAATCCAAGTCAGCACGGTGTAGTCAAGCCTCGCCATGAGCCAAAAGGTGCGTCAGAAACCTGTAACTAGGCTGCCCGTGTGAAAGTAAGGGCACCCGAGTTTGCAAGGTGAAACAAACTACGAGTCAGTCATGGGACTGGTATGAGAAATCTATCCAACTTATTAACAACAATAATAAGGCAAATCAAAGGACCACGCCACTTTCGCGGAACGGGTTTACTCCAATGAGTGCTCGTGCATGAAATAAAGTAAATGATTAAATCAACGCAATGCTTTTTATAAAATGAAGCCATTATAAGACTCAGGTCCCATCACACAATGCAACGCAAGCCGGAGGATAGAGTTTTTACCTTATAATGGCCAAAGATGCTTCATACGAATAAAACAAAGGTGTTTGATATTATTACTAGTGCATATATGTTTCAAAAGCAAATTCAATCATAAATATCAATCCTAGGCGGCATAGCTACCATCTACTATGTCGCCGTACTAGTAATACAATCACATTCGAAATTTCGTATTGGAAATTGGATTCCTTCATGAGTCGAGGCAAGGGGCAAGCTCCTCTCCGTTCGAGACACTCTAGCAAATGTCCCAGGACCCCACTATGATCCTTGGAATCGGCTGGGCCGGTCCTCTCTTACTTTTGAGGATTAGTTATTCCTGAACACACGTTTCCCGGTCCTTACAGACCTATAATCGAGGCGCCTCACATTCCAACAACCACACAGGTGAAAAGTATATATAATGTCAGGGCTGGTAGGTCAGTGACACCACCATAGCTAGAAAGAAACGTCGTGCACTCCCAGCGGTCCGTCTCCCGTTTTTGACTCATACCGAGGTGTGAGGCTCACGAATTCACGTTATACACCAAGCTACGTCACACAGACCATGCTTGGATCATCAACCACAAGACTTTGCTTTGCAACTGAAGCCTTGATCACATGCCACTTAGGCGTGCCACACAGGCAATCCACTCCATGCGACTGATTTCTGTCAATACATAACCTCTAAGCTCGTACGTCTCAGAGAAGGGCGTTAAGCAAGAGAATAAATTCTCCGCCGCCAAGCAGATATATATTTAACAGAGATCAATCAACACAGAACAAAATCCAATGTCAGACACACAGTCCCTTTACAAGTTCGTTCTGGGTCTGAACGAAACCGGAGGCACCAATTCCTCGCATATCCGTACAATCAACACTATGTTTGGACGGCTACTACTTCAATTCCTTCATGGTAGCTACTCCAATCACGAGCATCAGTAGCGCCCATCCATCCAATGTGGAGATCGTCGGTCTTCAGTCGTCTTCGACTCTTCGACTTCTCAACGTCGATCGATTATTTGAAATGAGATAAACTCGGCCTTTTCAAATAACCCACGTATATTTAGATTTTCAAACCAACTAATCACAGGGTTGAACTATTCAACATTCACATTTCAGTTATTTAGTTATAATTTTTACGTCAAATACATTCAACCATCACATATCAAGCAAACACAACAAAATTGGTTTATTTTCACTCTATATCGTCTATAGCACTTAATAACGATATATCGCCATTTTTATTTAATTTAAAACGGCCATATTTAATTAAACGACGTTTCAGGTCGTGTCGATGCAATGGCGCTGCTTTCCACTAATTTTGTTTTACACATATAGGAAAATTTAACCGTTGGATCTTCACAAATTTTACATCATTAGGAAGGTCTTTTCAAAACGAATCCAACGGTTCCAGTTTTGGGAAAATCCGACGGTCGGATCTTCCACACTAACCATTTGAAGTTACGATTTCAATTTACGAACTGCAGCGTCGTTATTCGATTTAATTTAATTATATTTATATATATAAAAATATAATCGTTTCTGGCGCTGTTTTTCACTAATTTTGAATTAAACATTCCAGACAATCCAACCGTCGGATCTTCACAAAGTTGGTGCCGTTGGAAAGATATTTCCAAGGCGAACCCAACGGTTGAGGTTTCGGGAAAATCCAATGGTCGGATCTTCCGCACTAATCATTTGAAATCACGGTTTCAAAATATGAACTGCACGGCCACGTTTCGTTTTAATTATATTTATATTTATATAAATATAGTTCATTCAATGATTTCCATATCGTTTTCACTTCAAATATTTTTCTAACACCTTAAAATTTTGGAAAATTTCGCCATATCCTCCCCTGCACCGGGAGCATCGGGAAATCGCAAATAGCGTTCCCGGTCCTTCTAATCTCAAAAAGAAAAAGAAAAAGCCAAGCGGCTAGCCAACAGGATCATAAAATCATCACCCAAACAAAACAGTAAATGTGTACCTATTTGTCGGGCACAAAATTTTATTCCTCTTCTCTAGCCCCTTTTTGCTTTAACCTGTTCAATAGATATGCATGCACATATATACAATCTCTAACATTTATCATTTTCCATTCAATTTCATATTTGACTTGCTTTGGTCTAAAAACACCATTCATTCTAATATCCCATGCATAGGCTAAAATCATATCATTAGCTAGTTAATGTATATTTCAACTCATGCACGTTTATTCGAACCAGTGGTTATTTTTAACACTTCATATTTCAAAGATGATAATTTTGGCGAACTAAAGTAGATTTCAACACATGACTATTTTATTTAGTTCCTATGCATGTTAAAAATAATATTTCTATCACAAATATTTGTTTCAACGTCTGCATATCTTTAGCATGTCACACATATGATAAAAATGATATTTTTATCGTTTAAAATATTTATTCAACCAATGTATGGTTTCGACACTTCATAGTTTCAATAAAAATGTAATTTTTATCGTTCAATCTTTTTATTCAACACATGAACCTTTCCACTACACACATTTCTCAACAAATGAGTATTTCCACACATGGACAATTTATTTATGTTGTTCATATTAGAAAGATGAAATTTTGATTGTTGGAACTATTCTTATAAGGCGAATATTTTTTGATACTTCATATATATAAAAAATATGATTTTTATTGTTTATACACTTCATTCATTCACGAATGAATTTTATTTTCACACAACACTTTTCAACACATGAATATTTCCACACATGGACATAGTTTCAATATATGACTTTAATTTCAATGCATGTAAAATAATTTCAACATATGAAAATAATTCTAACACACAAAGATTATTCAAAATTTCGGCAGCATAACGGCAGGGTAGTTAAACCGGCACCGTCCCTAGTACGGCTCCTCGCTCTACCTTAAAACCTCGCGGTTTTTGACAATGGGGATCATGCATCTAATTCGCACGCAGGCGGCATGTTTATATTTATTTCATTTCCACAAACTAATCCTATGTGGTTTGAACCAAATATTTTCCAATCACAAACGGGTATTTTTCAACCACAATCAATTCAACATCAACCACAAACAATCCCAAACAACAATTCGCCGTCAACCAATTTTCACAACAATTTCAACCAATAAATATCGTCCATGGTTTGTGGACGAGGGGGCGTGTATATATATATATATATATATATATATATATATATATATATATATATAAATATTTATATATAGCAATTCACTTTTATTTCCACACACATATATATATATATATATAAAAAGAAATTGAAGAGTGAGAAATTCTCACCAATAGCTATCCAATAACACGACTCTTCCTTTATGGAAATCTTTGTCTATTTCGTCTTCTTGTCGCTTTCGTTGCCCGTATTCTCTACATAGGTAAAAATCGAATTTTTACTATGTTATTCAATATATAAAGATCATATTCTAAAAACAAAGATTATATTTTTATTATTCCCATGATGTAAAAATTATATTTTTATTGCTTTAAAAATATAAGAATCATATCTTACTTCTTCTACTTAACAAAAATTCCGTCTTTTCTCTTTTTAAAAAAATATGATCTTTATTTTTGCAAGTTCAAATCTTTTTCTTTTAAAAGATTAAACCTTTTTCTATTTCAAAGTTTAAAATAAAATCAGTTTTTATTCTCTAATTAAAATCAGTTTTATAACTTCTTAAAAAAAATCTAAAATCAGTTTTAAATTCTTATTAAATCAGTTTTTATATTCTAAACAAATCAGTTTTTATATTCTTTTTAAACCAGTTTTTACATCTTAAAAAAAAAACAGTTTTTAAAATTCTAAAAAAATCAGTTTTTATAACTTAAAAATTCAGTTTATAAATTCTAAAAAAAATCAGTTTTAAAATTCTTAAAAAAAAATTCAGTTCTTAAATCTTTTAAAAAAAATCAGAAATTACTTTTTTAAATCATAAAAAAAAGAATCGGTTTTTTTTTCTGCAAAACAAAAATAAAAATAAAAATAAAACAAACTAAATTCTCACCGATAGCTTGCAAAGTGGAGGGAAGAAGAAGGAGGCGTCGGCGGCTCGCGGTGGTGGTGCTCGGTGGTGTCGCGTCGAGGTAGGGGGGGCTGCTTCGATTGCGTCGCGAGGGGTTCTGGTGAACGAGGGATGGGGTGGCGGCTTCGAGGTGTTGTTCGGTGGGACGAGGAGGCTTCAGGGCGGCGGCTTCGAGGTAAGGCGGCGGCTCCAATAGGTTAGGGTTTTTTTTTTATTTCGTTTCTAAATAATGAAACGGGGGGGGGGGGCAAGCAGAAGAAAAGGGGGGAAAAATATTATTTTTTTATTATTTAATTATTGCAAAAAGGTTGACTTTTACATACGACATCGAAACGAGGCCCACCGCCTGTCGTCCATAGCGTTTTACCCCCATTCCGAACACAATGGGATATCTATCGTAAGCTGATTTGATCGTTACAATTAGTTTCCGTTGAATTTACATTTAAATCCTTATATTGAATTTTAAACGTACATTTCAAATTACCAGGGTCACATACTAACTAGAAAAATTCCAGAAAAATATTTTCTAGTTTCGTATTGACGATACGGTCCTAACAAAACTAGTTTCGTCGAATTCTGAGACCGTTTGAAAAATGGCCAATTTCCAGTCGATTAAATTCAACAGAAACTGGTCAAACGCGTTTTCTTTTGCCACGCTCACATATTGATTCGAAAAATTATGAAATTTGAAACCTAGCAATAGTTTGACATCCCGGACCCGACAAAAGTGGTTTCGTCGAATTCCGAGGCCATATGCAAAATATCAATTTTCCAGGCCTATATATTCCATATACTGCCTCTTCTGAAAATTCATTCGGCCATAACTTTTGATTCCCGTTATGAAACTTCGATTTTTCAGATTCGTTAGAAAGGTATTAACTAACAGACTTAAATATTTTTGGTCTCACTAAAATCCGTTATATTTTCCACCCTGCACAGTCGGTCAAAGTTCGAATTCAAATTTTCAAACTGACTTACTATTCTTAACTTACTATTCTATTGAAATATTCTATTTCAATGGTTCAAATTGCTTTGAAATAATCAATTTATAAATTTTAAATTGGCTCGTATTTTCTGGGTTAATACAGTCTCCCCTACTTAAAACTTTTCGTCCTCGAAAAGGAAACAACAGTAAAGTAGGAAATAAAATGTAAATGTAAAGTATGGTAAAGGTACCTTGCACCGGAGTTAGTCAGAGATATCCACTCTGCATTTGGGGTAAGCCTGTTTAATGCTTTCCTCAGTTTCCCAAGTACAGTCTCTAGGATCACTGCTCCACTGCACTTTAACTAAATGAACCTTTTTGCTTCTGAGTTCTCTAGTTTCTTTGCCAACAATTTTTAATGGCTCTCTTCTAAGTGCTAATTCTGGAGTTATCTCCACATCCTGTTGCGCTGCTTCTTCTACAACAAGATCCGGATCATGCACATGTCTCCTAAGTTGAGATACGTGAAATACATTGTGCACTCCAGGCAACCAATCTGGCAATTGAACCCTATAAGCAAGAGTTCCAATTCGCTCAAGTATAGGAAAGGGACCAATAAATCTCGGTGCCAACTTCCCAGTCTTTCCAAATCTGATTACTCCTCTCATCGGAGAAACCTTTAAATAAACATGATCACCAACAGCAAATGTCAAGTCTCTCCTAGCCTTAGGCCTTCAAGAATTTTCTCGCATGTTTTGAGCCATGCAAGGGCCTCTATTACGGTGCCAGTTCCCGAGAAGGTCTTGCCTCCTAAGTTCTTATATCTCTTAGCTACACGGTCGAGCTCGAAGTATTGAGCTGCCGGAGGTTGTATCAAAGGTCCTTCTTGAGCTGGGATTTCTCCCCTTCCTCGGCCTCGGCCGGCACGGCCTCCTCTAGCAGCGGCTCCTCTGGTAGCCATTTGTCAAATTCTGTATAAGCAACTAAAAAAGTCAGTTAACAGAAATAATAGTCTATTGCATAGTTAAGCAGAAATTCCTACGGAAAGATAACGATGGACTGATCAATTGTTTTTGCTATTCTGCCCAGCTCATTCTAGGACTTTACTAGTCCTATCTCTAATGAGCGACTCGCCTTAGAATACTACTGATTCTATCTTGATGAAGTGTTTAATGTGTTAGACTCCAGAACTAAGGTTAACCAAAGCTCTGATACCAGCTGTGACGATCCCAAAACCCCGTGACACGGTGTTAAGGATAATCATTGGAATATAACACATTAATCATCATTAGCAGATCACAGATAATAGCATAAACAGAAAATAGAATAATTTACACACATATGACAGCGGAATCATATAGATAACATCACATCAGAGAAGCACAGTACAGGATACAACTTAGTGCATAATGATACATAATCAGTCACCATCGCCTGAGGCGGAATCATACATAAAGAGTACACAAAAGGAATATCAGTCTACATCGCCTATGGCGGAATCATAATATAGATACAATAATGGCGGAGAAAATCCAAGTCAGCACGGTGTAGTCAAGCCTCGCCATGAGCCAAAAGGTGCGTCAGAAACCTGTAACTAGGCTGCCCGTGTGAAAATAAGGGCACCCGAGTTTGCAAGGTGAAACAAACTACGAGTCAGTCATGGGACTGGTATGAGAAATCTATGCAACTTATTAACAACAATAATAAGGCAAATCAAAGGACCACACCACTTTCGCGGAACGGGTTTACTCCAATGAGTGCTCGTGCATGAAATAAAGTAAATGATTAAATCAACGCAATGCTTTTTATAAAATGAAGCCATTATAAGACTCAGGTCCCATCACACAATGCAACGCAAGCCGGAGGATAGAGTTTTTACCTTATAATGGCCAAAGATGCTTCATACGAATAAAACAAAGGTGTTTGATATTATTACTAGTGCATATATGTTTCAAAAGAAAATTCAATCATAAATATCAATCCTAGGCGGCATAGCTACCATCTACTATGTCGCCGTACTAGTAATACAATCACATTCGAAATTTCGTATTGGAAATTGGATTCCTTCATGAGTCGAGGCAAGGGGCAAGCTCCTCTCCGTTCGAGACACTCTAGCAAATGTCCCAGGACCCCACTATGATCCTTGGAATCGGCTGGGCCGGTCCTCTCTTACTTTTGAGGATTAGTTATTCCTGAACACACGTTTCCCGGTCCTTACAGACCTATAATCTAGGCGCCTCGCATTCCAACAACCACACAGGTGAAAAGTATATATAATGTCAGGGCTGGTAGGTCACTGACACCACCATAGCTAGAAAGAAACGTCGTGCACTCCCAGCGGTCCGTCTCCCGTTTTTGACTCATACCGAGGTGTGAGGCTCACGAATTCACGTTATACACCAAGCTACGTCACACAGACCATGCTTGGATCATCAACCACAAGACTTTGCTTTGCAACAGAAGCCTTGATCACATGCCACTTAGGCGTGCCACACAGGCAATCCACTCCATGCGACTGATTTCTGTCAATACATAACCTCTAAGCTCGTACGTCTCAGAGAAGGGCGTTAAGCAAGAGAATAAATTCTCCGCCGCCAAGCAGATATATATTTAACAGAGATCAATCAACACAGAACAAAATCCAATGTCAGACACACAGTCCCTTTACAAGTCCGTTCTGGGTCTGAACGAAACCGGAGGCACCAATTCCTCGCATATCCGTACAATCAACACTATGTTTGGACGGCTACTACTTCAATTCCTTCATGGTAGCTACTCCAATCACGAGCATCAGTAGCGCCCATCCATCCAATGTGGAGATCGTCGGTCTTCAGTCGTCTTCGACTCTTCGACTTCTCAACGTCGATCGATTATTTGAAATGAGATAAACTCGGCCTTTTCAAATAACCCGCGTATATTTAGATTTTCAAACCAACTAATCACAGGGTTGAACTATTCAACATTCACATTTCAGTTATTTAGTTATAATTTTCACGTCAAATACATTCAACCATCACATATCAAGCAAACACAACAAAATTGGTTTATTTTCACTCTATATCGTCTATAGCACTTAATAACGATATATCGCCATTTTTATTTAATTTAAAACGGCCATATTTAATTAAACGACGTTTCAGGTCGTGTCGATGCACTGGCGCTGCTTTTCACTAATTTTGTTTTACACATATAGGAAAATTTAACCGTTGGATCTTCACAAATTTTACATCATTAGGAAGGTCTTTTCAAAACGAATCCAACGGTTCCAGTTTTGGGAAAATCCGACGGTCGGATCTTCCACACTAACCATTTGAAGTTACGATTTCAATTTACGAACTGCAGCGTCGTTATTCGATTTAATTTAATTATATTTATATATATATATATATATATATATATATATAAATATAATCGTTTCTGGCGCTGTTTTTCACTAATTTTGAATTAAACATTCCAGACAATCCAACCGTCGGATCTTCACAAAGTTGGTGCCGTTGGAAAGATATTTCCAAGGCGAACCCAACGGTTGAGGTTTCGGGAAAATCCAATGGTCGGATCTTCCGCACTAATCATTTGAAATCACGGTTTCAAAATATGAACTGCACGACCACGTTTCGTTTTAATTATATTTATATATTTATATAAATATAGTTCATTCAATGATTTCCATATCGTTTTCACTTCAAATATTTTTCTAACACCTTAAAATTTTGGAAAATTTCGCCATATCCTTCCCTGCACCGGGAGCATCGGGAAATCGCAAATAGCGTTCCCGGTCCTTCTGATCTCAAAAAGAAAAAGAAAAAGCCAAGCGGTTAGCCAGCAGGCTCATAAAATCATCACCCAAACAAAACAGTAAATGTGTACCTATTTGTCGGGCACAAAACTTTATTCCTCTTCTCTAGCCCCTTTTTGCTTTAACCTGTTCAATAGATATGCATGCACATATATACAATCTCTAACATTTATCATTTTCCATTCAATTTCATATTTGACCATTCATTCTAATATCCCATGCATAGGCTAAAATCATATCATTAGCTAGTTAATGTATATTTCAACTCATGCACGTTTATTCGAACCAGTGGTTATTTTTAACACTTCACATTTCAAAGATGATAATTTTGGCGAACTAAAGTAGATTTCAACACATGACTATTTTATTTAGTTCCTATGCATGTTAAAAATAATATTTCTATCACAAATATTTGTTTCAACGTCTGCATATCTTTAGCATGTCACACATATGATAAAAATGATATTTTTATCGTTTAAAATATTTATTCAACCAATGTATGGTTTCAACACTTCATAGTTTCAATAAAAATGTAATTTTTATCGTTCAATCTTTTTATTCAACACATGAACCTTTCCACTACACACATTCCTCAACAAATGAGTATTTCCACACATGGACAATTTACTTATGTTGTTCATATTAGAAAGATGAAATTTTGATTGTTGGAACTATTCATATAAGGCGAATATTTTTTGATACTTCATATATATAAAAAATATGATTTTTATTGTTTATACACTTCATTCACGAATGAATTTTATTTTCACACAACACTTTTCAACACATGAATATTTCCACACATGGACATAGTTTCAATATATGACTTTAATTTCAATGCATGTAAAATAATTTCAACATATGAAAATAATTCTAACACACAAAGATTATTCAAAATTTCGGTAGCATAACGGCAGGGTAGTTAAACCGGCACCGTCCCTAGTACGGCTCCTCGCTCTACCTTAAAACCTCGCGGTTTTTGACAATGGGGATCATGCATCTAATTCGCACGCAGGCGGCATGTTTATATTTATTTCATTTCCACAAACTAATCCTATGTGGTTTCAACCAAATATTTTCCAATCACAAACGGGTATTTTTCAACCACAATCAATTCAACATCAACCACAAACAATCCCAAACAACAATTCGCCGTCAACCAATTTTCACAACAATTTCAACCAATAAATATCGTCCATGGTTTGTGGACGAGGGGGCGTATATATATATATATATATATATATATATATATATATATAAATAAATATTTATATATAGCAATTCACTTTTATTTCCACACATATATATATATATATAAAGAAATTGAAGAGTGAGAAATTCTCACCAATAGCTATCCAATAACACGACTCTTCCTTTATGGAAATCTTTGTCTATTTCGTCTTCTTGTCGCTTTCGTTGCCCGTATTCTCTACATAGGTAAAAATCGAATTTTTACTATGTTATTCAATATATAAAGATCATATTCTAAAAACAAAGATTATATTTTTATTATTCCCATGATGTAAAAATTATATTTTTATTGCTTTAAAAATATAAGAATCATATCTTACTTCTTCTACTTAACAAAAATTCCGTCTTTTCTCTTTTTAAAAAAATATGATCTTTATTTTTGCAAGTTCAAATCTTTTTCTTTTAAAAGATTAAACCTTTTTCTATTTCAAAGTTTAAAATAAAATCAGTTTTTATTTCCTTAAAAAAAATCAGTTTTTATTCTCTAATTAAAATCAGTTTTATAACTTCTTAAAAAAAATCTAAAATCAGTTTTAAATTCTTATTAAATCAGTTTTTATATTCTAAACAAATCAGTTTTTATATTCTTTTTAAACCAGTTTTTACATCTTTTAAAAAAAACAGTTTTTAAAATTCTAAAAAAATCAGTTTTATAACTTAAAAATTCAGTTTATAAATTCTAAAAAAAAATCAGTTTTAAAATTCTTAAAAAAAATTCAGTTCTTAAATCTTTTAAAAAAAAATCAGAAATTACTTTTTTAAATCATAAA
Source organism: Allium sativum (assembly GCA_030737875.1). NCBI lineage: Eukaryota > Viridiplantae > Streptophyta > Magnoliopsida > Asparagales > Amaryllidaceae > Allium > Allium sativum. Next base: position 188,174,735 of record CM060913.1, read on the forward strand.
AAAAAGAATCGGTTTTTTTTTCTGCAAAACAAAAATAAAAATAAAAATAAAACAAACTAAATTCTCACCGATAGCTTGCAAAGTGGAGGGAAGAAGAAGGAGGCGTCGGCGGCTCGCGGTGGTGGTGCTCGGTGGTGTCGCGTCGAGGTAAGGGGGGGCTGCTTCGATTGCGTCGCGAGGGATTCTGGTGAACGAGGGATGGGGTGGCGGCTTCGAGGTGTTGTTCGGTGGGAGGAGGAGGCTTCAGGGCGGCGGCTTCGAGGTAAGGCGGCGGCTCCGATAGGTTAGGGTTTTTTTTTTTATTTCGTTTCTGAATAATGAAACGGGGGGGGGGGGGGGGCAAGCAGAAGAAAAGAGGGGAAAATATTTTTTTTTATTATTTAATTATTTAATTATTGCAAAAAGGTTGACTTTTACATACGACCTCGAAACGAGGCCCACCACCTGTCGTCCATAGCATTTTACCCCCATTCCGAACACAATGGGATATGTATCGTAAGCTGATTTGATCGTTACAATTAGTTTCCGTTGAATTTACATTTAAATCCTTATATTGAATTTTAAACGTACATTTCAAATTATCAGGGTCACATACTAACTAGAAAAATTCCAGAAAAATATTTTCTAGTTTCGTATTGACGATACGGTCCTAACAAAACTAGTTTCGTCGAATTCTGAGACCGTTTGAAAAATGGCCAATTTCCATTCGATTAAATTCAACAGAAACTGGTCAAACGCGTTTTCTTTTGCCACGCTCACATATTGATTCGAAAAATTATGAAATTTGAAACCTAGCAATAGTTTGACATCCCGGACCCGATAAAAGTGGTTTCGTCGAATTCCGAGGCCATATGCAAAATATCAATTTTCCAGGCCTATATATTCCATATACTGCCTCTTCTGAAAATTCATTTGGCCATAACGTTTGATTCCCGTTATGAAACTTCGATTTTTCAGATTCGTTAGAAAGGTATTGACTAACAGACTTAAATATTTTTGGTCTCACTAAAATCCGTTATATTTTCCACCCTGCACAGTCGGTCAAAGTTCGAATTCAAATTTTCAAACTGACTTACTATTCTTAACTTACTATTCTATTGAAATATTCTATTTCAATGGTTCTAATTGCTTTGAAATAATCAATTTAAAAATTTTAAATTGGCTCGTATTTTCCGGGTTATTACATGAACGGCCGTGATCGAAAATGGATCATCGGAGTGGCCAGGGCGGAGCTCCAAACCTACGGCATTCGGGTTCGGTTTTCAGGGCGTTCGGGGCTACGTGTGGGTAGGCGTTCTGGCCGGTGGTGGCTCGTGACGTGGCGGTTCGACTGGTGGTAGGCGATGGTGGTCACGATGACCAGGGTGGCGGCGGCGGTCATCTTTTCTGGTCGAGCTTGTGGGTTTAAACGATGTAGAAGAAATAGAAAGAGGCGGCCACGGTTTTGTTTAATGTAATTGAGGCCTTAATTTATTTTAATTATTATTTTACTTAATGAATATAATCAAATCTTTAAAAACACGTATCTCATTCAAACAGCGACGGAATCAGATAATTCAAGTTGCGTTGGAATCACAACAGCGAGCACTACGCAATGAAAAAACTAGAACTGAAACAGAGCAATCAGAAATTTGAGAAAATTTCAGATCTGAATGATTGGTGAGAAATCTATTTATTTATTTCTTTTAAAATTTGAAATAAATTTCTGAAATTATTGTTATGAATCTGCAGTTAATTCATACTGTTAATATTCTGTGTTAATTGTAAATACACATCTGTTTGATTGATTTTGATTGTGGCGATAGAATTGTAAAAAGTTACATTTCTGTTAATTAGGATTTGATTGAACAAATTTATCATTTGTTCATTTTATTGTTAAAATTAACCTTGCTGCTAATTTGAATTAGACCAAAACAAAATTATCATTTTGTTTATTTGACGGTTGGAATTGAAATAATTCTATTAATTAAAACTAGTTTGAACAAATTTACTATTTTGTTCATTGTACTGTTAAATTGACATTTCTGTTAATTAGAATTTGTTTAAAACAAAAATATAAATTTTTTGTTTATATAAGAGGATTAAACGGTGTATGTTAAAAACATGATTTGGTTTGTTAAAATATTATCACGTTTGAAACGATATCATTTGCGTTATGGATTGCTGTACGATAAAAATTCACATTTGTATCATAAGTGTTCATATGTCATATTTTCACCGTAGAATTAGAGATATTTCTACTTGCGTTCTTTGTTGCAAATAAACACCGTTTTAAAAAGTTACATTATTTTTATTTGCATCCCTTGGTGCAAATAAACCCCGTATTAGAAGTTTTACTTTTATTTGCATTCTAAAGTGCAAATAAAAACATACACTAGGAGTTGTACTTTATTTTTGCTTCCTAAGATGCAAATTAAAACATGGATTTGAAAAAGTTCATTTTTGTAATATAGAAAATTAGCAAAGAAATCAACATTTTTGTCAAAAGAAAAATTAGTAAAGAAAAATCACCACTTTGTTTATATAAAAAGGATTAAAGGAAAATTAACATTTTCTTACATTAAAAAGGATTAAAGGAAAATTAACATTTTCTTACATTAAAAAGGATTAAAAGAAAATTAACATTTTCTTATGTTAAAGAGGATTAGAAGAAAATTACACTATCTTGTTTACAAAGAAGAAAATTACACCATTTTGTTTACAAATAAGAATTGAGCAAAATTATACATTTTGTTTACATGGAAGAAAAGGACAAAATTAACATTTCTTTTCCTTGAAATAAAAAGAATTCATTTTTGTCACTTTGAGGAAAAGAATAACAAAACTCTCTTATTTTGTTAAAAGGAAAAGAATAACAAAACTCTCTTATTTTGTTAAAAGGAAAAGAATAACAAAACTCTCTTATTTTGTTAAAAGGAAAAGAATAACAAATCTCTTATTTTGTTAAAAGGAAAAGAATAATAAAACTCTCTTATTTTGTTAAAAGGAAAACAATAACAAAACACTCTTATTTTGTTAAAAGGAAAAGAATAACAAAACTCTCTTATTTTGTTAAAAGGAAAAGAATAACAAAACTCTCATATTTTTTTAAAAGGAACAAAACTATCATATTTTTTTAAATGAAAAGAAAAGGGTAACATTTTATCATATTTTGTTAAATGAAAAAGTTCAACATTTTATCATATCTTGTTAAATGAAAAAGAACAACATTTTTTCCAAAAAGTGTTAAATGGAAAAGAGTAGGAAATGTATACTTTTATACATTAAAAAGGAATAATTAGAAATTATGAACAGAATCACTATTTTGTTGCATAGAAAAGAATAAACAAAATAATCATATTTTGTTTGCATTGAAAAGAAGAAACAGAATATTCATTTTTGTTTGCACTTAAAGGAATAAACAAAATACATATTTTTGTCTGCATTAAAAGTTTATGAATCAAAATTCTCATTTTGTTTATATTAGAAGTTATTAAACATAACTCACATTTTGTTTACATTGAAGAAAATAACCATTTTATTTATATTAAGGATATTAAACAAAAATAACCATTTTGTTTACATTGAAAATATTAAAACAAAATCTCATTTTTGTTTGCATTGAAATATTAAAAACAAAAATAATATTTTTGTTTGCATTGAGAAAGAATAAACAAAAAAATTATATTTTGTTTGCATTAAGAAAGAACAAACCAAATCTCACTTTGTTTGTATTAGAAGTCAAGAATCATTATCATGTTTTGGTTACATAAAAAGAACCCGACAATATCACATTTTGTCGCATTTGAGTCATAAACAAAATATCACATTTTGTCGCATTTGAGTTATAGACAAAATATCACATTTTGTTCGCATTTGAGTTATAAACAAAATTCTCATTTTGTTTACATTAGAAAAGATTAAAACAAAATTCTTTTTTTTATTACAGTAGAAAAGATTAAACAAAATTCTTTCTTTGTTACAGTAGAAAAGATTAAACAAATTCTCATTTTGTTTACATTAGAAAGGATGAAACAAATTCTCATTTTGTTTACATTAGAAAAGATTAAAACAAAATTTTTTTTTTATTACAGTAGAAAAGATTAAACAAAATTCTTTCTTTGTTACAGTAGAAAAGATTAAACAGATTCTCATTTTGTTTACATTAGAAAAGATGAAACAAATTCTCATTTTGTTTACATTAGAAAAGATGAAACAAAATTCTCATTTTGTTCCATTAGAAAAGATTAAAGGAAAATGAACTTGTTTATATGTTTGTCTTTGATGTTGAGATGTTTGAGGTGTTAACTATAATGTTAAGTATATTCACACTGAATATTACACTTCCATTTACAAGTCATCCGACTTGTTTATGTGAATGGGTCGATAATTTTTACACATCGCCCAAGTGCACAAATAATTTATTATTTGATTGCTGGATGAAACCCCACACGGGCGTTGGGATGACCCTACACTAGTCCCAATATTTAGTGTAGAATCCACTTTGGTTGATTATTTGGATGTGCGATAACTAATTATCATGATTGTTGATTTTATGCAATATTTGGATGTTGATTGAGTCGCATTCCAAAAAAGAGTATTCTAGAAAAGTATATTTTAGAATATATTTTAGAAAAGAATATATTTTAGAAAAATATATTTATTGAAATGAACTAGTGACTTACTAGTATAAATCATTAAGATTATATTTAATGAAGTTTTTCCAACTTGTTTATATTTAATTTAATTTAAATTAAATAAATTGGATTTTGAGTTTGCCGTGAATAGTGTCTTAAATAACACTGTTCTTAAACCCCGTATAAAAAGAATAATCTTTTAATTTAGATTATTAAAGTTTCAATTATATTAGTAATTGAAATGTGAGTTGGGTTTATTGTGAATTGTGTTTTAAGCGACATGTGTTCTTTAACCCAACTGACAATGAAAATAGGATTTGGAATTTATACATCTTTTATTAAGATTTAATTGGAAATTTTCCAAAAGTAAAGTTTTCCAATTTAATATATTAAATTGGACTGGAATGGAGTTCGAATTAATAATAACCGAGATAAGTTTCTGTAGAAGAAGACCGATACTACAAATGGAATTTAAAAGGCTTTGCCGTTATTCCATCTATATTATTGGTCGGATACAGAAATTTATAACGATTATATTTTGATTTGATTTCTGTGAAAATTCCATATTTTTATAGAATATGATTTTGGGCTTACCGTGAACTATGTTTTAAATGACATTAGTTCATTAGCCCAGTTAAGAATAAGATTTATTTCTTAAATCTAAATAATCATTGAATAATGATTTTGATATTTAGAACCAATTGGAGTTTTAATAAATCTTTAAAAGAAAGATTTAAGAATAAAGATAAAGAATTTATCTTTGATAAGAGTAATCCGAATATTTTATTTATGAGAATATTCTGAATTGGAATGTGGTGTTGGATGTGCTTTTATAGTACTTGATTTTTATTATAAAAATACGCGAGTTATTCGGAAAGACCGGGTTCAACCCATTCCGAATAATAACTACGGCGATGAAGAGCCAAAGATGAAGACGGTGATTGAAGACCGACGATCTTCACATCGAATGGATGTGTTGCTACTGATGCCCACGATTGGAGTAGCTACCTTGTAGGGGCTACAGTGGTTACCGTCCGGACTATTGTTGATTGTTCGGATTTGACTTTCGCTCAGACCCAGAGCATAAGTTTATAAATGGATGCGTGTCTGACATTGGATTTCGTTCCAGGCGAATTTAAAATGGTTGTTATTAGTGTATACCTGTTTGGTGGTAGAGAATTTATTCTCTACTAAACACCCTGGTATACATTAATAGTGATTGATTGCATGGCGTGAATTGTCAATGTGGAACGCCAAGATGAAGATGATCAAGGCTCTTGTTGGAAAGCAGGCCTTTTGGTTTTAACGTGACTTCGCGAGCCTCACACACCGGTATGAGTCAAAAACGGGATACGGACCGTAGGGAGTGCACACTTTTCTTTCTAGCTAGAGTGATGTCAGGGACCTACCAGCGCTGACATTTTACTTATGTGGATGATGGATTTTGAGGCGCCTCGGGTTTTTATAGGCCGATAGTGGTCATATTATAGGTTCAAAGGAACCGGGAAATGTGTGTTCAGGCATAACCAATCCACTGCCGATAGGCGGGGACCGGCCCTACCGCTCCAAGGGTTCACTGCGGGGGATCCTGAGGCATTTGCTAGAGTGTCTCGAATCGGAGAGGAGCTTGCCCCTAGCCTCGACTCATGATGGAAATCCAGCTTCCAATACGACCTTGCGGTTTTGATTGTAGAACTAATATGGCGACATAGTAGGATGGGGTGCTATGCCGCCTATGATTGATACATTATGATTGAAATGTTTTTGAAATACATATACCCATATATATACACACTAATATTAAATCCATCTTATCGTATCAAGCATTTTTGACCATTATAAGGTAAAACCCTATCCTCCGATTTGCATTGCATTGTGTGATGGGACTTGTGTCTTATAATGGGTTCATTTTTCTAAAAAGCATTGCATTGTTTAACGATCTACTTTATTTCATGCACTGGCAATCTAATGGAGTAAACCCGTTCCGCTTAGCGCCGTGGTCCTGTGATTAGCCATATTATTAGGTAAGTTTAGTTAAGATTTCTCATACCAGTCCCATGACTGACCTGTAGTTTGTTTCACCTTGCAAACTCGGGTGCCCATATTTTCCACACGGGAAGTCGAGTAGCTTTTGCAGATATATTTACAGGATCCTGGTTTACAGCTGAAGCGGTATTCGGAAAGCTTTGTATCCGTGTACTCATTTCGGTTGTGTGTTTGTAATATTTTTCCGCTGCTATTTAAATGTAATTTAAATCTCTGATATCCTTGTATTTCTATTTTTGTAATAAGTATTCATACTCTGTTATATTCTTGTACTCTGATGTAATTATTGTAATCAGCAGTAAAATGTTCTTCAGTTTATGTTCTGTTGTGTATTGTTCTCAAAGCAATCTAGTCTTTCCTTTACGGGGAAGTTTGGGACGTCACAGTTGGTATCAGAGCTTTGGTTTACAGAGCTCGAGAACAAGACACATTAGAACCGAACGAAAGAATTCATCAGAGATTGGATTAGTAATATCCAATAAGAATAACTCGTTAGAGATAGGATCAGTAGTATCCTAGAACGTGTGTGAAGAGTATTATTTTCTTTAAAATAAAAATGAAAACAAATTTAGTTTTGAAAATTTTATCTAAAAATACGTATTTGAGTATATTATATTTTTATGTGGACAATCGAGTATATAAAGATTTCGAATATACGAGTAATTAACGGATATTCAAAGTTTTAATATACTGAATAGATATAGAATCACACTCTAGTGGCCCGGAGATGATTCTGATGATTGCTAGCGTCATCAGAGTTTATGTTCGAGTCTCGAAAGTGGGATTTCTATATATTTCCACTGACTGGTATGAGAACCAACACTTAGTTAGAATATATTGATGTGATTTGCACTAAGAATATGATTTTTGAATATATAAAAGTTATATATATATATTTGAAAAGTTAATAACCTAATAGACTGCTGGTTGTGATGTTTGATTATTAGTTTAACTAATAAAATTATTGGAATGATAATTAATAAAATTATTGAAACCAATGAAAATATAAAAATGGAAGTTGAATTAGCTAATTAAACAACTTTTAGCTACGTTCCTTTTCGAGGACGAAAAGATTTTAAGTGGGGGAGACTGTAACAACCCGGAATTTTGGGGCCAATTTAAAATTTTTATTTTAGAAATTTTAATGGATTTTAATATTTAAAATAATTTATTTTAAATAATAACAACTAAAAATTTAATTCAAAATGAATAAATTTAATTTAATTATAAAAGGAGTTTAAAACAGCGTTGCAGTTCGAAAATTCGATTTCAAACTTTGACTGAGTGTATAGGATTCATTTTAAATCAGAATTGAACGAAACCAGAAATATTTAAATCTGTTTAATCACGTCTTTCTAACGAATCTGAAAAAAACTGAAATTTCACTTTGAAAATCAAAAGTTATGTCCAGTTCAAAATTTAGAAAAGTCGCTGTAGAATTTATATATATTTTAATATAATATATGGCCCTTAAAAATAGCCATTTTACAAACGACCTCGGTTTTCGACGAAACCACTTTTTTTGGAACCGGAATGTCGAATTATTGCTAAGTTTAATTTTCTAGAATTTTTCGAATTAATATGAGAGCATGGCGGAGGAAAACGTGTTTTGACTGTTTCAGTCAAATTTAATCGACTTGAAAATGGCCATTTTTCAAACAGCCTCAGAATTCGACGAAATTAGTCTTGTTAGAACCGTATCGTCAAAACATAACTAGAAATATTTTTTCTGTAATTTTTAGAGGTCGTATGTGGCACTCGTAATTTAAAATGTACGTTTAAATTTAATAATTAAATGATTTATAATTAAATTTAAAGAAAAACATATCGTAACAGCCAAACTGGGTTACGAAACATATTCCATTGTGTCCGGGACGGGGGTTATTAGCTAGGGGCGACACTTGTTGGGTTTGATTTGAAGTCTGTAGCAACATAAATATTAATTTGAAAATAAAATAAATTAAAATACGCTAGAAATACTATATATATACCCCAAGTACACCGTATACTTCCAAACCATAACTCAAATACTCAGCCGCCGTTCTTCAGAAATAAATGGCCATCGAGCTCCGGTTTTCATCCCTCCTTTTCTACAAATCCAGTCATCAATTCGAAGGTCTTGTAATGGCGAAATCAATCAGCATCTCGAGCTCTTCAAAGTGAACGGTCGTGATCGGAAATGGATCATCGGAGTGGCCAGGGCGGAGCTCCAAACCTGCGGCGTTCGGGTTCGGTTTTCAGGGCGTTCGTGGCTGCGCGTGGGTCGGCGTTCTGGCCGGTGGTGGCTCGTGACGTCGCGGTTCGACTGGTGGTAGGCGATGGTGGTCACGATGACCAGGGTGGCGGCGGCGGTCAGCTTTTCTGGTCGAGCTTGTGGGTTTAAACGATGTGGAAGAAATAGAAAGAGGCGGCCATGGTTTTGTTTAATGTAATTGAGGCCTTAATTTATTTTAATTATTAATTTACTTAATGAATATAATCAAATCTTTAAAAACACGTATCTCATTCAAACAGCGACGGAATCAGATAATTCAAGTTGCGTTGGAATCACAACAGCGAGCACTACGCAATGAAAAAACTAGAACTGAAACAGAGCAATCAGAAATTTAAGAAAATTTAAGATCTGAATGATTGGTGAGAAATCTATTTATTTATTTCTTTTAAAATTATTGTTATGAATCTGCAGTTAATTCATGCTGTTATTATTCTGTGTTAATTGTAAATACACATCTGTTTGATTGATTTTGATTGTGGCGATAGAATTTTAAAAAGTTACATTTCTGTTAATTAGGATTTGATTGAACAAATTTATTATTTGTTCATTTTATTGTTAAAATTAACCTTGCTGCTAATTTGAATTAGACCAAAACAAAATTATCATTTTGTTTATTTGACGGTTGGAATTGAAATAATTCTATTAATTAAAACTAGTTTGAACAAATTTACTATTTTGTTCATTGTACTGTTAAATTGACATTTCTGTTAATTAGAATTTGTTTAAAACAAAAATATAAATTTTTTGTTTATATAAGAGGATTAAACGGTGTATGTTAAAAACATGATTTGGTTTGTTAAAATATTATCACGTTTGAAACGATATCATTTGCGTTATGGATTGCTGTACGATAAAAATTCACATTTGTATCATAAGTGTTCATATGTCATATTTTCACCGTAGAATTAGACATATTTCTACTTGCGTTCTTTGTTGCAAATAAACACCGTTTTGAAAAGTTACATTATTTTTATTTGCATCCCTTGGTGCAAATAAACCCCGTATTAGAAGTTGTACTTTTATTTGCATTCTAAAGTGCAAATAAAAACATACACTAGGAGTTGTACTTTATTTTTTCTTCCTAAGATGCAAATTAAAACATGGATTTGAAAAAGTTCATTTTTGTAATATAGAAAATTAGCAAAGAAATCAACATTTTTGTCAAAAGAAAAATTAGTAAAGAAAAATCACCACTTTGTTTATATAAAAAGGATTAAAGGAAAATTAACATTTTCTTACATTAAAAAGGATTAAAGGAAAATTAACATTTTCTTACATTAAAAAGGATTAAAAGAAAATTAACATTTTCTTATGTTAAAGAGGATTAGAAGAAAATTACACTATCTTGTTTACAAAGAAGAAAATTACACCATTTTGTTTACAAATAAGAATTGAGCAAAATTATACATTTTGTTTACATGGAAGAAAAGGACAAAATTAACATTTCTTGTAACATACCGTCTTTCGTCCACTTCAAGCTAGTAATTAAACCAACTTGAACCGTTCGAAATGACAGAATGTTATTAGCTTCTGAGGTAAATAAAATAAATCACAGAATCATAGACACAGAAAAACAGAATATCTCGCAGCGGAATAATTAAATTATACAATAGTAGTTCATGAAGCTACTAAAAAAAAATTCAAATCTTATACATAATATCAGAGTTACAAAATTTAATACAGCGGAAGTCTAAATACAAGAATTTCTAATACAAAGGAGAAATAGCCAGAATCAACAGGTAGAGTGATATCTTCAATAGTCTCCAGCTTCAAGAGGTGAAATCTCGACACTGCAATACTCAATCTGACCCGAGCAATAATGCAAAACAAAACAACTCGGATCAGGACTAACATTCTCATGGAAGTAAATCAACTTAAATGAAATATTCAATGAAATGCACCAGTAACTTAAAGGATGTTTGGGATCACCATCCTCTAAGGATCCGTTAAACTAATATCATATAATATAATACGCTATTATAATAGTGTCTATGTTTAAATATACTATTGAAAATAGTGTAAGCGGGATTACCATTATTACCCTTACACCGTTTATACCGTTATCGTATAGTTTGCATATAACTGTGAAGACCCGCAACTTCCCCGTAAAGGAAAGCGTCGGATAGTTCGAGAACAAACCACAACAGAACGCATATAAAAGAACGTTTCATCGTATATAACAACAATGCATCAGATTACAAGAATATACAGAGTATAAATGTAACACCCCGAAAATTCTATAACTGTGAAATTTATGAATTAAAGTATAATCAAATTCAAATCAAAGAACTAAGGGAAACGGGATACGCCATTGCGTTCGTCTCGGAAAAATACGCGAAATAAAGTCCGAGTTTTCGAAAAACGGAGTCCGTATGAAGAAGATATGGCCTTCGGAAGTTTTGAATCAAATTTAAAATTCAAACAGAATAAAATAATAATTTAAAATCGGGCCCATTGGGCCAGGGTGGAAGAACACCCGCCTGGGCCACCCAGGTCGACTGGGCTGTCGACCTGGGCTACCCATGTCGACAGGGCTGTCGACAGCCCTATCGACAGGGGTATCGACCTGGTCGAGCCCAGTCAACCTGGCTGGCCAGGTCGGTGTGCGGTCGAATTTCTGTGGTCTGCTTTGTCATTAGGGCTAGGTGGCGGGTTTTTATTAGTCTCTCTTCCTAATGAATGGCTATGATCTAACCTAGCAACATCAAGGGTCCTAATCAATTCCTAACCTCTATATAAACAACCCTAGACTAAACCCTAATCTATTCATTCAAATTAAGAACATAGCCGCCATGTTGCTGAGGAACGACAAAGAGTAGCCGCCAACTAGAGAGAGAATTAGGAAGAAAGTTCTAAAGCCTAAAGCAATTCAAGCAACCTAAAGCTAATCAATTCAACAAAGGAATCGTGTCTCTTAATTAGAGAATTCGCCGCAACCATTGTAAGTAGAGTATTACTTTGGTATAAATAAACAACTGTGTTGATGTGTATGCTTGAATTGTGGCAATGGAAGTAATTCATATTTGTGCGTTCTTATCAATTTATATACGTTTGGATTATGTTATTCATGTTATAAAGAACTACATGCGGTAGTTCTATGCAAGTAAACGTTTGGAATATTTCGCAAATTATCTAATCTATGTTGAAGCTACATGTATGTAGTTGATTGAAATTTATGCAAGTTTGGGCTTTGGTATTATGCCATCATGATGTATATTTTTGTGCATAAATCATTTTGCAAGTAATTGAGACAAGTTTGGTTGTTATAGTTCATATGAAACTATGTTCGAATTTTGACACTATAATCCATGTACTAAGTCATGCTTATGCAAACTTATGAATATGGCTAGGCTATGAATGATATTTGGTATAATTGAAATCCATGATTAAGTCTATCTGGTTTACAAGAATTTTATGATGACATATGTGAGACATGGCTAGGCTAGACTCAAAAATCCCTTTTTGCAAGTTTAAAGCAAACACCATGCTTAGGAATATTTATGCATAAGTATATTTATACTATCGTTATGTGATTAGACTTAAACCATAATTAAGTTGATCTATGCTTTTGTAACAAAGTATCCCCTTTGTAAACATGTAGAAACCTTATGAACATGACATGTTTATGTTTATGCCATGAACAAAATTTAACTTTACTTATGCCATGCTTATGTTTGACGTTATGCCATGTTTATGCTAAAAGTATTTATGCCATGCTTATGTTTGACATTATGCTATGCTTATGCTAGAAATATTTATGACATGCTTATGTTTGACATTATGCCTAAATAAGAATATGGGTTCATGTTGTAGTTAAACCTATGCAAGTTCACATGCTTTGATTCATGTCACCTATGTTACCACTATGCAAGTACACCAATTTCTATTTTGTATTTCCAACGTCATATGCAAGTTCATGCGCTCACCTTCCCCTCTTTGTGTATGCGCCATAAGCCTCCCCTTTTCGCATGGCTAAATTGGGCTTTAAAAGGCTAAGCCCAATATATATGAACGGACGTGTAAAACGGGGGAAAATAACGTTGGGTTAAAATTAACTAATGAACGAAAATATAAAATAGAAGGGCCCAAATTCAAGTATGGGTTGGGCCCATGATTGGTGTAACCTTTACACCATTAACTTAATAATGGGCCGCAAATATTTACATATAAGAAATAAAGAAGAATGACAAAATATGTAAATGTAGAAAATACGATGTGTTTAACCCGAGGTTGGATTGAGTTGTGATGTAAACCTGCCCGGAACCGCCCGGCTGTCCAGTAGTCACAACAATACCTATCCAATGTGGGAGGTTAAACATGGAGCCCAGCAAGGACCCGAGGTTAGACTGAGTTGTGGCGTAAGACTGCCCGGAACCAACCGGCAACAGGCAGCCACAACAATACCTGTCTAATGTGAGAGGTCAGGGCCTTAATAAGACAATTAAGGCTGAGTCAGGATTGTTAGGATTAAGTAAAACTAAAGACTTAATCAAAATGGAACATGCTAAACTAAGCAGACTGGTGGGGTTAGGTTAGAAACACTTAACCAACTTAGCATGTTGGCTAGAGATAGAAAACCTAGTAACGGGGGACCCTTTTCAGCAGTAACCCTAAAAGGTGTATCAGGATACCCTGAAACTAGGCAGGGTGGGGCACGATTACTGGGCTGATTGTAAGAGGTCAAAGCGACGGCGGTGGTGTAGCAGTGTAGGTTCTAACGGAGTGCGGGCGTGCACACACTCCGGAGCAGAAAAATAAGGCACTGGACACCAGTAGCATACCTTTGCACTCTAAGGTTGTGTCGGGTTGCCACTATGGGACTTGATACACCCCATGGTGGGACCAGCATAGGTAACTACAGACATCGGGGGCCGTAAGACACATGTAACTATGCGAGTAGGAGCCGATCATCATAGAATGGATCACATCACCCTGATTATGGGGTGCCAATTTGGAAACTAGTTTATATGGGTTCAGAGATCAACATGGGGTACGATAGTATATTCGACCCTAGACAACTTAACCAAGTTCATAGTGCATGCCCACTTCTTGTTATTACTTATCATACCCAGTTCTTTATTCATAGACAAAGTAGTACTAGACTTACTCAGGCTTTATGTCTGACTCTATTTTTCTTTCGTCTTCTTTCTTCCGTTCCCCCCCCCCCCCAGGTCCTCAGGGAGGGAACACAGCAGCTTGACTATCCTCAACATCCAGCTTGAAGAAGAGAAATGTATTGCTTGGACTTTCCTGTTTTGAACTATGGCTTTGGACAATCCACTAAAGGGCTTTTGCAGTTTATCTATGTGTTATTTATGCTTCTTTAAATAATGTACTCAAGACAGATTATGAAAGTGTTATGTTATGTTTTTGGAAAGGATGTTGTTGTAACACGTATTTGATTTAATGAAATAAAGTTTGTTGTTCTTCCGCTGTTTTACAAATATGTGTTCTTATATCTGTCTTGTATATCTGTGACTTGTACTTATAAACCTCCACCAAAATTAGGGCATTCCCTTTGAGAGTGACCCTAACGGAGGTGGGGTGTTTCACTTGGTATCAGAGCATAGGTTTACCAGATAAGATAAAAAGTTTTGAAAAATTATTTTCAAAAGGGAAATTTAAAGAGGCATTTTTAAAAGAAAAATGTTATTTTATTTTAAAAAGGCAAAAGTCCACTCCCCAAAGCCATAGGAACTATCTCTTATCCTTCGTTTTGAATCTATCCTTTTTGTTTCAGCATGTCCCAAGATCTTAACTTGCCTGAAGGGGTGCCAATACCTGGTTGGTTTAGACGGTTCTTAGATGCAAGGGCCACTCAGCCAGGTCCTACCGTTCCTCCTCCCCCAGCAGAAGGAAATCATCCAGCTGCAGCAGCACCTTTTCCTCCACCTCCTCCTCGGGGAAACACTTTTGCTAAGATATGTAAAGATTTTAAAGCTATGGGAGGAAGGGATTTCCATGGAACTGAGTCCTTCGTAGCAGCTAGGAATTGGCTGAAAGAAACGGAGGACCTATTCATCATCTTTGAGGTAGAGGATAGACAAAAAGTACAGTTGGCGGTGTGGCTATTGAAGGGCGAGGCTTCCTACTGGTGGGAAGTCACTAATGCTGAAAGACCAGTGGAGACGTGGGAGGACTTTAGGGCAAGGTTTGAGACCAAATTTCTCTCAGATGCGGAAAGAAGTTTGCAGTTGGAAAAATTCTTATTTCTTAAGCAAGGAGACAAGACTGTCAGAGAGTATGTGAATCAGTTCGATGAGCTGGCTAGGTTTGGACTTGACCTAGTCAACACCCCGCACAAGAAGGCTCTCCGTTTCGTCAAAGGGTTAAATGAGCCATTACACAGTTTGGCCATGACCCATATACCCATGGGGGCCACGTATGAAAGATTGGTGCAAATGGCATTGCTGAATGAAGAGGATAAGGGAAGAAGAAAGAGGGTTTGCAGCCCAAGAAGACAGACTTTAAGAAGGGCGGGAAAGGCAACAAAGAGAAGAGGAAGTGCAATTTCTGTGGCAAAGTGGGGCACTTAGTAAAGGACTGCCGGAAAAAGAAGGCCAAGGAGAATGGTGGGTGCTTTTCATGCGGTCAGACAGGCCACAGGGCTAAGGACTGCCCAAAGAAACGAGGACAGGGGCAGGGCGCTGGATCCACCCCAGGAGCACAGGTTCATGTGCTAGAAGCGCCACCATTGCAACAGCGAGGTACAAACACTTCTGTAGAAAGTGTAGTTTATCTTTATGATCACCCCGTTCGCACTTTATTTGATTCTGGCGCATCACACTCCTTTATCTCGTCTGCTTTAGTAGAATCTCTGCACCTAAAAACTAGTATGGTAGAGGACCCCTTAATTGTTTCAAACCCAATTGGGGGCCCAGCTCATTTGTCTATGATCTATTTGGATTTGAAAATTTCTATCCTAAGTGTTGAATTTCAATGTAGTGCCTTTGTTTTGGGCTTTTCGGGTTATGGTTTGATTTTGGGTATGGATTGGCTATCCAGTAATGGGGCCATCCTTGATTGTGAGAAAAGGGTTGTTAGGCTCCTAACCCGGCTCGGTAATACTTTGGAAATTTCTTGTAATCCCTCGTATGCGGTTATGCTTAGTTATCTTGAATCGCTAGATGCCTCTGTTGAAAACTTGCAATCAGTTAGAGTGGTCCGGGAATATCCGGATGTCTTCGAAGAGGTGAAGGGCTTGCCTCCGAAGCGGGAAATAGATTTCCGCATATATCTTGTAGATAATGCAAAGCCCGTTGCGTTGCCCGTTAGACATATGGCTCCACGAGAAAGGAAAGAGCTCAGTGAACAGATTAAAGAGCTTCTAGAGAAGGGGTTCATTAGGAGGAGCATTTCAGAATGGGGCGCTCCGGTGGTGTTCGCTACAAAGGCGGATGGTTCACTCCGTCTATGTGTTGACTATAGGGAGCTCAACAAGCTAACGAAAAAGAATAGGCACCCTCTCCCTAGAATTGACGATTTATTTGACCAACTTGTAGGAGCTTCTGTTTTCTCCCAACTCGATTTAGCAACCGGTTTTCATCAGCTAAGGGTGGCTGAAGATAGCATCGATAAAACGGCGTTCAGAACCCCAGACAGTTTCTTTGAATGGCTTGTCATGCCTTTCGGCTTGACAAATGCACCAGCTTACTTCGTGGACCTAATGAGTAGGGTATTTATAGATTTCCTCAACAAATTCGTAGTGGTCTTCGTAGATGATATCCTTATCTTCTCAAAGAGTGAAGAGGAACATGCTAAGCAATTAAGGGCAATCATGGAAACTTTGCGAGTCCATCAACTAAAAGCCAAGTTCTCCAAATGCCACTTTTGGAGAGAAGAGGTGAGGTTCCTTGGGCACATAGTATCCAAACAAGGGTTAGCAGTGGACCCTGCTAAGGTAGTGGCGGTACAGGATTGGAAGACACCAAGGAATGCAACTGAGGTCCGAAGCTTTCTAGGACTAGCGGGTTTCTATCGAAAGTTTATAAGGGATTTTGCGAAAATCTCAGCTCCGCTCACGAAATTGACTAAGAAGAATCTAGTGTTTAATTGGGATTTGGATTGCGAATTTGCTTTCCAACGACTAAAAAGGGCTCTCACAACAGCCCCAGTTTTGACGCTGCCAGATGGGAGCAAGATGTTCACTGTTTATACGGATGCATGTGGGACAGGGCTAGGCGCCGTCTTAATGCAAGAAGGAAGGGTGGTAGCTTATGGCGGGAGGCAGTTGAAGGTGCACGAAAAGAACTACCCAACCCACGATCTTGAGTTAGCCGCCATCGTCTTTGCACTCAAGTCTTGGCGACACTATCTCCTAGGTGAGAAGTTCGAACTTTACACTGACCATAAATCGTTGAAATATCTTTTCTCGCAGAAAGATCTTAACTTGAGGCAACAAAGATGGATGGAGTTTCTTGCCTCGTACGATTTCGAAATCTCCTATACTCCGGGCAAAGGCAACGTAGTGGCAGACGCATTGAGCCGAAAGAAATTGACCCTAAGCCCATTGTTTGTTGAAAGACAAAGCCTAGAGTTTATAGCCAGCTTCGACTTTAGGCCTTCCTCCGATTTCGTACCAGGCTTGCTTGCATCTCTCGAAGTGCGCCCAACTTTAGTGGATTCAGTAGGGACAGCACAACGCGAAGACCCTCAGCTTGTGGAAATAATTGATAGGCTAATTAGGGGTGAGACTTCAAGTCACCTCAACCGATACTCCATCGACGATAAGGGGTTGCTGAGGCGAGACGGAAGACTATGCGTCCCACAGATAAAAGATTTAGTAAAGAAGGTTCTCGAGGAAGCGCATCACTCCAAGATGACGATACACCCAGGCGGAGATAAAATGTACAAAGACATAAAAAGGACTTTCTTTTGGAATGGCATGAAAAAGGACGTGGCAGAATTCGTTTCTAAATGTATGGTGTGCCAACAGGTTAAGGCGGAACAGAAAAAGCCTGGCGGACTACTACATCCTCTAGAGGTCCCGCTGTGGAAGTGGGATAGCATCTCAATGGACTTCATCGATGGGCTGCCTCGGTCTAGGAGAGGCAACACTAGTATTTGGGTAATAGTGGATAGGCTTACTAAAAGCGCCCACTTTTTACCTGTCAAAAGTAAAAGGAATGCCTCATCCCTAGCATCACTTTACCTTAAGGAAATCGTTCGACTCCATGGAATACCATCTAGCATCGTTAGTGACCGAGACCCCATCTTCACCAGTGAGTTTTGGCGGAGTCTGCAAGAAGCAGTAGGAACGCAGTTATGCTTGAGCACAGCCTATCATCCCCAAACCGACGGCCAAACAGAGAGAGTGAACAGAGTTTTGGAAGACCTCTTAAGGCTATGCGTTCTTGACTTCGGAGGGACATGGGAAGACCACCTTCCTTTGGTGGAATTTGCCTACAACAACAGCTATCAAGCAACCATCGGAATGGCGCCCTTCGAAGCTTTATATGGAAGACCGTGCCAATCGCCCACTTGTTGGTGGGAGGCTACTGATAAGCTTATACTTGGACCAGACATGATCCGAGAGACTTCAGAGAAAGTGGACTTAATACGAAGAAGGATGAAGACGGCCCAAGACAGACAAAAGTCCTATGCCGACAAGAGGAGGACCGACCTTGAATTTGACGTTGGAGACAGAGTTTTTCTCAAGGTATCACCGCTAAGAAACGTTGTTCGTTTTGGAACCACAGGAAAGCTAGCGCCAAGATTCGTAGGGCCATTCCCTATTATCGAGAAGATTGGGAAAATGGCCTATAGATTAGAGCTACCCGAGAAGTTGGCTGGAGTCCACAACGTTTTTCACATTTCACATCTCCGAAAATGTCTGCATGAGTCAGCTGAAGTGGTAGAGCCGAATATCCTCGAAGAGGCCGAAGTGGAACGCGAAGCAACCATAAGAAGAGTTCCAACCCGCATCTTAGGGACGGAAGTGAAGAAGCTACGCAACCGCGAAGTCAAGCTCGTCAAAGTCCAGTGGAGCGACGCCGAGGGAGACGCGACTTGGGAAACTGAAGCGAGAATCCGTACTGCCTACCCTTTTCTGTTCGAGGGTACATCCTTGATCTTTCATTTTCCTTAAGTTGCGCTTTTAATCTATCTTTTTAGGTATATTTCCTCGACCTTATCCTTTAGGTAGAATCTTTTTGGATAGAAACATGTAGTTGAAACATGTTATGTATGAATGGTTGCAAGTGGTTGCAAGTGATTGCTAGTGATTGCTCGTGGTTGCATATACACACACAATCTAGGTATTAGATCGGCTCAGTCACTTCATATTGCATATGCATATATGTTTGCATTCGAATGTGGTTGAATTTTTATGTGTTGTCATATGGATGCTGCATTTGTATTGAATGATTGTGCACTCATGTAGAATCATGAATAGGAAAATTTGCATACATAATGGATTCATGGCACTTACATAATTCGCATTAAGGAGGTCAACTGAATCAGTAGACCGCCTGATTTTGCATTAGATAAGTTCATGTACACACACACTTCGCATATGATCATGAAGCATTAGAAGTCTTTTAAGTACAATGGATGCTCGTGTTTGATGGATGAGTAGATGGATGATTGGATGTTAGGATATACATTCCTCCTAACTTGAAGATTTCGGGGACGAAATCCTTTTAAGTGGGGGAGAATGTAACACCCCGAAAATTCTATAAATGTGAAATTTATGAATTAAAGTATAATCAAATTCAAATCAAAGAACTAAGGGAAACGGGATACGCCATTGCGTTCGTCTCGGAAAAATACGCGAAATAGAGTCCGAGTTTTCGAAAAACGGAGTCCGTATGAAGAAGATATGGCCTTCGGAAGTTTTGAATCAAATTTAAAATTCAAACAGAATAAAATAATAATTTAAAATCGGGCCCATTGGGCCAGGGTGGAAGAACACCCGCCTGGGCCACCCAGGTCGACTGGGCTGTCGACCTGGGCTACCCATGTCGACAGGGCTGTCGACAGCCCTGTCGACAGGGGTATCGACCTGGTCGAGCCCAGTCAACCTGGCTGGCCAGGTCGGTGTGCGGTCGAATTTCTGTGGTCTGCTTTGTCATTAGGGCTAGGTGGCGGGTTTTTATTGGTCTCTCTTCGTAATGAATGGCTATGATCTAACCTAGCAACATCAAGGGTCCTAATCAATTCCTAACCTCTATATAAACAACCCTAGACTAAACCCTAATATATTCATTCAAATTAAGAACATAGCCGCCATGTTGCTGAGGAACGACAAAGAGTAGCCGCCAACTAGAGAGAGAATTAGGAAGAAAGTTCTAAAGCCTAAAGCAATTCAAGCAACCTAAAGCTAATCAATTCAACAAAGGAATCGTGTCTCTTAATTAGAGAATTCGCCGCAACCATTGTAAGTAGAGTATTACTTTGGTATAAATAAACAACTGTGTTGATGTGTATGCTTGAATTGTGGCAATGGAAGTAATTCATATTTGTGCGTTCTTATCAATTTATATACGTTTGGATTATGTTATTCATGTTATAAAGAACTACATGCGGTAGTTCTATGCAAGTAAACGTTTGGAATATTTCGCAAATTATGTAATCTATGTTGAAGCTACATGTATGTAGTTGATTGAAATTTATGCAAGTTTGGGCTTTGGTATTATGCCATCATGATGTATATTTTTGTGCATAAATCATTTTGCAAGTAATTGAGACAAGTTTGGTTGTTATAGTTCATATGAAACTATGTTGGAATTTTGACACTATAATCCATGTACTAAGTCATGCTTATGCAAACTTATGAATATGGCTAGGCTATGAATGATATTTGGCATAATTGAAATCCATGATTAAGTCTATCTTGTTTACAAGAATTTTATGATGACATATGTGAGACATGGCTAGGTTAGACTCAAAAATCCATTTTTGCAAGTTTAAAGCAAACACCATGCTTAGGAATATTTATGCATAAGTATATTTATACTATCGTTATGTGATTAGACTTAAACCATAATTAAGTTGATCTATGCTTTTGTAACAAAGTATCCCCTTTGTAAACATGTAGAAACCTTATGAACATGACATGTTTATGTTTATGCCATGAACAAAATTTAACTTTACTTATGCCATGCTTATGTTTGACGTTATGCCATGTTTATGCTAAAAGTATTTATGCCATGCTTATGTTTGACATTATGCTATGCTTATGCTAGAAATATTTATGACATTCTTATGTTTGACATTATGCCTAAATAAGAATATGGGTTCATGTTGTAGTTAAACCTATGCAAGTTCACATGCTTTGATTCATGTCACCTATGTTACCACTATGCAAGTACACCAATTTCTATTTTGTATTTCCAACGTCATATGCAAGTTCATGCGCTCACCTTCCCCTCTTTGTGTATGAGCCATAAGCCTCCCCTTTTCGCATGGCTAAATTGGGCTTTAAAAGGCTAAGCCCAATATATATGAACGGACGTGTAAAACGGGGGAAAATAACGTTGGGTTAAAATTAACTAATGAACGAAAATATAAAATAGAAGGGCCCAAATTCAAGTATGGGTTGGGCCCATGATTGGTGTAACCTTTACACCATTAACTTAATAATGGGCCGCAAATATTTACATATAAGAAATAAAGAAGAATGACAAAATATGTAAATGTAGAAAATACGATGTGTTTAACCCGAGGTTGGATTGAGTTGTGATGTAAACCTGCCCGGAACCGCCCGGCTGTCCAGTAGTCACAACAATACCTATCCAATGTGGGAGGTTAAACATGGAGCCCAGCAAGGACCCGAGGTTAGACTGAGTTGTGGCGTAAGACTGCCCGGAACCAACCGGCAACAGGCAGCCACAACAATACCTGTCTAATGTGAGAGGTCAGGGCCTTAATAAGACAATTAAGGCTGAGTCAGGATTGTTAGGATTAAGTAAAACTAAAGACTTAATCAAAATGGAACATGCTAAACTAAGCAGACTGGTGGGGTTAGGTTAGAAACACTTAACCAACTTAGCATGTTGGCTAGAGATAGAAAACCTAGTAACGGGGGACCCTTTTCAGCAGTAACTCTAAAAGGTGTATCAGGATACCCTGAAACTAGGCAGGGTGGGGCACGATTACTGGGCTGATTGTAAGAGGTCAAAGCGACGGCGGTGGTGTAGCAGTGTAGGTTCTAACGGAGTGCGGGCGTGCACACACTCCGGAGCAGAAAAATAAGGCACTGGACACCAGTAGCATACCTTTGCACTCTAAGGTTGTGTCGGGTTGCCACTATGGGACTTGATACACCCCAAGGTGGGACCAGCATAGGTAACTACAGATATCGGGGGCCGTAAGACACATGTAACTATGCGAGTAGGAGCCGATCATCATAGAATGGATCACATCACCCTGATTATGGGGTGCCAATTTGGAAACTAGTTTATATGGGTTCAGAGATCAACATGGGGTATGATAGTATATTCGACCCTAGACAACTTAACCAAGTTCATAGTGCATGCCCACTTCTTGTTATTACTTATCATACCCAGTTCTTTATTCATAGACAAAGTAGTACTGGACTTACTCAGGCTTTATGTCTGACTCTATTTTTCTTTCGTCTTCTTTCTTCCGTTTCCCCCCCCCCCCCCCTCCAGGTCCTCAGGGAGGGAACACAGCAGCTTGGCTAGCCTCAACATCCAGCTTGAAGAAGAGAAATGTATTGCTTGGACTTTCCTGTTTTGAACTATGGCTTTGGACAATCCACTAAAGGGCTTTTGCAGTTTATCTATGTGTTATTTATGCTTCTTTAAATAATGTACTCAAGACAGATTATGAAAGTGTCATGTTATGTTTTTGGAAAGGATGTTGTTGTAACACGTATTTGATTTAATGAAATAAAGTTTGTTGTTCTTCCGCTGTTTTACAAATATGTGTTCTTATATCTGTCTTGTATATCTGTGACTTGTACTTATAAACCTCCACCAAAATTAGGGCATTCCCTTTGAGAGTGACCCTAACGGAGGTGGGGTGTTTCAATAAATGAATATTACACAGAAATATCAGAGATTTAAATTACATTTAAATACATAGCAGTGGAAAATAATACAATATACAACTAGAAGTAGATATACGGATACAAAGCTTTCCGGATATCGTTCCAGCTGTAAACCAGGATCCTATGAATATAAATCTGCAAAACCAAAACTACTAGCTGCCCGTGTCGAAAATAAGGGCACCCAGAGTTTAGGTTAAAACAATAAACTCCAGGTCAGTCATGGGACTGGTGTGAGAACTAAAACTGTTATTAATCTTTATTTTAAATCATTATAAAAAATCAAGGGACCACGCCGTATAGCACGGAACAGGTTTTCTCCCAAGGATACCAGTGCATAAAACAACAACGCAATGCTAAATAAAGAAAAATGAAGCTGTTATAAGACCCAGGTCCTATCACACAATGCAACGCAAGCCGGGGGATAGGGTTTTCCCTTATAACAGCCAAAGAATGCTTGATACGTTTGAAACAAATCATTTGATACTATTATAAGTGCATAGTGTATAAAACAACTTCAAATCATAAGTATCAATCATAGGCGGCATAAGCGCCCCATCCCACTATGTCGCCATATATAGGATTACAACTAAAACCGCAAATGTCACGTATTTGGAAATTGGATTTCCATCTATGAACCGAGGCAAAAGATAGTCCTCAACCGATTCGAGACGCTCTAGTCCGCCCCTCAGGATCAGAGCTCGAGTGACCCTTGGAGCGACAGGGCCGGTCCACCGACGTGGATTAAACATAAACCCTGAACATGCATTTCCCCGCCCTATGGGGCGTAAACGAGCCAACTAAATGACTCCATCGGTTCGAGAACGACCGATCAATCCGAGGCGCCTCGCAACAGCAACAACCACATAAGTCAAACTCGTCAGGGCGTGTAAAACCACTGACGCCACTTCTAACTAGAAAGAAACGCATGCCCTCCCTGAGGTCCGTCTCCCGTTTTTGGTTCATACCGGGTGTGAAACACGCGAGGTAAACGTTACACAAAGCTACGCCACAAAGGCTTTGCTTTGATCACCACCACAAGACTTTGCTTTTCAACAGAAGCCTTGATCAATTGCCACTTAGGCATGCCACATAGGCAATTCACTCCATGCGTTTGATATCCATCAATATATAACCCCTGAGCTTGTACGTCTCAGAGAAGGGCGTTAAGCAAGAGAATAAATTCTCCACCACCAAGCAGATATATATTTAATAGAGATCAATCACACGGACTAAAATCCAATGTCAGACACACAGTCCATTTACAAGTCCGTTCTGGGTCTGAACGAAACCGGAGGCACCTAGTACCCCGCATATCCATCGATCTCCAAGTACGTCTGGACGATCACTAACTGTTTCCATCTTCTTGGGTGTACAGCCCAATCAAGATCATCAGTTATCACCCAAACGACGTGAAGACCTCCGGTCTACGACCATCGTCTTCATCTTCGACTTATCGTCGCATCAGTTATTCAGAATGGGATAAACCCGGTCTTTCCGAATAACTCGCGTATATTTTAAATAAGTGTTACACGAACACAACATACGCCTCATTCCAATTCATCAGTCACTAACCGTAAATTAATCAAGAGAATAATTCCCCAAATATTAACCCCGAAGGCCGAAACCAACATCAGATCAATATCCAGGAAACCATTCTGCTTAGCTAACCGACAGTTAGTTTCTGAATTTCACATTCATAGGGAAAGGTTCCCATTAATTTTATCAAAGATAAATTTCTTTAATTTATTCTTTAATCTATTTTTGAATATCAATTCAAAACTAGTCGGGATTAACGAACCTTACCGAAGTAATCACTTGTTTCATTTCCCAATCCCAACCTATTAATCCCATGAAGTAAAACTGGTCACACTTCATATCTAACACCACGGTGTTATCGGTAAATTCAATTACCATTTCACGTTTAAATCTAATTAAAGATTTAACTATCGCCTGGAGTAAAACTGGTGACACTCCATTTCGATTATTTCAATCTAATTAAAGATTCATTAAAACTCCACTTAGTTTTAATCGTTAACTGGGTTAAAGAATCAGTGTCATTTAAAACACAGTTCACGATAAACCCAAAATCACATTCATTAATTATCGAGTTAAAGAACGAGTGTTATTTAAAACACTGTCCACGATAAACCCAAAAATCAATATCAATTCAATTCCAATTAAATATCATTTAATTGGTACACTTCATTAAATCTAAATAAAAAGATTTAATCTTTTCTCAACTAGGTTCAAGAATAGTGTTAGTGAAGACACCATTCACGACAAACCCAAATCACATTTGATATTCAATATAAGGCTCTGAATAGAAAATATATCGGCTTATATTCAATATCAAATTCTACGATTAATAAATGTCATATTGAAAATAACGATATAAATATACATCTTTCAAATTTCCATAACAACATCTGTATAATCACGAATTCCAACATCGAAATATTCCGAAGACAATTTCGATTCAAATCCACTCCAATGCAATCATTGGAAATTTTGGTTATTTTCAAAACCCTTTTCAAATTCAATTTATTTATTAAAAATAAATAGAATTATAATTCTAGTTCAAAACTAGTTCATTTTGATAAAAATCTATTTTTATCTTTTCAAATATGTAGTTTTTCATCCCAAATCTTCACAAATCATTTCTTATGATTTTACACAAATTATTACTATTTTTAATAATTTTATCAAGGCCCGTACAGTCGATTTCCATTAACGGCCATCGAACTGCACTTACAGCGACCTTTTTCGAATTTGATTTGGACGTATCTCCAAATCCAACCGTTAGATTTCAAATTTCTAACATTCATTAGAAAGCTCTTTTTGATACGAACCCAACGGTTCCGGTTTTAGGAGAATCCGACGGTCGGATCTCCCGTAATGTCCGTTTGAAATAAATGGTCGAAATTCTCGAACTGCCGCGGCGCGGCGCATTCTATTCAGGCCATTATATTATATATATAATATATATAATATATACTTCGTCAATTTCTATTTAAAACGAATTATATAAATAGTTTTAAATTCGTTTCAAAAGCAATTTCAACTTCCTTTTCAATTCAAATCAAAATTGAATTCTTCTTTATAAATTCGTTTCAAAATTCACTTCTATTCAATTCAAATTTCAATTCAATTTGAATTCGTTTTCAATTCATTTCGAAATCGTTTTCAATTCAATTCATTTCGAAATCGTTTTCAATTCATTTCATTTCGAAATCGTTTTCAATTCAATTCATTTCGAAATCGTTTTCAATTCATTTCATTTCGAAATCGTTTTCAATTCAATTCATTTCGAAATCGTTTTCAATTCAATTCATTTCGAAATCGTTTTCAATTCATTTCATTTCGAAATCGTTTTCAATTCATTTCATTTCGAAATTGTTTTCAATTCAATTCATTTCGAAATCGTTTTCAATTCATTTCATTTCGAAATCGTTTTCAATTCAATTCATTTCGAAATCGTTTTCAATTCAATTCATTTCGAAATCGTTTTCAATTCAATTCATTTCGAAATCGTTTTCAATTCAATTCATTTCGAAATCGTTTTCAATTCAATTCAAATTTATTCGAAATCGTTTTCAATTCATTTCATATTTATTCGAAATCGTTTTCAATTCAATTCATTTCGAAATCGTTTTCAATTCAATTCATTTCGAAATCGTTTTCAATTCAATTCATTTCGAAATCGTTTTCAATTCAATTCAAATTTATTCGAAATCGTTTTCAATTCATTTCATTTCGAAATCGTTTTAAAATCGATATAAATATCGATCACGTCAAAATGGCGTCAATCTAATCAACACGACTTCATATATTCCTTTATTTTCAAATATTTTATTTCAAATATTTCTTTTTCAAATATTTCTTTTTCAAATATTTCTTTTTCAAAACTGGAATGAGGCCCAATCAATTACCATATAAAATTAATTATATGGATTTTCATACAACACATGTATATAATAGCATTGAAAATAATCAACCATCAACCAAAGTGCACTACACTGTATAAGCATCAAATATAGATATTCAACGCTTATAACAGCCTGTCAATCAATCGATCAACATATTTGATCAATCAGGATGAGTGAACTTCAAATTTCTTCCCAACACCCGTGTGGGGTTTCAAACAATCAAACACAGATTTTATTTGTGCAGTTGGGCGATGTGTAAAATTTATCGTCCCAATCAATGTCATTCAAATAAGTGTACATAAACAAACCGTCTGGTTTGTAAATGAAT
Source organism: Allium sativum (assembly GCA_030737875.1). Classification (NCBI taxonomy): domain Eukaryota; kingdom Viridiplantae; phylum Streptophyta; class Magnoliopsida; order Asparagales; family Amaryllidaceae; genus Allium; species Allium sativum. Next base: position 188,201,940 of record CM060913.1, read on the forward strand.
ATTTATTTATTCACATTCACGTTAAAAATTATATTTTTAACGATAAAACATTTTATTCCAACATATGAATTTCTATTCAGCTCATTTATTCAATAAAATGATATTTTTATTTTTCTAACATATTTTAGAAAATTTCGGCGGCATAACGGCACGATACTAGAAACGGGACGAGGCCTAGCCTTATCCCCGGTCTAGTGAAGGCCCACGCCATTCACACATCAATCAAAATCACCAAACAACCAACTTCAAATCAAATCATATAACTAATCTATGCAACCAAACAAACAAGTCCATGGTCTGTGGACGATTGTGTCGGGTGCTACTAAGCACCGTCTGCATCCTAGTATATATATATATAAATAGAAAATAAATTTGAAAGGTGAGAATTCTCACATATAGCTATCCTAGCTCCACGGCTCTTCCTCGTCATCACATCTTCGTCATCTTCGTTGCTCGTAATCACTACATATATAAAAACCGAATTTTTACTTCGCTATTCCATATATAAAAATCGAATTTTTATTTCGCTATTCAATATATAAAAATCGAATTTTTCTTTCGAAGTTCAATATATAAAAATCACATTTTACTACTATGTTATATAGATAAAAATTATATTTTTATCTCGCTATTTTCCATATAAAGATTTCGCCTTTTCTAAAATAAAGATTTTGCCTTTATAAAAACATGGACTTCCCTTTTTCAAATTTAAAGATTTCATCTTTATAAAAATCTCATTTTTATTTTTCTACACATATAAAGATGACATTTTTAATATCCCGATCATGTAAAAATTATATTTTTAACTCTTTACATAAACAAAAATCATATTTTGACATCACCTATATAGTAAAGACTATATTTTTAATACTTTAAAAATATAAAAATCATATTTTTAATACTTTAAAAATATAAAAATCATATTTTTATTACTATTAAAATATAAGAATCATATTTTTAATACTTGTTCTTCATATGGCAAAAATCATATTTTCCTATGCTATTCAAATAAATAATAATCGAGTTTTTCTATGCTATTCAAATAAATAATAATCGAGTTTTTCTATGCTATTCAAATAAATAAAAATCGAATTTTTAATAACGCTACATGTAAATTAAAAATCGCATTTTTTTTATAATAAATTATTATATGTATAACTGATTTTAAATAAATTGAAACGGATTAAAAAAAACGAAATGGGCTTACTGTGTTTTTCCTTTCTTCTCTCCAGAGGGATGGAGTTCAGCGCGTCGGCTTCAGGGGGCGCTGGAATCGGCTTCAGGTGGCGGTGGGCCATCGATGGCGGTGTGGTGGCTGAGGGGTAGGCGTTCGGTTAGGGCGTGGTGTCGGTTTTGGGTTGGGTGCTGGCTCGCGGTTTTGATGGGGGGGTTTCGACGAGGGGACGAGGTCGAGGTGAAGGGGGGGGGGTACGACGGTGTGGCGGTGGAGGTGCCAGGGAGGAGGGCGACGATCGGTGGCGGGCTGAGGAGCTGGAGGAAAATCGCGTTTGGGGTTTATTTTTCTTTCTTTTGCTTTTTCGATTTAGTTCTGAAATGATACGGGGGGGGGGGGGGGGGGGGGGGCAGAGAGGATGTAGGAGAAGGTTTTTTTTATTTAATTATTTAATTTGTCCTAAAGTTGACTTTTACATACGACCTCTAAATGAGGCCCACCGCCTGTCGCCCATAACGTTCTACCCCCATTCCGAGCACAATGGGATATGTGTCGTAGGCTGATTCGACTATTTGAATCAGTTTCCGTTAAATTTACATTTAAATCATTATACTGAATTTTAAACGTACATTTCAAATTACCGGGGTCACATACTAACTAGAAAAATTCCAGAAAAAATATTTTCTAGCTTCGTATTAGCGATACGGTCCTAACAAAACTAGTTTCGTCGAATTCTAAGACCGTTGGAAAAATGGCCATTTTTCAGTCGATTAAAATCAACTGAAACTGGTCAAACACGTTTTCCTTTGCCACGCTCACATATTGATTCGAAAAATTATGAAATTTGAAACCTAGCAATAACTTGACATCACGGACCCAACAAAACTGGTTTCGTCGAAATCCGAGGTCGTTTGCAAAATGTCCATTTTTAAGGGCCTTATATATATAAAAATATATATAAATTCCACAGCGACTATTTCTAATTTTAAACTGGACATATCTTATCATTTCTAAGATGAAATCTCAGTTTGTTAACTTCGTTACAAAGATATAGTTATACAGATTCAAATATTTCTTGTTTCGTTCAATTCTGACTTATATTGAATTCTGTATATTCATTTGAAATTAGAAATCGAATTTTCGAACTACCGCGCCATTTTCTATTCCTTTTATAATTATATATAATTATTATATATTCTAACGACGACGTATATAATATATACGTCGAATTCTATATTGAAAATAAATTTCACGTCGATATTATTTAAAATAATTCATTTTAAATAATCAAAATTCGCTAAAATTGCCAAAATAAAAATTTTAAACTGGCTCGCATTTTACGGGTTGTTACAATCTCCCCCACTTAAAACTTTTCGTCCCCGAAAAGGAACAAAGTCGAAAGTGGTTTAATTAATCAACTCTACGCTCGATCTGACTTCCATTCTCCAACTCTTTAGTTTCTGAGAATTTTCAAAATTTCAAAAATTTGGCTAACACCCTAAATTTTCGAAAAATTTCGCCATAACCTCCCCTGCACCGGGAGTATCGGGGAATTTCAAATAGCTTCCCCGGTCCTTCAGATCTCAAAAAGAAAAAGAAAAAGCCAAGCGGCTAGCCAATAGGCTCACAAAATCATCATCACCCAAACAAAACAGGAAATTATGTAGTAAACATGTACCTATTTGTCGGGCAAACAAATTTTATTCTCTGGCTCTAGCCTCCTTGCTATGACCTGTTCAATGTAAGTACAAGTATATGCAAGCAAATGCGACCAATTTCAATACAATTCATTATTTGATACAATTAGGCGTAATGGTTCAAAATTATCAAACAATTAAACAAACAACACAATCATCAATCAATTAGTGAATTAGAGTTTCAAATTCATAATTTCGATACATAGTCAAAAAATCAGATTTTTGATGCCAAATCACAACAATAAGCCCTATCTAATTTTGGTTCTCACACCAGTCTAATGGAAATATATAGATATTACACGTTCGTCACTCGAATATAAATTCTGATGATGATATATCAATCATCAGAATCACTCCCGGGCGACTAGAGCGTAAATCTATATCTATCCAGTATATTAAAACTTTGAATACACGCGGATCAGACGTATACGCAAAATCTATATATACTGGATTGTCCACATCAATATAAATAAATAATCAAATACGAATGATTGATTTAAATTTTCCGAACAAAATTTGTTTTCATTTGAAAATTATACTCTTAACACTCGTTCTAGGATACTACTGATCCTATCTCTAACGAGTCATTCTAATTGGATATTACTAATCCAATATCTGATGAATTCTTTCGTATGGTTCTAACGTGCCTTGTTCTCGAGCTCTGTAAACCAAAGCTCTGATACCAACTGTGAAGACCCGCAACTTCCCCGTAAAGGAAAGCGTCGGATAGTTCGAGAACAAACCACAACAGAACGCATATAAAAGAACGTTTCATTGTATATAACAACAATGCATCAGATTACAAGAATATACAGAGTATAAATGAATATTACACAGAAATATCAGAGATTTAAATTACATTTAAATACATAGCAGCGGAAAATAATACAATATACAACTAGAAGTAGATATACGGATACAAAGCTTTCCGGATATCGTTCCAGCTGTAAACCAGGATCCTGTGAATATAAATCTGCAAAACCAAAACTACTAGCTGCCCGTGTCGAAAATAAGGGCACCCAGAGTTTAGGTTAAAACAATAAACTCCAGGTCAGTCATGGGACTGGTGTGAGAACTAAAACAGTTATTAATCTTTATTTTAAATCATTAGATAAAATCAAGGGACCACGCCGTATAGTACGGAACGGGTTTTCTCCTAAGGATACCAGTGCATAAAACAACAACGCAATGCTAAATAAAGAAAAATGAAGCTGTTATAAGACCCAGGTCCTATCACACAATGCAACGCAAGCCGGGGGATAGGGTTTTCCCTTATAACAGCCAAAGAATGCTTGATACGTTTGAAACAAATCATTTGATACTATTATAAGTGCATAGTGTATAAAACAACTTCAAATCATAAGTATCAATCATAGGCGGCATAAGCGCCCCATCCCACTATGTCGCCATATATAGGATTACAACTAAAACCGCAAATGTCACGTATTTGGAAATTGGATTTCCATCTATGAACCGAGGCAAAAGATAGTCCTCAACCGATTCGAGACGCTCTAGTCCGCCCCTCAGGATCAGAGCTCGAGTGACCATTGGAGCGACAGGGCCGGTCCACCGATGTGGATTAAACTTAAACCCTGAACATGCATTTCCCCGCCCTATGGGGCGTAAACGAGCCAACTAAATGACTCCATCGGTTCGAGAACGACCGATCAATCCGAGGCGCCTCGCAACAGCAACAACCACATAAGTCAAACTCGTCAGGGCGTGTAAAACCACTGACGCCACTTCTAACTAGAAAGAAGCGCATGCCCTCCCTGAGGTCCGTCTCCCGTTTTTGGTTCATACCGGGTGTGAAACACGCGAGGTAAACGTTACACAAAGCTACGCCACAAAGGCTTTGCTTTGATCACCACCACAAGACTTTGCTTTTCAACAGAAGCCTTGATCAATTGCCACTTAGGCATGCCACACAGGCAATTCACTCCATGCGTTTGATATCCATCAATATATAACCCCTGAGCTTGTATGTCTCAGAGAAGGGCGTTAAGCAAGAGAATAAATTCTCCGCCGCCAAGCAGATATATATTTAATAGAGATCAATCACACGGACTAAAATCCAATGTCAGACACACAGTCCATTTACAAGTCCGTTCTGGGTCTGAACGAAACCGGAGGCACCTAGTACCCCGCATATCCATCGATCTCCAAGTACGTCTGGACGATCACTAACTGTTTCCATCTTCTTGGGTGTACAGCCCAATCAAGATCATCAGTTATCACCCAAACGACGTGAAGACCTCCGGTCTTCGACCATCGTCTTCATCTTCGACTTATCGTCGCATCAGTTATTCAGAATGGGATAAACCCGGTCTTTCCGAATAACTCGCGTATATTTTAAATAAGTGTTACACAAACACAACATACGCCTCATTCCAATTCATCAGTCACTAACCGTAAATTAATCAAGAGAATAATTCCCCAATTATTAACCCCGAAGGCCGAAACCAACATCAGATCAATATCCAGGAAACCATTCTGCTTAGCTAACCGACAGTTAGTTTCTGAATTTCACATTCATAGGGAAAGGTTCCCATTAATTTTATCAAAGATAAATTTCTTTAATTTATTCTTTAATCTATTTTTGAATATCAATTCAAAACTAGTCGGGATTAACGAACCTTACCGAAGTAATCACTTGTTTCATTTCCCAATCCCAACCTATTAATCCCATGAAGTAAAACTGGTCACACTTCATATCTAACACCACGGTGTTATCGGTAAATTCAATTACCATTTCACGTTTAAATCTAATTAAAGATTTAACTATCGCCTGGAGTAAAACTGGTGACACTCCATTTCGATTATTTCAATCTAATTAAAGATTCATTAAAACTCCACTTAGTTTTAATCGTTAACTGGGTTAAAGAATCAGTGTCATTTAAAACACAGTTCACGATAAACCCAAAATCACATTCATTAATTATCGGGTTAAAGAACGAGTGTTATTTAAAACACTGTCCACGATAAACCCAAAAATCAATATCAATTCAATTCCAATTAAATATCATTTAATTGGTACACTTCATTAAATCTAAATAAAAAGATTTAATCTTTTCTCAACAAGGTTCAAGAACAGTGTTAGTGAAGACACCATTCACGACAAACCCAAATCACATTTGATATTCAATATAAGGCTCTGAATAGAAAATATATCAGCTTATATTCAATATCAAATTCTACGATTAACAAATGTCATATTGGAAATAACGATATAAATATATATCTTTCAAATTTCCATAACAACATCTATATAATCACGAATTCCAACATCGAAATATTCCGAAGACAATTTCGATTCAAATCCACTCCAATGCAATCATTGGAAATTTTGGTTATTTTCAAAACCCTTTTCAAATTCAATTTATTTATTAAAAATAAATAGAATTATAATTCTAGTTCAAAACTAGTTCATTTCGATAAAAATCTATTTTTATCTTTTCAAATATGGAGTTTTTCATCCCAAATCTTCACAAATCATTTCTTATGATTTTACACAAATTATTACTATTTTTAATAATTTTATCAAGGCCCGTACAGTCGATTTCCATTAACGGCCATCGAACTGCACTTACAGCGACCTTTTTCGAATTTGATTTGGACGTATCTCCAAATCCAACCGTTAGATTTCAAATTTCTAACATTCATTAGAAAGCTCTTTTCGATACGAACCCAACGGTTCCGGTTTTAGGAGAATCCGACGGTCGGATCTCCCGTAATGTCCGTTTGAAATAAATGGTTGAAATTCTCGAACTGCCGCGGCGCGGCGCGTTCTATTCAGGCCATTATATTATATATATAATATATATAATATATACTTCGTCGATTTCTATTTAAAACGAATTATATAAATAGTTTTAAATTCGTTTCAAAAGCAATTTCAACTTCCTTTTCAATTCAAATCAAAATTGAATTCTTCTTTATAAATTCGTTTCAAAATTCACTTCTATTCAATTCAAATTTCAATTCAATTTGAATTCGTTTTCAATTCATTTCGAAATCGTTTTCAATTCAATTCATTTCGAAATCGTTTTCAATTCATTTCATTTCGAAATCGTTTTCAATTCAATTCATTTCGAAATCGTTTTCAATTCATTTCATTTCGAAATCGATTTCAATTCAATTCATTTCGAAATCGTTTTCAATTCAATTCATTTCGAAATCGTTTTCAATTCAATTCATTTCGAAATCGTTTTCAATTCATTTCATTTCGAAATCGTTTTCAATTCAATTCATTTCGAAATCGTTTTCAATTCAATTCATTTCGAAATCGTTTTCAATTCATTTCATTTCGAAATCGTTTTCAATTCAATTCATTTCGAAATCGTTTTCAATTCAATTCATTTCGAAATCGTTTTCAATTCAATTCATTTCGAAATCGTTTTCAATTCAATTCATTTCGAAATCGTTTTCAATTCAATTCAAATTTATTCGAAATCGTTTTCAATTCATTTCATATTTATTCGAAATCGTTTTCAATTCAATTCATTTCGAAATCGTTTTCAATTCAATTCATTTCGAAATCGTTTTCAATTCAATTCATTTCGAAATCGTTTTCAATTCAATTCATTTCGAAATCGTTTTCAATTCAATTCAAATTTATTCGAAATCGTTTTCAATTCATTTCATTTCGAAATCGTTTTAAAATCGATATAAATATCGATCACGTCAAAATGGCGTCAATCTAATCAACACGACATCATATATTCCTTTATTTTCAAATATTTTATTTCAAATATTTCTTTTTCAAATATTTCTTTTTCAAATATTTCTTTTTCAAAACTGGAATGAGGCCCAATCAATTACCATATAAAATTAATTATATGGATTTTCATACAACACATGTATATAATAGCATTGAAAATAATCAACCATCAACCAAAGTGCACTACACTGTATAAGCAACAAATATAGATATTCAACGCTTATAACAGCCTGTCAATCAATCGATCGACATATTTGATCAATCAGGATGAGTGAACTTCAAATTTCATCCCAACACCCGTGTGGGGTTTCAAACAATCAAACACAGATTTTATTTGTGCAGTTGGGCGATGTGTAAAATTTATCGTCCCAATCAATGTCATTCAAATAAGTGTACATAAACAAACCGTCTGGTTTGTAAATGAATATTTATTTATTCACATTCACGTTAAAAATTATATTTTTAACGATAAAACAGTTTATTCCAACATATGAATTTCTATTCAGTTCATTTATTCAATAAAATGATATTTTTATTTTTCTAACATATTTTAGAAAATTTCGGCGGCATAACGGCACGATACTAGAAACGGGACGAGGCCTAGCCTTATCCCCGGTCTAGTGAAGGCCCACGCCACTCACACATCAATCAAAATCACCAAACAACCAACTTCAAATCAAATCATATAACTAATCTATGCAACCAAACAAACAAGTCCATGGTCTGTGGACGATTGTGTCGGGTGCTACTAAGCACCGTCTGCATCCTAGTATATATATATATATAAATAGAAAATAAATTTGAAAGGTGAGAATTCTCACATATAGCTATCCTAGCTCCACGGCTCTTCCTCGTCATCGCATCTTCGTCATCTTCGTTGCTCATAATCACTACATATATAAAAACCGAATTTTTACTTCGCTATTCCATATATAAAAATCGAATTTTTATTTCGCTATTCAATATATAAAAATCGAATTTTTCTTTCGAAGTTCAATATATAAAAATCACATTTTACTACTATGTTATATAGATAAAAATTATATTTTTATCTCGCTATTTTCCATATAAAGATTTCGCCTTTTCTAAAATAAAGATTTTGCCTTTATAAAAACATGGACTTCCCTTTTTCAAATTTAAAGATTTCATCTTTATAAAAATCTCATTTTTATTTTTCTACACATATAAAGATGACATTTTTAATATCCCGATCATGTAAAAATTATATTTTTAACTCTTTACATAAACAAAAATCATATTTTGACATCACCTATATAGTAAAGACTATATTTTTAATACTTTAAAAATATAAAAATCATATTTTTAATACTTTAAAAATATAAAAATCATATTTTTATTACTATTAAAATATAAGAATCATATTTTTAATACTTGTTCTTCATATGGCAAAAATCATATTTTCCTACGCTATTCAAATAAATAATAATCGAGTTTTTCTATGCTATTCAAATAAATAATAATCGAGTTTTTCTATGCTATTCAAATAAATAAAAATCGAATTTTTAATAACGCTACATGTAAATTAAAAATCGTATTTTTTTTATAATAAATTATTATATGTATAACTGATTTTAAATAAATTGAAATGGATTAAAAAAAACGAAATGGGCTTACTGTGTTTTTCCTTTCTTCTCTCCAGAGGGATGGAGTTCAGCGCGTCGGCTTCAGGGGGCGCTGGAATCGGCTTCAGGTGGCGGTGGGCCATCGATGGCGGTGTGGTGGCTGAGGGGTAGGCGTTCGGTTAGGGCGTGGTGTCGGTTTTGGGTTGGGTGCTGGCTCGCGGTTTTGAAGGGGGGGGTTTCGACGAGGGGACGAGGTCGAGGTGAAGGGGGGGGGGGTACGACGGTGTGGCGGTGGAGGTGCCAGGGAGGAGGGCGACGATCGGTGGCGGGCTGAGGAGCTGGAGGAAAATCACGTTTGGGGTTTTTTTTTTCTTTCTTTTGCTTTTTCGATTTAGTTCTGAAATGATACAGGGGGGCCAGAGAGGATGTAGGAGAAGGTTTTTTTTTATTTAATTATTTAATTTGTCCTAAAGTTGACTTTTACATACGACCTCTAAATGAGGCCCACCGCCTGTCGCCCATAACGTTCTACCCCCATTCCGAGCACAATGGGATATGTGTCGTAGGCTGATTCGACTATTTGAATCAGTTTCCGTTAAATTTACATTTAAATCATTATACTGAATTTTAAACGTACATTTCAAATTACCGGGGTCACATACTAACTAGAAAAATTCCAGAAAAAATATTTTCTAGCTTCGTATTAGCGATACGGTCCTAACAAAACTAGTTTCGTCGAATTCTGAGACCGTTCGAAAATGGCCATTTTTCAGTCGATTAAAATCAACTGAAACTGGTCAAACACGTTTTCCTTTGCCACGCTCACATATTGATTCGAAAAATTATGAAATTTGAAACCTAGCAATAACTTGACATCACGGACCCAACAAAACTGGTTTCGTCGAAATCCGAGGTCGTTTGCAAAATGTCCATTTTTAAGGGCCTTATATATATATAAAAATATATATAAATTCCACAGCGACTATTTCTAATTTTAAACTGGACATATCTTATCATTTCTAAGATGAAATCTCAGTTTGTTAACTTCGTTACAAAGATATAGTTATACAGATTCAAATATTTCTTGTTTCGTTCAATTCTGACTTATATTGAATTCTGTATATTCATTTGAAATTAGAAATCGAATTTTCGAACTACCGCGCCATTTTCTATTCCTTTTATAATTATATATAATTATTATATATTCTAACGACGACGTATATAATATATACGTCGAATTCTATATTGAAAATAAATTTCACGTCGATATTATTTAAAATAATTCATTTTAAATAATCAAAATTCGCTAAAATTGCAAAAATAAAAATTTTAAACTGGCTCGCATTTTACGGGTTGTTACAATAACACACCAGTACGTCGGCGGATAGGGATGCGCCGTGATACGACAACGCTAAATCAAAATCGTAGGGGGCTCGACCAGGATAATATGACAAGGCACACGAGGAATACCCACGGTAGGATTCTACCGATGCACGCCCAGACCGGTGGTAACGCATAGCCGCAACTACCGCCCACCTCGAACAACACTCCCATAATCAAGGGTGGCCACCAATCAAATCACAAAGTAATAGATATAGTTCGAAGAAGTGTGTCCGATGGAGGTGCGACCTCACTTAATCACGGTATAGCACCTGTTTTAGTCATTTTAATTATGACCCGAAGGTCAAGGCTATCCATCAACGTTCTCTTTCTTCAATCCAGTAATCGCCACCAAACCATCCTACTTCATTCTGGAACTCCACCGCGTACACAGTTGTTAAAGTGGTTTTCGGTATTGGCAGAGAGTATGACAATATCCGATTCCGGTCTCTTTAACAACCAAACGTTTACATTTTTCACACCGTGGCCACTTTAATAAAATCATATATTGAAATAAATTGATTTAAGAAATTTCTTTATTTTAAACCAAACAGTTTATGAATCAATTCCTTATATAAAATTATTTCAATTCATACTTAGTCAATTTATAATCGAATTCATATATTCATATCAATTATAAATTCAAATTCCAATTAATTACGTAGTTCACGTACATTTCCTATACAGTTCAATATTTATGTCAATTCAAAATTCGCATTTAGTTGATTAAAATTCAAATTCATTGAATCAAGTATCGTTATATAAATTTAATTCTTTAAACCTCGCATTTAAATTGCAAAATCAAAACTTATCCGCCTTTTGAGTTTATTATTAAAGTTTATAAAATATATATAAAATAAGCATTGAAAATATTGTTTATAAGTTATAAATTTATATAGGAAATAACTTTATAAACATATATAGGTTCAAATTAATTCAGAAATAGGTTTAGAAAGAATAATTTATTATAATATATTAATTTAAGTTAAAAGTACATATATGATAAAATTATATGGATCTTAAATTAATATTATTACAATCAAACTTTCCAAATCATTTTAATTCGAAAACATGACCAACAGTGTCCATATATAGTTTTCTACCCTATGGTCAAGTGGTACGGATATTTATCATTTCAACCCACAATTTATAAAATTTATACGGGTTTATCATTTCAACCCGCAATCACAAATTCAGTAAAAATCGTTCAGGTCTATCATTTCAACCCATAACGATTTTTCCCTAATCTAATGTCCATTCGGATATGTATCATTTCAACCCTTAGTGATTTTTCCTGAACTATGGGTATCTACAACATAACAAACCATCACATATCATCAATCACATCATAGTCATATATAATCAGTGTACATACATGTCATATGAATATCGTGTCATATATGAAAGTGTATAATTTAAACAAACAATCTCTACTGACAATCCTATACATTTCATAACAGTTCATTTAGTTGATCTAACATCTATGAAATGATGTGAGCCAGGTGTGAGATAAACTCACCTTTCATGGAATAGATTGGAAACAACAGACGAATTTGACACCGAATTGAAACAGCAACTTCAAGGCATGTTCCAAAATAGATTCGATTACAGCAACCACTCAATATACTTTTATTTTATTTTGTATGAGGCGATAATGGAATTTCTATATTGATTGGTACATCAATTTGGTGTTGGACGGTATGGTATTTGGGTTTTGGAAAGGTTCTCAAACTCAACACCAAACTTGACTCAAAATAAACCAAATAAATTCTTTACACAAAATATATATTTTTATATATACAAATGAACAATTTTCCTTTTACATACATATATATATATATTAAATTATATAGCTCCAAACCATATATATGTTTAAATAACATACAACGCAAAAACACCCAAATAAAACCATAAAACTATATATATATAAATATTTAAACAATTATGTATATATGTACATATATTTTAAAACAAATAAATTTTCAAAGAAACTCAATGGTACGCAATACACCCATAAACGCACTCAACACAACACACACATATAAAATTATATACTCCCTCTTTTCCTGCATATAAGATGTTTTAAGAAGTTTGTTGTGTTTCAAAATATAAGACGTTTACGGTTTTAATACCCTCTTTATGCATGATTCATAATAGATGATGAGACTTTTTATGTATTTAGTCATGCTTCAACCAATAGCTATGCATGAAAATTAGCAAATTTAAGAGAGAAACTTAACTTAATTATGAATTAAAACATCATTAATTGATTCCTTAATTCTTTTGCAAACAAGTAAACATCTTATATTCAGAAACGGAGGAAGTATAATATTTACATATGTACATAAAATTTTCAACACATATAAATATATAAAACCCAAGATATATGTTTGTTTTTTAAATAAACGTAGATTTATGCACCCTTTTACTCAACCCATATTCACACACGAACACATCACCACACAGGAAATATACCACACATACTAATTAAAACTCACACACAAACAAAAGAACAAAACTCACGCAAACATTCTCACACACAAAACAATACACAAAATCAATTAAATATATATATACCTTCGCAACTATATATTATATATAGACAATCGTTAAAAATATATATACATACATATTAATAATAAAATAAAAATTCAGCAAATATATATATATATATTCATATATATATACACACTGAAAATATATATACATATATATATATATATTTAAAAATCAACACACACGCATGAATAAAACACAAATGTAAAACCCCCACACACACTTATAATGACACAAAAGACTCCTTGTCGCATAAAAGAAATCACACTAGAAACAACGCGTGTTTAGAAGTTTAATAATTTACATATTTGTCTTTTGACAGTTTCTACTTCAAATCGTAAGTGCATACATCAGAAGAAACAACTTAACTCAGCCTAAAGACCAATGTTTTATAAAGGAATACGATATTTTCAAAATAAAATATGACGAAAGAAAATTTAATAAAGATCAAAATGTTACTTAAGCTACAGATAACTCAAAATTGTCTGAACTACTGAAGAAAACCTCAAGAAAATTCAATTTGTTAACAGCTTTTGCTGAATAATTGAGAAGTAAAATGAGTTTTGCCCCTAACAATCTCATAGTATGCATGATGCCATCATTTTACAATGCAAACCAGAACAAAAAAAAAGAATAATATGATTTTTGTCCATGAAAAAAAAACATGTTTTTCCTTTTAGTAATAACACAAATATACATCAATGTAAAAAAAATATAAAATCACGCATACTGGACTGGGGTTTGGTCGGATCTGGTAGGCGGCAGGAGGCTCAGTAGGGAAGGCGTGGGCAACTGGAGTCGAGGCGAGGGGAAGAAGTTGGACATGGAGGGAAGACCTTGCGCTTGGAGAAGATGGCGAGGTCACCTGCGGCTTCGGGTTCGGGTCGGGCGATCTGCGGATGGAGCAGGCGGGGTTGGTTGTCGGAGACTTGGAGAAAAGGTCGGTGAAGCAGCTGTTGCGATGGGAAACTGATGAGAAAAGGGTGTTGACATGAGCGAGAGAAACATGTGGGATGGTTTGAGAATGAGCAGATCAAAAGAGAAAGGAGTAAAATTGGTAAAACGTACAGGTAGCTTAAATAGAGGAAGAAATCAAGGAGCGGATGGCTTTTCATTTATTTGTGGTGTTTATTTATTTTATACTGGCAAAGTAGTGAATTTTAGAATAGAGAGAGAAGATAGTGGGTGGGTAAAATCCTCAAAACTTGCTCCACATTAATGTTGGCGTTTAACAATTCAAATTAGATTGTTTCCAATTCATATAGAAGAAACGTTTGGTTTGAATTTCAGAAATAAATGAGTGCGGTTCAATGGATCAAGAAAGAAACAATAGAAGGTGCAACGTATGCAAATATAAAAAGAAAAGGAGGACGCATGGCTTGTAAAAGAATGGTATGTGAAAGGGAACAAAAAAAGTAATGCATGGCATTTAATTTGGAAATAAAAGCAACATGAATGCATGCATTAGTTTTAGAACATAATTACAAAGTGTGAACGCATGCATTGGAAATGAACACATTAATGCTTACTAAATTAATGGTTCAAAAGTAAAAAGGAAATCAAACGTGCATGGCATTAGGAATGGAAAAGGAAACCAACGCATGGATTAGAAATAGAAAACATAAAGTAACGCATGCTTTTGGGAATGCATGGCTTTTGGAACCAAAATGAATGAATATAGGTAAATAAATGGAAGGAAAACGAATGTTTAATTTTTTTTTTTTGAAATTAACAACCAGGTAAGGAAAGGAATAATAATAATAAATGAACATTGAATTTTAAAGATGTAAACAGTGTTCATAAATAAAAGGAAACAATATAAATTTATTAATTGAAAGAAACAAATGGTTTTGGAAATATAAAATTACAAAGATTTTGCAATCAATAATTGATATATCAAAGGAAAAAAGGAATCTGACAATTAATTTAGCCATGTTGCATCAACAAAAATCAATACGATAATATATATATGTATAATTCTATTAATATTGAAACGGATCGTATAATTATACGAGTTTTAATTATCAAATAAAATCCAAGAATGGATTCAAACTCAAATAAATAACCCAATTAAATTTACCATAAATAAGGTTCTAACATAGCAAATATTGATTTGAATTATTAAGTTGCATTCATACCAAAAGTAAAATTCATTTGTTTTATAAAAAAAATCCAAACAAATTTAGTTTTAGATAATCAAAATAAACATTATTTCCATAAATGCAATCAAATAAAATAAATAAATCAAAATTTTAAATTAAATCATTAATTAAAATACTCTAAAAATTGAGGTTGTTACAATCTCCCCTACTCAAACCTTTTCGTCCCCGAAAAGGAACGAAGTAGGGAAATAGTAATTAAATAATTAATATATTCAAACCAAAGGTTCATATTTATATTCATACCTATATATATATATATATCACAAATTAAAATCTTTATAATCCATATAATTTTATAAATTCCGATATATGCATAACTTTATAAACTACTCCCTCCAGTTCATAATATAAGATGTTTTAGGAATTTACACGGCAATAAAGGAAAATAAAATTATTGACACTTTAGTCCATACTTAAATATGTAGGTCCCATAAGTTAAGTTCTCTTTTTATGTGTAGTCTAGTTATCACACCTACTTTTATGCATAAAAGACAATTAACATTTATTATAGATCAAGGATAAATAGGGATAACAAGATTAAACATCTTATATTTTGAAACAAATGAAACAACCTAAAACATTTTATATTATGAACCGGAGGAAGTATATTATTATAGATTTCAACTAAGATAATATCATTTTCTTACAAAATCTACATCTTTACCTCTTATTCAAAATGTATAGTTTATAAAATATAAAATCTTAAAGTATAAACATCAAATCCTTTCAAAATATTGGTATTACCAAAACATAATATTATTTACGAATATATATATATATCAAAATTTCACATCAATATGAAATAAGAGTACTCTTCTTCAACTTCTGACCTTGTTATATACAAGGATAAGTTATAGAATTCGAGGTAAAAGCTAAACGAACGAAAGAACCTAATCGAAGAGGATCTACGAAGGAAGATAGATTCAATGGAAAGGAAATTTCACAAAAAGAATTTAAATACATAAAAAGAACAAATTATATGCAAAAATATTTGTTTAAAACATATAAAACTATTTTAACCATTTATACTTTAAAAATATGCTCTCTCGCAAGAAGAATTCAACGACTGATTCCACTCATTCTAGGGTATCACTACCCTATCTCTAATGAGCTTTTACCTCATAGGCTAAAGCTTTGATAAACCAAAGCTCTGATACCAAATGTAACATACCGTCTTTCGTCCACTTCAAGCTAGTAATTAA
Source organism: Allium sativum (assembly GCA_030737875.1). Classification (NCBI taxonomy): domain Eukaryota; kingdom Viridiplantae; phylum Streptophyta; class Magnoliopsida; order Asparagales; family Amaryllidaceae; genus Allium; species Allium sativum. Next base: position 188,218,414 of record CM060913.1, read on the forward strand.
ACCAACTTGAACCGTTCGAAATGACAGAATGTTATTAGCTTCTGAGGTAAATAAAATAAATCACAGAATCATAGACACAGAAAAACAGAATATCTCGCAGCGGAATAATTAAATTATACAATAGTAGTTCATGAAGCTACTAAAAAAAAAATTCAAAACTTATACATAATATCAGAGTTACAAAATTTAATACAGCGGAAGTCTAAATACAATAATTTCTAATACAAAGGAGAAATAGCCAGAATCAACAGGTAGAGTGATATCTTCAATAGTCTCCAGCTTCAAGAGGTGAAATCTCGACACTGCAATACTCAATCTGACCCGAGCAATAATGCAAAACAAAACAACTCGGATCAGGACTAACATTCTTATGGAAGTAAATCAACTTAAATGAAATATTCAATGAAATGCACCAGTAACTTAAAGGATGTTTGGGATCACCATCCTCTAAGGATCCGTTAAACTAATATCATATAATATAATACGCTATTATAATAGTGTCTATGTTTAAATATACTATTGAAAATAGTGTAAGCGGGATTACCATTATTACCCTTACACCGTTTATACCGTTATCGTACAGTTTGCATATAACACACCAGTACGTCGGCGGATAGGGATGCGCCGTGTTACGACAACGCTAAATCAAAATCGTAGGGGGCTCGATCAGGATAATATGACAAGGCACACGAGGAATACCCACGGTAGGATTCTACCGATGCACGCCCAGACCGGTGGTAACGCATAGCCGCAACTACCGCCCACCTCGAACAACACTCCCATAATCAAGGGTGGCCACCAATCAAATCACAAAGTAATAGATATAGTTCGAAGAAGTGTGTCCGATGGAGGTGCGACCTCACTTAATCACGGTATAGCACCTGTTTTAGTCATTTTAATTATGACCCGAAGGTCAAGGCTATCCATCAACGTTCTCTTTCTTCAATCCAGTAATCGCCACCAAACCATCCTACTTCATTCTGGAACTCCACCGCGTACACAGTTGTTAAAGTGGTTTTCGGTATTGGCAGAGAGTATGACAATATCCGATCCCGGTCTCTTTAACAACCAAACGTTTACATTTTTCACACCGTAGCCACTTTAATAAAATCATATATTGAAATAAATTGATTTAAGAAATTTCTTTATTTTAAACCAAACAGTTTATGAATCAATTCCTTATATAAAATTATTTCAATTCATACTCAGTCAATTTATAATCGAATTCATATATTCATATCAATTATAAATTCAAATTCCAATTAATTACGTAGTTCACGTACATTTCCTATACAGTTCAATATTTATGTCAATTCAAAATTCGCATTTAGTTGATTAAAATTCAAATTCATTGAATCAAGTATCGTTATATAAATTTAATTCTTTAAACCTCGCATTTAAATTGCAAAATCAAAACTTATCCGCCTTTTGAGTTTATTATTAAAGTTTATAAAATATATATAAAATAAGCATTGAAAATATTGTTTATAAGTTATAAATTTATATAGGAAATAACTTTATAAACATATATAGGTTCAAATTAATTCAGAAATAGGTTTAGAAAGATTAATTTATTATAATATATTAATTTAAAGTTAAAAGTACATATATGATAAAATTATATGGATCTTAAATTAATATTATTACAATCAAACTTTCCAAATCATTTTAATTCGAAAACATGACCAACAGTGTCCATATATAGTTTTCTACCTTATGGTCAAGTGGTACGGATATTTATCATTTCAACCCACAATTTATAAAATTTATACGGGTTTATCATTTCAACCCGCAATCCCAAATTCAGTAAAAATCGTTCAGGTCTATCATTTCAACCCATAACGATTTTTCCCTAATCTAATGTCCATTCGGATATGTATCATTTCAACCCTTAGTGATTTTTCCTAAACTATGGGTATCTACAACATAACAAACCATCACATATCATCAATCACATCATAGTCATATATAATCAGTGTACATACATGTCATATGAATATCGTGTCATATATGAAAGTGTATAATTTAAACAAACAATCTCTACTGACAATCCTATACATTTCATAACAGTTCATTTAGTTGATCTAACATCTATGAAATGATGTGAGCCAGGTGTGAGATAAACTCACCTTTCATGGAATAGATTGGAAACAACAGACGAATTTGACACCGAATTGAAACAGCAACTTCAAGGCATGTTCCAAAATAGATTTGATTACAGCAACCACTCAATATACTTTTATTTTATTTTGTATGAGGCGATAATGGAATTTCTATATTGATTGGTACATCAATTTGGTGTTGGACGGTATGGTATTTGGGTTTTGGAAAGGTTCTCAAACTCAACACCAAACTTGACTCAAAATAAACCAAATAAATTCTTTACACAAAATATATATTTTTATATATACAAATGAACAATTTTCCTTTTACATACATATATATATATTAAATTATATAGCTCCAAACCATATATATGTTTAAATAACATACAACGCAAAAACACCCAAATAAAACCATAAAACTATATATATATATATATATAAATATTTAAACAATTATGTATATATGTACATATATTTTAAAACAAATAAATTTTCAAAGAAACTCAATGGTACGCTATACACCCATAAACGCACTCAACACAACACACACATATAAAATTATATACTCCCTCTTTTCCTGCATATAAGATGTTTTAAGAAGTTTGTTGTGTTGCAAAATATAAGACGTTTACGGTTTTAATACCCTCTTTATGCATGATTCATAATAGATGATGAGACTTTTTATGTATTTAGTCATGCTTCAACCAATAGCTATGCATGAAAATTAGCAAATTTAAGAGAGAAACTTAACTTAAGTATGAATTTAAAACATCATTAATTGATTCCTTAATTCTTTTGCAAACAAGTAAACATCTTATATTCAGAAACGGAGGAAGTATAATATTTACATATGTACATAAAATTTTCAACACATATAAATATATAAAACCCAAGATATATGTTTGTTTTTTAAATAAACGTAGATTTATGCACCCTTTTACTCAACCCATATTCACACACGAACACATCACCACACAGGAAATATACCACACATACTAATTAAAACTCACACACAAACAAAAGAACAAAACTCACGCAAACATTCTCACACACAAAACAATAAACAAAATCAATTAAATATATATATACCTTCGCAACTATATATTATTTATAGACAATCGTTAAAAATATATATACATACATATTAATAATAAAATAAAAATTCAACAAATATATATATATATATATATATTCATATATATACACACTGAAAATATATATACATATATATATATATATTTATTTAAAAATCAACACACACGCATGAATAAAACACAAATGTAAAACCCCCACACACACTTATAATGACACAAAAGACTCCTTGTCGCATAAAAGAAATCACACTAGAAACAACGCGTTTTTAGAAGTTTAATAATTTACATATTTGTCTTTTGACAGTTTCTACTTCAAATCGTAAGTGCATACATCAGAAGAAACAACTTAACTCAGCCTAAAGACCAATGTTTTATAAAGGAATACGATATTTTCAAAATAAAATATGACAAAAGAAAATTTAATAAAGATCAAAATGTTACTTAAGCTACAGATAACTCAAAATTGTCTGAACTACTGAAGAAAACCTCAAGAAAATTCAATTTGTTAACAGCTTTTGCTGAATAATTGAGAAGTAAAATGAGTTTTGCCCCTAACAATCTCATAGTATGCATGATGCCGTCATTTTACAATGCAAACCAGAACAAAAAAAAATGAATAATATGATTTTTGTCCATGAAAAAAAAACATGTTTTTCCTTTTAGTAATAACACAAATATACATCAATATAAAAAAAATATAAAATCACGCATACTGGACTGGGGTTTGGTCGGATCTGGTAGGCGGCAGGAGGCTCAGTAGGGAAGGCGTGGGCAACTGGAGTCGAGGCGAGGGGAAGAAGTTGGACATGGAGGGAAGACCTTGCGCTTGGAGAAGATGGCGAGGTCACCTGCGGCTTCGGGTTCGGGTCGGGCAATCTGCGGATGGAGCAGGCGGGGTTGGTTGTCGGAGACTTGGAGAAAAGGTCGGTGAAGCAGCTGTTGCGATGGGAAACTGATGAGAAAAGGGTGTTGACATGAGCGAGAGAAACATGTGGGATGGTTTGAGAATGAGCAGATCAAAAGAGAAAGGAGTAAAATTGGTAAAACGTACAGGTAGCTTAAATAAAGGAAGAAATCAAGGAGCGGATGGCTTTTCATTTATTTGTGGTGTTTATTTATTTTATACTGGCAAAGTAGTGAATTTTAGAATAGAGAGAGAAGATAGTGGGTGGGTAAAATCCTCAAAACTTGCTCTACATTAATGTTGGCGTTTAACAATTCAAATTAGACTGTTTCCAATTCATATAGAAGAAACGTTTGGTTTGAATTTCAGAAATAAATGAGTGTGGTTCAATGGATCAAGAAAGAAACAATAGAAGGTGCAACGTATGCAAATATAAAAAGAAAAGGAGGACGCATGGCTTGTAAAAGAATGTGTAAAGACCCGCAACCTCCCCGTAAAGGAAAGCGTCGGATAGTTCGAGAACAAACCACAACAGAACGCATATAAAAGAACATTTCATTGTATATAACAACAATGCATCAGATTACAAGAATATACAGAGTATAAATGAATATTACACAGAAATATCAGAGATTTAAATTACATTTAAATACATAGCAGCGGAAAGTAATACAATACACAACTAGAAGGAGATATACGGATACAAAGCTTTCCGGATATCGTTCCAGCTGTAAACCAGGATCCTGTGAATATAAATCTGCAAAACCAAAACTACTAGCTGCCCGTGTCAAAATAAGGGCACCCAGAGTTTAGGTTAAAACAATAAACTCCAGGTCAGTCATGTGACTGGTGTGAGAACTAAAACAGTTATTATTCTTTATTTCAAAAGTTAGGTAAATCAAGGGACCACGCCGTATAACACGGAACGGTTTTCCTCCCAAGAATACCAGTGCATAAAACAAACAGCGCAATGCTAAATAAAGAAAAATGAAGCTGTTATAAGACCCAGGTCCTATCACACAATGCAACGCAAGCCGGGGGATAGGGTTTTCCCTTATAATAGCCAAAGAATGCTTGATACGTTTAAAACAAATCATTTGATACTAATATAAGTGCATAGTGTATAAAACACTTCAAATCATAAGTATCAATCATAGGCGGCATGGGTACCATATATCATGTCGCCATATATAGGTTTACAATCAAAACCGCAATGTCGTATTTGGAAATTGGATTTCCATCTATGAACCGAGGCAAAAGATAGTCCTCAACCGATTCGAGACGCTCTAGTCCGTGTCTCAGGCAAGCGCGCAGGCAAGCCTTGGAGCGACAGGGCCGGTCCACCGATGTGGATTATTATGCCTGAACACTACGTCTCCCCACCCTATGGGGTGTCAGTCTAGTACGTCAGCCGACCAGAAGCATCGGCCGAAACCGATATAACCGAGGCGCCTCGCAACAGCAACAACCACATAAGTCAAACTCGTCAGGGCGTGTAAAACCACTGACGCCACTTCTAACTAGAAAGAAACGCAAGTCCTCCCTGAGGTCCGTCTCCCGTTTTTGGTTCATACCGGGTGTGAAACTCGCGAATCAACGTTACACAAAGCTACGCCACTAAGGTCGTGCTTCGATCATCACCACAAGACTTTGCTTTTCAACAGAAGCCTCGATCATTTGCATCTTAGCATGCCACACAGGCAAACCATCCTATGCAACCGATATCAGTCACACAGAATGAAATCCAATGTCAGACACATAGTCCATTTACAAGTCCGTTCTGGGTCTGAACGAAACCGGAGGCACCTAGTACCCCGCATATCCATCGATCTCCAAGTACGTCTGGACGATCACCAACTGTTTCCATCTTCTTGGGTGTACAGCCCAATCAAGATCATCAGTTATCACCCAAATGACGTGAAGACCTCTGGTCTTCGACCATCGTCTTCATCTTCGACTTATCGTCGTATCAGTTATCCAGAATGGGATAAACCCGGTCTTTCCGAATAACTCGCGTATATATTATAAAAGTGTTACACAAACACAACATACGCCTCATTCCAATTCATTAGTCACTAACCGTAAATTAATCAAGAGAATAATTCCCCAAATATTAACCCCAAAGGCCGAAACCAACATCAGATCAATATCCAGAAAACCATTCTGCTTAGCTAACCGACAGTTAGTTTCTAAATTTCACATTCATAGGGAAAGGTTCCCATTAATTTTATCAAAGATAAATTCTTGAATTTATTCTTTAATCTATTTTTGAATATCAATTCAAACTAGTCGGGATTAGCGATCCTTACCGAAGTAATCATTCGTTTTAATTTCTCAATCCCAACCTATTCATCCCATGAAGTAAAACTGGTAATACTTCATATCTAACACCACGGTGTTATCGGTAAATTCAATTACCATTTCACGTTCAAATCTAATTAAAGATTTAACTATTGCCTGGAGCAAAACTGGTGGTACTCCATTTTCGATCTTTTCAATCTAATTAAAGATTCATTAAAACTCCACTTAGTTTTAATCTGTGACTGGGTTAAAGAATCAGTGTCATATAAAACACGGTTCACGAGAAACCCAAAATCCCATTCATTAATTAACGGGTTAAAGAACGAGTGCTATTTAAAAACACTGTTCACGATAAACCCAAAAATCAATATCAATTCAATTCCAATTAAATATTATTTAATTGGTAAACTTCATTAAATCTAAATAAAAAGATTTAATCTTTTCTCAACTGGGTTCAAGAATAGTGTTAGTGAAGACACCATTCACGACAAACCCAAATCACATTCGATATTCAATACAAGGCTCTGAATAGAAAATATATCGGCTTATATTCAATATCGAATTCTACGACTAACAAATGTCGTACTGGAAATAACGATATACATATATATCTTTCAAATTTCCATAACAACACCTGTATAATCACGAATTCCAACATCGAAATATTCCGAAGACAATTTCGATTCAAATCCACTCCAATGCAATCATTGGAAATTTTGGTTATTTTTAAAACCCTTTTCGAATTCAATTTATTTATTTAAAAATAAATAGAATTATAATTCTAGTTCAAAACTATTTCATTTCGATAAAAATCTATTTTTATCTTTTCAAATATGGAGTTTTTCATCCCAATTCTTTCTAAATCATTTCTTATGATTTTACACGAATTATTACTATTTTTAATAATTTTATCAAGGCCCGTACAGTCGATTTCCAACAATGGCCATCGAACTGCACTTACAGCGACCTTTTTCGAATTTGATTTGGACGTAACTCCAAATCCAACCGTTAGATTTCAAATTTCTAACATTCATTAGAAAGCTCTTTTCGATACGAACCCAACGGTTCCGGTTTTAGGAGAATCCGACGGTCGGATCTCCCGCAATGTCCGTTTGAAATAAATGGTCGAAATTCACGAACTGCCGCGGCGCGGCGCGTTCTATTCAGGCCATTATATTATATATATAATATATATAATATATATTTCGTCGATTTCTATTTAAAACGAATTATATAAATAGTTTTAAATTCGTTTCAAAAGCAATTTCAACTTCCTTTTCAATTCAAATCAAAATTGAATTCTTCTTTATAAATTCGTTTTAAAATTCATTTCTATTCAATTCAAATTTCAATTCAATTTGAATTCATTTTCAATTCATTTCATTTCGAAATCGTTTTCAATTCAATTTGAATTTGTTTTCAATTCATTTCATTTCGAAATCGTTTTCAATTCAATTTATTTCGAAATCGTTTTCAATTCAATTCGAATTCGTTTTCAATTCATTTCATTTCGAAATCGTTTTCAATTCAATTCATTTCGAAATCGTTTTCAATTCAATTCGAATTCGTTTTCAATTCATTTCATTTCGAAATCGTTTTCAATTCAATTTATTTCGAAATCGTTTTCAATTCAATTCGAATTCGTTTTCAATTCATTTCATTTCGAAATCGTTTTCAATTCAATTTATTTCGAAATCGTTTTCAATTCATTTCATTTCGAAATCGCTTTTCAATATTCATTTTTAAGATGAATAAAATCGATATAAATATCGTTCACATCAAAATGGCGTCAATCTAATCAACACGGCTTCATAAATTTCTATTTTCAAATATTCTATTTCAAATATTTCTTTTTCAAAATAGTTGTTATTATCAAAATATTTCGTTCAACACAGTTATTATCAAAATATTTCGTTCAACACATGACCAATCTCAAAGGATGAGTACTGTCAACACATGAACTTTTATTTTATAATATTCTTTATTTCTCAAATTGGAATGAGGCCCAATCAATTACCATATAAAATTAATTATATGGATTTTCATACAACACATGTATATCATAGCATTGAAAAATAATCAAGCATCAACCAAAATGCACTACACTGTATAAGCATCAAATATAGATATCTAACGCTTATAACAGCCTGTCAATCAATCGATCGACATATTTAATCAATCAGGATGAGTGAAATTCATATTTCATCCCAACACCCGTGTGGGGTTTTCAAACAATCAAACACAGATTTTATTTGTGCAGTTGGGCGATGTGTAAAATTTATCGACCCAATCAATATCAGTCTAATAGGTGTACATAAACAAACCGTCCGGTTTATAAATGAATATTTTATTTTATTCACTTCACGTTAAAAATTATATTTTTAACGATAAAACATTTTATTTCAACCTATGAATTTCTATTCAATTCATTTACACAATAACATGATATTTTTATTTCTCTAACATATTTTAGAAAATTTCGGCGGCATAACGGCACGATACTAGAAACGGGACGAGGCCTAGCCTAATCCCCGGTCTAGTGAAGGCCCACGCCATTCACATATCAATCAAATTCACTTTCGTTATGCAAACCACAAAATTTGGAGTAAGGGTCTAACCTAGCCTTACTCCTTCGCCTTATAACGGCGCACGTCTAATCCTAACCAATTTATCGATTCGATTTTTCACACCACAAACCACATTCAAACCAATATCGCAATCAATCACCAAACAGTCAAACAAACAAGTCCATGGTCTGTGGACGATTGTGTCGGGTGCTACTAAACACCGTCTGCATCCTAGTATATATATATAACTAGAAAAATTAAATTGAAAGGTGAGAAGTTCTCACTTATAGCTATCCTAGCTCCACGGCACTCCTTTGCAGAAGTCTTCGTCGTTTCGCCTTTTTGTCACCTTCGTTGTCCGCTTTCACTACATATGTAAAAATTGAATTTTTACTATGCTATTCAATTTATAAAAATCGAATTTTTTTTTCCGAAGTTCAATATATAAAAAAATTCTATTTTTATTTCGCTACACATACAAAGATGATATTTTTATATTCTCTATCCTATAAAGATTATATTTTTAATACTTTAAAAATATAAAAATCATATTTTTATTACTTCTATTCAATAAAAATTCCGCCTTTTCTATTTTAAAGTTTAAACCTTTTAAAAAAATAAAATCAGTTTTAAAATTCCCTTTAAATCAGTTTTAAACTTTAAATATAAAACAGAAATCAGTTTTTAACTTTAAACAAAAATCAGTTTTCACTTTAAATAAAAATCAGTTTTCACTTTAAATAAATTCAAATTAGTTTTCAAACTATACTTTTTATTTAAATAAATCAAAAAGGAAAATAATAATAAAACTCACATAATTCGTTCGAGGAAGAGGGAGGGGTTTCTGATCGCCGGACACTGCTGGTGGGTGGCGGTATGGCCAACGGCGGCCCCTGAAGTGGCTGTAGGAAGTTGGGGCTCAGGTTTTTCAGGAGAGAGAGGGGGTGCGAGGCTAAGGCGAGCTGGAGGAGGAGGGAAGTGGAGGGCGGTGGCGGTGGAGGTCGAAGGTGGGTGGGCGGCGTTGAAATCGAGGGGGGGCTTGCGGCTCTAACTGGAGGGGATGAGGGAGGAGGACGAGACGAGAGAGGGGGTCAGGGCGTCGGCGACGTGGGGGTGCCCTCAGGCGACGGCGCGGTGGATTTGAGGGAGGGCGGCGGCTCCGTTCGTCAGTTTTTTTTTCTCTTTTTTTTTTATTGTTTTGATCTGAATAACGAAAAAGGAGGGGGGGGCCAGAACATAAAAAGGGGTGAGGAGATATTTTTTTTTTTATTATTATTTTATTTACATAAAGTTGACTTTTACATACGACCTCGAAACGAGGCCCACCGCCTGTCGTCCCTAGCGTTTTACCCCCATTCCGAACACAATGGGATATGTATCGCAAGCTGATTCGATCGTTACAATCAGTTTCCGTTAAATTTACATTTAAATCACTATATTGAATTTTAAACGTACATTTCAAATTACCGGGGTCACATACTAACTAGAAAAATTCCAGAAAAATATTTTCTAGCTTCGTATTGATGATACGGTCCTAACAAAACTAGTTTCGTCGAATTCTGAGACTGTTAGAAAAATGGCCAGTTTCCAGTCGATTAAAATCAACTGAAAATGGTCAAACACGTTTTCCTTTGCCCCGCTCACATATTGATTCTAAAAATTATGAAATTTGAAACCTAGCAATAACTTCACATCCCGGACCCAACAAAACTGGTTTCGTCGAAATCCGAGGTCGTTTGCAAAATTGCTATTTTTAAGGGCCTTATATATATAAAAATATATATAAATTCCACAGCGACTATTTCTAATTTTAAACTGGACATATCTCATCATTTCTAAAATGAAATCTCAGTTTGTTAACTTCGTTAGAAAGATATTCACTATTAGATTCCATTATTTTTGGTTTCACTAAAATCCGGATTGTTTTGCACCCGGTACATTCAATTGAAGTTTGAAATCGAATTTTCGAACTACCGCGCCATTTTCAATTCCTTTTATAATTATATATAATTATTATATATTCTAACGACGACGTATATAATATATACGTTCTAATTCTATTCAAAATAAATTTCACGTCGATATTATTTAAAATAATTCATTTTAAATATTCAAAATTCGCTAAAATTGCCAAAATAAAAATTTTAAACTGGCCCAGATTTTCCGGGTTGTTACAATCTCCCCCACTTAAAACTTTTCGTCCCCGAAAAGGAACAAAGTCGAAAGTGGTTTGACTATTCAACTCTACGCTCGATCTGGCTTCCATTCTCCAACTCTTTAGTTTCTGAGAATTTTCAAAATTTCAAAAATTTGGCTAACTCCCTAAATTTTTTGAAAAATTTCGCCATAACCTCCCCTGCAATGGGAGCATCGGGGAATTTCAAATAGCTTCCCCGGTCCTTCAGATCTCAAAAAGAAAAAGAAAAAGCCAAGCGGCTAGCCAATAGGCTCGCAAAATCATCATCACCCAAACAAAACAGGAAATTATGTAGTAAACATGTACCTATTTGTCGGGCAAACAAATTTTATTCTCGGCTCTAGCCTCCTTGCTATGACCTGTTCAATGATATATATGTATATGCAAGCAAACGCGACCAATTTTCAATACAGTTCAATATTTGATTCAGTTAGGCTAAATGGCTAAAAATTAGCAAACAAATAAACAAACAACACAAACATCAATCAATTAGTGAATTAGAGTCTCAAATTCGTAATTTGATATATATACAAAAATCAGATTTTTTTGATGCCAAATCACAACAATAGGCCCTATCTAATTTTGGTTCTCACACCAGCCTAATGGAAATATATAAATATCACACCTTTGACACCCGAATATAAATACTGGCGACAGTGCCCCATCACCAGAATTATTCCCGGGCACTAGGGGGATTCTATATCTACCCAATATATTAAAACTTCGAACACACGTTTGCAAGACATATATGCAAAATCTTTATATACTGGATTGCCCAATCCAATTTCAAAATAAATAATCAAATACGAATAGTTGATTTATATTTTCAAAACAAAATTGGTTTTCATTTTCAAAAAAAATATACTCTTCACACTCGTCCTAGGATACTACTGATCCCATCTCTAACGAGTCATTCTCATTGGATATTGCTAATCCAATATCTGATGAATTCTTTCGTATGGTTCTAATGTGTCTTATTCTCTAAGCTTTGTAAACCAAAGCTCTGATACCACGTGTAAAGACCCGCAACCTCCCCGTAAAGGAAAGCGTCGGATAGTTCGAGAACAAACCACAACAGAACGCATATAAAAGAACATTTCATTGTATATAACAACAATGCATCAGATTACAAGAATATACAGAGTATAAATGAATATTACACAGAAATATCAGAGATTTAAATTACATTTAAATACATAGTGTAAAGACCCGCAACCTCCCCGTAAAGGAAAGCGTCGGATAGTTCGAGAACAAACCACAACAGAACGCATACAGAAGAACATTTCATTGTATATTACAACAATGCATCAGATTACAAGAATATACAGAGTATAAATGAATATCACACAGAAATATCAGAGATTTAAATTACATTTAAATACATAGCAGCGGAAAATAATACAATACACAACTAGAATGAGATATACGGATACAAAGCTTTCCGGATATCGTTCCAGCTGTAACCCAGGATCCTGTGAATATAAATCTGCAAAACCAAAACTACTAGCTGCCCGTGTCGAAAATAGGGGCACCCAGAGTTTAGGTTAAAACAATAAACTCCAGGTCAGTCATGTGACTGGTGTGAGAACTAAAACAGTTATTAATCTTTATTTCAAATCATTAGGTAAATCAAGGGACCACGCCGTATAACACGGAACGGGTTTTCTCCCAAGAATACCAGTGCATAAAACAAACAGCGCAATGCTAAATAAAGAAAGATGAAGCTGTTATAAGACCCAGGTCCTATCACACAATGCAACGCAAGCCGGGGGATAGGGTTTTCCCTTATAACAGCCAAAGAATGCTTGATACGTTTAAAACAAATCATTTGATACTATAATAAGTGCATAGTGCATAAAACAACTTCAAATCATAAGTATCAATCATAGGCGGCATGGGTACCATATATCATGTCGCCATATATAGGTTTACAAATAAAACCGCAAAGTCACGTATTTGGAAATTGGATTTCCTTCTATGAACCGAGGCAAAAGATAGTCCTCAACCGATTCGAGACTGTCTAGCCCGAGCCTCAGGAACAGCCGCAACTGCCCCTTGGATCGTCAGGGCCGGTCCACACGGAGTGGATTATTATGCCTGAACAATACGTCTCCCCACCCTATGGGGTGTAAGTCTGGTCCGTCAGCCGACCAGAATGCATTCGGCCGAAACCGATATAACCGAGGCGCCTCGCAACAACCACAACCACATAAGTCAAACTCGTCAGGGCGTGTAAAACCACTGACGCCACTTCTAGCTAGAAAGAAACGCATGCCCTCCCTGAGGTCCGTCTCCCGTTTTTGGTTCATACCGGGTGTGAAACACGCGAGGTAAACGTTACACAAAGCTACGCCACAAAGGCCGTGCTTTGATCATCACCACAAGACTTTGCTTTTCAACAGAAGCCTCGATCATTTGCATCTTAGCATGCCACACAGGCAAGCCATCCTATGCAACCGATATCAGTCACACAGAATGAAATCCGATGTCAGACACACAGTCCATTTACAAGTCCGTTCTGGGTCTGAACGAAACCGGAGGCACCTAGTACCCCGCATATCCATCGATCTCCAAGTACGTCTGGACGATCACTAACTGTTTCCATCTTCTTGGGTGTACAGCCCAATCAAGATCATCAGTTATCACCCAAACGACGTGAAGACTTCCGGTCTTCGACCATCGTCTTCATCTTCGACTTATCGTCGTATCAGTTATTCAGAATGGGATAAACCCGGTCTTTCCGAATAACTCGCGTATATATTATAAAAGTGTTACACAAACACAACATACGCCTCATTCCAATTCATTAGTCACTAACCGTAAATTAATCAAGAGAATAATTCCCCAAATATTAACCCCGAAGGCCGAAACCAACATCAGATCAATATCCAGAAAACCATTCTGCTTGGCTAACCGCCAGTTAGTTTCTAAATTTCACATTCAAATCTAATTAAAGATTTAACTATCGCCTGGAGCAAAACTGGTGATACTCCATTCTCGATCTTTTCAATCTAATTAAAGATTCATTAAAACTCCACTTAGTTTTAATCTGTGACTGGGTTAAAGAATCAGTGTCATTTAAAACACGGTTCACGATAAACCCAAAGTCACATCCCATTAATTATCGGGTTAAAGAACAAGTGTTATTTAAAACACTGTTCACGATAAACCCAAAAATCAATATCAATTCAATTCCAATTAAATATCATTTAATTGGTACACTTCATTAAATCTAAATAAAAAGATTTAATCTTTTCTCAACTGGGTTCAAGAACAGTGTTAGTGAAGACACCATTCACGACAAACCCAAATCACATTCGATATTCAATACAAGGCTCTGAATAGAAACTATATCGGCCTATATTCAATATCAAATTCTACGATTAACAAATGTCGTATTGGAAATAACGATATACATATATATCTTTCAAATTTCCATAACAACACCTGTAATATCACGAATTCCAACATCGAAATATTCCGAAGACAATTTCGATTCAAATCCACTCCAATGCAATCATTGGAAATTTTGGTTATTTTCAAAACCATTTCAAATTCAATTTATTTATTTAAAAATAAATAGAATTATAATTCTAGTTCAAAACTAGTTCATTTCGATAAAAATCTATTTTTATCTTTTCAAATATGGAGTTTTTCATCCCAAACTTTCACAAATCATTTCTTATGATTTTACACAAATTATTACTATTTTTAATAATTTTATCAAGGCCCGTACGGTCGATTTCCATTAACGGCCATCGAACTGCACTTACAGCGACCTTTTTCGAATTTGATTTGGACGTATCTCCAAATCCAACCGTTAGATTTCAAATTTCTAACATTCATTAGAAAGCTCTTTTCGATACGAACCCAACGGTTCCGGTTTTAGGAGAATCCGACGGTCGGATCTCCCGTAATGTCCGTTTGAAACAAATGATCGAAATTCGCGAACTGCCGCAGCGCGGCGCGTTCTATTCAGGCCATTATATTATATATATAATATATATAATATATATTTCGTCGATTACTATTTAAAACGAATTATATAAATGGTTTTAAATTCGTTTCAAAAGCAATTTCAACTTCCTTTTCAATTCAAATCAAAATTGAATTCTTCTTTATAAATTCGTTTCAAAATTCATTTCTATTCAATTCAAATTTCAATTCAATTTGAATTCATTTCAATTCGCTTTCAATTCCATTTGAATTCGTTTTCAATTCAATTCATTTCGAAATCGTTTTAAAATTCAATTCATTTCGAAATCGTTTTCAATTCAATTCATTTCGAAATCGTTTTCAATTCAATTCATTTCGAAATCGTTTTCAATTCAATTCATTTCGAAATCGTTTTCAATTCAATTTATTTCGAAATCGCTTTCAATTCAATTTGAATTCGTTTTCAATTCATTTCGAAATCGTTTTCAATTCAATTTATTTCGAAATCGTTTTCAATTCAATTCATTTCGAAATCGTTTTCAATTCAATTTATTTCGAAATCGTTTTCAATTCAATTCATTTCGAAATCGTTTTCAATTCAATTTATTTCGAAATCGTTTTCAATTCAATTCATTTCGAAATCGTTTTCAATTCAATTCATTTCGAAATCGTTTTCAATTCAATTCATTTCGAAATCGTTTTCAATTCAATTCATTTCGAAATCGTTTTCAATTCAATTCATTTCGAAATCGTTTTCAATTCAATTCATTTCGAAATCGTTTTCAATTCAATTCATTTCGAAATCGTTTTCAATTCAATTCATTTCGAAATCGTTTTCAATTCAATTCATTTCGAAATCGTTTTCAATTCAATTCATTTCAAAATATTCGATTTCGAAATCACGTTTCAATATTCATTTTAAAATGAATAAAATCGATATAAATATCGTTCACGTCAAAATGGCGTCAATCTAATCCTCACGGCTTCACATATTTCTATTTTCAAATATTCTATTTCAAATATTTCTATTTCAAATATTTCTATTTCAAATATTTCTATTTCAAATATTTCTATTTCAAATATTTCTATTTCAAATATTTCTATTTCAAATATTTCTATTTTTCTCGAAACTGGAATGAGGCCCAATCAATTACCATATAATGTTAATTATATGGATTTTCTACAACACATGTATATATCAACAACGATGAATAATCAACCATCAACCAAAGTGCACTACACTGTATAAGCATCAAATATAGACATTTAACGCTTATAGCAGCTTGTCAATCAATCGATCGACATATTTAATAAATCAGGATGAGTGAACTTCAAATTTCATCCTAACACCCGTGTGGGGTTTCAAACAATCAAACACATATTTTATTTGTGCAGTTAGGCGATGTGTAAAATTTATCGACCCAATCAACGTCATTCAAATAGGTGTACATAAACAAACCGTCTGGTTTGTAAATGAATATTTATTTATTCACATTCACGTTAAAAATTATATTTTTAACGATAACACATTTTATTTTAACATATGAATTTATATTCAGTTCATTCGTTAAATAAAATGCTAATTTTATTTTTCTAACTTATTTTAGAAAATTTCGGCGGCATAACGGCACGATACTAGAAACGGGACAAGGCCTAGCCTTATCCCCGGTCTAGTGAAGGCCCACGCCATTCACACATCAATCAAATCAATTCGTTATGCAAACCACAAACTTTGGAGTAAGGGTCTAACCTAGCCTTACTCCTTCGCCTTATAACGGCGCACGTCTAATCCTAACCAATTTATCGATTCGATTTTTCACACCACAAACCACATTCAAACCAATATCACAATCAATAACCAAACAGCCAAACAAACAAGTCCATGGTCTGTGGACGATTGTGTCGGGTGCTACTAAGCACCGTCTGCATCCTAGTATATATATATATCTAGAAAAAGAATTGAAAGGTGAGAAATTCTCACTGATAGCTATCCTAGCTCCACGGCTCTTCATTTGGAGAAGTCTTCGTCGTTTCGCCTTTTTGTCACCTTCGTTGCTGCTTTCACTACATACGTAAAAATCGAATTTTTACTTTGTTATTCAATATATAAAAATCACATTTTTTTAGTTCAAAGTTCAATATATAAAAATCGAATTTTTATTTCTAAGTTCAATATATAAAAATCGAATTTTTATTTCTAAGTTCAATATATAAAAATCGAATTTTTATTTCAAAGTTCAATATATAAAAATCGAATTTTTATTTCTAAGTTCAATATATAAAAATCGAATTTTTATTTCAAAGTTCAATATATAAAAATCGAATTTTTTTAGTTCAAAGTTCAATATATAAAAATCGAATTTTTATTTCTAAGTTCAATATATAAAAATCGAATTTTTATTTCAAAGTTCAATATATAAAAATCGAATTTTTATTTCTAAGTTCAATATATAAAAATCGAATTTTTATTTCAAAGTTCAATATATAAAAATCGAATTTTTTAGACTTCTCGCTTATATAAAAATTATATTTTATATGAACAAAGATCATATTTTCCTCCAACTAAAAATCAAAGCTTTACAGTGTTAAAAATTCTACCTTTTCTACTGTAAAAATCCCATCTTTACAATTTTAATAAATATATAAAAATCGCAACTTACATACATTAAAAATTAGGTCTTTTATAATTTAAAAATCCTGTCTTTTATATATGATAAAAATAAAATCTTTAATGCATTAAAAATATAATCTTTCTAAGTTAGAACTAAATTCACTTCTACGCTAATATATATATTTTCCTAAAAATAATAATTTAGTTTTCCCATAACTAAAATTTCAGTTTTCAATTACTTTTATAAAAATCAGTTTTAAATTACTTTTAAAATTCAGTTTTCAATTACCTTTAAAATTCAGTTTTCAATTACTTTTATAAAAATCGGTTTTAAATTACTTTTAAAATTCAGTTTTCATTTACTTTTAAAATTCAGTTTTCAATTACTTTTATAAAAATCGGTTTTAAATTACTTTTAAAATTCAGTTTTCATTTACTTTTAAAATTCAGTTTTCAATTACTTTTATAAAAATCGGTTTTAAATTACTTTTAAAATTCAGTTTTCATTTACTTTTAAAATTCAGTTTTAAAAATTCTAAAAAGAAAATCAGTTTTAAACTAATTAAATTTTCAGTTTTAAACTAACTAAATTTTCAGTTTTTAAATCTTCTCAAAATCAGTTTCTAATACATAAAAATCGAAATTTTTCAGAAGTAAAATAAAAAAAATAAAATAAAAATAAAAACGACTTACTTTATGCTGCGAAGAAAGGGGGGCGAGGGGTCGGCGGCAGGAGTTCGTCGTGGAGGAGCTGGCCTCGAGGAGGGGCTCGCGATTTGTTCCTCGACGCGGCGCGTTCTGGGGTTCCATGCGAGGGAGGAGGAGAAGCAGTGGGAAGGAGGAGGCTGAACGGAGGGCGGCGTCGCGAGGGTTCGTCGGCGGTGGCTCTGAGGTAAGGCGGCGGCTTCGGTTTAGGTTAGGTTTCTTTTTTTTTTTTTTTTTTCCTCTTTTTTTTTTATTTCGTTCTGAAGAATGAATCGGGGGGGGGGGGGGGGCAATGAAGAAGAAAAGGGAGGGAATATTTTTTTTTTTTTTTATTATTTAATTATTTAATTTTGCAAACGGGTTGACTTTTACATACGACCTCGAAACGAGGCCCACCGCCTGTCGCCCATAGCGTTTTACCCCCATTCCGAACACAATGGGATATGTATCGTAAGCTGGTTTGATCGTTACAATCAGTTTCTGTTGAATTTTCATTTAAATCCTTATTTTGAATTTTAAACGTACATTTCAAATTACCGGGGCCACATACTAACTCGAAAAATTCCAGAAAAATATTTTCTAGCTTCATATTGACGATACGGTCCGAACAAAACTAGTTTCGTCGAATTCTGAGACCGTATGAAAAATGGCCAATTTCCAGTCGATTAAAATCAACTGAAATGGTCAAACGCATTTTCCTTTGCCACGCTCACATATTGATTCTAAAAATTATGAAATTTGAAACCTAGCAATAGTTTAACATCACGGACCCAACAAAACTGGTTTCGTCGAAATCCGAGGTCGTTTGCAAAATTGCTATTTTTAAGGGCCTTATATATATAAAAATATATATAAATTCCACAGCGACTATTTCTAATTTTCAACTGGACATATCTTATCATTTCTAAGATGAAATCTCAGTTTGTTAACTTCGTTACAAAGATATAGTTATACAGATTCAAATATTTCTTGTTTCGTTCAATTCTGACTTATATTGAATTCTGTATATTCATTTGAAATTAGAAATCGAATTTTCGAACTACCGCGCCATTTTCAATTCCTTTTATAATTATATATAATTATAATATATTCTAACGACGACGTATATAATATATACGTCGAATTATATTCAAACTAAATTTCTCGTCGATATTGTTTAAAATAATCTATTTTAAATATTCAAAATTCGCTAAAATTGCCAAAATAAAATTTTTAAACTGGCCCAGATTTTCGGGTTGTTACAATCTCCCCCACTTAAAACTTTTCGTCCCCGAAAAGGAACAAAGTCGAAAGTGGTTTGATTATTCAGCTCTACGTTCGATCTGGTTTCCATTCTCCAACTCTTTAGTTTCTGAGAATTTCCAAAATTTCAAAAATTTGGCTAACACCCTAAATTTTTGAAAAATTTCGCCATAACCTCCCCTGCACCGGGAGCATCGGGGAATTTCAAATAGCTTCCCCGGTCCTTCAGATCTCAAAAAGAAAAAGAAAAAGCCAAGCGGCTAGCCAATAGGCTCACAAAATCATCATCACCCAAACAAAACAGTAAATTATGTAGTAAACATGTACCTATTTGTCGGGCAAACAAATTTTATTCTTCGGCTCTAGCCTCCTTGCTATGACCTGTTCAATGATATATATGTATATGCAAGCAGATGCGACCAATTTTCAATATCGTTCAATATTTGATATAATTAGGCTAAACGGTTCAAAATTATCAAACAATTAAACAAACAACACAAACATCAATCAATTAGTGAATTTAACGTTTCAAATTCATAATTTTGATACATATACAAAAATCAAATTTTTGATGCCAAATCACAACGATAAGCCCTATCTATTTTAGATTTGGTTCTCACACCAGCCTAATGGAAATATATAGAAAATCGCACCTTCGAAACTCGAACATAAATTCGGATGATGATCGATCAATCATCAGAACCATCTCCGGGTGTCTAGAATGTGATTCTATATCTATCCAATATATTAAAATTTCGAATATACGTTCATGACGCGTATATACAAAACCATTATATATTAGATTGTCCATATTCATACAAATAAATAATCAAATACGGATAATTGATTTAGATTTTCAAAACTAAACTTTGTTTTCATTTTAAAAATATACTCTTCACACTCGTTCTAGGATACTACTGATCCCATCTCTAACGAGTCATTCCCATTGGATATTACTAATCCAATATCTGATGAATTCTTTCGTATGATTCCAATGTGCCTTGTTCTCTAGCTTTGTAAACCAAAGCTCTGATACCAAATGTAAAGACCCGCAACCTCCCCGTAAAGGAAAGCGTCGGATAGTTCGAGAACAAACCACAACAGAACGCATACAGAAGAACATTTCATTGTATATTACAACAATGCATCAGATTACAAGAATATACAGAGTATAAATGAATATCACACAGAAATATCAGAGATTTAAATTACATTTAAATACATAGCAGCGGAAAATAATACAATACACAACTAGAATGAGATATACGGATACAAAGCTTTCCGGATATCGTTCCAGCTGTAACCCAGGATCCTGTGAATATAAATCTGCAAAACCAAAACTACTAGCTGCCCGTGTCGAAAATAGGGGCACCCAGAGTTTAGGTTAAAACAATAAACTCCAGGTCAGTCATGTGACTGGTGTGAGAACTAAAACAGTTATTAATCTTTATTTCAAATCATTAGGTAAATCAAGGGACCACGCCGTATAACACGGAACGGGTTTTCTCCCAAGAATACCAGTGCATAAAACAAACAGCGCAATGCTAAATAAAGAAAGATGAAGCTGTTATAAGACCCAGGTCCTATCACACAATGCAACGCAAGCCGGGGGATAGGGTTTTCCCTTATAACAGCCAAAGAATGCTTGATACGTTTAAAACAAATCATTTGATACTATAATAAGTGCATAGTGCATAAAACAACTTCAAATCATAAGTATCAATCATAGGCGGCATGGGTACCATATATCATGTCGCCATATATAGGTTTACAAATAAAACCGCAAAGTCACGTATTTGGAAATTGGATTTCCTTCTATGAACCGAGGCAAAAGATAGTCCTCAACCGATTCGAGACTGTCTAGCCCGAGCCTCAGGAACAGCCGCAACTGCCCCTTGGATCGTCAGGGCCGGTCCACACGGAGTGGATTATTATGCCTGAACAATACGTCTCCCCACCCTATGGGGTGTAAGTCTGGTCCGTCAGCCGACCAGAATGCATTCGGCCGAAACCGATATAACCGAGGCGCCTCGCAACAACCACAACCACATAAGTCAAACTCGTCAGGGCGTGTAAAACCACTGACGCCACTTCTAGCTAGAAAGAAACGCATGCCCTCCCTGAGGTCCGTCTCCCGTTTTTGGTTCATACCGGGTGTGAAACACGCGAGGTAAACGTTACACAAAGCTACGCCACAAAGGCCGTGCTTTGATCATCACCACAAGACTTTGCTTTTCAACAGAAGCCTCGATCATTTGCATCTTAGCATGCCACACAGGCAAGCCATCCTATGCAACCGATATCAGTCACACAGAATGAAATCCGATGTCAGACACACAGTCCATTTACAAGTCCGTTCTGGGTCTGAACGAAACCGGAGGCACCTAGTACCCCGCATATCCATCGATCTCCAAGTACGTCTGGACGATCACTAACTGTTTCCATCTTCTTGGGTGTACAGCCCAATCAAGATCATCAGTTATCACCCAAACGACGTGAAGACTTCCGGTCTTCGACCATCGTCTTCATCTTCGACTTATCGTCGTATCAGTTATTCAGAATGGGATAAACCCGGTCTTTCCGAATAACTCGCGTATATATTATAAAAGTGTTACACAAACACAACATACGCCTCATTCCAATTCATTAGTCACTAACCGTAAATTAATCAAGAGAATAATTCCCCAAATATTAACCCCGAAGGCCGAAACCAACATCAGATCAATATCCAGAAAACCATTCTGCTTGGCTAACCGCCAGTTAGTTTCTAAATTTCACATTCAAATCTAATTAAAGATTTAACTATCGCCTGGAGCAAAACTGGTGATACTCCATTCTCGATCTTTTCAATCTAATTAAAGATTCATTAAAACTCCACTTAGTTTTAATCTGTGACTGGGTTAAAGAATCAGTGTCATTTAAAACACGGTTCACGATAAACCCAAAGTCACATCCCATTAATTATCGGGTTAAAGAACAAGTGTTATTTAAAACACTGTTCACGATAAACCCAAAAATCAATATCAATTCAATTCCAATTAAATATCATTTAATTGGTACACTTCATTAAATCTAAATAAAAAGATTTAATCTTTTCTCAACTGGGTTCAAGAACAGTGTTAGTGAAGACACCATTCACGACAAACCCAAATCACATTCGATATTCAATACAAGGCTCTGAATAGAAACTATATCGGCCTATATTCAATATCAAATTCTACGATTAACAAATGTCGTATTGGAAATAACGATATACATATATATCTTTCAAATTTCCATAACAACACCTGTAATATCACGAATTCCAACATCGAAATATTCCGAAGACAATTTCGATTCAAATCCACTCCAATGCAATCATTGGAAATTTTGGTTATTTTCAAAACCATTTCAAATTCAATTTATTTATTTAAAAATAAATAGAATTATAATTCTAGTTCAAAACTAGTTCATTTCGATAAAAATCTATTTTTATCTTTTCAAATATGGAGTTTTTCATCCCAAACTTTCACAAATCATTTCTTATGATTTTACACAAATTATTACTATTTTTAATAATTTTATCAAGGCCCGTACGGTCGATTTCCATTAACGGCCATCGAACTGCACTTACAGCGACCTTTTTCGAATTTGATTTGGACGTATCTCCAAATCCAACCGTTAGATTTCAAATTTCTAACATTCATTAGAAAGCTCTTTTCGATACGAACCCAACGGTTCCGGTTTTAGGAGAATCCGACGGTCGGATCTCCCGTAATGTCCGTTTGAAACAAATGATCGAAATTCGCGAACTGCCGCAGCGCGGCGCGTTCTATTCAGGCCATTATATTATATATATAATATATATAATATATATTTCGTCGATTACTATTTAAAACGAATTATATAAATGGTTTTAAATTCGTTTCAAAAGCAATTTCAACTTCCTTTTCAATTCAAATCAAAATTGAATTCTTCTTTATAAATTCGTTTCAAAATTCATTTCTATTCAATTCAAATTTCAATTCAATTTGAATTCATTTCAATTCGCTTTCAATTCCATTTGAATTCGTTTTCAATTCAATTCATTTCGAAATCGTTTTAAAATTCAATTCATTTCGAAATCGTTTTCAATTCAATTCATTTCGAAATCGTTTTCAATTCAATTCATTTCGAAATCGTTTTCAATTCAATTCATTTCGAAATCGTTTTCAATTCAATTTATTTCGAAATCGCTTTCAATTCAATTTGAATTCGTTTTCAATTCATTTCGAAATCGTTTTCAATTCAATTTATTTCGAAATCGTTTTCAATTCAATTCATTTCGAAATCGTTTTCAATTCAATTTATTTCGAAATCGTTTTCAATTCAATTCATTTCGAAATCGTTTTCAATTCAATTTATTTCGAAATCGTTTTCAATTCAATTCATTTCGAAATCGTTTTCAATTCAATTCATTTCGAAATCGTTTTCAATTCAATTCATTTCGAAATCGTTTTCAATTCAATTCATTTCGAAATCGTTTTCAATTCAATTCATTTCGAAATCGTTTTCAATTCAATTCATTTCGAAATCGTTTTCAATTCAATTCATTTCGAAATCGTTTTCAATTCAATTCATTTCGAAATCGTTTTCAATTCAATTCATTTCGAAATCGTTTTCAATTCAATTCATTTCAAAATATTCGATTTCGAAATCACGTTTCAATATTCATTTTAAAATGAATAAAATCGATATAAATATCGTTCACGTCAAAATGGCGTCAATCTAATCCTCACGGCTTCACATATTTCTATTTTCAAATATTCTATTTCAAATATTTCTATTTCAAATATTTCTATTTCAAATATTTCTATTTCAAATATTTCTATTTCAAATATTTCTATTTCAAATATTTCTATTTCAAATATTTCTATTTTTCTCGAAACTGGAATGAGGCCCAATCAATTACCATATAATGTTAATTATATGGATTTTCTACAACACATGTATATATCAACAACGATGAATAATCAACCATCAACCAAAGTGCACTACACTGTATAAGCATCAAATATAGACATTTAACGCTTATAGCAGCTTGTCAATCAATCGATCGACATATTTAATAAATCAGGATGAGTGAACTTCAAATTTCATCCTAACACCCGTGTGGGGTTTCAAACAATCAAACACATATTTTATTTGTGCAGTTAGGCGATGTGTAAAATTTATCGACCCAATCAACGTCATTCAAATAGGTGTACATAAACAAACCGTCTGGTTTGTAAATGAATATTTATTTATTCACATTCACGTTAAAAATTATATTTTTAACGATAACACATTTTATTTTAACATATGAATTTATATTCAGTTCATTCGTTAAATAAAATGCTAATTTTATTTTTCTAACTTATTTTAGAAAATTTCGGCGGCATAACGGCACGATACTAGAAACGGGACAAGGCCTAGCCTTATCCCCGGTCTAGTGAAGGCCCACGCCATTCACACATCAATCAAATCAATTCGTTATGCAAACCACAAACTTTGGAGTAAGGGTCTAACCTAGCCTTACTCCTTCGCCTTATAACGGCGCACGTCTAATCCTAACCAATTTATCGATTCGATTTTTCACACCACAAACCACATTCAAACCAATATCACAATCAATAACCAAACAGCCAAACAAACAAGTCCATGGTCTGTGGACGATTGTGTCGGGTGCTACTAAGCACCGTCTGCATCCTAGTATATATATATATCTAGAAAAAGAATTGAAAGGTGAGAAATTCTCACTGATAGCTATCCTAGCTCCACGGCTCTTCATTTGGAGAAGTCTTCGTCGTTTCGCCTTTTTGTCACCTTCGTTGCTGCTTTCACTACATACGTAAAAATCGAATTTTTACTTTGTTATTCAATATATAAAAATCACATTTTTTTAGTTCAAAGTTCAATATATAAAAATCGAATTTTTATTTCTAAGTTCAATATATAAAAATCGAATTTTTATTTCTAAGTTCAATATATAAAAATCGAATTTTTATTTCAAAGTTCAATATATAAAAATCGAATTTTTATTTCTAAGTTCAATATATAAAAATCGAATTTTTATTTCAAAGTTCAATATATAAAAATCGAATTTTTTTAGTTCAAAGTTCAATATATAAAAATCGAATTTTTATTTCTAAGTTCAATATATAAAAATCGAATTTTTATTTCAAAGTTCAATATATAAAAATCGAATTTTTATTTCTAAGTTCAATATATAAAAATCGAATTTTTATTTCAAAGTTCAATATATAAAAATCGAATTTTTTAGACTTCTCGCTTATATAAAAATTATATTTTATATGAACAAAGATCATATTTTCCTCCAACTAAAAATCAAAGCTTTACAGTGTTAAAAATTCTACCTTTTCTACTGTAAAAATCCCATCTTTACAATTTTAATAAATATATAAAAATCGCAACTTACATACATTAAAAATTAGGTCTTTTATAATTTAAAAATCCTGTCTTTTATATATGATAAAAATAAAATCTTTAATGCATTAAAAATATAATCTTTCTAAGTTAGAACTAAATTCACTTCTACGCTAATATATATATTTTCCTAAAAATAATAATTTAGTTTTCCCATAACTAAAATTTCAGTTTTCAATTACTTTTATAAAAATCAGTTTTAAATTACTTTTAAAATTCAGTTTTCAATTACCTTTAAAATTCAGTTTTCAATTACTTTTATAAAAATCGGTTTTAAATTACTTTTAAAATTCAGTTTTCATTTACTTTTAAAATTCAGTTTTCAATTACTTTTATAAAAATCGGTTTTAAATTACTTTTAAAATTCAGTTTTCATTTACTTTTAAAATTCAGTTTTCAATTACTTTTATAAAAATCGGTTTTAAATTACTTTTAAAATTCAGTTTTCATTTACTTTTAAAATTCAGTTTTAAAAATTCTAAAAAGAAAATCAGTTTTAAACTAATTAAATTTTCAGTTTTAAACTAACTAAATTTTCAGTTTTTAAATCTTCTCAAAATCAGTTTCTAATACATAAAAATCGAAATTTTTCAGAAGTAAAATAAAAAAAATAAAATAAAAATAAAAACGACTTACTTTATGCTGCGAAGAAAGGGGGGCGAGGGGTCGGCGGCAGGAGTTCGTCGTGGAGGAGCTGGCCTCGAGGAGGGGCTCGCGATTTGTTCCTCGACGCGGCGCGTTCTGGGGTTCCATGCGAGGGAGGAGGAGAAGCAGTGGGAAGGAGGAGGCTGAACGGAGGGCGGCGTCGCGAGGGTTCGTCGGCGGTGGCTCTGAGGTAAGGCGGCGGCTTCGGTTTAGGTTAGGTTTCTTTTTTTTTTTTTTTTTTCCTCTTTTTTTTTTATTTCGTTCTGAAGAATGAATCGGGGGGGGGGGGGGGCAATGAAGAAGAAAAGGGAGGGAATATTTTTTTTTTTTTTTATTATTTAATTATTTAATTTTGCAAACGGGTTGACTTTTACATACGACCTCGAAACGAGGCCCACCGCCTGTCGCCCATAGCGTTTTACCCCCATTCCGAACACAATGGGATATGTATCGTAAGCTGGTTTGATCGTTACAATCAGTTTCTGTTGAATTTTCATTTAAATCCTTATTTTGAATTTTAAACGTACATTTCAAATTACCGGGGCCACATACTAACTCGAAAAATTCCAGAAAAATATTTTCTAGCTTCATATTGACGATACGGTCCGAACAAAACTAGTTTCGTCGAATTCTGAGACCGTATGAAAAATGGCCAATTTCCAGTCGATTAAAATCAACTGAAATGGTCAAACGCATTTTCCTTTGCCACGCTCACATATTGATTCTAAAAATTATGAAATTTGAAACCTAGCAATAGTTTAACATCACGGACCCAACAAAACTGGTTTCGTCGAAATCCGAGGTCGTTTGCAAAATTGCTATTTTTAAGGGCCTTATATATATAAAAATATATATAAATTCCACAGCGACTATTTCTAATTTTCAACTGGACATATCTTATCATTTCTAAGATGAAATCTCAGTTTGTTAACTTCGTTACAAAGATATAGTTATACAGATTCAAATATTTCTTGTTTCGTTCAATTCTGACTTATATTGAATTCTGTATATTCATTTGAAATTAGAAATCGAATTTTCGAACTACCGCGCCATTTTCAATTCCTTTTATAATTATATATAATTATAATATATTCTAACGACGACGTATATAATATATACGTCGAATTATATTCAAACTAAATTTCTCGTCGATATTGTTTAAAATAATCTATTTTAAATATTCAAAATTCGCTAAAATTGCCAAAATAAAATTTTTAAACTGGCCCAGATTTTCGGGTTGTTACAATAGCAGCGGAAAGTAATACAATACACAACTAGAAGGAGATATACGGATACAAAGCTTTCCGGATATCGTTCCAGCTGTAAACCAGGATCCTGTGAATATAAATCTGCAAAACCAAAACTACTAGCTGCCCGTGTCAAAATAAGGGCACCCAGAGTTTAGGTTAAAACAATAAACTCCAGGTCAGTCATGTGACTGGTATGAGAACTAAAACAGTTATTATTCTTTATTTCAAAAGTTAGGTAAATCAAGGGACCACGCCGTATAACACGGAACGGGTTTCCTCCCAAGAATACCAGTGCATAAAACAAACAGCGCAATGCTAAATAAAGAAAAATGAAGCTGTTATAAGACCCAGGTCCTATCACACAATGCAACGCAAGCCGGGGGATAGGGTTTTCCCTTATAACAGCCAAAGAATGCTTGATACGTTTAAAACAAATCATTTGATACTAATATAAGTGCATAGTGTATAAAACACTTCAAATCATAAGTATCAATCATAGGCGGCATGGGTATCATATATCATGTCGCCATATATAGGTTTACAATCAAAACCGCAATGT
The DNA here is from genome assembly GCA_030737875.1 of Allium sativum. Classification (NCBI taxonomy): domain Eukaryota; kingdom Viridiplantae; phylum Streptophyta; class Magnoliopsida; order Asparagales; family Amaryllidaceae; genus Allium; species Allium sativum. The sequence continues at coordinate 188,246,974 of CM060913.1, forward strand.
CGTATTTGGAAATTGGATTTCCATCTATGAACCGAGGCAAAAGATAGTCCTCAACCGATTCGAGACGCTCTAGTCCGTGTCTCAGGCAAGCGCGCAGGCAAGCCTTGGAGCGACAGGGCCGGTCCACCGATGTGGATTATTATGCCTGAACACTACGTCTCCCCACCCTATGGGGTGTCAGTCTGGTCCGTCAGCCGACCAGAAGCATCGGCCGAAACCGATATAACCGAGGCGCCTCGCAACAGCAACAACCACATAAGTCAAACTCGTCAGGGCGTGTAAAACCACTGACGCCACTTCTAACTAGAAAGAAACGCAAGTCCTCCCTGAGGTCCGTCTCCCGTTTTTGGTTCATACCGGGTGTGAAACTCGCGAATCAACGTTACACAAAGCTACGCCACTAAGGCCGTGCTTCGATCATCACCACAAGACTTTGCTTTTCAACCGAAGCCTCGATCATTTGCATCTTAGCATGCCACACAGGCAAACCATCCTATGCAACCGATATCAGTCACACAGAATGAAATCCAATGTCAGACACACAGTCCATTTACAAGTCCGTTCTGGGTCTGAACGAAACCGGAGGCACCTAGTACCCCGCATATCCATCGATCTCCAAGTACGTCTGGACGATCACCAACTGTTTCCATCTTCTTGGGTGTACAGCCCAATCAAGATCATCAGTTATCACCCAAATGACGTGAAGACCTCTGGTCTTCGACCATCGTCTTCATCTTCGACTTATCGTCGTATCAGTTATCCAGAATGGGATAAACCCGGTCTTTCCGAATAACTCGCGTATATATTATAAAAGTGTTACACAAACACAACATACGCCTCATTCCAATTCATTAGTCACTAACCGTAAATTAATCAAGAGAATAATTCCCCAAATATTAACCCCGAAGGCCGAAACCAACATCAGATCAATATCCAGAAAACCATTCTGCTTAGCTAACCGACAGTTAGTTTCTAAATTTCACATTCAAAGGGAAAGGTTCCCATTAATTTTATCAAAGATAAATTCTTGAATTTATTCTTTAATCTATTTTTGAATATCAATTCAAACTAGTCGGGATTAGCGATCCTTACCGAAGTAATCATTCGTTTTAATTTCTCAATCCCAACCTATTCATCCCATGAAGTAAAACTGGTAATACTTCATATCTAACACCACGGTGTTATCGGTAAATTCAATTACCATTTCACGTTCAAATCTAATTAAAGATTTAACTATCGCCTGGAGCAAAACTGGTGGTACTCCATTTTCGATCTTTTCAATCTAATTAAAGATTCATTAAAACTCCACTTAGTTTTAATCTGTGACTGGGTTAAAGAATCAGTGTCATTTAAAACACGGTTCACGAGAAACCCAAAATCCCATTCATTAATTAACGGGTTAAAGAACGAGTGCTATTTAAAAACACTGTTCACGATAAACTCAAAAATCAATATCAATTCAATTCCAATTAAATATTATTTAATTGGTAAACTTCATTAAATCTAAATAAAAAGATTTAATCTTTTCTCAACTGGGTTCAAGAATAGTGTTAGTGAAGACACCATTCACGACAAACCCAAATCACATTCGATATTCAATACAAGGCTCTGAATAGAAAATATATCGGCTTATATTCAATATCGAATTCTACGACTAACAAATGTCGTATTGGAAATAACGATATACATATATATCTTTCAAATTTCCATAACAACACCTGTATAATCACGAATTCCAACATCGAAATATTCCGAAGACAATTTCGATTCAAATCCACTCCAATGCAATCATTGGAAATTTTGGTTATTTTTAAAACCCTTTTCGAATTCAATTTATTTATTTAAAAATAAATAGAATTATAATTCTAGTTCAAAACTATTTCATTTCGATAAAAATCTATTTTTATCTTTTCAAATATGGAGTTTTTCATCCCAATTCTTTCTAAATCATTTCTTATGATTTTACACGAATTATTACTATTTTTAATAATTTTATCAAGGCCCGTACAGTCGATTTCCAACAATGGCCATCGAACTGCACTTACAGCGACCTTTTTCGAATTTGATTTGGACGTAACTCCAAATCCAACCGTTAGATTTCAAATTTCTAACATTCATTAGAAAGCTCTTTTCGATACGAACCCAACGGTTCCGGTTTTAGGAGAATCCGACGGTCGGATCTCCCGCAATGTCCGTTTGAAATAAATGGTCGAAATTCACGAACTGCCGCGGCGCGGCGCGTTCTATTCAGGCCATTATATTATATATATAATATATATAATATATATTTCGTCGATTTCTATTTAAAACGAATTATATAAATAGTTTTAAATTCGTTTCAAAAGCAATTTCAACTTCCTTTTCAATTCAAATCAAAATTGAATTCTTCTTTATAAATTCGTTTTAAAATTCATTTCTATTCAATTCAAATTTCAATTCAATTTGAATTCATTTTCAATTCATTTCATTTCGAAATCGTTTTCAATTCAATTTGAATTTGTTTTCAATTCATTTCATTTCGAAATCGTTTTCAATTCAATTTATTTCGAAATCGTTTTCAATTCAATTCGAATTCGTTTTCAATTCATTTCATTTCGAAATCGTTTTCAATTCAATTCATTTCAAAATCGTTTTCAATTCAATTCGAATTCGTTTTCAATTCATTTCATTTCGAAATCGTTTTCAATTCAATTTATTTCGAAATCGTTTTCAATTCAATTCGAATTCGTTTTCAATTCATTTCATTTCGAAATCGTTTTCAATTCAATTTATTTCGAAATCGTTTTCAATTCATTTCATTTCGAAATCCCTTTTCAATATTCATTTTTAAGATGAATAAAATCGATATAAATATCGTTCACGTCAAAATGGAGTCAATCTAATCAACACGGCTTCATAAATTTCTATTTTCAAATATTCTATTTCAAATATTTCTTTTTCAAAATAGTTGTTATTATCAAAATATTTCGTTCAACACAGTTATTATCAAAATATTTCGTTCAACACATGACCAATCTCAAAGGATGAGAACTGTCAACACATGAACTTTTATTTTATAATATTCTTTATTTCTCAAATTGGAATGAGGCCCAATCAATTACCATATAAAATTAATTATATGGATTTTCATACAACACATGTATATCATAGCATTGAAAAATAATCAAGCATCAACCAAAGTGCACTACACTGTATAAGCATCAAATATAGATATCTAACGCTTATAACAGCCTGTCAATCAATCGATCGACATATTTAATCAATCAGGATGAGTGAAATTCATATTTCATCCCAACACCCGTGTGGGGTTTTCAAACAATCAAACACAGATTTTATTTGTGCAGTTGGGCGATGTGTAAAATTTATCGACCCAATCAATATCAGTCTAATAGGTGTACATAAACAAACCGTCCGGTTTATAAATGAATATTTTATTTTATTCACTTCACGTTAAAAATTATATTTTTAACGATAAAACATTTTATTTCAACCTATGAATTTCTATTCAATTCATTTACACAATAACATGATATTTTTATTTCTCTAACATATTTTAGAAAATTTTGGCGGCATAACGGCACGATACTAGAAACGGGACGAGGCCTAGCCTAATCCCCGGTCTAGTGAAGGCCCACGCCATTCACATATCAATCAAATTCACTTTCGTTATGCAAACCACAAAATTTGGAGTAAGGGTCTAACCTAGCCTTACTCCTTCGCCTTATAACGGCGCACGTCTAATCCTAACCAATTTATCGATTCGATTTTTCACACCACAAACCACATTCAAACCAATATCGCAATCAATCACCAAACAGTCAAACAAACAAGTCCATGGTCTGTGGACGATTGTGTCGGGTGCTACTAAACACCGTCTGCATCCTAGTATATATATATAACTAGAAAAATTAAATTGAAAGGTGAGAAGTTCTCACTTATAGCTATCCTAGCTCCACGGCACTCCTTTGCAGAAGTCTTCGTCGTTTCGCCTTTTTGTCACCTTCGTTGTCCGCTTTCACTACATATGTAAAAATTGAATTTTTACTATGCTATTCAATTTATAAAAATCGAATTTTTTTTTCCGAAGTTCAATATATAAAAAAATTCTATTTTTATTTCGCTACACATACAAAGATGATATTTTTATATTCTCTATCCTATAAAGATTATATTTTTAATACTTTAAAAATATAAAAATCATATTTTTATTACTTCTATTCAATAAAAATTCCGACTTTTCTATTTTAAAGTTTAAACCTTTTAAAAAAATAAAATCAGTTTTAAAATTCCCTTTAAATCAGTTTTAAACTTTAAATATAAAACAGAAATCAGTTTTTAACTTTAAACAAAAATCAGTTTTCACTTTAAATAAAAATCAGTTTTCACTTTAAATAAATTCAAATTAGTTTTCAAACTATACTTTTTATTTAAATAAATCAAAAAGGAAAATAATAATAAAACTCACATAATTCGTTCGAGGAAGAGGGAGGGGTTTCTGATCGCCGGACACTGCTGGTGGGTGGCGGTATGGCCAACGGCGGCCCCTGAAGTGGCTGTAGGAAGTTGGGGCTCAGGTTTTTCAGGAGAGAGAGGGGGTGCGAGGCTAAGGCGAGCTGGAGGAGGAGGGAAGTGGAGGGCGGTGGCGGTGGAGGTCGAAGGTGGGTGGGCGGCGTTGAAATCGAGGGGGGGCTTGCGGCTCTAACTGGAGGGGATGAGGGAGGAGGACGAGACGAGAGAGGGGGTCAGGGCGTCGGCGACGTGGGGGTGCCCTCAGGCGACGGCGCGGTGGATTTGAGGGAGGGCGGCGGCTCCGTTCGTCAGTTTTTTTTTCTCTTTTTTTTTTTTGTTTTGATCTGAATAACGAAAAAGGAGGGGGGGGCCAGAACATAAAAAGGGGTGAGGAGATATTATTTTTTTTTATTATTATTATTTTATTTACATAAAGTTGACTTTTACATACGACCACGAAACGAGGCCCACCGCCTGTCGTCCCTAGCGTTTTACCCCCATTCCGAACATAATGGGATATGTATCGCAAGCTGATTCGATCGTTACAATCAGTTTCCGTTAAATTTACATTTAAATCACTATATTGAATTTTAAACGTACATTTCAAATTACCGGGGTCACATACTAACTAGAAAAATTCCAGAAAAATATTTTCAAGCTTCGTATTGATGATACGGTCCTAACAAAACTAGTTTCGTCGAATTCTGAGACTGTTAGAAAAATGGCCAGTTTCCAGTCGATTAAAATCAACTGAAAATGGTCAAACACGTTTTCCTTTGCCCCGCTCACATATTGATTCTAAAAATTATGAAATTTGAAACCTAGCAATAACTTCACATCCCGGACCCAACAAAACTGGTTTCGTCGAAATCCGAGGTCGTTTGCAAAATTGCTATTTTTAACGGCCTTATATATATAAAAATATATATAAATTCCACAGCGACTATTACTAATTTTAAACTGGACATATCTCATCATTTCTAAAATGAAATCTCAGTTTGTTAACTTCGTTAGAAAGATATTCACTATTAGATTCCATTATTTTTGGTTTCACTAAAATCCGGATTGTTTTGCACCCGGTACATTCAATTGAAGTTTGAAATCGAATTTTCGAACTACCGCGCCATTTTCAATTCCTTTTATAATTATATATAATTATTATATATTCTAACGACGACGTATATAATATATACGTTCTAATTCTATTCAAAATAAATTTCACGTCGATATTATTTAAAATAATTCATTTTAAATATTCAAAATTCGCTAAAATTGCCAAAATAAAAATTTTAAACTGGCCCAGATTTTCCGGGTTGTTACAATCTCCCCCACTTAAAACTTTTCGTCCCCGAAAAGGAACAAAGTCGAAAGTGGTTTGACTATTCAACTCTACGCTCGATCTGGCTTCCATTCTCCAACTCTTTAGTTTCTGAGAATTTTCAAAATTTCAAAAATTTGGCTAACTCCCTAAATTTTTTGAAAAATTTCGCCATAACCTCCCCTGCAATGGGAGCATCGGGGAATTTCAAATAGCTTCCCCGGTCCTTCAGATCTCAAAAAGAAAAAGAAAAAGCCAAGCGGCTAGCCAATAGGCTCGCAAAATCATCATCACCCAAACAAAACAGGAAATTATGTAGTAAACATGTACCTATTTGTCGGGCAAACAAATTTTATTCTCGGCTCTAGCCTCCTTGCTATGACCTGTTCAATGATATATATGTATATGCAAGCAAACGCGACCAATTTTCAATACAGTTCAATATTTGATTCAGTTAGGCTAAATGGCTAAAAATTAGCAAACAAATAAACAAACAACACAAACATCAATCAATTAGTGAATTAGAGTCTCAAATTCGTAATTTGATATATATACAAAAATCAGATTTTTTTTGATGCCAAATCACAACAATAGGCCCTATCTAATTTTGGTTCTCACACCAGCCTAATGGAAATATATAAATATCACACCTTTGACACCCGAATATAAATACTGGCGACAGTGCCCCATCACCAGAATTATTCCCGGGCACTAGGGGGATTCTATATCTACCCAATATATTAAAACTTCGAACACACGTTTGCAAGACATATATGCAAAATCTTTATATACTGGATTGCCCAATTCAATTTCAAAATAAACAATCAAATACGAATAGTTGATTTATATTTTCAAAACAAAATTGGTTTTCATTTTCAAAAAAAATATACTCTTCACACTCGTCCTAGGATACTACTGATCCCATCTCTAACGAGTCATTCTCATTGGATATTGCTAATCCAATATCTGATGAATTCTTTCGTATGGTTCTAATGTGTCTTGTTCTCTAAGCTTTGTAAACCAAAGCTCTGATACCACGTGTAAAGACCCGCAACCTCCCCGTAAAGGAAAGCGTCGGATAGTTCGAGAACAAACCACAACAGAACGCATATAAAAGAACATTTCATTGTATATAACAACAATGCATCAGATTACAAGAATATACAGAGTATAAATGAATATTACACAGAAATATCAGAGATTTAAATTACATTTAAATACATAGCAGCGGAAAGTAATACAATACACAACTAGAAGGAGATATACGGATACAAAGCTTTCCGGATATCGTTCCAGCTGTAAACCAGGATCCTGTGAATATAAATCTGCAAAACCAAAACTACTAGCTGCCCGTGTCAAAATAAGGGCACCCAGAGTTTAGGTTAAAACAATAAACTCCAGGTCAGTCATGTGACTGGTGTGAGAACTAAAACAGTTATTATTCTTTATTTCAAAAGTTAGGTAAATCAAGGGACCACGCCGTATAACACGGAACGGGTTTCCTCCCAAGAATACCAGTGCATAAAACAAACAGCGCAATGCTAAATAAAGAAAAATGAAGCTGTTATAAGACCCTGGTCCTATCACACAATGCAACGCAAGCCGGGGGATAGGGTTTTCCCTTATAACAGCCAAAGAATGCTTGATACGTTTAAAACAAATCATTTGATACTAATATAAGTGCATACTGTATAAAACACTTCAAATCATAAGTATCAATCATAGGCGGCATGGGTATCATATATCATGTCGCCATATATAGGTTTACAATCAAAACCGCAATGTCGTATTTGGAAATTGGATTTCCATCTATGAACCGAGGCAAAAGATAGTCCTCAACCGATTCGAGACGCTCTAGTCCGTGTCTCAGGCAAGCGCGCAGGCAAGCCTTGGAGCGACAGGGCCGGTCCACCGATGTGGATTATTATGCCTGAACACTACGTCTCCCCACCCTATGGGGTGTCAGTCTGGTCCGTCAGCCGACCAGAAGCATCGGCCGAAACCGATATAACCGAGGCGCCTCGCAACAGCAACAACCACATAAGTCAAACTCGTCAGGGCGTGTAAAACCACTGACGCCACTTCTAACTAGAAAGAAACGCAAGTCCTCCCTGAGGTCCGTCTCCCGTTTTTGGTTCATACCGGGTGTGAAACTCGCGAATCAACGTTACACAAAGCTACGCCACTAAGGCCGTGCTTCGATCATCACCACAAGACTTTGCTTTTCCACAGAAGCCTCGATCATTTGCATCTTAGCATGCCACACAGGCAAACCATCCTATGCAACCGATATCAGTCACACAGAATGAAATCCAATGTCAGACACACAGTCCATTTACAAGTCCGTTCTGGGTCTGAACGAAACCGGAGGCACCTAGTACCCCGCATATCCATCGATCTCCAAGTACGTCTGGACGATCACCAACTGTTTCCATCTTCTTGGGTGTACAGCCCAATCAAGATCATCAGTTATCACCCAAATGACGTGAAGACCTCTGGTCTTCGACCATCGTCTTCATCTTCGACTTATCGTCGTATCAGTTATCCAGAATGGGATAAACCCGGTCTTTCCGAATAACTCGCGTATATATTATAAAAGTGTTACACAAACACAACATACGCCTCATTCCAATTCATTAGTCACTAACCGTAAATTAATCAAGAGAATAATTCCCCAAATATTAACCCCGAAGGCCGAAACCAACATCAGATCAATATCCAGAAAACCATTCTGCTTAGCTAACCGACAGTTAGTTTCTAAATTTCACATTCAAAGGGAAAGGTTCCCATTAATTTTATCAAAGATAAATTCTTGAATTTATTCTTTAATCTATTTTTGAATATCAATTCAAACTAGTCGGGATTAGCGATCCTTACCGAAGTAATCATTCGTTTTAATTTCTCAATCCCAACCTATTCATCCCATGAAGTAAAACTGGTAATACTTCATATCTAATACCACGGTGTTATCGGTAAATTCAATTACCATTTCACGTTCAAATCTAATTAAAGATTTAACTATCGCCTGGAGCAAAACTGGTGGTACTCCATTTTCGATCTTTTCAATCTAATTAAAGATTCATTAAAACTCCACTTAGTTTTAATCTGTGACTGGGTTAAAGAATCAGTGTCATTTAAAACACGGTTCACGAGAAACCCAAAATCCCATTCATTAATTAACGGGTTAAAGAACGAGTGCTATTTAAAAACACTGTTCACGATAAACCCAAAAATCAATATCAATTCAATTCCAATTAAATATTATTTAATTGGTAAACTTCATTAAATCTAAATAAAAAGATTACAAAGATTTACAAAGTGTGAACATAATTACAAAGTGTGAACGCATGCATTGGAAATGAACACATTAATGCTTACTAAATTAATGGTTCAAAAGTAAAAAGGAAATCAAACGTGCATGGCATTAGGAATGGAAAAGGAAACCAACGCATGGATTAGAAATAGAAAACATAAAGTAACGCATGCTTTTGGGAATGCATGGCTTTTGGAACCAAAATGAATGAATATAGGTAAATAAATGGAAGGAAAACGAATGTTTAATATTTTTTTGAAATTAACAACCAGGTAAGGAAAGGAATAATAATAATAAATGAACATTGAATTTTAAAGATGTAAACAATGTTCATAAATAAAAGGAAACAATATAAATTTATTAATTGAAAGAAACAAATGGTTTTGGAAATATAAAATTACAAAGATTTTGCAATCAATAATTGATATATCAAAGGAAAAAAGGAATCTGACAATTAATTTAGCCATGTTGCATCAACAAAAATCAATACGATAATATATATATATATGTATAATTCTATTAATATTGAAACGGATCGTATAATTATACGAGTTTTAATTATCAAATAAAATCCAAGAATGGATTCAAACTCAAATAAATAACCCAATTAAATTTACCATAAATAAGGTACTAACATAGCAAATATTGATTTGAATTATTAAGTTGCATTCATACCAAAAGTAAAATTCATTTGTTTTAAAAAAAAAAATCCAAACAAATTTAGTTTTAGATAATCAAAATAAACATTATTTCCATAAATGCAATCAAATAAAATAAATAAATCAAAATTTTAAATTAAATCATTAATTAAAATACTCTAAAAATTGAGGTTGTTACATTTCTTTTCCTTGAAATAAAAAGAATTAATTTTTGTCACTTTGAGGAAAAGAATAACAAAACTCTCTTATTTTGTTAAAAGGAAAAGAATAACAAAACTCTCTTATTTTGTTAAAAGGAAAAGAATAACACAACTCTCTCATTTTGTTGAAAGGAAAAGAATAACAAAACTATCTTATTTTGTTAAAAGGAAAAAAAAGAATAACAAAACTCTCTTATTTTGTTAAAAGGAAAAGAATAATAAAACTCTCTTATTTTGTTAAAAGGAAAAGAATAACAAAACTCTCTTATTTTGTTAAAAGGAAAAGAATAACAAAACTCTTTTATTTTGTTAAAAGGAAAAGAATAACAAAACTCTCTTATTTTGTTAAAAGGAAAAGAATAATAAAACTCTCTTATTTTGTTAAAAGGAAAAGAATAACAAAACTCTGATATTTTGTTAAAAGGAACAAAACTATCATATTTTGTTAAATGAAAAGAAAAGGGTAACATTTTATCATATTTTGTTAAATGAAAAAGGTTAACATTTTATCATATCTTGTTAAATGAAAAAGAACAACATTTTTGCCAAAAATTGTTAAATGGAAAAGAGTAGGAAATGTATACTTTTATACATTAAAAAGGAATAATTAGAAATTATGAACAGAATCACTATTTTGTTGCATAGAAAAGAATAAACAAAATAGTCATATTTTGTTTGCATTGAAAAGAAGAAACAGTATATTCATTTTTGTTTGCACTTAAAGGAATAAACAAAATACATATTTTTGTCTGCATTAAAAGTTTATGAATCAAAATTCTCATTTTGTTTATATTAGAAGTTATTAAACATAACTCACATTTTGTTTACATTGAAGAAAATAACCATTTTGTTTATATTAAGGATATTAAACAAAAATAACCATTTTGTTTACATTGAAAATATTAAAACAAAATCTCATTTTTGTTTGCATTGAAATATTAAAAACCAAAATAATAGTTTTGTTTGCATTGAGAAAGAATAAACAAAAAAATTATATTTTGTTTGCATTAAGAAAGAACAAACAAAATCTCACTTTGTTTGTAATAGAAGTCAAGAATCATTATCATGTTTTGGTTACATAAAAAGAACCCGACAATATCACATTTTGTCGCATTTGAGTCATAAACAAAATATCACAATTTGTCGCATTTGAGTCATAGACAAAATATCACATTTTGTTCGCATTTGAGTTATAAACAAAATTCTCATTTTGTTTACATTAGAAAAGATTAAAACAAAATTCTTTTTTTTATTACAGTAGAAAAGATTAAACAAAATTCTTTCTTTGTTACAGTAGAAAAGATTAAACAAATTCTCATTTTGTTTACATTAGAAAGGATGAAACAAATTCTCATTTTGTTTACATTAGAAAAGATTAAAACAAAATTCTTTTTATTATTAGAGTAGAAAAGATTAAACAAAATTCTTTCTTTGTTACAGTAGAAAAGATTAAACAAATTCTCATTTTGTTTACATTAGAAAAGATGAAACAAATTCTCATTTTGTTTACATTAGAAAAGATGAAACAAAATTCTCATTTTGTTCCATTAGAAAAGATTAAAGGAAAATGAACTTGTTTATATGTTTGTCTTTGATGTTGAGATGTTTGAGGTGTTAATTATAATGTTAAGTATATTCACACTGAATATTACACTTCCATTTACAAGTCATCCGACTTGTTTATGTGAATGGGTCGATAATTTTTACACATCGCCCAAGTGCACAAATAATTTATTATTTGATTGCTGGATGAAACCCCACACGGGCGTTGGGATGACCCTACACTAGTCCCAATATTTAGTGTAGAATCCACTTTGGTTGATTATTTGGATGTGCAATAACTAATTATCATGATTGTTGATTTTATGCAATATTTGGATGTTGATTGAGTCGCATTCCAATAAAGAGTATTCTAGAAAAGTATTTTTTAGAATATATTTTAGAAAAGAATATATTTTAGAAAAATATATTTATTGAAATGAACTAGTGACTTACTAGTATAAATCATTAAGATTATATTTAATGAAGTTTTTCCAACTTGTTTATATTTAATTTAAGTTAAATTAAATAAATTGGATTTTGAGTTTGTCGTGAATAGTGTCTTAAATAACACTTAAACCCCGTATAAAAAGAATAATCTTTTAATTTAGATTATTAAAGTTTCAATTATATTAGTAATTGAAATGTGAGTTGGGTTTATTGTGAACTGTGTTTTAAGCGACATGTGTTCTTTAACCCAACTGACAATGAAAATAGGATTTGGAATTTATAAATCTTTTATTAAGATTTAATTGGAAATTTTCCAAAAGTAAAGTTTTCCAATTTAATATATTAAATTGGAGTGGAATGGAGTTCGAATTAATAATAACCGAGATAAGTTTCTGTAGAAGAAGACCGATACTACAAATGGAATTTAAAAGGCTTTGCCGTTATTCCATCTATATTATTGGTCGGATACAGAAATTTATAACGATTATATTTTGATTTGATTTCTGTGAAAATTCCATATTTTTATAGAATATGATTTTGGGCTTACCGTGAACTATGTTTTAAATGACATTAGTTCATTAGCCCAGTTAAGAATAAGATTTATTTCTTAAATCTAAATAATCATTGAATAATGATTTTGATATTTAGAACCTATTGGAGTTTTAATAAATCTTTAAAAGAAAGATTTAAGAATAAAGATAAAGAATTTATCTTTGATAAGAGTAATCTGAATATTTTATTTATGAGAATATTCTGAATTGGAATGTGGTGTTGGATGTGCTTTTATAGTACTTGATTTTTATTATAAAAATACGCGAGTTATTCAGAAAGACCGGGTTCAACCCATTTCGAATAATAACTACGGCGATGAAGAGCCAAAGATGAAGACGGTGATTGAAGACCGACGATCTTCACATCGAATGGATGTGTTGCTACTGATGCCCACGATTGGAGTAGCTACCTTGTAGGGGCTACAGTGGTTACCGTCTGGACTATTGTTGATTGTTCGGATTTGGCTTTCGCTCAGACCCAGAGCATAAGTTTATAAATGGATGCGTGTCTGACATTGGATTTCGTTCCAGGCGAATTTAAAATGGTTGTTATTAGTGTATACCTGTTTGGTGGTAGAGAATTTATTCTCTACTAAACACCCTGGTATACATTAATAGTGATTGATCGCATGTCGTGAATTGTCAATGTGGAACGCCAAGATGAAGATGATCAAGGCTCTTGTTGGAAAGCAGGCCTTGTGGTTTTAGCGTGACTTCGCGAGCCTCACACACCGGTATGAGTCAAAAACGGGATACGGACCGTAGGGAGTGCACACGTTTCTTTCTAGCTAGAGTGATGTCAAGGACCTACCAGCGCTGACATTTTACTTATGTGGATGATGGATTTTGAGGCGCCTCGGATTTTTATAGGCCGATAGTGGTCATATTATAGGTTCAAAGGAACCGGGAAACGTGTGTTCAGGCATAACTGATTGTCGCTTGTCTATGAATTAGAAAAGCGCGACATTTAAATTAAATTCTGCAAGCATACAGGTGTGTAGCATACAGGTCGAACACAGGGAGGTGAATTAAATCAATTATTTATCTAATCTCTTGGGCGAGTTAGACAAAGCTTAGAGGTTGATTTTTTTCGCAAAGCAAAATAAAGACTGAAACTACGAATAAAAGATGCAATTAAATTCACTACAGATTCAAATCTAATCGGATCTTTAATAAATTCAATGATTAAAATAAAATAGAACACTGGAAATAAAATTGCAGAAAAGAAATCAACAACTGAAAATAAAAACTAGGATTACCGCTGAATCTAATCAGACGGTCAATCACTAGTAAGAAAAATAGAAGCAATAGCAAATTGTGTTCTAGCAAATCTAATTGACTAGACAACACAATTTGCCATGGAATAAAATGCAGAAACTAAAGAAAAGAAAGCTTTATTAAAACTAAAAGAGAGTACAGAATAATGAATGCTTTTTACAATGGTTACAACACATATTTATAGATGAGAATGGGAAAACCATAATTAGGTCTATGAATAAATGGGCCTCCTCATTCATGAATATCTCTTGCCTTCCTTGACTCAGCTTGATTGGAGAAAATCTGGGCATATCATGGTAAATATTTTTCATATCTCTCAATTCTCCCATGTGGCTAATTGATTGACAAAAGATTGCATATAATTAATTCTTCCAAACAAGGATGCTTATTAGACTCCAAAGGCAACAAAGGATAAAATCTTCACAATGGATCTTTTCTTGGCAGCAATTAAATCAGAAATTCTTCTAATTGAAATTGAATGATTTGAATTTAATTCCATGATAAGAATATGGCTATTGCTGAAATGTTAGTTGGTGCACATCATAAATACATACACATGAGTATGTGTATGTATATATATAACATAACACTAATCCAAATATTTCTCAAAGCAAAGGGCCAGTGTGAACGCGCTCCGTTTCTTTGGCAAAAAGTGAGCTTGACGGGGTTCGAACTCAGGTCTCTCAGCACCAATTCCTATGTCTTTACCAGTGAGCTACTACTTCTTTTGCAATTGAAGTGAATTTGATGTGAGGAAGTAGCTCTTTCTTGTAGTTGGCCTTTGATTTGAATTGAAGGAGGCAATGCTTGAAATCTGTAAAAACACATAAATAAAATATCCAAAGTATCATTTATTTATTTACAAAAGATAAAGCATAAGAGTCATAAAATAAACACTTTTCAATGTCAATCAAATACCCCCACACTTGTCTTTTACTCGTCCTCGAGTAAAACAAAAAAAATGAAAAACTAAACTAGATAGGTCACATTTTCGTAGGACACACGATTGCATTGAGCGTATGCAACAAGCCGTTAAACCTCTAGGTGTCCCTAGTAGGACGAGTGGTGTCTCGTGAGGGTTTTCAGTGGATACTACCCACAAAATCCAAATGCAGTATGCTATGATGAAACTACATGAATGCAAAAAACGAAAAATGAAAACACGACTTGTTTCAGGAAAGTGGTACAACAAATTAAGTTAACAATTTCTAGTCAGTTGATTTTATTTTAGATACCTCGACTTGTCACAAATTTTCAATATAAATTAATTTTTCAAATGTTAAATTCCAGTTTGGCCAGTTAGTTCGGTCGATAACATAGTGCAGCCATGAAATAAATTCTTTGTTTGCTTGGCACAGTTTGCAAAGTGGTATTCTAATTTTCTCATGTATGGCTAGTCAAATCAATAAGGTCAAGAAGTGTTTGGGTATCATCGCTTATTCTTTATTCTATAAAATTTTGAGATTTATGATTAAGTACATACACCTAACTAAAAAGACCAAGGTTTACCACCCATGCACTGCCTCGCGGACTAACGGAGAGTAGGTAAAGAGCTTGGCGGATTGTGCAGGACGACTTTGACTTTGTCAACAACGTGTCGGTAATCCTTAGGTGTCCAATCTCATAAAATGAGACCAAGATATTCCAACTTTGACTTTGTCAACAACGTGTCGGATAGAGCTTGGCGGGTTTGCACACCAACGCTCGATATACAAGCAATGTTGGATACCCTTGGATTACTATTATTATTATTGAATTTATAAGCACAAAAAGAGAGTTACGCGAATTAAACTTAACACAACTTAGTTTTAAAGATTTGACAAGCCATTATAAGTATTTTAAGTCCTCCACTCATTTAAACAAAGTCTACAATATAGAATGGATTTCATGGCCATCACCTAAGAATCTCCCTATGTACCGGTTACACTATTATCCCTCAAAATTAAACTTTTCATTATATTTCTTATTCGATCTAAGTTGAGAGAAAAAAATACTATCAACTAATTGATAATCCTTAACTTATTTTTGTTGTATCAAACTAAAATGAGTCGTATTTCAAAAAAAAAATGGCATGTTAGTACAGTCTAAAATGCATGATGGTCCTATTTTAGTGGCTGAAATTGAAAAGAAAGAAAAATAAAGAAAAAAACGAAAATGAGTGAAATGCAGACTCCCCCCCCCCCCCACACTAGAACTAAACAGTGTCCACACTGTGAACGTTTCCTAAATTTGAAAGATCGCACCCAAAGGTGAATGTGATGCAAAATTATTTGAAGAATGAAATGGAGTTTAGCCACTATATGCGAATGTAAATCATATGTACAATGATATATGTGTTTGCGATGCATGCGATGCAAAGAGTTCCACCAACTTTTTCCCCCACACTTGGTTCTAGCCCTATGAGTTCCATTCCCACCATGTCTAGGTATATTTTCTAACAAGCAAGAGTTTTTGAAAACCATATCATCTTTAAACCTAGATTTATAGTCTAGGAGAAAAATATTCAGGGTCGTCCTAACATGAAGTTTTTCAACCAAGCCAGCATTCCAAAGATAGTTCATGTGTTCAACAAATTTGTCAGTGTAATTTTTCAAAAATTTGTGATCGTATACAAATTCAGTGAAATTTGAATTCTAAGTGTTGTTCAAGACTATGTGATCACCTTTCTCAATTGACAAGGTATTTTTGCCACTGACAATTTCAAGTTCGTTTGAAATTTTCTCAAAGTTAAAATTTTCGAACTCGTGATGTGAATCCACTTCTTCCTTATTTGGCAATTCATCCTCGTACAAATCAAGAAATTCATGTTCATTAAAATCCATTTCCACTTCTGAGTTTTTGAAAAATTCAACATTTTCATTTGGTTCAATTTCAAAAATTTCAAGTTTCTCACAGCCTGAAAGAGGAAGATCAAAATTTAAGCTTAAATCTTCTTCCTGAAAAGAGTTGAAGTCCAAATCATTGGTTGAATTTTGAAAAACTTCATCAAGATGATTATTCTCAATTTCAAAAGTCGTTATTTGAAAATTTTCAATGTCAGCAACGAATGGATTATTTCCTGATTCATCGCTTGTTTGAATTTGATTTTGTTGCTCTCGTTGTTCTTTCAAAGATGTCAATAAACAAAGAAGTTCATCCATCTTTCTATCTAGCCTTTCTACCCTCTCTCTAAAAATGTTAAGACGATCGTTGATTTGAGAGCTCTCGTTTTGAATTTCCTGATTTTCAAAATTATAATCCACATCAATTTCACAATCAATATTATTTCCAATGTGGTAGTTGTTTGAATTTTCAGAAAACTGACAATGATATTGGAAATCATTTTGATCATAGAAATTTTGTTCATAACCAAAACTGTTAAAATTCGAGTGAAAATTGCAATTTTGGTCATTTTCAAGATGTTGATATGGGTTGTAGTTTTGAAAATTTTGATCGATTTGAAAATCATTTTCAAAATTATTTTCGAATTGGTTTCCAACCCCATATTGATGTGGATCAAAGCTATTTTGCGATTCAAAACCGTTTTGATGTGGATGTGACCCATAATCGAAATTATTGAAATTTAAATTGAAATCATCATTTCGATTATATCTATGATTTTGAAAACGTTGGTCATTTGAAGAAATTTGAAAATTGTTGGCATTGGGCTCACGAAATTTTGGAAAATTTTGCCTCATGAGTTGTAATTCATACTCATACTCTTCAAGAGGACGTCTACTCCGATTATTATCCCACGTTTCCCTCAATGATTTTTTTTGAATCAGACATTTTAATGAAGTCGACGGAAGACAGAAATTATTCTCACTTCAAAATAATATAAAATGTCAAGTAGTGCTCTATTAATTAACTGACTCAATTAGAAGGGGGAAGAGGGTCTTATGGCCGTTCACGTATAGTATAAAACTAAGGGATACGACCAATGTTTTACGGGTAGTATGCAACCTCTTTTGCTAATAGTTCAATAAATTGAACTACTATATATCCGCGATCCAATTGTACGAGACAGTCACTTCACAAAGCACCACTGTTCAATTATTTTATTTTGCAACGTCTGTTTTTATTGATGAAAATAATGAGAATGAAGATTTCAATTATGGAAATATCAGTTCGCACCAAATTAATTCAGAAATTTCAGTCATAGACAGTCACAGAAATATAAATTGCAGAATTAAATTTTTTTACATTCAAGCCGCTGCCCCTGTAGAAGAATTTTACAACAATTTCTATATTTTCAAAGCAGCTTCAGCACCTGTAGAGTTTAGAAAAATATTACGGTGGGGTATGGCAGTCCTTCCAGAAAAATTGAGCAATGTCAATGATTAAAATCCCAGCGTTTGCAATTTGTTCAACCCTTGAATTCTTGAATTGTTGCTTGACTTCTTCTCGCTTTTCTTTGATTGAACTCCTTTCCTGCTTGTTGCTTTTACTTCAATCTTTGATTTCCTTTAAAAAAAAAATTTTTTGTTTTGAAAAACAAAATAAACGAAGTTGCAAATTAGAACAAAACTAACTTTGAAAAAAAAATCAAACAAAAACAAAACAAAACAAAAATATAAGCAAAACAAACTAACTAAACTTAACACAACTAGACTCAACAAATCAAAAACGAACTAGTAAACCACAAATAAAAAATATAAAAAGAAAGAAAAGAAAAGAAAAAAAACAAGCACGCCCAACAAGGAAAACAAGCACGCTCAAAATCCAACGTGCGCACCAAAAACAAAGACCCCTCTCTGAACTAAAACACACTCACCTCAGTTATATATTCTCTAGTAAAATAATCTAAAGGTTTCACAGTTTCCGTACCGTTTTCAGGCAAACAAAACTCAACCCCAAAGTATGGAAACAAATTTCACCTTCCCTCACACGATTAAAATCCACTCAGCAACAGAGTGTTATTTCTCAACTTCAATAACAATACACAACTTTAATACCACCTGTTATTTCTCTGAATAAGGAATTCCTTAAAACCACAAAACAAACTCCCTTTATAAACTCAGAACTCATATCAGACCATTAATTTTCTCAACGCAATAATGGCAACAGAGTCTCCTAGCAACAGTTCGACAATTCCGCAATCAAACAAGTCGCGATTTTTCTTTGATGTTTTGATTTCCGAAGTGGATTTCCAGCTCCTGAACCGAGTTGTTGCGATCGGCTTGCACTTTGGTTCTCGAATCGGTGGTTCGGTATTGGTGAATTGTAGGTTATCGATTTGGATTTTCTTGAGTTCTGAAGGGTGCGAATTAGGGTGTTCTGACGTGGGTGCGATTTTGTCTGATGCGATCGGGTTTGGCTGGCGTTTGTGGTATGGAGTGGATATGTGGGATGACAGTGTATGTGGTAAATGCGGTGGTAGATGGTTTTGGGAAGCTTGCGGTGTGATGTGGAGTTTGGTACTAGGGAGAATTGAGGACAAGACGTGGTGATGAATTGCAGGTGATGGATGGTGCTGTGTGGACTTGGGGGATGGTGGCGTTTTGCAAGGGGGAAGTCAAAGGTGATCTGTTGTATGGTTTTTTTTTTTGATAGTCTTGAAACAGATTGGTATTGGACGGTGGCAGGGATTGATGGGGTATGAGTGTTAAACGCAAGGGATTGTGGTGTGAAGTGGTGCTGTGTGAGTGGCGTGGTCAAGGTGGCAGAAGGATGGAGAAGTTGAGAGGCGGCAGAAGTGTATTCTGGTATGAGAGGATGATGATCTGGGAATTGGTATGAAGAGATGTGGCCAGGATCAGAAGAAGAAAATAGAAAAGAATGTTTGTAGTTTAATTTTTTTTAACAACTTGTACAAGAAGAAAAGAATGTACTGAAAAGAGGAAAGTATTGAAGAGAAGGTCTAGAAAGAAATCCAACAAAAAATGGCAAGTTCTTTTTTTTTCTCTTGATTAGTGGATAATTGTACCAATGAAATTGATATATCAAATCACAAACAAGATAATTTTTTTTTATATATGCACGAAAAATTAAAGGAAAAACAAGTAAATAAAATAAAACTAACACGAATCAGAAATTAAATAAATAATAAAATTTAATCGTTACCTCCCCGGCAACGGCGCCAAAAACTTGATTGTCGCTTGTCTATGAATTAGAAAAGCGCGACATTTAAATTAAATTCTGCAAGCATACAGGTGTGTAGCATACAGGTCGAACACAGGGAGGTGAATTAAATCAATTATTTATCTAATCTCTTGGGCGAGTTAGACAAAGCTTAGAGGTTGATTTTTTTCGCAAAGCAAAATAAAAACTGAAACTACGAATAAAAGATGCAATTAAATTCACTACATATTCGAATCTAATCGGATTTGTAATAAATTCAATGATTAAAATAAAATAGAACACTGGAAATAAAATTGCAGAAAAGAAATCAACAACTGAAAATAAAAACTAGGATTACCGTTGAATCTAATCAGACGGTCAATCACTAGTAAGAAAAATAGAAGCAATAGCAAATTGTGTTCTAGCAAATCTAATTGACTAGACAACACAATTTGCCATGGAATAAAATGCAGAAACTAAAGAAAAGAAAGCTTTATTAAAACTAAAAGAGAGTACAGAATAATGAATGCTTTTTACAATGGTTACAACACATATTTATAGATGAGAATGGGAAAACCATAATTAGGTCTATGAATAAATGGGCCTCCTCATTCATGAATATCTCTTGCCTTCCTTGACTCAGCTTGATTGGAGAAAATCTGGGCATATCATGGTAAATATTTTTCATATCTCTCAATTCTCCCATGTGGCTAATTGATTGACAAAAGATTGCATATAATTAATTCTTCCAAACAAGGATGCTTATTAGACTCCAAAGGCAACAAAGGATAAAATCTTCACAATGGATCTTTTCATGGCAGCAATTCAATCAGAAATTCTTCTAATTGAAATTGAATGATTTGAATTTAATTCCATGATAAGAATATGGCTATTGCTGAAATGTTAATTGGTGCACATCATAAATACATACACATGAGTATGTGTATGTATATATATAACATAACACTAATCCAAATATTTCTCAAAGCAAAGGGCCAGTGTGAACGCGCTCCGTTTCTTTGGCAAAAAGTGAGCTTGACGGGGTTCGTACTCAGGTCTCTCAGCACCAATTCCTATGTCTTTACCAGTGAGCTACTACTTCTTTTGCAATTGAAATGAATTTTATGTGAGGAAGTAGCTCTTTCTTGTAGTTGGCCTTTGATTTGAATTGAAGGAGGCAACGCTTGAAATCTGTAAAAACACATAAATAAAATACCCAAAGTATCATTTATTTATTTACAAAAGATAAAGCATAAGAGTCATAAAATAAACACTTTTCAATGTCAATCAATAACCAATCCACTGCCGATAGGCGGGGACCGGCCCTACCGCTCCAAGGGTTCACTGCGGGGGATCCTGAGGCATTTGCTAGAGTGTCTCGAATCGGAGAGGAGCTTGCCCCTAGCCTCGACTCATGATGGAAATCCAGCTTCCAATACGACCTTGCGGTTTTGATTATAGAACTAGTATGGCGACATAGTAGGATGGGGTGCTATGGCGCCTATGATTGATACATTATGATTGAAATGTTTTTGAAATATATATACCCATATATATACACACTAATATTAAATCCGTCTTATCGTATCAAGCATTTTTGACCATTATAAGGTAAAACCCTATCCTCCGATTTGCGTTGCATTGTGTGATGGGACTTGGGTCTTATAATGGTTTCATTTTTCTAAAAAGCATTGCGTTGTTTAACGATCTACTTTATTTCATGCACTGGCAATCTAATGGAGTAAACCCGTTACGCGTTAGCGCCGTGGTCCTGTGATTAGCCATATTATTAGGTAAGTTTAGTTAAGATTTCTCATACTAGTCCCATGACTGACCTGTAGTTTGTTTCACCTTGCAAACTCGGGTGCCCATATTTTCCACATGGGCAGTTGAGTAGCTTTTGCAGATATATTTACAGGATCTTGGTTTACAGCTGAAGCGGTATTTGGAAAGCTCTGTATCCGTGTACTCCTTTCGGTTGTGTGATTACAGCTGAAGCGGTATTCGGAAAGCTCTGTATCCGTGTACTCCTTTCGGTTGTGTGTTTGTAATATTTTTCCGCTGCTATTTAAATGTAATTTAAATCTCTGATATCCTTATATTTCTATTTTTGTAATAAGTATTCATACTCTGTTATTTTCTTGTACTCTGATGTAATTATTGTAATCAGCAGTAAAATGTTCTTCAGTTTATGTTCTGTTGTGTATTGTTCTCAAAGCAATCCAGTCTTTTCTTTACGGGGAAGTTTGGGCCGTCACACGGTGGGTCTCGTTTCGAAGTCGAAAAAAAATGTCAACTTTTTGAAATAAAATAAAATAAAATATAATTAATATATAAATCCTTCTTCCTAGACCTAGCCCTCCCAAATCAAATTAACTAGACCCCCCCTTCGCAGAGCAGAAAGGTGACGCCCCCCTTTGTAAGCCGCCACCGTCCATCGTTCCCCGCCCTCGCGTCTCATCGCCGCGCCGCCACCCTCCATCAGCACTCCGCCTCCCTCGATTCTCCCATACCTCGCGCGCTAGAGGAAAACCCCGCCCACTGCAAATCGAGCCACGCACCATCGTCAAAACCTCGGGTCCGCTACCACCTTCTGCCACCCGCCGCTGGAGGCTCTGCCACCACCTGCGACGTCTCCGGCCGTCCGCTGACCACCTCCGGCGAGGAACAGCGACTCCCCCCCCCCTTTATGAAATTGAACCAGCAAATTTTGCACCCCCTGTAAGTTATTTATTTATTTATTATTTCATTTTATTTATTTACTTATGTATAAGGAATGCAAAATTTCAAAATTTAGATTTTTATATATACATCAAAGTATTGTTTTTCCTTTAAAAATCCGATTTTTGTTTACGTTTAAAGCTATGATTTTTATTATGGAAAAGCTTTGATTTTTAAATATAGAAAAAGCAATGTTTTCGAATATGAAAAGGGTTTGATTTTTCTATGGTATTCATATGAATAAAAATTCGATTTTTATATATTGAATAGCATAGTAAAAATTCGATTTTTATATATTGAATAGCATAGTAAAAATTCGATTTTTATATATTGAATAGCATAGTAAAAATTCGATTTTTATATATTGAATAGCATAGTAAAAATTCGATTTTTATATATTGAATAGCATAGTAAAAATTCGATTTTTATATATTGAATAACATAGTAAAAATTCGATTTTATATATTGAATAGCATAGTAAAAATTCGATTTTTATATATTGAATAGCATAGTAAAAATTCGATTTTTATATATGTAGTGAATACGGGAAACGAAAGGCGAGAACGACGAAGACTTCTACAAAAGAAGAGTCAAGATGATTGGATAGCTTTGGTGAGAACTTCTCACTCTTCAATTTCTTTTCCAGTTTTATTTATATATATATATATATATATATATATATACTAGGATGCAGACGGTGTTTAGTAACACCCGACACCCGTCATCTATAGACCATGGATGGCTTGTTTGTTTAATTGTTTGGTTGTGTTGTTAGTTAGATTGTTTGGGTTGAATTGAATTGTTTGGTGAAATGAATGGATTTGATTGATGTGTGAATGGCGTGGGCCTTCACTAGACCGGGGATAAGGCTAGGCCTCGTCCCGTTTCTAGTATCGCGCCGTTATACCGCCGAAATTTTCTAAAATAAGTTAGAAAAATAAAGATATCATTTTATTTAATAAATGAACTGAATAGAATATTCATAGGTTGAATAAAATAATTTGGTCGTTAAAAATATAATTTTTGACGTGAATGTGAATAAATAAATATTCATTTACAAACCGGACGGTTTGTTTATGTACACCTATTTGAAGGACATTGATTGGGACGATAAATTTTACACATCGCCCAAATGCACAAATAAAATCTGTGTTTGATTGTTTGAAACCCCACACGGGTATTGGGATAAAATACGGCATACACTAATCCCAATAATTAGTTATATGTCGATTGATTGATTGACAGGCTGTTATAAGCGTTAAATATCTATATTTGATGCTTATAAAGTGTAGTGCACTTTGGATGATGGTTGATTATTTGTTGTTGCTATTATATACATGTGTTGTATGGAATTCATATAGTAAACGCTATATGGTAATTAATTGGGCCTCATTCCAAATTAGAAAATAAAGAATATTATAATATAAAGGTTCATGTGTTGACTGTGCTCATCCGTTGAGATTAGTCATGTGTTGAACGAAATATTTTAATAATAAAATTTACATCTTTATCAATATAATATAAAGGTTCATGTGTTGACTGTACTCATCCGTTGAGATTAGTCATGTGTTGAACAAGATATTTGAAATCGAAATATTTAAAAAAGAAATATT
Source organism: Allium sativum (assembly GCA_030737875.1). Classification (NCBI taxonomy): domain Eukaryota; kingdom Viridiplantae; phylum Streptophyta; class Magnoliopsida; order Asparagales; family Amaryllidaceae; genus Allium; species Allium sativum. The sequence continues at coordinate 188,271,164 of CM060913.1, forward strand.
TGAAATAGAATATTTGAAAATAGAAATATATGAAGCCGTGTTGATTAGATTGACGCCATTTTGACGTGAATGATATTTATATCGATTTTATTCATTTTAAAATGAATATTGAAAAGTGATTTCGAAATGAATTGAATATAAAGTGATTTCGAAATGAATTGAATATAAAGTGATTTCGAAATGAATTGAATATAAAGTGATTTCGAAATGAATTGAATATAAAACGATTTCGAAATGAATTGAATATAAAACGATTTCGAAATGAATTGAATATAAAACGATTTCGAAATGAATTGAATATAAAACGATTTCGAAATGAATTGAATATAAAACGAATTTGATTTGAATTGAATAGAAAACCAATTTGAATTCGAATTGAATATAAAACGAATTTGATTTGAATTGAATAAAAAAAAAATTGAATTCGAATTGAATAGAAAACGAATTGAATTCAAATTGAATAGAAAACGAATTGAATTTAAATTGAATAGAAAACGAAATGAATTCGAATCGAATTAAAATCGATTTGAATTGAAATCAAATAGGAATGAAAGTAAAAAGGATTTATAATAGGAAATTCAATTTTGATTTGAATTTGAAATAAAGGTTGAAATTGTTTTTGAAATGAATTCGAAACTATTTATAAAATTCGTTTTAAATAGAAATCGACGAAATATATATTATATATATAATATAGTGGCCTGAATAGAACGCGCCGCGCCGCGGCAGTTCGCGAATTTCGACCATTGACTTCGAACGGACATTATGGGAGATCCGACCGTTGGATTCTCCTAAAACTGGAACCATTGGGTTCGTATCGAAAAGAGCTTTCTAACGAATATTAGAAATTTGAAATCTAACAGTTGGATTTGGAGATACGTCCAAATCAAATTTGGAAAAGGTCGCTGTAAGTGCAGTTCGATGGCCATTGATGGAAATCGACTGTACGGGCCTTAATAAAATTATTAAAAATAGTAATAATTTGTGTAAAATCATAGGAAATTATTTGAGAAAAATTGGGATGAAAAACTCCACATTTGAAAAGATAAAAATAGATTTTTATCAAAATGAACTAGTTTTGAACTAATATTAAACCCATTTATTTTTAAATAAATAAATTGGATTTGAAATGGGTTATAAATAGAATTGATGTGGGTTTATCGTGAACAGTGTTTTAAATAACACCAGTTCTTTAACCCGATAATAAATAGAATGTGATTTGGGTTTGTCGTGAACAGTGTTTTAAATAACACCGGTTCTTTAACCCAATAAAAGGAGTTTTAATGAATCTGTAATTAGATTGAAGTGTGAATTTGTAATCTAAATTATCAAATTTAGAAAGTGAGCGAGAATGGAGTATCACCAGTTTTGCTCCAAAGCGATAGTTAAATCTTTAATTAGATTTGAATGTGAAATGGTAATTAATTTTACCAATAACACCATGGTGTTAGATATGGAGTATTACCAGTTTTGCTTCATGGGATGAATAGGTTGGGATTGGGAAATAAAATAAATAATTACTTCGGTGTGGTTCGCTAATCTCGACCAGTTTGAAAAACCACAATTTGGTTTGAAATGACATCCAAAGGAAGATTAAAGGATAAATTTTAAAGAATTTATCTTGGTTAAAATCAATGGGAACCTTTCCCTAAGAATGTGATTTTGTGAATAAAAGAATATTCTGAATTGGAATGAGGCGTATGTTGTGTTTGTGTAACATTTGTTTTTAATATACGCGGGTTGTTCGGAAAGGCCGGGTTTATACCCATTCTGAATAACCGATTCGACGATAAGTCGAAGATGTAGACGGTGGTTGAAGACCGGAAGTCTTCACATCGTTTGGGTGATTACAGATGATCTTGATTGGGCTGTACACCCAAGATGAGGGAATCAGTTGGTGATCGTCCAGACGTACTTGGAGATCGACGGATATGCGAGGAAAGTGCCTCCGGTTTCGTTCAGACCCAGAACGAACTTGTAAATGGATTGTGTGTCTGACATTGGATTTTATTCTGTGTTGATTGATTTCTGTTAAATATATATCTGTTTGGCGGCGGAGGATTTATTCTCTTGCTTAACGCCCTTCTCTGAGACGTACGAGCTTAGAGGTTATATATCGATAGATATCAATCGCATGGCATGAATTGCCTGTGTGGCATGCTGAGTTGCATGGATCAAGGCTTCTGTTGAAAAGCAAAGTCTCGTGGTTGATGATCAAAGCACGGCCTACGTGGCAGCTTTGTGTATGTCGTGGATTCGCGAGCCTCACACCTCGGTATGAGTCAAAAACGGGATACGGACTGTAGGGAGAGCACGACGTTTCTTTCTAGCTTTGGTGGTGTCAGTGACTTACCAGCCCTGTCATTTATATACTTTTCACCTATGTGGTTGTTGGATGAGGCGCCTTGATTTTAGGTCTGTAAGGACCGGGAAACGTGTGTTCAGGCATAATTAATCCTCTAACTTAAGTGAGGACCGGCCCTGAAGATCCAGGATTGCCCAGAGTGTGTAGTCCTGAGACATTTGCTAGAGTGTCTCGAAAGCGGAGAGGAGCTTGCCCCTTGCCTCGATTCATGACGGAAATCCAATTTCCAATACGTGTATTTCGGCTTTATTTGTAGAGCCTAGTATGGCGACATAGTAGCATGGGATGCTATGCCGTCTATGATTTATATTTATGATTGAAATTGTTTTGACACTATACACTTATTATAGTATCAAATGATTTGTTTTAAACGTACCAATCATGTTTGGCTATTATAAGGGAAAACCTTATCCTCCGGCTTGCGTTGCATTGTGTGATGGGACCTGGGTCTTACAATAGCTTCATTTTATGAAAATGTATTGCGTTGTTTATTCTATGCACTGGTGTTCTTGGGAGGAAACCCGTTCCGTGTTACGGCGTGGTCCCTTGAATTACTCGCTTTTAAAGTAAAGTTTTAAATAACTGTTTTAGTTCTCACACCAGTCACATGACTGACCTGGAGTTTATTATTTTAACCTAAACTCTGGGTGCCCCTATTTTCCGCACGGGCAGCTAGTAGTTTTGGTTTTTCAGATTTATATTGACAGGATTCTGGTTTACAGCTGGAATGATATCCGGAAAGCTCTGTATCCGTATATCACCTTCAGTTGTGTTTTATATTATTTTTCCGCTGCTATGTAATTTATTGTAATCTCTGATATTTATCTAATGTAATTTATTCATTCATACTCTGTATATTCTTGTATCTGATGGAATTGTTGTAATAGCAATGAAATGTTCTTCCGTCTGCGTTCTGATTTGTCTTGTCCTCACAGTAATTCGTTCTTTCTCATCTCTTCGGAGACCGGGGAAGGTCGCTACATTTGGTATCAGAGCTTTGGTTTACAGAGCTCGAGAACAAGTCACATTAGAACCATACAAAAGAATTCATCAGATATTGGATTAGTAATATCCAATTAGAATGACTCGTTAGAGATAGGATCAGTAGTATCCTAGAACGAGTGTGAAGAGTATATTTTTCAAATGAAAACAATTTTGTTTTGAAAATTTAAACCATTTTACACATATCTGGATATTTATTTATTTTGAATATGGACAATCGAGTATATATAGATTTCGCGTATACGCGTCATGAACGTATAGTCGAAGTTTTAATATACTGGATAGATATAGAATCACATTCTAGTCGCCCGGAGATGGTACTGATGATAGCACGTGCATCATCAGTATTTATGTTCGTGTGTCGAAGGTGAGATATCTATATATTTCCATTAGACTGGTGTGAGAACCAAAATTTTATATAACTAGATTCATTTGTTGTGATTTGGCACCAAAACATGATTTTCAGTATATATATCAAAATTATCAATTTGAAACGTTAATTCACTAATTGACTGATGTTTGTGTTGTTTGTTTATTTGTTTGATAATTTTGAACCATTTAGCCTAATTGAATCAAATATTGAATTGTATTGAAAGTTAGTCGCATTTGCTTGCATATACATATACTTACATTGAACAGGTCATAGCAAGGAGGCTAGAGCAGAGAATAAAATTTGTTTGCCCCACAAATAGGTACATGTTTACTATAATTTACTGTTTTGTTTGGGTGATGATGATTTTATGAGCCTATTGGCTAGCCGCTTGGCTTTTTCTTTTTCTTTTTGAGATCAGAAGGCCTATATGGCAATTTCGGGATTTTCCCGTGGCTCCCGGTGCAGGGGAGGTTATGGCGAAATTTTTCGAAAATTTAGGGTGTTAGCCAAATTTTTGAAAATTTGAAAACTCTCTGAAATTGAAATTTGGACAATGGAAGCCAGATCGAACATAGAGTTGATTAATCAAACCACTTTCGACTTTGTTCCTTTTCGGGGACGAAAAGTTTTAAGTGGGGGAGATTGTAATAACCAGAAAATCTGGGCCAGTTTAAAATTTTTATTTTGGCAATTTTAGCGAATTTTGAATATTTAAAATGAAATATTTTAAATAATATCGACGAGAAATTTATTTTGAATATAATTCGAACGTATATATTATATACGCCGTCGTTAGAATATAAATATTTATATATAATTATAAATAGAATTGAAAATGGCGCGGTAGTTCGATAATTCGATTTCAAACTTCAATTGAATGTACCGGGTGCAAAACAATCCGGATTTTAGTGAAACCCAAAATAATAGGATCTAATTGAGAATATCTTTCCAACGAATCCGAGAAATCAAAATTTCATAGCGGGAATCAAAAGATATGTCCAGTTGAAAATTCTGAATAGTCGCTATGGAATTCAGGCCCTTAAAAATGGGAATTTTGCAAACGACCTCGGATTTCGACAAAACCACTTTTGTTGGATCCGTGATGTCAAATTATTGCTAGATCCAAATTTCATAATTTTTCGAATCAATATTTGAGCGTGGCAAAGGAAAATGCGTTTGACCAGTTTCAGTTGAATTTAATCGACTGGAAAATGGCCATTTTTCCAACGGTCTCAGAATTCGACGAAACTAGTTTTGTTAGGACCGAATCGTCAATACGAAGCTAGAAAATATTTTTCTGGAATTTTTCTAGTTAGTATGTGACCCCAGTAAATTGAAATGCGCGTTCAAATTCAATATATAGAGTTATACGTTGATTTTGACGAAAACTGATCGAAACGATCGAATCAGCGTACGATACATATCCCATTGTGTTCAAAATGAGGGTAAAACGCTATGGATGACAGGCGGTGGGTCTCCTTTCGAAGTCGAAAAAAAAAGTCAACTTTTTGAAATAAAATAAAATAAAATATAATTAATATATAAATCCTTCTTCCTAGACCTAGCCCCCCCAAATCAAATTAACCAAACCCCCCCACCTTCGCAGAGCAGAATGGTGACGCCCCCAATTGCAAGCCGCCACCGTCCATCGTTCCCTGCCCTCGCGTCTGATCGCCGCGCCGCCACCCTCCATCAGCACTCCGCCTCCCTCGATTCTTCCATACCTCGCGCGCTAGAGGAAAACTGTAACGACCCAACTTTCAATCATCTAGAGTCAATGTTTAAACCAACTCCAGACGTTTGAAAATCGGATTCGCCGGGGTAATACACATTAGAACAGAATAAAACGAACTTTTATTTACTCAATATATGATTACAATAAGTTTACATAATCAGAGTTACCATGTACTATACAGCGGAAACAGAAACGACAGCGGAAGTAACAATTCTAGCTTGAAGCTCCAATCCAAAGAATGCTCCGAATATCTCTCTCCAAGGATCTATAACTGTAAACTAAACTACTAGCTGCCCGCGAGAAAATTTGTGGGCACCCAGAGTTTAGAAAGGGAACAATAAACTCCAGGTCAGTCATGAGACTGGTGTGAGAACATAAAACATTTTTACTTATAAACTGATGTAAATCAAAGATCTAAGTTGTATCATACAGAATGGTTTATCCTACATAAGTGTTAGTGCAAAGGTCTTACATGAGTTTCTCGAAAATGAAACTATTATAAGGCTCGCCCCAATACACACCAAACAACAGATGCAAATGCAGTCGCACACGTGGACGAGTTTTAGCCTTATAAAAGCCAAATCATGATATATATCTACGTGTGTATTATTGATACTAGAAACTTTTTAAAACATTTCGCAAATAAATAGACGTGTGTATTATTGATACTAGAAACTTTTTAAAACATTTCGCAAATAAATACGAAATCTTAGTAAGCATATTTCTATGCTTACATACATAGTTTACAAACAAATAACCGAAGGGTTCGTATTGGTTATTGGGTTTCCAACATGATGGTTCCTGGCACGAAAGATCAATCGAGAACACGAGGCTAAGTACTCCCGGATAACATCCAGACATCGGACACCGAATACAAAGCCGAAGCATATAAATCTCCCAGGTGTTCGTCCAGACATCGGACCCCGTATATACTTTATTTTCTCAGGTTTCAGAGTAGATCTACCGCCGAAGCTTCGAATTTCACTAGAGGTTATGATATGTATAAAATCAAACCGCCAGTTTCCCATCATTTCGGGTTGTGAGGTTCGCGAGGCTTCGTACCACAAAGCTACGCCCTTACACTAGACCTTGCTTTGATCATTTTATCAACTGCAGCACTTCGCATGCCACACTGTCATTTTACAATCTACAACTGATCCTCACTGATCAAATAACTTTTTAGTCAAGGGAATAAATTCCCATCACCAAACAGACACATGTTCAGTAATAATCAGTTATACACTATAAGATACAGTGTCAGACACGCATCCATACGAGTTCGTTCCGGGTTCGAACGAAACGGAAGGCACCTTGTTTTGAAGGCCCTTGCAATCCGAAGTTCTCCAAATACGTTCGGGTTTTCTGCCACTCCGTAGGGACATCTCTCTACTGTAGCTACTCAATAAAGTGACCAATCAGCATTCCGCCCGTCCGATATGAAGAACTCTGGTCTTCAATCGCCATTTAAATTTCTTCATTTATTTCGTCGTATGATTATTTTGAATGGTTTCGGAAAATGAATTCCGATCCCGGTATTTCTAAATAATCTGCGCTTCAAATGAAATACATTTCAAATCAATTTCTTCCATCACATAACTTAATTCTTTTTAATTTCAGAATGATCGCTTATATAGATTTAAACAATCATTTAACTACGGGCTTCTAGATTTTTCAATAATTCTATAATTCGAACTCATTGTATTCATTCAATGCATATTCATTATATTCGAGTCAAAAGTTTCAGGATTGAAACAATCCCAATTAATTAAATAAAATACTTGAAAATAATAGATTTGTTATAACTAATATATATATGGTTAAAATAATTTTTATATAGAAATGGTTGAAATAATTACATACTTTATTGAAGTTTTGAAGAAAAATATACAAATTGAATAATTCAGAACATATGCATATTCTTTAAATCAAATAAATAATATTTAAATATTTTTGAAATTGTCATACCTTGTTAAATAGTTAAAAGGCTATATAAATATATATATAAATACTTTAAAACTAGAATTGTTCCTTTCCAAATCCGATGACCTGAACTTACATTCACTTTCAAAGAGTATATTTAGCCTCAATATCTCGAGCTAATCCAATCACTTTCAAAGTTGTTCAACTCATCCACTTTCGTTCATTTAGTTCCATATGAATTTCCATTCTTACCTTACCCTTTCTCGAGTCAACAATGATATTATTATATCCTTCAAGTTAAATTCAAAAGATTCATGTTCAGTGTCCGATTGGTTCAAAATTCGAAACTTCTTATATTCTAATCCTGTATTAAACCGATGCTACAATCGGAATTTAAAATATTTTCACCGTTTTATTTCTCAAATAACTTTACTTATCATCTTATTTCATATATCGGAAGATCACTTTCATTAATTCAAATTAAACTAAATTTAAATTTGAAACTATTTATTAATAGAAATCCAATATCCTTATTTTATGTCATTCCAACGTAAAATATTCAAGTGATAATCAGTTGTAAATTTTAATTGATATTAACGAATTGTCGCTACACTGCGTGTTCAATTCCAGACCATATAACGATTTAAATATATATATCGTCTAAATTCATTTCAAAATAAACTTAAATTTCATTTCTTTCAACATTACTGTCTTTTACAAACACTGTTTAATTATTTTAGTTTTCCGAATCAATTTAAATATAAATTCAAAATTGAACTCCACATCATTAATTTTAATAATAAATGATATTTGTATGACAAGAAGATTCAAATCAATTATCCGTACAATTTCACAACTACGGTGCATGTAATTCATCCATACACAATAAAATCAACCATGTGACATGAATCAATTCAATCCGTTATAAACATACAATTTAAACAACCAATATTGTTGTGCGCAAGCGTTACGTACCATAACGCTTCATGTCTACGATGTTTAACTACATAACTGTATTTTCAACATTTCATGCAACCATCGATATTCACACATAATCAACTGATTTCAACTGATTATAATTATCAGCCAGTTTTAATCTGCTAATTTAAATTAAATTAACAGTTCTCACCACTATTTTTCTCCAGGAAAGGGTATCCCCATGTGCGTCGTATATGTTTTCCTTATCCTCCGCGCGTATGCTCCTTACTGCTCTCGCTCTCTACGCCCGTTTCTCTTTTCCTTTGCTCTCTCTGTCTTTGTCTTCTTGCCTTTCAGTCTTCTGCGTATATATATATATATATTTTATCTTTCTCTCTCTCTCTTTTTTTTTTTTTTTTTTTTCTTAAGAATGAACTCTCGGCTTTTATCTGGAAAATGTGCATGCACTCAACGAAGGCTGCGCCATGAAAATTACACACACAGTAAAACCAAGCCCCTCATTTTCTTTTAAACTCAACTACTAAACTGGAACCAAGAATGATACGCACACATGCCTGCAAACGAAGTAGGGAAGCATGCGGCTAAGGATGAAAGTGCTCAGTGTTCATGTGGATATGGTGATGAAGTATGATGCAGAAAAAGGCAGGACACAGTTTAAATGGGAAGAGTATGGTCTTCTTTGCATGTAAATGGAAGTTTCTGATTTGCGGTACGAGAGTGGGAAGATGGGAAATTGCTGAGGTGATGGTGCAGCCGGAGACAGAAAGGGCACGGTGGTTTTTCTTTTCTTTTTTTTTTCTTTTTTTTTTTTTTTTTTAGAAGCGAAAGTTTTCCAGAGAAGAAAGAAAATGGGAGAGAAAAGATAATGGGGCGGAGAAAGATGGAAGGTAGAAGTTCGGTCCAGAAAATGTTAAACGGTGGAGAGAACACACAAGAAAGAGGGACATATGTTGCGCATGCAGAGTGAGGCTTTAGCAAGTGTCCCTTGTATCATTCATTTGCTTAAACGTTGTTTTTTTTTTCTTTTTCTTTTTTTTTTTTTTTCTTTTTTTTTTATTCTACATATGCATGTGTTAGTTTGCTTGGAAACTCTATGATGCGTACAAAGTGGAATGTACATTTGGCCTTAAAATGCATGCGTGAGTCCCTTTGTTATTTGCAATTCATACCCCAAATTTTCCTTCTTTCCAATTTCTGGTTTTTAGAGTTATTTACCGCGAGTTGCACTGGAATAAGACCATCATTATAGACAACGACACGCTCTGATTTGAAAACAGCAATAAAACCGGTCTGATTGATCAATTTTGTAAAGCGTCTAAAGGACCACCTTTATACCCAAAATACGTTGAAAAATTATCTGCTTATTTTTCAAAATAAAAATTACAGAAAAATTCTAAAAAATATTTTAACACTACGCGAATTGAAACTGAACCAAAATTTGAAACGATTATTTTATTATAATTAAATTTCAAATTCTGATCATTTCTATCAACAGAATTTCAAATTGTTTTGATAATCCAACTAACGGCGAAATAATCTTCCAAACAAATATTGTTTTAACTAAATTTCATAAATAAAATTAATTTCACTCATTTTAAAATAATTATATTACCTTTAATTTCAATTCAAAATTTATCTCAACCTTCCAAAATATATTTAAAAATTATATTAAATTCAAATTATACTTCCAAATATCCCGGTTCGTTACATTCTTCCCCCCTTAAGACAATTTCGTCCTCGAAATTGGAACGAAATTCAGAGAAGTACATATGTTACCAAAATTTAATATTTTTGCTTCATAAAATTTTCAAAATCTATATTTTTTTTTTCAAAATTTAATTAGAATTTAAATTCAAATATTCTTTTTAACAAATTAAATTATGAAGAAAATAAGCTACAACGGTATCATACCAAAATTTTGGTTAACCCAAACTTCCATACCTTCATTCTGAAGTCACATACATTAATTTTCTTCACTCTATATACATTGGTTCTTGATCCACATACCTTCACTGATCGAAATACATTCACGTCTTAACCATACATAACCCTTAGAGTTTTACCCTTCGGATTGAGAATTTTTTTTTTTTTATTCTTTTTTTTTTTCTTCCGTTCCATTTTCGATGTAGACGGTGCTTCTCCAGCTGGCTTTTCTCCTTTCTTCAACAGACAATCCCGAACTACATGTCCTTTCTTCTTACATCGATGACATTTCCTTTCCATTTCTGATTCCTTGGCATTTTCCTTAGCCCTTGGACATTTATCAACAAAATGTCCCACTCCATTGCACTTGAAACAGAGTATATCTTTCCGAATGACTTTCTTCTTCTTTTTAATTTTGTTTGGATAAACAGCTGCATAATGACCATTTCTAAAACATCTAAACACTGGATATCCTTAACTTTCCCAAATCTCAGTGTCTCTTCTTTTTCCTTTTGAACCAGTGCTCTTTTTGCTTGCTTCGGAGTCATCCAAAACTCAACACTCGACATACCAAATTCCATTTTAGTTTAAATAACAACCTACAATATTTTATGGAAAGGGTTATACTAAAATTTTCATTCATAAAAGTCATCTATCAAACTTGTTTTATTTAAGCAATTAAACATCAAATATAACCCAATTATTTTTAAAACCAACTTACGCCATTTATTTATCAGGTATCTAAGTGTTTTTTTTATCATTATTTAATCATATTCAGGGTTTCGAATTTAAGGTCATTCGAGCTCTAAAATATCTCAAGCTATTCTATTTCACCATATTTTGTTTCAAATCTCCTTTCATTTCGTTCTATTCCAAACCTATACCTTTTCCAATACTTCATAAAATCAAATTAGTTCATTTTAGTTTTTCAAACTCATTCTCACATATTCCATTTCTTTAACCCATCTTAAGTGATTACAAGCCCTATTCCTTTTTTTTTTCAAATTATTTCTACTTTATTATTTATCGAAACCTATCGACTATCTAATATCGTCGATAAATTTTAACCTTAATTTCTAACATAAATCCTTCCAAATTTAAGTCTATCTAATTTCCTGGATTCATAATTATTCTCAACTCATCTTAATTCATTTTCAAATTTCATTCATACTCTACAAATAATGAAACATGTTTAAATTCTCTAATTCATATTACTTATTAAATATTTCATTAAATTTTTAAGTAAACCACCTTAAACATTTACTTGAACAGTTTCAAGTATTTCGCGACGTTTTAATCGGAATCATATAGTCATCCCACTTTCGAAACTCGAAAATAAATTTCTGATGATGTTCGAACTATCACCAGAATCATCTTCAAGCGACTAGAGTGTGATTCTATATCTATTTAGAATATTTTGGACTTCGTATATATGCTGGCCAGGCATATATTTAAAATCTTCACATACCAAATAGTCCAATCTCGACGTCCAACAAAATACTCGAAACTCTTATCCTAAGTTATATTTAAAAATAATTACATTTTCCCAAAACGTTTATTTAATTTCAAATTAATTTATATTTCCAAAAATACTCTCAACTAATTTCAAAATCATCCCTAATATCATTATACATCTCTCACTAGATTCTTTGAAATCTAGTTTTAATCCTTTCTACTGAGTTCTTACTCTTCACCTATCCTTTTTCTTATCATTCCAAATATTCTTTGGATTATTTATCTTATTGTTAACGTCCCTAATAAAGTTATTCAGTTTAACTATTTTAAACCAAATTTCTTTATATTCAAGGTATATCCTTTTTGGTGAAATTTAAAAATCGTCCTCACATACTTAACACTCCGAAACTCATTCCATGGTATTGACTACCCTATCTCTAACGAGTTTCTCGCCGTTACTCAGATATTAATGAATATACCCCTTGAGCTGGGTTTAACCACAGCTCTGATACCACATGTAACGACCCAACTTTCAATCATCTAGAGTCAATGTTTAAACCAACTCCAGACGTTTGAAAATCGGATTCGCCGGGGTAATACACATTAGAACAGAATAAAACGAACTTTTATTTACTCAATATATGATTACAATAAGTTTACATAATCAGAGTTACCATGTACTATACAGCGGAAACAGAAACGACAGCGGAAGTAACAATTCTAGCTTGAAGCTCCAATCCAAAGAATGCTCCGAATATCTCTCTCCAAGGATCTATAACTGTAAACTAAACTACTAGCTGCCCGCGAGAAAATTTGTGGGCACCCAGAGTTTAGAAAGGGAACAATAAACTCCAGGTCAGTCATGAGACTGGTGTGAGAACATAAAACATTTTTACTTATAAACTGATGTAAATCAAAGATCTAAGTTGTATCATACAGAATGGTTTATCCTACATAAGTGTTAGTGCAAAGGTCTTACATGAGTTTCTCGAAAATGAAACTATTATAAGGCTCGCCCCAATACACACCAAACAACAGATGCAAATGCAGTCGCACACGTGGACGAGTTTTAGCCTTATAAAAGCCAAATCATGATATATATCTACGTGTGTATTATTGATACTAGAAACTTTTTAAAACATTTCGCAAATAAATACGAAATCTTAGTAAGCATATTTCTATGCTTACATACATAGTTTACAAACAAATAACCGAAGGGTTCGTATTGGTTATTGGGTTTCCAACATGATGGTTCCTGGCACGAAAGATCAATCGAGAACACGAGGCTAAGTACTCCCGGATAACATCCAGACATCGGACACCGAATACAAAGCCGAAGCATATAAATCTCCCGGGTGTTCGTCCAGACATCGGACCCCGTATATACTTTATTTTCTCAGGTTTCAGAGTAGATCTACCGCCGAAGCTTCGAATTTCACTAGAGGTTATGATATGTATAAAATCAAACCGCAAGTTTCCCATCATTTCGGGTTGTGAGGTTCGCGAGGTTTCGTACCACAAAGCTACGCCCTTACACTAGACCTTGCTTTGATCATTTTATCAACTGCAGCACTTCGCATGCCACACTGTTATTTTACAATCTACAACTGATCTTCACTGATCAAATAACTTTTTAGTCAAGGGAATAAATTCCCATCACCAAACAGACACATGTTCAGTAATAATCAGTTATACACTATAAGATACAGTGTCAGACACGCATCCATACGAGTTCGTTCCGGGTTCGAACGAAACGGAAGGCACCTTATTTTGAAGGCCCTTGCAATCCGAAGTTCTCCAAATACGTTCGGGTTTTCTGCCACTCCGTAGGGACATCTCTCTACTGTAGCTACTCAATAAAGTGACCAATCAGCATTCCGCCCGTCCGATATGAAGAACTCTGGTCTTCAATCGCCATTTAAATTTCTTCATTTATTTCGTCGTATGATTATTTTGAATGGTTTCGGAAAATGAATTCCGATCCCGGTATTTCTAAATAATCTGCGCTTCAAATGAAATACATTTCAAATCAATTTCTTCCATCACATAACTTAATTCTTTTTAATTTCAGAATGATCGCTTATATAGATTTAAACAATCATTTAACTACGGGCTTCTAGATTTTTCAATAATTCTATAATTCGAACTCATTGTATTCATTCAATGCATATTCATTATATTCGAGTCAAAAGTTTCAGGATTGAAACAATCCCAATTAATTAAATAAAATACTTGAAAATAATAGATTTGTTATAACTAATATATATATGGTTAAAATAATTTTTATATAGAAATGGTTGAAATAATTACATACTTTATTGAAGTTTTGAAGAAAAATATACAAATTGAATAATTCAGAACATATGCATATTCTTTAAATCAAATAAATAATATTTAAATATTTTTGAAATTGTCATACCTTGTTAAATAGTTAAAAGGCTATATAAATATATATATAAATACTTTAAAACTAGAATTGTTCCTTTCCAAATCCGATGACCTGAACTTACATTCACTTTCAAAGAGTATATTTAGCCTCAATATCTCGAGCTAATCCAATCACTTTCAAAGTTGTTCAACTCATCCACTTTCGTTCATTTAGTTCCATATGAATTTCCATTCTTACCTTACCCTTTCTCGAGTCAACAATGATATTATTATATCCTTCAAGTTAAATTCAAAAGATTCATGTTCAGTGTCCGATTGGTTCAAAATTCGAAACTTCTTATATTCTAATCCTGTATTAAACCGATGCTACAATCGGAATTTAAAATATTTTCACCGTTTTATTTCTCAAATAACTTTACTTATCATCTTATTTCATATATCGGAAGATCACTTTCATTAATTCAAATTAAACTAAATTTAAATTTGAAACTATTTATTAATAGAAATCCAATATCCTTATTTTATGTCATTCCAACGTAAAATATTCAAGTGATAATCAGTTGTAAATTTTAATTGATATTAACGAATTTTCGCTACACTGCGTGTTCAATTCCAGACCATATAACGATTCAAATATATATATCGTCTAAATTCATTTCAAAATAAACTTAAATTTCATTTCTTTCAACATTACTGTCTTTTACAAACACTGTTTAATTATTTTAGTTTTCCGAATCAATTTAAATATAAATTCAAAATTGAACTCCAAATCATTAATTTTAATAATAAATGATATTTGTATGACAAGAAGATTCAAATCAATTATCCGTACAATTTCACAACTACGGTGCATGCAATTCATCCATACACAATAAAATCAACCATGTGACATGAATCAATTCAATCCGTTATAAACATACAATTTAAACAACCAATATTGTTGGGCGCAAGCGTTACGTACCATAACGCTTCATGTCTACGATGTTTAACTACATAACTGTATTTTCAACATTTCATGCAACCATCGATATTCACACATAATCAACTGATTTCAACTGATTATAATTATCAGCTAGTTTTAATCTACTAATTTAAATTAAATTAACAGTTCTCACCACTATTTTTCTCCAGGAAAGGGTATCCCCATGTGCGTCGTATATGTTTTCCTTATCCTCCGCGCGTATGCTCCTTACTGCTCTCGCTCTCTACGCCCGTTTCTCTTTTCCTTTGCTCTCTCTGTCTTTGTCTTCTTTCCTTTCAGTCTTCTGCGTATATATATATATATATATTTTATCTTTCTCTCTCTCTCTTTTTTTTTTTTTTTTTTTTTTTTAAGAATGAACTCTCGGCTTTTATCTGGAAAATGTGCATGCACTCAACGAAGGCTGCGCCATGAAAATTACACACACAGTAAAACCAAGCCCCTCATTTTCTTTTAAACTCAACTACTAAACTGGAACCAAGAATGATACGCACACATGCCTGCAAACGAAGTAGGGAAGCATGCGGCTAAGGATGAAAGTGCTGAGTGTTCATGTGGATATGGTGATGAAGTATGATGCAGAAAAAGGCAGGACACAGTTTAAATGGGAAGAGTATGGTCTTCTTTGCATGTAAATGGAAGTTTCTGATTTGCGGTACGAGAGTGGGAAGATGGGAAATTGCTGAGGTGATGGTGCAGCCGGAGACAGAAAGGGCACGGTGGTTTTTCTTTTCTTTTCTTTTTTTTTTTTTTAGAAGCGAAAGTTTTCCAGAGAAGAAAGAAAATGGGAGAGAAAAGATAATGGGGCGGAGAAAGATGGAAGGTAGAAGTTCGGTCCAGAAAATGTTAAACGGTGGAGAGAACACACAAGAAAGAGGGACATATGTTGCGCATGCAGAGTGAGGCTTTAGCAAGTGTCCCTTGTATCATTCATTTGCTTACACGTTGTTTTTTTTTCTTTTTTCTTTTTTTTTATTCTTTTTTTTTTTATTCTACAAATGCATGTGTTAGTTTGCTTGGAAACTCTATGATGCGTACAAAGTGGAATGTACATTTGGCCTTAAAATGCATGCATGCGTGAGTCCCTTTGTTATTTGCAATTCATACCCCAAATTTTCCTCCTTTCCAATTTCTGGTTTTTAGAGTTATTTACCGCGAGTTGCACTGGAATAAGACCATCATTATAGACAACGACACGCTCTGATTTGAAAACAGCAATAAAACCGGTCTGATTGATCAATTTTGTAAAGCGTCTAAAGGACCACCTTTATACCCAAAATACGTTGAAAAATTATCTGCTTATTTTCCAAAATAAAAATTACAGAAAAATTCTAAAAAATATTTTAACACTACGCGAACTGAAACTGAACCAAAATTTGAAACGATTATTTTATTATAATTAAATTTCAAATTCTGATCATTTCTATCAACAGAATTTCAAATTGTTTTGATAATCCAACTAACGGCGAAATAATCTTCCAAACAAATATTGTTTTAACTAAATTTCATAAATAAAATTAATTTCACTCATTTTAAAATAATTATATTACCTTTAATTTCAATTCAAAATTTATCTCAACCTTCCAAAATATATTTAAAAATTATATTAAATTCAAATTATACTTCCAAATATCCCGGTTCATTACAAAAACCCCACCCACTGCAAATCGAGCCACGCACCATCGTTAAAACCTCGGGTCCGCTACCACCTTCTGCCACCCGCCGTTGGAGGCTCGGCCACCACCTACGACGTCTCCGGCCGTCCACTGACCACCTCCGGCGAGGAACAGCGACCCGCCCCCTCCTCCCCGCCGTTTTGAAATTGAACCAGCAAATTTTGCACCCCTTGTAAGTTATTTATTTATTTATTATTTCATTTTATTTATTTACTTATGTATAAGGAATGCGAGATTTCAAAATTTAGATTTTTATATATACATCAAAGCATTGTTTTTCCTTTAAAAATCCGATTTTTGTTTACGTTTAAAGCTATGATTTTTATTACGGAAAAGCTTTGATTTTTAAATATAGAAAAAGCATTGTTTTCGAATATGAAAAGGGTTTTATTTTTCTATGGTATTCATATGAATAAAAATTTGATTTTTATATATTGAATAGCATAGTAAAAATTCGATTTTTATATATTGAATAGCATAGTAAAAATTCGATTTTTATATATTGAATAGCATAGTAAAAATTCGATTTTTATATATTGAATAACATAGTAAAAATTCGATTTTTATATATTGAATAGCATAGTAAAAATTCGATTTTTATACATTGAATAGCATAGTAAAAATTCGATTTTTATATATTGAATAGCATAGTAAAAATTCGATTTTTATATATTGAACAGCATAGTAAAAATTCGATTTTTATATATTGAATAGCATAGTAAAAATTCAATTTTTATATATGTAGTGAATACGGGAAACGAAAGGCGAGAACGACGAAGACTTCTACAAAAGAAGAGTCAAGATGATTGGATAGCTTTGGTGAGAACTTCTCACTCTTCAATTTCTTTTCTATATATATATATATATATATATATATATATATATATACTAGGATGCAGACGGTGTTTAGTAACACCCGACACCCGTCATCCACAAATCATGGATGGCTTGTTTGTTTAATTGTTTGGTTGTGTTGTTAGTTAGATTGTTTGGGTTGGATTGAATTGTTTGTGTGAATGGCGTGGGCCTTCACTAGACCGGGGATAAGGCTAGGCCTCGTCCCGTTTCTAGTATCGCGCCGTTATGCCGCCGAAATTTTCTAAAATAAGTTAGAAAAATAAAGATATCATTTTATTTAATAAATGAACTGAATAGAATATTCATAGGTTGAATAAAATAATTTGGTCGTTAAAAATATAATTTTTGATGTGAATGTGAATAAATAAATATTCATTTACAAACCGGACGGTTTGTTTATGTACACCTATTTGAAGGACATTGATTGGGACGATAAATTTTACACATCGCCCAAATGCACAAATAAAATCTGTGTTTGATTGTTTGAAACCCCACACGGGTATTGGGATAAAATACGGCATACACTGATCCCAATAATTAGTTATGTAACAACACGGATTTCGCCCGACCCCAATCGATCGCAAGATCGATCAAGACCGTTCAAAACCCGCGTACTTTAACTTTGGGCATACAACACATCAGAACAAAAACACAGACTTTTATAACATTAATAATAAATGTTACATCAGAGTACAGAATATATCAGAGTATATCAATAAATAATACAGCGGAAGATACATTTACAATAAATTAAATACATTGCAGCGGAACTAATCCCAGCGGAAGGCCATCAATATTCGGGGCCCAACTTCAGACTTCAATCCAGAATCCTGCTTAACTATTTCTGCAAAAAGCTACTCGACTGCCCGTGTGGAAAGAGGGCACCCGAGTTTGCGAAGTGAAACAAACTACAGGTCAGTCGTGGGACTGGTGTGAGAATTCTATACTTAACTTATCTAATAAGTAGGCTAATCACAGGACCACGCCGCTAACGCGGAACGGGTTTACTCCATTGGATTGCCAGTGCATAATAAAAGTAGATCGTTAAACCACGCGAAGTTTTTTTAAAAAAATGAAACCATTATAAGACCCAGGTCCCATCACACAATGCAACGCACACCAGAGGATAGGGTTTTACCTTATAATGGTCAAAAGATGCTTGATACGTGAAAACGATATTATTATTAGTGTGTGTATATATATATATATTAAACATTCAAATATAATATCAATCCTAGACGGCATAGGTACCATATACTATGTCGCCGTACTAGTTCTACAATCAAAACCGCAAGGGCGTATTGGGAATTGGATTTCCATCATGAGTCGAGGCTAGGGGCAAGCTCCTCTCCGATTCGAGACACTCTAGCAAATGCCTCAGGATCCCCCGCAGTGAACCCTTAGGTCTTCAGGGCCGGTCCACACATATGTGTATGGATTAGTTATGCCTGAACACACGCTTCCCGGTTCCTTTGAACCTATAATATGACCACTATCGGCCTATAAAAATCCGAGGCACCTCAAAATCCATCATCCACATGAGTAAAATGTCAGGGCTGGTAGGTCACTGACACCACTCTAGCTAGAAAGAAACGTGTGCACTCCCTGCAGTCCTAATCCCGTTTTTGACTCATACCGGGGTGTGAGGCTCGCGAAGTCACGTTATACACAAAGCTACGCCTAAGCAAGTTATGCTTTGATCCTCATCCATAAGGCCTGCTTTTCAACAAAGCCTTGATCATTGCATCTTGGCATGCCACATCATCACCCCATATCACACTACCAATCCTTTGCTGAAATATATAAACGGATGTTAAGCAAGAGAATAAATTCTCCGCCACCAAACATCCATACATTCGACAAAAGATTAATAACATGATATATATAATGGAGTATGATGTCAGACACACAATCCATTTATAAGCTTATGCTCTGGGTATGAGCGAAAGCCAAACCCGTACAAATCAACACTACGTCCGGGCAACTCCTACTATTACCTTATCATGGTAGTAAACCATTCTAAGGCAACAGTCATCATCGTCCATTCGATGTGGAGATTTGACGGTCTTCAATCGCCGTCTTCCAATCTTGGATTTTTAAACGTCGTTTAATTATTTGGAATGAGATAAACTCGGACTTTCCAAATAATCCTCGTATATATATATATATATATATATATATATATATATTGAAAATCGTTCTTACACATTAGTAATTATTTTTATTAACGATTCATTCCTATTTTAATTATTTAAAATAATTAAATTTTTATATAACGACGCCTTAAGTCCATGGGCGACTATGGCGCTGCATTCAATCAATTTTGATTATATATATATATAATCATTGAATTGTAATAACGTCGTTTGATTAAAACAACGCTCTACACAATTACCGATACTTACTAAATTTTAATTCATTTGAAACTGAAGATTATATTACCGCATCCTAAATTCATTCTTTCCTTACATTGAAAATGTAAATTCCATCCTTTTTATTTACATGAAAATGTAAGTTTAATTCCTATGCAAATTCCTTTATTCTTTATTTACATGTAAAACAAATGTAAATTTTGATACATTCAAAATCTTTAAATTACATATAAAAATATAATTTCTAATAACAATGCAAACTCTACTCTTAATTATGATTTGTAATTACAATGCAAACACTACATCTAATTCACATTGAAATAAATTAATTTTATTTCTAATGTTCATTCTCATTTCATGTTACATATATACATAAGAAAATTGCAATTTCGATCATACAATGAAATTGAATCCTTTAATTGCATAGAAAAGTAGTTTTGTCATACGGTATACTTTCTTATAGACATTACATATAAAAATGTAATATTTAACACACAATGTAAATTCATGTTTTAATTACATATAAAAATGTAAATTTTATCCTACGGTGTAATTCCCTATATAATTTACATATAAAAATGTAAATTTTCACATACGATGAAATTTCCATGTTAATTACAAAGAAAAATGTAATTTTTAACATACGGCATTAATTCACTTTATAATATACATATAAAAATGTAAATTTTAACATACGATAGAATTCTCGTATTAATTACAAAGAAAAATGTCATTTTTTAATATACGACATGAATTCACTTTATAATTTATATATAAAAAGGTAAATTTTAACATTCCGTGGCATTATCATGTTAATTACAAAGAAAAATGTAATTTTTACAATACGGTGTATATTCCTATATAATTTACATATAAAAATGTAAATTTAATCATACGGTAAAATTCCCCTTTTTATTACAAAGAAAAATGTAATTTTTAAACATTCAACGTTGATTCACTTTATAGTTTACGTATAAAAATGTAAATTTTTGTCATGAAATGTAAAGTTACATTTTAATTACATAGAAAAATGTAATTTTCGTCATACGGTACAAATTTATATATAAATTACATATGAAAATGTAACTTTTGTTCATGCGGTATAAATTCATTCTTAAACTACATAATAAAATGTTATTTAATTCATGCGATGCAGATTCATTCATAAATAACAGAATAAAATGTTATATAATTCATGCGATGTAAAATCATTCATAAATAACAAAATAAAATGTTATATAATTCATGCGATGAAAAATCATTCATAAATAACATATAAAAATATGTTTCATTTCATACAATGTAAAAACATTTTCTTTTTATGTACAATGCAACAATATCATCTTTTTATATTTATAATATATTAACTTTACTATTTTACGACGTAAAAATATGATCTTTTCTATTTTACAAAGTAAAAATATCAACTTTACTATTTTACAATGTAAAAATATTATCTTTTCTATTTTACAAAATAAAAATATTAACTTTTCTACTTTACAATGTAAAAATGTAATCTTTTCTATTTACAATGTAAAAATAATGTCTTTTTATTTTGAACATAAAAAGATGGTTTTTTAATTGAATACTGGATTATAATATTCTTTAACTCAAAATTGGAATGAGACTCACACAATTTCCATGTAATTTAATTACACGGATTTCAAACATTGCACTTATTCTATAATAATGTCCACCATTCACATAACAGCCAAAGTGCAATTTACACTAAACACAAGGGTGATGTGTAGTCAAATATCAACCCAAGACCCGTGTGGGGTTTCAGCCAACACATAATTTTGTGCACTTGGGCGAGGTGTAAAACAATCGTCCCAATCAACATCAACAAGTCAAGTAACTTGTCAATGGCAGTGTAACATCATTTTAAATTATCATAAATAATAAATCATTAGTTTAACCTGTTGAATATTTTCAATTTCAAACATAACATGACATGACATCCAAATCCACAATCCGTTCAACAAACAATTACTTCCATCACTAATAATTTATTTACATTTAATTATAAAAATAAATAACTATTCAAAAATTGAGTGAGCAAAAGAGTTCTCACCTTTGTCGGCTTTAAATGACGGTTCAGACCCAATTTTAGCCCAAAATTCAACATACTCCAAATTTGATGAAATTAGTGTCTACGCGTAGCTCTCGACTCACTGATCGTAGCAAATCTTGTTTCATGTGATTTCGAGTTCATATCAAAAAGATATGAATTTTCGAAATTTGTAATAATTAAATAATTAATTTAAATTATGAAAATTACCCAAATTTCCAACTTGCTCCAAATTGGACAAAATTACTGCTCTCTCGAAGCTCTTGACATAACGATCTCAACGGATTCAGTTTCATGCAATTTCGATAACGTGACAAAAAGTTATGCACTTGCGAAGTTAACAAATCGATTAAAATAATATTTAAATTTGTAAAAATTACCCAAATTTTCAATTTTCTCCAAATTGGACAAATTTGGTGTCCACGCGAAGCTCTCATCGCCACGATCACAGCAGACCTGATATCGTCAAATTTCGATCTCGTATGTAAAAGATATTGCATTACGAACATAGAACATAAATGTTTCGCGTTTAAGCCCATAACCTTTTTTTTTCAAACAACACCCTGAACTTAAAATGCTCGCCACGGCCAAACTGTACGTCGGAATTGCACGAAACCAGCGCCATTCTCTCCAGCTTCTCCCCCTCTTTCCACGGCTGGTGGTCCCCCCCTCGAATTCGCCACGTGGGGCCCACGATCTGGAGATGAACGGAAAAGTACAGTTTCCGTTCATCTTGGTGCTGCGGCCGCCTCGGTGCTCTAAATGCCCCCAAATTTTTACAGTAGCTTGGTCTCGACCTCCCGAACAACTTCTCTGTTTGTCACTTCGCCTGGAAATGCAAGGATTGGCGGGAAATTGCTCATCTTTGCGACTGTCCAGTTTTCAGCACCCCTCCAATAAAATTGACATTCCGGCCAACTCCGACCACCTGAGACCATGCCACCACCGCCAAAAGAACCGTATGGTTCCCCTCTACCTCTGCCTGAAGTCGCTCGACCTAACTCTCTTCGTGGGGCCCGCAATAGCCAAAAAACGAAAATATGGCTGCTGCCTTTAGATTGAGATTCCGGCGAACCCGTGCGACGATAGGTCTTGAGTTTTTCGTGGTAGATAGAGGATAAGAAGATGAACAAAACCCAGAAAGGGTTTGGTCTGATTTGGTTTGGATTGAGAGTTATAAATTGTTTTTTTTTCAAGGGCTTATTTGCAAAGAATTATTTAGAGTGGAGGCCATGAAAATGAAGAAGGAGAAGGTGACTGGTAGGTTTAGGGTTATGATTCAGCTAATGGTTGAGGAAAAGATATTTTATATGGGGTTAAGAATGTTATTAGGCCCAATTACCCTTTTATGTATTTATTTATACAATTTGCACACATTTTCATATTCTAAAAATTCGTGTTAACACCTACGAATTCCAATTTTTATGAAAATTGAAACATAAATATTTCTTGATATTACGGATTCAAAGAATCTGGTTTCGTTAAATTCCGAGTCCGTATGAATAAATTATGAATTTTTAAAGTCTGAAAATTGACCGTTTTTCACTGTAAAATTAATAAAGACCACATACTGACTCCAAAAATTACGAATTTTGGAATCTAGTAATAATTTAATATTCCGGATCCAACAAAAGTGGTCTCGTCAAAAACGGAGGTCGTTTGCAAAATTTCCATTTTTAAGGCGTATATATTTAATATTAAAAATACATTTTTAAATCAATAATTTCCGAAACTCGAAATATATAAGTGTTTATACTTTTTCAATGCAGAAACATCATTTCGAACTCAGTGGAAGTGGTTTCGAGTCGAAATTCCTTTATATGCAAAAAGTAGCATTTTTGACCTATGCAAATTACCTAGCGACCTTTCTAAAAATTGAATTGGCCATAACTTTTGATTTCCGCTATGAAATTTCGATTTTTCGGATTCGTTGGAAAGATATTTTTAAATAGATTCTAATATTTTTGGTTTCACTAAAATCCCTTAAATTTTGCATTCTGTATGGTCAGTCAAAGTTCAAGTTTGACTTTTCCAACTACCGCGCTATTTCTAACTCCTTTTATAATTAAAATTAAATTATTCATTCTAACTTCGATTTGAATCAAATTTGTGATCATTATTATTTAAAATAGATTATTCTAAATATTAAAACTCATTTAAAATCACTTAAAATAAATTTTAAATTGGCCCCCAAAAATTCAGGGTTGTTACAATCTCCCCCACTTAAAAACTTTTCGTCCTCGAAAAGGAACGAAGCTAAAAGTGTTTAATTATCCTACCCATTTTTCCACTCTTATTGGTTTAAATAATTTTATAGTTGATTAACTTTCAAATATATAATCTTTTATATATTCAAAATCGTATTTTCCAAAATAGAGTATAATTAATCACAAATACGTATATTATAGGCTTGCTACTCTCAACTCATTCTAGGGCATTACTAACCCTATCTCTAATGAGTTTTCTCATTCTAGGATACTGCCGATCCTATCTCTAATGAGTATTCTTATTGGATATTACTAATCCAATCTCTGATGAGCCTTTTGTTCAGTTCTAATGAGTTGTACCCCAAAGATTTGAGCTAACCAAAGCTCTGATACCAGCTGTAACGACCCGGATTTCGCCCGACCCCAATCGATCGCAAGATCGATCAAGACCGTTCAAAACCCGCGTACGTTAACTTTGGGCATACAACACATCAGAACAAAAACACAGACTTTTATAACATCAATAATAAATGTTACATCAGAGTACAGAATATATCAGAGTATATCAATAAATAATACAGCGGAAGATACATTTACAATAAATTAAATACATTGCAGCGGAACTAATCCCAGCGGAAGGCCATCAATATTCGGGGCCCAACTTCAGACTTCAATCCAGAATCCTGCTTAACTATTTCTGCAAAAAGCTACTCGACTGCCCGTGTGGAAAGAGGGCACCCGAGTTTGCGAAGTGAAACAAACTACAGGTCAGTCGTGGGACTGGTGTGAGAATTCTATACTTAACTTATCTAATAAGTAGGCTAATCACAGGACCATGCCGCTAACGCAGAACGGGTTTACTCCATTGGATTGCCAGTGCATAATAAAAGTAGATCGTTAAACCACGCAATGTTTTAAAAAAAAAAATGAAACCATTATAAGACTCAGGTCCCATCACACAATGCAACGCACACCAGAGGATAGGGTTTTACCTTATAATGGTCAAAAGATGCTTGATACGTGAAAACGATATTATTATTAGTGTGTGTATATATATATAAAACATTCAAATATAATATCAATCCTAGACGGCATAGGTACCATATATTATGTCGCCGTACTAGTTCTACAATCAAAACCGCAAGGGCGTATTGGGAGTTGGATTTCCATCATGAGTCGAGGCTAGGGGCAAGCTCCTCTCCGATTCGAGACACTCTAGCAAATGCCTCAGGATCCCCCGCAGTGAACCCTTAGATCTTCAGGGCCGGTCCAAACATATGTGTATGGATTAGTTATGCCTGAACACACGCTTCCCGGTTCCTTTGAACCTATAATATGACCACTATTGGCCTATAAAAATCCGAGGCGCCTCAAAATCCATCATCCACATGAGTAAAATGTCAGGGCTGGTAGGTCACTGACACCAATCTAGCTAGAAAGAAACGTGTGCACTCCCTGCAGTCCTAATCCTGTTTTTGACTCATACCGGGGTGTGAGGCTCGCGAAGTCACGTTATACACAAAGCTATGCCTAAGCAGGTTATGCTTTGATCCTCATCCACAAGGCCTGCTTTTCAACAAAGCCTTGATCATTGCATCTTGGCATGCCACATCATCACCCCATATCACACTACCAATCCTTTGCCGAAATATATAAACGGGTGTTAAGCAAGAGAACAAATTCTCCGCCACCAAACATCCATACATTCGACAGAAGATTAATAACATGATATATATACAATGGAGTACGATGTCAGACACACAATCCATTTATAAGCTTATGCTCTGGGTCTGAGCGAAAGCCAAATCCGTACAAATCAACACTACGTCCGGGCTTCTCCTACTATTACCTTATCATGGTAGCGAACCATTCTAAGGCAACAGTCATCATCGTCCATTCGATGTGGAGATTTGACGGTCTTCAATCGTCGTCTTCCAATCTTGGATTTTTAAACGTCGTTTAATTATTTGGAATGAGATAAACTCGGACTTTCCAAATAATCCTCGTATATATATATATATATATATATATTGAAAATCGTTCTTACACATTAGTAATTATTTTTATTAACGATTCATTCCTATTTTAATTATTTAAAATAATTAAATTTTTATATAACGACGCCTTAAGTCCATGGGCGACTATGGCGCTGCATTCAATCAATTTTGATTATATATATATATATAATCATTGAATTGTAATAACGTCGTTTGATTAAAACAACGCTCTACACAATTACCGATACTTACTAAATTTTAATTCATTTGAAACTGAAGATTATATTACCGCATCCTAAATTCATTCTTTCCTTACATTGAAAATG
Organism: Allium sativum; assembly: GCA_030737875.1. Lineage (NCBI taxonomy): Eukaryota > Viridiplantae > Streptophyta > Magnoliopsida > Asparagales > Amaryllidaceae > Allium > Allium sativum. Next base: position 188,297,753 of record CM060913.1, read on the forward strand.
TAAATTCCATCCTTTTTATTTACATGAAAATGTAAGTTTAATTCCTATGCAAATTCCTATATTCTTTATTTACATGTAAAACAAATGTAAATTTTGATACATTCAAAATCTTTAAATTACATATAAAAATATAATTTCTAATGACAATGCAAACTCTACTCTTAATTATGATTTGTAATTACAATGCAAACACTACATCTAATTCACATTGAAATAAATTAATTTTATTTCTAATGTTCATTCTCATTTCATGTTACATATATACATAAGAAAATTGCAATTTCGATCATACAATGAAATTGAATCCTTTAATTGCATAGAAAAATGTAGTTTTGTCATACGATATACTTTCTTATAGACATTACATATAAAAATGTAATATTTTAACACACAATGTAAATTCATGTTTTAATTACATATAAAAATGTAAATTTTATCCTACGGTGTAATTCCCTATATAATTTTCATATAAAAATGTAAATTTTCACATACGATGAAATTTCCATGTTAATTACAAAGAAAAATGTAATTTTTAACATACGGCATTAATTCACTTTATAATTTACATATAAAAATGTAAATTTTAACATACGATAGAATTCTCATATTAATTACAAAGAAAAATGTAATTTTTTAATATATGACATAAATTCACTTTATAATTTACATATAAAAAGGTAAATTTTAACATTCCGTGGCATTCACATGTTAATTACAAAGAAAAATGTAATTTTTACAATACGGTGTATATTCCTATATAATTTACATATAAAAATGTAAATTTAATCATACGATAAAATTCCCCTTTTTATTACAAAGAAAAATGTAATTTTTAAACATTCAACGTTGATTCACTTTATAGTTTACCTATAAAAATGTAAATTTTTGTCATGAAATGTAAAGTTACATTTTAATTACATAGAAAATTGTAATTTTCGTCATACGGTACAAATTTATATATAAATTACATATGAAAATGTAACTTTTGTTCATGCGGTATAAATTCATTCTTAAACTACATAATAAAATGTTATTTAATTCATGCGATGCAGATTCATTCATAAATAACATAATAAAATGTTATATAATTCATGCGATGTAAAATCATTCATAAATAACAAAATAAAATGTTATATAATTCATGCGATGAAAAATCATTCATATATAACATATAAAAATATGTTTCATTTCATACAATGTAAAAACATTTTCTTTTTATGTACAATGCAACAATATCATCTTTTTATATTTATAATATATTAACTTTACTATTTTACGACGTAAAAATATGATCTTTTCTATTTTACAAAGTAAAAATATCAACTTTACTATTTTACAATGTAAAAATATTATCTTTTCTATTTTACAAAATAAAAATATTAACTTTTCTACTTTACAATGTAAAAATGTAATCTTTTCTATTTACAATGTAAAAATAATGTCTTTTTATTTTGAACATAAAAAGATGGTTTTTTAATTGAATACTGGATTATAATATTCTTTAACTCAAAATTGGAATGAGACTCACACAATTTCCATGTAATTTAATTACACGGATTTCAAACATTGCACTTATTCTATAATAATGTCCACCATTCACATAACAGCCAAAGTGCAATTTACACTAAACACAAGGGTGATGTGTAGTCAAATATCAACCCAAGACCCGTGTGGGGTTTCAGCCAACACATAATTTTGTGCACTTGGGCGAGGTGTAAAACAATCGTCCCAATCAACATCAACAAGTCAAGTAACTTGTCAATGGCAGTGTAACATCATTTTAAATTATCATAAATAATAAATCATTAGTTTAACCTGTTGAATATTTTCAATTTCAAACATAACATGACATGACATCCAAATCCACAATCCGTTCAACAAACAATTACTTCCATCACGAATAATTTATTTACATTTAATTATAAAAATAAATAACTATTCAAAAATTGAGTGAGCAAAAGAGTTCTCACCTTTGCCGGCTTTAAATGACGGTTCGGACCCAATTTTAGCCCAAAATTCAACATACTCCAAATTTGATGAAATTAGTGTCTACGCGTAGCTCTCGACTCACTGATCGCAGCAAATCCTGTTTCGTGCGATTTCGAGTTCGTATCAAAAAGATATGAATTTTCGAAGTTTGTAATAATTAAATAATTAATTTAAAGGGTGCGTTTTTTAGAGGTCCCTATTAGGTTTCAAAATATAAAAAAAACCCGGTCGTAAACTTATTGTAAATTTAGTCCCTATTTTCAAAAACATATTAAAAAATATAAAAAAAATATTAAAAAACCATGTAAATTCGTATTTAATTAAAACAATTAATCGTGAAAAAAATCAGATCAAAAAAACATTAAAAACAACGTCGAAATCACGAAATACAGAAAATCAACGAAATGCAGTAAATTGCATCAAAACATGCATATAAGTCGATTAGTTGCATACATGTATGCATTTATTTCAAATCTGCGTCAAAACTGCAGTATAAATGCATACATGTATGCACATATTGTTAAAACATGCATCTGCTGATGCATTTGTTTAAAAACTGCATACCTACGTGCAACTTATTCACGTTTACATGTATTTTGACATATATGCACACATGTATGCAGTTATATAGAAAAACTGCATACATGTATGCAATTTTTCAAACAGGCGTGCATAAATATATGCATGTGTATTCGAATAGTTGCATAAATGTATGCAACTATTCGTAAAAGTTGCATACATTGATGCAACTTTTTTTTTTTAATTTCTGTGGACTTCCGAGAATGTTTACAGATTTTAGAATTTTTTTTTTTTTTTTTTTTTAAGTGATAGCGCCTGAAAATTTGGACAAAAAACGAAAGAGGCGGAGGTATGGAAAGTGGCAGGCGGAAGATTCCAGGCGGCAGCTAAAATAGGGGGCGGGTTTACAGAGAAAACATTAATTACAGGGATGTATTGTGAATTTAAAACTTGCAAAATAGTTGCATACATGTATGCAACTTTTGCCAATAGTTGCATACATGTATGCAAGTATTTCTGAAGCTGTTTTAGTTGAAAATGTATGCAGAAACTTGCATACATGTGTGCAACTATTTGAAATACATGCACACATGTATGCAAGTATTTACATGTGAAAATAAAATATGTGCAGAAACTTGCATACATGTATGCAACTATTTTAAATACTTGCACACACGTATGCAAGTATTGCATGTAAAAATATAACAGAGAAATACTTGCACAGATGAATGCAAGTATTCCAAATATGTGCATGATTTGATGCAAATTACTGCATTTTTCGTTGTTTTCTGTATTTTTTCGATTTTGATGCATGTTTTGATTTTATTATGATCTGAATTTTTGGGCGAGTACATGTTTTATTTAAATACGAATTTACGTGATTTTTTTATATTTTATTAATATTTTTTTTATGAATTTTCGAAAAACAGGGACTAAATTTACAATAAGTTTATGACCGGATGTGAGCCTAATTAAGTTTCGTTTTAGGGATGTGTGCCTAATATTCACTAATTTAAATTAGGGTGCGTTTTTTAGAGGTCCCTATTAGGTTTCAAAATATAAAAAAAACCCGGTCATAAACTTATTGTAAATTTAGTCCCTATTTTTCGAAAATTCATAAAAAAAATATAAAAAAAATATAAAAAAATCACGATAATTCGTATTTAAATTAAACATGTACTCGCCCAAAAATTCAGATCATAATAAAATCAAAACATGCATCAAAATCAAAAAAATACAGAAAACAACGAAAAATGCAGTAATTTGCATCAAATCATGCACATATTTGGAATACTTGCATTCATCTGTGCAAGTATTTCTCTGTTATATTTTTACATGTAATACTTGCATACATGTGTGCAAGTATTTAAAATAGTTGCATACATGTATGCAAGTTTCTGCACATATTTTATTTTCACATGTAAATACTTGCATACATGTGTGCAAGTATTTCAAATAGTTGCACACATGTATGCAGGTTTCTGCATGCATTTTCAACTAAAACAGCTTCAGAAATACTTGCATACATGTATGCAACTATTGGCAAAAGTTGCATACATGTATGCAACTATTTGCAAGTTTTTAAATTCACAGTACATCCCTGTAATTAATGTTTTCTCTGTAAACCCGCCCCCTATTTTAGCTGCCGCCTGGAATCTTCCGCCTGCCACTTTCCATACCTCCGCCTCTTTCGTTTTCTGTCCAAATTTTCAGGCGCTATCACTTGAAAAAAAAAAAAAAATTCTAAAATCTATAAATATTCTCGGAAGTCCACAGAAATTAAAAAAAAAAAGTTGCATCAATGTATGCAACTTTTACGAATAGTTGCATACATTTATGCAACTATTCGAATACACATGCATATACTTATGCACGCCTGTTTGAAAAATTGCATACATGTATGCAGTTTTTCTATATAACTGCATACATGTGTGCATATATGTCAAAATACATGCAAACGTGAATAAGTTGCACGTAGGTATGCAGTTTTTAAACAAATGCATCAGCAGATGCATGTTTCAACAATATGTGCATACATGTATGCATTTATACTGCAGTTTTGACGCAGATTTCAAATAAATGCATACATGTATGAAACTAATCGATTTATATGCATGTTTTGATGCAATTTACTGCATTTCGTTGATTTTCTGTATTTCATGATTTCGACGTTGTTTTTGATGTTTTTTTGATCTGATTTTTTTCACGATTATTTGATTTAATTAATTACGAATTTACATGATTTTTTTATATTTTTTTTGTATGTTTTTATATGTTTTAAAAATAGGGACTAAATTTACAATAAGTTTATCACCGGATGTGAGCCTAATTAAGTTTCGTTTTAGGGATGTGTGCCTAATATTCACTTTAAATTATGAAAATTACCCAAATTTCCAACTTGCTCCAAATTGGACAAAATTACTGCTCGCTCGAAGCTCTTGACATAACGATCTCAACGGATTCAGTTTCATGCAATTTCGATAACGTGACAAAAAGTTATGCATTTGCGAAGTTAACAAATCGATTAAAATAATATTTAAATTTGTAAAAATCACCCAAAATTTCAATTTTTTCCAAATTGGACAAATTTGGTGTCCACGCGAAGCTCTCATCGCCACGATCACAGCAGACCTGAAATCGTCAAATTTTGATCTCGTATGTAAAAGATATTGCATTACGAACATAGAACATAAATGTTTCGCGTTTAAGCCCCTAACCTTTTTTTTTCAAACAGCACCCTGAACTTAAAATGCTCGCCACGGCCAAACCGTACGTCGGAATTGCACGAAACCAGCGCCATTCTCTCCAGCTTCTCCCCCTCTTTCCACGGCTGGTGGTCCCCCCTCCAATTCGCCACGTGGGGCCCACGATCTGCAGATGAACGAAAAAGTACATTTTCCGTTCATCTTGGTGCTGCGGCCGCCTCGTTACTCTAAATGCCCCCAAATTTTTACATTAGCTTGGCCTCGACCTCCCGAACAACTTTTCTGTTTGTCACTTCGCGTGGAAATGCATGGATTGGCGGGAAATTGCTCATCTTTGCGACTGTCCTGTTTTCAGCACCCCTCCAATAAAATTGACATTCCGGCCAACTCCGACCACCTGAGACCATGCCACCACCGCCAAAAGAACCGTATGGTTCCCCTCTACCTCTGCCTGAAGTCGATCGACCTAACTCTCTTCGTGGGGCCCGCAATAGCCAAACAACGAAAATGTGGCTGCCTTCCTTTAGATTGAGATTCCGGCGAACCCGTGCGATGATAGGTCTTGAATTTTTCGTGGTAGATAGAGGATAAGAAGATGAACAAAACCCAGAAAGGGTTTGGTCGGATTTGGTTTGGATTGAGAGTTATAAATTGTTTTGTTTTCAGGGGCTTATTTGCAAAGAATTATTTAGAGTGGAGGTCATGAAAATGAAGAAGGAGAAGGTGGCTGGTAGGTTTAGGGTTATGATTCAGCTAATGATTGAGGAAAAGATATTTTATATGGGGTTAAGAATGTTATTAGGCCCAATTACCCTTTTATGTATTTATTTATACAATTTGCACCCATTTTCATATTCTAAAAATTCGTGTTAACACCTACGAATTCCAATTTTTATGAAAATTGAAACATAAATATTTCTTGACATTACGGATTCAAAGAAACTGGTTTCATTAAATTCCGGGTCCGTATGAATAAATTATGAATTTTTAAAGTCTGAAAATTGACCGTTTTTCACTGTAAAATTAATAACGACCGCATATTGAAAGAACCCGTAATAGGCGGCATGAATGACCCATACCACTATGTCGCCATACTGGGTTCTACAAATAAAACCGCAATACACGTATTGGAAATTGGATTTCCGTCATGAGTCGAGGCAAGGGGCAAGCTCCTCTCCGCGTTCGAGACACTCTAGCAAATGCCTCAGGACCCCACTATGATCTTTGGAATCGGCTGGGCCGGTCCTCTCTTACTTTTGAGGATTGGCAATTCCTGAACACACGTTTCCCGGTCCTTACAGACCTATATCCGAGGCGCCTCGTATCCAACAACCACACAGGTGAAAAGTATATAAATGTCAGGGCTGGTAGGTCACTGACACCACCCTAGCTACAAAGAAACGTCGTGCTCTCCCAGCGGTCCATCTCCCGTTTTTGACTCATACCGAGGTGTGAGGCTCGCGAATTCACGTTATACACAAAGCTACGCCACACAGGCCGTGCTTTGATCATCAACCACAAGACTTTGCTTTTCAACAGAAGCCTTGATCAATTGCCACTTACGCATGCCACATTGGCAATTCACTCCATGCGACTGATGCCCATCGATATACAACCTCTGAGCTCGTACGTCTCAGAAAAGGGCGTTAAGCAAGAGAATAAATTCTCCGCCGCCAAACAGATGTATATTTAATAGAGATCAATCAACACAGAATGAAATCCAATGTCAGACACACAATCCATTTACAAGTTCGTTCTGGGTCTGAACGAAACCGAAGGCACTTTCCTCGCATATCCATCCATCTCCAAGTACGTCTGGACGATCACCAACTGATTCCCTCATCTCGGGTGTACAGCCCAATCAAGATCATCAGTAATCACCCAAACGATGTGAAGACTTCCGGTCTTCAACCACCGTCTTCATCTTCGACATCTCGTCGAATCGGTTATTCAGAATGGGTATAACCCGGCCTTCCTGAATAACCCACGTATATGATAAACAAATGTTACACAAACACAACGAACGCCTTATTCCAATTCAGAATATTCTTTTATTCACAAAATCACATTCTTAGGGAGATGTTCCCATTAATTTTATCCAAGATAAATTTTCTAAATCTATTCTTTAATCTTCCTTTGGATATCATTTCAAACTAGTCGGGATTAACGAACCACACCGAAGTAATTATTTAGTTTATTTCCCAATCCCAACCTATATATCCCATGGAGCAAAACTGGTGATACTCCATATCTAACACCACGGTGTTATCGGTAAAATTAATTACCATTTCACGTTCAAATCTAATTAAAGATTTAACTATCGCTTTGGAGCAAAACTGGTGGTACTCCATTCCCGATCACCTTTCAGATTTGATAATTTAAAATATCAATTCACATTTCAATCTAATTAAAGATTCATTAAAACTCCACTTAGTTTTAATCCTTTCAAAAATCAACATCTTGCCTTTAACTGGGTTAAAGGACCAATGTCATCTAAAACACGATTCACGACAAACCCAAATCACATTTGATATTAAATACAAGGCTCTGAATAGAAAATATACCGGCTTATATTCAACATCAAATTCTGAAACCAACAAATATCGTATTGGAAATAACGATATAAAATATATCTTTCAAATTCCCATAACAATATCTGTATAGTCACGAAATCCAACATCAAAATATTTCGAAGATAATTTCGATTCAACTCAAGTCCAATTCACATATTGGAAATATCGATTATTTTCAAAATCACTTTCAAATTCAATTTATTTATTTCAAAAATAAGTTGATTTTAATTCTAGTTCAAAACTAGTTCATTTCGATAAAAATCTATTTTTATCTTTTCAAATGTGGAATTCTCCAGCTCAATTCTTCCCAAATCATTTCTTATGATTTTACACAAATTATCGATATTTTTAATAATTTTATCAAGGCCCGTACAGTCGATTTCCATCAACGGCTATCGAACTGCACTTACAACGACCTTTTTCAAATTTGATTTGGACATAATTCCAAATCCAACCGTTAGATTTCAAATTTCTAAAATTCATTGGAAAGAACTTTTCGATACGAACCCAACGGTTCCGGTTTTAGGAGAATCCGACGGTCGGATCTCCCGCAATGTCCATTTGAAATAAATGGTCGAAATTCACGAACTGCCGCGGCGCGGCGCGTTCTATTCAGGCCATTATATATATAATATGTGACGTCCTGGAATTTCGCTCGATCTGAATCAGTCGTTAAACCGATCTAGACCGTTCGAAACCCCTGATTGTTGAGAACATGACAAATCAGAACACAAACAGAAGGACATTTCATTGTATATTACAACAATGCATCAGATTACAAGAATATACAGAGTATAAATGAATAAATATTACACAGAAATATCAGAGATTTAAATTACATTTAAATACATAGCAGCGGAAAATAATACGAAGCACAACTGAAGGTGATATACGGATACAGAGCTTTCCGGATATCATTCCAGCTGTAAACCAGGATCCTGTGAATATAAATCTGCAAAACCAAAACTACTAGCTGCCCGTGCGGAAAATAGGGGCACCCAGAGTTTAGGTTAAAACAATAAACTCCAGGTCAGTCATGTGACTGGTGTGAGAACTAAAACAGTTATTTAAAACTTTACTTTAAAAGAGAGTAATTCAAGGGACCACGCCGTATAACACGGAACGGGTTTCCTCCCAAGAATACCAGTGCATAGAATAAACAACGCAATGCTTTTTCGAAAAATGAAGCCATTATAAGACCCAGGTCCCATCACACAATGCAACGCAAGCCGGAGGATAGTGTTTTCCCTTATAATAGCCAAACATGCTTGGTACGTTTAAAACAAATCATTTGATAATATAATAAGTGTATAGTGTCAAAACAATTTCAATCATAAATATAAATCATAGACGGCATAGTATCCCATGCTACTATGTCGCCATACTAGGCTCTACAAATAAAGCCGCAATACACGTATTGGAAATTGGATTTCCGTCATGAGTCGAGGCAAGGGGCAAGCTCCTCTCCGCGTTCGAGACACTCTAGCAAATGCCTCAGGATTACGCACACTGGGTAACCCCGGATCTTCAGGGCCGGTCCTCACTTATGTTAGAGGATTAATTATGCCTGAACACACGTTTCCCGGTCCTTACAGACCTATAATCGAGGCGCCTCATCCAACAACCACATAGGTGAAAAGTATATAAAATGTCAGGGCTGGTAAGTCACTGACACCACCAAAGCTAGAAAGAAACGTCGTGCTCTCCCTGCAGTCCGTATCCCGTTTTTAACTCATACCGAGGTGTGAGGCTCGCGAATTCACGCTATACACAAAGCTGCCACGTAGGCCGTGCTTTGATCATCAACCACAAGACTTTGCTTTTCAACAGAAGCCTTGATCATTGCATCTTAGCATGCCACACAAGCAATTCATGCCGTGCGATTGATATCTATCGATATATAACCTCTAAGCTCGTACGTATCAGAGAAGGGCGTTAAGCAAGAGAATAAATTCTCCGCCGCCAAACAGATATATATTTAACAGAAATCAATCAACACAGAATAAAATCCAATGTCAGACACACAATCCATTTACAAGCTCGTTCTGGGTCTGAACGAAATCGGAGGCACTTTCCTCGCATATCCATCCATCTCCAAGTACGTCTGGACGACCACCAACTATTTCCATCCTCTTGGGTGTACTGCCCAATCAGGATCATCAGTAATTACCCAAACGATGTGAAGACTTCCGGTCTTCGACCATCGTCTTCATCTTCGACTTATCGTCGAATCGGTTATTCAGAATGGGTATAAACCCGGACTTTCCAAACAACCCGCGTATATTAAAAACAAATGTTACACAAACAGAACATACGCCTCATTCCAATTCATTAGTCACTAACTGCAAATTAGCAAGAGAACAATTTCCCAAACATTAACCCCGAAGGCCGAAACCAACATCAGATCAATACCCAGGAAACCATTTTCTTAGCCAACCTACAGCTAGTTTCTAATTTCCACATTCTTAGGGAAAGGTTCCCATTAATTTTATCCAAGATAAATTCTTTAAAATTTATCCTGTAATCTTCCTTTGGATGTCTTTTAAAACCAAATTATGGTTTTCCAACTAGTCGAGATTAGCGAACCACAACGAAGTAATTATTTATTTTATTTCCCAATCCCAACCTATTCATCCCATGAAGCAAAATTGGTAATACTCCATATCTAACACCGTGGTGTAATCGGTAAAATTAATTACCATTTCACGTTCAAATATAATTAAAGATTTAACTATCGCTTTGGAGCAAAACTGGTAATACTCCATTCTCGCTCATTTCTAAATTTGATGATTTAGATTATGGATTCACATTTCAATCTAATTGCAGATTCATTAGAACTCCTTTTACTGGGTTAAAGAACTAGGTGTTATTTAAAACACAGTTCACGACAAACCCAAATCACATTCTATTTGTTATCGGGTTAAAGAACTAGTGTTATTTAAAACACTGTTCTCGATAAACCCATTTCAAATCCAATTAAATATATTAGAAATTCCGATTATTTAAAATCCCTTTTTAAATATAATTTATTTATTTAAAAATAATTGGGTTTTAAATTTAGTTCAAAACTGGTTCATTTTGATAAGAATCTATTTTTATCATTTCAAATATGGGGTTTTCACCCCAAATTTTCCCAAATCATTTCTTATGATTTTACACAAATTATTTATATTTTTAATAATTTTATCAAGGCCCGTACAGTCTATTTCCAACAACGGCCATCGAACTGCACCTATAGCGACCTTTTTCGAATTTGATTTGGACTTATCTCCAAATCCAACCGTTAGATTTTAAATTTCTAATATTCGTTAGAAAGCCCTTTTCGATACGAACCCAACGGTTCCGGTTTTAGGAGAATCCGACGGTCGGATCTCCCGTAATGTCCGTTTGAAATAAATGGTCGAAATTCACGAACTACCGCGGCGCGGCGCGTTCTATTCAGGCCAGTATATTATATATATAATATATATAATATATATTTCGTCGATTTCTATCTAAAACGAATTATATAAATAGTTTAAATTCGTTTCAAAAGCAATTTCAACTTCCATTTCTATTTAAATCAAAATTGAATTCTTCTTTATAAATTCGTTTTAAAATTCATTTCTATTCAATTCAAATTTCAATTCAATTTGAATTCATTTCAATTCGCTTTCGATTCAATTCAATGTGGTTTTCTATTCGATTCATTTCGAAATCGATATATATTCAATTCATTTCGAAACCGTTATATATTCAATTCATTTCGTTTTCTATTTGAATCAAATTCATTATATATTCAATTGAAATTAAATTCGTTTTACATTCAATTCGAATTCAATTCCTTATATATTCAATTCGAATTCGTTTTCTATTCAATTTGATTCAAATTTCATTTCAAAATATTCGATTTCGAAATCACTTTTCAACATCATTTTAAAATGATTAAAATCGATATAAATATCGTTCACGTCAAAATGGCGTCAATCTAATCAACACGGCTTCATACATTTCTATTTTCAAATATTCTATTTCAAAATATTTTTATTCAATACACGACTCTATCTTTTTGTCAACACACGACTAATCTCAATGAATGAGTACCGTCCACGTGTGACTATTTTGTTATTTAATATATTTTATGAAAATTAAGGTATCTATCGTTTGATATTAAATCAGACTCCAACCGTAAATTAGTAAGAGAACGATTCCTTGAATATTAACCCCGAAGGCCGAAACCAACATCAGATTAATATCCAGGAGACCACTCATCTTATCTATTTTCCAGTCAGTTTCTAATTTTATATATGATAAAGATGTAGATTTTATTTTAAAAATATTTCGTTCAACACATGACTAATCTCAACGGATGAGTACAGTCAACACATGAACCTTTATATTGATAAAGATGTAAATTTTATTATAAAAATATTTCGTTCAACACATGACTAATCTCACGAATGAGTACAGTCAACACATGAACCTTTATATTGATAAAGATGTAAATTTTATTATAAAAATATTTCGTTCAACACATGACTAATCTCACGAATGAGTACAGTCAACACATGAACCTTTATTTTATAATATTCTTAATCTTCTAAATTGGAATGAGGCCCAATCAAACACCATATAATGTTAATTATATGGATTTTCATACATCACATGTATATAATAGCATTGAAAAATAATCAACCATCAACCAAAGTGCACTACACTGTATAAGCATCAAATATAGATATCTTACGCTTATAACAGCCTGTCAATCGATCGATCGACATATTTAATCTATCAGGATGAGTGAACTTCAAATTTCATCCCAACACCCGTGTGGGGTTTCAAACAATCAAACACATATTTTATTTGTGCAGTTGGGCGACGTGTAAAATTTATCGACCCAATCAATATCAGTCAAATCAGTGTATATAAACAAATCGGCCGATTTGTTTATAAATATTCATTTATTCACTTTCACGTTAAAAATTATATTTTTAACGATAAAACATTTTATTTTAACACATGAATTCCTATTCAGTTCATTTACACAATAAAAATGATATTTTTATTTTTCTAACATATTTTAGAAAATTTCGGCGGCATAACGGCACGATACTAGAAACGGGACGAGGCCTAGCCTTATCCCCGGTCTAGTGAAGGCCCACGCCATTCACACATCAATCAAATCAATTTCATTTCACCAAACAATTCAATTCAAACCAAATGAACTAACCAACTACACATCCAAACAATTAAACAAACAAGCCATCCATGGTCTGTGGATGACGGGTGTCGGGTGCTACTAAGCACCGTCTGCATCCTAGCATATATATATATATATATATATATAACTAGAAAGAGAGAATTTAGAGTGAGAAGTTCTCACCTAAAGCTATCCAATACCACGACTCTTCATTTATAGAAATCCTCTTCGTTATCCCATCTTCGTCATCTTCGTTGCCCGTAGTCACTACATATATAAAAATCACACATTTTTACGTTTTGATGTCTTTAAAATAAAAGTCACATTTTTATTTGTTTACTTTCAATTTAAAAGTCATATTTTTATAATCACCTCATATATTTAAAAATCGAATTTTTACTATGCTATTCAATATATAAAAATCATATTTTTACAATCACGCTCTATGGATAAAAATTCTATTTCTACATTGCTACTATATAGATAAAAATTCCATTTCAAAAATATAGATTTCGCCCTTATAAAAATATAGATTTCGCCTTTATAAAAATAAAGTTTTCGCCTTTATAAAAATAAAGTTTTCGCCTTTACAAAAATAAAGTTTTCGCCTTTATAAAAATAAAGTTTTCGCCTTTACAAAAATAAAGTTTTCGCCTTTATAAAAATAAATTTTTCGCCTTTATAAAAATAAAGTTTTCGCCTTTATAAAAATAAAGTTTTCGCCTTTTTATAAAAATAAAGTTTTCGAAAAATCATATTTTCTATTTTCCTACACATATAAAGATGATATTTTTAATATTTTACCTATATAAAAATTATATTTTTAATTTTCCTATATAGTAAAGATTATATTTTTAATACTTTAAAAACATAAAAATCGTATTTTTAATTCTTTAAAAATATAAAAATCATATTTTGATTATCTTCCTTATATAAAAATTATATTTTTATTACTCTAAAAATATAAAAATCATATTTTTACTACTATGTATATGAAAGTTATATCCTTAACCTTTTTATTAGTAAAAATTCAGTATTTCTCCTTATTTAAAAATCAAATCTTTTCTAATTTTATATTGTTAAAAATCCTAATTGTTTTCTCTTTTTTGATGAAAATGAAAATAAAATAAAATAAAATAAAATAAGAAAGTGAAATAAAAATAAAAACATACCAGCCGGGGGGGTTATGGTGCGTCGGTCGCGCAAGAGGTTTGGGGGGGGGGCTTCGATCCGCGACTGCGAGAGAGGGAGGGGGCTTCAGTCGATGGGTGGGGGTCTCGGGAGTCACGCCGCTGGGGGGGGGGGGGTCCTCTCGAGGCGGCGGCGGCACAGAGGGGGGTGGGCTTCTACGAGCTCTGACGGGGTTAGGGTTTGGGGGCTATCGCGGTTTTCAAGAAGGGGAGGAGGAAGCAGAGCATCGATGGGCGGAGGAGGTGGAGAGGAGGGCGGCGTGGTGGGGTCCTGACCGCCGACGAGCGGTGGTGGGTGGCGGCTCCATCGTGCCCCCCTTTCATTATTTTTTTTTCTTTTTTTTCGATTTCCAATAACTGAATTTTTGGGGGAGAAAGAAAATGGGGGGGGGGGGTTAAATGAAAAAGTTATTAATATTTAATTTAATTTAATTTTAATTTATTTTCTCGTTAGAGTTGACTTTTATCCCGAACCCCGAATCGAACCCAATGACCGTCGCCCCTAGCTAATTATCCCCATTTCGAACTCAATGGGATATGTATCGCTGGCCAATTCGACTGTTTGTATCAGTTTTCGTCAAATTTACATTTAAATCCTTATATCGAATTTTAAACGTACATTTCAACTTACTGGGCCCACATACGGGCTCTAAAAATTCCCGAAAAATATTTTCTAGCTTCGTATTGACGATACGGTCCTAACAAAACTAATTTCGTCAAATTCTGAGGCTGTTGGAAAAATGGCCAATTTCCAGTCGATTAAAATCAACTGAAACTGGTCAAACGCGTTTTCTTTTGCCACGCTCACATATTGATTCAAAAAATTATGAAATTTGGAACCTAGCAATAATTTGACATCACGGACCTAACAAAACTGGTTTCGTCGAAATCCGAGGTCATTTGCAAAATGTCCATTTTTAAGGGCCTGAATTCCATAGCGACTATTCAGAATTTTCAACTGGACATATCTTTTGATTCCCGCTATGAAATCTTGATTCTTCGGATTCGTTAGAAAGATATTATCAATTAGATCCTATCATTTTTGGTTTCACTAAAATCCGGATTGTTTTGCACCCGGTACACTCAATTGAAGTTTGAAATCGAATTATCGAACTACCGCGCCATTTTCAATTCCTATTTATAATTATATATAAATATTTATATTCTAACGACGACGTATATAATATATACGTTTGAATTATATTCAAAATAAATTTCTCGTCGATATTATTTAAAATAATTCATAATAAATGTTCAAAATTCACTATAATTGCCAAAATAAAAATTTTAAACTGGCCCAGATTTTCGGGTTATTACAATCTCCCCCACTTAAAACTTTTCGTCCCCGAAAAGGAACAAAGTCGAAAGTGGTTTGATCAATCAACTCTACGTTCGATCTGGCTTGCATTCTCCAACTCTTCAGTTTCTGAGAATTTTCAAATTCTTCAAAAATTTGGCTAACACCCTAAATTTTTGAAAAATTTCGCCATAACCTCCCCTGCACCGGGAGCATCGGGGAATTTCAAATAGCTTCCCCGGTCCTTCAGATCTCAAAAAGAAAAAGAAAAAGCCAAGCGGCTAGCCAATAGGCTCATAAAATCATCATCACCCAAACAAAACAGGAAATTATGTAGTAAACATGTACCTATTTGTCGGGCAAACAAATTTTATTCTCTGCTCTAGCCTCCTTGCTATGACCTGTTCAATGTAAGTATATGTATATGCAAGCAAATGCAACCAATTTTCAATACAATTCAATATTTGATTATATTAGGCATAAATGGTTAAAAATTAGCAAACAGATAAACAAACAACACAAACATCAATCAATTAGTGGATTAGAGTTCCAAATTCATAACTTTACTATATATAAAGAAAATCATGTTTTGATGCCAATTCACAACAATGTGTTCTAAATATATTAGTTTTGGTTCTCACAGCAGTATAATGGAAATATATAGAAATCACACCTTCGAAACACGAACATAAATACTGATGATGTAGCTACATCACTAGAATTATCCCCGGGTGTCTAGAATGTGACTCTATATCTATCCAGTATATTAAAACTTCGACTATACGTTCATGACGCGTATACGCGAAATCTATATATACTCGATTGTCCATATTAAAAATAAATAAATAGTCAAATACGTTTTAAAATGGTTTAAATTTCAAAACAAAATGGTTTTCAATTGAAAAATATACTCTTCACACTCGTTCTAGGATACTACTGATCCTATCTCTAACGAGTCATTATAATTGGATATTACTAATCCAATATCTGATGAATTCTTTCGTATGGTTCTAATGTGTCTTGTTCTCGAGCTCTGTAAACCAAAGCTCTGATACCAAATGTGACGTCCTGGAATTTCGCTCGATCCGAATCAGTCGTTAAACCGATCCAGACCGTTCGAAACCCCTGATCGTTGAGAACATGACAAATCAGAACACAAACAGAAGGACATTTCATTGTATATTACAACAATGCATCAGATTACAAGAATATACAGAGTATAAATGAATAATTATTACACAGAAATATCAGAGATTTAAATTACATTTAAATACATAGCAGCGGAAAATAATACGAAGCACAACTGATGGTGATATACGGATACAGAGCTTTCCGGTATCATTCCAGCTGTAAACCAGGATCCTGTGAATATAAATCTGCAAAACCAAAACTACTAGCTGCCCGTGCGGAAAATAGGGGCACCCAGAGTTTAGGTTAAAACAATAAACTCCAGGTCAGTCATGTGACTGGTGTGAGAACTAAAACAGTTATTTAAAACTTTACTTTAAAAGAGAGTAATTCAAGGGACCACGCCGTATAACACGGAACGGGTTTCCTCCCAAGAATACCAGTGCATAGAATAAACAACGCAATGCTTTTTCGAAAAATGAAGCCATTATAAGACCCAGGTCCCATCACACAATGCAACGCAAGCCGGAGGATAGGGTTTTCCCTTATAATAGCCAAACATGCTTGGTACGTTTAAAACAAATCATTTGATACTATAATAAGTGTATAGTGTCAAAACAATTTCAATCATAAATATAAATCATAGACGGCATAGTATCCCATGCTACTATGTCGCCATACTAGGCTCTACAAATAAAGCCGCAATACACGTATTGGAAATTGGATTTCCGTCATGAGTCGAGGCAAGGGGCAAGCTCCTCTCCGCGTTCGAGACACTCTAGCAAATGCCTCAGGATTACGCACACTGGGTAACCCCGGATCTTCAGGGCCGGTCCTCACTTACGTTAGAGGATTAATTACGCCTGAACACACGTTTCCCGGTCCTTACAGACCTATAATCGAGGCGCCTCATCCAACAACCACATAGGTGAAAAGTATATAAATGTCAGGGCTGGTAAGTCACTGACACCACCAAAGCTAGAAAGAAACGTCGTGCTCTCCCTGCAGTCCATATCCCGTTTTTAACTCATACTGAGGTGTGAGGCTCGCGAATTCACGCTATACACAAAGCTGCCACGTAGGCCGTGCTTTGATCATCAACCACAAGACTTTGCTTTTCAACATAAGCCTTGATCATTGCATCTTAGCATGCCACACAGGGAATTCATGCCGTGCGATTGATATCTATCGATATATAACCTCTAAGCTCGTACGTCTCAGAGAAGGGCGTTAAGCAAGAGAATAAATTCTCCGCCGCCAAACAGATATATATTTAACAGAAATCAATCAACACAGAATAAAATCCAATGTCAGACACACAATCCATTTACAAGCTCGTTCTGGGTCTGAACGAAACCGGAGGCACTTTCCTCGCATATCCATCCATCTCCAAGTACGTCTGGACGACCACCAACTATTTCCATCCTCTTGGGTGTACTGCCCAATCAGGATCGTCAGTAATTACCCAAACGATGTGAAGACTTCCGGTCTTCGACCAACGTCTTCATCTTCGACTTATCGTCGAATCGGTTATTCAGAATGGGTATAAACCCGGACTTTCCGAACAACCCGCGTATAATAAAAACAAATGTTACACAAACACAACATACGCCTCATTCCAATTCATTAGTCACTAACCGCAAATTAGCAAGAGAACAATTTCCCAAACATTAACCCCGAAGGCCGAAACCAACATCAGATCAATACCCAGGAAACCATTTTCTTAGCCAACCTACACCTAGTTTCTAATTTCCACATTCTTAGGGAAAGGTTCCCATTAATTTTATCCAAGATAAATTCTTTAAAATTTATCCTGTAATCTTCCTTTGGATGTCTTTTAAAACCAAATTATGGTTTTCCAACTAGTCGAGATTAGCGAACCACAACGAAGTAATTATTTATTTTATTTCCCAGTCCCAACCTATTCATCCCATGAAGCAAAACTGGTAATACTCCATATCTAACACCGTGGTGTTATCGGTAAAATTAATTACCATTTCACGTTCAAATATAATTAAAGATTTAACTATCGCTTTGGAGCAAAACTAGTAATACTCCATTCTCGCTCATTTCTAAATTTGATGATTTAGATTATGGATTCACATTTCAATCTAATTGCAGATTCATTAGAACTCCTTTTACTGGGTTAAAGAACTAGGTGTTATTTAAAACACAGTTCACGACAAACCCAAATCACATTCTATTTGTTATCGGGTTAAAGAACTAGTGTTATTTAAAACACTGTTCTCGATAAACCCATTTCAAATCCAATTAAATATATTAGAAATTCTGATTATTTAAAATCCCTTTTTAAATATAACTTATTTATTTAAAAATAATTGGGTTTTAAATTTAGTTCAAAACTGGTTCATTTTGATAAGAATCTATTTTTATCATTTCAAATATGGGGTTTTCACCCCAAATTTTCCCAAATCATTTCTTATGATTTTACACAAATTATATATATTTTTAATAATTTTATCAAGGCCCGTACAGTCGATTTCCAACAACGGCCATCGAACTGCACCTATAGCGACCTTTTTCGAATTTGATTTGGACTTATCTCCAAATCCAACCATTAGATTTCAAATTTCTAATATTCGTTAGAAAGCTCTTTTCGATACGAACCCAACGGTTCCGGTTTTAGGAGAATCCGACGGTCGGATCTCCCGTAATGTCCGTTTGAAATAAATGGTCGAAATTCACGAACTACCGCGGCGCGTTCTATTCAGGCCATTATATTATATATATAATATATATAATATATATTTCGTCGATTTCTATCTGAAACGAATTATATAAATAGTTTAAATTCGTTTCAAAAGCAATTTCAACTTCCATTTCTATTTAAATCAAAATTGAATTCTTCTTTATAAATTCGTTTTAAAATTCATTTCTATTCAATTCAAATTTCAATTCAATTTCAATTCATTTCAATTCGCTTTCGATTCAATTCAAAGTGGTTTTCTATTCGATTCATTTCGAAATCGATATATATTCAATTCATTTCGAAACCGTTATATATTCAATTCATTTCGTTTTCTATTTGAATCAAATTCATTATATATTCAGTTGAAATTAAATTCGTTTTATATTCAATTCGAATTCAATTCCTTATATATTCAATTCGAATTCGTTTTCTATTCAATTTGATTCAAATTTCATTTCAAAATATTCGATTTCGAAATCACTTTTCAACATCATTTTAAAATGATTAAAATCGATATAAATATCGTTCACGTCAAAATGGCGTCAATCTAATCAACACGGCTTCATATATTTCTATTTTCAAATATTCTATTTCAAAATATTTTTATTCAATACACGACTCTATCTTTTTGTCAACACACGACTAATCTCAACGAATGAGTACCGTCCACGTGTGACTATTTTGTTATTTAATATATTTTATGAAAATTAAGGTATCTATCGTTTGATATTAAATCAGACTCCAACCGTAAATTAGTAAGAGAACGATTCCCTGAATATTAACCTCGAAGGCCGAAACCAACATCAGATTAATATCCAGGAGACCACTCATCTTATCTATTTTCCAGTCAGTTTCTAATTTTATATATGATAAAGATGTAGATTTTATTTTAAAAATATTTCGTTCAACACATGACTAATCTCAACGGATGAGTACAGTCAACACATGAACCTTTATATTGATAAAGATGTAAATTTTATTATAAAAATATTTCGTTCAACACATGACTAATCTCACGAATGAGTACGGTCAACACATGAACCTTTATATTGATAAAGATGTAAATTTTATTATAAAAATATTTCGTTCAACACATGACTAATCTCACGAATGAGTACAGTCAACACATGAACCTTTATTTTATAATATTCTTAATCTTCTAAATTGGAATGAGGCCCAATCAATCACCATATAATGTTAATTATATGGATTTTCATACATCACATGTATATAATAGCATTGAAAAATAATCAACCATCAACCAAAGTGCACTACACTGTATAAGCATCAAATATAGATATCTTACGCTCATAACAGCCTGTCAATCGATCGATCGACATATTTAATCAATCAGGATGAGTGAACTTCAAATTTCATCCCAACACCCGTGTGGGGTTTCAAACAATCAAACACAGATTTTATTTGTGCAGTTGGGCGACGTGTAAAATTTATCGACCCAATCAATATCAGTCAAATCAGTATATAAACAAATCGGCCGATTTGTTTATAAATATTCATTTATTCACTTTCACGTTAAAAATTATATTTTTAACGATAAAACATTTTATTTTAACACATGAATTCCTATTCAGTTCATTTACACAATAAAAATGATATTTTTATTTTTCTAACATATTTTAGAAAATTTCGGCGGCATAACGGCACGATACTAGAAACGGGACGAGGCCTAGCCTTATCCCCGGTCTAGTGAAGGCCCACGCCATTCACACATCAATCAAATCAATTTCATTTCACCAAACAATTCAATTCAAACCAAATGAACTAACCAACTACACATCCAAACAATTAAACAAACAAGCCATCCATGGTCTGTGGATGACGGGTGTCGGGTGCTACTAAGCACCGTCTGCATCCTAGCATATATATATATATATATAACTAGAAAGAGAGAATTTAGAGTGAGAAGTTCTCACCTAAAGCTATCCAATACCACGACTCTTCATTTATAGAAATCCTCTTCGTTATCCCATCTTCGTCATCTTCGTTGCCCGTAGTCACTACATATATAAAAATCACACATTTTTACGTTTTGATGTCTTTAAAATAAAAGTCAAATTTTTATTTGTTTACTTTCAATTTAAAAGTCATATTTTTATAATCACCTCATATATTTAAAAATCGAATTTTCACTATGCTATTCAATATATAAAAATCATATTTTTACTATCACGCTCTATGGATAAAAATTCTATTTCTACATTGCTACTATATAGATAAAAATTCCATTTCAAAAATATAGATTTCGCCCTTATAAAAATATAGATTTCGCCTTTATAAAAATAAAGTTTTCGCCTTTATAAAAATAAAGTTTTCGCCTTTACAAAAATAAAGTTTTCGCCTTTACAAAAATAAAGTTTTCGCCTTTATAAAAATAAAGTTTTCGCCTTTATAAAAATAAAGTTTTCGCCTTTATAAAAATAAAGTTTTCGCCTTTTTATAAAAATAAAGTTTTCGAAAAATCATATTTTCTATTTTCCTACGCATATAAAGATGATATTTTTAATATTTTACCTATATAAAAATTATATTTTTAATTTTCCTATATAGTAAAGATTATATTTTTAATACTTTAAAAATATAAAAATCGTATTTTTAATTCTTTAAAAATATAAAAATCATATTTTGATTATCTTCCTTATATAAAAATTATATTTTTATTACTCTAAAAATATAAAAATCATATTTTTACTACTATGTATATGAAAGTTATATCCTTAACCTTTTTATTAGTAAAAATTCAGTATTTCTCCTTATTTAAAAATCAAATCTTTTCTAATTTTATATTGTTAAAAATCCTAATTGTTTTCTCTTTTTTGATGAAAATGAAAATAAAATAAAATAAAATAAAATAAAATAAGAAAGTAAAATAAAAATAAAAACATACCAGCCGGGGGGGTTATGGTGCGTCGGTCGCGCAAGAGGTTTGGGGGGGGGGCTTCGATCCGCGACTACGAGAGAGGGAGGGGGCTTCAGTCGATGGGTGGGGGTCTCGGGAGTCACGCCGCTGGGGGGGGGGGGGGGGGGGTTCTTCTCGAGGCGGCGGCGGCACAGAGGGGGGTGGGCTTCTACGAGCTCTGACGGGGTTAGGGTTTGGGGGCTATCGCGGTTTTCAAGAAGGGGAGGAGGAAGCGGAGCATCGATGGGCGGAGGAGGTGGAGAGGAGGGCGGCGTGGTGGGGTCCTGACCGCCGACGAGCGGTGGTGGGTGGCGGCTCCATCGCGCCCCCCTTTCATTATTTTTTTTCTTTTTTTTCGATTTCCAATAACTGAATTTTTGGGGGAGAAAGAAAACGGGGGGGGGGGGGGGGGTTTAAATGAAAAAGTTATTAATATTTAATTTAATTTAATTTTAATTTATTTTCTCGTTGGAGTTGACTTTTATCCCGAACCCCGAATCGAACCCAATGACCGTCGCCCTTAGCTAATTATCCCCTTTTCGAACTCAATGGGATATGTATCGTAGGCCAATTCGACTGTTTGTATCAGTTTTCGTCAAATTTACATTTAAATCCTTATATCGAATTTTAAACGTACATTTCAACTTACCGGGCCCACATACGGGCTCTAAAAATTCCCGAAAAATATTTTCTAGCTTTGTATTGACGATACGGTCCTAACAAAACTAATTTCGTCAAATTCTGAGGCTATTGGAAAAATGGCCAATTTCCAGTCGATTAAAATCAACTGAAACTGGTCAAACGCGTTTTCTTTTGCCACGCTCACATATTGATTCAAAAAATTATGAAATTTGGAACCTAGCAATAATTTGACATCACGGACCTAACAAAACTGGTTTCGTCGAAATCCAAGGTCATTTGCAAAATGTCCATTTTTAAGGGCCTGAATTCCATAGCGACTATTCAGAATTTTCAACTGGACATATCTTTTGATTCCCGCTATGAAATCTTGATTCTTCGGATTCGTTAGAAAGATATTATCAATTAGATCCTATCATTTTTGGTTTCACTAAAATCCGGATTGTTTTGCACCCGTTACACTCAATTGAAGTTTGAAATCGAATTATCGAACTACCGCGCCATTTTCAATTCCTATTTATAATTATATATAAATATTTATATTCTAACGACGATGTATATAATATATACATTCGAATTATATTCAAAATAAATTTCTCGTCGATATTATTTAAAATAATTCATAATAAATGTTCAAAATTCACTAAAATTGCCAAAATAAAAATTTTAAACTGGCCCAGATTTTCGGGTTATTACATAATATATATATATTATATATATTTCGTCGATTTCCCTTTTAAAACGTATTTTATAAATCGTTTTAAATTCGTTTTCATAACCATTTCAACACTATATTCAATTTCAGATCGATTTGATTTCAATTCAATTCGAATTCATTTCAATTTAATTCAATTTGAATTTACCTTCTATTTGATTCAATTCGAATTCGTTTCAAATCGATTTCCATTCAATTTCAATTTAATTTCAATTGAATTCATTTCTATTTTATTCGAATTCAAATTCACTTTCTATTCAATTCAAATTCTAATTCGTTTTCTACTCAATTCGAATCGAGTTCTTTTTCTATTCAATTCGAATCGAATTCATTTTATGTTCGATTCTAATTCATTTCAAATTGATTCAATAAAATTTCAATGTCAATTTAATTTCAACTGAATTCATTTCAAAATATCAGATTTTGAAATCACCTTTCCATATTCATTATAAAATGAATAAAATCGATATAAATATCGTTCACGTCAAAATAACGCATCTCTAATCAACACGGCTTTATATTTTTCAAAAACTTCTTTATTATATTCAACAAATGAATATTTATCCCATTCAACACATGAATCTATATTTCTTTTAACACACGACTAATCTCAACACATGAGTACTGTCAACACATCACTATTTTTGTTATGTAAAATATTTTATAAACTATGGTATCCATCGTTTGATTTTTAATTAGACTTCTACTGGGAAGTAGTTCTAATTAAAAATATGATAAAGATGTAATTTATTTTATTTAAAATATTTTACTCAACACATGAATAGTTTCAACACATGATCATCGTCAACACATGACTATTTTTATATTCAACACATGAATTTTCTTTTATAATATTCATTGTTTTCCCGATTGGAATGAGGCCCAATCAATCACCATATAATGTTAATTATATGGATTCCATACAACACATGTATATAATAGCATTGAAAAATAATCAATCATCAACCAAAGTGCACTACACTGTATAAGCATCAAATATAGATATCTGACGCTTATAACAGCCTGTCAATCAATCGATCGACATATTTAATCAATCAGGATGAGTGAACTTCAAATTTCATCCCAACACCCGTGTGGGGTTTCAAACAATCAAACACGGATTTTATTTGTGCAGTTGGGCGATGTGTAATATTTATCGTCCCAATCAATGTCCTTCAAATAGGTGTACATAAACAAACCGTCCGGTTTGTAAATGAATATTTTATTTTATTCACTTCCACGTTAAAAATTATATTTTTAACGATAAAATATTCTATTTCAACACATGAATTTCTATTCATTTCATTTACACAATAAAAATGATATTTTTATTTTTCTAACATATTTTAGAAAATTTCGGCGGCATAACGGCACGATACTAGAAACGGGACAAGCCCTAGCCTTATCCCCGGTCTAGTGAAGGCCCACGCCATTCACACATCAATCAAATCCATTTCAATTCACCAAGCAATTCAATTCCAACCAAATAAACTAACCAACTACTCAACCAAACAATTTAACAAACAAGCCATCCATGGTCTGTGGATGACGGGTGTCGGGTGCTACTAAACACCGTCTACATCCTAGTATATATATATATAACTAGAAAAAGAAATTTAGAGTGGGAAGTTCTCACCAATAGCTATCCAATACCACGACTCTTCATTTATAGAAATCTTCTTCATTCTCGCCTTTTTATCATCTTCGTTGCCCGTAGTCACTACATATATAAAAATCACACATTTTTATATTTCGATGTCTTTAAAATAAAAATCACATTTTTATTATGCCACTAGTATAAAAATTATATTTTTAGCTTTTCTATATTATAAAAATTATATTTTTAACCTCTCTAGCTTATAAAAATTATATTTTTACCTTCTTTATAATATAAAAATCATATTTTTAATCTCTATATATAATAAAAATCAAATTTTTTTATAACCTTTCTTATATGATAAAAATCTAATTTTTATAACTTTAAAACTGAAAATAAATTCACCTCTTTATACATATCGATCTTATATATTTTTCAAAGATTATTACATGAAAAAAAAACTGAAAAGAAATTAAAAATAAATGTAAATAAATATAAAACTCACCTTATTTCGATTTTTGTTTCATCTACTGAGGAGGAGGGGGGTCCACCTACGGCGCCAGAGGTCGAGAAACGCGGGTGGAGGCTGTGGCAAGCCAGGGTGTTGCGGCGGTGTTCAGATCGAGGGATGGTGGCGCGTGGTCTTCGATTGAGATGGGGGGAGTCGAGATCCTCGCTGGAGGAGGGGGGAATCGGAGAAGGGGGAAGGGCGTCTGGGCGGCGCAGCGCGTTCGGTGGCGGGTCAGAGCGTGTGGGCGACGGGGTTCGCCTGGGCGTGGAGGAGTAGAAGAAGTGGCGGGGGGGGGGGAAGCAGGAGGAAGGGGAGATGGCGCGAGGGGGGGAGATGAACGGAAGGGGGAGGGTTGCGGTGAACTACGGCTGAAGGGGGAAGCGGGAAAAGCGGATCGAGTTTTGATTTCTTTAGGCGTTGACTGAAATAATGGGAAGGGAGGGAGAGAATAAAGGGGAAAGTTTATTTATATTATTTTATTAATTTATTTTAAATCTCCTCCTAAAAGCACCTTTTTAATTCGAACTCAGAATTGAACCCACCGACTGTGGTCCCTAGCGTTTTACCCCCATTCCGAACACAATGGGATATGTTTCACTGGCCAATTCAATCGTTTGAAACAGTTTCTGTTGAATTTAAAGTATAATTCTTTATATATTCAATTTAAACGCACATTTTAAATTACTGGGGCCACATACAAACTCGAAAAATTACAGAAAAATTATTTCTAGCTTCGTATTGTCGATACAGTCCTAACAAAACTAATTTTGTCGAATTCCGAGACCGTTGGAAAAATGGCCAATTTCCAGTTGATTAAAATCAACTGAAACTGGTCAAACGCGTTTTCCTTTGCCACGCTCACATATTGATTCGAAAAATTATGAAATTTGGAATCCAGCAATAATTTGACACTGCGGATCCAACAAAAGTGGTTTCGTCGAAATCCGAGGTCGTTTGCAAAATGTCCATTTTTAAGGGCCTGAATTCCATAGCGACTATTCAGAATTTTCAACTGGACATATCTTTTGATTCCCGCTATGAAATTTTGATCTTTCGGATTCGTTGGAAAGATATCATCAAATAGATCCTATTATTTTTGGTTTCACTAAAATCCGGTTTGTTTTGCACCCGGTACATTCAATTGAAGTTTGAAATCGAATTATCGAACTACCGCGCCATTTTCAATTCTATTTATAATTATATATAATTATTATATTCTAACGACGACGTATATAATATATACGTTCTATTATATTCAAAATAAATTTCTCGTCGATTTTATTTAAAATAATCCATTTTAAATGTTCAAACTTCACTAAGATCGCCAAAATAAAAATTTCAAACTGGCCCAGATTTTCGGGTTATTACAATCTCCCCCACTTAAAACTTTTCGTCCCCGAAAAGGAACAAAGTCGAAAGTGGTTTGATTATTCAACTCTACGTTCGATCTGGCTTCCATTCTCCAACTTTTCAGTTTTTGAGAATTTTCAAATTCTTCAAAAATTTGGCTAACACCCTAAATTTTCGAAAAATTTCGCCATAACCTCCCCTGCACCGGGAGCATCGGGGAATTTCAAATAGCTTCCCCGGTCCTTCAGATCTCAAAAAGAAAAAGAAAAAGCCAAGCGGCTAGCCAATAGGCTCATAAAATCATCATCACCCAAACGAAACAGTAAATTATGTAGTAAACATGTACCTATTTGTCGGGCAAACAAATTTTATTCTCTGCTCTAGCCTCCTTGTTATGACCTGTTCAATGTAAGTATATGTATATGCAAGCAAATGTGACCAATTTTCAATATAGTTCAATATTTGATTATATTAGGCTAAATGGTTAAAAATTAGCAAACAAATAAACAAACAACACAAACATCAATCAATTAGTGGATTAGAGTTTCAAATTCTTAATTTGATATATATACAGAAAATTTTGTTTTTGATGCCAATTCACAACAATGTGTTCTAGCTATATAAGTTTTGGTTCTCACACCAGTCTAATGGAAATATATAGAAATCACACCTTCGAAACACGAACATAAATACTGATGATGTGGCCACATCACCAGAATTATCCCCGGGTGTCTAGAATGTGATTCTATATCTATCCAGTATATTAAAACTTCGAATATACGTTCATGACGCGTATATGCGAAATCTTTATATATTGGATTGTCCATATTCAAAATAAATTAATAATCAAATACGTATAAAATGGTTTAAATTTTCAAAACAAAATTGTTTTCATTTGAAAAGTATACTCTTCACACTCGTTCTAGGATACTACTGATCCTATCTCTAACGAGTAATTCTAATTGGATGTTGCTAATCCAATATCTGATGAATTCTTTCGTATGGTTCTAATGTGTCTTGTTCTCGAGCTCTGTAAACCAAAGCTCTGATACCAACTGAAAGAACCCGTAACTTCCCCGTAGAGGAAAGCACGAATACTTTGAGAACAACACACAAAAGGACGCAGACGGAAGAACATTTCATTGTTATTACAACAATTCCATCAGATACAAGAATATACAGAGTAAAAATGAATAAATTACATTTGACAAATATCAGAGATTACAATAAATTACATAGCAGCGGAAAAATATACAAAAGCACAACTGAAAGTGATACACGGATACAGAGCTTTCCGAGCATCGTTCCAGCTGTTAATCAGGATCCTGTGAATATAAATCTGCAAAACCAAAACTACTAGCTGCCCGTGCGGAAAATAAGGGCACCCAGAGTTTAGGTTAAAACAATAAACTCCAGGTCAGTCATGTGACTGGTGTGAGAACTAAAGCAATTATTAATTTTTATTTTAAAGTTAGGTAAATCAAGGGACCACGCCATATAACACGTAACGGGTTTCCTCCTAAGAATACCAGTGCATAAAACAAACAGCGCAATGCTAAATAAAGAAAAATGAAGCTGTTATAAGACCCAGGTCCCATCACACAATGCAACGCAAGCCGGAGGATAGGGTTTTTACCTTATAACAGCCAAAGCATGCTTGATACGTTTAAAACACATTATTTGATATTATTATAGGTGTATAGTGTCAAAACAATTTCAATAATAAATATCAATCATAGGCGGCATGAATGACCCATACCACTATGTCGCCATACTGGGTTCTACAAATAAAACCGCAATACACGTATTGGAAATTGGATTTCCGTCATGAGTCGAGGCAAGGGGCAAGCTCCTTTCCGCGTTCGAGACACTCTAGCAAATGCCTCAGGACCCCACTATGATCCTTGGAATCGGCTGGGCCGGTCCTCTCTTACTTTTAAGGATTGGCAATTCCTGAACACACGTTTCCCGGTCCTTACAGACCTATATCCGAGGCGCCTCGTATCCAACAACCACATAGGTGAAAAGTATATAAATGTCAGGGCTAGTAGGTCACTGACACCACCCTAGGTAGAAAGAAACGTCGTGCTCTCCCAGCGGTCCATCTCCCGTTTTTGACTCATACCGAGGTGTGAGGCTCGCGAATTCACGTTATACACAAAGCTACGCCACACAGGCCGTGCTTTGATCATCAACCACAAGACTTTGCTTTTCAATAGAAGCCTTGATCAATTGCCACTTACGCATGCCACATTGGCAATTCACTCCATGCGACTGATGTCCATCGATATACAACCTCTGAGCTCGTACGTCTCAGAAAAGGGCGTTAAGCAAGAGAATAAATTCTCCGCCGCCAAACAGATGTATATTTAATAGAGATCAATCAACACAGAATGAAATCCAATGTCAGACACACAATCCATTTACAAGTTCGTTCTGGGTCTGAACGAAACCGGAGGCACTTTCCTCGCATATCCATCCATCTCCAAGTACGTCTGGACGATCACCAACTGATTCCCTCATCTCGGGTGTACAGCCCAATCAAGATCATCAGTAATCACCCAAACGATGTGAAGACTTCCGGTCTTCAACCACCGTCTTCATCTTCGACATCTCGTCGAATCGGTTATTCAGAATGGGTATAACCCGGCCTTCCTGAATAACCCACGTATATGATAAACAAATGTTACACAAACACAACGAACGCCTCATTCCAATTCAGAATATTCTTTTATTCACAAAATCACATTCTTAGGGAAATGTTCCCATTAATTTTATCCAAGATAAATTTTTTAAATCTATTCTTTAATCTTCCTTTGGATATCATTTCAAACTAGTCGGGATTAACGAACCACACCGAAGTAATTATTTAGTTTATTTCCCAATCCCAACCTATATATCCCATGGAGCAAAACTGGTGATACTCCATATCTAACACCACGGTGTTATCGGTAAAATTAATTACCAATTCACGTTCAAATCTAATTAAAGATTTAACTATCGCTTTGGAGCAAAACTGGTGGTACTCCATTCCCGATCACCTTTCAGATTTGAAAATTTAAAATATCAATTCACATTTCTATCTAATTAAAGATTCATTAAAACTCCACTTAGTTTTAATCCTTTCAAAAGTCAACATCTTGCCTTTAACTGGGTTAAAGGACCAATGTCATCTAAAACACGATTCACGACAAACCCAAATCACATTTGATATTAAATACAAGGCTCTGAATAGAAAATATACCGGCTTATATTCAACATCAAATTCTGAAACCAACAAATATCGTATTGGAAATAACTATATAAAATATATCTTTCAAATCCCCATAACAATATCTGTATAGTCACGAAATCCAACATCAAAATATTCCGAAGATAATTTCGATTCAACTCCAGTCCAATTCACGTATTGGAAATATCGATTATTTTCAAAATCACTTTCAAATTCAATTTATTTATTTCAAAAATAAATTGATTTTAATTCTAGTTCAAAACTAGTTCATTTCGATAAAAATCTATTTTATCTTTTCAAATGTGGAATTCTCCAGCTCAATTCTTCCCAAATCATTTCTTATGATTTTACACAAATTATCGATATTTTTAATAATTTTATCAAGGCCCGTACAGTCGATTTCCATCAACGGCTATCGAACTGCACTTACAACGACCTTTTTCAAATTTGATTTGGACATAATTCCAAATCCAACTGTTAGATTTCAAATTTCTAATATTCATTGGAAAGCTCTTTTCGATACGAACCCAACGGTTCCGGTTTTAGGAGAATCCGACGGTCGGATCTCCCGCAATGTCCGTTTGAAATAAATGGTCGAAATTCACGAACTGCCGCGGCGCGTTCTATTCAGGCCATTATATATATAATATATATATATTATATATATTTCGTCGATTTCCCTTTTAAAACGTATTTTATAAATCGTTTTAAATTCGTTTTCAAAACCATTTCAACACTATATTCAATTTCAGATCGATTTGATTTCAATTCAATTCGAATTCATTTCAATTTAATTCAATTTGAATTTACCTTCTATTTGATTCAATTCGAATTCGTTTCAAATCGATTTTCATTCAATTTCAATTTAATTTCAATTGAATTCATTTCTATTTTATTCGAATTCAAATTCACTTTCTATTCAATTCAAATTCTAATTCGTTTTCTACTCAATTCGAATCGAGTTCATTTTCTATTCAATTCGAATCGAATTCATTTTATGTTCGATTCTAATTCATTTCAAATTGATTCAATAAAATTTCAATGTCAATTTAATTTCAATTGAATTCATTTCAAAATATCAGATTTTGAAATCACCTTTCCATATTCATTATAAAATGAATAAAATCGATATAAATATCGTTCGCGTCAAAATAACGCATCTCTAATCAACACGGCTTTATATTTTTCAAAAACTTCTTTATTATATTCAACAAATGAATATTTATCCCATTCAACACATGAATCTATATTTCTTTTAACACACGACTAATCTCAACACATGAGTACTGTCAACACATCACTATTTTTGTTATGTAAAATATTTTATAAAACTATGGTACCTATCGTTTGATTTTTAATTAGACTTCTACTGGGAAGTAGTTCTAATTAAAAATCTGATAAAGATGTAATTTATTTTATTTAAAATATTTTACTCAACGCATGAATAGTTTCAACACATGATCATCGTCAACACATGACTTTTTTTATATTCAACACATGAATTTTCTTTTATAATATTCATTGTTTTCCCGATTGGAATGAGGCCCAATCAATCACCATATAATGTTAATTATATGGATTCCATACAACACATGTATATAATAGCATTGAAAAATAATCAATCATTAACCAAAGTGCACTACACTGTATAAGCATCAAATATAGATATCTGACGCTTATAACAGCCTGTCAATCAATCGATCGACATATTTAATCAATCAGGATGAGTGAACTTCAAATTTCATCCCAACACCCGTGTGGGGTTTCAAACAATCAAACACGGATTTTATTTGTGCAGTTGGGCGATGTGTAATATTTATCGTCCCAATCAATGTCCTTCAAATAGGTGTACATAAACAAACCGTCCGGTTTGTAAATGAATATTTTATTTTATTCACTTCCACGTTAAAAATTATATTTTTAACGATAAAATATTCTATTTCAACACATGAATTTCTATTCATTTCATTTACACAATAAAAATGATATTTTTATTTTTCTAACATATTTTAGAAAATTTCGGCGGCATAACGGCACGATACTAGAAACGGGACAAGGCCTAGCCTTATCCCCGGTCTAGTGAAGGCCCACGCCATTCACATATCAATCAAATCCATTTCAATTCACCAAGCAATTCAATTCCAACCAAATAAACTAACCAACTACTCAACCAAACAATTTAACAAACAAGCCATCCATGGTCTGTGGATGACGGGTGTCGGGTGCTACTAAACACCGTCTACATCCTAGTATATATATATATAACTAGAAAAAGAAATTTGGAGTGAGAAGTTCTCAGCAATAGCTATCCAATACCACGACTCTTCATTTATAGAAATCTTCTTCATTCTCGCCTTTTTATCATCTTCGTTGCCCGTAGTCACTACATATATAAAAATCACACATTTTTATATTTCGATGTCTTTAAAATAAAAATCACATTTTTATTATGCCACTAGTATAAAAATTATATTTTTAACTTTTCTATATTATAAAAATTATATTTTTAACCTCTCTAGCTTATAAAAATTATATTTTTACCTTCTTTATAATATAAAAATCATATTTTTAATCTCTATATATAATAAAAATCAAATTTTTTTATAACCTTTCTTATATGATAAAAATCTAATTTTTATAACTTTAAAACTGAAAATAAATTCACCTCTTTATACATATCGATCTTATATATTTTTCAAAGATTATTACATGAAAAAAAAACTGAAAAGAAATTAAAAATAAATGTAAATAAATATAAAACTCACCTTATTTCGATTTTTGTTTCATCTACTGAGGAGGAGGGGGGTCCACCTACGGCGCCAGAGGTCGAGAAACGCGGGTGGAGGCTGTGGCAAGCCAGGGTGTTGCGGCGGTGTTCAGATCGAGGGATGGTGGCGCGTGGTCTTCGATTGAGATGGGGGGAGTCGAGATCCTCGCTGGAGGAGGGGGGAATCGGAGAAGGGGGAAGGGCGTCTGGGCGGCACAGCGCGTTCGGTGGCGGGTCAGAGCGTGTGGGCGACGGGGTTCGCCTGGGCGTGGAGGAGGAGAAGAAGAGGCGGGGGGGGGGGGGAAGCAGGAGGAAGGGGAGATGGCGCGAGGGGGGAGATGAACGGAAGGGGGAGGGTTGCGGTGAACTACGGCGGAAGCGGGAAGCGGGTAAAGCGGATCGAGTTTTGATTTCTTTAGGCGTTGACTGAAATAATGGGAAGGGAGGGAGAGAATAAAGGGGAAAGTTTATTTATATTATTTTATTAATTTATTTTAAATCTCCTCCTAAAAGCACCTTTTTAATTCGAACTCAGAATTGAACACACCGACTGTCGTCCCTAGCGTTTTACCCCCATTCCGAACACAATGGGATATGTTTCACTGGCCAATTCAATCGTTTGAAACAGTTTCTGTTGAATTTAAAGTATAATTCTTTATATATTCAATTTAAACGCACATTTTAAATTACCGGGGCCACATACAAACTCGAAAAATTACAGAAAAATTATTTCTAGCTTTGTATTGTCGATACAGTCCTAACAAAACTAATTTCGTCGAATTCCGAGACCATTGGAAAAATGGCCAATTTCCAGTTGATTAAAATCAACTGAAACTGGTCAAACGCGTTTTCCTTTGCCACGCTCACATATTGATTCGAAAAATTATGAAATTTGGAATCCAGCAATAATTTGACACTGCGGATCCAACAAAAGTGGTTCGTCGAAATCCGAGGTCGTTTGCAAAATGTCCATTTTTAAGGGCCTGAATTCCATAGCGACTATTCAGAATTTTCAACTGGACATATCTTTTGATTCCCGCTATGAAATTTTGATCTTTCGGATTCGTTGGAAAGATATCATCAAATAGATCCTATTATTTTTGGTTTCACTAAAATCCGGTTTGTTTTGCACCCGGTACATTCAATTGAAGTTTGAAATCGAATTATCGAACTACCGCGCCATTTTCAATTCTATTTATAATTATATATAATTATTATATTCTAACGACGACGTATATAATATATACGTTCTATTATATTCAAAATAAATTTCTCGTCGATTTTATTTAAAATAATCCATTTTAAATGTTCAAACTTCACTAAGATCGCCAAAATAAAAATTTCAAACTGGCCCAGATTTTCGGGTTATTACACATACTGACTCCAAAAATTACGAATTTTGGAATCTAGTAATAATTTAATATTCCGGATCCAACAAAAGTGGTCTCCTCAAAAACGGAGGTCGTTTGCAAAATTTCCATTTTTAAGGCGTATATATTTAATATTAAAAATACATTTTTAAATCAATAATTTCCGAAACTCGAAATATATAAGTGTTTATACTTTTTCAATGCAGAAACATCATTTCGAACTCAGTGGAAGTGGTTTCGAGTCGAAATTCCTTTATATGCAAAAAGTAGCATTTTTGACCTATGCAAATTACCTAGCGACCTTTCTAAAAATTGAATTGGCCATAACTTTTGATTTCCGCTATGAAATTTCGATTTTTCGGATTCGTTGGAAAGATATTTTTAAATAGATTCTAATATTTTTGGTTTCACTAAAATCCCTTAAATTTTGCATCTTGTATGGTCAGTCAAAGTTCAAGTTTGACTTTTCAACTACCGCGCTATTTCTAACTCTTTTTATAATTAAAATTAAATTATTCATTCTAACTTCGATTTGAATCAAATTTGTGATCATTATTATTTAAAATAGATTATTCTAAATATCAAAACTCATTTAAAATCACTTAAAATAAATTTTAAATTGGCCCCCAAAAATTCAGGGTTGTTACAAGTTATATGTCGATCGATTGATTGACAGGCTGTTATAAGCGTTAGATATCTATATTTGATGCTTATACAGTGTAGTGCACTTTGGATGATGGTTGATTATTTTTTGTTGCTATTATATACATGTGTTGTATGGAATCCATATAGTTAACGCTATATGGTAATTAATTGGGCCTCATTCCAATTTAGAAAATAAAGAATATTATAATATAAAGGTTCATGTGTTGACTGTACTCATCCGTTGAGATTAGTCATGTGTTGAACGAAATATTTTAATAATAAAATTTACATCTTTATCAATATAATATAAAGGTTCATGTGTTGACTGTACTCATTCGTTGATATTAGTCATGTGTTGAACGAGATATTTGAAATCGAAATATTTGAAAAAGAAATATTTGAAATAGAATATTTGAAAATAGAAATATATGAAGTCGTGTTGATTAGATTGACGCCATTTTGACGTGAACGATATTTATATCGATTTTATTCATTTTAAAATGAATATTGAAAAGTGATTTCGAAATGAATTGAATATAAAGTGATTTCAAAATGAATTGAATATAAAGTGATTTCGAAATGAATTGAATATAAAGTGATTTCGAAATGAATTGAATATAAAGTGATTTCGAAATGAATTGAATATAAAACGATTTCGAAATGAATTGAATATAAAACGATTTCGAAATGAATTGAATATAAAATGATTTCGAAATGAATTGAATATAAAACGATTTTGAAATGAATTGAATATAAAACGAATTTGATTTGAATCGAATAGAAAACCAATTTGAATTCGGATTGAATATAAAACGAATTTGATTTGAATTGAATAGAAAACCAATTTGAATTCGAATTGAATAGAAAACGAATTGAATTCAAATTGAATAGAAAACGAATTGAATTTAAATTGAATAGAAAACGAAATGAATTCAAATCGAATTAAAATCGATTTGAATTGAAATCAAATAGGAATGAAAGTAAAAAGGATTTATAATAGGAAATTCAATTTTGATTTGAATTTGAAATAAAGGTTGAAATTGTTTTTGAAATGAATTCAAAACTATTTATAAAATTCGTTTTAAATAGAAATCGATGAAATATATATTATATATATAATATAATGGCCTGAATAGAACGCGCCGCGCCGCGGTAGTTCGCGAATTTCGACCATTGACTTCGAACGGACATTACGGGAGATCCGACCGTCGGATTCTCCTAAAACCGGAACCGTTGGGTTCGTATCTAAAAGAACTTTCTAACGAATATTATAAATTTGAAATCTAACGGTTGGATTTGGAGATACGTCCAAATCAAATTTGGAAAAGGTCGCTGTAAGTGCAATTCGATGGCCATTGATGGAAATCGACTGTACGGGCCTTAATAAAATTATTAAAAATAGTAATAATTTGTGTAAAATCATAGGAAATTATTTGAGAAAAATTGGGATGAAAAACTCCACATTTGAAAAGATAAAAATAGATTTTTATCAATATGAACTAGTTTTGAACTAATATTAAACCCATTTATTTTTAAATAAATAAATTGGATTTGAAATGGGTTATAAATAGAATTGATTTGGGTTTATCGTGAACAGTGTTTTAAATAACACCAGTTCTTTAACCCGATAATAAATAGAATGTGATTTGGGTTTGTCGTGAACAGTGTTTTAAATAACACCAGTTCTTTAACCCAATAAAAGGAGTTTTAATGAATCTGTAATTAGATTGAAATGTGAATTTGTAATCTAAATTATCAAATTTAGAAAGTGAGCGAGAATTGAGTATCACCAGTTTTGCTCCAAAGCGATAGTTAAATCTTTAATTAGATTTGAACGTGAAATGGTAATTAATTTTACCAATAGCACCATGGTGTTAGATATGGAGTATTACCAGTTTTGCTTCATGGGATGAATAGGTTGGGATTGGGAAATAAAATAAATAATGACTTCGGTGTGGTTCGCTAATCTCGACCAGTTTGAAAAACCATAATTTGGTTTGAAATGACATCCAAAGGAAGATTGAAGGATAAATTTTAAAGAATTTATCTTGGATAAAATCAATAGGAACCTTTCCCTAAGAATGTGATTTTGTGAATAAAAGAATATTCTGAATTGGAATGAGGCGTATGTTGTGTTTGTGTAACATTTGTTTTTAATATACGCGGGTTGTTCGGAATGGCCGGGTTTATACCCATTCTGAATAACCGATTCGATGATAAGTCGAAGATGAAGACGGTGGTTGAAGACCGGAAGTCTTCACATCGTTTGGGTGATTACTGATGATCTTGATTGGGTTGTACACCCAAGATGAGGGAATCAGTTGGTGATCGTCCAGACGTACTTGGAGATCGATGGATATGCGAGGAAAGTGCCTCCGATTTCGTCCAGACCCAGAACGAACTTGTAAATGGAATGTGTGTCTGACATTGGATTTTATTCTGTGTTGATTGATTTCTGTTAAGTATATATCTGTTTGGCGGCGGAGGATTTATTCTCATGCTTAACGCCCTTCTCTGAGACGTACGAGCTTAGAGGTTATATATCGATAGATATCAATCGCATGGCATGAATTGCCTGTGTGGCATGCTGAGTTGCATGGATCAAGGCTTCTGTTGAAAAGCAAAGTCTTGTGGTTGATGATCAAAGCACGGCCTAAGTGGCAGCTTTGTGTATGGCGTGGATTCGCAAGCCTCACACCTCGGTATGAGTCAAAAACGGGATATAGACTGCAAGGAGAGCACGGCGTTTCTTTCTAGCTTTGGTGGTGTCAGTGACTTACCAGCCCTGACATTTATATACTTTTCACCTATGTGGTTGTTGGATGAGGCGCCTCGATTTTAGGTCTGTAAGGACCGGGAAACGTGTGTTCAGGCATAATTAATCCTCTAACGTAAGTGAGGACCGGCCCTGAAGATCCAGGATTGCCCAGAGTGTGTAGTCCTGAGACATTTGCTAGAGTGTCTCGAAAGCGGATAGGAGCTTGCCCCTTGCCTCGACTCATGACGGAAATCCAATTTCCAATACGTGTATTTCGGCTTTATTTGTAGAGCCTAGTATGGTGACATAGTAGCATGGGATGCTATGCCGTCTATGATTTATATTTATGATTGAAATTGTTTTGACACTATACACTTATTATAGTATCAAATGATTTGTTTCAAACGTACCAATCATGTTTGGCTATTATAAGGGAAAACCTTATCCTCCGGCTTGCGTTGCATTGTGTGATGGGACATGGGTCTTATAATAGCTTCATTTTATGAAAAAGCATTGCGTTGTTTATTCTATGCACTGGTGTTCTTGGGAGGAAACCCGTTCCGTGTTACGGCGTGGTCCCTTGAATTACTCGCTTTTAAAGTAAAGTTAACTGTTTTAGTTCTCACACCAGTCACATGACTAACCTGGAGTTTATTGTTTTAACCTAAACTCTGGGTGCCCCTATTTTCTGCACGGGCAGCTAGTAGTTTTGGTTTTGCAGATTTATATTCACAGGATCCTGTTTTACAGCTGGAATGATATCTGGAAAGCTCTGTATCCGTATATCACCTTCAGTTGTGTTTTATATTATTTTTCCGCTGCTATGTAATTTATCGTAATCTCTGATATTTATCTAATATAATTTATTCATTCATACTCTGTATATTCTTGTATCTGATGGAATTGTTGTAATAGCAATAAAATGTTCTTCCGTCTGCGTTCTGATTTGTCTTGTCCTCACAGTAATTCGTTCTTTCTCATCTCTTCGGAGACCAGGGAAGTTCGGGTCGCTACACTTGATCTCTTGCGAATCCAATCTTTACATCAAGCCAAACTTAAACAGTATTCCATAAGGATCGATTTGCACATATGAATGCTCACACATGAATTCATCATGCAAACATTTGCATACAAATAATTTATTTATGTTGGCTTTACACCTTAGATGATTTTAATAAACTGTAGAATGAGGAAGGCAATTCCACGTTGAAACATGCAGACGTTCGGTTATTTTCATTTGGTTTAAGTCTAGCATCCAACATGTTAAAAAGTTTTAGTTTTGTTTTCTCTCTTCATCAGATTTATGAAAACAATAGCAGTTTCCATGTACAAATAAAAAAATATAAGTGTGCATATCATCATACAACATAAAAATATGTATTTTGCAGATTATAAAATACAGGTGCGGAGTTAAAAGCAATAGTAACAACACTCTGGATGTTTCACATCAGATGTGCAAAGAATTATATTTTATAACTAAATTGATGTGAATTGCAATAGTAATAACATTATGGACGTCTTACATCGTTGTCATTGTTCCATTGGTAACACAACAAATGACATTGTCAAGAGGTGGTCAACCCTGCAGATGTAATGAATAAGCAGCTTGCATATGCTGCTTTAAAGCTACTTTGGGTCATAGTCTGCTCCTCCCATTGTTCTCCAAGGTAGGCACCTGCTCCTAATATTTACTCTGCTACGGTGTGTATTGCATGCGATCATCCTGATGCACTTTGCAGGATCCCTAGGCATGCTTATGCCTCCCATGCAAACTTTTCTTCTTCGGTGAACGTTTTTTGGCCACCTTACTTTATGCCTCCCCGGCTCTGTTAATCCTGTCATGTTCTGTCCATTCTCACTCCCCCCATGCCACTCACGCCTACCCCTCTCCAGTCCCTCACTGACTTTACATGCTCTTGCCACGTCAGGTTTCAAGCTGCTGCCCTCCCATTAGATTCCAGTGCAAACACAAATGGCACCATCTGATCTGGTAGTAGAACAGTAAGAAAATCGATTAACATTAAGTAGTCAACAATATCAGGTCTAAAATTTGACATGAAAAGTATACTATGTCATTGTATAGAGATTTCAATAAACAAAAATCTTAATCGATCGAGGTAAAATACATAGAAACTCTACATTACATGCTGATAGGTAGCAACAAAAAGTAGCAAAAAATGTTACAAAATAAGGAGTATGGTTATTTGGAACAAAATAAAGATGGCACGATAACAACATAAATACATCCATTCCATTGTTAAGTCATAGTAGACAAAAATTGCTCCATACACGAAAGTTTTATCACCTAAACTCTTTCATGAAGAAGCTTATCAAGGGGTAGGGAGACAAAAGAATCATGAAGAATCTTATCAGTTAAACTCTTTGATGACATAAGTGGAACTATCACTTCATAATGCTTTAGGCCTCAAACTTCTTGAACCTCTGAAATTAATGCTTAGGTATTTCATCCTAAAATTAAGATAAGTTATTATCTTTGATAACTGGACTACTGGGAATAAAATACCTCAGATGGTTGTAGCACAATAAGTTACACTTTGTGATGACAGTTGATGCATAATCTATAAATCATCGCCAGAAGAAAGAACATATATACTGCGTGTACTATACTACAGGTTGCAACTCATAACAAAGTGATCAGTGTAAGGGAAAGACAATTTAGTCTGTACTTATAAGCTAGGAAAAGATACAGGCATACTTTATTCTTAAGTCAATAATACCGAGTTTATTCTAATGACAAAATTTATTTTCTCCTTTGCTGCAATGATAACATGATTATCTCTAACAAAGCTACATTGATCAAAACATAGTAAGTAAAATAATGCAAATTAGGAAAGTTTAAGGCATTAAAATAGGAATTCAAGATGGTCCAGCATCTCATAATTAAGTATTTTTACATAAGATTATTAGACTAAAGTATCAATTCTAGATTATTTCAGTTAAACAATTGTAACTAAAACCCAACAAAATAAATAATAAATATATTGTAAGCCAACAAACGTTATCATCAAAATTGATCATGATCAAACTGTACCAATAATCATTTCTTGTACAAAAATAATATAGAAATAACCATACAAAATTTCAATGTCTAACTATATTATTAGTGGTTGCTATTACTATTACTGTATATCAAAAACTTGCACCTGATAGATGAGCTCCTTTGAATATTCATCTATACCCACTAGTGGCCTTCGAACACATCTTTCTTTTCTTTTAAAAACAGTTGGATTTGCATTAATTAAGCCAGTCATTGCCTAATACATCAATAATAATGTGCATTATGAAATGAATTTCAACGTTATTTGACTCCTAACATCAAAATAAAAGGGGAAAACATTATATTGCATTCGTATAAGCGACGACTTCCGTATTTATCAGTCTTATGTCCCAAATTAGAAATGGATGAAATTTCGTGCATTTTCACCACTGCTTGTGACAAAGTTTTAATAGTAAAAGACCAACGAAATATTTCAAATAGATATAATTAAGATTTTATTTTCTCTTTAGCAAAG
The DNA here is from genome assembly GCA_030737875.1 of Allium sativum. Classification (NCBI taxonomy): domain Eukaryota; kingdom Viridiplantae; phylum Streptophyta; class Magnoliopsida; order Asparagales; family Amaryllidaceae; genus Allium; species Allium sativum. The sequence goes on from CM060913.1 coordinate 188,339,077, forward strand.
TTTTCCTCTTTAAGAATCACGGCATTAATAATTATAATTGAACATGCACTCTATTTATTGTTTTATGCCTTCGCTGACTTGATTGAAAACTTCCAAATTCTCAACTCCTCATGTTTGAATGTCCTCTGTAAAACAGTAAAAATGAGTTTATACCGATTGTAATGAAACCTGAGAAAAAAAAATAGTCACATTTGTATGGGAATCTATATCCACATTTGCGTTGTATTGTCATCCACATTTGAGTTTTTAAATATGAGGTGTAGAAAGAAGCCTTATTTAAGTACCAAAACGATGAAGTAGATGTCAAAGGTGTCACTATTTAAAAATCAAATCAAAAGGTTGCATGTCTCCTATTACCAAAAGCATGTTAGAGTAGTTACAATTCAATGTTGACCTACAAATTCAATGTTTACCTATAAATTCATATTATTACAATAAAGATAATGAAGTTGTATAGAAGGAGCGAAGTGGATGGAGAAGAGGTTCAAAATTAAAATTGAGGCATAATGGCATACTAATGATTATTATAGAATTTGCAAAGTAATAACAGTTATTATTGTGTTTGCAATATTTATTATTAATATCTAGTTAGACGTATAATAGACTGATAATGACACAATGTAAGCAAAATTTAAAAAATAACATTGGAAAATGCGAGCTTCACATGCATGTTGAAACATAATGTTACATATCAGATAAAGATGTTATAATGCAGTATAACTTGGTCAAAAAGTGAAATACTTTCAAATTGTTTTTTTTTTTCGTTTCACCAAAGAGGCCATTATTTAAATTAATCAAAATCAGGAAGTATTACGCAACTCAATGTATAAACACAAAATTTAAATGCTAACAGAGAATACTGGTGCAATAAATATCCAGGCAAAAAGGTAAAGTTAAAATTCATGCTACCTATCAGTATTCATTCTTCAATAATGAACTTACTTTTAATATGCCTTAAATTTGAGGTGAACATGATAACATTGCAGAGAAATACAGCCTCAAATTAGTATATAAATGCATTTGATCAGAACATGCCTTTGAGCATAGATGCATAAGGAGCTTATTTGTTGCATAAGGAGCTCAATTGCAACAAATAATCTCCTCATGATATCATTATCTCAAACAGATAAGATCAATTTGAGGTGAACATGATAACATTACTTTCAATCCATCCATCTTCACTAATGAACATTGACTCCTAAGCGTAGATGCATTTTATCGGAACATGATTTTCAGTCGTCGACAGTTTATATTTTTTTGTTGATCAAGAAATAAAATGAAGACTGTTTGAGATGATGCAACAGATAATGTGGAAAAAGTTATTGAAATTAACATGCAATCATATGAAATACATTGAATCCTATTTTTATCTAAATCAATGTAAGTATATATGAAAGACATTAGCAAATGTGCTCGTGCTAAACTTCTCTTTCCAATGCTACTGTCGTTGTTTTGGGTACTGATGCAATCTTTATTCACAGATGGTTAGGATTGTTGGCTTAAAGACTACAACTTTCGAAAAATGTTTCAATGCGAATGGTAGAGAAATCTTCTTAACTGCAAGGGATAAAATGAAATAAACTGAATTTGGAAAGCATTGAAATATCAGTAAATCATGGTAGAGCAAATGATGGCATAATTTCAAAAAAAAAAGTAACAATTAAATTCTTGTGGTGATTTGTAATAAAAAGCAATTGAGATCATGGATCAAAACATGCAGTACCCATTGAAGCTGCCAATATGGAAATATAACATACCATAATATAGCTAACAAACTTTGTTTTAAGCGACCATGGTTTTGTTGTACTCTGCCTTCCCCTTTGATGCCTTTGCCTCACAAAGTGGTTTACCCTACAAATTAAGTAGTTAAAACTGTATGTATAAACATTAATTTTCTAAATTTTAGACAGCTCACTGTATCAAAAAATAACTCACAACAACTGACATGGATTTCCACTTCTCGCATGTTGCTTTACTGACATGCTTCAACAAACAAAGCATCACAACTAATTAGACACTAAAATTCAACCAATCAATAGAGATATGTAGCAAAACAAACGAAGGAATTGAAACCACTCATAGCTGAAACTTGTTTTTTTATCAGGAAATTCCGATGTGAACTGTTTTCGAAATTACCCCTAAAGTTTCACAGATTCAAATCATAGGCTGTTAATAAACTAAATCGACATGAATTTTTCTTGAACATAAACTACAATGAACCATCAAATAACAAATGAAGTAACAAATTAAGCAAAATATAACCTAAAAGAGTAGATTTTTAAAATCATATGTACGGTAAAAAACTATCCAGCGAAAGAAACAACTGCAATAAAATATACAAATTTAGCAAACTATAGAAATATAATACTTCTAGGATGCTCTCGCCTATGGATTTTAGCCCAGCAGAATTGAGTTCTATCTCGTGTTTTCAATCGCAATGGTAGCCTTGATGATGGATTCTAGGTCTGAAAAATTATGAGCCTAAAACGAATATGCAGGAAGGAAATCGCAGAGATGATGGATTCCAGAGAAATGGGGTTTGGCGCCTACCACAACAACGAAATCGAAAGAGGTGGCGCTGACGATTTCAGGCCGGAAGTCGATTAGTGAAAGAAATTGGAGCAGACGAAATGGGAGAGAGATGGAGAAGTTTTGTGCGGAACGTGTATTTGAGGGAGAGATCGTGTGCGAAAGTGGAACAGACTGGGCAAGCAAAATGACAGAAGCGTCCCTATGTTTCTTTTTCCCATGTTACATTGTAAGGAAGCGAAAGGGCATTCTTGAAACTCCAAAAAAGCTTCACCATGCTCAGGTATTTGTATTATTAGTACAGAAATATATATATATATATATATATATATAAATTCTATAGCGACTATTCTGAATATCAAACTGGACATAACTTTTTATTCAAGCTATGAAATTTCAAATTTTCGGATTCATTGGAAAGATATTTTTAAACAGATTTAAATATTTTTGGTTTCGCCAAAATCGGATTTATTTCGCATCCTGTACATTCAGTCAAATTTCAAATTCAAAATTTTAAACTACTTCGCTATTTCTACCTCCTTTTATAATTAAATTAAAAATATTCGTTCTAACTTCAATTAAAATAAATTTTTCATCGTTATTATTTAAAATAAATTATTTTAAATATTCAAAATCTATTAAAATAGTTAAAAAAAAAAATTAAATTGGTTCTGAAAATCCGGGTTTTTACAGACCAACCCTATAATACAAGCCGCTTAAAAATATCGCTGCAATAGACGTCTAGTTTTGATGTAGCCTACATTTCATCGGTATAGCATTACTAAATCTCTTTAATTTAAAATGCCTGAATATGCATAAGCTAGTTACATATAGTGCATAAAATGCATTTCATCTTAGCATACAACAAAACATAATTATGGGTTCATGATTATAGTACAATCGGGTTACAAAATATGTAGCACCAACCTGTATGAGAATTTCAGATTTTACAAATTATGTTTCAGGTTTCAAAATAGGACAAACATGAATATGTGTAATGACCCGGAAATCCGAGCCAATTTAAAATTTTTTTTTTGGCGATTTTAGATAATTTTGATTATTTAAAATGAATTATTTTAAATAATAACGACGAGAAATTTATTTCGAATAGAATGGAACATATATATTTATTCGAATCGTCGTTAGAATATAATTAATTATTTATAATTATAAAAGGAATTGAAAATGGCGCGATAGTTTGAAAATTCGATTTCAAAGTTCAAATGAATGTGCAGGGTGCAAAATGAATCGGATTTTGGCGAAAACAAAAATATTTGAATCTAATTGTGAATATCTTTCCAACGAATCCGAAAAATCGAAATTTCATAGCGGGAATAAAAAGTTATGCCCAGTTGAAAATTCAGAATAGTCGCTATGGAATTCTGGACCTTAAAAATGGAAATTTTGCAAACGACCTCGGTTTTCGACGAAACCTCTTTTGTTGGATCCGTGATGTCAAATTTTTGCTAGGTTTCAAAATTCATAATTCTTCGAATCAATATGTGAGCATGTCAAAGGAAAACGCGTTTGACCAGTTTCAGTTGATTTTAATCGACAGCAAAATGGCCATTTTTCAAACGGTCTCAGAATTCGATGAAATTAGTTTTGCTAGGACCGTATCGTCAATAAGAAGCTAGAAAATATTTTTCGAGGATTTTTCGAGTTAGTATGTGGCCCCGGTAAATTGAAATGCGCGTTCAAATTGAATATATATAGATTTATATTTTAATTTGAACGGAAACTAATCGAAACGGTCGAACTAGCTTTCGATACATATACCATTGTGTTCGGAATGAGGGTAATACGCAAGGGACGACAGTCGATGGGTTCGATTCTGAGTTCGAAAGAAAAAGTTACTTTTTAGTGGATTAAAATATTTAAATATATAATTATATAAACCTTTTCTCTCTTTCCCCGTTGGTCAACCCTCATTCATCGGTTAAAATTGAAAATGAAATAAAAGAAAAAAATGTCTAACTCCCGTCTCCTTTAGCCAACCGCCCCTCCTGGCATCGCTGGCCCCCGCCGACGACGGCGAGGCAACCTTGCCTCCACCGCCCTTCACTCCACCCTCGATTCCCCCCGTTCTCTCTCTCTCTCTTCTACTTCAAATCGTTCCCCCCCCCCCAAACCGAAAACCCTAAGCCCCAAACCGGCCTCCACTTCAGCGCCGACCAGTAGGGCACCCCCTCCGCCAGCTGATCGTTCCCCCGCCACCTCCAGTCCCAGCCGACAGCTTCCAACCACCAAAACTGAAAAATTTGTGAGCCTTTTTAATTTATTATTTAAATTTCAGTTTTTATTTTTATATAGATAAAAAGTGTTGATTTTTACCTTAGAAAAGATGCAGTTTTTAATCACGAAAATATGCGGTTTTTAATCACGAAAAGATGCGGTTTTTAATCACATAAAGATGCGGTTTTTATCACTGAAAAGATGCGGTTTTTAACACTGAAAAGATGTGGTTTTTAACACCATAAAGACATGATTTTTGACACCGTAAAGACATAATTTTTAACACCGTAAAGACATGATTTTTAACACCGTAAAGATATGATTTTTAACACCGTAAAATATGATTTTTAACACCGTAAAGATCTGATTTTTATTATATGTGAAGATCAAAAATATAATCTTTGTCTAGGAAAAAAAATTCTTTGTCTAGAAAATTAAAATATTCTTTGTCTAGTTAAAAATATATTCGTTGTCTAGTTAAAAATATAAATTTTGTTAAGAGAAAAATATAATCTTTTATATTCATGTAGCGATATAGAAATATAATCTTTTATATGTGAACGAGGTAAAGATTCGATTTTTACCATGTTTCCATGAAGATAAAAATTTGATTTTTATAAATATGAAGTGAAGATAAAAATTCGATTTTTATATATTGAAGTGAAAATAAAAATTCGACCTTTTTATATATGTAGAGAACATAAAAATATGATTTTTATGTATGGAAAGCATTATTAATAATTTGATTTTTATTGTGAACAATGTGGAAAGGTTTGAGTTAGAATATCAAGCGAATCCGAACAGTCAGAAATGAAATGGCGGAGTGGAACTCCAAGGTGAGAACTCCTCACCTTTAATTTAAATTTCTAGTTAAAAATATATACTAGGATGCAGACGGTGTTTAGTAGCACCCGACACGCGTTGTCCACAGACCATGGACGGCTTGTATGCTTGTTTGTTTGATTTTGATGTGTAGTTGATTGTGTGATGTGATGTGAAATGAAATAAAATATTTATGTAGTTAAAAATATTTTATAGTTGAAAATAGAATTTTCAACGTGTATTTAAAATGAAATAAATATAAACAAATCGAAGGATTTGTTTATATACACACATTTGACTGATATTGATTGGGACGATAAATTTTACACGTTGCCCAACTGCACAAATAAAATCTGTGTTTGATTGTTTGAAACCCCACACGGGTATTGGGATGATATATGACATACACTGATCCCAATAATTAGCCGTATGTCAATTGATTGATTGACAGGCTGTTATAAGCATTGAATATTTATATTTGATGCTTATACAGCGTAGAACGCACTTTGGATGATGGTTGGGTGTTTATCGTCATTGTCGTATATATAAATTTGATGAAATCCATATAACTAAAATTATATGGTAATGGACTACGTCTGATTCCAGTTCAGAATTATCAAATAATTTAAAAATAATATTCTTTGAATATTGAAATGTGAAGCCGTGTTAAGTAGTTACACATCATTTTAACACGAACGGGAATTTTGTCGATTTTATAACGAATATTGAAAGTGATTTCAAAATCGAATATATAGAAATGAATTCGAATTGAAATTGAATAGAATTGAATTCGAATTGAAATTGAATAGAATTGAATTCGAATTGAAATTGAATAGAATTGAATTTGAATTGAAATTGAATAGAAATGAATTCGAATTGAAATTGAATAGAATTGAATTGAAAATGAACTGAAATTGAATTAAAAACCAAATTGAATTGAAATCGATTTGAAATGAATTTAAAACGAATTTATAAGGAAAAATTCAATTTTGATTTGAATTTGAAATGAAGTTGAAATCGTTTCGAAAACGAATTTAAAACTATTTATAAAATACGTTTTGAAAAGGAAATCGATGAAATATATAATATATATATATATAATAGCCTGAATAGAACGCACCGCGCCGCGGTAGTTCGCGAATTTCGACCACTGACTTCGAATGGATATTGCGGGAGATCCGAACGTCGGATCCTACTAAAACCAGAACCGTTGGGTTCGTATCAAAAAGAGCTTTCTAATTAACATTAGAGATTTGAAATCTAACGGTTGGATTTGGAATTATGTCCAAATCAAATTTGGAAAAGGTCATTGTAAGTGCAGTTGGATGGCCGTTGTTGGAAATCGACTGTATGGGCCTTGATAAAATTATTAAAAATACTAATAATTAGTGTGAAATCATAAGAAATGATTTGTGAAGAATTGGGATGAAAAACTACACATTTGAAAGACTAAAAGTAGATTTTTATCGAAATGAACTAGTTTTGAACTAGAATAATAATTTATTTATTTTTTTAAAATAAATAAATTGGATTTGAAATGGTTTTGAAAATAACCAGGATTTCCAATAATTGAATTGGAATGGATTTGAATCGAAATCATCTTCGGAATAGTTCGATGTTGGATTTCGTGATTATACAGATGTTGTTATGGAAATTTGAAAGATATATATATATATATATATATATATATATATATATATATATATCGTTATTTCCAATACGATATTTGTTGGTCGTAGAATTTGATATTTAATATAAGCCGATATATTTTCTATTCAGAGCCTTGTATTTAATATCAAATGTGATTTGGGTTTGTCGTGAATGGTATCTTCATTAACACTGTTCTTAAACCCAGTTGAGAAAAAGATTAAATCTTTTTATTTTAGATTTAATGAAGTGCACCAATTAAATGGTATTTAATTGGAATTGAATTTGAATTGATTTTTGGGTTTATCGTGAACGGTGTTTTAAATAACACTTGTTCTTTAACCCGATAATTAATGGAATGTGATTTTGGGTTGTCGTGAACGGTATCTTCAATAATACTGTTCTTAGAACCACCTGAGTTAAGAAAATCATAAGCTAACAGGAGATTAGTTAAGTTGAATGGTTTCTTGGGGATTGATCTGATGTTGGTTTTGGCCTTCGTGGTTAATACTTAGGAAATAGCTTACTTGCTATTTTACGGTTAAAAGCTGATAGAATGGAATGTGATTTTGGGTTTATCGTGAACCGTGTTTTAAATGACATTAATTCTTTAACCCAGTTAAAGATTAAAACTAAGTGGAGTTTTAATAAATCTTTAATTAGATTGAAAAGATCGAGAATGGAGTATCACCAGTTTTGCCCCAGGCGATAGTTAAATCTTTAGTTAGATTTGAACGTGAAATGGTAGTTGAATTTACCGATAACACCGTGGTGTTAGAGATGAAGTACTACAAGTTTTACTTCATGGGATGAATAGGTTGGGATTGGGAAATTTAAAACAAATAATTACTTCGGTGTGGTTCGCTAATCCCGACTAGTTTGAAGTGATATTCAAGGGAAGATTAAAGAATAAATATAAAATAATTTATCTTTGATAAAATTAATGGGAACCTATCCCTAAGAATGTGAAATTTAGAAACTAACTGTAGGTTAGCTAAGAAGAATGGTTTCATGGATATTGATCTGATGTTGGTTTCGGCCTTCGGGGTTAATATTTGGGGAATTATCCTCTTCCTAATTTACGGTTAGTGACTGATGATTTGGAACGAGGCGTATATTGGGTTTGTGTAGCACTTGTTTATTATATACGCGAGTTATTCATAAAGACCGGGTTTATCCCATTCTGAATAACTGATTCGACGTGGTGTCAAAGAGAAAGACAGTGGTTGAAGACCCTAGGTCTTCACGTCGTTTGGGTGATTACTGATGATCTTGATTGGGCCGTACACCCAAGAGGAGGGAATCAATTAGTGGTCGTCCAGACGTGCTTGAAGATCAATGGATATGTGAGGTACAAGGTGCCTCCGGTTTCGTTCAGACCCAGAACGAACTTGTAAATGGACTGCGTGTCTGACATTCGATTTCAGTCTGTGTGATTGATTTCTATTAAATATATATCGGTTTGGCGGCGGAGAATTTATTCTCTTGCGTAACGCCCTTCTCTTAGACGTACGAGCTCAGGGGTTATATATTGATGGATATCCATCGCATGGAATGAATTGCATGTGTGGCAATTGATCATGGCTTTTGTTGAAAATCAAAGTCTTGTGGTTGATGATCAAAGCATGGCCTGTGTGGCATAGGTTTGTGTAGCGTTGATTCGCGAGCCTCACACCCCGGTTGTGAACCAGAAACGGGAGAGGACATCAGGGAGGGCATGCGTTTCCTTCTAGTTAGAAGTGGCGTCAGTGGTTTTACACGCCCTGACGAGTTTGAATTATGTGGTTGTTGTTGTTGTTGCGAGGCGCCTCAGATATAGGTGACTATGTGAAGACAATGGAGTCATTCGTTGACTCATTGACGCCCCAATGGGCGGGGAAACGTAGTGTTCAGGCATAATAATCCACATCGGTGGACCGACCCTGACGATCCAAGGGGCAGTTGCGGCTGTTCCTGAGACACGGGCTAGAGCGTCTCGAATCGGTGGAGGACTATCTTTTGCCTCGGTTCACGGATGGAAACCCAACGTCCAATACGTGACTTTGCGGTTTTGATTGTAAACCTATATATGGCGGCATGATATATGGTACCCATGCCGTCTATAATTGATATTTATGATTGTATATTAAATCAGAAACTAACTGGAAACGAGCTAAGATGGGTGGTTTCCTGGGTATTGGTCTGGTGTTGGTTTCGGCCTTCGGGGTTAATACTTAGGGAATCGTTCTCTTACTAATTTACGGTTGGAGTCTGATTAAGAATCAAAAGATAAAATTTCGCGTATCAAGCATTCTTTGGCTGTTATAAGGTAAAACCCTATCCTCCGGCTTGCGTTGCATTGTGTGATGGGACCTAGGTCTTATAACAACTTCATTTTTCTTTACTTAGCATTGCGCTGTTTGTTTTATGCACTGGTATTCTTGGGAGGAAACCCGTTCCGTGTTATACGGCGTGGTCCCTTGATTTACCGAACTTTAAAAACCAATATTAATTAATGTTTTAGTTCTCACACCAGCCACATGACTAACCTGGAGTTTATTGTTTTAACCTAAATTCTGGGTGCCCTTATTTCCGCACGGGCAACTAGTAGTTTTGGTTTTGCAGATTTATATTCACATGATCTTGATTTACAGCTGGAATGATGCTCGGAAAGCTCTGTATCCGTGCGTTACTTTTAGTTGTATTTTGTATTGTTTTTCCGCTGCTATGTAATTTATTGTAATCTTTGATATTTATCGAATGTATTTTATTCATTTATACTCTGTATATTCTTGTATCTGATGGAATTGTTGTAATTAACAATGAAATGTTCTTCTGTCTACGTTCTTTTGTGTGTCGTTCTCAAAGTATCCGCTTTTTCCTTACCGGGGATGTTACGGGTTCTTACATTTGGTATCAGAGCTTTGGTTTACAAAGCTCAGAGAACAAGACACATTAGAACCATACGAAAGAATTCATCAGAGATTGGATTAGTAATATCCAATGAGAATGACTCGTTAGAGATAGGATCAGTAGTATACTATAACGAGTGTGAAGAGTATATTTTTGAAACATAAAAAAAAATTGTTTTGAATTTTAAATCGTATTATATATATTTGAATAATTTATTTTAAATTGATTTGGACAATCTAGTATATGAAGATTTTGCATATACGCCTAGCTAGCGTGTATACGAAGTCCCAAATATACTGGATAGATATAGAATCACACTCTAGTCACCCGAAGATGATTCTGATGATTGATGCATCGTCATCAGAGTTGATGTTCGAGTGCCGAAAGTGGGATTTCTATATATTTCCAATTGACTGGTGTGAGAACCAAAATTAGATAGGGCTTATTGTTGTGATTTGGCATCAAAAATCTGATTTTTGTCTATATATTAAAATTATGAATTTGAAATGATAATCAACTAATTGATTGCTGGTTGTGTTGTTTGATTATTGTTTTTTTAATTAAATGTTGAACCTTTAGCCAAATTGATCAAATAGTGAATTGTATTGAAAATTTGTCACATTTGCACACATATACATGTACTTACATTGAACAGGTCATTGCAAGGAGGCTAAAGCAGAGGAATAAAATTGTTTGCCCGACAAATAGGTACATGTTTATTGTATTTCTTGGGTTTGGATGATTTTATGAGCCGATTGGCTTTTCTTTTTCTTTTGGATTGAAGATGGCCATGGGAGGCTATATAAAATATCCCAAAGTCCCCGGTGTAGGGGAGGTTTTGGCGAAATTTTTCGGAAATTTAGGGTGTTAGCCAAATTTTTGAAAAATTTGAAAAGTTCTTAGAAACTGAGAAGTTGAAGAATTTAAGCTGTAAAGAAAATAATGAAAGTTGAGTTGGTTTGTGAAACAACTTTCGGCTTCGTTCCTTTTCGGGGACGAAAATTTTTAAGTGGGGGAGATTGTAATGACCTGGAAATCCGAGCCAATTTAAAATTTTTATTTTGGCGATTTTAGAGAATTTTGATTATTTAAAATGAATTATTTTGAATAATAACGATGAGAAATTTATTTCGAATAGAATGGAACGTATATATTTATTTGAATCGTCGTTAGAATATAAATAATTATTTATAATTATAAAAAGAATTGAAAATGGCGCGGTAGTTTGAAAATTCATTTTCAAAGTTCAAATGAATGTGCAGGGTGCAAAATGAATCGGATTTTGGCGAAACCAAAAATATTTGAATCTAATTGTGAATATCTTTCCAACGAATCCGAAAAATCGAAATTTCATAGCGGGAATAAAAAGTTATGCCCAGTTGAAAATTCAGAATAGTCGCTATGGAATTCTGGCCCTTAAAAATGGAAATTTTGCAAACGACCTCGGTTTTCGATGAAACCTCTTTTGTTGAATCCGTGATGTCAAATTATTGCTATGTTTCAAAATTCATAATTCTTCGAATCAATATGTGAGCGTGGCAAAGGAAAACGCGTTTGACCAGTTTTTGTTGATTTTAATCGACTGGAAAATGACCATTTTTCAAACGGTCTCATAATTGGATGAAATTAGTTTTGTTAGGACCGTATCGTCAATACGAAGCTAGAAAATACTTTTCAAGGATTTTTCGAGTTAATATGTGGCCCCGGTAAATTGAAATGCGCGTTCAAATTGAATATATATAGATTTATATTTTAATTTGAACGGAAACTAATCGAAACGGTCGAACTGGCTTTCGATACATATCCCATTGTGTTCGGAATGGGGGTATTACGCTAGGGACGACAGTCGGTGGGTTCGATTCTGAGTTCGAAAGAAAAAGTTACTTTTTAGTGGATTAAAATATTAAAATATATAATTATATAAACCTTTTCTCTCTTTCCCCGTTGGTCAACCCTCATTCATCGGTTTTAATTGAAAACAAAATAAAAGAAAAAAAAAACGTCTAACTCCCGTCGCCTTCAGCCAACCGCCGCTCCTGGCATCGCTGGCCGCCGACGACGACGGCGAGGCACCGTGGCCTCCACTGCCCTCCGCTCCACCCTCGATTCCCCCCGTTCTCTCTCTCTTCTACTTCAAATCGTTCCCCCCCAAACCGAAAAACCTTAAGCCCTAAACCGACCTCCACATCAGCGCCGACCAGTAGAGCACCCCCTCCGCCTGCTGATCGTTCCCCCGCCACCTCCAGTCCCCGCCGACAGCCTCGAACCACCAAAACTGGAAAATTTGTGAGCCTTTTTAATTTATTATTTAAATTTCAGTTTTGATTTTTATATAGATAAAAAGTGTTGATTTTTACCTTAGAAAAGATGCGGTTTTTAATCACAAAAAGATGCGGTTTTTAATCACAAAAAGATGCGGTTTTTAATCACATAAAGATGCGGTTTTTAACACTGAAAAGATGCGGTTTTTAACACTGAAAAGATATGGTTTTTAACACCGTAAAGACATGATTTTTAACACCGTAAAGACCTGATTTTTAACACCATAAAGACATGATTTTTAACACAGTAAAGATATGATTTTTAACACCGTAAACATATGATTTTTAACACCGTAAAGATATGATTTTTATTATATGTGAAGATCAAAAATGTAATCTTTGTCTAGGAAAAAAAATATTCTTTGTCTAGAAAAAAAAGAATATATTCTTTGTCTAATTAAAATTTTATTCGTTGTCTAGTTAAAAATATAAATTTTGTTAAGAGAAAAATAGAATATTTTATATTCGTGTAGCGATATAGAAATGTAATCTTTTATATGTGAATGAGGTAAAGATTCAATTTTTATCATGTTTCCATGAAGATAAAAATTCGATTTTTATTAATATGAAGTGAAGATAAAAATTCGATTTTTATATATATGAAGTGAAAATAAAAGTTCGATCTTTTTATATTTGTAGAGAACATAAAAATATGATTTTTTATGTATAGAAAGCGTTACTAAAAATGTGATTTTTATTGTGAACAGTGTGGAAAGGTTTGAGTTAGAATATCAAGCGAATCCGAACCATCAGAAATGAAATGGCGGAGTGGAACTCCAAGGTGAGAACTCCTCACCTTTAATTTAAATTTCTACTTAAATATATATATTAGGATGCAGACATTGTTTAGTAGCACCCGACACCCGTCGTCCACAGACCATGGACGGCTTGTATGCTTGTTTGTTTGATTTTGATGTGTAGTTGATTGTGTGATGTGATGTGAAATGAAATAAAATATTTATATAGTTAAAAATATTTTATAGTTGAAAATAGAATTTTTAACGTGTGTGTAAAATGAAATAAATATAAACAAATCGAATGATTCGTTTATATACACACATTTGACTGATATTGATTGGGACGATAAATTTTACACATCGCCCAACTGCACAAATAAAATCTGTGTTTGATTGTTTGAAACCCCACACGGGTATTGGGATGATATATGACATACACTGATCCCAATAATTAGTTGTATGTCGATCGATTGATTGACAGGCTGTTATAAGCGTTGAATATTTATATTTGATGCTTATACAGTGTAGAACGCACTTTGGATGATGGTTGGGTGTTTATCGTCATAGTTGTATATATGAATTTGATGAAATCCATATAACTGAAATTATATGGTAATTGACTGTGTCTGATTCCAGTTTAGAATTAACGAATAATTTAAAAATAATATTCTTTGAATATTGAAATATGAAGCCGTGTTAAGTAGTTAGACGCCATTTTAACACGAACGGGAATTTTGTCGATTTTATAATGAATATTGAAAGTGATTTCGAAATCGAATATATAGAAATGAATTCGAATAGAAATTGAATAGAATTGAATTCGAATTGAATTCGAATTGAAATTGAATAGATTTGAATTCGAATTGAAATTGAATAGAATTGAATTCGAATTGAAATTGAATAGAATTGAAAACGAACTGAAATTGAATTAAAAATCGAATTGAATTGAAATCGATTTTAAATGAACTTAGAGCAAATTTATAAGGAAAAATTCAATTTTGATTTGAATTTGAAATGAAGTTGAAATCGTTTCGAAAACAAATTTAAAACGATTTATAAAATACGTTTTGAAAATAAAATCGATGAAATATAATATAATATATATATATATATATTATATATATATATTATATATATAATGGCCTGAATAGAACATGTCGCGACGCGGCAGTTCGCGAATTTCGACCGTTGACTTCGAATGGATATTGCGGGAGATCCGACCGTCGGATCTTCCTAAAACCAGAACCGTTGGGTTCGTTTAGAAAAGAGCTTTCTAATGAACATTAGCGATTTGAAATCTAACGGTTGGATTTGGAATTATGTCCAAATCAAATTTGGAAAAGGTCGCTGTAAGTGCAGTTCGATGGCCGTTGATGGAAATCGACTATACGGGCCTTGATAAAATTATTAAAAATATTAATAATTAGTGTAAAATCACAAGAAATGATTTGTGAAGAATTAGGATGAAAAACTCCATATTTGAAAGGATAAAAGTAGATTTTTATCGAAATGAACTAGTTTTGAACTAGAATAATAATTTATTTATTTTTTTAAAGTAAATAAATTGGATTTGAACTGGTTTTGAAAATAACTAGGATTTCCAATAATTGAATTGGAATGGATTTGAATCGAAATCATCTTCGGAATAGTTCGATGTTGGATTTCGTGATTATACAGATGTTGTTATGGAAATTTGAAAGATATATATATATATATATATATATATATATATATATATATATCGTTATTTCCAATACGATATTTGTTGGTCGTAGAATTTGATATTTAATATAAGCCGATATATTTTCTATTCAGAGCCTTGTATTTAATATCAAATGTGATTTGGGTTCGTCGTGAATGGTGTCTTCATTAACACCGTTCTTAAACCCAGTTGAGAAAAAGATTAAATCTTTTTATTTTAGATTTAATGAAGTGTACCAATAAAATGGTATTTAATTGGAATTGAATTTGAATTGATTTTTGGGTTTATCGTGAACGGTGTTTTAAATAACACTTGTTCTTTAACCCGATAGTTAATGGAATGTTATTTTGGGTTGTCGTGAACGGTATCTTCAATAATACTGTTCTTAGACCCAACTGAGTTAAGAAAATCAGAAGCTAACTGGAGATTATTTAAGTTGAATGGTTTCTTGGGTATTGATCTGATGTTGGTTTTGGCCTTCGGGGTTAATACTTAGGAAATTGCTTACTTGCTATTTTACGGTTAAAAGCTGATAGAATGGAATGTGATTTTGGGTTTATCGTGAACCGTGTTTTAAATGACAATGATTATTTAACCCAGTTAAAGATTAAAACTAAGTGGAGTTTTAATAAATCTTTAATTAGATTGAAAAGATCGAGAATGGAGTATCACCAGTTTTGCTCCAGGCGATAGTTAAATCTTTAGTTAGATTTGAACGTGAAATGGTAATTGAATTTACTGATAACACCGTGGTGTTAGAGATGAAGTACTACCAGTTTTACTTCATGGGATGAATAAGTTGGGACTGGAAAATTTAAAACAAATAATTACTTCGGTGTGGTTCACTAATCCCGACTAGTTTGAAGTGATATTCAAAGGAAGATTAAAGAATAAATTTAAAAGAATTTATCTTTGATAAAATTAATTGGAACCTATCCCTAAGAATGTGAAAGTTAGAAACTAACTGTAGGTTTGCTAAGATGAATGGTTTCCTGGCTATTGATCTGATGTTGGTTTCGGCCTTCGGGGTTAATATTTGGGGATTTATCCTCTTACTAATTTACGGTTAGTGACTGATGAATTGGAACGAGGAGTATGTTGTGTTTGTGTAACACTTGTTTATTATATACGCGAGTTACACAGAAAGACCGGGTTTATTCCATTCTGAATAACTGATTCGACGTGGTGTCGAAGAGGAAGACTGTGGTTGAAGACCCGGGGTCTTCACGTCGTTTGGGTGACTACTGATGATCTTGATTGGGCCGTACACCCAATAGTAGGGAATCAGTTAGTGGTTGTCCAGACGTACTTGGAGATCGATGGATATGCGAGGTAGAAGGTGCCTCCGGTTTCGTTTAGACCCAGAATGAACTTGTAAATGGACTGCGTGTCTGACATTGGATTTCAATCTGTGTAATTGATTTCTATTAAATATATATCGGTTTGGCGGCGGAGAATTTATTCTCTTGACTAACGCCCTTCTCTGAGACATACGATCTCAGGGGTTATATATTGATGGATATTCATCGCATGGAGTGAATTGCCTGTATGGCATGCCTAAGTGGAAATTGATCAAGGCTTTTGTTGAAAAGCAAAGTCTTGTGGTTGATGATCAAAGCAAGGCCTATGTGGGATAGCTTTGTGTAGCGTTGATTCGCGAGCCTCACACCCCGGTTGTGAACCAGAAACGGGAGAGGACATCAGGGAGGGCATGCGTTTCCTTCTAGTTAGAAGTGGCGTCAGTGGTTTTACACACCCTGACGAGTTTGACTTATGTGTTTGTTGCTGTTGCGAGGCGCCTCAGATATATCAGTGACTATGTGAAGCCGATGGAGTCTTTCGTGGACTCATTGACGCCCCAAAGGGCGGGGAAACGTAGTGTTCAGGCATAATAATCCACATCGGTGGACCGGTCCTGACGATCCAAGGGGCAGTTGCGGCTGTTCCTGAGATACGGGCTAGAACATCTCGAATCGGTGGAGGACTATCTTTTGCCTCGGATCACAGATGGAAACCCAACTTCCAATACGTGACTTTGCGGTTTTGATTGTAAACCTATATTTGGCGACATGATATATGGTACCCATGCTGTCTATGATTGATATTTATGATTGTATATAAAATCAAAAACTAACTGGAAACGAGCTAAGATGGGTGGTTTCCTGGGTATTGGTCTGATGTTGGTTTCGGCCTTCGGGGTTAATACTTAGGGAATCGTTCTCTTACTAATTTACGGTTGGAGTCTGATTAAGAATCAAAAGATAAAATTTCGCGTATCAAGCATTCTTTGGCTGTTATAAGGTAAAACCCTATCCTCCGGCTTGCGTTGCATTGTGTGATGGGACCTGGGTCTTATAACAGCTTCAATTTTCTTTACTTAGCATTGCGGTGTTTGTTTTATGCACTGGTATTCTTGGGACGAAACCCATTCCGTGTTATACGGCGTGGTCCCTTGATTTACCGAACTTTAAAAACCAATATTAATAACTGTTTTAGTTCTCACACCAGTCACATGACTGACCAAGAGTTTATTGTTTTAATCTAAACTCTGGGTGCCCTTATTTCTGCACGGGCAGATAGTAGTTTTGGTTTTGCAGATTTATATTCACAAGATCCTGATTTACAGCTGGAACGATGCTCGGAAAGCTCTGTATCTGTGCGTTACTTTCAGTTGTATTTTGTATTGCTTTTCCCTGCTATTTAATTTATTGTAATCTCTGATATTTATCGAATGTATTTTATTCATTTATACTCTGTATATTCTTGTATCTGATGGAATTATTGTAATTAACAATGAAATGTTCTTCTGTCTGCGTTCTTTTGTGTGTCGTTCTCAAAGTATCTGCTTTTTCCTTACCGGGGAAGTTACGGGTTCTTACAATATGCATGGTCCAAATGCCACACTTATTCCAACAATATAAATGTCATTTGGAAAATGGTAGCTAATATATAAACTAGACCAAATCTATTATTTAGAAGAAGGCGAAAAATCATTGTTAAAAATATATTACGATGAAGACAAGGGTAAAAAGAAAGTGAAGTCTGCACTAAATAAGGCAATCATTGGTTGGCACAAACTAAGTTTCCATGGCACTTCGATGTTCGGTAAAGACGATAAAAATGGTACATGGGATCATATATAGGACTACATCTGGTCCACAATTACTCAATATAGTCAAATCTTTTGCCAGATGCAAAATACTGCTGTTAGCCAACAAATTTCCTATAGTGAACATGATATAGTTATCATATGTGTGAGTACAGAATCAACTTATCAATTATAGTCAATTTATTTTGATTTTTTTCAAACTTTTAACCCAAAATCAGGCCAGGTATAAACATACCAGAGCCCAAACCATGGGCATAACAACGCAAGAATTTAATTCCAATGGCCAACTAGAAGAAAATTCATGTCTCACAAAGGACTAAGCATCATATTCTTGTTTTCTATGAACTTAAGTAATTCGAGACAAGACTTATCGTTAGTATAAGTCACCTTATAATTGCAACAGATATGGGACAACAAGAGTGTTGAGTAGCGGTCGCGACTTGACAGCGGGAGGTGGAACATGGGAAATCACTGGCCGAGCATGAGGTGGCGCGTGCTGGCCCTGCACTCGAGTCCGCTGTCCGAGCTTCAACAGAGCAAAGGAAAAGGAAGAAGACTTGTGATTTGAAGGAGGAAGGTGGAGCGTGTTTCGATCGGCGTTGGTGAATGTCGGCGGCTGCGGCCCATTTCAATTTAATATTTGAAGGAGCAAAGGAAAAGGAAGAAGACTTGTGATTTGAAGGAGGAAGGCCTTAGAGCGGTGCGTAGTTTATATTTGAGGTGTGCTATATTTGGTTAAATTATATTTTACCTCGAATTACCACGTACCGCTCTAATTTCGTACCGCTAATACAAACTCTAACTTAACAAAAATTATATGTACCATTTCGTATCCGCGTTCTGAATCCAATAAAATTAGACTGGTCGTAACCTGACCCCATTTGTATGCAACGTTATTTTTATTTTTATTATTTATCGGTTCAGAGATTTAATTCCGTTCGTCCACCAACAACTCCGTTCGATTCCAATTTTAAAACGTAAAATTCCATTTTCTTTATTTACATAAATACACACATATCCAAGCCAATTTCCCATATATCTCAACAAATAAAATTTCTAACCTATTTAATGTCGATAACGTTTATTTTTAAATTCAACCATTTATATTTTCCAATCGAATTTTCAATCCAATTCAAATATTCAACAATAAATATTTGATTCCCAACCAACCATTTTGAATTAAACATTGAATTCAATTCGACTCAAAACAACATATATTTGATTTTTAATGTAATGACCAAGATTTCTTTTAATCGTTTTGTTAGAAAATTTAATTTGGTTTTAAATGATGATTTGGAAATATAGATGTATTTATATTTATTAATTTGATGAGTTGGAACGTAGAATTTATATATAATCAAAAACGAGCTTGTGACGTCGCCTTAGTTTGTAATATTACGTTTTGAACTTAAAACGAATATACCGAATTCATTTTAAGTTAGAATTCTTTGAAATTAGAATCATCCGAATCTGTTGGATAATAATTTTCTAATGAAAGAAAAAATTGAGTTTTTATATTATAGATTTTGTTTTGTGCCCAAATCAAAATTTCAAATAGTCGCTATGGAATCGCTTATAAACCATAAAGTTTTATTTAATAAAATAAAATAGATTTTTAATAAATTTATATATTTTTCATATGATCAAATTAGACCTCAAAACTTGTCCTAGTATGTATAAATAATTGTTAAGCCTTAAGAAAAACATTGGCCGTGGTATTCTGGCAAAAGTTCATAATCGTAAGTCATTTTATAAAATAAGTGTCTGTTTTCATAACGTCAAGCTTTATATCCAAACCCAGTCTTAGCGCATACGAACAAATCTAAACACTAACCTACCCTAAATCCCTACGCAGCGTGTCATTTTCATAATTCTAGCATATTGTAAATATATCTGAACAAAATCTCTTAAATAATATATATACAGAAGATAAACGCAAATCCTGGGAAAATGTCCCACATGAATAGTCAAAACTTTTGACTTGTTTTCATTTAAACCTTATTTTCAAACCTTTTCTTGTTGATAAAATCTTATCCAGTTTCAGAAAATCTTGTACTAGGCACACACAAACCTATCGATATCTCGTTCTATATTCAAAAATAATTTGGTAGAAAAGAAAGACCTGGCTACAAATCTTTTAACGTGGCAAAATCTTATACATATTGTTCAAAATCTAAGCAATAATCGAAATCTGACAAATATTGTATAAAATGAAATGTGAGTCCAGCAGATATGAATAAATGTGAAGCCAGGTTAAATTTATCCTATTCACTACAGGATGTTGATAAGATATGGTTGCCTCGAGTCAAATATAGCGACTTTGTTTTGTTTTTTTTCCGACAACAAATTATAAACAAGTCCACTGTTTTGTTTCCTTTCATCTTCATTCTCCCACTACGTAAAACCCACACAGTAAAGCTATTCCAACATTCTTTTTCCAAAATTGTATAATAATAAATACTTAAACCAAATTCTATTATTCGAAGTCCAAAACTCCATCTGATTTAGGGTCTCCATTTCTGAGCATCACGTGTTGGCTGTGGATTTATTCTCTGGAACATGATTGTCCCAGTCCGAACTAGGGTGAACACATTCGATGTTAAGGGAGCCGGAGGTCATTTCGTTGGTGGTGTTGTGAATCTGGGAGGCTCGACAACGTGTGGGGAGGTGCGCTGGTTGTTTTGCTGAGAGCTTAGGCATCAATAATTGCAATGATTAAGAACCAGGGCATTCGTGGTTTCATGGTTGTTTTTCTAAGAGCTTAGGCATCAATAATTGCAATGATTAAGAACCAGGGCATTCGTGGTTTCAGGCAATGGACTAGGGTACTAAGGCGCGATCGCCGGTGGTGCTGGACGGCCACCCGATGTACAAAAGCTCGGCGTGTGGCATGCGATCAACGGTTGTTCATGAGTGTTAGCTTTGATATCTTGGAACCGCGATAAGAAGAAGAACAAGGAAGTTATATGGCTGATGAAGGTATTAACATACTAATAATGAACCTATATTGAAACGACCCAAACTCGCCCTTACGGGAAAGACCGGATTGAGTTGAGAACACGAAAAATCAGAACACAAATAAGAGAACATTTCATTGCTATTACAACAATTACATCAGAGTACAAAATATCAGAGTATAATTAAATAATATACAGTGGAAAAATATCAGAAATTTACATTACAAAACAGCGGAAAATATATACATAAATATGATGTGCATCGAAAAATAACAACTGACACAACTGAAAGAGATATACAGATACAAAGTGAAAAGTCGGGTGTGTACGCGACTTGTGCAGGATCTATAATATGGCTGTGCGGAATGTATGTGATAACTTAAGCTATTCAATAGTTTAACAGGTAAAAATCCACAAACAAGAAATATATCACTAATAGCTATAAATGCAGTAAAGTAAAGTAAAGTAGAGTAACGACACCAGGATTTTTATACTGGTTCGGACCTCCCGTCCTACGTCCTGTCCCGAAGCTCCTCTTCGGCTTTTCACTAAACAACACCCTCGCTTCACCCGGAGGAACAGGTTCACAACTACTTGATTTACGGGCTACAAGTTTACCCACTTGATTTCACGGGCCACAAGCTTACCCACTTGATTTCACGGGCTACAAGCTTACCCACAAGACGATTACAAGAGTTTGACTTCTGATTGTGTTCTTCTTTCAACACTGATTTGTCAACGATTGAGTACACCCTTCCTATAATCTTATCCTCAAATATATATATATTGATGTTTGCAAAGATTTGGAAGTGGATTATCGAGTTGAATCACAAGTATGTTAAATATGCTTGGAGATTCAAACGATAATTGAATGCTTTTGAGTGCTTTTAGAATGCTAAGAATAATACAATATAGACAAGAGAATGGAGAGAAATTTCGGTAATTTGAATGATTGCAAACTCATGTATTTATAGAAATCGAGAGGTTGCAATTGTTGATGAAAAGTTGCATCTAAAATAAGTGATTATTCATGAAGAGAAATGGATGCAACTCTTAAAGGAAGGAGATGACTTTTCATGAAAATTCAAAAAGCTGTTGACCTATAGAATTTTGTAGGTCGACATGTTTTTAGCCGTTGGAGTTCAAAAACCTGTTGACCTATAAAATTTTGTAGGTCGACCTATTTTTGACCGTTACATTTTAAAATCCTGTTGACCTATAAAAAATTGTAGGCCGACATGTTTTTGACCATATGCATAAAAAATGTTTTCATAAGTGATATTTTTAAGCAATTAGAAGTATGATCATTTGAGGATAGATTTTAACATTATATAACTCTAAAATAATCAACTTCTAACCTATGAAGTCATCTCGTCTTCTTTTTGTCGATGTAGAAGCTTCTTCTTGTCATAAATCAAAATAACCATCGAAGCTTTGACTCAACATTCTCCCCCTTTTGATTGATGACAACATGGCCTAATAAAGGTATTGTTCCTTGTATATTGCTCCCCTGTATATATGCTCCCCCTGAATTATATAATATAAATAATCTTAGCTCCATGTCATGATTTCCATTGATCTTCACTATGATCTTTATTGATTTCCACTTTGATAAATGTGAATTCAGCTCGTCAATGATCTCTATTTCTATGTTGTCATTAATCAAAATCTTGTGTATCAACATTCTCCCCCTTTTTGATTGATGACAACATCTTGCATATATTTTTGAGATACTGAGTAGCTCCCCCTGAATATATGCTTATATATTTCTATCTCCCCCTGTCCAAAAGCTTTCTGCACATTTTGTTAGTATATATAATAAAAACTTACTGTTTCCTATAACAAAATGTTAGTGCATATATACTTTTACCATATTAAGCACATATATTTTAAATAGTATATGTAAAACATTTCTCCCCCTTTGTCATCGATTAAAAAGAATAAATATCATGATAACCTCAATAATCAAGATTAGTATAATTTTAAAAAAAATTCAGAGAGACCGGTCGACAGGACAAATTAGGGCGGTCGACAGCTTAAAGTTCTGGAAGAATATATGCCATCATTTGTATGTTGATCGGTCGACAGGGAGTATTTGGGACGGTCGACAGGTAAGAGTTCTGGAAGAAATTTGAATTAAATTTTTAGCCTAACCGGTCGATAGAGTTTTTTGGAGCGGTCGACAGATTAATTCTCTGGTTGAAAATAAAAAAAACCAAAAAAGACTAGACCGGTCGACAGCATAGAACTGGGCGGTCGACAGGTGCTGAATACTTTTGTTTTTCTGGTTTCTCTTTTAAATTTTCAAACTCCAACAACACTTATTATTATATATGCATATTTGTCCCTCTTTGTTATTGATTAAAAAGAATAAAAATCATGATAGAACAGTAATCGAATATAAGACATAATTTAAAGTACCTTCGGGAGATCATGTGCAATTTGATAAACTGAATTGTGTTTTCAAATATATTTAGAGATACCAAATAGCCTTCTCTTTGTTGTGGTGTACCTGCAAAAATTATATAACATGTATACTTTTGGTACCCACTTACTTCATTAGGGTCCAGAGGTTAGATGAAAGGTAACCATACCCAAGAGGGTCTAATG
Source organism: Allium sativum (assembly GCA_030737875.1). NCBI lineage: Eukaryota > Viridiplantae > Streptophyta > Magnoliopsida > Asparagales > Amaryllidaceae > Allium > Allium sativum. Next base: position 188,362,638 of record CM060913.1, read on the forward strand.
GAACCTTTAAAAACATAATTTTCATTATTAACTACTGAATCAAAATAATCATCAATATATTTTTCTCTGTTTTTCCAATTTACAGGAACCCAAATACTTAAGTAATCTCTATTGATATTCCTTTTCGTACTTCTAGATCTATTATACAGATCTCTAGTCATAGAAGTATTCGAATTTCTATAATAATTGGATCTAGGATGAGCATTAGTACTAGCAGTAATATTTTTATTGTACATGAAAGCATATCTAGTACTATTTCTAAAATTAATTTTATTATATCCTAAACCACTTTTGTCATGTAAAGGTCGAGATCTAGATAAAATCATATTTAAATCATTTTGACCCTTATTAAATTTTGCGAACTTATTTGCACTTTTATCAAATTAATTTCCAAAGCCGCTATTGACATTTTCAAAAGAAATTTTGTTATTCTTTAAATCATCAATTTCCTTATTTAATTCAGAATTTTTCTTTTTTAAAGTACCATTCTCAGTTTTGAGACCTAAAATTCGAGATTCTGAATTATCTAAAGAAGATTGTAACTTTTCAAAATTTTCTTTTGAGTCAGAAATTTCATTTTGAAAAATATTATTATTCACCTTTAAAAACTCACATTCTTTAGATAGTTCTAAATTCTTTTCAGTTAAAGCTCCATTCTCTTTTTCAAGAGACGAAATTAAAGAACTAGAATTATTTAAAGAATCTTCTAATGATATATTTCTATTTTGCAAAAGATCGATTTCCTTTAAAAGAACATTGTTTTTATCTTCTAGTTGCTCATTTTCTTTTTGAAGGAAATCTTTTTGAGAAACAAGCTCTTCTAAGGTGTCTTCAAAACATTTGGCTTGTTTTACCAAACGATTGTTTTCTTCTTTTAATTTGGAATTTTCTTCCTTGTACTTTTTTGACATAGCTAAAACGACTGTATGGAGTTTCAATAATTTTTCATGGTCTAACAAAAGATCTTTAAATAATGAATCTACACATACCGATTGTGTTCTGACTTTAGCCATGAGACATTTGCTTCCTTGCTCTCTGGATTCGGCTTTGTTGCTCTTCCACTTTCTAATCCCTTGACTAGACTTCTTTATTGCCATTTGTTCTAAGATGTTGTTATGATCTCTAGAACACCAGGCTCTGATACCAAATGAAAAGTCGGGTGTGTACGCGACTTGTGCAGGATCTATAATATGGCTATGCGGAATGTATGTGATAACTAAAGCTATTCAATAGTTTCATAGGTAAAAATCCACAAACAAGAAATATATCACTAATAGCTATAAATGCAGTAAAGTAAAGTAAAGTAGAGTAACGACACCAGGATTTTTATACTGGTTCGGACCTCCCGTCCTACGTCCAGTCCTGAAGCTCCTCTTCGGCTTTTCACTAAACAACACCCTCGCTTCACCCGAAGGAACAGGTTCACAACTACTTGATTTACGGGCTACAAGTTTACCCACTTGATTTCACGGGCCACAAGCTTACCCACTTGATTTCACGGGCTACAAGCTTACCCACAAGACGATTACAAGAGTTTGACTTCTGATTGTGTTCTTCTTTCAACACTGATTTGTCAATGATTGAGTACACCCTTCCTATAATCTTATCCTCAAATATATATATTGATGTTTGCAAAGATTTGGAAGTGGATTATCGAGTTGAATCACAAGTATGTTAAATATGCTTGGAGATTCAAACGATAATTGAATGCTTTTGAGTGCTTTTAGAATGCTAAGAATAATACAATATAGACAAGAGAATGGAGAGAAATTTCGGTAATTTGAATGATTGCAAACTCATGTATTTATAGAAATCGAGAGGTTGCAATTGTTGACGAAAAGTTGCATCTAAAATAAGTGATTATTCATGAAGAGAAATGGATGCAACTCTTAAAGGAAGGAGATGACTTTTCATGAAAATTCAAAAAGCTGTTGACCTATAGAATTTTGTAGGTCGCCATGTTTTTAGCCGTTGGAGTTCAAAAACCTGTTGACCTATAAAATTTTGTAGGTCGACCTATTTTTGACCGTTACATTTTAAAATCCTGTTGACCTATAAAAAATTGTAGGTCGACATGTTTTTGACCATATGCATAAAAAATGTTTTCATAAGTGATATTTTTAAGCAATTAGAAGTATGATCATTTGAGGATAGATTTTAACATTATATAACTCTAAAATAATCAACTTCTAACCTATGAAGTCATCTCGTCTTCTTTTTGTCGATGTAGAAGCTTCTTCTTGTCATAAATCAAAATAACCATCGAAGCTTTGACTCAACATTCTCCCCCTTTTTGATTGATGACAACATGGCCTAATAAAGGTATTGTTCCTTGTATATTGCTCCCCTGTATATATGCTCCCCCTGAATTATATATAATATATATATAATCTTAGCTCCATGTCATGATTTCCATTGATCTTCACTATGATCTTTATTGATTTCCACTTTGATAAATGTGAATTCAGCTCGTCAATGATCTCTATTTCTATGTTGTCATTAATCAAAATCTTGTGTATCAACACAAAGCTTTCCGAATATAGCTCCAGTCGTAATCCAAGATCCTGGGAAAAGAAATATCTACAAATACCAAAATTACTAGCTTTCCATGTGGAAAATATGGACACACAGAGATTAGGTTACAACAATAAACTCCAGGTCAGTCATGGGATTAGTGTGAGAACTAAAACAGTTATTTAAAACTTTACTTTAGAAATAAAGTAAATCAAGGGACCACGCCGTATAACACGGAACATGTTTTCTCCTAAGAATACCAGTGTATATAACAGTTTATAAATTGTGCAACTGTAACTACCTGCATTCTACGCATCGAATGATTGTAGAATATTTATTTCTTTCACATATGAAGTCGTATGGTCATGTAACTTTGGGAGACGACTATTGGGGTCATTTCCCATGTTCATGATTTTTATCGATTTTTAAATGATTGTTTTGCCCCTAGTTGGTACTGTTTTGGCCATAACATTTGATTGGAAAGGAATTTTGACCTGGAACCACTTCCATTGGCTCCGAATGATGGTTTAACTTTCCGTAGAGTGGTCACTTGTGAAAAACGGACATACCGTTTGGGAGATATGGCTGAAACAAGTTTCAGATGGTGAAAACAGCTTAATTGGGCTTAACCGGGTAATTAGCAGCTAGGCCCAAAGGGGATTTCGGGATTGGAGATGTATAGGGGCTGATTAGGGTTAGAAAACATTTCTTTCACCCGCCTCATTCATTCTTGGAACCCTAGCAATGGCCTCCAACACCCAAATCACCTTCTAATCAAGTTTTGGCCTAATCTACATCAAATCAAAGAAGATCTTCACCAATTCAGTATTAGAGCAGCTGTTAGACACCAGTATTAGCCCAAATCAGCGAGTCTTCAGTTCTGAAAATTTTTATTCGTGGCCAAGGTGAGTGATTAGCATTGTTTTGATGCTAATTACAGTTAATTAAGGGTAATTAGTGAAGATTAGCAAATTGATATACTAATAAATTCTGGAAAAATATTTATAAATTCTTAAATAATGTTTTAGACCTCTGTTAGAAATTGGGTTTTATTTGGTTAAGTTTTGCTAATCATGTCATTAGTTTTACTTAAACATGCTTAATGGAAAATATGGGGTTTTGGCTATATTTGATCCGTTCTACATGTTATGGTTGATATATTAGTGTTTATGGTCACTTCTATTTGTTGCTATGACTGTATGACATGTTTTGTGATTGATTAGTAAAGTTAGATTGGTCGAAAACGTCGTCGAATGGCGTAAACAAGTTGTTGGAAAAAGTTGCAGAAAGTTGTGCAGGGTTTCAGATCAGATCAGGTATGGGCTCGGATCGGATAGGAGAGCTGGGCAAGGAATCCGAAACGAACTGAAGTCTGGCACAAAGGAAGTTTGGCAGGAAGGAAGGCCATTGCTTAGAGTTGGAGTTGGACAGAGGATCAGATCGGAGCTATGGAGCGGATCGGATCGGAGCTAGGGAGCGGATCGGAGCAGGCAAGCGAGCGGGATCGGATCGGGCGAATGGAGAAGGACGGGATCAGATTGGGAAACCTAGAAGGGAGTAACCACCGAACCGAACAGAGGATGGGCACTGTACTTCTGAACTGAACCGAGGAGGGATGGAGCACTGATCCAGGCCTGGACTAGGACCACCGAACCGAACCGAGCTGGAAGGTTACACCGAACCGAACCGAGCTAGACGAGGAACACCGAACCGAACCGTACGTGTGCTATTACTACTACGCGACGACTTTTCTGAAGACGAACTCCAATTCGACCAAAACCCGAGATGCAAAGGAAGTCCAAATGAGGAGCTTTGACTCAGGATCCAGTTGGGAACCAATGAGTGAGCTTCATGATTGGGCTTTGCTGCGGGACGTGTGCTAAGGGGTTGTCGATGTCTGTAACTTTGAATCACTATGTGTAGGGAGTACGTGAGAGGATTCAGGGCCATAATGGCCTAGCTACGACTAAAGAGCTAATAGACCAATGAAGTGGGGGTCATTTATAAAGATTTGGTCATGACTCCATGTGGTAAGCTTGGTAGTAGTAGTAGTTGTACAAGTCGAACTCCGTCACTACTTTGATGGGTCTAGTGATTGATAGTGGTGGACATCTTATTCTTTACGCACTGAGTGAGAGATGTGAGGATGGTTGCTATGCTTGACTTGTTTGCCATCATTATGACATGCACACCCCCACCCCCGTAATCTTTACACCATCTGTTTAGTGGCACCTTAGAGTATTGTACGGTATGTAGTGCTAACTCTTTGGTTGCAGGTCCAGGTTCAGGTATGGTTTAGTGTACCTGTTATTGTTTTGTTTAGCTGCTTATCGCTCATACCAGACTTTTTGTCTGACCCAGAGTTTTATGTCTTTTCTTGTTACTCTGGGTGCTCTCACGAGCAGACTAGAGACAGGTTAGCTGGGTATGCACCGGTAGCTGATCCGGAGATGAGCAGGAGGCTTCCACGAATGATATATATATATAGTATTCTTCCTGTGTTGTTGAAGATCATTGCTTGGGCATTAGTAGTGCATCTTCTACTTCATCTTTCATTTGTTGAGAGACAGTAAATCTGGAAAGTTGTAATAAGCTGTATTTGGATTTCCGCTGCTATGTTGGTTTATTTTTCAGCTTATGCACTGTCTCGCCTGTTTTATGTTAAGATTATGTTATTATTATATTTTGTTCCATGCGCTGTGAGACATTCTACAGTTTCCATGTTATTTCATTCTCTTCTTTCCTTTCTTTGGCGACCGTTTCGTGCTAGTCGGGCATGTGTACAGCGCACCTTCGGAGGAAATGCAGGCTAGTGCGGGGCGGGTCGTCACATTTGGTATCAGAGCTCTTGGTTGCGTAGTTAACCTAGGGAAGTCAACGGGGAGAGATAGTATACGTATATGAGAGCGCGTATTTGTGATTATTTTGGTTTTCGAAGCTATATATATTATATTGTTAGTATAACTACGGATAAAGTCGTACTGCACTAGCACCACTATGGAGTTGGTTAATCATTTTCTGTGTGCAGATTAAGCGATGAGCCGATACGCAAGGGGTATCGGTAGAGGAGCCAATAATGGGAATGCTGCTGACATGAGGACGATGTTTACTGACCTCATGAGAGAGATGCTTAGGGATGTGTAGAGGGCAGCTCCCAATGGTGGTAGTGGTGGTAGTCCAATAGTGCAGGCGCCTAGGATCGATTTCGCCAAGCTGAATAAGGACTATACTAGTCTTAGTGGGAAGCCGTTCCACAGAACGGAGTTAGCTACAGACGTTCAGGATTGGCTGGACAGCTGCGAGCGCATCTTCGGAGACTTGGGTATAGAGGATGCGATGAAGAGAAGGCTAGCATCCCGTCAGCTGCAGGGACGGGCAATGAATTGGTGGAATGTTATAAAGGCAGCTACTCCCGAGGATTAGATTACTTGGGAGCAGTTTAAGGTTCGCTTTAGCGAAAAGTTCATTCCAGCTGCTCAAAAGTCAGTGTTGTTTAAGAAATTCTTGGAGCTCAAGCAGAATGGCAGAGCTGTCTCGGAGTATATTGCTGAATTCGACACTCTGTCGAAGTATGGGTTATCCCTCATTGATACTCCCGAGAAGAAGAATGAGAAGTTCATAACAGGCTTGGATCAGTACTTCGGGGAAAGGTTTATTAACCATATCGATGAGACATTTGAATCGATTGTGGGGAAAGCATTAAGGTCAGAGAGTCTTTACCCTAAGCCGAAGACTGAGGCCGCATCTGCAGAGGAACCGAAACCGCAAGCAAGCGGTGGAGGTAAGAATGGTTCTCAAAATAAGAGAAAGCAGAGTCAGACTAAGGATGGCCAGAAGGAAAAGAAAAAGTAAGATGTTGAGTGCTTCAGCTATGGTAAGAAGGGCCATTATGCTAGTAATTGTCGGGCCAAGCCAGCTGATAGGAAGTGCTTCAACTGTGGCCAAGTGGGACATCATAAGGACAAGTGTCCGCAACCCACTAAAGAAAAGCAAATGGTGAAAGCATATGCCCTTAATGCTATTCCTTCTTCGTCGAATGCCCCAACTGCGGCGGAAAAGGGAAAGAATGTCGTTATTCAAGGTATGCTTTCCGTTTATGATGTTCCTGTTAGAGTTTTGTTTGATACCGGGGCTTCCAGTTCTTTCATATCTAGTGACCTGGTAGATAGGTTGGGACTGGAGCCCGAGATTGTCGATAGGCCTTTAGTAGTGACGAACCCGATTGGTGGTTCGACTAACCTTAGCATGATTTGCGTAGTGTGGTCTTATCGAGTAATGGATGCATGTTTGTTTGTGATTGCTTTGTTTTGGTCTTTACTGGGTTTGGCATTATTTTGGGAGTAGATTGGCCCCAAAGATACGGGGTGGTGGTAGACTGTGAGGGCTTTTTGGTGACAGCTAGAGCGAACGATGGGCGGAGTGTAGTGTTTGGTGGTCTACCCAGTGAGGGGGTAATGGCTAGTTTTCTAAATTCCCTCGACATCCCGCATAGTGAGTTGTCAGGTTTGCCCGTGGTTGGCCAGTATCCAGACGTTTTCGAAGAAGTGACCGGGCTTCCACCACACCGAGAGATTGAGTTTCGTATTGATATAGTGAAAGATGCCAGACCTATAGTGATGCCACTTCGTTCTATGGCACCAAGGGAGCAGCGAGAGATCGAGGTGCAAGTCAGCGATCTTTTGAAGAAGGGATTTATCAGAAGAAGTGTTAATGAATGGGGAGCACCTGTTGTGTTTGCTACCAAGGCGGATGGTTCCCTTCGTTTGTGTGTAGACTACCGCGAGTTGAATAAACTGACGAGGAAGAATAAGTATCCTCTACCGTGGATAGATGATTTGTTTGATTAGTTGAGTGGCACGAGAGTATTCTCCTAGTTGGATCTCGCGACAGGATTTCATCAGCTTAAAGTGGAAGTTGAGAGTATAGCTAAAATGGCATTCCGGACACTGTCTCGATTTTATGAGTGGTTGGTCATGCCATTCGGGCTGACCAACGCCCCAGCATATTTTGTGGATCTTATGTATAGGGTATTCAGAGATCAGTTGAATAAGTTTGTCCTTGTGTTCGTGGATGATATTTTGGTCTACTCGAGGACAAAGGAAGAACACAAGGAACATTTGGGGATAGTGATGGAGGTGTTGAGAAAACACCAATTAAAAGCGAAGTTTTCTAAGTGTCACTTCTGGAGAAGGGAAGTGAGATTCTTGGGCCATGTTGTTTTAGAGAATGGTATTGCCGTGGATCCTGCGAAGGTGGCTGCGGTACAAGATTGGTCTACGCCCAAGAATGCAATGGACATAAGAAGTTTCTTGGGATTAGATGGATATTATCGTAAGTTTATCCAAGGCTTCTCCAAGATAGCAGCACCGTTGACTCAGTTGACCAAGAAGAATCAAGCTTTTGTCTGGGACGAAAGGTGTGAGAATGCATTCAAGAGTCTAAAGGACAAGTTGACATGCACACCAGTGTTAGTCATTCCTAAGGGGAATGAAGAGATGACGGTATACACGGATGTCTGTGGTACCGGACTAGGTGCTGTATTGATGCAAGGCGTTAGGGTTGTAGCTTATGCAAGTCATCAATTGAAACCACATGAGAGATGATACCCTACCCATGATTTGGAATTGGCAGCGATCGTGTTCGCGTTGAAGATGTGGAGACATTATCTCTTGGGAGAAAGATCCGAGTTGTTTATCGATCATAAATCATTAAAGTATCTCTTCTCTCAAAAGGATCTAAATCTCTGACAGCAAAGATGGTTAGAATTCTTAGCTTCCTATGATTTCGACATCGCATATACCCAGGAAAGGGCAATGCGGTGGCTGATGTGTTGAGTAGAAGACATGCCAGTTTAGGGGCTATGTTTCTAGAATGGAAGCAACTGGAGTACATCGCTGGGTATGATTTCAGACCAAAGTGTGAATTGGATCCAGAAATGTTAGCAAGTTTGACGATTAAACCCACTTTGATTGAGCGGATTGGTTCTAGTCAGAGGAGCGATCCTAACTTATTGGAAGTCATCTCCAAGTTAGAGATGGGTATCGACAAGGAGATGAACAAGTATGGGCTTGATCGAGATGGATGGCTTAGAAAGAATGGAAGACTAGTTGTACCTAATGTCAATGGATTGAGAGATGAAGTGCTTAGAGAATGCCATCACTCAAAACTGACTATACACTCCGGTGGTAACAAGATGTATCGAGATATGAAGCAGACCTACTACTGGGAAGGGATAAAAAGAGACATTGGGAAGTTTATATCCAAATGCATGAATTGCCAGCTAGTTAAAGCTGAGCAAAAGAAACCTAGTGGTTTGTACAACCATTAGAAATTCCAGAATGGAAATCGGAACAAGTGTCAATGGATTTCATTGATGGGTTACCAAGGACTAGATCGGGTCATGATAGCATTTAGGTGATTGTGGACCGATTGACCAAAAGGGCAAGGTTTATACTTGTCAAGTCAAACAGGATGGCAGCTAAGTTAGCGGAACTATATATAAAGTGTGTAGTGATATTTCATGGAATACCCAAGGGCATTGTGAGTGACCGAGATCCATTGTTCACTAGTGGATTTTGGAAGAGCTTACAAGAGGCGTTAGGATCAGAATTACATCTCAGTACCGCGTATCATCCTCAAACCGATGGTCAAACAGAGAGGGTGAATCGTATATTGGAAGACCTCTTGAGGGCTTGTGTACCGGATTTTGGTGGATCATGGGATGACCATTTGCATCTAGTAGAGTTTGCATATAATAATAGCTACCAATCCAATATCGGTATGGCTCCGTTTGAAGCCTTGTACGGAAGACCGTGCAGCTCACCGTCATGTTGGGTAGAAACTGGCGAGAAGTTTGTGCTTGGACCCGATGTGATGAGAGAAACTTCAGCTAAGATTAAGATTATCCAACAGCGAATGAAAGCTGCCCAAGATAGGCAGAAGAGTTATGCTGATAAGAGGAGAAGAGAATTAAAGTTCTCCATTGGTGACTTGGTGTTTGTCAAGATTTCTCCGTTGAAGAGCATGATACGATTTGGCAGGAGAGGCAAGTTAGCACCAAGATTTGTTGGTCCTTTCCGAGTTCTTGAGCAAATTGGGAATTTGGCGTATAAAGTTGAATTACCAGACAAGATGGAAGGAGTTCACAACGTATTTCATGTTTCCCAGTTAAGGAAATTCATGCACGACCCAGATGTGACTATTTCACCTGATCAGTTGGATGATATCGAAGTTGAACCCGAGGCGGTTGGGAACCTCAAGCCTATGCGTATTGTTGGGAACGATACGAAGCAACTTCGAAGGAAAGCGGTGAATCTAGTCAAAGTCCAGTGGGACGAGAATGAGAATGACTGTACTTAGGAGACAGAGGAGAGCATTAGGATGACGCAACCAGAACTCTTCGCCTGGTAAGATTTCAATTTCGATTTAGTCTTTCCGCATGCTAGGATAGGATTGCTTTGTTTGTTTTGCATGGTTGATTGTTGTTTATGGCTGGTAGGCATGCGGGATCCTTTGTATGTTTTGGAATTAAGGAATTTCGGGGATGAAATTTCTTAAGGGGGGAGAGTATAACGACCCACATTCTACGCATCGAATGATCGTAGAATATTTATTTCTTTCACATATGAAGTCGTATGGTCATGTAACTTTGGGAGACGACTATTGGGGTCATTTCCCATGTTCATGATTTTTGCCGATTTCTAAATGACTGTTTTGCCCCTAGTTGGTACTGTTTTGGCCATAACTTTTGATTAGAAAGGAATTTTGACCTAAAACCACTTCCGATGGCTCTGGATGATGGTTTACCTTTCCGTAGAGTGGTCACATGTGAAAAACGGACATACCGTTTGGGAGATTTGGCTGAAACGAGTTTCAGATGGTGAAAAACAGCTTAATTGGGCTTAACCGGGTAATTAGCAGCTAGGCCCAAAGGGCATTTCGGGATTAGAGATGTATAGGGGCTGATTAGGGTTAGAAAACATTTCTTTCAGCCGCCACTTTCATTCTTGGAACCCTAGCAATGGCCTCCAACACCCAAATCACCTTCTAATCAATTTCTAATCAAGTTTTGGCCTAATCTACATCAAATCAAAGAAGATCTTCACCAAATCAGTATTAGAGCTGCTGTTAGACACCAGTATTCACCCAAATCAGCGAGGCTTCAGTTCTGAAAATTTTATTCGTGGCCAAGGTGAGTGATTATCATTGTTTTGACACTAATTACAGTTAATTAAGGGTAATTAGTGAAGATTAGCAAATTCATACACTAATAAATTCTGGAAAAATATTTAAAAATTCTTAAATAATGTTTTAGACCTCGGTTAGAAATTGGGTTTGATTTGGTTAAGTTTTGCTAATCATGTCATTAGTTTTACTTAAACATGCTTAAGGGAAAATATGGGGTTTTGGCTGTATTTGATCCGTTCTACATGTTATGGTTGATGTTTTAGTGTTTATGGTCACTTCTATTTGTGTCTATGACTGTATGACATGTTTTTTGATTGATTAGTATAGTTAGATTGGTCGAAAACGTCGTCGAATGGCGTAAACAAGTTGCTGGAAAAAGTTGCAGAAAGTTGTGCAGGGTTTCAGATCGGATCGGGTATGGGCTCGGATCGGATCGGGTATGGGCTCGGATCGGATAGGTGAGCTGGGCAAGGAATCCGAACCGAACTGAAGTCTGGCACAAAGGAAGTTTGGCAGGAAGGAAGGCCATTGCTTAGAGTTGGAGTTGGACAGAGGATCGGATCGGAGCTAGGGAGCGGATCGGATCGGAGCAGGCAAGCGAGTGGGATCGGATTGGGCGAATGGAGAAGGACGGGATAAGATCGGGAAACCTAGAAGGGAGTAACCACTGAACCGAAGAGAGGATGGGCACTATACTTCCGAACCGAACCGAGGAGGGATGAAGCACTGATCCAGGCATGGACTAGGACCACCGAACCGAACCGAGCTGGAAGGTTACACCCAACCGAACCGAGCTAGACGAGGAACACTGAACCGAACCGTACGTGTGCTATTACTACTACGTGATGACATTTCTGAAGACTAACTCCAATTCGACCAAAACCCGAGATGCAAAGGAAGTCCAAATGAGGAGCTTTGACTCAGGATCCAGTTGGGAACCAATGAGTGAGCTTCATGATTGGGCTTTGCTGCGGGACGTGTGCTAAGGGGTTGTCGATGATTGTAACTTTGAATCACTACGTGTAGGGAGTATGTGAGCGGATTCAGGGCCATAGTGGCCTAGGTACGACTAAAGAGCTAATAGACCAATGAAGTGGGGTCATTTGTAAAGATTTGGTCATGACTCTATGTGGTAAGCTTGGTAGTAGCAGTAGTTGTACAAGTCGAACTCCATCACTACTTCGATGGGTCTAGTGATTGATAGTGGTGGACATCGTATGCTTTGCGCACTGAGTGAGAGATGTGAGAATGGTTGCTATGCTTGACTTGTTTGCCATCATTATGACATGCACACCCCCACCCCCGTTATCTTTACACCATCTGTTCATTGGCACCTTAGAGTATTGTACGGTATGTAGTGCTAACTCTTTGGTTGCAGGTCCAGGTTCAGGTATGGTTTAGTGTACCTGTTATTGTTTTGTTTAGCTGCTTATCGCTCATACCAGACTTTTTGTCTGACCCAGAGTTTTATGTCTTTTCTTGTTACTCTGGGTGCTCTCACGAGCAGACTAGAGACAGGTTAGCTGGGTATGCACGGGTAGCTGATCCGGAGATGAGCAGGAGGCTTCCACGAATGATATATATATATAATAGTATTCTCCATGTGTTGTTGAACATCATTGCTTGGGCATTAGTAGTGCATCTTCTACTTCATCTTTCATTTGTTGAGAGACAGTAAATCTGGAAAGTTGTAATAAGCTGTATTTGGATTTCCGCTGCGATGTTGGTTTAATTTTCAGCTTATGCACTTTCTCGCCTGTTTTATGTTAAGATTATGTTATTATTATATTTTGTTCCATGCGCTGTGAGACATTCTACTGTTTCCATGTTATTTCATTCTCTTCTTTCCTTTCTTTGGCGACCGTTCCGTGCTAGTCGGGCATGTGTACAGCGCACCTTCGGAGGAAATGCAGGTGAGTGCGGGGCGGGTCGTCACAGCAATGCTTTTTGAAAAATGAAGCTATTATAAGACTCGGGTCCCATCAAATAATGCAACGTCAGCCGGAGGATAGAGTTTTCCCTTATAATAGCCAAACATGCTTGATACATTTTAAAATAAATAATTTTGATATTACTACAAGTGTATAGTGTATCGAACAACTTTAAATATAAATGTATCAATCATAGATGGCATAGTACCCCATCCTACTATGTTGCCATATAGGTTTACAATCAAAATCAAAATGTTGTATTGGAAATTGGATTCCATCATGAGTCGAGGCAAGGGATCATCTCCTCGCTGGCTTCGAGACACTCTAGCAAATGCCTCAGGGAACACACTCTCGTGAACCCCGTAATGCTTCAGGGCCGGTCCACACTTACGTTAGTGGATTGGTTTTTCCTAAACACATGTTTCCCGGTCCTATCCATCGGACCTGTAGTGACCGATATATCCGAGGCGCCTCGCTATCCATCATCCACATAGATAAAAATATAAATGTCTAGACTCCATACCATGACACCACCCATAGCTAGAAAGAAACGTCGTGCACTCCCTACAGTCATGACCCTGTTTTTGACTCATACCGAGATGTGAGGCTCGCGAATTAAGGCTATACACAAAACTATATTATTTAAAGCCATGCTTTAATCATCAACCACAAGACTCTACTTTTCAACAAAAGTCTTGATCATTTGCATCTCAGCATGCCACACTGACAATTCACGCCATGCAACTGATGTCTATCAATATATAACCTCTATGCTCGTTCGTTTTAGAGAAGGGTTTTAAGCAAGAGAATAAATTCTCTGCAACCAAATAGATATATAATTAATAGAAATCAGTTAACACAAAATAAAATCCAATGTCAGACACATCCATTTACAAGTCCGTTCTGGGTCTGAACGAAACCGGAGGCACCTTATTCCTCGTCCTAATGTCTAATACAAGAGAGTGGTCCTCGCATATCCGGTCGATCTCGAAGTACGTATGGACGATCACCACTTATTACCTTGTCTTGGGTGTACAACCCAATCAAGACATCAGTAATAATCCAAACGATGTGAAGAACTCCGGTCTTAAACCATCGTCTTTATCGTCGACTTATCGTCGAATCAATTATTCAGAATGGGTATAAACTCCAGCCTTTCCGAATAATTCACGTATCTTATAATCAAGTGCTATAAAAACACAACATATGCCTCATTCCAATCCAGAATATTCTTTTATTTAAATATTCTTTTCACAATTTAAACCAAATTAAGGTTTTCCAAACTAGTCTGGATTAGCGCACCTTACCGAAGTAATCATTTGTTTTATTTCCCAATCCCAACCTATTCATCCCATGGAGGAAAACAGGTAATACTCCATATCTAACACCATAATGTTATCGATAAAAATTAATTACCATTTCACGTTCAAATCTAATTAAAGATTTAACTATCGCTTGGAGCAAAAATGGTGGTACTCCATTCTCGATCATTTCCCACTTTTGATAATTTAAATTGTCACATTCACATTTCAATCTAATTAAAGGTTCATTAAAACTTCACTTAGTCTTAATCTTCCAACAACTATTATTTAACTTTGGAAACACAAACATGCCACATCGACAATCTACATCGTACCATTTATTTATGCCGATATAATCTCTAAGCTCATACGTCTCAGAGAAGGGTGTTAAGAAAGAGAATAAATGCTCCACCACTAAACAGATATATATTTAGAAGAGATCAACAATACGGTTCGAAATACAATGTTAGATATGTAATCCTGCCTTTAACTGGGTTAAAGAACAAATGTCATTTAAAACACAGTTCATGATAAACCCAAAATCACATTCCATTAACCATGAAATCTTCACAGGAAACAGATCAATATATAATCGTGATCAATTTTCGTACCTGATTAATAATATAAATGGGATAATGTAACTATCCGGAAAATCAGAATCAAATTAAAATTTTTATTTTGGCAATTTTAATGAAATTTGAATATTTAAAATGAACTATTTTAAATAATAACGACTAGAAATTTATTTTAAATAGAATTAGAATGTATATATTTATTTAAAATCGAAGTTAGAATATAAATATTTATTTTAAATATAAAAGGAATTATAAAATGGCGCGGATTTTAGTGAAACCCAAAATACTTGAATCTGTTTGAAAATATCTTTCCAACGAATCTGAAAAATCTAGATTTCATAGCGGGAATAAAAAGTTATACCCAGTTGAAGATTCAGAATAGTCGCTATGGAAATATAGCCCTTAAAAATAGCGATTTTGCAAACGAATTCCGTTTTCGACGAGACCACTTTTGTTGGATCCGGAATGTCAAGTCATTGCTATATTCCAAAATTCATAATTTTTGGAATCAATATGTGAGCGCGGAAAAAGAAGACATGTTTGGCAATTTCAGATTGAGTTTAATCGACTGGAAAATGACCATTTTCAAATGGTCTCCAAATTCGATGAAATTAGTTTTGTTATTCTAGAAATTTTGGAGTCAGTATGTGTCCCCTTTAAATTAAAATGTATGTTTAAATTCAATATATACTGATTTATATTTTATTTTAAATGAAAACTGATCGAAACGACCAAACTAGCTTATGAGACATATCCCATTATGTTCGAAATGGGGGTTTTTAGCTAGGGACGTCAATCGTTGGGTCTTGTTTGGAGATCGAATTTAAAAGTTACTTTTTGGGGAAAAAAGAATATTAAATAGGGATATATAACCCTAGGAACTAAGTTAACCCCCCATTTATTTATCATCCGTCGATTACAGTGAAAATAAAAAAAAGAAAAAACAAATTGTGGAAAACCGCGATTCTACCCTACACCGTCGCCGGAGGCCGCGCCACCATCGCCGCTGCAGCCCCAGGCGACCGCCACCTCCTTCCAACCCTCCACCCAGGCCACCGCGACCTCGAAACCGCCAGCGCCCCCTTTTAAAACCTCAAAGCCCGACGCCCTGGTCCCACGCGACTGTCGCCACCACCCGACTTCGGCGTCGCTTCCCTCCCCTTCCAACGATCAGAAAACTCCCCCTCTGCGTGCGTTCAAATGGCGACAACCCACCCAAGTTCCAGATCTGCGCGAACACCAGTCGAACCCCGTGCCGCCTTCTCCTCCTCGCGTTGATGGACTCCAGGCCATCCGCTCCCTTATGTGAGTTTTCCGATTTAAAAGCTTTGATTTTTAAATAAGAAAAGTGTAATAACCCGGAAATCCGAGCCAATTTAAAATTTTTATTTTGGAAATATTGATGAATTTTGAATATTTAAAATATATTATTTTAAATAATAACGACGAGAAATTTATTTTGAATAGAATTCGAACGTATATATTTATTCGAATCGTCGTTAGAATATAATTATTTATTTATAATTATAAAAGGAATTGAAAATGGTGTGGTAGTTCGATAATTCGATTTCAAACTTCAAATGAATGTACCGATTTCAAAATAAACCGGATTTTAGTGAAACCAAAAATATTTGAATCTAATTAAGAATATCTTTCCAATGAATCCGAAAAATTGAGATTTCATAGGGGGGATCAAAAGATATGCCCAGTTGAAAATTCAGAATAGTCGCTATGGAATTCTGGTCCTTAAAAATAGAAATTTTGCAAACGACCTCGGATTTCGACAAAACCACTTTTGTTGGATCCGTGATGTCAAGTTATTGCTAGATTCCAATTTTAAATATTTTTCGAATCAATATGTGAGTGTGGCAAAGGAAAACACATTTGACCAGTTTTAGTTGATTTTAATCGACTGGAAAATGGTCATTTTTCAAACGGTCTCAGAATTCGATGAAATTAGTTTTGTTAGGACCGTATCGTCGATACAAAGCTAGAAAATATTTTTCGGGAATTTTTAAAGTCCGCATGTGGCCCCGGTAAATTGAAATGCGCATTCAAATTCAATATACTGATTTATATTTTAATTTTAGCGGAAACTGATCGTAACAGCCAAATTGGGTTACGATACATATCCCATTGTGTTCGGAATGGGGGTAATTAGCCAGGGGCGACAGTCGTTGGGTCTCGTTTGGTGTTTGAATTAAAAATCAACATTTTAGAGATTATTTAATTATTAAATTAATATAATTTTTATAAACAGGAAAATTGGCACAAGGAAAAACTTAGACAAAAGTTTAGTGAGAAGGACAAGAAGTTTGAATTTTAGCCACAAGGACACTTTGTAGTGTATGATAGTGGACCCCTGAATTCCACTTTATACTAAAAAGTGTCCTTGTGGCTAAAATCAAAACTTCTTGTCCCTGAAACTAAATTTTTCTCTAAGTTTTTCCTTTTCCCTAAAAACCTCTTTTATAAACCCCCCCTCTCTTTCTTTATTCTTCTTCGGATCTGAACGAAAATAGAAATAGAAAAAAAAACCTCGATTAGGGCAGCGCCTTGTCCACGCCTTCCTCGTGGCCGCCACCGCAGCCAGGGAACCCCCCACCTCTGGCGAAACCCCCTCCCCCCTTGACCATCCTCCACTCTGTTACTTCCTCCTCCATCGCGATGGAATCCCCCTAGGCCTCGCGAGCTTCGTTGACGCGATGGCCACCGAACCTCCCGCCACCCGCCACCAGATCGATGCCACCACCTGCGCGGGGACTCCAGACCCCCTGACCTCCGGCGAGCGCACAAAACCCTCCTTCTCTCCTCCGATAACACGGTGAGCTTCCTGATTTTGTTTTTGATTTTATTTTTACTTGTATGAGGCTATGATCTTTGTTCATATAAAAATATAATTTTTATAATATAGAAAGGATAAAAATATATTTTTTATAATATAGAAAGGATAAAAATACAATTTTTATAATATAGAAATGTTAAAAATATAATTTTCAAAAACGAAGTAAAGATAAAAATTTGATTTTTATATATATGAGGTGAAAGTAAAAATTCGATTTTTATATATTGAATAGCAAAGTAAAAATTCGATTTTTATATATTGAATAGCAAAGTAAAAATTCGATTTTTATATATTGAATAGCAAAGTAAAAATTTGATTTTTTCATATTGAATAGAAAAGTAAAAATTCAATTTTTATATATTGAATAGCAAAGTAAAAATTAGATTTTTATATATTGAATAGCAAAGTAAAAATTCGATTTTTATATATTGAGTAGCAAAGTAAAAATTTGATTTTTATATATTGAATAGCAAAGTAAAAATTCGATTTTTATATATTGAATAGCAAAGTAAAAATTCGATTTTTATATATTGAATAGGAAAGTAAAAATTCGATTTTTATATACTGAATAGCGAAGTAAAAATGTGATTTTTATATATGTAGAGAATACGAGCAACGAAAGTGACAAAAGGCGAGAACGACGAAGATTTCCACATATGAAGAGTCGTGGTATTGGATTAGCTAGTCGGTGAGAACTTCTCACTTTAAAATTTCTTTTTCTAGCTAAAATATATACTAGGATGCAGACGGTATTTAGTAGCACCCGACACCCGTCGTCCACAGACCATGGACGGCTTGTATGCTTGTTTGTTTGATCTTGATGTGTAGTTGATTGTATGATGTGATGTGAAATGAAATAAAATAAAATACTTATATAGTTATAAATATTTTATAGTTAAAAATAGAATTTTTAATGTATATACGAAATGAAATAAATTAATATAAAAAAATCGAACGATTTGTTTATATACACACATTTGACTGATATTGATTGGGACGATAAATTTTACACATCGCCCAATTGCACAAATAAAATCTGTGTTTGATTGTTTGAAACTCCACATGGGTATTGGGATGGTATATGACATACACTAATCCCAAAAATTAGCTGTATGTCGATCGATTGATTGACAGACTGTTATAAGCGTTAAATATTTATATTTGATGCTTATGCGGTGTAGAACGCACTTTGGATGATGGTTGATGATTTATCGTTGCTGTTATATACGTGTGGTAGAAAATCCATATAATTAACATTATATGGTAATTGATTGGGCCTCATTCCAGTTTTGAAATAGAATATTTGAATAGAAATATTTGAAAAAGAAAGATTTGAAATAGAATATTTGAAAATAGAAATATATGAAGCCATGTTGATTAGATTGACGCCATTTTGACGTAAACGATATTTATATCGATTTTATTCATTTTACAATGGATATCGAAAGTGATTTCAAAATTTGATATTTTGAAAGAATTGAAATTCGAATTGAAATTGAATAGAAATGAAATCGAATTGAAATTGAGTAGAAATGAATTCGAATTGAAATTGAATAGAAATGAATTCGAATTGAAATTGAATTAAAAATCGATTTGAATTAAAATCAATTTGAAATGAATTTATAAGGAAAAAAATTAATTTTTGATTTGAATTTGAAATGGAGTTGAAATCGTTTCGAAAACGAATTTAAAACGATTAATAAAGTTCGTTTTAAAAGGAAATCGATGAAATATATATAATATATATATTATATATATAATGGCTTGAATAGAACGCGCCGCGCAGCGGTAGTTTGCGAATTTCGACCATTGACTTCGAATGGATATTGCGGGAGATCCGACTGTCGAATTCTCCTAAAACCGGAACCTTTGGGTTTGTTTCGAAAATAGCTTTCTAACGAATGTAAGAGATTAGAAATCTAATGGTTAGATTTCGAATTATGTCTAAATCAAATTTGGAAAAGGTCACTGTAAGTGCAGTTCGATGGCCGTTGATGGAAATCGACTATACGGGCCTTGATAAAATTATAAAAAATAGTAATAATTTGTGTAGAAACATAAGAAATGATTTGTGAAGAATTGGCATGAAAAACCCCATATTTGAAAAGATAAAAATAGATTCTTATCGAAATGAACTAGTTTTGAACTAGAATTATAATTCTATTTATTTTTAAATAAATAAATTGGATTTGAAATGGTTTTGAAAATAACCAGAATTTCCAATAATTGCATTGGAATGGATTTGAATCGAAATTGTCTTCAGAATATTTCGATGTTGGATTTCGTGATTATACAGATATTGTTATGGAAATTTGAAAGATATATATATATATATCGTTATTTGCAATACGATATTTGTTGGTCGTAGAATTTGATATTGAATATAAGCCGGTATATTTTCTATTTAGAGCCTTGTATTTAATATCAAATGTGATTTACATTTGTCGTGAATGGTGTCTTCATTAACACTGTTCTTAAGCCCAGTTGAGAAAAAGATTAAATCTTTTATTTCGATTTAATGAAGTGTGCCAATTAAATAATAGTTAATTGGAATTGAATTGGTATTGATTTTTGGGTTTATCGTGAACAGTGTTTTAAATAACACTTGTTCTTTAACCCGATAATTAATGGAAAGTGATTTTGGGTTGTCGTGAATGGTATCTTCAATAATACTGTTCTTAGACCCAAAGGAGTTAAGAAAATCAGAAACTAACTGGAGGTTAGTTAAGTTGAATGGTTTCTGGGGTATTGATCTGATGTTGGTTTCGGCCTTCGGGGTTAATACTTAGGGAATTGCTCACTAGCTAATTTACGATTAGGGATTGATTGAAATGTGATGTGATTTTGGGGTTATCGTGAACCGTGTTTTAAATGACACTGATTCTTTAACCCAATTGAAGATTAGAACTAAGTTGAGTTTTAATGAATCTTTAATTAGATTGAAAAGATCGAGAATGGAGTATCACCAGTTTTGCTCCAGGCGGTAGTTAAATCTTTAATTAGATTTGAACGTGAAATGGTAATTGAATTTACCTATAACACCGTGGTGTTAGATATGAAGTATGACCAGTTTTACTTCATGGGATGAATAGGTTGGGGTCGGGAAATTAAAAACAAATGATTACTTTGGTAAGGTTCGTTAATCCCGACTAATTTGAATTGATATTCAAAAGTAGATTAAAGAATAAATTTAAAGGATTTATCTTTGATAAAATTAATGGGAACCTTTCCCTAAGAATGTGAAATTTAGAAACTAACCGTCGGTTAGCTAAGCAGAATGGTTTTCTGGATATTGATCTGATGTTGGTTTTGGCCTTCGGGGTTAATATTTGGGGAATTATTCTCTTGTTAATTTACGGTTAGTGACTGATGAATTGGAATGAGGCGTATGTTGTGTTTGTGTAACACTTGTTTATTATATACGCTAGTTATTCAGAAAGACCGGATTTATCCCATTCTGAATAACTGATTCGACGATGAGTCGAAGATGAAGACGGTGGTTGAAGACCGGAGGTCTTCACGTCGTTTGGATAATTACTGATGATCTTGATTGGGCCATACACCCAAGAGGAGGGAATCAGTTGGTGGTCGTCCAGACGTACTTGGAGATCGATGGATATGCGGGGTAATAGGTGCCTCCGGTTTCGTTCAGACCCAGAATGGACTTGTAGACGGACTGTGTGTCTGACATTTGATTTCATTCTGTGTGACTGATATCGGTTGCATAGAGTGGTTTGCCTGTGTGGCATGCTAAGATGCAAATGATCAAGGCTTCTGTAGAAAAGCAGAGTCTTGTGGTTGATGATCAAAGCATGACCTGTGTGGCATAGCTTTGTGTAACGTGAATTCGCGAGCCTCACACCCCGGTTGTGAACCAGAAACGGGAGAGGACATCAGGGAGGGCATGCATTTCCTTCTAGTTAGAAGTGGCATTAGCGGTTTTACACTCCCTGACGAGTTTGACTTATGTGGCTGTTGCTGTTACGAGGCGCCTCGGATATACCGGTGAGTATGTGAAGCCGAGGGAGTCATTTGTTGGCTCATTTACACCTCAAAGGGTGGTGAAATGCAGTGTTCAGGCATAATAATCCACATCGGTGGACCGGCCCTGACGATCCAAGGCTTGCCTACGCGCTTGCCTGAGGGGCAGACTAGAGCGTCTCGAATCGGTAGAGGACGATCCCTGGCCTCGGTTCATGGATGGAAATCCAATTTCCAAATACGTGACTTTGCGGTTTTGATTGTAGAGCCTAGTATGGCGACATGATATATGGTACCCATGCCGTCTATGATTGATAAATATGATTGAAATTGTTTTGACACTATACACTTATAGTAATATCAAAATAATCTGTTTTTAAACGTATCAAGCATCCATTGGCTATTATAAGGTAAAACCCTATCCCCCGGCTTGCGTTGCATTGTGTGATAGGACCTGGGTCTTATAATAGCTTCATTTTTCTTTATTTAGCATTGCGCTGTTGTTTTATGCACTGGTGTTCTTGGGAGGAAACCCGTTCCGTGTTATACAGCATGGTCCCTTGATTTACCCAACTTTAAAATAAAGATTAATAACTGTTTTTGTTATCACACCAGTCCCATGACAGACCTGGAGTTTATTGTTTTAACCTAAACTCTGGGTGCCCTTATTTTGACACGGGCAGCTAGTAGTTTTGGTTTTGCAGATTTATATTCACAGGATCCAGATCTACAGCTGGAACGATATCCGGAAAGCTTTGTATCCGTATATCTCCTTCAGTTGTGTTTTGTATTATTTTCTGCTGCTATGTAATGTATTGTAGTCTCTGATATTTTTCTGTTGTATAATATTTATTTATACTCTATATATTCTTGTATTCTGATGGAATTGTTGTAATATACAATGAAATGTTCTTCTGTCTGCGTTCTTTTGTGGATTGTTCTCGAAGTATCCGCTCTTTCCTTACCGGGGAAGTTACGGGTTTTCACAGTTGGTATCAGAGCTTTGGTTTACAAAGCTCAGAGAACAACACACATTAGAAACAAACGAAAGAATTCATCGGAGATTGGATTAGTAATATCCAATAGGAATTACTCGTTAGAGATAGGATCAGCAGTATCCTAGAACGAGTGTGAAGAGTATATTTTTGAAAGTGAAAACAATTTTTGTTTTGAAAATTTAAATCAATTATTCGTATTTGATTATTTATTTATATTGAATTTGTACAATCCAGTATATATAGATTTTGCATATACGTCTGATCCACGGGTATTCGAAGTTTTAATATACTGGATAGATATAGAATGACACTCTAGTTGCTCGGAGATTGTAATGACCCGCATCGTCAGCGGTATAATAATTAATTTATATAATTATTTAAATAGTGATATAGTGAATTAAATTGTCGTGGAATTAAATAATGGTGAATATTTAATTTAAAATAATAAATTAAATAATATATTTAATTCTGAAATAATCAGAATTGGCTGAAATGGCTATATGGTGTGAACTGAATCATCTGTGATATTTAATTCAGTTTAGAATTGAATTTGAATAATGAATATATTATATAAACGACAGTTTGAACGTAGAGTTATAATATAATTAAAATCGAGCTCGAAATGGCGCTGCAGTTCGCGATTTGGCGATTTAACTTCAACTGAATGTATAGGATTGGTTTTAAGCCGGATTTCTTTGAAACAAGAAACGTGTGGAGCTGGTGGAGTATATCTTTCTAGTGGAAGAGAAAAATCGGGATTTATTTGGGTAGATTTTGATTTACGTCCAAATCAAATTTTAGAAAAGTCGTTGTGGAATTCCTTTATAATTTATAAAGGAATTATTTATATTTTAAAAAGGAACTTCAATATAAATTGAATATCGATAAATCGGAAATCTTAAATATCAAGATGTAAATTCTGATATGATATTCTGGAACTGTACGATATCATATGTGGAGATATACAATAATATTAATTTATTAATATTTAATATAATTATATTTAAATATATTTATGTATTTAAATGGGTCATCTAGAGCTTTAGAAATAGCCACTTTTGCAAACGAAGTCGGAATTCGACGAAACTAATTTTATTGGATCCGCAATGTCAA
Source organism: Allium sativum (assembly GCA_030737875.1). Classification (NCBI taxonomy): domain Eukaryota; kingdom Viridiplantae; phylum Streptophyta; class Magnoliopsida; order Asparagales; family Amaryllidaceae; genus Allium; species Allium sativum. The sequence goes on from CM060913.1 coordinate 188,386,083, forward strand.
ATAGTTGTTAGACTTCCAGTTTCGTGATTTTTAGAGTCACTATGTGGTCGTACGGATTTTTAGAGTAAGAAACAGTCAGTATTTCGACAGTTAAAAATACGCTGTGTGAGTATACGAAGTCGGAATTCGACGAAACCAGTTTCGTTAGGTTCGTAATGTCGAACTCTAGCAACATGTCAGTTTTCGTGATTTTTGGGTATCATATGTGATCGTATGGATTTTTAAAAGACAAACAAAAAAATGATTTAATATAAATGAATATTAAATTGAATATTTAATTATTTATAATCCTCTATAAATATCACTACTCTTTTAACCCTAAACTAAAATCCTCCCATAAGTCAACAGACATTCATGCCTCCACCTTTTTCTCCAGGAAGATAAAAACGTAAAGACTTCCTCCTTGATAAATCCATAGAAAACCAAATCAAATCCGATAAATCACTAATCCTATGTTTCTGGAATCCGGATGATGAGAGCTTCAAGTAGGTGGTCTCGAAATAGAGTGCGATTCAATTTCCGTCGAGTTCGAAACTGAGCAGTAAAGCTATGGCTCGAGTTCGTGAGCACACTGAGAGGATTGGAGCAAAATGGCATACGGCGTGATGATTAGGAGGTCGAGGCATAGGGATTGAGCCATTTTGGTGGAAAAATACAGATCGCGTGTTCTTGTACAACAACAGGAATGGCTCGAGATCGGGTTTCATGGGAATGAAGCGAGTTTGGCATTTTGGGTAGGAGGATGGAGTGCTTTGCAACAGTAGAACAATGGTGAAGCTTGTTTTCGATTTCGTGAAGGAATGGGGTGGTGAGATTGATGGAAATATTCGGAAATGGCCACTGGGAAGGAGGGAGCGCGTCTGTTCTTTGTTCAGGAGGAAGAAGGGTATTCGTGCGCTTTTGAATTGGATATGGGCCGGAGTATATAAAAGGTGAGGCCCGATTATTTAATTTAAATGAAGTTAGTTTTATTTTAAATATTGTGTAAACTTGAAAACCTTATAACTTGATCATACGATATCGAAATTCAGCGAAACAAGATCCGACAGGATCGTATGAACGAGGACAACACCATGGAACTGACTGCGAGTGGAGTGGAGCTCGTTTGAATTTACGGTAAGATAAATTGTTTGATTCAAATCAAATAACATTTTATCGTTCTTTAACGATGAACTGCAAATGTGAGTAAATCTCACTAACTCTGAACAGTTTATAATTTCATGTTGTATTTATAGAACTGTTGAATATTGTCTGATTGATTGTGTGTTGATTGTTTGATTGAACTGCTAGTCAGTTTGTTGAATTTCTATATTGATTCTGTTTAACAGAATATAACATATGGAACTGAAAGTGATGTTATCTATATTGTTTAACATCTTAATGCAGGGAAACAGGTTGGAGGAATCCAGCTGGATTCCTCAATAATTATTTTATTGTTTTCATATATTGTGATATATGATGTGATTTATAATCTGTTGTCGATTATGTGTGTTTGGACGATATTGATCATCGTGATTTGATATGTTGAATACTATAACATACCGAAATGTTGATAAGGAGGAATTTGTCAAAGTGATATTTGAAAATAAAAATATTTATAAATGGAATATTTATAAATAAGAAATATTTATAAATTGGAATATTTATAAATAGGAGATATTTAGAAAAAGGGAAAAACATTATAAAAAGGAAACTGTTATAAGAAGGAAATCATTTTAAAGTGGAGAACCGTTACTAAACATAAATCTTTAAAATGAATAAACGTTGTTAAAAGGGAAATCTTTATAAAGCGAATAAAGGAGTTAAATCGAATATGGTATTCAAAAGGATTTAAATCGAATATGGTATTCGAAAGTAGTAAATCGACTTAGTTATTCGAAAGGAGTTAAATCGAATATGGTATTCGAAAGTAGTAAATCGAATTAGTTATTCGAAAGGAGTTAAATCGAATATGGTATTTCGAAAGTAGTAAATCGAATTAGTTATTCGAAAGGAGTTAAATCGAACATGGAATTCGAAAGTAGTAAATCGAATTAGTTATTCGAAAGGGGTTAGTCGAGTCGAGTCAGTTGAATAGAGTAATCGAATATTTGTTATTCGAATTAGAGTTAACCAGTTAGAGTCAAATCAATTAGAGTTAACCAGTTAAAGTTAACCAGATGGAGTGAATCAATTAGAGTTAACTAGTTAGAGTTAAACCAGTTGGAGTTAATCGATTAGAGTTAAAGCAAATAGAGTTAATCGAATATTTGTTATTCAAATAGAATCAATTAAGTTAATCGAATATTAGTGATTCAAATAAAGTAAAAGGAGTTATCGAATATTAGTTATTCGAAAAAGAGTTAAATAGAGTTATCAAATATAGTTTATTCGAATAGAGTAAATGAGTTAATCTAATATATAGTTTATTCAAATAGAATAAAGGAGTTAATCGAATATATAGTTTATTCGAATAGAGTAAAGGAGTTAATCGAATATATAGTTTATTCGAATAGAATAAAGGGGTTAATTAAATATATAGTTTATTCAAATAGAATTAAAAGAGTTATCGAATATAGTTTATTCGATAGGAGTTAAGTGAATAGAGTTAGAGTTAAATCAAAAGAGTTAAGTGAATAGAATAAATTGAAATAGAGTTATCGAATATACCTTATCGAAGGAAAGAATTATCGAATAGAAAAGATTTGAAAGAGAGTTATGTAAGGAAGTTTGTTAAAGAATTAGAAGGGTGAACTTTGTCTATTTCAAGGTTAGAAACGTTGTTCAGTTAAGGTCTGAGAGGTAGTATTACCCCAACTTGATTGACTTCATTTTTAACTAAGGAATGGTTAAGGTTCGATAGTAAGGGATGGTTAAGTGAATTTAGTAATTAAAGTAAATGGTTTGAGTTGGCATCGCGATGGTTTGTTTAAACATCTGTCTAAGTCCAATGAAGAAGCTTTGGAAATGTTTTCCAAATAAGAAACTAGAAATGTTTTCTAATAAAGGAAACAAGAAATGGAAATGTTTTCCATTGTTAATAACGTATATTTTCCAAATTTAGAAAATAAGAAATATTGAATATAGGGAAAAAGGAGATAAGTAAATTAATGAAATAAAGAGATAAATGTTGAATGATGTTTGATCGATATAAATTTCCATTTGGAAATTATATCATTGTTTGCACACCTGTTTTTCTTCGATAGTTAAATCACAAACTATCGAAGTTTTGACCATTTTAACGTTGTTAATATGGAGAGACCAGTTGGATTATTATCCAAAGAACCACTCTGTATTGGCATAAGTGTTGCGAATCATATATGCCAAAGGAAATTGAAGGCGGAGTTATGCAAGGGCAATCCTGTTAACAGAATAGTGCCTTCAGTTCATCCTGTTCCTGGATGACTTGTATGGACGGATGTCTGACAGAGTATTTCCAGACGATCACGTATATTGATTTCTCCAACCGTACCAAGAGTGAAAGCGGAGAAGGAAACTTCTTTTAGCTAACACATAATGTATGGTTGAGGACATCAATCGGTGATTTGATGGGTTTGATGATGTGGCATTCAAAGTGAATCAGGTGTGATGATAAAGCGTAGCTTCTAGCCTCACATCCGGTAAATGACAGAAATCGGGTAGGCAACATGGCTAAGTCGGTCGCACCGAAGTAGGGTGTATAATCACCTGATCTAGAGTTTCATTTATTTCTAAAAATCTATTGTTGATGCTGTCCCATTCGGGAAACGGTTGCTGACCCCAACCGTTGGTGATGTACATTCGATACACTCAAGTGAAATGAGTGGTCGGTCTTGTGTGGCCGGGTTGCAAGATGTTCTTGTTGAACCCAGTGTATTCCTCTCTAGAGGTACACTAGCGAAAGGTGGTTCCATACAGTGTCATAGTTGGAAATCCATTACCCAATTCGTGCTTGCGGTTTTGATTGTATACTATATATGTAGAACGTGAGATGAAAGCGTTTCTGCTAGATGATTATTATATTGTGGTTGATAGACATTATTATAAAATCAAAAGGTTTTTGATATAAAAATAATTTGGATTCTCATAAGGGAAAAACCCGTTTCGTTATACGACGTGGTCTTATGAGATATCGTTTAATGGCTCAAACTGTTTTAAACTGTTTTACTCATACCAGTCCCATGACTGACCCAGAGTTTATTTGTTTTGTTTTCCCTAAACTCTTGGGTGCCTAAATTTGTACGGGCAATCAAGTAGTCGGGATTTACAGATACTTGAAGAGCTGGAGCAAGAGGCTTCCGGATTATATAGCTATAGTTATTTCCGTTGTATTGTAAGTGTTGTACTTTGATAATGATGTATATTCAAGTACAGATGTATATTTCAAAGTTATGTTACATATATTATATGTTATTCGTTCCGCTGTGAGATTCGTGTTACTCTGATGTTGTGTTCTTCTTCTTCTTCTTCTTCTATTCTAAGTTTCTATCTTATCTATTCTCATCCTCTAATTTCTTTCATTATGACCGGTATTTTCGATCCTTGGATGTTCGATATGTGTGGTATATCGGATAACCAAGATCGCCAAAAATCCCGGGTCATTACAGTTGGTATCAGAGCAAAGGTTTAGTTATTACTTTGTGAGAAGACCCCAAACCCCGTACTGACGGCGGCAAGGGTAATCTTTGGAATATAACACAGAAACATATAATAGCAGAACATAATTAAATAAATACACCAGATAATGAACAATAGAATATACTGGATAAAAGTAATCACCAGAGTTACACAACATACAGGATCCTACTTAGTACAAATACAGCTCAACTATACATATATGTCTACAGCGGAAAAACAAACGTAAAGCTGAATTTTAGTAAACATGCAACTAAACAATGCTGTCATGTTCAAATTTTAACAATAGGAGCTGAACAGCATAAAAAGAGATAAATGATAGATTCCATCTTCAGCTCCAGCTATCCATAGAAATCCAGCTAAACCTGAATACAAGGCTGCCTATGTAGAAAAAGGGGCACCTGAGTTTGAAAGTAAAACAAACTATGAGTCAGTCATGGGACTGGTATGAGAAATCTACTCAACACATTTATAATATGGCTAATCACAGGACCACGCCACTTTCGTGGAACGGGTTTACTCCATTGGATTGCCAGTGCTTTAAAACAAATCATTCTTTTAAACATCGCAATGCTTTTTTATAAAAATGAAGCCATTATAAGACTCGGTTCCCGTCACACAATGCAACGCAAGCCGGAGGATAGAGTTTTACCTTATAATGGCCAAAATATGATTGATACGAATAAAACAAAAAGCATTTGATATTATTACTAGTGTTTATAGGTTTCAAAAACAATTTCAATCATAACTATCAATCATAGACGGCATGGGTACCATATATCATGTCGCCATATATATATACAATCAAAACCGCACGATGTCGTATTTGGAAATTGGATTTCCATCATGAACCAAGGCAAAAGATAGTCCTCACCGAATTCAAGACTGCCTAGCCCGAGTCTCAGGCAAGCGCGCATGCAAGCCTTGGATCGACAGCGCCGGTCCACCGATGTGGATTATTATGCCTGAACAATACGTTTCCCCGCCCTTTGGGGCGTAAACGAGCCAACGAATGACTCCATCGGTCCCGGATCGACCGATATATCCGAGGCGCCTCGCAACAGCAACAACGACATAAGTCAAACTCGTCAGGGCATGTAAAACCACTGACGCCACTTCTAGCTAGGAAGAAACGCATGCTCTCCCTGAGCTCCTGCTCCTGTTTCTGGTTCATACCGGGGTGTGAGGCTCGCGATTTCACGTTATACACAAAGCTATGCCACACAGGTAGTGCTTTGATCATCACCACAAGACTTTGCTTTTCAACAGAAGCCCTGAGCATTTTCCACTTAGGCATGCCACACTAGCAATTCATGCCATGCGACTGATGTCCATCGATATACTACCTCTGAGCTCGTGCGTTTCAGAGATGGGCGTTAAGCAAAAGAAAAAATTCTCCTCCGCCAAACAGATGTATATGTAACAGAGATCAATCAACACAGAATAAAATCCAATGTCAGACACACAGTCCATTTACAAATCCGTTCTAGGTCTGAACGAAACCGGAGGCACTATATACCTCGCAAACCCATCGATCACCACGTACGTCTGGACGATCACCACTTATTATCCATATTTCGGGATGACTCCCAATCAGGACCTCGGTTACCATCCTAACGAGGTGAAGATCTCTTGTCTTCGACCAACGTCTTCATCTTCGACTTTCAATCGTCGGTCAATTATTTGAAATGAGCATTAACTCGGCCTTTTCAAATAATTCACGTATATTTAGAATTTCAAATCAATTTTATTCAATGGTTAAATCACTCGACAACACCGATTTTGTTCTTTAATGTAATCTTCACGCCAAACACATTCAACCATCAAATACCACATAAATCAAGCAAATTCGGTTTATTTCCATTCCATATCGTTTATGATATTTTATAATGATTTATCGCTATTTTTATTTATTTTAAAATGGCCAATTTATTCAAAACGACGCTTCGGGCCATAACGCGGCCGTGGCGCTGTTTTTCTTCAGATTTGATTTACACATATCTGAAAATCTAACCGTTGGATCTTCACAAAATACACATCATTAGAACGTTCTTTTCAAAACGAATCCAACTGTTCCAGTTTCGAGAAAATCCGACGGTCGGATCTCCCGGTGTCATCGTTTGAAGTTTCGATTTCAAAATACGAACTACAGCGTCGTTATTCAATTAAATATAATTATATTTATATATATATAATCGATTCTTGTGCTGTTTTTCTTCATATTTGAATTAAACATTCCAGACAATGCAACCGTTGGATTTTTACAAAGTTGGTGCCATTGGAAAGATATTCCCCAAGCGAACCCAATGGTTGCGGTTTCGGGAAAATCCGATGGTCGGATCTCCCGCACTAATCATTTGAAATCACGATTTCAAAATACGAACTGCAGCGTCGTTTTACAATATATTTCAATTCTATTTAAATATATATATATATATATATATATATATATCGATTCTTCGATTTCAAAACCATATGAATTTCATACTTTTGATAAAAACGATATTTTTATCAAACTGTCTTCTATTTCAACACTTCACCATATTTGACCACTCATGTATATAATAAAAATGTGATTTTTGTTGTAAAACAATTTGTTTCAAAACACTATTATTTTATATAGTTTATATAGATGATAAAGATGTGATTTTTATTATAAAACAATTTATTTCAAAGCAAGATTATTTTATATAGTTCATATAGATGATAAAAATGTGATTTTTATTATAAACCAATTTATTTCAAAACAAGATTATTTTATATAGTTCATATAGATGATAAAAATGTGATTTTTATTAAAAAACAATTTATTTTAAAATATGAATACCATTCAACACATGAATTTCAACTGAACAAATGAACATCGTCTCCACACATGGAGGTTTACTATTCAACGAATAAATATAGTTTCAACAAATGAAAATAATTCAAACACATGAATATTATTCAAAATTTTGGCAGCATAACGGCAGGGTCGTTAAAACCGGGATCGTCCCTAGTACGGCTCCTCGCTCTACCTTAAAACCTCGCGGTTTTTGACAATGGGGAATCATGCATCTAGTTCTCACGCAGGCGGCATGTATATTTATTTCATTTCCACAAACTAATCCTATGTGGTTTGAACCAAATATTTTTCAACCACAAACGGGTATTTTTCAACCACAATCAATCAATATCAACCACAAACAATTCCAATCAACCATTCGCTATCAATCAATTTTCACACCAATCACAACCAATAAATATCGTCCATGGTTTGTGGACGAGGGGCGTATATACATATATATTTATATATAGCATTTCACTTCTATTTCAACACATATATAATTTTTACAACGCATATATAACTTATACATCGAACATACAACTTATACAATGCTTATACAAGATGTGTACAACGCTTATATAACTCATACATCAACTATATAATTTATACATCGTCGTTTTCCATATCGTCTATAAATTAGAAATCTCACATTGGGTTCAACTCCACCAAAAATAGTAGAAGGCTCAGAAAAATATGCGGTCTCTTCTAGAAGGTAGAAGACGTCCACACGAGTCCACTATCTCTTGTTTCACTGAATTTCGACCACATAGCAAAAAGATATGATTTTTCAAAGTTTGCAAGGGTTTAAAGGTGTTAAAACAGTTGAAAATAAAACAAGCCGTACCTCAGCTGAAAGGTTCAAAACTATGTTTTCAATTTTCTTCAAATCCGTTTATTGTTGCTTCGATCGGCCAGTGCCACCTCGTCAGGCTAGGAGAGGCGCACGTGCGCTAGGGAGGGGGTCGAACTCGGTGGTCCCCAGGCGGCGGAATCCAGGCGCGAACGGCAAAACTTCCCGAGGGTGGTTCTCCTCCTACAGGCCACGAAAAAAATCCAATGCTTATATGGATCTGAAGATCTCGAGAAGATCTTCAAAAAGTACTACTGTGGCACGAGCTAATTCGGCGTGGATTGATCGGAAAATGAGGGGTAAGGTTACGAGCGGTTTCCGCCTTCGATCGGAAAATGAGGGGTAACATTCAATATTTGATTTGAACGTACATTTCAATTTGCCAGGGTCACAAACTGGTTCGAAAAATTCCAGAAAAATAAATTTGGCTATGTTTTGACGATACGGTCCCAACAAAACTAGTTTCGTCGAATTCTGAGACCGTTTGCAAAAAGGCCCATTTCTGGTCGATCCAATTTAACTATAATTGATCAAAACACGTTTTCCTTTGCCACGCTCACATACTAGCTTCAAAAATTATGAAATTTGAAATCTAGCAATAACTTCACATTCCGGATCCAACAAAAGTGGTTTCGTCGAATTCCGAGGCCGTTTGCAAAATGGCCAATTTCACGGGCTTTATAAATTCCATAGCGACCTTTCTGAAAATTCATTTGGCCAAAACTTTTGCTTTCCGCTATGAAAATTCAATTTTTTAGATTCGTTAGAAAGGTATTCACTAACAAATTTAAATATTTTTGGTTTCACTCAAATCCGTTTTGTTTTGCACCCGGTATAGTCCGACAAAATTTGAATTCAATTTTTGAAACCGCAACACCATTTTAGGCCTTGTTTATAATTAGAATTAATTATGTTCATTTTCAAATGTCGATTCAAACTCATTTTCCATTGCTATTATTTAAAATATTTATTTTAAATATTTAAAATCCATTATTTTAGCCAATTTAAAATTTTTAAATTGGTTCAGATTTTCTGGGTCGTTTCAATCTCCCCCACTTAAAATTTTTTGTCCCCGAAAAGGAACAAAGTCAAAAGTGGTTTGATTAATCAACTCTAAGTTCAATCTGGCTTCCATTCTCCAACTTTTCAGTTTCTGAGAATTTTCAAATTCTTCAAAAATTTGGCTAGCACCCGGAATTTTCGAATTTTTTTGCCATAACCTCCTTTGAACGGAGAGAGGTTTGGAAATTTATTGGGCCGTATTAGGTACCCAATAAATCCTAATCAGCATACACATATTTATAGTGATATATTCTGGTGTTTACAATGGAGCGTGTATTGATAATAACTCCGGAGAATAAATTCTCGTCACCCTGTCAAAGCCTGAGGGAGTGTGTATTTTAAATGCTCCAGAGGATAAATCCTCGTCACCTCGTCCCGTGTGGGAAATAAATAGTCCATGTGCCGTATCTACTAACTAGAGAGACAAGATTATTGTCAACTCCATACTCGTGTGGGGTTTTTATTAATCTGGCAATTTTATCGTTACAATTTAAATAGTCCATATCAGTCATCAGTTCAACCTGTAAAATATAGTCATCACCATACAAGCCTCTCGCTCGTATGGTAAATCTTCCACCTCGTGACACAAGATCCAAATGCTTATGCGGTATATGATGAAGTATGCCTGTCTTCAAAAGTATGCCATGTAATGTAGTTCAAAATTAATTGTTACTATCCTATGGCGACGTTTATTATTTCACACAGAAAAACCAGCACTCCGCATCCAATGGCATTCACAGGAGTTGATATAATAATATTTCGCATCCAACTCATTAAGGTTTACCTATTTGTCGGGCACGCAAACAAAGTCTTTACTCAACAGCTAATCCATTTACCTGTTCAAACATATATAATGCACATGTATATATTTCTATCTATTTTCTACTCAGTTCAATGTGTGATTTAATCGAATAAATTCTACCATTATTCTATTGTTGATTAAATTAACTATCTAATTTACTATCACACAACACAAACAACAATCAAATTGTTCTTAACTTTTCAAAATATATATCTTTTATATATTCAAAAATTATATTTGTAAAACCAGCCTATATATATAATCACAAATACGTTATTTATAAACATATAACTCTCGACTCGTTCTGAGGCACTTCTGACCCTATCTCTAACGAGTTGTTCTGATTATGCTTTACTTATACTAGGATATTACTGATCCTATCTGTATAGAGTTACTCGTCCTAGAACACTACTGGTTCTATCTCTGACGAGTTCGTTAATATGTTATATCCCAGAGCTAAGCTTAACCAAATCTATGATACCACGTTGAGACGACCCCAAACCCCGTACTGACGGCGACAAGGGTAATCTTTGGAATATAACGCAGAAATAGATAATAGCAGAACATAATTAAATAAATACACCAGATAATGAACAATAAAATATACTGGATAAAAGTAATCATTAGAGTTACACAGCATACAGGATCTTACTTAGTACAAATACAGCTCAACTATACATATATGTCTACAGCGGAAAAACAAACGTAATGTATAATAGGAGCTGAACAGCATAAAAAGAGATAAATGATAGAATCCATCTTCAGCTCCAGCTATCCAGAGAAAGCCAGCTAAACCTGAACACAAGGCTTCCCGTGTAGAAAAAGGGGCACCCGAGATTGAAAGTGAAACAAACTACGAGTCAGTCATGGGACTGGTATGAGAAATCTACTCAACACATTTATAATATGGCTAATCACAGGACCACGCCACTTTCATGGAACGGGTTTACTCCATTGGATTGCCAGTGCTTTAAAACAAATCATTCTTTTAAACATCGCAATGCTTTTTTATAAAAATGAAGCCATTATAAGACTCATTTCCCATCACACAATGCAACACAAACCGAAGGATAGAGTTTTACCTTATAATGGCCAAAGTATGATTGATACGAATAAAACAAAAGCATTTGATATTATTACTAGTGTTTATAGGTTTCAAAAACAATTTCAATCATAACTATCAATCATAGACGGCATGGGTACCATATATCATGTCGCTATATATATATATATACACACAATCAAAACCGCACGATGTCGTATTTGGAAATTGGATTTCCGTCATGAACGAAGGCAAAAGATAGTCCTCACCGAATTCGAGACAGCCTAGCCCGAGTCTCAGGCAAGCGCGCTGGCAATCCTTGGATCGTCAGGGCCGGTCCACCGATGTGGATTATTGTGCCTGAACAATACGTTTCCCCGCCCTTTGGGGGCGTAAACGAGCCAACGAATTACCCCATCGGTCCCGGATCGACCGATATATCCGAGGCGCCTCGCAACAGCAACAACGACATAAGTCAAACTCGTCAGGGCATGTAAAACCACTGACGCCACTTCTAGCTAGGAAGAAACGCATGCTCTCCCTGAGCTCCTGCTCCTGTTTCTGGTTCATACCGGGGTGTGAGGCTCGCGATTTCACGTTATACACAAAGCTATGCCACACAGGTAGTGCTTTGATCATCACCACAAGACTTTGCTTTTCAACAGAAGCCCTGAGCATTTTCCACTTAGGCATGCCACACTAGCAATTCATGCCATGCGACTGATGTCCATCGATATACTACCTCTGAGCTCGTGCGTTTCAGAGATGGGCGTTAAGCAAAAGAATAAATTCTCCTCCGCCAAACAGATGTATATGTAACAGAGATCAATCAACACAGAATAAAATCCAATGTCAGACACACAGTCCATTTACAAATCCGTTCTAGGTCTGAACGAAACCGGAGGCACTATATACCTCGCAAACCCATCGATCACCACGTACGTCTGGACGATCACCACTTATTATCCATATTTCGGGATGACTCCCAATCAGGACCTCGGTTACCATCCTAACGAGGTGAAGGTCTCTTGTCTTCGACCAACGTCTTCATCTTCGACTTTCAATCGTCGGTCAATTATTTGAAATGAGCATTAACTCGGCCTTTTCAAATAATTCACGTATATTTAGAATTTCAAATCAATTTATTTCAATGGTTAAATCACTCGACAACACCAATTTTGTTCTTTAATGTAATCTTCACGCCAAACACATTCAACCATCAAATACCACATAAATCGAGCAAATTCAGTTTATTTCCATTCCATATCATTTATGATATTTTATAACGATTTATCACTATTTTTATTTATTTTAAAATAGCCAATTTATTCAAAACGACGCTTCGGGCTATAACGCGGTCGTGGCGCTGTTTTTCTTCAGATTTAATTTACACATATCTGAAAATCTAACCATTGGATCTTCACAAAATTCACATCACTAGAAATATCTTTTCAAAACGAATCCAACAGTTCCAGTTTCGGGAAAATCCGACGGTCGGATCTCTCGGTATCATCGTTTGAAGTTTCGATTTCAAAATACGAACTGCAGCGTCGTTATTCGATTAAATATAATTATATATATATATATATATATATATATATATATATAAATATAATCGATTCTGGCGTTGTTTTTCTTCATATTTGAATTAAACATTCCAGACAATCCAACCGTTGGATTTTTACAAAGTTGGTGTCGTTGGAAAGATATTCCCAAAGCGAACCCAACGGTTGCGGTTTCGGGAAAATCCGATGGTCGGATCTCCCGCACTATTCATTTGAAATCACGATTTCAAAATACGAACTACAGCGTCGCTTTTCAATATATTTCAATTCTATTTAAATATATATATCGATTCTTTGATTTCAAAACCATATGAATTTCATACTTTTGATAAAAACGATATTTTTATCAAACTGTTTTCTATTTCAACACTTCACCATATTTGACCACTCATGTATATAATAAAAATGTGATTTTTATTGTAAAACAATTTGTTTCAAAACACTATTATTTTATATAGTTCATATAGATGATAAAGATGTGATTTTTATTATGAAACAATTTATTTCAAAGCAAGATTATTTTATATAGTTCATATAGATGATAAAAATGTGATTTTTATTATAAAACAATTTATTTCAAAACAAGATTATTTTATATATTTCATATAGATGATAAAAATGTGATTTTTATTATAGAACAATTTATTTCAAAATATAAATACCATTCAACACATGAATTTCAAATCAACAAATGAACATCGTCTCCACACACGGAGGTTTTCTATTCAATGAATAAATGTAGTTTCAACAAATAAAAATAATTCAAACACATGAATATTATTCAAAATTTCGGCAGAATAACGGCAGGGTAGTTAAAACCGGGACCGTCCCTAGTACGGCTCCTCGCTCTACCTTAAAACCTCGCGGTTTTTGACAATGGGGAATCATGCATCTAGTTCGCACGCGGGCGTCATGTATATTTATTTCATTTCCACTAACTAATCCTATGTGGTTTGAACCAAATATTTTTCAACCACAAACGGGTATTTTTCAACCACAATCAATCAATATCAACCACAAACAATTCCAATCAACCATTTGCTATCAATCAATTTTCACACCAATCACAACCAATAAATATCGTCCATGGTTTGTGGACGAGGGGCGTATATACATATATATATATATTTATATATAGCATTTCACTTCTATTTCAACACATATATAATTTTTACAACGCATATATAACTTATACATCGAACGTACAACTTATACAACACTTATACAAGATGTGTACAACGCTTATATAACTCATACATCGACTATATAATTTATACATCGTCGTTTTCCATATCGTCTATAAATTAGAAATCTCACATTGGGTTCCACTCCACCAAAAATAGCAGAAGGCTCAAAAAAATATGCGGTCACTTCTAGAAGGTAGAAGACGTCCACACGAGTCCACTGCCTCTTGTTTCACTGAATTTCAACCACATAGCAAAAAGTTATGATTTTTCAAAGTTTGCAACGGTTTAAAGGTGTTAAAACAGTTGAAAATAAAACAAGCCGTACCTCAGCTGAAAGGTTCAAAACTAGGTTTTCGATTTTCTTCAAATCCATTGATTGTTGCTTCGATCGGCCAGCGTCACCTCATCAGGCTAGCAGAGGCGCACGTGCGCCAGGGAGGGGGTCGAACTCGGTGGTCCCCAGGCAGTGGAATCCAGGCGCGAACGACGAAACTTCCCGAGGGTGGTTCTCCTCCTACAAGCCACGAAAAAATTCAATGCTTATATGGATTTGAAGATCTCGAGAAGATCTTCAAAAAGTTCAACTGTGGCACGAGCTAATTCGGCATGGATTGATCGGAAAATGAGGGGGAAGGTTATGAGCGGTTTCCACCTTCGATCGAGGAGAGAGAAAAAGGGATTTTTTTTAATAAAAATTCTGATTGGCCGATGGGTTTTAAAGGGGTTTTCTGACACGACCACCAATCTAAACCCAACGACTGCCGTCCCTAGCGTTTTATCCCCATTCCGAACATAATGGGATATGTTTTGTATGCCCATTCGACTGTTTCAGTCAGTTTCCATTTAAATTAAAATATATAACATTCGATATTTGATTTGAACGTACATTTCAATTTGCCAGGGTCACAAACTGGTTTGAAAAATTCCAGAAAAATAAATTTGGCTATGTTTTGACTATACGGTCCCAACAAAACTTGTTTCGTCGAATTCTGAGACCATTTGCAAAAAGGCCCATTTCTGGTCGATCCAATTTAACTATAATTGATCAAAACACGTTTTCCTTTGCCACGCTTACATACTAGCTTCAAAAATTATGAAATTTGAAACCTAGCAATAACTTCACATCCTGGATCCAACAAAAGTGGTTTCGTCGAATTCCGAGGTCGTTTGCAAAATGGCTAATTTCACGGGCTTTATAAATTCCATAGCGACCTTTCTGAAAATTCATTTAGCCATAACTTTTGCTTTCCGCAATGAAAATTCGATTTTTTAGATTCGTTAGAAAGGTATTCACTAACAGATTTAAATATTTTTGGTTTCACTCAAATCCGTTTTGCTTTGCACCCGGTATAGTCCGACAAAGTTTGCATTCAATTTATGAAACTGCAGCGCCATTTCAGGCCTTGTTTATAATTAGAATTAATTATGTTCATTTTCAAACATCGATTGAAACTCATTTTCCATTGCTATTATTTAAAATATTTATTTTAAATGTTTAAAATCCATTATTCTAGCCAATTTAAAAAAATTAAATTGGTTCAGATTTTCTGGGTCGTTACACTTTGGCTTTGTGGCGTGACTCAGTAGAGATAGGGTTAGTAATGCCCTATATTGAGTTGAGTGTATATATACGAGTAAACGTATTTGTTATTGATATAAAAATTGTTCTATTGTGGAGATTCATTGGTTGAGTTGTTTATGGGTTCTGGTCGATCAGTTTGATCCACTGTATTGATAAGGGTTACTAAACACTCGAATACGATGGGTCGAAACGATATGTTTTGAAAAGAGGTAAATTAAAATAAGTTTACCCATGGTATATCTTGATATAGAGGAGATATATATATAAATTATAATATATCAGATATATTGGTTGTAATTATAATCGAGTAAGATTATAAAGTGACCAGGTTATGTAAATAACCAATCAGAATTCATATAAGTGAAATACGTGAAATCAGATGAGTTGAATCTGAAATTTAAACCAGAAATTGAATTAAAATTCTGGAAAATTGGATAAGTGTTTGTAAATGAATTTGGATTAAAAATAAGGAAAATTTAAGATCCTGAGAGATTTTAAATTGTTTTACAAGCAGTGTGAATTATATTTTGAAATGAATTTCAAAGTGGAAATATTTAGAAATGGTTTTATAGTATTGAACTCACTTCGATCGTTGGAAAATAGATTCTGATGATGACAGCTGCATCATCAGTATTCATTTTCGAGTTGTAAGTGACGAATTACTACTAGAGATACTGTTTTGAATTTGTTTTGGGAAAGACAAGTTGTGTTGAATTTCAAAATGGGATTTATAATATAGAATTTGAATATAGAAAATATAAAGGAAATTCAAATATAGGATTTGAATATCGAAAGTGAAAAATTGAATATAGAAAGTGGAAATGGAGTAAGAATATTTGGAATTTAAATAGAATTGAAATGGAATTTGAATATAGAATTCAAATGGAGTTGAAATGGAAATTGAATATAGAAAGTGAAATAAGCAAAAGTGCCAGTTAACATAGATTAACAAATTGAGTTAAAACGATCAGGTATAGTTAAAATAGATTGGGCAGGTATAAATATACATGAGATAGGTATGGATAAGGTATGAAGGTATATAAATAGAATGCTCGACGAAAAGGTATGTATTTAATTCATATATGAGATTTTATGCACCGTATCGGCTAGCCGCTTGGCTTTTTCTTTTTCTTTTGGATTGGTGAGGGCCATGGGAGGCTATTTGAAATATCCCGATGCTCCCGGTACAAAGGAGGTTATGGCGATTTTTTTTGGGAATTTAAGGAGTTAGAATATTTTTAAGAAGTTTGATAACTAGAAATCTATATATCAATATATATAGAAGTCGATAAGGAAACGAACTTAGAAATAGAATAGTATAATCAAAAAGGAAGTCTAGAATAAAATCTCGTAAGAATAGAAAGAGAAAACATATACGTGATGAAAAGTAAATAAGTAGTTTTATGGTATTGATTATTCGAGTAAGTAGTCATATCTGTTTTGACGTTATAAATGTTATTCAGTCAAGGTCGGAGAGGTAGTTATACCCCAACTTGATTGATTTCATTATTAACAAATAAATAGTAAGATTTCAGGCTTGAAGATCAATGTTGAGTAAGAGTTAGTTGAATATAGTATTTGGGTTATCGTAACGATGTTTTACACAACATCTGTTTTAACCCAAATAAGTGTAAGCTTGGAAATATAATAAAGAATATTTCCTAAGTATAGAAATAAACGAGATCGGAAAAGAGATAAGTAATTGGAATATTTTCCAATTATAAATAGCATATATTTTCTAAAGTTTAGAAAATAAAGGAAGGCGATATTCGTAAATGTTTTCCAAATAACACAAAAGGCTAATATGGTTATTGAAAATATTTGGTTAACAAATATTGATAAAGAAATAGAGAAGTGATTTAACTAATGTAATAGTAATTAAGGGCTCAGTGACATGTTCAAAAGGAACTTTTGATTTTTTGAAAAGAGTAAACTGTTTAAAAACTCCCAAGGAAAGAATGTTTGAATAAAAAACAAATTTAACAGAAATTAGTGAAAGCGAAATTGAATTAAAGTAAAGCCAGTAAAGTGGTAACTGAGGTCGAATTAAAATGATATCAAGACAAATTGGATTGTGAGATTCAAATTTGAAGTGTAATGTGATAATCAAGTTAAGAGTTGGGAATCGAGAAGAAACTCGAGTTGAAATGATATTTGGCTTGGTAAAAAGCGAATGGTTCTGTTGGAGATGAAAGTGATTTCAGAATTTGATTGGGTTAACATTGGTATATGCTGAGTCGATAGCATATGGAAGTGATAGAGTTGATATGCCCGACAAAAAGGTACAAGTTTATATTTCATACGGTATGAGATTTTGATGAGCCAAATTGGCAAGCCGCTTGGCTGTTTGATTTTCTTTTGGGATGGAGATGGCCCAGAGAGGCGAGTTGGAGTTTGACCTATTGACCAGTACAAAGGAGGTGCTGGCGAAATTTTTCGAAGAGTTAAGGCGTTAGGAAATTTTCAGGATTTTTGAAAATTTTCATTGATAAGAATTAATTAATAATTTAATTGAAATTAAATTGGTTCGGTTGAAACTGATGTTAAGAAGTGAACAAATATGTTCTAACCAACCGATAGGATCGTCCTCTACCTTTTAGCAATTTCGAGGACGAAATTATTTTAAGTGGGAAAGATTGCAATGACCCGCATCGTCAACGGTATAATAATTAATTTATTTAATTATTTAAATAGTGATATAGTGAATTAAATGGTCATAGAATTAAATAATGGTGAATATTTAATTTAAAATAATAAATTAAATAATATAGTTAATTCTGAAATAATCAGAATTGGCTGAAATGGCGATATGGTGTGAACTGGATCATCTGTGATATTTAATTCAGTTTAGAATTGAATTTGAATAACGAATATATTATATAAACGACAGTTAGAACGTAGATTTATAATATATTTAAAATCGAGCTTGAAATGGCGCTGCAGTTCGCGATTTGGCGATTTGAACTTCAACTGAATGTACAGGACTCGTTTTAAGCCGAATTTCTGTGAAACAAGAAACGTGTGGAGCTGGTGGAGTATATCTTTCTAGTGGAAGAGAAAAATTGGGATTTCTTTGGGTAGATTTTGATTTACGTCCAAATCAAATTAGAAAAGTCGTTGTGGAATTCCTTTATAATTTATAAAGGAATTATTTATATTTTAAAAAGGAATTTCAATATAAATTGAATATCGATAAATCTGAAATATCAAGCTGTAAATTCTGATATGATATTCTGGAACTGTACGATATCATATGTGAAGATATACGATAATATTAATTTATTAATGTTTAATATAATTATATTTAAATATATTTATATATTTAAATGGGTCATCCAGAGCTTTAGAAATAGCCACTTTTGCAAACGAAGTCGGAATTTGATGAAACTAATTTTATTGTATCCGCAATGTCAAATAGTTGTTAGAATTCCAGTTTCGTGATTTTTAGAGTCACTGTATGGTCGTACGGATTTTTATAGTAAGAAACAGTCAGTATTTCGACAGTTAAAAATACGCTCTGTTAGCATACGAAGTCGGAATTCGACGAAACCAGTTTCATTAGGTTCGTAATGTCGAACTCTAGCTACATGTCAGTTTTCGTGATTTTTGGGTATCATATGTGATCGTATGTTTTTTAAAAGACAAACAAAAATAACGATTTAATATAAATGAATATTAAATTGAATATTTAATTATTTAAAATCCTCTATAAATATCACTACTCTTCTAACCCTAAACAAAAATCCTCCCATAAGTCAACAAACATTCACGCCTCCACCTTTTTCTGTAGGAAGATAAAAACGTGAAGACTTCCTCCTTGATAAATCCATAGAAAACCAAATCAAATCCGATAAATCAATAATCCTATGTTTCTGGAATCCGGATGATGAGAGCTTCCAGTAGGTGGTCTCGAAATAGAGTGCGATTCAATTTCCGTCGAGTTCGAAACTGAGCAGTTAAGCTAGGGCTCGAGTTCGTGAGCACCCTGAGAGGATTGGAGCAAAATGGCATACGGCGTGATGATCAGGAGGTCGAGGCGTAGGGATTGAGGCATTTTGGTGGTGTTTGGTGGAAAAATACAGATCGCATGTTCCTGTACAGCTACAGGAATGGATCGAGATCGGGTTTCATGGGGATGAAGCGAGTTTGGCATTTTGGGTAGGAGGATGGAGTGCTTTGCAAGAGAAGAACAATGGTGAAGCTTGTTTTCGATTTCGTGAAGGAATGGGGTGGTGAGATTGATGGAAAGATTCGGAAATGGCCATTGGGAAGGAGGGAGCGTGTCTGTTCTTTGTTCAAGAGGAAGAAGGGTATTTGTGGGCTTTTGAATTGGATATGGGCCGGGGTATATAAAAGGTGAGGCCCGATTATTTAATTTAAATGAAGTTAGTTTTATTTTAAATATTGTGTAAACTTGAAAATCTTATAACTTGATCATACGATATCGAAATTCAGCGAAACAAGATCCGACAGGATCGTATGGACGAGGACAACACCATGGAACTGACTGCGAGTGGAGTGGAGCTCGTTTGAATTTACGACAAGATAAATGGTTTGATTCAAATCAAATAACAGTTTATCATTCTTTAACGATGAACTGCAAATGTGAGTAAATCTCACTAACTCTGAACACTTTATAATTTCATGTTGTATTTTTAGAACTGTTAAATATTGGTTGATTGATTGTGTGTTGATTGCTTGATTGACCTGCTAGTCAGTTAGTTGAATTTTTATATTGATTCTGTTTAACAGAATATAACATATGGAACTGAAAGTGATGTTATCTATACTGTTTAACATCTTAATGCAGGGAAACAGGTTGGAGGAATCCAACTGGATTCCTCAACAGTTATTTTATTGTTTTCATATATTGTGATATATGATGTGATTTATAATCTGTTGTCGATTATGTGTGTTTGGACGATATTGATCATCGTGATTTGATATGTTGAATACCATAACATACCGAAATGTTGATAAGGAGGAATTTGTCAAAGTGATATTTGAAAATAAAAATATTTATAAATGGAATATTTATAAATAAGAAATATTTATAAATTGGAATATTTATAAATAGGAGATATTTAGAAAAAGGGAAAAACATTATAAAAAGGAAACTGTTATAAGAAGGAAATCATTTTAAAGTGGAGAACCGTTACTAAACATAAATCTTTAAAATGAATAAACGTTGTTAAAAGGGAAATCTTTATAAAGCGAATAAAGGAGTTAAATCGAATATGGTATTCGAAAGGAGTTAAATCGAATATGGTATTCGAAAGTAGTAAATCGAATTAGTTTTTCGAAAGGAGTTAAATCGAATATGGTATTCGAAAGTAGTAAATCGAATTAGTTATTCGAAAGGAGTTAAATCGAATATGGTATTTCGAAAGTAGTAAATCGAATTAGTTATTCGAAAGGAGTTAAATCGAATATGGTATTCGAAAGTAGTAAATCGAATTAGTTATTCGAAAGGGGTTAGTCGAGTTGAGTCAGTTGAATAGAGTAATCGAATATTTGTTATTCGAATTAGAGTTAACCAGTAAGAGTTAAATCAATTAGAGTTAACCAGTTTGAGTTAACCAGATGGAGTGAATCAATTAGAGTTAGCCAGTTAGAGTTAAACCAGTTGGAGTTAATCGATAAGAGTTAAAGCAAATAGAGTTAATCGAATATTTGTTATTCAAATAGAATCAATTAAGTTAATCGAATATTAGTGATTCGAATAAAGTAAAAGGAGTTATCGAATATTAGTTATTCGAATAAGAGTTAAATAGAGTTATCAAATATAGTTTATTCGAATAGAGTAAAGGAGTTAATCGAATATATAGTTTATTCGAATAGAGTAAAGGAGTTAATCGAATATATAGTTTATTCGAATAGAATAAAGGGGTTAATCGAATATATAGTTTATTCAAATAGAATTAAAAGAGTTATCGAATATAGTTTATTCGATAGGAGTTAAGTGAATAGAGTTAGAGTTAAATCAAAAGAGTTAAGTGAATAGAATAAATTGAAATAGAGTTATCGAATGTACCTTATCGGAGGAAAGAATTATCGAATAGAAAAGATTTGAAAGAGAGTTACGTAAGGAAGTTTGTTAAAGAATTAGAAGGGTGAACTTTGTCTATTTCATGGTTAGAAATGTTGTTCAGTTAAGGTCTGAGAGGTAGTATTACCCCAACTTGATTGACTTCATTTTTAACAAAGGAATCGTTAAGGTTCGATAGTAAGGGATGGTTAAGTGAATTTAGTAATTAAAGGAAATGGTTTGAGTTGGCATCGCGATGGTTTGTTTAAACATCTGTCTAAGTCCAATGAAGAAGCTTTGGAAATGTTTTCCAAATAAGAAACCAGAAATGTTTTCTAATAAAGGAAACAAGAAATGGAAATGTTTTCCATTGTTAATAACGTATATTTTCCAAATTTAGAAAATAAGAAATATTGAATATAGGGAAATAGGAGATAAGTAAATTAATGAAATAAAGAGATAAATGTTGAATGATGTTTGATCGATATAAATTTCCATTTGGAAATGATATCGTTGTTTGCACACCTGTTTTTCTTCGATAGTTAAATCACAGACTATCGAAGTTTTGACCATTTTAACGTTGTTAATATGGAGAGACCGGTTGGATTATTATCCAAAGAACCTCTCTATATTGGCATAAGTGATGCGAATCATATATGCCAAAGGAAATTGAAGGCGGAGTTATGCAAGGGCTATCCTGTTTACAGAATAGTGCCTTCGGTTCATCCTGTTCCTGGACGACTTGTATGGACGGATGTCAGACAGAGTATTTCCAGACGATCACGTATATTGATTTCTCCAACCGTACCAAGAGTGGAAGCGGAGAAGGAAACTTCTTTTAGCTAACACATAATGTATGGTTGAGGATGTCAATCGGTGATTTGATGGGTTTGACAATGTGCATTCAAAGTGAATCTGGTGTGATGATAAAGTGTAGCTTCTAGCCTCACATCCGGTAAATGACAGAAATCGCGCAGGCAGCATGGCTAAGTCGGTCGCACCGAAGTAGGGTGTATAATCACCTGATCTAGAGTTTCATTTATTTCTAAAAATCTATTGTTGATGCTGTCCCATTCGGGAAACGGTTGCTAATCCCAATCGTTGGTGATATACATTCGATACACTCAAGCGAAATGAGTGGTCAGTCATGTGTTGCCGGGTTGCAAGATGTTCTTGTTGAACCCAGTGTATTCCTCTCTAGAGGTACACTAGCGAAAGGTGGTTCCATACCTTGTCATAGTTGGAAATCCATTACCCAATACATTCTTGCGGTTTTGATTGTATACTATATATGTAGAACGTGAGATGAAAGCATTTCTGCTAGATGATTATTATATTGTGGTTGATAGACATTATTATAATATCAAAAGGTTTTTGATATAAAGATAATTTGGATTCTCATAAAGGAAAAACCCGTTCCGTTATACGGCGTGGTCTTATGAGATATCGTTTAATGGCTCAAACTGTTTTAAACTGTTTTACTCATACCAGTCCCATGACTGACCCAAAGTTTATTTGTTTTGTTTTCCCTAAACTCTTGGGTGCCTAAATTTGTACGGGCAGTCAAGTAGTCGGGATTTACAAATACTTGAAGAGCTGGAGCAGGAGGCTTCAGGATCATATAGCTATAGTTATTTCCGCTGTGTTGTAAGTGTTGTACTTTGATAATGATGTATATTCAAGTACAGATGTATATTTCAAAGTTATGTTACATATATTATATGTTATTCGTTCCTCTTTGAGATTCGTGTTACTCTGATGTTGTGTTCTTCTTCTTCTTCTATTCTAAGTTTCTATCTTATCTATTCTCATCCTCTATTTTCTTTCATTATGACTGGTATTTTCGATCCTTGGATGTTCGATATGTGTGGTATATCAGATAACCAAGATCGCCAAAAATCCTGGGTCATTACAGAGATGATGCAGATAATGACCATGGCATCATCAGTGTTGTGTTCGAGTGACGAAAGTGGGATTTCTATATGTTTCCTATTGACTGGTGTGAGAACCAAAATTAGATAGGGCTTATTGTTGTGACTTGGCATCAAAAATTTGATTTTTAGACTATGTATCAAAGTTATGAATTTGAAAAGTTAATCAACTAATTGATTGATGGTTGTGTTGTTTGTTTATTTGTTTGATATTTTTAACCATTTAGCCTAATTGAATCAAATAGTGAATTATATTGAAAAATAGTCGCATTTGCTTGCATATACATGTACTTACACTGAACAGGTCATAGCAAGGAGGCTTGAGCAACATAATTAAATTGTTTGCCCGACAAATAGGTACATGTTTACCATAATTTACTGTTTTGTTTGGGTGATGATGATTTTATGAGCCGATTGGCTAGCCGCTTGGCTTTTTCGTTTTCTTTTGGATTGAAGAAGGCCATGGGAGGAGGCTATATGAAATATCCCGAAGTCCCCGGTGCAGGGAAGGTTATGGCGAAATTTTTGGAAAATTTAGGGTGTTAGCCAAATTTTTGAAAAATTTGATAAGTTTTTAGAAACTGAAAAGTTGAAGAACTTAAGCCGTAGTGAAAATAATGAAAGTTGAGTTGATTAGTTAAACAACTTTCGGCTTCGTTCCTTTTCGGGGACGAAAAGTTTTAAATGGGGGAGATTGTAATAACCCGGAAATCCGAGCCAATTTAAAATTTTTATTTTGGCAATTTTGATGAATTTTAAATATTTAAAATAGATTATTTTAAATAACAACGATGAGAAATTTATTTTTAATAGAATTCGAACGTATATATTTATTCGAATCGTCGTTAGAATATAGTTATAAAAGGAATTGAAAATGGCGCGGTAGTTCGATAATTCGATTTCAAACTTCAAATGAATGTACCGATTGCAAAATAAATCGGATTTTAGTGAAACCAAAAATATTTGAATCTAATTGAGAATATCTTTCCAACGAATCCGAAAAATTGAGATTTCATAGCAGGGATAAAAAGATATACCCAGTTGAAAATTCAGAATAGTCGCTATGGAATTCTGGCCCTTAAAAATGGAAATTTTGCAAACGACCTCAGATTTCGACGAAACTACTTTTGTTGGATCCGTGACGTCAAGTTATTGCAAGATTCCAATTTTCATAATTTTTTGAACCAATATGTGAGCCTGGCAAAGGAAAACGCGTTTGACCAGTTCAGTTGATTTTAATCAACTGGAAAATGGCCATTTTTCAAACGGTCTCAGAATTCGACGAAATTAGTTTTGTTAGGACCGTATCATCGATACGAAGCTAGAAAATATTTTTCGGGAATTTTTAAAGTCCGTATGTGGCCCCGGTAAATTGAAATGTGCGTTCAAATTCTATATACTAATTTATATTTTAATTTTAGCGGAAACTGATCGTAACAGCCGAATTGGGTTACGATACATATCCCATTGTGTTCGGAATGGGGGTAATTAGCTAGGGGCGACAATCTTTGGGTCTCGTTTGGTGTTTGAATTAAAAATCAACATTTTATAAATTATTTAATTATTAAATTAATATAATTTTTATAAACCCCCCTCTCTTTCTTTCTTCTTCTTCTTCGGATCTGAACGAAAATAGAAATAGAAAAAAGAACCTCGACTAGGGCGGCGCCTTGTCCACGACTTCCTCGCGACCGCCACCGCTGTGACGACAAGGAATTTCGCTCGATCCGAACCAGTCGCTAAACCGATCCAGGCCGTTCGAAACGCCCTATCGTTTGAGGACAAGACAAAATAGAACGCATGCAGAAGAACATTTCATTGTATATTACAACAATGCACCAGAATACAAGAATATACAGAGTATAAATGAATAAATATTACACAGAAATATCAGAGATTTAAATTACATTTAAATACATAGCAGCGGAAAATAATACAATACACAACTAGAAGAGATATACGGATACAAAGCTTTCTGGATATCATAAATTTAAATTACATTTAAATACATAGCAGCGGAAAATAATACAATACACAACTAGAAGAGATATACGGATACAAAGCTTTCCGGATATCATTCCAGCTGTAAACCAGGATCCTGTGAATATAAATCTGCAAAACCAAAACTACTAGCTGCCCGTGTCAAAATAAGGGCACCCAGAGTTTAGGTTAAAACAATAAACTCCAGGTCAGTCATGTGACTGGTGTGAGAACTAAAACAGTTAATCTTTATTTTTAAAGTTAGGTAAATCAAGGGACCACGCCGTATAACACGGAACGGGTTTCCTCCCAAGAATACCAGTGCATAAAACTAACAGCGCAATGCTAAATAAAGAAAAATGAAGCTGTTATAAGACCCAGGTTCTATCACACAATGCAACGCAAGCCGGGGGATAGGGTTTTCCCTTATAACAGCCAAAGAATGCTTGATACGTTTAAAACAAATCGTTTGATACTATAATAAGTGCATAGTGTATAAAACAACTTCAAATCATAAGTATCAATCATAGGCGGCATGGGTACCATATATCATGTCGCCATATATAGGTTTACAAATAAAACCGCAAATGTCACGTATTTGGAAATTGGATTTCCGTCTATGAACCGAGGCAAAAGATAGTCCTCAACCGATTCGAGACTGCCTAGCCCGAGTCTCAGGATCAGAACGCATCGACCCTTGGAGCGACAGGGCCGGTCCACACAGAGTGGATTAAAATGCCTGAGCACTACGTTTCGCCCCCCTTTGGGGCGTAAGCGAGCCAACAAGTGACTCCA
Organism: Allium sativum; assembly: GCA_030737875.1. Classification (NCBI taxonomy): domain Eukaryota; kingdom Viridiplantae; phylum Streptophyta; class Magnoliopsida; order Asparagales; family Amaryllidaceae; genus Allium; species Allium sativum. Next base: position 188,412,327 of record CM060913.1, read on the forward strand.
TCGGACCCGGATCGTCCGATCTAACCGAGGCGCCTCGCAACAGCAACAACCACATAAGTCAAACTCGTCAGGGCGTGTAAAACCACTGACGCCACTTTTAGCTAGGAGGAAACGTAGGCCCTCCCTGAGGTCCTTTCTCCCGTTTCTGGTTCATACCGGAGTGTGAGGCTCGCGAATCAACGCTACACAAAGCTACGCCACAAAGGACGTGCTTTGATCACCAACCACAAGACTTTGCTTTTCAACAGAAGCCTTGATCATTTGCATCTTAGCATGCCACACAGGCAAACCTTCCTATGCAACCGATATCAGTCACACAGAATGAAATCCGATGTCAGACACACAGTCCATTTACAAGTCCGTTCTGGGTCTGAACGAAACCGGGGGCACCTAGTACCCCGCATATCCATCGATCTCCAAGCACGTCTGGATGATCACCAACTGTTTCCATCTTCTTGGGTGTACAGCCCAATCAAGATTATCAGTAATCACCCAAACGACGTGAAGACTTCTGGTCTTCGACCACCGTCTTCATCTTCGACTTATCGTCGTATCAGTTATTCAAAATGGGATAAACCCGGTCTTTCCGAATAACTCACTTATATTTAAATAAGTGTTACACAAATACAACATATGCCTCATTCCAATTCATCAGTCACTAACCGTAAATTAATCAAGAGAATAATTCCCCAAATATTAACCCCGAAGGCCGAAACCAACATCAGATCAATATCCAGAAAACCATTCTGCTTAGCTAACCGACAGTTAGTTTCTAAATTTCACATTCATAGGGAAAGGTTCCAATTAATTTTATCCAAGATAAATTTCTTGAATTTATTCTTTAATCTATTTTTGAATATCAATTCAAACTAGTCGGAATTAGCGAACCTTACCGTAGTAATCATTGGTTTTAATTTCCCAATCCCAACCTATTCATCCCATGAAGTAAAACTGGTAATACTTCATATCTAACACCACAGTGTTATCGGTAAATTCAATTACCATTTCACGTTCAAATCTAATTAAAGATTTAACTATCGCCTGGAGAAAAACTGGTGGTACTCCATTTTCGATCTTTTCAATCTAATTAAAGATTCATTAAAACTCCACTTAGTTTTAATCTTTAACTGGGTTAAAGAATCAGTGTCATTTAAAAACACAATTCACGATAAACCCAAAATCACATTCATTAATTATCTGGTTAAAGAACGAGTGTTGTTTAAAAACACTGTTCACGATAAACCCAAAAATCAATATCAATTCAATTCAAATTAAACATTATTTAATCGGTACACTTCATTAAATCTAAATAAAAAGATTTAATCTTTTCTCAACTGGGCTTAAGAACAGTGTTAATGAAGACACCATTCACGACAAGCCCAAATCACATTTGATATTAAATACAAGGCTCTGAATAGAAAATATCCCGGCTTATATTCAATATCAAATTCTACGACCAACAGATATCGTATTGGAAATAACGATATATAAATATCTTTCAAATTTCCATAACAACACCTGTATAATCACGAATTCCAACACCGAAATATTCCGAAGACAAATTCGATTCAAATCCACTCCAATGCAATCATTGGAAATTCTGGTTATTTTCAAAACCATTTCAATATTCAATTTATTTATTTAAAAATAAATAGAATTATAATTCTAGTTCAAAACTAGTTCATTTCGATAAAAATCTATTTTTATCTTTTCAATTATGGAGTTTTTCATCCCAATTTTTCCCAAATTATTACTATTTTTAATAATTTTATCAAGCCCCGTACAATCGATTTCCATCAATGGTCATCGAACTGCACTTACAGCGACCTTTTTCAAATTTGATTTGGACATAATTCCAAATCCAACCGTTAGATTTCTAATTTCTAATATTCGTTAGAAAGCTCTTTTCGATACGAACCCAACGGTTCCGGTTTTAGGAGAATCCGATGGTCGGATCTCCCGTAATGTCCGTTTGAAATAAATGGTCGAAATTCGCGAACTGCCGCGGCGTGGCGCGTTCTATTCAGGCCATTATATATATATATATATATTATATATTTCGTCGATTTCTATTTAAAACGAATTATATAAATAGTTTTAAAATTCGTTTCAAAAGCAACTTCAACTTCCATTTCAATCCAAAGCAAAAATGGAATTCTTCTTTATAAATTCGTTTTAAAATTCATTTATATTCAATTCAAATTTCAATTCAATTTGAATTCATTTCAATTTGCTTTCAATTAAATTTGAATTCGTTTTCAATTCATTTCGAAATCGTTTTCAATTCAATTTATTTCGAAATCGTTTTCAATTCAATTCATTTCAAAATCGTTTCCAATTCAATTCATTTCGAAATCGTTTTCAATTCAATTCATTTCGAAATCGTTTTCAATTCAATTCATTTCGAAATCATTTTCAATTCAATTCATTTCGAAATCGTTTTCAATTCAATTCATTTCGAAATCTTTTCAATTCAATTCATTTCGAAATCATTTTCAATTCAATTCATTTCGAAATCGTTTTCAATTCAATTCATTTCGAAATCGTTTTCAATTCAATTCATTTCGAAATCGTTTTCAATTCACTTCATTTCGAAATCGTTTTCAATTCACTTCATTTCGAAATCGTTTTCAATTCAATTCATTTCGAAATCGTTTTCAATTCAATTCATTTCGAAATCGTTTTCAATTCAATTCATTTCAAAATCGTTTTCAATTCAATTGATTTCGAAATCCTTTTCAATTCAATTCATTTCGAAATCGTTTTCAATTCAATTCATTTCGAAATCGTTTTCAATTCAATTCATTTCGAAATCGTTTTCAATTCAATTTTTTTCGAAATCGTTTTCAATTCAATTCATTTCGAAATCGTTTTCAATTCAATTTTTTTCGAAATCGTTTTCAATTCAATTTTTTTCGAAATCGTTTTCAATTCAATTCTTTTCGAAATCGTTATATATTCAATTCATTTCGAAATGAATAAAATCGATATAAATATCGTTCACGTCAAAATAGTGTCAATCTAATCAACACGGCTTCATAAATTTCTATTTTCAAATATTCTATTTCAAATATTTCCTTTTTCAAAATAGTTGTTATCATCAAAATATTTCGTTCAACACATGAACAATCTCAATGGATGAGTACTGTCAACACATGAACCTTTATTTTATATTGATAAAGATGTAAATTTTATTATCAAAATATTTCGTTCAACACATGACCAATCTCAATGGATGAGTACTGTCAACACATGAACCTTTATTTTATATTGATAAAGATGTAAATTTTATTATCAAAATATTTCGTTCAACACATGACCAATCTCAATGGATGAGTACTGTCAACACACGAACCTTTATTTTATATTGATAAAGATGTAAATTTTATTATCAAAATATTTCGTTCAACACATGACCAATCTCAATGGATGAGTACTGTCAACACATGAACCGTTATTTTATATTGATAAAGATGTAAATTTTATTATCAAAATATTTCGTTCAACACATGACCAATCTCAATGGATGAGTACTATCAACACATGAACCGTTATTTTATAATATTCTTTATTTTCTAAATTGGAATGAGGCCCAATCAATCACCATATAATGTTAATTATATGGATTTTCATACAACACATGTATATAATAGCATTGAAAAATAATCAACCATCAACCAAAGTGCACTACACTGTATAAGCATCAAATATAGACATTTAACGCTTATAGCAGCTTGTCAATCAATCGATCGACATATTTAATCAATCAGGATGAGTGAACTTCAAGTTTCATCCCAACACCCGTGTGGGGTTTCAAACAATCAAACACAGATTTTATTTGTGCAGTTGGGCGATGTGTAAAATTTATCGACCCAATCAATATCAGTCAAATCAGTGTACATAAACAAACCGTCCGGTTTGTAAATGAATATTTTATTTTATTCACTTCACATTAAAAATTATATTTTTAACGATAAAATATTTTATTTCAACACTTGAATTTCTATCCAGTTCATTCTTTAAATAAAATGATATTTTTATTTTTCTAACTTATTTTAGAAAATTTCGGCGGCATAACGGCACGATACTAGAAACGGGACAAGGCCTAGCCTTATCCCCGGTCTAGTGAAGACCCACGCCATTCACACATCAATCAATCCATTCATTTCACCAAACAAATCAATTTCAAATCAAATCATCTAATTAATTTATGCAACCAAACAAACAAGTCCATGGTCCGTGGACGATTGTGTCGGGTGCTACTAAGCACCGTCTGCATCCTAGTATAAATATATAATTAGAAAAGAAATTGAAAGGTGAGAAATTCTCACCGATAGCTATCCAAACATCTTGACTCTTCTTTTATATAAATCTTCTTCGTTCTCGCCTTTTTGTCTCCTTCGTTGACCGTAGCCACTACATATATAAAAATCGAATTTTTACTTCGTTGTTCAATATATAAAAATCACATTTTTACTATGCTATTCAATATATAAAAATCGGATTTTTACTTCGCTATTCAATATATAAAAAATTCATATTTTTACTTTGATATTCAATATATAAAAATCACATTTTTACTTCGATGTTCTATATATAAAAATCATATTTTTACTTCGATGTTCTATATATAAAAATCATATTTTTACTTCGATGTTCTATATATAAAAATCATATTTTTACTTCGATGTTCTATATATAAAAATCATATTTTTACTTCGATGTTCTATATATAAAAATCATATTTTTACTTCGATCTTCTATATATAAAAATCATATTTTTACTTCGATGTTCTATATATAAAAATCATATTTTTACTTCGATGTTCTATATATAAAAATCATATTTTTACTTACCAAAAAAATCAAATCTTTTCTACTTTAAATATCGATCCTTTCTCCGCTAACCTCATATAAATAAAAATCTCATCTTTGTTATGAAAAAAAATATGAAATCTTTAGTTTTTTAAAAATATATAAAATCAGCATTAAAACATATATAAACTCAGAATTAATAAAACATATAAATAAGGGAAAACTTACTTTCATTTCGATTCTTCCTACGGTGACATCACTGTCGGCGGTTTTTTGCAGGCAAGGGGGCGTTGGTAGGCGAGCGAGTTCTGCAGAGGAGGAGAGGAAGAAAAGATGGGGGCGGCGGTGGTTGCCGAGGGGGGGGGGAGTCTGCTCGCGTCAACGCGATTAGGGGGGGTAGTTGCGCGTCGAGGGGGAAGAGGAGGAAGATGAGGAGGGGATGCGTGCGGTGGTCTCGAGGAGGGCGGCGGCTCCCTGGCGCAGCGGCGGCTGCTGTTCCTCCTTTCTTCTTCTTTTTTTCCAATTCTGATTCGATCTGAAATAAGAAAAAGAGGGGGGCCAACGTATAAAAGGGAAGAGAGAGGGAAGATATAATATATTTTATTTTATTTGCAAAAAGTTGACTTTTTCATACGACCTCTAAACGAGGTCCACCGCCTGTCGTCCATAGCGTTTTACCCCCATTCCGAACACAATGGGATATGTATCGTAAGCTGATTCGATCGTTTGAATCAGTTTCCGTCAAAATCTACATATAACTCTATATATTGAATTTGAACGCGCATTTCAATTTACCTGGGTCGCATACTAACTAGAAAAATTCCCGAAAAATACTTTCTAGCTTCGTATTGACGATACGGTCCTAACAAAACTTGTTTCGTCGAATTCTGAGACCGTTGGAAAAATGGCCAAATTCCAGTCGATTAAAATCCACTAAAACCGGTCAAACGCGTCTTCCTTTGCCACGCTCACATATTGATTCGAAAAATTATGAAACTTGGAATCTAACAATATCTTAACATCACGGACCCAACAAAACTGGTTTCGTCGAAATCTGAGGACGTTTGCAAAATGTCCATTTTTAAGGGCCTGAATTCCATAGCGACTATTCAGAAATTTCAACTGGACATATCTTTTGATTCCCGCTATGAAATTTCGATTTCCCGGATTCGTTGGAAAGATATTATCAATTAGATCCTAATGTTTTTGGTTTCACTAAAATCCGGATTGTTTTGCACCCCGTACATTCAATTGAAGTTTGAAATCGAATTATCGAACTACCGCGCCATTTTCAATTCTATTTATATTTATAAATAAATATTATATATTCTAACGACGGCGTATATAATATATACGTTCGAATTTTATTCGAAATAAATTTTCTCGTCAATATTATTTAAAATAATCTATTTTAAATATTCAAAATTCGCTAAAATTGACAAAACAAAAATTTTAAACTGGCCCAGATTTTCGGGTTGTTACAACCGCGGCCAGGGAACCCCCCCACCTTCGGCGAAACCCCCTCCCCCCCTCGACCATCCTCCACTCCGTTACTTCCTCCTCCATCGCGATGGAATCCCCTCAGGCCTCCCGAGCTTCGTTGACGCGATGGCCACCGAACCTCCCGCCACCCGACACCAAATCGGCGCCACCACCTGCGCGAGGACCCCAGACCCCCCGACCTCCGGCGAGCGCACAAAACCCTCCTTCTCTCCTCCGATAACACGGTGAGCTTCCTGATTTTGTTTTTGATTTTATTTTTACTTGTATGAGTCTATGATCTTTGTTCATATAAAAATATAATTTTTATAATATAGAAAGGATAAGAATATAATTTTTATAATATAGAAAGGATAAAAATACAATTTTTATAATATAGAAAGGTTAAAAATATAATTTTTAAAAACGAAGTGAAGATAAAAATTTGATTTTTACATATATGAGGTGAAAGTAAAAATTCGATTTTTAAATATTGAATAGCAAAGTAAAAATTAGATTTTTATATATTGAATAGCAAAGTAAAAATTCGATTTTTATATATTGAATAGCAAAGTAAAAATTCGATTTTTATATATCGAATAACAAAGTAAAAATTCGATTTTTATATATTTAATAGCAAAGTAAAAATACAATTTTTATATATTGAATAGCAAAGTAAAAATTCGATTTTTTATATATTGAATAGCAAAGTAAAAATTTGATTTTTATATATTGAATAGCGAAGTAAAAATGTGATTTTTATATATGTTGAGAATACAGGCAACGAAAGTGACAAAAGGCGAGAACGACGAAGATTTCCACATATGAAGAGTCGTGGTATTGGATTAGCTAGTCGGTGAGAACTTCTCACTTTAAATTTTCTTTTTCTAGTTAAAATATATACTAGGATACAGACGGTGTTTAGTAGCACCCGACACCCGTCGTCCACAGATCATGGATGGCTTGTATGCTTGTTTGTTTGATCTTGATGTGTAGTTGATTGTATGATGTGTTGTGAAATGAAATAAAATATTTATATAGTTAAAAATATGTTATAGTTAAAAATAGAATTTTTAACGTATATATGAAATGAAATAAATTAATATAAAAAAATCGAACGATTTGTTTATATACACACATTTGACTAATATTGATTTGGACGATAAATTTTACACATCGCCCAACTATACAAATAAAATCTGTGTTTGATTGTTTGAAACCCCACACGGGTATTGGGATGATATATGACATACACTAATCCCAATAATTAGCTGTATGTCGATCGATTGATTGACAGACTGTTATAAGCGTTAAATAATTATATTTGATGCTTATACGGTGTGGAACGCACTTTGGATGATGGTTGATGATTTATCGTTGTTGTTATATACGTGTGGTATAAAATCCATATAATTAACATTATATGGTAATTGATTGGGCCTCATTCCAGTTTTGAAATAGAATATTTGAATAGAAATATTTGAAAAAGAATTATTTGAAATAGAATATTTGAAAATAGAAATATATGAAGCCATGTTGATTAGATTGACGCCATTTTGACGTGAACGATATTTATATCGATTTTACTCATTTTACAATGAATATCGAAAGTGATTTCAAAATTTGATATTTTGAAAGAATTGAAATTCGAATTGCAATTGAATAGAAATGAATTCAAATTGAAATTGAATAGAAATGAATTCGAATTGAAATTGAATAGAAATAAATTCGAATTGAAATTGAATTAAAAATCGATTTGAATTAAAATCAATTTGAAATGAATTTATAAGGAAAAAATTCAATTTTGATTTGAATTTGAAATGGAGTTGAAATCGTTTCGAAAACGAATTTAAAACGATTTATAAAATTTGTTTTTAAAGGAAATCGACGAATTATATATATTTTATATATTATATATATATATATATATATATATATATAATGGCCTGAACAGAACGCGCCGCGACAGTTCGCGAATTTCGACCATTGATTTCGAATGGATATTGCTGGGGATCCGACCATCGGATTCTCCTAAAGTCGTAACCGTTGGGTTCGTATCGAAAAGGGCTTTCTAACGAATGTGAGAAATTAGAAATATAACGGTTGGATTTGGAATTATGTCCAAATCAAATTTGGAAAAGGTCGTTGTAAGTGCAGTTCGATGGCCGTTGATGGAAATCGACTATACGGGCCTTGATAAAATTATTAAAAATAGTAATAATTTGTGTAGAATCATAAGAAATGATTTGTGAAGAATTGGGATGAAAAACTCCATATTTGAAAAGATAAAAATAGGTTCTTATCAAAATGAACTAGTTTTGAACTAGAATTATAATTCTATTTATTTTTAGATAAATAAATTAGATTTGAAATGGTTTTGAAAATAACCAGAATTTCCAATAATTGCGTTGGAATGGATTTGAATCGAAATTGTCTTCGGAATATTTCGATGTTGGATTTCGTGATTATACAGATATTGTTATGGAAATTTGAAAGATATATATATATATATATATATATATATATATATATCGTTATTTCCAATACGATATTTGTTGGTCGTAGAATTTGATATTGAATATAAGCCGGTATATTTTCTATTCAGAGCCTTGTATTTAATATCAAATGTGATTTGGGTTTGTCGTGAATGGTGTCTTCATTAACACTGTTCTTAAGCCCAGTTGAGAAAAAGATTAAATCTTTTATTTCGATTTACTGAAGTGTGCCAATTAAATAATAGTTAATTGGAATTGAATTGGTATTGATTTTTGGGTTTATCGTGAACAGTGTTTTAAATAACACTTGTTCTTTAACCCGATAATTAATGGAAAGTGATTTTGGGTTGTCGTGAACGGTATCTTCAATAATACTGTTCTTAGACCTAAAGGAGTTAAGAAAATCAGAAACTAACTGGAGGTTAGTTAAGTTGAATGGTTTCTGGAGTATTGATCTGATGTTGGATTCGGCCTTCGGGGTTAATACTTAGGGAATTGCTCACTTGCTAATTTACGATTAGGGACTGATTAAAATGTGATGTGATTTTGGGGTTTATCGTGAACCGTGTTTTAAATGACACTGATTCTTTAACCTAATTGAAGATTAGAACTAAGTGGAGTTTTTATGAATCTTTAATTAGATTGAAAAGATCGAGAATGGAGTATCACCAGTTTTTCTCCAAGCGATAGTTAAATCTTTAATTAGATTTGAACGTGAAAGGGTAATTGAATTTACCGATAACACCGTGGTGTTAGATATGAAGTATGACCAGTTTTACTTCATGGGATGAATAGGTTGGGGTTGGGAAATTAGAAACAAATGATTACTTCGGTAAGGTTCGTTAATCCCGACTAGTTTGAACTAATATTCAAAAGTAGATTAAAGAATAAATTTAAAGGATTTATCTTTGATAAAATTAATGGGAACCTTTCCCTAAGAATGTGAAATTTAGAAACTAACTGTCGGTTAGCTAAGCAAAATGGTTTTCTGGATATTGATCAGATGTTGGTTTCGGCCTTCGAGGTTAATATTTGGGAAATTATTCTCTTGTTAATTTACGGTTAGTGACTGATGAATTGGAATGAGGCATACGTTGTGTTTGTGTAACACTTGTTTATTATATACGCGAGTTATTCAGAAAGACCGGGTTTATCCCATTCTGAATAACTGATTCGACGATTAGTCGAAGATGAAGACGGTGGTTGAAGATCGGAGGTCTTCACGTCGTTTGGATAATTACTGATGATCTTGATTGGGCCGTACACCCAAGAGGAGGGAATCAGTTGGTGGTCGTCCAGACATACTTGGAGATCGATGGATATGCGGGGTACTAGGTGCCTCCGGCTTCGTTCAGACCCAGAACGGACTTGTAGATGGACTCTGTGTCTGACATTGGATTTCATTCTGTGTGACTGATATCGGTTGCATAGAGTGGTTTGCCTGTGAGGCATGCTAAGATGCACATGATCAAGGCTTCTGTTGAAAAGCAGAGTCTTGTCGTTGATGATCATAGCACGACCTGTGTGGCATAGCTTTGTGTAACGTGAATTCGCGAGCCTTACACCCCAGTTGTGAACCAGAAACGGGAGAGGACATTAGGGAGGGAATGCGTTTCCTTCTAGTTAGAAGTGGCGCCAGTGGTTTTACACGCCCTGACGAGTTTGACTTATGTGGTTGTTGATGTTGCGAGGCGCCTCGGATATACCGGTGACTATGTAAAGCCAATGGAGTCATTTGTTGGCTCATTTACACCCCAAAGGGTGGGGAAACGCAGTGTTCAGGCATAATAATCCACATCGGTGGGCCGGCCCTGACGATCCAAGGCTTGCCTACGCGCTTGCCTGAGGGGCAGACAAGAGCGTCTCGAATCGGTAGAGGACGATCCCTGGCCTCGGTTCATAGATGGAAATCCAATTTCCAAATACGTGACTTTGCGGTTTTGATTGTAGAGCCTAGTATGGCGACATGATATATGGTACCCATGCCATCTATGATTGATATTTATGATTGAAATTGTTTTGACACTATACACTTATAGTAATATCAAAATATTCTGTTTTTAAACGTATCAAGCATCCTTTGGCTATTATAAGGTAAAACCCTATCCCCCGGCTTGCGTTGCATTATGTGATAGGACCTGGGTCTTATAATAGCTTCATTTTTCTTTATTTAGCATTGCGCTGCTGTTTTATGCACTGGTGTTCTTGGGAGGAAACCTGTTCCGTGTTATACGGCGTGGTCCCTTGATTTACCCAACTTTAAAATAAAGATTAATAACTGTTTTAGTTCTCACACCAGTCCCATGACTGACCTGGATTTTATTGTTTTAACCTAAACTCTGGGTGCCCTTATTTTGACACGGGCAGCTAGTAGTTTTGGTTTTGCAGATTTATATTCATAGGATCCTGATCTACAGCTGGAACGATATCCAGAAAGCTTTGTATCTGTATATCTCCTTCAGTTGTGTTTTGTATTATTTTCCGCTGCTATGTAATATATTGTAATCTGTGATATTTTTTGTTGTATAATATTTATTTATACTCTGTATATTCTTGTATTCTGATGGAATTGTTGTAATATACAATGAAATGTTCGTCTGTCTGCGTTCTTTTGTGGATTGTTCTCGAAGTATCCGCTCTTTCCTTACCGGGGAAGTTACGGGTTTTCACATAAAGCTTTGATTTTTAAATAGGAAAAGATATGATTTTAACATAGAAAAGATACGACTTTTAATATTGATAAGATTATATTTTTATTTTTGAAAAGATAGGATTTCTATAAATATAAAGATTTGATTTTTTATACATTAAAAAGATTCGATTTTTATATGTATAATAGTGAATTAAAAACACGATATTAGTTATGTAAAAATACGATTTTTAGTGGATAAAAATATGATTTTTATCATATGAATGTCATGAATGAAGTAGTCATATTATCGAATTATTGTTAGGAAGATAAAGATTCGATTTATATATATATGAAGTAGCGATAAAAATTCGGTTTTTATATATATGAAATAGCAATAAAAACATGATTTTTATTACATATATAGCGAAGTAAAAATATGATTTTTAATATATAAACATCATATTAAAAATGTGATTTTTATTATGAACAACGTGGAAAGGATTGTGTTGGAATTTCGGACCAATCCAAATGACTCAGAAATAAAACTGGAGGAGTGGATCCCAAAGGTGAGAACTTTTCACTTTAATTTTATTTTCTAGTTAAATCATATACTAAGATGCAAATGGTGCTTAGCAGCACCCAACACCCGTCGTCCATAAACCATGGACGACTTGTTTGATTTGATTCTGTTGAGAATATTGATTGTGTTGTGAAAAAATTGATTATGATGTGGAATGGAATAAATAAAATATTCATGTGTCGAATAAAATATGTAATCATTAAAAATATCATTTTTAATGTGTAATGGAAATATAAAATATTCATGAGCTGAAATAAATATTTTATAGTTAAAAATATAATTTTTAAGGAGTATATGAATAAAATAAATATTCATTTACAAATAGGACGATTTGTATTTGTACACACATTTGATGGATATGGATTTGGACGATACATTTTACACATTTACAACTGCACAAACAATAATCAGTGTTTGTTGTTTGAAAACCCCACACGGCTACTGGGATGATATTGGACATACATTAATCCCAATATTTAGTTGTATGTCAATCGATAGGTTGACAGACTGTTGTAAGCGTTAATTATTTATATTTAGCGCTTATGCAGTTGTGTAATGCACTCTAGATGATGGTTGATTGTGTACATGTGTGTATAAAATCCATATAAATAGAATTATATGGTAATTGACTGTGTCTGATTCCAGTTCGGAAAGAATGAATATTCTAAAATAACGAATTTTTTAAAATAATGAATATTTTATAATAATATTCAGTAAAAGATCAAAATCTGATTTTGATGTCCGATTTGGGATGGACATGAAAATATTTAAATATATAAAGTCGTGTTGATTAGATTAACGACATTTTGACGTGAACGATATTTATATCGATTTTATTCATTTTTATAACGAATATCGAAAAGGAAGTGATTTCAAAATCTAATGTTTGGAAAATATTATCATTTATTTATTATTGATATGGAATATTCAATTTTGATTTGAAATTGAATATGAAGTTGAAATTGATGATATATATATATATACATATATATATATATATATATATATATATATTATATAATGGCCTGAATAGAACGTGCCGCGCCGCGGTAGTTCGCAAATTTTGACCATTGACTTCGAATGGATATTACGGGAGATCCGACCGTCGGATTCTCCTAAAACCAAAACCATTGGGTTCGTATCGAAAAGAGCTTTCCAACAGATATAACAGATTTGAAATCTAACGGTTGGATTCGGAATTATGTCCAAATCAAAAATTGGAAATGGTCGTTGTAAGTGTAGTTCGATGACCGTTTATGGAAATCGACTGTACGAGCCTTGATAAAATTATTAACAATATCAATAATTTGTGTAAAATCATAATAAATGATTTGGAAAGAAATTGGATGAAAAATTCCATATATGAAAAGATAAAAATATAATTTTATCAAAATGAACTAGTTATGATCTAGAATTATAAATCCAATATTTTTAAATAAATAAATTAGATTTGAAATGGTTTTAAAAATAACCAGAATTTCCAATATATGTTTAATAACCCGGAAAATCTGAGCTAGTTTAAATTTTTTATTTTGGCAATTTTAATGAATTTTGAAGATTTAAAATAGATTATTTTAAATAAAATCGACGAGGAATTTATTTTGAATATAGAATTCGACGTATATATTATATACGTCGTCGTTAGAATATAAATAATTATATATAATTATAAATAGAATTGAAAATGGCGCGGTAGTTCGATAATTCGATTTCAAACTTCAATTGAACATACCGAGTGCAAAACAATCCGGATTTTAGTGAAACCAAAAATAATAGGATCTAAGTGATAATATCTTTCCAACGAATCCGAAGAATCGAAATTTCATAGCGGGAATCAAAAGATATGTCCAGTTGAAAATCCTGAATAGTCGCTATGGAATTCAGGCCCTTAAAAATGGGAATTTTGCAAACGACCTCGGATTTCGACGAAACCACTTTTGTTGGATCCGTGATGTCAAATTATTTCTAGTTTCCAAATTTCATAATTTTTCGAATCAATATGTGAGCGTGGCAAAGGAAAACGCGTTTGACCAATTTAAGTTGATTTTAATCGACTGGAAAATGGCCATTTTTCCAATGGTCTCAGAATTCGACAAAACTAGTCTTGTTAGGACCGTATCGTCAATACGAGGCTAGAAAATATTTTTCTGCAATTTTTCGAGTCCGTATGTGACCCCGGTAAATTGAAATGTACGTTTAAAATTCAATATAATGATTTAAATGTAAATTCAACGAAAACTGATCAAAACGATCGAACCAGCCTACGATACATATCCCATTGTGTTCAGGACGGGGGTAATACACTAGGGACGACAGGCGGTGGGTTTCATTTCGAGTTCAAACGGAAAGTCAACTTTAAGGAAATAAAATAATTGAATAATTATATATAAAACTCCCTCAACCCCTTTCTCATTCATTCAGAAGTCAAAGAAGAAAATAAAACCCGTAACCCACAAAATCTGTCGCCCTTGCCATAGCCGCCGCCACCCTTGGCGTGGGCCCCCTCTGCGCCGCCGCGGGCTGCCAGTGAGGCGCAGCCGCCTCTGGTCCCCCCTCTCGATCTCCACCTCGATGCCAACGGGGGACTACAATCCGCCACGAAATGATCCGCTCCGGCCAACCCTAGGCCGCGCCGCCTCTCCCTGATGATCTGAACCATCGCCACACTTCCCCCTCCGAATCCCTCTTGCTCCGACGCCCCCTTTCTCTCCCTCCTCCTTCTCCAAACCTTCCTCCAACCAAAAACTGCGCTGCCACCCCTTCTTCTGACCTCTTCAGTTCGCCTCGCCCTTTCCAGCAGCAACAACTCGCGACCACAAAGCCGAAAACCCTCTCGAACGATGGTCGAATGGATGGAGCTCTCTCCGAATCAAAACATTAGCAAAACCCTTGTAAGTTTTATAACTATTTTTCTTAGAATAATAGGATTTTTGTGAAAATAGCGATTTCTTTTTATGTGTATTAGCGAGGTAAATATATGATTTTTAATATAGAAAAACTTATGATTTTGAATATAGTAAAGATCAGATTTTTAAATAATAAAAGATTTGATCTTCAACTACGAAAAGCTTTGATTTTTATATTTTGAAAGTGTAAAAATATGATTTTTACATTTTTAAAGTATTAAAAATATGATTTTTATATTTTTACAGTATTAAAAAAGTATATTCTTTATTATGTAGAAAGTGTAAAAATATGGTTTTTACATTTTTAAAGTATTAAAAATATGATTTTTATATTTTTAAAGTATTAAAAAAATATATTCTTTATTATGTAGAAAGTGTAAAAATATGATTTTTACATTTTTTGAATTATTAAAAATATGATTTTTATATTTTTAAAGTATTAAAAATATAGTCTTTATTATATAGAAGATGTAAAGATATGATTTTTGTTTATGTAGAGAATAGCGTGGTAAAAATAGAATTTTTACCTATGTAACATAAATGTAAAAATAGAATTTTTATCTATATAGTAGCGTTGTAAAAATTCGATTTTTATATGTTGAATAACAAAGTAAAAATTCGATTTTTATATGTTGAATAACAAAGTAAAAATTCGATTTTTATATATAGAATAGCGAAATAAAAATTCGATTTTTATATATTGAATAAAGAAGTAAAAATTCGATTTTTACATATGTTGAGAATACGGGCAGAAAGGCGAGAACGAGGAAGGTTTTTGCAAAGAAGAGCCGTGGAGTTAGGATAGCTATTGGTGAGAATTTCTCACTCTTCAATTTCTTTTTCTAGTTATATATATATATATACTAGGATGCAGACGGTGTTTAGTAGCACCCGACACCCGTCATCCACAGGCCATGGATGGCTTGTTTGTTAAATTGTTTGGTTGTGTAGTTGGTTAGTTTATTTGGTTTGAATTGAATTGTTTGGTGAAATGGAATGGATTTGATTGATGTGTGAATGGCGTGGGCCTTCAATAGACCGGGGATAAGGCTAGGCCTCGTCCCGTTTCTAGTATCGTGCCGTTATGCCGCCGAAATTTTCTAAAATAAATTAGAAAAATAAAAACATCATTTTATTGAATAAATGAACTGAATAGAATATTCATTGTTTGAATAAAATATTTTATCGTTAAAAATATAATTTTTAACGTGAAAGTGAATAAATAAATATTTGTAAACAAATCGGCCGATTTGTTTATATACACTGATTTGACTGATATTGATTGGGTTTAAATTTTACACATCGCCCAACTGCACAACTAAAATCTATGTTTGATTGTTTGAAACCCCACACTGGTGTTGGGATGAAATTTGAAGTTCACTCATCCTGATTGATTAAATATGTCGATCGATTGATAGACTGTTATAAGCATTAGATACCTATATTTGATGCTTATACAGTGTAATGCAATTTGGTTGATGGTTGATTATTTTTCAATGCTATTATATACGTGTGATGTATGAAAATCCATATAATTAACATTATATGGTGATTGATTGGGCCTCATTCCAATTTAGAAAATAAAGAATAATATAAAATAAAGGTTCATGTGTTGACAGTACTCATCCGTTGAGATTAGTCATGTGTTGAACGAAATATTTGAAACAGAAATATTTGAAATAGAAATATTTGAAAATGAAATATTTGAAATAGAATATTTGAAAATAGAAATATATGAAGCCATGTTGATTAGATTGACGCCATTTTGACGCGAGCGATATTTATATCGATTTTATTCATTTTAAAATGAATATTGAAATGTGATTTCGAAATCGAATATTTTGAAATGAAATTTGATTTCAATTGAATATATAACGAATTTGATTTCAATTGAATATATAACGAATTTGATTTCAATTGAATATATAACGAATTTGATTGAATTAGAAAATGAAATTCGAATTGAATTGAATAGAAAATGAATTTGATTTGAATAGAAAACGAATTTGATTTCAATTGGATATATAACGAACTTGATTTCAATTGAATATATAATGAATTTGATTTAAATAGAAAACGAATTGAATTCAAATTGAATAGAAAACGAATTGAATTCAAATTGAATTGAAAATGAATTGAATTTAAATTGAATAGAAAACGAAATGAATTCGAATCGAATTAAAATCGATTTGAATTGAAATCAAATAGAAATGAAAGTAAAAAAGATTTATAATAGGAAATTCAATTTTGATTTGAATTTGAATTTGAAATAAAGGTTGAAATTGTTTTTGAAACGAATTCAAAACTATTTATAAAATTCGTTTTAAATAGGAATCGACGAAATATATATTATATATATAATATAATGGCCTGAATAGAACGCGCCGCGCCGCGGCAGTTCCCGAATTTCGACCATTAACTTCGAACGGACATTACGGGAGATCCGACCGTCGGATTCTCCTAAAACCGGAACCTTTGGGTTCATATCGAAAAGAGCTTTCTAACGTATATTAGAAATTTGAAATCTAACGGTTGGATTTGGAGATACGTCCAAATCAAATTTGGAAAAGGTCGTTGTAAGTGCAGTTCGATGGCCGTTGATGCAAATCGACTGTACGGGCCTTGATAAAATTATTAAAAATATCAATAATTTGTGTAAAATCATAAGAAATGATTTGGGAAAAATTGGGATGAAAAACTCCATATTTGAAAAGATAAAAATGGATTTTTATTGAAATGAACTAGTTTTGAAATGAAATTAAAACCCATTTATTTTTAAATAAATAAATTGGATTTGAAATGGGTTTAAATAGAATTTATGTGGGTTTATCTTGAACAGTGTTTTAAATAACACCAGTTCTTTAACCCGATAATAAATAGAATGTGATTTGGGTCTATCGTGAACAGTGTTTTAAATAACACTTGTTCTTTAACCCGATAATAAATAGAATGTGATTTGGGTTTTTCGTGAACTGTGTTTTAAATAACACTAGTTCTTTAACCCAGTAAAAGGAGTTTTAATGAATCTGCAATTAGATTGAAATGCGCATTGATAATCTAAATTATCAAATTTGGAAAATAAGCGAGAATGGAGTATCACCAGTTTTGCTCCAAAGTGATAGTTAAATCTTTAATTAGATTTGAACGTGAAATGGTAATTAATTTTATCGATAACACCGTGGTATTAGATATGGAGTATTACCAGTTTTTCTTCATGGGATGAATAGGTTGGGATTGGGAATTAAAATAAATAATTACTTCGGTACAGTTCGCTAATCTCGACTAGTTTGGAAAAACCATAATTTGGTTTGAAATGACATCCAAAGAAAGATTAAAGAATAAATTTTAAAGAATTTATCTTGGAAAAAATTAATGGGAACCTTTCCCTAAGAATATGAAATTTAGAAACTAGCGGTAGGTTAGATAAGAAGAATGGTTTCCTGGTATTGATCTGATGTTGGTTTCGGCCTTCGGGGTTAATATTTGGGAAATTGTTCTCTTGTTGATTTACGGTTAGTAGCTGATGAATTGGAATGAGGCGTATGTTGTGTTTGTGTAACATTTGTTTCTAATATACGCGGGTTGTTCGAAAAGGCCGGGTTTATACCCATTCTGAATAACCGATTTGACGATATGTCGAAGGCGAAGACGGTGGTCGAAGACCGGAAGTCTTCACATCGTTTGGATAATTACTGATGATCCTGATTGGGCTGTACACCCAAGAGGATGGAAATAGTTGGTGGTCGTCCAGACGTACTTGGAGAATGATGGATATGCGAGGAAACAGCCTCCAGTTTCGTTCAGACCCAGAATGAACTTGTAAATGGATTGTGTGTCTGACATTATATTTTATTCTGTGTTGATTGATTTCTGTTAAATATATATCTGTTTGGCGGCGGAGAATTTATTCTCTTGCTTAATGCCCTTCTCTGAGATGTACGAGCTTAGAGGTTATATATCGATAGATATCAATCGCATGGCATTAATTGCCTGTGTGGCATACTGAGTTGCATGGATCAAGGCTTCTGTTGAAAAGCAAAGTCTTGTGGTAGATGATCAAAGCACAGCCTACGTGGCAGCTTTGTGTATAGCGTGAATTCGCGAGCCTCACACCTCGGTATGAGTTAAAAACGGGATACAGACCGTTGGGAGAACACGTAGTTTCTTTCTAGCTTTGGTGGTGTCAGTGACTTACTAGCCCTGACATTTATATACTTTTCACCTTTGTGGTTGTTGGAATGAGGCGCCTCGATTATAGGTCTGTAAGGACCGGGAAACGTGTGTTCAGGAATAAATAATCCTCTAACGTAAGTAAGGACCGGCCCAACCGATCCAGTGGCTGCCCAGAGTGTGTAGTCGTGAGCATTTGCTAGAATGTCTCGAAGCGGAGAGGATCTTGCCCCTTGCCTCGACTCATGATGGAAATCCAATTTCCAATACGTGTATTGCGGTCTTAATTGTAGAACTAGTATGTCGACATAGTGGTATGGGACATTCATGCCGCCTATGATTTATATTTATGATTGAAATTATTTTGACACTATACACTTATTATAGTATCAAATGATTTGTTTTAAACGTACCAAGCATGTTTGGCTATTATAAGGTAAAACCTTATCCTACGGCTTGCGTTGCATTGTGTGATGGGACCTGGGTCTTATAATAGCTTCATTTTTCGAAAAAGCATTGCGTTGTTTATCATATGCACTGGTAATCTTGGGAGGAAACCCGTTCCGTGTTATACAACGTGGTCCCTTGAATTACTCTCTTTTAAAGTAAAGTTTTAAATAACTGTTTTAGTTCTCACACTAGTCACATGACGGACCTGGAGTTTATTGTTTTAACCTAAACTCTGGGTGCCCCTATTTTCCATACGGGCAGCTAGTAGTTTTGGTTTTGCAGATTTATATTCACAGGATCCTGATTTACTGCTGGAACGATATCCGGAAAGCTCTGTATCCGTGTATCACCTTCAGTTGTGCTTTGTATTTTTTTCCGCTGCTATGTAATTTATTGTAATCTCTGATATTTATCGAATGTAATTTATTCATTTATACTCTGTATATTCTTGCATCTAATGGAATTGTTGTATTAACAATGAAATGTTCTTTCGTCTGCGTTCTATTTTGTCTTGTCCTCACAGTAATTCGTCCTTTCTCATCTCTTCGGAGACCGGGGAAGTTCGGGTCGCTTCATTTGGTATCAGAGCTTTGGTTTACAGAGCTCGAGAACAAGACACATTAGAACCATACGAAAGAATTCATCAGATGTTGGATTAGTAATATCCGATTAGAATGACTCGTTAGAGATACGATCAGTAGTATCCTAGAACGAGTGTGAAGATTATATTTTTCAATTGAAAACAATTTTGTTTTGAAAATTTAAATCATTTTATACGTATTTGAATACTTTATTTGTATTGAATTTGGACAATCCGCTATATAAAGATTTTGCATATACGCGTCATGAACGTATATTCCAAGTTTTAGTATACCAGATAGATATAGAACCGCACTCTAGTCGCCCGGACATGATTCTGATGATGGCGCGCCATCACCAGTATTTATTTTCGTGTTTCGAAGGTGTGATTTCTATATATTTCCATTAGACTGGTGTGAGAACCAAAATATAGCTAGAATACATTGTTGTGAATTGTCATCAAAAACATGATTTTCAGTTTATGTATATATATATATATATATATATATATATATATATCAAAATTATGAATTTGAAATGTTAAATTCACTAATTGATTGATGTTTGTGTTGTTTGTTTATTTGTTTGATAATTTTGAACCATTATGCCTAATTGAATCAAATATTGAATTGTATCGAGAATTGGTCGCATTTGCTTGCATATACGCATACTTACATTGAACAGGTCATAGCAAGGAGGCTAGAGCAGAGAATAAAATTTGTTTGCCCGACAAATAGGTACATGTTTACTATATAATTTACTGTTTTGTTTGGGTGATGATGATTTTATGAGCCTATTGGCTAGCCGCTTGGCTTTTTCTTTTTGAGATCAGAAGGCCTATATGGCAATTTCGGGATTTTCCCGTGGCTCCCGGTGCAGGAGAGGTTATGGCGAAATTTTTCGAAAATTTAGGGTGTTAGCGAAATTTTTGAAAATTAGAAAATTCTCAGAAACTGAAAAGTTGGAGAATGGAAGCCAGATCGAACGTAGAGCTAATTAATCAAACCACTTTCGACTTTGTTCCTTTTCGGGGACGAAAAGTTTTAAGTGGGGGAGATTGTAATAACCCGGAAAATCTGAGCCAGTTTAAAATTTTTATTTTGGCAATTTTAATGAATTTTGAACATTTAAAATAGATTATTTTAAATAAAATCGACGTGGAATTTATTTTGAATATAGAATTCGACGTATATATCATATACGTCATCGTTAGAATATAAATAATTATAAATAGAATTGAAAATGGCGTGGTAGTTCGATAATTCGATTTCAAACCTTAATTGAACATACCGAGTGCAAAACAATCCGGATTTTAGTGAAACCAAAATAATAGGATTTAAGTGATAATATCTTTCCAACGAATCCGAAGAATCGAAATTTCATTGCGGGAATCAAAAGATATGTCCAGTTGAAAATCCTGAATAGTCGCTATGGAATTCAGGCCCTTAAAAATGGGAATTTTGCAAATGACCTTGGATTTCGACGAAACCACTTTTGTTGGATCCGTGATGTCAAATTATTTCTAGATTCCAAATTTCATAATTTTTCGAATCAATATGTGAGCGTGGCAAAGGAAAACGCGTTTGACCAGTTTCAGTTGATTTTAATCGACTGGAAAATGGCCATTTTTCCAACGGTCTCAGAATTCGACAAAACTAGTCTTGTTAGGACCGTATCGTCAATACGAGGCTAGAAAATGTTTTTCTGCAATTTTTCGAGTCCGTACGTGACCCCGGTAAATTGAAATGTACGTTTAAAATTCAATATAATGATTTAAATGTAAATTCAATGGAAACTGATCAAAACGATCGAACCAGCCTACGATACATATCCCATTGTGTTCGGGACGGGGGTAATACGCTAGGGACGACAGGCGATGGGTTTCGTTTCGAGTTCAAACGGAAAGTCAACTTTAAGGAAATAAAATAATTGAATAATTATATATAAAACTCCCTCAACCCCTTTCTCTTTCATTCAGAAGTCAAAGAAGAAAATAAAACCCGTAACCCACAAAATCTGTCGCCTTTGCCGTAGCCGCCGCCACCCTTGGCGTGGGCCCCCTCCGCGCAGCCGCCTCTGGTCCCCCCCTCTCGATCTCCACCTCGATGCCAACGCGGGACTCCAATCCGCCACGAAATGATCTGCTCCGGCCAACCCTAGGCCGCGCCGCCTCTCCCTGATGATCTGAACCATCGCCACACTTCCCCCTCCGAATCCCTCTTGCTCCGACGCCCCATTTCTCTCCCTCCTCCTTATCCAAACTTTCCTCCAAACAAAAACTGCGCTGCCACCCCTTCTTCTGACCTCCTCAGTCCGCCTCGCCCTTTCCAGCAGCAGCAACTCGCGACCACAAAGCCGAAAACCCTCTCGAACGATGGTCGAATGGATGGAGCTCTCTCCGAATCGAAACATTAGCAAAACCCTTGTAAGTTCTCTAACTATTTTTCTTAGAATAATAGGATTTTTGTGAAAATAGAGATTTCTATTTATGTGTATTAGCGAGGTAAATATACGATTTTTAATATAGAAAACTTATGATTTTGAATATAGTAAAGATTAGATTTTTAAATAATAAAAGATTTGATCTTCAACTACGAAAAGCTTTGATTTTTATATTTTGAAAGTGTAAAAATATGATTTTTACATTTTTAAAGTATTGAAAATATGATTTTTATATTTTTAAAGTATTACAAAAATATAATCTTTATTATGTAGAAAGTGTAAAAATATGATTTTTACATTTTTAAAGTATTAAAAATATGATTTTTATATTTTTAAAGTATTAAAAAAATATAATCTTTTTTGTGTAGAAAGTGTAAAAATATGATTTTTACATTTTTTAAAGTATTAAAAATATGATTTTTATATTTTTAAAGTATTAAAAATATAATCTTTATTATATAGAAGATGTAAAGATATGATTTTTGTTTATGTAGAGAATAGCGTGGTAAAAATAGAATTTTTACATATGTAACATCGATGTAAAAATAGAATTTTTATCTATATAGTAGCGTTGTAAAAATTCGATTTTTATATGTTGAATAACAAAGTAAAAATTCGATTTTTATATGTTGAATAACAAAGTAAAAATTCGATTTTTATATATTGAATAACGAAATAAAATTTCGATTTTTATATATTGAATAGCGAAGTAAAAATTTGATTTTTACATATGTAGAGAATACGGGCAGAAAGGCGAGAACAAGGAAGGTTTTTGCAAAAGAAGAGCCGTGGAGTTAGGATAACTATTGGTGAGAATTTCTCACTCTTCAATTTCTTTTTCTAGTTATATATATATACTAGGATGCAGACGGTGTTTAGTAGCACCCGACACCCGTCATCCACAGACCATGGATGACTTGTTTGTTAAATTGTTTGGTTGTGTAGTTGGTGAGTTTATTTGGTTTGAATTGAATTGTTTGGTGAAATGGAATGGATTTGATTGATGTGTGATTGGCGTGGGCCTTCACTAGACCGGGGATAAGGCTAGGCCTCGTCCCGTTTCTAGTATCGTGCCGTTGTGCCGCCGAAATTTTCTAAAATAAATTAGAAAAATAAAAATATCATTTTATTGAATAAATGAAATGAATAGAATATTCATTGGTTGAATAAAAAAATTTATCGTTAAAAATATAATTTTTAACGTGAAAGTGAATAAAAAAATATTTATAAACAAATCGGCCGATTTGTTTATATACACTGATTTGACTGATATTGATTGGGTCGATAAATTTTACACATCGCCCAACTGCACAACTAAAATCTGTGTTTGATTGTTTGAAACCCCACATGGGTGTTGGGATGAAATTTGAAGTTCACTCATCCTGATTGATTAAATATGTCGATCGATTGATTGACAGGCTGTTATAAGCATTAAATACCTATATTTGATGCTTATACAGTGTAATGCACTTTGGTTGATGGTTGATTATTTTTCAATGCTATTATATATGTGTGATGTATGAAAATCCATATAATTAACATTATATGGTGATTGATTGGGCCTCATTCCAATTTAGAAAATAAAGAATAAAATAAAATAAAGGTTCATGTGTTGACAGTACTCATCCGTTGAGATTAGTCATGTGTTGAACGAAATATTTGAAATAGAAATATTTGAAATAGAAATATTTGAAAATGAAATATTTGAAATAGAATATTTGAAAATAGAAATATATGAAGCCGTGTTGATTAGATTGACGCCATTTTGACGCGAACGATATTTATATCGATTTTATTCATTTTAAAATGAATATTGAAAAGTGATTTCGAAATCGAATATTTTGAAATGAAATTTGATTTCAATTGAATATATAACGAATTTGATTTCAATTGAATATATAACGAATTTGATTGAATTAGAAAATGAAATTCGAATTGAATTGAATAGAAAATGAATTTGATTTGAATAGAAAACGAATTTGATTTCAATTGGATATATAACGAACTTGATTTCAATTGAATATATAATGAATTTGATTTAAATAGAAAACGAATTGAATTCAAATTGAATAGAAAACGAATTGAATTCAAATTGAATAGAAAACGAATTGAATTCAAATTGAATAGAAAACGAATTGAATTCAAATTGAATAGAAAACGAATTGAATTCAAATTGAATAGAAAACGAATTGAATTCGAATCGAATTAAAATCGATTTGAATTGAAATCAAATAGAAATGAAAGTAAAAAGGATTTATAATAGGAAATTCACATTTGATTTGAATTTGAATTTGAAATAAAGGTTGAAATTGTTTTTGAAACGAATTCAAAACTATTTATAAAATTCGTTTTAAATAGGAATCGACGAAATATATATTATATATATTATATATATTATATATATAATATAATGGCCTGAATAGAACGCGCCGCACCGCGGCAGTTCGCGAATTTTGACCATTAACTTCGAACGGACATTACGGGAGATCCGACCGTCGGATTCTCCTAAAACCGGAACCTTTGGGTTCATATCGAAAAGTGCTTTCTAACGTATATTAGAAATTTGAAATCTAACGATTGGATTTGGTGATACGTCCAAATCAAATTTTGAAATGGTCGCTGTAAGTGCAGTTCGATGGCCGTTGATGGAAATCGACTGTACGGGCCTTGATAAAATTATTAAAAATATCAATAATTTGTGTAAAATCATAAGAAATGATTTGGGAAAAATTGGGATGAAAAACTCCATATTTGAAAAGATAAAAACGGATTTTTATCGAAATGAACTAGTTTTGAACTGAAATTAAAACCCATTTATTTTTAAATAAATAAATTGGATTTGAAATGGGTTTAAATAGAATTGATGTGGGTTTATCGTGAACAATGTTTTAAATAACACCAGTTCTTTAACCCAATAATAAATAGAATGTGATTTGGGTCTATCGTGAACAGTGTTTTAAATAACACTTGTTCTTTAACCCGATAGTAAATAGAATGTGATTTGGGTTTGTCGTGAACTGTGTTTTAAATAACACTAGTTCTTTAACCCAGTAAAAGGAGTTTTAATGAATCTGCAATTAGATTGAAATGTGCATTGATAATCTAAATTATCAAATTTGGAAAATAAGCGAGAATGGAGTATCACCAGTTTTGCTCCAAAGCGATAGTTAAATCTTTAATTAGATTTGAACGTGAAATGGTAATTAATTTTACTGATAACACCGTGGTATTAGATATGGAGTATTACCAGTTTTTCTTCATGGGATGAATAGGTTGGGATTGGGAATTAAAATAAATAATTACTTTGGTACAGTTCGCTAATCTCGACTAGTTTGGAAAAACCATAATTTTGTTTGAAATGACATCCAAAGGAAGATTAAAGAATAAATTTTAAAGAATTTATCTTGGATAAAATTAATGAGAACCTTTCCCTAAGAATATGAAATTTAGAAACTAGCGGTAGGTTAGCTAAGAAGAATGGTTTCCTGGTATTGATCTGATGTTGGTTTCGGCCTTCGTGGTTAATAATTGGGAAATTGTTCTCTTGTTGATTTACGGTTAGTAGCTGATGAATTGGAATGAGGCGTATGTTGTGCTTGTGTAACATTTGTTTTTAATATATGCGGGTTGTTCGGAAAGGCCGGGTTTATACCCATTCTGAATAACCGATTCGACGATATGTCGAAGGCGAAGACGGTGGTCGAAGATCGGAAATCTTCACATCGTTTGGATAATTACTGATGATCCTGATTGGGTCGTACACCCAAGAGGATGGAAATAGTTGGTGGTCGTCCAGACGTACTTGGAGATCGATGGATATGCGAGGAAAGAGCCTCCAGTTTCGTTCAGACCTAGAACGAACTTGTAAATGGATTGTGTGTCTGACATTGGATTTTATTCTGTGTTGATTGATTTCTGTTAAATATATATCTGTTTGGCGGCGGAGAATTTATTCTCTTGCTTAACACCCTTCTCTGAGATGTACGAGCTTAGAGGTTATATATCGATAGATATCAATCGCATGGCATGAATTGCCTGTGTGGCATACTGAGTTGCATGGATCAAGGCTTCTGTTGAAAAGCAAAGTCTTGTGATAGATGATCAAAACACAGCCTACGTGGCAGCTTTGTGTATAGCGTGAATTCGCGAGCCTCACACCTCGGTATGAGTTAAAAACGGGATACGGACCGTTGGGAGAACACGACATTTCTTTCTAGCTTTGGTGGTGTCAGTGACTTACCAGCCCTGACATTTATATACTTTTCACCTTTGTGGTTGTTGGAATGAGGCGCCTCGATTATAGGTCTGTAAGGACCGGGAAACGGGTGTTCAGGAATAAATAATCCTCTAACGTAAGTGACGAACAGCCCAACAGATCCAGTGGCTGCCCAGAGTGTGTAGTCCTGAGCATTTGCTAGAATGTCTCGAAGTGGAGAGGATCTTGCCCCTTGCCTCGACTCATGACGGAAATCCAATTTCCAATACGTGTATTGCGGTTTTAATTGTAGAACTAGTATGGCGACATAGTGGTATGGGACATTCATGCCGCCAATGATTTATATTTATGATTGAAATTGTTTTGACACTATACACTTATTATAGTATCAAATGATTTGTTTTAAACGTACCAAGCATGTTTGGCTGTTATAAGGTAAAACCCTATCCTCCGGCTTGCGTTGCATTGTGTGATGGGACCTGGGTCTTATAATAGCTTCATTTTTCGAAAAAGCATTGCGTTGTTTATCCTATGCACTGGTAATCTTGGGAGGAAACCCGTTCCGTGTTATACGGCGTGGTCCCTTGAATTACTCTCTTTTAAAGTAAAGTTTTAAATAACTGTTTTAGTTCTCACACCAGTCACATGACTGACCTGGAGTTTATTGTTTTAACCTAAACTCTAGGTGCCCTCATTTTCCGCACGGGCAGCTAGTAGTTTTGGTTTTGCAGATTTGTATTCACAGGATCCTGGTTTACAGCTGGAATGATATCCGGAAAGCTCTGTATCCGTATATCACCTTCAGTTGTGCTTTGTATTATTTTCCGCTGCTATGTAATTTATTGTAATCTCTGATATTTATCGAATGTAATTTATTCATTTATACTCTGTATATTCTTGCATCTGATGGAATTTTTGTATTAACAATGAAATGTTCTTCCGTCTGCGTTCTATTTTGTCTTGTCCACACAGTAATTCGTCCTTTCTCATCTCTTCGGAGACCGGGGAAGTTCGGGTTGCTTCAATATGAATTGCAATGGATTTGTATCGAAATTGTCATTGGGATATTTCGATATTGGATCCCATAATTATACAGATATTGTGGAGGAATTTGGAAGATATATATATCGTTATTCCCAATACGATATTTGTTGATTTCAGAATTTGATATTCAATATAAGCCGATATAATTTCTATTCAGAGCCTTGTAGTGAATATTGAATTGGATTTTGGGTTTGTCGCGATCTGTGTTTTAAACGACACTGCTCTTAAACCCGGTTGAGAAAAGATTAAATCTTTTAAATAAGATTTAGAAGAGTTTACCAATTAATTAATATTTAATTGGAATAGAATAGAATTAGATTCTGGGTTTGTCGTGAATGGTGTCTTTATTAACACCATTCTTAAACCCCGTGTAAAAAAAATAATTGTTTTTATTAAGAATTAAAGAAGAATTACCAATTAATTAACATTTAATTGGAATTGAAAAATGGAATGTGAATTGAGTTTATTGCGAACTGTGTTTTAATGACATTCGTTCTTTAACCCGATTTATAGTAAAATGGGATTTGGAATTTATAAATCTTTTTATTAAGATTTAACAGGAATTTTCCAAAGTAAAGTTTTTGTAACAACCCGGAAATGAGAGCCAGTTTAAAATTTTTATTTTGGCAATTTTAGAGCGAATTTTGAATATTTAAAATGAATCATTTTAAATAATATCGACGAGAAATTTAATTTGAATATAGAATTCGAACGTATATATTATATACGTCATCGTTAGAATATAATAATTATATATAATTATAAATAGATTTGAAAATGGCGCGGTAGTTCGATAATTCGATTTCAAACTTCAATTGAATGTACCGGGTGCAAAACAATCCGGATTTTAGTGAAACCAAAAATAATGGGATCTAATTGAGAATATATTTCCAACGAATCCGAAAAATTGAGATTTCATAGCGGGAATCAAAAGATATGTCCAGTTGAAAATTCGGAATAGTCGCTATGGAATTCGGGCCCTTAAAAATGGGAATTTTGCAAACGACCTCGGATTTCGATGAAACCACTTTTGTTGGGTCCGTGATGTCAAATTATTGCTAGATTCCAAATTTTATAATTTTTCGAATCAATATGTGAGCGTGGCAAAGGAAAACGCGTTTGACCAGTTTCAGTTGATTTTAATCAACTGGAAAATGGCCATTTTTCTTACGGTCTCAGAATTCGACAAAACTAGTTTTGTTAGGACCGTATCGTCAATACGAAGCTAGAAAATATTTTTATGGAATTTTTCGAGTTAGTATGTGACCCCGGTAAATTGAAATGCACGTTCAAATTCAATATATAGAAGTATATGTTGATTTTGACGAAAACTGATTGTAATGACCGAATCAGCCTACGATACATATATCATTGTGTTCGGAATGGGGGTAATTAGCTATGGATGATAGGCGGTGGGCCTCGTTTAGAGGTCGTATGTAAAAGTCAACTTTTTGAATTAAATAATTAAATAAAAAAATAATAATATCCTCCTCTCTCTCTCTTCCTTTACCTTCTTAGCCCCCCCCCCCCCGATTTCATTTCAAAGAAAAAAAAAGAAACCGATCGTCGAACCACCGAACGCCGCCACCCCTGGCTCCTCCTCCGCGTGCCAGGCCGCTCCGCCTCCTCTCAGGTCACCGCCCCCTACCCCAGCCTCTCTCCTCTTCTAAAGCGAATACCGCCCTATCCCTCTCCCAAAACAGACGGCCTCTGGACAACTGGGCCCCACGTCGGCCGCCTCGACGCCCCCACACACCCCCTCCGACAACTGCATACCACCAGCACCCCCACTCCGCTTCCATCTCGAGTTTGAAACCCCACCGCAGCCAAAGACCACCCCATTTCACCGCTACTGTCCACGCTAGCCTACCACCGACCATCTCGGACTCCGGCGCGGCCATTCCCACCCCATGTCAGTCCGGTGAGTTTTTATTTTATTTTTATTTATTTATTTGAATAAAAATTGGATTTTTATATCAAATAAAATAGGATTTATGTATAGTTAGCAAATTAAAAAAGGATTTTCAGAAGATAAAGATTTGATTTTTAATGTAAAGAAAGGTTCGATTTTTAATGGTGAAAGATGATATTTTTATATGAAGAAAGGCGATATTTTCATATGAAGAAAGGCGATATTTTTATATGAAGAAAGGCGAAATTTTTATATAGAGAATAGCATAGTAAAAATGGGATTTTTATATATTGTATAGCGAAGTAAAAATTCGATTTTTATATATGTAGTGAATACGGGCAACGAAAGTGACAAAAGGCGAGAACGACGAAGATTTCCTACATAGAAGTGTCGTGGAGTTGGGATAGCTTTGGTGAGAATTTCTCACTCTAAATTTCTTTTTCTAGTTATATATATATATACTAGGATGCAGATGGTGCTTAGCAGCACCCGACACCCGTCATCCACAGACCATGGATGGCTTGTTTGTTTAGTTGATGTGTTGTGAAAATTTGTTTGTGTTGTTGAGGTGAAATTGATAATGAAATATGTTCATGTGTTGAAATAAACTAATTATCGTTAAAAATATATTTTTTAACGTGAAAGTGAATAAATAAATATTTATAAACAAATCGACTAATTTGTTTATATACACTGATTTGACTGATATTGATTGGGATGATAAATTTTACGTATCGCCCAACTGCACGAATAAAAATATGTGTTTGTTGATTTGAAACCCCACACGGGTGTTGGGATGATTTTTTGGCGTACACTAATCCCAATTATTTAATTATGTCGATCGATTGGTTGACAGACTGTGTGAGCGTTGATTATTTATATTTGATGCTTATGCAGTTGTGTGGTGCACTTTTGATGATGGTTGATTGTTGATCGTTGCTATTATATACATGTGTTGTATGGAATCCATATAATTAACGTTATATGGTGATTGATTGGGCCTCATTCCAATCGGGAAAATAATGGATATTATAAAAGAAAATTCATGTGTTGAATATAAAAATAGTCGTGTGTTGACAATACTCATTTGTTGAGATTAGTCAAGCGTTGAAAGAAATATAGATTCATGTGTTGAATAGAATATAGATTCATGTGTTGAATAGAATAAATATTCATTTGTTGAATAGGATAACGAATTTATTGAAATATATAAAGCCGTGTTGATTAGAGTTGCGCTATTTTGACGTGAACGATATTTATAACGATTATATTCGTTTTTATAATGAATATTGAAAAGTGATTGCAAAATTTAATATTTTGAAATGAAATTCAAATTAAATTAGATTAAAATTGAAATTTTATTGAATCAATTTGAAATGAATTCGAATCGAATAGAAAATGAATTCGATTCGAATTGAATAGAAAGTGAATTTGAATTCAAACTGAATTAAATTGAAATTGAATTAAAACGATTTGAAATCGTTTTGAATGAAATTTAAAACGAACTGAAATTGAATTAAAATCAATTTGAAATGAATTCGAATTGAATTAAATAGAAGGTAAATTCAAATTGAATTGAATTGAAACGAATTAGAATTTGAATTGAATTGAAACGAATTTGAATTAAATAAAATTGAAATGAATTCGAATTGAATTGAAATCAAATCGATTTGAAATTGAAGATGAAGTTGAAATTGTTTTTGAAACGAATTTAAAATGATTTATAAAATACGTTTTAAAAGGAAATCGATGAAATATATATAATATATATATTATATATATAATGGCCTGAATAGAACGCGCCGCGCCGTGGCAGTTCGTGAATTTCGGCCATTAACTTCGAAATGACGTTGCGGGAGATCCGACCGTCGGATTCTCCTAAAACTGGAACCTTTGGGTTCGTATCGAAAAGTGATTTCCAATGAATATTTGAAATTTGAAATCTAACGGTTGGATTTGGAGTTATGTCCAAATAAAATTCGAAAAAGGTCGCTGTAAGTGCAGTTCGATGGCCGTTGTTGGAAATCGACTGTACTGGCTTTGATAAAATTATTAAAAATATTGATAATTTGTGTAAAATCATAATATGTGAATTGGAAAGAACTGGGATGAAAAACTCCACATTTGAAATGATAAAAATAGATTTTTATCGAAATGAACTAGTTTTGAACTAGAATTAAAATCAAGTTATTTTTGAAATAAATAAATTGAATTTGAAAGTGATTTTAAAAATAATCAATATTCCCAATACATGGATTGGACTGGAGTTGAATCGAAATTATCTTCGGAATATTTCGATGTTGGATTTCGTGACTATACAAATATTATTATGGGGATTTGAAAGATATATTTTATATCGTTATTTCCAATACGATATTTGTTGGTTTCATAATTTGATATTGAATATAAGCCGGTATATTTTTCTATTCAGAGCCTTGTATTAATATCAAATGTGATTTGGGTTTATCGTGAATCGTGTTTTATATGACATTGGTTCTTTAACCCAGTTAAAGGCAGGATGTTGATTTTTGAGAAGATTAAAACTAAGTGGAGTTTTAATGAATCTTTAATTAGATTGAAATGTGAATTGATAATTTAAATTATCGAATCTGAAAGGTGATCGAGAATGGAGTACCACCAGTTTTGCTCCAAAGCGATAGTTAAATCTTTAATTAGATTTGAATGTGAAATGGTAATTAATTTTTCCGATAATACTGTGGTGTTAGATATGGAGTATTACCAGTTTTGCTCCATGGGTTATATTGGTTGGGATTGGGAAATAAAATAAATAATTACTTCGGTGTGGTTCGCTAATCTTGACTAGTTTGAAATGATATCCAAAGGAAGATTAAAGAATAAATTTAGAAGAATTTATCTTGGATAAAATTAATGGGAACCTTTCCCTAAGAATGTGATTTTGGTGAATAAAAGAATATTCTGAATCGGAATGAGGCGTTCGTTGTGTTTGTGTAACATTTGTTTATTATATACGTGGGTTATTCATAAAGGCCGGGTTATACCCATTATGAATAACCGATTCGACGAGATGTCGAAGATGAAGACGGTGGTTGAAGACCGGAAGTCTTCACATCGTTTGGGTGATTACTGAGGATCTTGATTGGGCTGTACACCCAAGATGAGGGAAACAGTTGGTGATCGTCCAGACGTACTTGGAGATGGATGGATATGCGAGGAAAGTGCCTCCGGTTTCGTTCAGACCCAGAACGAACTTGTAAATGGATTGTGTGTCTGACATTGGATTTTATTCTGTGTTGATTGATCTCTATTAAATATACATCTGTTTGGCGGTGGAGGATTTATTCTCTTGCTTAACGCCCTTCTCTGAGACGTATGAGCTCAGAGGTTGTATATCGATGGACATCAGTCGCATGGAGTGAATTGCCAGTGTGGCACGCATAAGTGGCAATTGATCAAGGCTTCTGTTGAAAAGCAAAGTCTTGTGGTTGATGATCAACGCACGGCCTGTGTGGCGTAGCTTTGTATATAACGTGAATTCGCGAGCTTCACACCTCGGTATGAGTCAAAAACGGGATAGTGAGTGCAGGGAGAGCACGACGTTTCTGTCTAGCTAAGGTGGTGTCAGTGACCTACCAGCCCTGACATTTATATACTTTTCACCTGTGTGGTTGCTGGATACGAGGCGCCTCGGATATAGGTCTGTAAGGACCGGGAAACGTGTGTTCAGGAATTGCCAATCCTCAAAAGTAAGAGAGGACCGGCCCTGAAGATCCAAGGATCAAAGTGGGGTCCTGAAACATTTGCTAGAGTGTCTCGAACGCGGAGAGGAGCTTGCTCCTTGCCTCGGCTCATGACGGAATCCAATTTCCAATACGTGGTATTGCGGTTTTAATTGTAGAACTCGTATGGTGACATGATAGATGGTACCCATGCCGCCTATGATTGATATTTACGATTGAATTGTTTTGACACTATACACTAATTATAGTATAAAGTTATTTGTTTTAAACGTACCAAGCATGTTTGGCTATTATAAGGGAAAAACCCTATCCTCCGGCTAGCGTTGCATTGTGTGATGGGACCTGGGTCTTATAATAGCTTCATTTTTCCAAAGAGCATTGCGCTGTTTTGTTATATGCACTAGTATTCTTGGGAGGAAACCCGTTCCGTGTTATACGGCGTGGTCCCTTGAATTACTCTCTTTTAAAGTAAAGTTTTAAATAACTGTTTTAGTTCTCACACCAGTCACATGACTGACCTGGAGTTTATTGTTTTAACCTGAACTCTGGGTGCCCCTATTTTCCACATGGGCAGCTAGTAGTTTTGGTTTTGCAGATTTATATTCACAGGATCCTGATTTACTGCTGGAATGATATCCGGAAAGCTCTGTATCCGTGTATCACATTTATTTGTATTTTGTATATTTTTTCGCTGCTATGTAATTTATTGTAATCTCTGATATTTGTCGAATGTAATTTATTCATTTATACTCTGTATATTATTATACCTGATGGAACTGTTGTAATAACAATGAAATGTTCTTCTGTTTGCGTTCTGATTTGTCTTATCCTCGACGCCATCCGTGCTTTCCTTCACGGGGAAGTTCGGGTCGTGTCAGTTTGGTATCAGAGATTTGGTTTACAGAGCTCGAGAACAAGACACATTTGAACCATACGAAAGAATTCATCAGATATTGGATTAGAAACATCCAATTAGAATGACTCGTTAGAGATAGGATCAGTAGTATCCTAGAACGAGTGTGAAGAGTATATTTTTCAAATGAAAACAATTTTGTTTTGAAAATTTAAATCGTTTTAAAACGTATTTGATTATTTGTTTATTTTGAATATGGACAATCGAGTATATATAGATTTCGCGTATATGCGTCATGAACGTATAGTCGAAGTTTTAATATACTAGATAGATATAGGATCACACTCGAGTTGCCCGGGGATGGTTCTGATAATGCTGCAGCGTTACCAGTATTTATTTTCGTGTTTCGAAGGTGTGATATCTATATATTTCCATTAGACTGGTGTGAGAACCAAAACCAATATAGCTCGAATACATTGTTGTGAATTGGCATCAAAACATGATTTTCTGTATATATATATGTATCAAAATTATGGATTTGAAACTCTAATTCACTAATTGATTGATGTTTGTGTTGTTTGTTTATTTGTTTGATAATTTTGAACCATTTAGCCTAATTGTATCAAATATTGAATTGTATTTAAAATTGGTCGCATTTGCTTGCATATACATGTACCTACATTGAAAAGGTCATAACAAGGAGGCTAGAGCAGAGAATAAAATTTGTTTGCCCGACAAATAGGTACATGTTTACCATAATTTACTGTTTTGCTTGGGTGATGATGATTTTATGAGCCTATTGGCTAGCCGATTGGCTTTTACTTTTACTTTTTGAGATCAGAAGGCCTATATGGCAGTTTCGGGATTTTCCCGTGGCTCCCGGTGCAGGGGAGGTTATGGCGAAATTTTAGGGTGTTAGCCAAATTTTTGAAGAATTTGAAAATTCTCAGAAACTGAAAAGTTGGAGAATGGAAGCCAGATCGAACGTAGAGTTAATTAATCAAACCACTTTCGACTTTGTTCCTTTTCGGGGACGAAAATTTTTAAGTGGGGGAGATTGTAACAACCCGGAAATGCGATCTAGTTTAAAATTTTTATTTTGGCAATTTTAGCGAATTTTGAATATTTAAAATGAATTAATTTAAATAATATCGACGAGAAATTTATTTTGAATATAGAATTCGAACGTATATATTATATACGTCATCATTAGAATATAATAATTATATATAATTATAAATAGAATTGAAAATGGCGCGGTAGTTCGATAATTCGATTTCAAACTTCAATTGAATGTACCGGGTGCACAACAATCCGGATTTTAGTGAAACCAAAAATAATAGGATCTAATTGAGAATATCTTTCCAACGAATCCGAAAAATCGAGATTTCATAGCGGGAATCAAAAGATATGTCCAGTTAAAAATTCGGAATAGTCGTTATGGAATTCGGGCCCTTAAAAATGAGAATTTTGCAAACGACCTTGGATTTTGACGAAACCACTTTTGTTGGGTCTGTGATGTCAAATTCTTGCTAGATTCCAAATTTCATAATTTTTCGAATCAATATGTGAGTGTGGAAAAGGAAAACGCGTTTGACCAGTTTCAGTTGATTTTAATCGACTGGAAAATGGCCATTTTTCTAACGGTCTCAGAATTCGACGAAACTAGTTTTGTTAGGACCGTATCGTCAATACGAAGCTAGAAAATATTTTTATGAAATTTTTCGAGTTAGTATGTGACCCCGGTAAATTAAAATGCGCGTTCAAATTCAATATATAGAAGTATATGTTGATTTTGACGAAAACTGATTGTAACGACCGAATCAGCCTACGATACATATCCCATTGTGTTTGGAATGGGGGTAATTAGCTTTGGACGACAGGCGGTGGGCCTCGTTTATAGTTCGTATGTAAAAGTCAACATTTTGAATTAAATAATTAAATAAAAAAATATCCTCCTCTCTCTCTCTCTTCCTTTACCTTCTCTGCCCCCCCCCCCCCCCGATTTCATTTCAAAGAAAAAAAAAGAAACCGATCGTTGAACCACCGAACGCCACCGCCCCTGGCTCCTCCGCCTCGCGCCAGGCCGCTCCGCCTCCCCTTAGGTCACCGCCCGCTTCCCCAGCCTCTCTCCTCTTCTAAAGCGAATACCGCCCTATCCCTCTCCCAAAACCAACGACCTTAGGCCAACTGGTCCCCACGCCGGCCGCCTCGACGCCCCACACACCCCCTCCGACCACTGCATTCCACCAGCACCCCCACTCCGCTTCCATCTCGAGTTTGAAACCCCACCGCAGCCAAAGACCACCCCATTCCACCGCTACAGTCCACGCTAGCCTACCACCGACCATCTCGGACTCCGACGCGGCCATTCCCACCCCCATGTCAGTCCGGTGAGTTTTTATTTTATTTTTATTTATTTATTTGAATAAAAATTGGATTTTTATATGAAATAAAAATAGGATTTATGTATAGTGAGCGAATTAAAATAGGATTTTTAGAAGATAAAGATTTGATTTTTAATGTAAAGAAAGGTTCGATTTTTAATGGTGAAAGATGAGATTTTTAAATGAAGAAAGGCGATATTTTTATATGAAGAAAGGCGATATTTTTATATGAAGAAAGGCGAAATTTTTATATAGAGAATAGCGTAGTAAAAATGGGATTTTTATATATTGTATAGCGAAGTAAAAATTCGATTTTTATATATGTAGTGAATACGGGCAACGAAAGTGACAAAAGGCGAGAACGACGAAGACTTCCTACATAGAAGTGTCGTGGAGTTGGGATAGCTTTGGTGAGAATTTCTCACTCTAAATTTCTTTTTCTAGTTATATATATATATATATATATATATACTAGGATACAGACGGTGCTTAGCAGCACCCGACACCCGTCATCCACAGACCATGGATGGCTTGTTTGTTTAGTTGATGTGTTGTGAAAATTTGTTTGAGTTCTTGAGGTTAAATCGATAATGAAATATGTTCATGTGTTGAAATAAATTAATTATCGTTAAAAATATAATTTTTAACGTGAAAATGAATAAATAAATATTTATAAACAAATCGACCGATTTGTTTATATACACTGATTTGACTGATATTGATTGGGATGATAAATTTTACACATCGCCCAACTGCATGAATAAAAATATGTGTTTGTTGATTTGAAACCCCACACGGTTGTTGGGATGATTTTTTGGCGTACACTAATCCCAATTATTTAATTATGTCGATCGATTGGTCGACAGACTGTGTGAGCGTTGATTATTTATATTTGATGCTTATGCAGTTGTGTGGTGCACTTTGGATGATAGTTGATTGTTTATCGTTGCTATTATATACATGTGTTGTATGGAATCCATATAATTAACGTTATATGGTGATTGATTGGGCCTCATTCCAATCGGGAAAATAATGGATATTATAAAAGAAAATTCATGTGTTGAATATAAAAATAGTCGTGTGTTGACAATACTCATTTGTTGAGATTAGTCAAGCGTTGAAAGAAATATAGATTCATGTGTTGAATAGAATATAGATTCATGTGTTGAATAGAATAAATATTCATTTGTTGAATAGGATAACGGATTTATTGAAATATATAAAGCCGTGTTGATTAGAGTTGCGCTATTTTGACGTGAACGATATTTATAACGATTATATTCGTTTTTATAATGAATATTGAAAAGTGATTGCAAAATTTAATATTTTGAAATGAAATTCAAATTAAATTAGATTAAAATTGAAATTTTATTGAATCAATTTGAAATGAATTCGAATCGAATAGAAAATGAATTCGATTCGAATTGAATAGAAAGTGAATTTGAATTCAAACTGAATTAAATTGAAATTGAATTAAAACGATTTGAAATCGTTTTGAATGAAATTTAAAACGAACTGAAATTGAATTAAAATCAATTTGAAATGAATTCGAATTGAATTAAATAGAAGGTAAATTCAAATTGAATTGAATTGAAACGAATTAGAATTTGAATTGAATTGAAACGAATTTGAATTTGAATTTGAATTAAATAAAATTGAAATGAATTCGAATTGAATTGAAATCAAATCGATCTGAAATTGAAGATGAAGTTGAAATTGTTTTTGAAACGAATTTAAAATGATTTATAAAATACGTTTTAAAAGGAAATCGATGAAATATATATATTATATATATAATGGCCTGAATAGAACGCGCCGCGCCGTGGCAGTTCGTGAATTTCGGCCATTAACTTCGAAATGAGGTTGCGGGAGATCCGACCGTCGGATTCTCCTAAAACTGGAACCGTTGGGTTCGTATCGAAAAGTGATTTCCAATGAATATTTGAAATTTGAAATCTAACGGTTGGATTTGGAGTTATGTCCAAATAAAGTTCGAAAAAGGTCGCTGTAAGTGCAGTTCGATGGCCGTTGTTGGAAATCGACTGTACTGGCTTTGATAAAATTATTAAAAATATTGATAATTTGTGTAAAATCATAATATGTGAATTGGAAAGAACTGGGATGAAAAACTCCACATTTGAAATGATAAAAATAGATTTTTATCGAAATGAACTAGTTTTGAACTAGAATTAAAATCAAGTTATTTTTGAAATAAATAAATTGAATTTGAAAGTGATTTTAAAAATAATCAATATTCCCAATACATGGATTGGACTGGAGTTGAATCGAAATTATCTTCGGAATATTTCGATGTTGGATTTCGTGACTATACAAATATTGTTATGGGGATTTGAAAGATATATTTTATATCGTTATTTCCAATACGATATTTGTTGGTTTCAGAATTTGATATTGAATATAAGCCGGTATATTTTCTATTCAGAGCCTTGTATTTAATATCAAATGTGATTTGGGTTTATCGTGAATCGTGTTTTATATGACATTGGTTCTTTAACCCAGTTAAAGGAAGGATGTTGATTTTTGAGAAGATTAAAACTAAGTGGAGTTTTAATGAATCTTTAATTAGATTGAAATGTGAATTGATAATTTAAATTATCAAATCTGAAAGGTGATCGAGAATGGAGTACCACCAGTTTTGCTCCAAAGCGATAGTTAAATCTTTAATTAGATTTGAATGTGAAATGGTAATTAATTTTTCCGATAATACTGTGGTGTTAGATATGGAGTATTACCAGTTTTGCTCCATGGGATATATAGGTTGGGATTGGGAAATAAAATAAATAATTAGTTCGGTGTGGTTCGCTAATCCTGACTAGTTTGAAATGATATCCAAAGGAAGATTAAAGAATAATTTAGAAGAATTTATCTTGGATAAAATTAATGGGAACCTTTCCCTAAGAATGTGATTTTGGTGAATAAAAGAATATTCTAAATTGGAATGAGGCGTTCGTTGTGTTTGTGTAACATTTGTTTATTATATACAAGGGTTATTCAGAAAGGCCGGGTTATACCCATTCTGAATAACCGATTCGACGAGATGTCGAAGATGAAGACGGTGGTTGAAGACCGGAAGTCTTCACATCGTTTAGGTGATTACTGGTGATCTTGATTGGGTTGTACACCCAAGATGAGGGAAACAGTTGGTGATCGTCCAGACGTATTTGGAGATGGATGGATATGTGAGGAAAGTGCTTCCGGTTTCGTTCAGACCCAGAACGAACTTGTAAATGGATTGTGTGTCTGACATTGGATTTTATTCTGTGTTGATTGATCTCTATTAAATATACATCTGTTTGGCGGCGGATAATTTATTCTCTTGCTTAACGCCCTTCTCTGAGACGTACGAGCTCAGAGGTTGTATATCGATGGACATCAGTCGCATGGAGTGAATTGCCAGTGTGGCACGCGTAAGTGGCAATTGATCAATGCTTCTATTGAAAAGCAAAGTCTTGTGGTTGATGATCAAAGCACGGCCTGTGTGGCGTAGCTTTGTGTATAACGTGAATTCGCGAGCTTCACACATCGGTATGAGTCAAAAACGGGATAGTGACTGCTGGGAGAGCACGACGTTTCTTTCTAGCTAAGGTGGTGTCAGTGACCTACCAGCCCTGACATTTATAT
Organism: Allium sativum; assembly: GCA_030737875.1. NCBI lineage: Eukaryota > Viridiplantae > Streptophyta > Magnoliopsida > Asparagales > Amaryllidaceae > Allium > Allium sativum. Next base: position 188,452,648 of record CM060913.1, read on the forward strand.
ACTTTTCACCTGTGTGGTTGTTGGATACGAGGCACCTCGGATATAGGTCTGTAAGGACCGGGAAACGTATGTTCAGGAATTGCCAATCCTCAAAAGTAAGAGAGGACCGGCCCTGAAGATCCAAGGATCATAGTGGGGTCCTGAGACATTTGCTAGAGTGTCTCGAACGCGGAGAGGAGCTTGCCCCTTGCCTCGGCTCATGACGGAATCCAATTTCCAATACATGGTATTGCGGTTTTAATTGTAGAACTAGTATGGCGACATGATAGATGGTACCCATGCCGCCTATGATTGATATTTACGATTGAATTGTTTTGACACTATACACTAATTATAGTATCAAGTTATTTGTTTTAAACGTACCAAGCATGTTTGGCTATTATAAGGGAAAACCTTATCCTCCGGCTTGCGTTGCATTGTGTGATGGGACCTGGGTCTTATAATAGCTTCATTTTTCCAAAGAGCATTGCACTGTTTTGTTATATGCACTAGTATTCTTGGAAGGAAACCCGTTCCGTGTTATACGGCGTGGTCCCTTGAATTACTATCTTTTAAAATAAAGATTAATAACTGTTTTAGTTCTCACACCAGTCCCATGACTGACCTGGAGTTTATTGTTTTAACCTAAACTCTAGGTGCCCCTATTTTCCACACGGGCAGCTAGTAGTTTTGGTTTTGCAGATTTATTCACAGGATCCTGATTTACTGCTGGAACGATATCCGGAAAGCTCTGTATCCGTGTATCACTTTCAGTTGTATTTTGTATATTTTTCCGCTGCTATGTAATTTATTGTAATCTCTGATATTTGTCGAATGTAATTTATTTATTTATACTCTGTATATTCTTATATCTGATGGAATTGTTGTAATAACAATGAAATGTTCTTCTGTTTGCGTTCCGATTTGTCTTGTCCTCAACGCCATCCGTTCTTTCCTTCACGGGGAAGTTCGGGTCGTGTCAGTTTTCCAATTTAATATATTAAATTGGAATTGAATGGAATTCAATTTGATAATAATCTGAAACGACCCGCAAATCCGAGCTATCTGAGTTGACTAAAAACACCACACGTCCAACTCAAATAACACAGAAATACGACTCATTATTAGAAAGAAGTTAGAGGATGAGAAATAGAAAGAAAGAAATATTAGAATAGAAGAAAACGAAGATCACAAACTCACAGCGGAACGAATAAAATATATTATGTAACATAAGCTTTGAAATACAAATCTGTTTTATACATATACACATACCATCATCAGAGTACACATAACATTTGACTCAGCGGAAGTAACTCTAAATAACTAACGTTGAAGCTTCCAGCTTCAAGCTCCTCCAAGTGTATCTGTAAAACCCTGAAACACTTGACTGCCCGTACAAATTTGGGCACCCAAGAGTTTAGGAAAAACAAAACAAAATAAACTCTGGGTCAGTCATGGGACTGGTGTGAGTAAACTCCAACCACTTGTTTAACTTTAAAAATCCTTTCAAAGGAAAAGATAATAGTAAGACCAGCCCACACACAACATGGACGGTTTTTACCTTACTATAACCCAAAATACTTTGATACGAAATCCAGTGATATTATAATAATGTCTACCTCAAATAAATAACCAAATAGTAGAACGCTTGCATCTCACGCTCCACATATATAGTATAAAATCAAAAACCGCATGGCGCTTATTGGAGATTGGATTTCCATCATGACAAGGTATGGGACCACCTTCCGATGATGTATCTCTAGAGGCGAATACACCTGGGTTCAACAAGAACGTCTTGCAACCCGGCCCACACATGACCGACCACTCATTTCGCTTGAGTGTATCGAATGTATATCACCAACGGTTGGACTCAAACCACCGTTTCCCGAATGGGCAGAATCGATAGATTTAGAAACAAAAGGAATTTCTCTAGATAGGTGATTATACACCCTAATGGGTGCGACCCACATAGCCATGCTGCCTGCCCGATTTTTGTCATTTCCCGGTTGTTGAGGCCTGAGGCTACGCATACTTACCATTCATTGATAACACAATCACTTTGAATGCCACATTGTCAGATCCGTTAATCACTAGTTGAGTTTGCACAAATATTCTGGATATTATGCTAAGGGATAAATCCGTTGCAACCATATATATTCATACCGACCAACCCATTTGATCATTGGAAATACTCTGTCAGACATTCGTCCATTTACGTTCGTTCTGGGACTGAACGACACCGAAGGCACTATTTCTATAAATAGAAAAGTCCTTGCACTTTACTCCGTCTTCAATATATTCAGCATACTTGGTTCGCAACGCTTATGCCGATACGGAGTGGTTCTTCGGATAATAATCCAACCGGTCTCTCCATATTGACAACGATGGTCAAAAACTTCGATAGTCTGGGATTTAACTATCGAATAAAAACAAGTGTTCAATCAACATATCAAACAAATCACTGGGCCCTTTAATTAATATTTCATTAATTAAATCTCTTCTATATTCCCTTATCAATATTTGTTAACCAAATATTTCAATAACCATATTGGCCCTTTACGTCATTTTGATTTCGTCTCCTTATCGAATTCTATATATATCGATATATAGATTTCTAATTGTCAAATTTCTTAAAAATATTCTAACTCCTTAAATTCCCGGAAAAATTCGCCATAACCTCCCCTGTATCGGGAGCATCGGGAAATTTCAAATAGCATCCCGGTATCTTCTAATTTCAAAAAGAAAAAGAAAAAGCCAAGCGGCTTGCCGATACGGCGCATAAAATCTCATATATGAATTAAACATGTACCTTTTTGTCGAGCACATAAATTTAAAATCTTCATATATTCCATCCCATATCTGTTTAACACCTGTTCACCTGTTTCCAATCCAATTCAACTCAATCCATTCGTTTGAATTCAATTTTGAATTGTTTGAATTCAGTTTCGCTCAATTATTCTTTAATTAGCCTTTTTGTCTGTTTCACTTCTTTGTTGAACATAACATGTTCAAATAAAATATTTAACTCGTTCATAACCAAATTGAATTTCAATTTCAATTCTAGTTCCCTTTTTCTATTTCGAATATAAATTCTCAAATCGAATTCACTTATTCAAAGCCCAATATTAATTCAAAATCTCATTAACTAATTACCATTCGAATAAGTTAATTCTATTCAATAATCAAAAATCTGATTTCTGTTTCAAAAATCAATTCCTTTACTTCACTGGAGTTCATATTTGTTTTATATCTCCAGTCTAGATGGAAATTCGAATTTTTATTTATAAAAATCCTTTTATTCATTTAAATACACCATTACGGTTTTCCATTGGTTCTGGCGCTGTTTTTCTGAAAATTTGATTTTCACATAACTCAAAATCTATACGACGAAATTCAGATTTTTCTCTTTCATTAGAAAACTATTATCAAACCGGTCCTGACGTTTCTTGTTTCAAAGAATTTCGACTTCAATCGAGTCCTGTATATTCGATTGAAGTTCGAATCGCTATTTTACGAACTGCAGCGCTGCGGCGAGTTCGTTTTAATTATATTTATATATATAAACTTTTAAAACTTCGTTTATATAAATTCAACTCTATTCTGATATAATTTAAATATATATCAAACCATTTTCCCAACTCAACGCATATTTCTGATCTTCTATTTCATTTATATTCGAAGTCTATATTCAAATTCTAATTCGATTCTAATTCAAATTCTATATTCAAATTCTATTTCAATTATTTGAATTCAAATTCCATTTTTTTTATCTATTTGAACTTCAAATATTTAAACTCATTTTTACTTTGAACTTCAAGTACCACATTTACTTCCTTTGAATTCAAATACCATGTTTCAAATTCCTCTTATTCAAATTCTTTCTATTTAAACTCCATTTGAGTTTTGTTTGAATTCTTATATTTAACACCATTTGAATTCTATTTAAATTCTTATATTTTAAATCCTCTTTATTAAAACCCATTATTTGAATCCCATTTGAATTTTCCTTATTTCAAATCCATTTGAACTTTTTTAAATTCAAATTCTATTTCAAAATTTATTTGGATTTCCTATTTTGAAATCCTATTCCACTTCTTACTTTGAAATCCTAATTTCAAAGTTTATTTCAAATTCTATTTTCAAATTCGATATTCAAATCTCTATTTGAATTTCTATATTCAATCCCATGTTCAAATTCAATACTTGAATTTCCATTCAAATCTCTATTCAAATCCCATATTTGAATTTCATTTCAAATCTCTAGTCAAATTTCATATTTCAATTCTTCTTTTGAAATTCTATATTTCAAATCTTATTCGATTTTTCTTTGAAATTCTATATTTCAAAGTCTGTTCAATTCTTCTTTGAAATTTTACATTTCAAATCTATTTTGAAATTCGACATTCAAATCTCTATTTGAATTCCTTTATTCGAATTCCCTTGAATTCAAATCTTATTTTAATTTTCTTGATTTCAAATTCTATTTTCCAATCTAATTCTGTCTATTCAAATTCTATTTGAACTTCTATTTGAATTTCCAATATTCAATCTCCTTTTAAAATTCAAATATTTAAACTCCTTTTAAAATTCAAATGTTATACTCAAATTTCATTTGAGTTATATATTTAAAAATTCCATTTCACATCCTATTTCGAAATTTTATTCTAAATTTCAAATATTCCAACTCCTTTCAAATATTTAAATTCTATTAAATTTCCACTTAAAAATTCTATTCCCAGTTCTATTTTGAAATTTCATTTCCAAATTCTATTTTGAAATTTTTATTTCAATATTCCATTTGAAATTCTATATTTTCAAATTCTACTTGAATTTCAAATTCTATTTGAAAAATAGAATTTTCTTTAAACCCTCAAATATCTTTCTCATGATATTTAAATAAATTAACACTTGGCCCAGTGATATTTGAAGCAATCAAATCACTCCATTTTTCAATCATTTGATTTTTTAACACGTCATATATTAATATATGAAATCAAGCAAACAACAAACAACACAACAGATAATATATTTTTGAGGAATCCAGTCGGATTCCTCCAACCTGTTTTCCTGCATCCACAGATGTTAGCACATAAATAATACCCATTCTGCTTCGTGGCAGAATATCGCGGTATAGAAGGTCATCCACTAATCATAGCGTGGGGCGTATAGGGTAATCATCCGCTATGAAACTGCGGGCATCCGCTAATGAGACTGCGGGAATCCAACCAATCAATCAACCCAATATATATATATATATCCTAAATAACTAATATATATAAAGCAACCAGAAAGCATGCACACAAGCAACAAACAATTATTTTTAATAAAATAAAAATAATTCTAAAGGTGAGTGAGATTTACTCACCGAGATTTTCCTTTTGTTGAAACCTGTTCCAATCCAAATTCTATTGCGTAGATAAAGTGACTATGAATCTAACACCTTTGGTTTGATCCAATATGGTATCCTATAAACGAGTTGAATTATTTCACCACTTTGAAATATATATATAACCCTATACATATATACCTATATATATATATTAACACTTTTAGTTAATTATCATTTACTACTAGTTTATTTTCTTTACCCAAACTGATTATAAAAAATTTAAATTTCCAAATATATAAAATAATTTTCGGCATTTAAATCAGAATCATTTCACACAAAAAGTTAAGTTAATTTCTTATCTTGAAATAAATTCATATCTTAACAATCTTATTTAGCTTAGAATTTTTTTTTTTGATAACCCTTTACCTGTATTTATTTATTCAAATTAATCGATCTATCATTTATTCAAATTATAATCAAAGTAAAAAAAATCTTTATTTGAATAAATAAAATTAATCAGATTAAAATTTTAATTACCTTAGTTCACTGTTTGAACATCCCAGCATCCAACTGTCAACAAGCACCCTGATTCAACCCTGTTCAACACCAGACTTCATCCATGCCGAACCAAACCCTGATGTCGCGACCCCCCTCTGACCAAGAACACGATCCCCTTCATCACTTCCTACCCTACTTCTCCCGTTTTCGGTGAACTTCAGACCCAGCAAATGGATCGCAACCCTCGAGAAAACCCGCACCAGTCTCTTCGCAATGACCAAAACAAGTGCGCACCTCCATAACGATATTGAATCTACCTCGAATCACCTTAAATTGCGAGCACTCGGTCTCGATGTTGACCTACAGGGACTCGCGGTCTTCAGTATGGCGATGGGCTTTAGAGGGGTCGCGGTAATTCAACGCCGAGTCTCGGTACTGGTTCGCACCTTCAGATAATCGGTCCCGATAATTTGAGGAGGGGAGGGGCTTTTAGAACCAGGGCGATTTTCTATTTAGGGATTTTGAGGAATGGAGCGACATCTCACTTGGCTTGAAGCCTTCGATTTCTGCCAATGGACTGAAGGGGAAACGAATATAAATAGGCGAGAGGGAGACAAGATGTACATACGCCATTAATTTCCGGTTTCCCAGTTTTAGAAGACAGGCGACAAACTTTTGAGCTCGAGGCAAATATAGGTATTGCGACTTTAAGTTTAAGGTGACGATATTAAAGAAGTAGGTCGGCCGAATTTAATTCCTTTGATTTGATTTAGTTTAATTAAATAATAAAATATTTCACGGTCCCTTAAATTCAAATCTCGAACCACTATTAAATCGTAACGAGTAACGTTGCTAATGTTATTCACTATTCTAAATTCAACGGAATGAGTTCTGAAATTTAATTGTGAGAAGATGACAATTTGAATTAACGATTTAAATTAAACTCGATTTAAATATAAATTGATTTCAGACAATTCAATCCGCCGATAATAAATTACTATTATCGTTTTTAATTCAAATAAAATTCATATACATCATTTTGACTCCAGTTTAACTTTTGAATTTAATCAAATTCAGATTCTCGTATTATTATAATTATTTCAGATTAAATAAATACATGTGTATATTCAAAATAAAATCATATATCGATTGATATTATCAACCACAATATTTAAAACCATATTAAATATTTAAAATTAATCGTTCAAAAACCTGGGTCGTTACATTCTTCCCCCCTTAAAATAATTTCGTCCTCGAAATTGCTAAGGTAGGAAAAAGGGTACAAATCCATTTCTTTTCAACATCTCACTTATGTTGAAACTCAACTTCTCATATTTCAACAAATTAGCTCCAACCAAAACTTTTGGTCTTCACACATTTAATTCAAATGGTCCACGATCAATCCATTTATATCCAATCTATGTTCTATTAAACTAATTCAAATTGATTCTAGTCAATTCATCCACTTCGACCCATTTAACTTGGTTAAGTTAAATTTAAATTCCAGAATTCAAATCCCAGGGTTTTTTCTTTTTTTCAAATCCTTTCGAAATCACATAAATATATACATATATTCATTTTCACCACAAATTCAAAACATTTGAATATTCAAACCAACTTGTTTTCTTTCAAACAAATTTTCATCAAAAACTTTTCTAAGGTAGCAATTCATCACTTAGAAACTCGGAAAGGAACACTGATGATGTTGCAATCATCATCAGAATAATTTCCCAGCCACTGAAGTGAGTTCAGTGCTTTATTATTTCAAAATCCATCTAAAATGATTTTCTTTTAAAACAAATCTATATTATTTTAATATACTTTGAAAAATATTTTTCAACTTCCCAGGATTTTGAATTCTTAATTCTGGTTTGAATTTAATTCTAATTCATCTCATTTGTATATGTTATATACAAGTTTTATTTTGGTTATATATAACCATTCCAATTTTTATAATCAAATTTGATTATAACGATAACAATCAACACATCCAATAATTTCAGAAAATTATTAGTTATATATCAAAATAGAATTTTGGGTAAAATTATTTCATTTACCCTCTTTAAAACAATATCATGTTCAATCTTCTGTTTAAGCGTTTAGAAATTCCTATCGACTTCGTGGCGTCCCACGATTCGACCAGAATTCATAAACCACTCACAGACTAGTCAACACAATATAAACAACTTTGATATCAACTAACAAATACGCTCTCTCGTATCTATACACTTAACTCATTCTAGGGTACTACTGACCCTATCTCTAATGAGCACATGCCACACAAGCCTAGGTATTCACTCAACCTCGCTCTGATACCAACTGAAACGACCCGCAAATCCGAGCTATCTGAGTTGACTAAAAACACCACACGTCCAACTCAAATAACACAGAAATACGACTCATTATTAGAAAGAAGTTAGAGGATGAGAAATAGAAAGAAAGAAATATTAGAATAGAAGAAAACGAAGATCACAAACTCACAGCGGAACGAATAAAATATATTATGTAACATAAGCTTTGAAATACAAATCTGTTTTATACATATACACATACCATCATCAGAGTACACATAACATTTGACTCAGCGGAAGTAACTCTAAATAACTAACGTTGAAGCTTCCAGCTTCAAGCTCCTCCAAGTGTATCTGTAAAACCCTGAAACACTTGACTGCCCGTACAAATTTGGGCACCCAAGAGTTTAGGAAAAACAAAACAAAATAAACTCTGGGTCAGTCATGGGACTGGTGTGAGTAAACTCCAACCACTTGTTTAACTTTAAAAATCCTTTCAAAGGAAAAGATAATAGTAAGACCAGCCCACACACAACATGGACGGTTTTTACCTTACTATAACCCAAAATACTTTGATACGAAATCCAGTGATATTATAATAATGTCTACCTCAAATAAATAACCAAATAGTAGAACGCTTGCATCTCACGCTCCACATATATAGTATAAAATCAAAAACCGCATGGCGCTTATTGGAGATTGGATTTCCATCATGACAAGGTATGGGACCACCTTCCGATGATGTATCTCTAGAGGCGAATACACCTGGGTTCAACAAGAACGTCTTGCAACCCGGCCCACACATGACCGACCACTCATTTCGCTTGAGTGTATCGAATGTATATCACCAACGGTTGGACTCAAACCACCGTTTCCCGAATGGGCAGAATCGATAGATTTAGAAACAAAAGGAATTTCTCTAGATAGGTGATTATACACCCTAATGGGTGCGACCCACATAGCCATGCTGCCTGCCCGATTTTTGTCATTTCCCGGTTGTTGAGGCCTGAGGCTACGCATACTTACCATTCATTGATAACACAATCACTTTGAATGCCACATTGTCAGATCCGTTAATCACTAGTTGAGTTTGCACAAATATTCTGGATATTATGCTAAGGGATAAATCCGTTGCAACCATATATATTCATACCGACCAACCCATTTGATCATTGGAAATACTCTGTCAGACATTCGTCCATTTACGTTCGTTCTGGGACTGAACGACACCGAAGGCACTATTTCTATAAATAGAAAAGTCCTTGCACTTTACTCCGTCTTCAATATATTCAGCATACTTGGTTCGCAACGCTTATGCCGATACGGAGTGGTTCTTCGGATAATAATCCAACCGGTCTCTCCATATTGACAACGATGGTCAAAAACTTCGATAGTCTGGGATTTAACTATCGAATAAAAACAAGTGTTCAATCAACATATCAAACAAATCACTGGGCCCTTTAATTAATATTTCATTAATTAAATCTCTTCTATATTCCCTTATCAATATTTGTTAACCAAATATTTCAATAACCATATTGGCCCTTTACGTCATTTTGATTTCGTCTCCTTATCGAATTCTATATATATCGATATATAGATTTCTAATTGTCAAATTTCTTAAAAATATTCTAACTCCTTAAATTTCCGGAAAAATTCGCCATAACCTCCCCTGTATCGGGAGCATCGGGAAATTTCAAATAGCATCCCGGTATCTTCTAATTTCAAAAAGAAAAAGAAAAAGCCAAGCGGCTTGCCGATACGGCGCATAAAATCTCATATATGAATTAAACATGTACCTTTTTGTCGAGCACATAAATTTAAAATCTTCATATATTCCATCCCATATCTGTTTAACACCTGTTCACCTGTTTCCAATCCAATTCAACTCAATCCATTCGTTTGAATTCAATTTTGAATTGTTTGAATTCAGTTTCGCTCAATTATTCTTTAATTAGCCTTTTTGTCTGTTTCACTTCTTTGTTGAACATAACATGTTCAAATAAAATATTTAACTCGTTCATAACCAAATTGAATTTCAATTTCAATTCTAGTTCCCTTTTTCTATTTCGAATATAAATTCTCAAATCGAATTCACTTATTCAAAGCCCAATATTAATTCAAAATCTCATTAACTAATTACCATTCGAATTAGTTAATTCTATTCAATAATCAAAAATCTGATTTCTGTTTCAAAAATCAATTCCTTTACTTCACTGGAGTTCATATTTGTTTTATATCTCCAGTCTAGATGGAAATTCGAATTTTTATTTATAAAAATCCTTTTATTCATTTAAATACACCATTACGGTTTTCCATTGGTTCTGGCGCTGTTTTTCTGAAAATTTGATTTTGACATAACTCAAAATCTATACGACGAAATTCAGATTTTTCTCTTTCATTAGAAAACTATTATCAAACCGGTCCTGACGTTTCTTGTTTCAAAGAATTTCGACTTCAATCGAGTCCTGTATATTCGATTGAAGTTCGAATCGCTATTTTACGAACTGCAGCGCTGCGGCGAGTTCGTTTTAATTATATTTATATATATAAACTTTTAAAACTTCGTTTATATAAATTCAACTCTATTCTGATATAATTTAAATATATATCAAACCATTTTCCCAACTCAACGCATATTTCTGATCTTCTATTTCATTTATATTCGAAGTCTATATTCAAATTTTAATTCGATTCTAATTCAAATTCTATATTCAAATTCTATTTCAATTATTTGAATTCAAATTCCATTTTTTTTATCTATTTGAACTTCAAATATTTAAACTCATTTTTACTTTGAACTTCAAGTACCACATTTACTTCCTTTGAATTCAAATACCATGTTTCAAATTCCTCTTATTCAAATTCTTTCTATTTAAACTCCATTTGAGTTTTGTTTGAATTCTTATATTTAACACCATTTGAATTCTATTTAAATTCTTATATTTTAAATCCTCTTTATTAAAACCCATTATTTGAATCCCATTTGAATTTTCCTTATTTCAAATCCATTTGAACTTTTTTAAATTCAAATTCTATTTCAAAATTTATTTGGATTTCCTATTTTGAAATCCTATTCCACTTCTTACTTTGAAATCCTAATTTCAAAGTTTATTTCAAATTCTATTTTCAAATTCGATATTCAAATCTCTATTTGAATTTCTATATTCAATCCCATGTTCAAATTCAATACTTGAATTTCCATTCAAATCTCTATTCAAATCCCATATTTGAATTTCATTTCAAATCTCTAGTCAAATTTCATATTTCAATTCTTCTTTTGAAATTCTATATTTCAAATCTTATTCGATTTTTCTTTGAAATTCTATATTTCAAAGTCTGTTCAATTCTTCTTTGAAATTTTACATTTCAAATCTATTTTGAAATTCGACATTCAAATCTCTATTTGAATTCCTTTATTCGAATTCCCTTGAATTCAAATCTTATTTTAATTTTCTTGAATTCAAATTCTATTTTCCAATCTAATTCCGTCTATTCAAATTCTATTTGAACTTCTATTTGAATTTCCAATATTCAATCTCCTTTTAAAATTCAAATATTTAAACTCCTTTTAAAATTCAAATGTTATACTCAAATTTCATTTGAGTTATATATTTAAAAATTCCATTTCACATCCTATTTCGAAATTTTATTCTAAATTTCAAATATTCCAACTCCTTTCAAATATTTAAATTCTATTAAATTTCCACTTAAAAATTCTATTCCCAGTTCTATTTTGAAATTTCATTTCCAAATTCTATTTTGAAATTTTTATTTCAATATTCCATTTGAAATTCTATATTTTCAAATTCTACTTGAATTTCAAATTCTATTTGAAAAATAGAATTTTCTTTAAACCCTCAAATATCTTTCTCATGATATTTAAATAAATTAACACTTGGCCCAGTGATATTTGAAGCAATCAAATCACTCCATTTTTCAATCATTTGATTTTTTAACACGTCATATATTAATATATGAAATCAAGCAAACAACAAACAACACAACAGATAATATATTTTTGAGGAATCCAGTCGGATTCCTCCAACCTGTTTTCCTGCATCCACAGATGTTAGCACATAAATAATACCCATTCTGCTTCGTGGCAGAATATCGCGGTATAGAAGGTCATCCACTAATCATAGCGTGGGGCGTATAGGGTAATCATCCGCTATGAAACTGCGGGCATCCGCTAATGAGACTGCGGGAATCCAACCAATCAATCAACCCAATATATATATATATATATCCTAAATAACTAATATATATAAAGCAACCAGAAAGCATGCACACAAGCAACAAACAATTATTTTTAATAAAATAAAAATAATTCTAAAGGTGAGTGAGATTTACTCACCGAGATTTTCCTTTTGTTGAAACCTGTTCCAATCCAAATTCTATTGCGTAGATAAAGTGACTATGAATCTAACACCTTTGGTTTGATCCAATATGGTATCCTATAAACGAGTTGAATTATTTCACCACTTTGAAATATATATATAACCCTATACATATATACCTATATATATATATTAACACTTTTAGTTAATTATCATTTACTACTAGTTTATTTTCTTTACCCAAACTGATTATAAAAAATTTAAATTTCCAAATATATAAAATAATTTTCGGCATTTAAATCAGAATCATTTCACACAAAAAGTTAAGTTAATTTCTTATCTTGAAATAAATTCATATCTTAACAATCTTATTTAGCTTAGAAATTTTTTTTTTTTGATAACCCTTTACCTGTATTTATTTATTCAAATTAATCGATCTATCATTTATTCAAATTATAATCTGTGACGGCAAGGAATTTCGCTCGGTCCGAACCAGTCGCTAAACCGACCCAGACCGTTCGAAACACCCTATCGTTTGAGAACACGACAAAATAAAACGCATACAGAAGAACATTTCACTGTATATTACAACAATGCATCAGATTACAAGAATATACAGAGTATAAATGAATATTACACAGAAATATCAGAGATTTAAATTACATTTAAATACATAGCAGCGGAAAATAATACAATATACAACTAGAAGTAGATATACGGATACAAAGCTTTCCGGATATCGTTCCAGCTGTAAACCAGGATCCTGTGAATATAAATCTGCAAAACCAAAACTACTAGCTGCCCGTGTCGAAAATAAGGGCACCCAGAGTTTAGGTTAAAACAATAAACTCCAGGTCAGTCATGTGACTGGTGTGAGAACTAAAACAGTTAATCTTTATTTTAAAGTTAGGTAAATCAAGGGACCACGCCGTATAATACGGAACGGGTTTCCTCCCAAGAATACCAGTGCATAAAACAAACAGCGCAATGCTAAATAAAGAAAAATGAAGCTGTTATAAGACCCAGTTCCCATCACACAATGCAATCGCAAGCCGGAGGATAGGGTTTTTACCTTATAATAGCCAAGAATGCTTGATACGTTTAAAACAAATCATTTGATACTATTATAAGTGTATAGTGTATAAAACAACTTCAAATCATAAGTATCAATCATAGGCGGCATGAATGCCCCATACCACTATGTCGCCATATATAGGTTATACAATCAAAATCGCAAAGTCACGTATTTGGAAATTGGGTTTCCATCTATGAACCGAGGCTAGGGTCAAGATCCTCAACCGATTCGAGACTGCCTAACCCGAGTCTCAGGCAAGCGCGCAGGCAAGCCTTGGATCGTCAGGGCCGGTCCACACGGAGTGGATTAAAATGCCTGAGCACTACGTTTCGCCGCCCTTTGGGGCGTAAGCGAGCCAACTAAATGACTCCATCGGTTCGAGAACGACCGATCAATCCGAGGCGCCTCGCAACAGCAACAACCACATAAGTCAAACTCGTCAGGGCGTGTAAAACCACTGACGCCACTTTTTAGCTAGGAGGAAACGTATGCCCTCCCTGAGGTCCGTCTCCCGTTTTTGGTCCATACCTGGTGTGAAACACGCGAGGTAAACGTTACACAAAGCTACGCCACAAAGGCCGTGCTTTGATCATCACCACGAGACTTTGCTTTTCAACAGAAGCCTCGATCATTTGCATCTTAGCATGCCACACAGGCAAACCACTCTATGCAACCGATATCAGTCACACAGAATGAAATCCAATGTCAGACACACAGTCCATTTACAAGTCCGTTCTGGGTCTGAACGAAACCGGAGGCACCTAGTACCCCGCATATCCATCGATCTCCAAGTACGTCTGGACGATCACTAACTGTTTCCATCTTCTTGGGTGTACAGCCCAATCAAGATCATCAGTTATCACCCAAACGACGTGAAGACCTCTGGTCTTCGACCATCGTCTTCATCTTCGACTTATCGTCGTATCAGTTATTCAGAATGGGATAAACCCGGCCTTTCCGAATAACTCGCGTATATATTATAAAAGTGTTACACAAACACAACATACGCCTCATTCCAATTCATTAGTCACTAACCGTAAATTAATCAAGAGAATAATTTCCCAAATATTAACCCCGAAGGCCGAAACCAACATCAGATCAATATCCAGAAAACCATTCTGCTTGGCTAACCGACAGTTAGTTTCTAAATTTCACATTCATAGGGAAAGGTTCCCATTAATTTTATCAAAGATAAATTCTTGAATTTATGCTTTAATCTACTTTTGAATATCAATTCAAACTAGTCGGGATTAGCGAACCTTACCGAAGTAATCATTTGTTTTAATTTCCCAATCCCAACCTATTCATCCCATGAAGTAAAACTGGTAATACTTCATATCTAACACCACGGTGTTATCGGTAAATTCAATTACCATTTCACGTTCAAATCTAATTAAAGATTTAACTATCGCCTGGAGCAAAACTGGTGATACTCCATTCTCGATCATTTCAATCTAATTAAAGATTCATTAAAACTCCACTTAGTTTTAATCTTCGACTGGGTTAAAGAATCAGTGTCATTTAAAACACGGTTCACGATAAACCCAAAATCACATTCCATTGATTATCAGGTTAAAGAACAAGTGTTATTTAAAACACTGTTCACGATAAACCCAAAAATCATTCCATTAATTATCAGGTTAAAGAACAAGTGTTATTTAAAACACTGTTCACGATAAACCCAAAAATCAATATCCATTCAATTCCAATTAAAATCATTTAATTGGTACACTTCATTAAATCTAAATAAAAAGATTCAATCTTTTCTCAACTGGGTTCAAGAACAGTGTTAGTGAAGACACCATTCACGACAAACCCAAATCACATTCGATATTCAATACAAGGCTCTGAATAGAAAATATATCGGCTTATATTCAATATCGAATTCTACGACTAACAAATGTCGTATTGGAAATAACGATATAAATATATATCTTTCAAATTTCCATAACAACACCTGTATAATCCCGAATTCCAACATCGAAATATTCCGAAGACAATTTCGATTCAAATCCACTCCAATGCAATCATTGGAATTTTGGTTACTTTTAAAACCCTTTTCGAATTCAATTTATTTATTTAAAAATAAATAGAATTATAATTCTAGTTCAAAACTAGTTCATTTCGATAAAAATCTATTTTTATCTTTTCAAATATGGAGTTTTTCATCCCAAACTTTCACAAATCATTTCTTATGATTTTACACAAATTATTACTATTTTTAATGATTTTATCAAGGCCCGTACAGTCGATTTCCATCAACGGCCATCGAACTGCACTTACAGCGACCTTTTTCGAATTTGATTTGGACATAATTCCAAATCCAACCGTTAGATTTCAAATTTCTAGCCTTCGTTAGAAAGCTCTTTTCGATACGAACCCAACGGTTCCGGTTTTAGGAGAATCCGACGGTCGGATCTCCCGCAATGTCCGTTTGAAATAAATGGTCGAAATTCACGAACTGCCGCGGCGCGGCGCGTTCTATTCAGGCCATTATATTATATATATAATATATATAATATATACTTCGTCGATTTCTATTTAAAACGAATTATATAAATAGTTTTAAAATTCGTTTCAAAAGCAATTTCAACTTCCTTTTCAATTCAAATCAAAATTGAATTCTTCTTTATAAATTCGTTTCAAAATTCATTTCTATTCAATTCGAATTTCAATTCAATTTGAATTCATTTCAATTCGCTTTCAATTCAATTCGAATTCGTTTTCAATTCAATTCATTTCGAAATCGTTTTCAATTCAATTCGAATTTGTTTTCAATTCAATTCATTTCGAAATCGTTTTCAATTCAATTCATTTCGAAATCGTTTTCAATTCAATTCATTTCGAAATCGTTTTCAATTCATTTCATTTCGAAATCGTTTTCAATTCATTTGGAATTCGTTTTCAATTCAATTCATTTCGAAATCGTTTTCAATTCAATTCGAATTCATTTTCAATTCAATTCATTTCGAAATCGTTTTCAATTCAATTCATTTCGAAATCGTTTTCAATTCATTTCATTTCGAAATCATTTTCAATTCATTTGGAATTCGTTTTCAATTCAATTCATTTCGAAATCGTTTTCAATTCAATTCGAATTCATTTTCAATTCAATTCATTTCGAAATCGTTTTCAATTCAATTCATTTCGAAATCGTTTTCAATTCATTTCATTTCGAAATCGTTTTCAATTCAATTCGAATTCGTTTTCAATTCATTTTGAATTCGTTTTCAATTCAATTCATTTCGAAATCGTTTTCAATTCAATTCATTTCGAAATCGTTTTTAAAATCGATATAAATATCGTTCACGTCAAAATGGCGTCAATCTAATCAACACGGCTTCATATATTCCTTTATTTTCAAATATTCTATTTCAAATATTTCTTTTTCAAATATTTCTTTTTCAAAACTGGAATGAGGCCCAATCAATTACCATATAATGTTAATTATATGGATATTCTACAACACATGTATATATCAACAACGATGAATAATCAACCATCAACCAAAGTGCACTACACTGTATAAGCATCAAATATAGACATTTAACGCTTATAGCAGCTTGTCAATCAATCGATCGACATATTTAATCAATCAGGATGAGTGAACTTCAAATTTCATCCCAACACCCGTGTGGGGTTTCAAACAATCAACCGCATATTTTATTTGTGCAGTTGGGCGATGTGTGAAATTTATCGACCCAATCAACGTCATTCAAATAGGTGTACATAAACAAACCGTCTGGTTTGTAAATGAATATTTATTTATTCACATTCACGTTAAAAATTATATTTTTAACGATAACACATTTTATTTCAACATATGAATTTCTATTCAATTCATTTACACAATAAAATGATATTTTTATTTTCTAACATATTTTAGAAAATTTCGGCGGCATAACGGCACGATACTAGAAACGGGACAAGGCCTAGCCTTATCCCCGGTCTAGTGAAGGCCCACGCCATTCACTCATCAATCAAATCAATTTCATTTTGCAAACCACAAAATTTGGAGTAAGGGTCTAACCTAGCCTTACTCCTACGCCTTATAACGGCGCACGTCTAATCCTAACCAATTTATCGATTCGATTTTTCACACCACAAACCACATTCAAACCAATATCGCAATCAATCACCAAACAGTCAAACAAACAAGTCCATGGTCTGTGGACGGTTGTGTCGGGTGCTACTAAGCACCGTCTGCATCCTAGTATAAATATATAACTAGAAAAGAAATAGAAAGGTGAGAAATTCTCACTTATAGCTATCCTAGCTCGACGGCTCTTCATTGATAGAAGTCTTCATCGCTATCGCATCTTTGTCACCTTCGTTGTCCGCTTTCACTACATATGTAAAAATCGAATTTTTATTTCAAAGTTCAATATATAAAAATCGAATTTTTATTTCAAAGTTCAATATATAAAAATCGAATTTTTATTTCAAAGTTCAATATATAAAAATCGAATTTTTATTTCAAAGTTCAATATATAAAAATCGAATTTTTATTTCAAAGTTCAATATATAAAAATCGAATTTTTATTTCAAAGTTCAATATATAAAAATCGAATTTTTATTTCAAAGTTCAATATATAAAAATCGAATTTTTATTGCGATGCCATATAGATAAAAATTCCATTTCAAAAATATAGACTTCGCCTTTTCTAATAAAAAGTTTTCCTCTTTTCTAATAAAGATCAAATTTTTTCCTTTTAAAGTTAAAACCTTTTTCTATTTCAAAGTTAAAACCTTAAAATAAAATTAGTTTTTATTTTCTTTATAAATCAGTTTTTAAAAATCCTTTTGAAATCAGTTTTTATACTTTACAAAAATTCAGTTTTTATACTTTTATTAAAAATCAGTTTTTACTTTTTAAAAAAAAACAGTTTTTACTTTCTAAAAAAAAAAAAAAAAATCAGTTTTTATTTTCTAAAAAAAAACAGTTTTAAACCCCTTTTAAAATCAGTACTTAAACCCAAAAAAAAAAAAAAAAAAAAAAAAAATCAGTACTTAAACCCACTAGTTATATAAAATAAATTAAATAAATTAAAAGAAAAAAAACCTTACAGGGGGGCGTCGCTGCTACGAACGGGGACGGAGGGGGGGGGGGGGCGGTCTGTTGGGACGCGGCGGCGAGGGGGCTGAGGGAAGGGCGGTGGCGAGGGTTGGGGCGCGGTGCGGTGGTCTGGGGGATGTCGCAGTCGGAGAAGGAGTGGAGGGGGAGGAGAAGGAAGGAGGCGGCTGAAAGATGGGGGGCTTCGGCGGTGTTCCGCCTGGGGCGGCGGCGGCCTCGCGCCCTCCATTTTCGTTTTTTTTTTTTTTTTTTTTTTCTCTTCAAATAATTTAGAACGGGGGGGGGGGGGGCCAGAGGGTAATGAAGGGGAAGAGAATTTTTTTTTTTTTTATTTAATTTAATTATTTAATTTCTAAAAAGGTACTTTTACATACGACCTCTAAACGAGGTCCACCGCCTGTCGTCCATAGTGTTTTACCCTTTAAAAACCCGCAACTTCCCCGTAAAGGAAAGCGTCGGATAGTTCGAGAACAAGCCACAGCAGAACGCATACAGAAGAACATTTCATTGTATATTACAACAATGCATCAGATTACAAGAATATACAGAGTATAAATGAATATTACACAGAAATATCAGAGATTTAAATTACATTTAAATACATAGCAGCGGAAAATAATACAATACACAACTAGAATGAGATATACGGATACAAAGCTTTCCGGATATCGTTCCAGCTGTAAACCAGGATCCTGTGAATATAAATCTGCAAAACCAAAACTACTAGCTGCCCGTGTCGAAAATAGGGGCACCCAGAGTTTAGGTTAAAACAATAAACTCCAGGTCAGTCATGTGACTGGTGTGAGAACTAAAACAGTTATTAATCTTTATTTCAAATCATTAGGTAAATCAAGGGACCACGCCGTATAACACGGAACGGGTTTCCTCCCAAGAATACCAGTGCATAAAACCAACAGCGCAATGCTAAATAAAGAAAAATGAAGCTGTTATAAGACCCAGGTCCCATCACACAATGCAACGCAGTCGAGGATAGGGTTTTCCCTTATAACAGCCAAAGAATGCTTGATACGTTTAAAACAAATCATTTGATACTATTATAAGTGCATAGTATATAAAACACTTCAAATCATAAGTATCAATCATAGGCGGCATGAGCGCCCCATCCCACTATGTCGCCATATATAGGATATACAATCAAAACCGCAAAGTCTCGTATTTGGAAATTGGGTTTCCATCTATGAACCGAGGCAAAAGATAGTCCTCAACCGATTCGAGACAATCTAGCCCATGTCTCAGGCAAGCGCGCAGGCAAGCCTTGGATCGTCAGGGCCGGTCCACACGGAGTGGATTATTATGCCTGAACAATACGTCTCCCCACCCTATGGGGTGTAAGTCTGGTCCGTCAGCCGACCAGAATGCATTCGGCCGAAACCGATATAACCGAGGCGCCTCGCAACAGCAACAACCACATAAGTCAAACTCGTCAGGGCGTGTAAAACCACTGACGCCACTTCTAGCTAGAAAGAAACGCATGCCCTCCCTGAGGTCCGTCTCCCGTTTTTGGTTCATACCGGGTGTGAAACACGCGAGGTAAACGTTACACAAAGCTACGCCACAAAGGCCGTGCTTTGATCATCACCACAAGACTTTGCTTTTCAACAGAAGCCTCGATCATTTGCATCTTAGCATGCCACACAGGCAAGCCATCCTATGCAACCGATATCAGTCACACAGAATGAAATCCGATGTCAGACACACAGTCCATTTACAAGTCCGTTCTGGGTCTGAACGAAACCGGAGGCACCTAGTACCCCGCATATCCATCGATCTCCAAGTACGTCTGGACGATCACTAACTGTTTCCATCTTCTTGGGTGTACAGCCCAATCAAGATCATCAGTTATCACCCAAACGACGTGAAGACTTCCGGTCTTCGACCATCGTCTTCATCTTCGACTTATCGTCGTATCAGTTATTCAGAATGGGATAAACCCGGTCTTTCCGAATAACTCGCGTATATATTATAAAAGTGTTACACAAACACAACATACGCCTCATTCCAATTCATTAGTCACTAACCGTAAATTAATCAAGAGAATAATTCCCCAAATATTAACCCCGAAGGCCGAAACCAACATCAGATCAATATCCAGAAAACCATTCTGCTTGGCTAACCGCCAGTTAGTTTCTAAATTTCACATTCAAATCTAATTAAAGATTTAACTATCGCCTGGAGCAAAACTGGTGATACTCCATTCTCGATCTTTTCAATCTAATTAAAGATTCATTAAAACTCCACTTAGTTTTAATCTGTGACTGGGTTAAAGAATCAGTGTCATTTAAAACACGGTTCACGATAAACCCAAAGTCACATCCCATTAATTATCGGGTTAAAGAACAAGTGTTATTTAAAACACTGTTCACGATAAACCCAAAAATCAATATCAATTCAATTCCAATTAAATATCATTTAATTGGTACACTTCATTAAATCTAAATAAAAAGATTTAATCTTTTCTCAACTGGGTTCAAGAACAGTGTTAGTGAAGACACCATTCACGACAAACCCAAATCACATTCGATATTCAATACAAGGCTCTGAATAGAAACTATATCGGCCTATATTCAATATCAAATTCTACGATTAACAAATGTCGTATTGGAAATAACGATATACATATATATCTTTCAAATTTCCATAACAACACCTGTAATATCACGAATTCCAACATCGAAATATTCCGAAGACAATTTCGATTCAAATCCACTCCAATGCAATCATTGGAAATTTTGGTTATTTTCAAAACCATTTCAAATTCAATTTATTTATTTAAAAATAAATAGAATTATAATTCTAGTTCAAAACTAGTTCATTTCGATAAAAATCTATTTTTATCTTTTCAAATATGGAGTTTTTCATCCCAAACTTTCACAAATCATTTCTTATGATTTTACACAAATTATTACTATTTTTAATAATTTTATCAAGGCCCGTACGGTCGATTTCCATTAACGGCCATCGAACTGCACTTACAGCGACCTTTTTCGAATTTGATTTGGACGTATCTCCAAATCCAACCGTTAGATTTCAAATTTCTAACATTCATTAGAAAGCTCTTTTCGATACGAACCCAACGGTTCCGGTTTTAGGAGAATCCGACGGTCGGATCTCCCGTAATGTCCGTTTGAAACAAATGATCGAAATTCGCGAACTGCCGCAGCGCGGCGCGTTCTATTCAGGCCATTATATTATATATATAATATATATAATATATATTTCGTCGATTACTATTTAAAACGAATTATATAAATGGTTTTAAATTCGTTTCAAAAGCAATTTCAACTTCCTTTTCAATTCAAATCAAAATTGAATTCTTCTTTATAAATTCGTTTCAAAATTCATTTCTATTCAATTCAAATTTCAATTCAATTTGAATTCATTTCAATTCGCTTTCAATTCCATTTGAATTCGTTTTCAATTCAATTCATTTCGAAATCGTTTTAAAATTCAATTCATTTCGAAATCGTTTTCAATTCAATTCATTTCGAAATCGTTTTCAATTCAATTCATTTCGAAATCGTTTTCAATTCAATTCATTTCGAAATCGTTTTCAATTCAATTCATTTCGAAATCGTTTTCAATTCAATTCATTTCGAAATCGTTTTCAATTCAATTCATTTCGAAATCGTTTTCAATTCAATTCATTTCAAAATATTCGATTTCGAAATCACGTTTCAATATTCATTTTAAAATGAATAAAATCGATATAAATATCGTTCACGTCAAAATGGCGTCAATCTAATCCTCACGGCTTCACATATTTCTATTTTCAAATATTCTATTTCAAATATTTCTATTTCAAATATTTCTATTTCAAATATTTCTATTTCAAATATTTCTATTTCAAATATTTCTTTTTCAAATATTTCTTTTTTTCTCGAAACTGGAATGAGGCCCAATCAATTACCATATAATGTTAATTATATGGATTTTCTACAACACATGTATATATCAACAACGATGAATAATCAACCATCAACCAAAGTGCACTACACTGTATAAGCATCAAATATAGACATTTAACGCTTATAGCAGCTTGTCAATCAATCGATCGACATATTTAATAAATCAGGATGAGTGAACTTCAAATTTCATCCTAACACCCGTGTGGGGTTTCAAACAATCAAACACATATTTTATTTGTGCAGTTAGGCGATGTGTAAAATTTATCGACCCAATCAACGTCATTCAAATAGGTGTACATAAACAAACCGTCTGGTTTGTAAATGAATATTTATTTATTCACATTCACGTTAAAAATTATATTTTTAACGATAACACATTTTATTTTAACATATGAATTTATATTCAGTTCATTCGTTAAATAAAATGCTAATTTTATTTTTCTAACTTATTTTAGAAAATTTCGGCGGCATAACGGCACGATACTAGAAACGGGACAAGGCCTAGCCTTATCCCCGGTCTAGTGAAGGCCCACGCCATTCACACATCAATCAAATCAATTCGTTATGCAAACCACAAACTTTGGAGTAAGGGTCTAACCTAGCCTTACTCCTTCGCCTTATAACGGCGCACGTCTAATCCTAACCAATTTATCGATTCGATTTTTCACACCACAAACCACATTCAAACCAATATCACAATCAATCACCAAACAGTCAAACAAACAAGTCCATGGTCTGTGGACGGGTGTCGGGTGCTACTAAGCACCGTCTGCATCCTAGTATATATATAACTAGAAAAATAAATTGAAAGGTGAGAAATTCTCACTTATAGCTATCCTAGCTCCACGGCTCTTCATTTGCAGAAGTCTTCGTCGTTTCGCCATTTTTGTCACCTTCGTTGTCCGCTTTCACTACATATGTAAAAATCGAATTTTTACTATGTTATTCAATAAATATAAAAATCGAATTTCCATTTCAAAGTTCAATATATAAAAATCGAATTTTTATTTCAAAGTTCAATATATAAAAATCGAATTTTTATTTCAAAGTTCAATATATAAAAATCGAATTTTTATTTCAAAGTTCAATATATAAAAATCGAATTTTTATTTCAAAGTTCAATATATAAAAATCGAATTTTTATTTCAAAGTTCAATATATAAAAATCGAATTTTTATTTCAAAGTTCAATATATAAAAATCGAATTTTTATTTCAAAGTTCAATATATAAAAATCGAATTTTTATTTCAAAGTTCAATATATAAAAATCGAATTTTTATTTCAAAGTTCAATATATAAAAATCGAATTTTTATTTCAAAGTTCAATATATAAAAATCGAATTTTTATTTCAAAGTTCAGTATATAAAAATCGAATTTTTATTTCACTTTAAACAAAATCAGTTTTTAAACATTAATTAAAATCAGTTTTTAAACAAAATGAAATTCAGATTTTAAACAAAATAAAATTCAGATTTCAACCTAAATAAAATTCAGATTTCAACCTAAACAAAATAAAATCAATTTTACTGTAATATAAAATAAGAATATAAAAAATCAGTTTTCTTTATTTTTCAAAATTCAGTTTTTACAACTTTAAAAATCAGGTTTCAAAATTCTTTTAAAAGGAATCAGTTTTATTTATTCCTTTTCAAATCAGTTTTTAACTTTGATAAAAAAAATCAGTTTTTAACTTTGATAAAAAAAATCAGTTTTTAACTTTGATAAAAAAAATCAGTTTTTAACTTTGATAAAAAAAATCAGTTTTTAACTTTGATAAAAAAAATCAGTTTTTAACTTTGATAAAAAAAATCAGTTTTTAACTTTGATAAAAAAAATCAGTTTTTAACTTTGATAAAAAAAATCAGTTTTTAACTTTTGAAGTCAATTTTTATCACCTAACAAAATCAGTGTTTATTAACTAAAGAAATCAGTTTTTAAAGCTAATAAAAATCAGTGTTTATTAACTAAAGAAATCAGTTTTTAAAGCTAATAAAAATCAGTACAAGAACTCACCGGGTTATCGAAGAAAAAGAGGGGGTTTCATCATCGTCCCTGGGGACTGGAGGGGGTGGCGCGTCTTCTGGCGGCTGCGTGAGGGTTTTGAGGGGGTTCGGGTATGTGGAGGTGGGTGGTCTGAGGGGAGTACGGGGGGGGGGGAAGAAAGGAGAGAGGAGAGAGAGCGTCGGAGATGGGGTCGAAGATGGAGGCGCGATAGGGAGAGGCGGCGGCCAGGCCTGGCGGCGATGGCGCCTCCGTCGCCATTTCGATTTCGTTCGGTTTTTTTTTTTTTTTTTTTCTCTTTTCTGTTTGAAATGATTTTAGTCGGGGGGGGGGGGCCTGGTAGTTAAGGGGAGAAGATATTTTTTTTTTTTTTTTTTTTTTTTTTATTATTTAATTATTAAAAGGTTGACTTTTTCATACGACCTCTAAACGAGGTCCACCGCCTGTCGTCCATAGCGTTTAACCCCCATTCCGAACACAATGGGATATGTATCGCTGGCTGATTCGATCGTTTGAATCAGTTTCCGTTGAATTTACATTTAAATCACTATATTGAATTTTAAACGTACATTTCAAATTACCGGGGTCACATACTAACTAGAAAAATTGCAGAAAAATATTTTCTAGCTTCGTATTGACGATACGGTCCTAACAAAACTAGTTTCGTCGAATTCTGAGACCGTTAGAAAAATGGCCAATTTCCAGTCGATTAAAATCAACTGAAACAGGTCAAACGCGTTTTCCTTTGCCACGCTCACATATTGATTCGAAAAATTATGAAATTTGGAATTTAGCAATAACTTGGCACTGCGGATCCAACAAAACTGGTTTCGTCGAAATCCGAGGTCGTTTGCAAAATGTCCATTTTTAAGGGCCTGAATTCCATAGCGACTATTCAGAATTTTCAACTGGACATATCTTTTGATTCCCGATATGAAATCTTGATTTTTCGGATTCGCTGGAAAGATATTCACTATTAGATTCCATTATTTTTGGTTTCACTAAAATCCGGATTGTTTTGCACCCGGTACATTCAATTGAAGTTTGAAATCGAATTATCGAACTACCGCGCCATTTTCAATTCTATTTATAATTATATATAATTATTTATATTCTAACGACGACGCGTATAATATATACGTTCGAATTATATTCAAAATAAATTTATTGTCGATATTATTTAAAATAATTCATTTTAAATAATCAAAATTCGCTAAAATTGCCAAAATAAAATTTTCAAACTGGCCCAGATTTTCCGGGTTGTTACAATCTCCCCCACTTAAAACTTTTCGTCCTCGAAAAGGAACAAAGTCGAAAGTGGTTTGATTATTCAACTCTACGCTCGATCTGGCTTCCATTCTCTAACTCTTCAGTTTCTGAGAATTTTCAAAATTTCAAAAATTTGGCTAACACCCTAAATTTTCGAAAAATTTCGCCATAACCTCCCCTGCACCGGGAGCATCGGGGAATTTCAAATAGCTTCCCCGGTCCTTCAGATCTCAAAAAGAAAAAGAAAAAGCCAAGCGGCTAGCCAATAGGCCCACAAAATCATCATCACCCAAACAAAACAGGAAATTATGTAGTAAACATGTACCTATTTGTCAGGCAAACAAATTTTATTCTCTGCTCTAGCCTCCTTGCTATGACCTGTTCAATGATATATATGTATATGCAAGCAAATGCAACTAATTCTCAATACAATTCAATATTGGGTTCAATTAGGCTAATGGTTCAAAATTAGCAAACAACTAAACAAACAACACAAACATCAATCAATTAGTGAATTAGAATTTCAAATTCATAATTTTGATACATATACAAAAAATCATGTTTTTGATACCAATTCACAACAATGTGTTCCTAACTATATAAGTTTTGGTTCTCACACCAGTCTAATGGAAATATATAGATATCACACCTTCGAAACACGAACATAAATACTGATGATGCACGTGCTATCATCAGTACCTTCTCCGGGCGACTAGAGTGTGATTCTATATCTATCCAGTATATTAAAACTTCGAATACACGCGGATCAGACGTATATGCAAAATCTATATATACTGGATTGTCCACATCAATATAAATAAATAATCCAATACGAATAATTGATTTAAATTTTCAAAACAAAATTTGTTTTCACTTTAAAAATTTACTCTTCACACTCGTTCTAGGACACTACTGATCCCATCTCTAACGAGTCATTCTAATTGGATATTACTAATCCAATATCTGATGAATTCTTTCGTATGGTTCTAATGTGTCTTGTTCTCTAGCTTTGTAAACCAAAGCTCTGATACCAACTTTGAAAACCCGCAACTTCCCCGTAAAGGAAAGCGTCGGATAGTTCGAGAACAAGCCACAGCAGAACGCATACAGAAGAACATTTCATTGTATATTACAACAATGCATCAGATTACAAGAATATACAGAGTATAAATGAATATTACACAGAAATATCAGAGATTTAAATTACATTTAAATACATAGCAGCGGAAAATAATACAATACACAACTAGAATGAGATATACGGATACAAAGCTTTCCGGATATC
Source organism: Allium sativum (assembly GCA_030737875.1). Taxonomy (NCBI): domain Eukaryota; kingdom Viridiplantae; phylum Streptophyta; class Magnoliopsida; order Asparagales; family Amaryllidaceae; genus Allium; species Allium sativum. The sequence continues at coordinate 188,479,716 of CM060913.1, forward strand.
GTTCCAGCTGTAAACCAGGATCCTGTGAATATAAATCTGCAAAACCAAAACTACTAGCTGCCCGTGTCGAAAATAGGGGCACCCAGAGTTTAGGTTAAAACAATAAACTCCAGGTCAGTCATGTGACTGGTGTGAGAACTAAAACAGTTATTAATCTTTATTTCAAATCATTAGGTAAATCAAGGGACCACGCCGTATAACACGGAACGGGTTTCCTCCCAAGAATACCAGTGCATAAAACCAACAGCGCAATGCTAAATAAAGAAAAATGAAGCTGTTATAAGACCCAGGTCCCATCACACAATGCAACGCAGTCGAGGATAGGGTTTTCCCTTATAACAGCCAAAGAATGCTTGATACGTTTAAAACAAATCATTTGATACTATTATAAGTGCATAGTATATAAAACACTTCAAATCATAAGTATCAATCATAGGCGGCATGAGCGCCCCATCCCACTATGTCGCCATATATAGGATATACAATCAAAACCGCAAAGTCTCGTATTTGGAAATTGGGTTTCCATCTATGAACCGAGGCAAAAGATAGTCCTCAACCGATTCGAGACAATCTAGCCCATGTCTCAGGCAAGCGCGCAGGCAAGCCTTGGATCGTCAGGGCCGGTCCACACGGAGTGGATTATTATGCCTGAACAATACGTCTCCCCACCCTATGGGGTGTAAGTCTGGTCCGTCAGCCGACCAGAATGCATTCGGCCGAAACCGATATAACCGAGGCGCCTCGCAACAGCAACAACCACATAAGTCAAACTCGTCAGGGCGTGTAAAACCACTGACGCCACTTCTAGCTAGAAAGAAACGCATGCCCTCCCTGAGGTCCGTCTCCCGTTTTTGGTTCATACCGGGTGTGAAACACGCGAGGTAAACGTTACACAAAGCTACGCCACAAAGGCCGTGCTTTGATCATCACCACAAGACTTTGCTTTTCAACAGAAGCCTCGATCATTTGCATCTTAGCATGCCACACAGGCAAGCCATCCTATGCAACCGATATCAGTCACACAGAATGAAATCCGATGTCAGACACACAGTCCATTTACAAGTCCGTTCTGGGTCTGAACGAAACCGGAGGCACCTAGTACCCCGCATATCCATCGATCTCCAAGTACGTCTGGACGATCACTAACTGTTTCCATCTTCTTGGGTGTACAGCCCAATCAAGATCATCAGTTATCACCCAAACGACGTGAAGACTTCCGGTCTTCGACCATCGTCTTCATCTTCGACTTATCGTCGTATCAGTTATTCAGAATGGGATAAACCCGGTCTTTCCGAATAACTCGCGTATATATTATAAAAGTGTTACACAAACACAACATACGCCTCATTCCAATTCATTAGTCACTAACCGTAAATTAATCAAGAGAATAATTCCCCAAATATTAACCCCGAAGGCCGAAACCAACATCAGATCAATATCCAGAAAACCATTCTGCTTGGCTAACCGCCAGTTAGTTTCTAAATTTCACATTCAAATCTAATTAAAGATTTAACTATCGCCTGGAGCAAAACTGGTGATACTCCATTCTCGATCTTTTCAATCTAATTAAAGATTCATTAAAACTCCACTTAGTTTTAATCTGTGACTGGGTTAAAGAATCAGTGTCATTTAAAACACGGTTCACGATAAACCCAAAGTCACATCCCATTAATTATCGGGTTAAAGAACAAGTGTTATTTAAAACACTGTTCACGATAAACCCAAAAATCAATATCAATTCAATTCCAATTAAATATCATTTAATTGGTACACTTCATTAAATCTAAATAAAAAGATTTAATCTTTTCTCAACTGGGTTCAAGAACAGTGTTAGTGAAGACACCATTCACGACAAACCCAAATCACATTCGATATTCAATACAAGGCTCTGAATAGAAACTATATCGGCCTATATTCAATATCAAATTCTACGATTAACAAATGTCGTATTGGAAATAACGATATACATATATATCTTTCAAATTTCCATAACAACACCTGTAATATCACGAATTCCAACATCGAAATATTCCGAAGACAATTTCGATTCAAATCCACTCCAATGCAATCATTGGAAATTTTGGTTATTTTCAAAACCATTTCAAATTCAATTTATTTATTTAAAAATAAATAGAATTATAATTCTAGTTCAAAACTAGTTCATTTCGATAAAAATCTATTTTTATCTTTTCAAATATGGAGTTTTTCATCCCAAACTTTCACAAATCATTTCTTATGATTTTACACAAATTATTACTATTTTTAATAATTTTATCAAGGCCCGTACGGTCGATTTCCATTAACGGCCATCGAACTGCACTTACAGCGACCTTTTTCGAATTTGATTTGGACGTATCTCCAAATCCAACCGTTAGATTTCAAATTTCTAACATTCATTAGAAAGCTCTTTTCGATACGAACCCAACGGTTCCGGTTTTAGGAGAATCCGACGGTCGGATCTCCCGTAATGTCCGTTTGAAACAAATGATCGAAATTCGCGAACTGCCGCAGCGCGGCGCGTTCTATTCAGGCCATTATATTATATATATAATATATATAATATATATTTCGTCGATTACTATTTAAAACGAATTATATAAATGGTTTTAAATTCGTTTCAAAAGCAATTTCAACTTCCTTTTCAATTCAAATCAAAATTGAATTCTTCTTTATAAATTCGTTTCAAAATTCATTTCTATTCAATTCAAATTTCAATTCAATTTGAATTCATTTCAATTCGCTTTCAATTCCATTTGAATTCGTTTTCAATTCAATTCATTTCGAAATCGTTTTAAAATTCAATTCATTTCGAAATCGTTTTCAATTCAATTCATTTCGAAATCGTTTTCAATTCAATTCATTTCGAAATCGTTTTCAATTCAATTCATTTCGAAATCGTTTTCAATTCAATTCATTTCGAAATCGTTTTCAATTCAATTCATTTCGAAATCGTTTTCAATTCAATTCATTTCGAAATCGTTTTCAATTCAATTCATTTCAAAATATTCGATTTCGAAATCACGTTTCAATATTCATTTTAAAATGAATAAAATCGATATAAATATCGTTCACGTCAAAATGGCGTCAATCTAATCCTCACGGCTTCACATATTTCTATTTTCAAATATTCTATTTCAAATATTTCTATTTCAAATATTTCTATTTCAAATATTTCTATTTCAAATATTTCTATTTCAAATATTTCTTTTTCAAATATTTCTTTTTTTCTCGAAACTGGAATGAGGCCCAATCAATTACCATATAATGTTAATTATATGGATTTTCTACAACACATGTATATATCAACAACGATGAATAATCAACCATCAACCAAAGTGCACTACACTGTATAAGCATCAAATATAGACATTTAACGCTTATAGCAGCTTGTCAATCAATCGATCGACATATTTAATAAATCAGGATGAGTGAACTTCAAATTTCATCCTAACACCCGTGTGGGGTTTCAAACAATCAAACACATATTTTATTTGTGCAGTTAGGCGATGTGTAAAATTTATCGACCCAATCAACGTCATTCAAATAGGTGTACATAAACAAACCGTCTGGTTTGTAAATGAATATTTATTTATTCACATTCACGTTAAAAATTATATTTTTAACGATAACACATTTTATTTTAACATATGAATTTATATTCAGTTCATTCGTTAAATAAAATGCTAATTTTATTTTTCTAACTTATTTTAGAAAATTTCGGCGGCATAACGGCACGATACTAGAAACGGGACAAGGCCTAGCCTTATCCCCGGTCTAGTGAAGGCCCACGCCATTCACACATCAATCAAATCAATTCGTTATGCAAACCACAAACTTTGGAGTAAGGGTCTAACCTAGCCTTACTCCTTCGCCTTATAACGGCGCACGTCTAATCCTAACCAATTTATCGATTCGATTTTTCACACCACAAACCACATTCAAACCAATATCACAATCAATCACCAAACAGTCAAACAAACAAGTCCATGGTCTGTGGACGGGTGTCGGGTGCTACTAAGCACCGTCTGCATCCTAGTATATATATAACTAGAAAAATAAATTGAAAGGTGAGAAATTCTCACTTATAGCTATCCTAGCTCCACGGCTCTTCATTTGCAGAAGTCTTCGTCGTTTCGCCATTTTTGTCACCTTCGTTGTCCGCTTTCACTACATATGTAAAAATCGAATTTTTACTATGTTATTCAATAAATATAAAAATCGAATTTCCATTTCAAAGTTCAATATATAAAAATCGAATTTTTATTTCAAAGTTCAATATATAAAAATCGAATTTTTATTTCAAAGTTCAATATATAAAAATCGAATTTTTATTTCAAAGTTCAATATATAAAAATCGAATTTTTATTTCAAAGTTCAATATATAAAAATCGAATTTTTATTTCAAAGTTCAATATATAAAAATCGAATTTTTATTTCAAAGTTCAATATATAAAAATCGAATTTTTATTTCAAAGTTCAATATATAAAAATCGAATTTTTATTTCAAAGTTCAATATATAAAAATCGAATTTTTATTTCAAAGTTCAATATATAAAAATCGAATTTTTATTTCAAAGTTCAATATATAAAAATCGAATTTTTATTTCAAAGTTCAGTATATAAAAATCGAATTTTTATTTCACTTTAAACAAAATCAGTTTTTAAACATTAATTAAAATCAGTTTTTAAACAAAATGAAATTCAGATTTTAAACAAAATAAAATTCAGATTTCAACCTAAATAAAATTCAGATTTCAACCTAAACAAAATAAAATCAATTTTACTGTAATATAAAATAAGAATATAAAAAATCAGTTTTCTTTATTTTTCAAAATTCAGTTTTTACAACTTTAAAAATCAGGTTTCAAAATTCTTTTAAAAGGAATCAGTTTTATTTATTCCTTTTCAAATCAGTTTTTAACTTTGATAAAAAAAATCAGTTTTTAACTTTGATAAAAAAAATCAGTTTTTAACTTTGATAAAAAAAATCAGTTTTTAACTTTGATAAAAAAAATCAGTTTTTAACTTTGATAAAAAAAATCAGTTTTTAACTTTGATAAAAAAAATCAGTTTTTAACTTTGATAAAAAAAATCAGTTTTTAACTTTGATAAAAAAAATCAGTTTTTAACTTTTGAAGTCAATTTTTATCACCTAACAAAATCAGTGTTTATTAACTAAAGAAATCAGTTTTTAAAGCTAATAAAAATCAGTGTTTATTAACTAAAGAAATCAGTTTTTAAAGCTAATAAAAATCAGTACAAGAACTCACCGGGTTATCGAAGAAAAAGAGGGGGTTTCATCATCGTCCCTGGGGACTGGAGGGGGTGGCGCGTCTTCTGGCGGCTGCGTGAGGGTTTTGAGGGGGTTCGGGTATGTGGAGGTGGGTGGTCTGAGGGGAGTACGGGGGGGGGGGAAGAAAGGAGAGAGGAGAGAGAGCGTCGGAGATGGGGTCGAAGATGGAGGCGCGATAGGGAGAGGCGGCGGCCAGGCCTGGCGGCGATGGCGCCTCCGTCGCCATTTCGATTTCGTTCGGTTTTTTTTTTTTTTTTTTTCTCTTTTCTGTTTGAAATGATTTTAGTCGGGGGGGGGGGCCTGGTAGTTAAGGGGAGAAGATATTTTTTTTTTTTTTTTTTTTTTTTTTATTATTTAATTATTAAAAGGTTGACTTTTTCATACGACCTCTAAACGAGGTCCACCGCCTGTCGTCCATAGCGTTTAACCCCCATTCCGAACACAATGGGATATGTATCGCTGGCTGATTCGATCGTTTGAATCAGTTTCCGTTGAATTTACATTTAAATCACTATATTGAATTTTAAACGTACATTTCAAATTACCGGGGTCACATACTAACTAGAAAAATTGCAGAAAAATATTTTCTAGCTTCGTATTGACGATACGGTCCTAACAAAACTAGTTTCGTCGAATTCTGAGACCGTTAGAAAAATGGCCAATTTCCAGTCGATTAAAATCAACTGAAACAGGTCAAACGCGTTTTCCTTTGCCACGCTCACATATTGATTCGAAAAATTATGAAATTTGGAATTTAGCAATAACTTGGCACTGCGGATCCAACAAAACTGGTTTCGTCGAAATCCGAGGTCGTTTGCAAAATGTCCATTTTTAAGGGCCTGAATTCCATAGCGACTATTCAGAATTTTCAACTGGACATATCTTTTGATTCCCGATATGAAATCTTGATTTTTCGGATTCGCTGGAAAGATATTCACTATTAGATTCCATTATTTTTGGTTTCACTAAAATCCGGATTGTTTTGCACCCGGTACATTCAATTGAAGTTTGAAATCGAATTATCGAACTACCGCGCCATTTTCAATTCTATTTATAATTATATATAATTATTTATATTCTAACGACGACGCGTATAATATATACGTTCGAATTATATTCAAAATAAATTTATTGTCGATATTATTTAAAATAATTCATTTTAAATAATCAAAATTCGCTAAAATTGCCAAAATAAAATTTTCAAACTGGCCCAGATTTTCCGGGTTGTTACATACCCCCATTCCGAACACAATGGGATACGTCACGCAAGCTGATTCGACTGTTTCGATCAGTTATTCTTCAAATTAAAGTATAAAACATTTAATTTTAATTTTAAACGTACATTTCAAATTACCGGGGTCACATACGAACTTTATAAATCCCATAAAAATATTTTCTAGCTTCGTATTGACGATACGGTCCTAACAAAACTAGTTTCGTCGAATTCTGAGACCGTTGGAAAAATGGCCAATTTCCAGTCGACTAAAATCAACTGAAACTGGTCAAACGCGTTTTCCTTTGCCACGCTCACATATTGATTCGAAAAATTATGAAATTTGAAACCTAGCAATAACTTAACATCACGGACCCAACAAAACTGGTTTCGTCGAAATCCGAGGTCGTTTGCAAAACGGCCATTTTTAAGGGCCTGAATTCCATAGCGACTATTCAGAATTTTCAACTGGACATATCTTTTGATTCCCAATATGAAATCTTGATTTTTCGGATTCGTTGGAAAGATATTCACTATTAGATTCCATTATTTTTGGTTTCACTAAAATCCGGATTGTTTTGCACCCGGTACATTCAATTGAAGTTTGAAATCGAATTATCGAACTACCGCGCCATTTTCAATTCTATTTATATTTATATATAAATTTTTATATTCTAACGACGACGCGTAAAATATATACGTTCGAATTATATTCAAAATAAATTTCTTGTCGATATTATTTAAAATATTTCATTTTAAATAATCAAAATTCGCTAAAATTGCCAAAATAAAAATTTTAAACTGGCCCAGATTTTACGGGTTGTTACAATCTCCCCCACTTAAAACTTTTCGTCCCCGAAAAGGAACAAAGTCGAAAGTGGTTTGATTATTCAACACTACGCTCGATCTGGCTTCTATTCTCCAACTCTTTAGTTTCTGAGAATTTCCTAAAATCTCAAAAATTTGGCTAACACCCTAAATTTTTGAAAAATTTCGCCATAACCTCCCCTGCACCGGGAGCATCGGGGAATTTCAAATAGCTTCCCCGGTCCTTCAGATCTCAAAAAGAAAAAGAAAAAGCCAAGCGGCTAGCCAATAGGCTCACAAAATCATCATCACCCAAACAAAACAGGAAATTATGTAATAAACATGTACCTATTTGTCGGGCAAACAAATTTTATTCTCTGGCTCTAGCCTCCTTGCTATGACCTGTTCAATGATATATATGCATATGCTAACAAATGCAACCAAATTTCAATACAATTCAATATTTGATTCAATTAGGCATAATGATTCAAAATTATCAAACAATACAAACATCAATCAATTAGTGAATTAGAGTTTCAAATTCATAATTTTGATATATATACAAAAATCAGATTTTTGATGCCAAATCACAACAATTAGCCCTATCTAATTTTGGTTCTCACACCAGTCAATAGGAAATATATAGATATCACACCTTCGAAACACGAACATAAATGTTGATGATGCGATCGCTATCATCAATATCATCTCCGGGCGACTAGGGTGTGGTGCTATATCTATCCAATATATTAAAACTTCGAATACACGCTAGCTAGGCGCATACGCAAAAATCTTTATATTTTGGATTGTCCTAATCAATATAAAATAAATAATCAAATACGAATAATTGATTTAAATTTTCAAAACAAAAATCGTTTTCATTTTAAAAATATACTCTTCACACTCGTTCTAGAATACTACTGATCCCATCTCTAACGAGTCATTCTAATTGGATATTACTAATCCAATATCTGATGAATTCTTTCGTATGGTTCTAATGTGCCTTGTTCTCTGCTTTGTAAACCAAAGCTCTGATACCAAATGTGACGGCAAGGAATTTCGCTCGGTCCGAACCAGTCGCTAAACCGACCCAGACCGTTCGAAACACCCTATCGTTTGAGAACACGACAAAATAAAACGCATACAGAAGAACATTTCACTGTATATTACAACAATGCATCAGATTACAAGAATATACAGAGTATAAATGAATATTACACAGAAATATCAGAGATTTAAATTACATTTAAATACATAGCAGCGGAAAATAATACAATATACAACTAGAAGTAGATATACGGATACAAAGCTTTCCGGATATCGTTCCAGCTGTAAACCAGGATCCTGTGAATATAAATCTGCAAAACCAAAACTACTAGCTGCCCGTGTCGAAAATAAGGGCACCCAGAGTTTAGGTTAAAACAATAAACTCCAGGTCAGTCATGTGACTGGTGTGAGAACTAAAACAGTTAATCTTTATTTTAAAGTTAGGTAAATCAAGGGACCACGCCGTATAATACGGAACGGGTTTCCTCCCAAGAATACCAGTGCATAAAACAAACAGCGCAATGCTAAATAAAGAAAAATGAAGCTGTTATAAGACCCAGTTCCCATCACACAATGCAATCGCAAGCCGGAGGATAGGGTTTTTACCTTATAATAGCCAAGAATGCTTGATACGTTTAAAACAAATCATTTGATACTATTATAAGTGTATAGTGTATAAAACAACTTCAAATCATAAGTATCAATCATAGGCGGCATGAATGCCCCATACCACTATGTCGCCATATATAGGTTATACAATCAAAATCGCAAAGTCACGTATTTGGAAATTGGGTTTCCATCTATGAACCGAGGCTAGGGTCAAGATCCTCAACCGATTCGAGACTGCCTAACCCGAGTCTCAGGCAAGCGCGCAGGCAAGCCTTGGATCGTCAGGGCCGGTCCACACGGAGTGGATTAAAATGCCTGAGCACTACGTTTCGCCGCCCTTTGGGGCGTAAGCGAGCCAACTAAATGACTCCATCGGTTCGAGAACGACCGATCAATCCGAGGCGCCTCGCAACAGCAACAACCACATAAGTCAAACTCGTCAGGGCGTGTAAAACCACTGACGCCACTTTTTAGCTAGGAGGAAACGTATGCCCTCCCTGAGGTCCGTCTCCCGTTTTTGGTCCATACCTGGTGTGAAACACGCGAGGTAAACGTTACACAAAGCTACGCCACAAAGGCCGTGCTTTGATCATCACCACGAGATTTTGCTTTTCAACAGAAGCCTCGATCATTTGCATCTTAGCATGCCACACAGGCAAACCACTCTATGCAACCGATATCAGTCACACAGAATGAAATCCAATGTCAGACACACAGTCCATTTACAAGTCCGTTCTGGGTCTGAACGAAACCGGAGGCACCTAGTACCCCGCATATCCATCGATCTCCAAGTACGTCTGGACGATCACTAACTGTTTCCATCTTCTTGGGTGTACAGCCCAATCAAGATCATCAGTTATCACCCAAACGACGTGAAGACCTCTGGTCTTCGACCATCGTCTTCATCTTCGACTTATCGTCGTATCAGTTATTCAGAATGGGATAAACCCGGCCTTTCCGAATAACTCGCGTATATATTATAAAAGTGTTACACAAACACAACATACGCCTCATTCCAATTCATTAGTCACTAACCGTAAATTAATCAAGAGAATAATTTCCCAAATATTAACCCCGAAGGCCGAAACCAACATCAGATCAATATCCAGAAAACCATTCTGCTTGGCTAACCGACAGTTAGTTTCTAAATTTCACATTCATAGGGAAAGGTTCCCATTAATTTTATCAAAGATAAATTCTTGAATTTATGCTTTAATCTACTTTTGAATATCAATTCAAACTAGTCGGGATTAGCGAACCTTACCGAAGTAATCATTTGTTTTAATTTCCCAATCCCAACCTATTCATCCCATGAAGTAAAACTGGTAATACTTCATATCTAACACCACGGTGTTATCGGTAAATTCAATTACCATTTCACGTTCAAATCTAATTAAAGATTTAACTATCGCCTGGAGCAAAACTGGTGATACTCCATTCTCGATCATTTCAATCTAATTAAAGATTCATTAAAACTCCACTTAGTTTTAATCTTCGACTGGGTTAAAGAATCAGTGTCATTTAAAACACGGTTCACGATAAACCCAAAATCACATTCCATTGATTATCAGGTTAAAGAACAAGTGTTATTTAAAACACTGTTCACGATAAACCCAAAAATCATTCCATTAATTATCAGGTTAAAGAACAAGTGTTATTTAAAACACTGTTCACGATAAACCCAAAAATCAATATCCATTCAATTCCAATTAAAATCATTTAATTGGTACACTTCATTAAATCTAAATAAAAAGATTCAATCTTTTCTCAACTGGGTTCAAGAACAGTGTTAGTGAAGACACCATTCACGACAAACCCAAATCACATTCGATATTCAATACAAGGCTCTGAATAGAAAATATATCGGCTTATATTCAATATCGAATTCTACGACTAACAAATGTCGTATTGGAAATAACGATATAAATATATATCTTTCAAATTTCCATAACAACACCTGTATAATCCCGAATTCCAACATCGAAATATTCCGAAGACAATTTCGATTCAAATCCACTCCAATGCAATCATTGGAATTTTGGTTACTTTTAAAACCCTTTTCGAATTCAATTTATTTATTTAAAAATAAATAGAATTATAATTCTAGTTCAAAACTAGTTCATTTCGATAAAAATCTATTTTTATCTTTTCAAATATGGAGTTTTTCATCCCAAACTTTCACAAATCATTTCTTATGATTTTACACAAATTATTACTATTTTTAATGATTTTATCAAGGCCCGTACAGTCGATTTCCATCAACGGCCATCGAACTGCACTTACAGCGACCTTTTTCGAATTTGATTTGGACATAATTCCAAATCCAACCGTTAGATTTCAAATTTCTAGCCTTCGTTAGAAAGCTCTTTTCGATACGAACCCAACGGTTCCGGTTTTAGGAGAATCCGACGGTCGGATCTCCCGCAATGTCCGTTTGAAATAAATGGTCGAAATTCACGAACTGCCGCGGCGCGGCGCGTTCTATTCAGGCCATTATATTATATATATAATATATATAATATATACTTCGTCGATTTCTATTTAAAACGAATTATATAAATAGTTTTAAAATTCGTTTCAAAAGCAATTTCAACTTCCTTTTCAATTCAAATCAAAATTGAATTCTTCTTTATAAATTCGTTTCAAAATTCATTTCTATTCAATTCGAATTTCAATTCAATTTGAATTCATTTCAATTCGCTTTCAATTCAATTCGAATTCGTTTTCAATTCAATTCATTTCGAAATCGTTTTCAATTCAATTCGAATTTGTTTTCAATTCAATTCATTTCGAAATCGTTTTCAATTCAATTCATTTCGAAATCGTTTTCAATTCAATTCATTTCGAAATCGTTTTCAATTCATTTCATTTCGAAATCGTTTTCAATTCATTTGGAATTCGTTTTCAATTCAATTCATTTCGAAATCGTTTTCAATTCAATTCGAATTCATTTTCAATTCAATTCATTTCGAAATCGTTTTCAATTCAATTCATTTCGAAATCGTTTTCAATTCATTTCATTTCGAAATCGTTTTCAATTCATTTGGAATTCGTTTTCAATTCAATTCATTTCGAAATCGTTTTCAATTCAATTCGAATTCATTTTCAATTCAATTCATTTCGAAATCGTTTTCAATTCAATTCATTTCGAAATCGTTTTCAATTCATTTCATTTCGAAATCGTTTTCAATTCAATTCGAATTCGTTTTCAATTCATTTTGAATTCGTTTTCAATTCAATTCATTTCGAAATCGTTTTCAATTCAATTCATTTCGAAATCGTTTTTAAAATCGATATAAATATCGTTCACGTCAAAATGGCGTCAATCTAATCAACACGGCTTCATATATTCCTTTATTTTCAAATATTCTATTTCAAATATTTCTTTTTCAAATATTTCTTTTTCAAAACTGGAATGAGGCCCAATCAATTACCATATAATGTTAATTATATGGATATTCTACAACACATGTATATATCAACAACGATGAATAATCAACCATCAACCAAAGTGCACTACACTGTATAAGCATCAAATATAGACATTTAACGCTTATAGCAGCTTGTCAATCAATCGATCGACATATTTAATCAATCAGGATGAGTGAACTTCAAATTTCATCCCAACACCCGTGTGGGGTTTCAAACAATCAACCGCATATTTTATTTGTGCAGTTGGGCGATGTGTGAAATTTATCGACCCAATCAACGTCATTCAAATAGGTGTACATAAACAAACCGTCTGGTTTGTAAATGAATATTTATTTATTCACATTCACGTTAAAAATTATATTTTTAACGATAACACATTTTATTTCAACATATGAATTTCTATTCAATTCATTTACACAATAAAATGATATTTTTATTTTCTAACATATTTTAGAAAATTTCGGCGGCATAACGGCACGATACTAGAAACGGGACAAGGCCTAGCCTTATCCCCGGTCTAGTGAAGGCCCACGCCATTCACTCATCAATCAAATCAATTTCATTTTGCAAACCACAAAATTTGGAGTAAGGGTCTAACCTAGCCTTACTCCTACGCCTTATAACGGCGCACGTCTAATCCTAACCAATTTATCGATTCGATTTTTCACACCACAAACCACATTCAAACCAATATCGCAATCAATCACCAAACAGTCAAACAAACAAGTCCATGGTCTGTGGACGGTTGTGTCGGGTGCTACTAAGCACCGTCTGCATCCTAGTATAAATATATAACTAGAAAAGAAATAGAAAGGTGAGAAATTCTCACTTATAGCTATCCTAGCTCGACGGCTCTTCATTGATAGAAGTCTTCATCGCTATCGCATCTTTGTCACCTTCGTTGTCCGCTTTCACTACATATGTAAAAATCGAATTTTTATTTCAAAGTTCAATATATAAAAATCGAATTTTTATTTCAAAGTTCAATATATAAAAATCGAATTTTTATTTCAAAGTTCAATATATAAAAATCGAATTTTTATTTCAAAGTTCAATATATAAAAATCGAATTTTTATTTCAAAGTTCAATATATAAAAATCGAATTTTTATTTCAAAGTTCAATATATAAAAATCGAATTTTTATTTCAAAGTTCAATATATAAAAATCGAATTTTTATTTCAAAGTTCAATATATAAAAATCGAATTTTTATTGCGATGCCATATAGATAAAAATTCCATTTCAAAAATATAGACTTCGCCTTTTCTAATAAAAAGTTTTCCTCTTTTCTAATAAAGATCAAATTTTTTCCTTTTAAAGTTAAAACCTTTTTCTATTTCAAAGTTAAAACCTTAAAATAAAATTAGTTTTTATTTTCTTTATAAATCAGTTTTTAAAAATCCTTTTGAAATCAGTTTTTATACTTTACAAAAATTCAGTTTTTATACTTTTATTAAAAATCAGTTTTTACTTTTTAAAAAAAAACAGTTTTTACTTTCTAAAAAAAAAAAAAAATCAGTTTTTATTTTCTAAAAAAAAACAGTTTTAAACCCCTTTTAAAATCAGTACTTAAACCCAAAAAAAAAAAAAAAAAAAAAAAAAAAAATCAGTACTTAAACCCACTAGTTATATAAAATAAATTAAATAAATTAAAAGAAAAAAAACCTTACAGGGGGGCGTCGCTGCTACGAACGGGGACGGAGGGGGGGGGGGCGGTCTGTTGGGACGCGGCGGCGAGGGGGCTGAGGGAAGGGCGGTGGCGAGGGTTGGGGCGCGGTGCGGTGGTCTGGGGGATGTCGCAGTCGGAGAAGGAGTGGAGGGGGAGGAGAAGGAAGGAGGCGGCTGAAAGATGGGGGGCTTCGGCGGTGTTCCGCCTGGGGCGGCGGCGGCCTCGCGCCCTCCATTTTCGTTTTTTTTTTTTTTTTTTTTCTCTTCAAATAATTTAGAACGGGGGGGGGGGGGGGGGGCCAGAGGGTAATGAAGGGGAAGAGAAATTTTTTTTTTTTTTTTTTTAATTTAATTATTTAATTTCTAAAAAGGTACTTTTACATACGACCTCTAAACGAGGTCCACCGCCTGTCGTCCATAGCGTTTTACCCCCATTCCGAACACAATGGGATACGTCACGCAAGCTGATTCGACTGTTTCGATCAGTTATTCTTCAAATTAAAGTATAAAACATTTAATTTTAATTTTAAACGTACATTTCAAATTACCGGGGTCACATACGAACTTTATAAATCCCATAAAAATATTTTCTAGCTTCGTATTGACGATACGGTCCTAACAAAACTAGTTTCGTCGAATTCTGAGACCGTTGGAAAAATGGCCAATTTCCAGTCGACTAAAATCAACTGAAACTGGTCAAACGCGTTTTCCTTTGCCACGCTCACATATTGATTCGAAAAATTATGAAATTTGAAACCTAGCAATAACTTAACATCACGGACCCAACAAAACTGGTTTCGTCGAAATCCGAGGTCGTTTGCAAAACGGCCATTTTTAAGGGCCTGAATTCCATAGCGACTATTCAGAATTTTCAACTGGACATATCTTTTGATTCCCAATATGAAATCTTGATTTTTCGGATTCGTTGGAAAGATATTCACTATTAGATTCCATTATTTTTGGTTTCACTAAAATCCGGATTGTTTTGCACCCGGTACATTCAATTGAAGTTTGAAATCGAATTATCGAACTACCGCGCCATTTTCAATTCTATTTATATTTATATATAAATTTTTATATTCTAACGACGACGCGTAAAATATATACGTTCGAATTATATTCAAAATAAATTTCTTGTCGATATTATTTAAAATATTTCATTTTAAATAATCAAAATTCGCTAAAATTGCCAAAATAAAAATTTTAAACTGGCCCAGATTTTACGGGTTGTTACATAATCAAAGTAAAAAAAATCTTTATTTGAATAAATAAAATTAATCAGATTAAAATTTTAATTACCTTAGTTCACTGTTTGAAAATCCCAGCATCCAACTGTCAACAAGCACCCTGATTCAACCCTGTTCAACACCAGACTTCATCCATGCCGAACCAAACCCTGATGTCGCGACCCCCCTCTGACCAAGAACACGATCCCCTTCATCACTTCCTACCCTACTCCTCCCGTTTTCGGTGAACTTCAGACCCAGCAAATGGATCGCAACCCTCGAGAAAACCCGCACCAGTCTCTTCGCAATGACCAAAACAAGTGCGCACCTCCATAACGATATTGAATCTACCTCGAATCACCTTAAATTGCGAGCACTCGGTCTCGATGTTGACCTACAGGGACTCGCGGTCTTCAGTATGGCGATGGGCTTTAGAGGGGTCGCGGTAATTCAACGCCGAGTCTCGGTACTGGTTCGCACCTTCAGATAATCGGTCCCGATAATTTGAGGAGGGGAGGGGCTTTTAGAACCAGGGCGATTTTCTATTTAGTGATTTTGAGGAATGGAGCGACATCTCACTTGGCTTGAAGCCTTCGATTTCTGCCAATGGACTGAAGGGGAAACGAATATAAATAGGCGAGAGGGAGACAAGATGTACATACGCCATTAATTTCCGGTTTCCCAGTTTTAGAATACAGGCGACAAACTTTTGAGCTCGAGGCAAATATAGGTATTGCGACTTTAAGTTTAAGGTGACGATATTAAAGAAGTAGGTCGGCCGAATTTAATTCCTTTGATTTGATTTAGTTTAATTAAATAATAAAATATTTCACGGTCCCTTAAATTCAAATCTCGAACCACTATTAAATCGTAACGAGTAACGTTGCTAATGTTATTCACTATTCTAAATTCAACGGAATGAGTTCTGAAATTTAATTGTGAGAAGATGACAATTTGAATTAACGATTTAAATTAAACTCGATTTAAATATAAATTGATTTCAGACAATTCAATCCGCCGATAATAAATTACTATTATCGTTTTTAATTCAAATAAAATTCATATACATCATTTTGACTCCAGTTTAACTTTTGAATTTAATCAAATTCAGATTCTCGTATTATTATAATTATTTCAGATTAAATAAATACATGTGTATATTCAAAATAAAATCATATATCGATTGATATTATCAACCACAATATTTAAAACCATATTAAATATTTAAAATTAATCGTTCAAAAACCTGGGTCGTTACATAATCGAAATGAGCTTCTGTGGAGGAAGATTGTTAATATATATGTAATTTAAAAGGCTTTGTCGTTATTCCATTTATATTATTAGTCGGATACGGAAATTTAAATCGATTATATATTGATTTATTTTCCGTGAAGATTCCATTAATGGATTGTGATTTGGGTTTATCGTGAACTGTGTTTTAAATGACATATGTTCTTTAACCCAGTTAAAGACAGGATTACATGTCTATCATTGTATTTTGAACTGTATGGTTGATCTCTGCTAAATATATATCTGTTTGGCGGCGGAGAATTTATTCTCTTGCTTAACACCCTTCTCTGAGACGTACGAGCTCAGAGGTTATATATTGGCAGAAATCAATAGTACAAGGTAGATTGTCGATGTGGCATGTTTGTGTTTCCAAAGTTAAATAATCATTAATATTGATGTTTAGGACGATTAAAACTAAGTGGAGTTTTAATGAATCTTTAATTAGATTGAAATGGGAATTGATAATTTAAATTATCAAATTTGGAAATTTATCGAGAATGGAGTATCACCAGTTTTGCTCCAAGCGATAGTTAAATCTTTAGTTATATTTGAACAGGAAATGGTAATTAATTTTACCGATAACACAATGGTGTTAATTATGGAGTAATACCAGTTTTTCTCCATGGGATAAATAGGTTGGGATAGGGAAATTAAACAAATGATTACTTTGGTAAGGTGCGTTAGTCCCGACTAGTTTGGAAAACCTTAATTTGGTTTGAATTAATATCCAAAGGAAGACTAAAGAATAAATTTAAAGAATTTATCTTTGATAAAATTAATGGGAACCATTCCCAAATGACATGAATATTTGAATAAAAGAATATTCTGGATTGGAATGAGGTGTATGTTGTGTTTTTATAACACTTGTTTACTATATACGCGGGTTATTCGGTAAGGCAGGGTTTATACCAATTTTGAATAACCGATTCGACAATAAATCGACGATGAGGACGGTGGTTGAAGATCGGAGGTCTTCACATCGTTTGGATGATTACTGATGTCTTGATTAGGCTGTACACCCAAGACAAGGTAATAAGTGGTGATCGTCTAGGCGTACTTGGAGATCGACCGAATATGCAAGGACCCCTCTCCTGTATTGTACATACGGGACGAGGAATAAGGTGCCTCCGGTTTCATTCAGACCCAGACATAAACTTGTAAATGGACTGTGTGTCTGACATTGGATTTTAATCTATGTTGATTGATCTCTGTTAAATACATATCTATTTGGCGGTGGAGAATTTATTCTCTTGCTTAACGCCCTTCTTTGAGACGTACGAGCTTAGAGGTTATATATCGATAGACATCAGCCATATCGCATGAATTGCCTGTGTGGCATGCCTGAGTGGAAAATGATTAAGGCTTCTGTTGAAAAGCAGAGTCTTGTGGTTGATGATCAAAGAACCACCTTAAATGGCATAGCTTTGTGCATAGCGTTAATTCGCGAGCCTCACATCTCGGTATGAGTTAAAAACGGGATAAGGGACCCCAGGAGGACATGACATCTCTTTCTAGCTATCTGTGGTTTCGGGGGTTTGCAAGCTCAGACATTTATATTATTTTTACATTTCTGATTGTTGTAATGCGAGGCACCTCGGATATATTGGTCTCTACGGAGCCGATGGATATAGGTCCTATAGGGCCGTGAAACGTGTGTTCAGGAATTGCCAATCCTGAAACGTAAGGGAATACCAACCTTGGAGGATCGAAGGGTCTACTGCGGGAGATCCTGAGGCATTTGCTAGAGTGTCTCGAAGCCGATGAGGAGTACATCCCTTGCCTCGACTCATGACGGAAATCCAATTTCTAATACGTAACATTTCGGTTTTGATTGTAAAGCCTAGTATTGGCGACGTGATAGATGGTACCCATGCCGCCTATGATTGATACATTTATATTTGAAGTTATTTTATACACTACGCACTTATAATAGTTACAAATGATTTATTTTAAACATACCAAGCATGTTTGGATATTATAAGGGAAAACCCTATCCTTCGGCTTGCGTTGCATTGTGTGATGGGACCTGGGTCTTATAATAGCTTCATTTTTCCAAAAAGCATTGCGCTATTTATTTTATGCACTGGTATTCTTGGGAGGAAACCCGTTCCATGTTATACGACGTGGTCCCTTGATTTACCTTATTTTTAAAGTAAAGTATTAAATAACTGTTTTAGTTCTCACACCAGTCACATGACTGACCTATAGTTTATTGTTTTAACCTAAACTCTGGGTGCCCCTATTTTCCACATGGGCAGTTAGTAGTTTTGGTTTTGCAGATTTATATTCACAAGATCCTGGTTTACTGCTGGAATGATATTCATAAGCTCTGTATCCGTTTATCTCTTTCAGTTGTGTTTTGTACTATTTTCCGTTGCATTGTAATTTGTAAATCTCTGATATTTATCAAATGTATTTTATTTGTTCATACTCTGTATATTTGAAGCGACCCGAACTTCCCCGGTCTCCGAAGAGAAGAGAAAGAACGAATTACTTTGATAACATGACAAAATAGAACGCAGACGGAAGAACATTTCATTGTATTTTACAACAATACCATTAGAATACCAGAATATACAGAGTATAAATGAATCAATATTACACAGAAATATCAGAGATTACAATACATTACATAGCAGCGGAAAATAATACAATAGACAACTAGAAGAGATATACGGATACAAAGCTTTCCAGATATCATTCAAGCTGTAAGCCAGGATCCTGTGAATATAAATCTACAAAACCAAAACTACTAGCTGCCCGTGTCGAAAACAAGGGCACCTAGTGTTTAGGTTAAAACAATAAACTCCAGGTCAGTCATGGGACTGGTGTGAGAACCAAAACAGTTATTAATCTTTATTTTTAAAGTTAGGCAAATCAAGGACCACGCCGTATAACACGGAACGGGTTTCCTCCCAAGAATACCAGTGCATAAACAAACAGCGCAATGCTAAATAAAGAAAAATGAAGCTATCATAAGACCCAGTTCCCATCACAAAATGCAACGCAAGCCGGAGGATAGGGGTTTTACCTTATAATAGCCAAGAATGCTTGATTTGTTTAAACCAGATCATTTGATACTATTATAAGTGCATAGTGTATAAAACAACTTCAAATCATAAGTATCAATCATAGGCGACATGAGCGTCCCATGCCACTATGTCGCCATATATAGGTTTACAAATAAAACCGCAGAATCACGTATTTGGAAATTGGATTCCTCTATGAACCGAGGAAAAAGATAGTCCTCAACCGATTTGAGACGCTCTAGCCCGTGTCTCAGGAACAGTACGCATCGTCCCTTGGAGTGACAGAGCCGGTCCACCGATGTGGATTAAAATGCCTGAACAATACGTCTCTCCACCCTATGGGGCGTAAATGAGCCAACGAATGACTCCATCGGACCCGGATCGTCCGATCAAACCTAGGCGCCTCGTAACACCAACAACCACATAAGTCAAACTCGTCAGGGCGTGTATAACCACTGACGCCACTTCTAGCTAGAAAGAAATGCATGCCCTCCCTGAGGTCCTCTCTCGTTTTTGATTTATGCCGGGTGTGAAACTTGCGAAGTAAACGTTACACAAAGCTACGCCACAAAGGCTGTGCTTCGATCATCAACCACAAGACTTTGCCTTTCAAAGGAAGCCTTGATCATTTGCCACTTAGGCATGCCACACAGGCAATTCACTCTATGCGTTTGATATCCATCAGTATATAACCCCTGAGCTCATACGTCTCAGAGAAGGGCGTTAAGAAAGAGAATAAATTCTCCGCCGCCTAACAGATATATATTTAATAGAAATTAATCACACAGACTAAAATCCAATGTCAGACACACAATCCATTTACAAGTTCGTTCTGGGTCTGAACGAAACCGGAGGCACCTAGTACCACGCATATCCATCGATCTCCAAGTACGTCTGGACGATCACCAACTGTTTCCATCTTCTTGGGTGTACATCCCAATCAAGATCGTCAGTAATCACACAAACGATGTGAAGACCTCCGGTCTTCGACCACCGTCTTCATCTTCGACTTATCGTCGTATCAGTTATTCAGAATGGGATAAACCCGGTTTTTCCGAATAACTCGCGTATATAATAAACAAGTGTTATAAAAACACAACATACGCCTCATTCCAATTCATCAGTCACTAACCGTAAATTAATCAAGAGAGTAATCCCCCAAATATTAACCCCGAAGGCCGAAACGAACATCAGATCAATACCCCAGAAACCATTCAACTCAACTAATCTCCAGTTAGTTTCTGAATTTTCTTAACTCCTTTGGGTCTAAGAACAGTATTATTGAAGATACCGTTCACAACAACCCAAAATCACATTTCATTAATTGTCGGGTTAAAGAACAAGTGTTATTTAAAACATTGTTCATGATAAACCCAAAAATCAATACCAATTCAATTCCAATTAAATATCATTTAATTGGTACACTTCATTAAATCTAAATAAAAAGATTCAATCTTTTTCTCAACCGGGCTTAAGAACAGTGTTAATGAAGACACCATTCACGACAAACCCAAATCACATTTGATATTAAATACAAGGCTCTGAATAGAAATTATATCGGCTTATATTCAATATCAAACTGTACGACTAAAAAATATCGTATTGGAAATAACGATATAAATATATCTTTCAAATTCCCATAACAATATCTGTATAATCACGAAATCCAACATCGAAATATTCTACAGACAATTTCGATTCAAATCTATTCCAATTCAATTATTGGAAATTCTGGTTATTTTCAAAACTCTTTTCAAATTCAATTTATTTATTTAAAAATAAATAGAATTTTAATTCTAGTTCAAAACTAGTTCAAGTCGATAAAAATCTATTTTTATCCTTTCAAATATGGAGTTTTTCATCCCAATTTTTCCCCAGATCATTTCTTATGATTTTACACAAATTATAGATATTTTTAATAATTTTATCAAGGCCCGTACAGTCGATTTCCATCAATGGCCATCGAACTGCACTTACAGCGACCTTTTCCAAATTTGATTTGGACATAATTCCAAATCCAACCGTTAGATTTCTATTTTTTAATATTCATTAGAAAGCTCTTTTTGATTCGAAACCAACGGTTCCGGTTTTAGGAGAATCTGACGGTCGGATCTCCCACAATATCCATTTGAAGTCAATGGTCGAAATTAAAGAACTACCACAGCGCGGCGCGTTCTATTCAGGCCATTATATTATATATATAATATATATAATATATACTTCGTCGATTTCCTTTTAAAACGTATTCTGTAAATCATTTAAAATTCGTTTTCCAAACGATTTCAACTTCATTTCAAATAAAAATTGAATTTTTTTTCCTTACAAATTCGTTTTAAATTGATTTCAATTCAAATCGATTTTTAATTCTATTTCAATTCAAATTCATTTCTATTCAATTTCAATTCGAATTTATTTCTATTCAATTTCAATTCGAATTCATTTCCAAAACGATTTCAATTCTATCGATTTTTAATTCAATTTCAATTCAAATTCATTTCTATTCAATTTCAATTCGAATTCATTTCTATTCAATTTTAATTCGAATTCATTTCCAAAACGATTTCAACTCTATCGATTTTTAATTCAATTTCAATTCAAATTCATTTCTATTCAATTTCAATTCGAATTCAATTCTATTCAATTTCAATTCGAATTCATTTTTATTCAATTTAATTCGAATTTCAAATCTATTTCAATATTCATTGAAAAATGAATAAAATCGATATATATATCGTTCACGTCAAAATGGCGTCAATCTAATCAACACGGCTTCATATATTTCTATTTTCAAATATTCTATTTCAAATATTTCTATTCAAATATTTCTATTCAAAACTGGAATGAGGCCCAATCAATTACCATATAATGTTAATTATATGGATTTTTCTACAACACATGTAAATAATAACAACGATAAATAATCAACCATCATCCAGAGTTCACCACACAACTGCATAAGCATTAAATATAAATAATTAACGCTTAGACAGTCTGTCAATCAATCGATCGACATATAGCTAAATAATTGGGATTAGTTACGCCAAATATCATCCCAATACACGTGTGGGGTTTCAAACAATCAAACACATATTTTATTTGTGCAGTTGGGCGATGTGTAAAATTTATCGTCCCAATCAATATCAATCAAATCAGTGTATATAAACAAATCTCCGATTTGTTTATAAATATTTATTTTATATACACGTTAAAAATTTCTTCTTTTAACTATAAAATATTTTTAACTATATAAATATTTTATTTCCTTTCACATCACATCACACAATCAACTACACATCAAAATCAAACAAACAAGCATACAGGCCGTCCATGGTCTGTGGATGACGGGTGTCGGGTGCTACTAAACACCGTCTGCATCCTAGTTTATATTTTAACTAGAAAATTAAATTAAAGGTGAGAAGTTCTCACCGACTAGCAAAACCAACGCCACGACTCTTCATATGTAGAAATCTTCGTCGTGCTCGCCTTTTGTCACTTTCAATGCCCGTAGTCACTACATATTTAAAAATCGAATTTTTACTTCGCTATTCAATATATAAAAATTGAATTTTTATCCTCACTTCGGTATAAAAATTATATTTTTATATTGTTCTTCTCCTAATAAAGATTATGTTTTTACAACACTACATGAATAAAAATCATATTTTTATTCTGCTACTAGTATAAAAATTATATTTTTAACTTTTCTATGTTATAAAAATTATATTTTAAGCCTCTAAAAATCATTTTCTTACCTAAATAAAAATCTCAACTTTGATATGGTAAAAATATGAACTTTGAGCGAATAAAAATATAAACTTTAACAATATAAAAATATAGACTTTATAATATCAAAAATCACACCTTTATCTTTTCAAATCGCTTTATATACCACAAGGATTATATTTTTATTTCATATCTAAACATAAAAATCATTCCTTTACTGAAAATGAAAAATAAAATCTATATTCTTCTATAGAAACAAAGCTGATTTCTATTTTAAACTATTTCATATAAAATTTCAATTTTAAACTATGCTTTATTCATAAAAAAACAAATTTAATCTAGGTGTTCATATTAAAACTGAATTTAAAATTAAACAATGTTTACATCATATATAAAAAAAAGAAAATTCAGATTTTAAAAACAGTAAAACTCACTTTTGGTTAACGAAGAAGAGGGAGGATGAACTCAGATCGTCGTAGGGGGTGGAGTCTTCGCGCAGGTGGTGGTGATGGCGGCCTGGGGGCCCACGGCGGCGACTGGCATCGAGTTCACTTCTGGTTTGAGGTTTTAGGGGTTATGGCTTTTGACTAGATCGGGATTGAGGCGGAGGAGAGCGGCGCTGCTCTGGTGGGGTGGGGCAGTGGCGCGATGAAGGGTGGCGGCTGGAGCATGGCAGCGACGGGCGAGGCTAGGGCCTCATTCTATTTTTTTTTTATCTCAGAAACAAAGTCGGGGAGAGAGAAAGAAAGTGGGGGGGTATGTAAATTTATATATTAATATTTTTATTTAATTTAATTCTTTTGAATCCAAAATACCTATTCAACGATACGAACCCCAAATCAAACCCAACAACTGTCACCCCTAGCTAATTACCCCTATTCTGAACACAATGGGTTATGTATCGTAATCTGATTCGATTGTTTCGATCAGTTTTCATCAAAATCAAAATATAACTCTATATATTGAATTTGAACGC
This sequence comes from Allium sativum, assembly GCA_030737875.1. NCBI lineage: Eukaryota > Viridiplantae > Streptophyta > Magnoliopsida > Asparagales > Amaryllidaceae > Allium > Allium sativum. Next base: position 188,504,029 of record CM060913.1, read on the forward strand.
ACATTTCAATTTACCGGGGTCACATACTAACTCGAAAAATCCCATAAAAATATTTTCTAGCTTCGTATTGACGATACGGTCCTAACAAAACTAGTTTCGTCGAATTCTGAGACCGTTTGAAAAATGGCCATTTTCCAGTCGATTAAAATCAACTGAAACTGGTCAAACGCGTTTTCTTTTGCCACACTCACATATTGATTCGAAAAATTATGAATTTTGGAATCTAGCAATAACTTGACATCATAGATCCAACAAAAGTGGTTTCATCGAAATCCGAGGTCGTTTGCAAAATGACTATTTTTAAGGGCCGAAATTCCATAGCGACTATTCTGAATTTTCATCTGGACATATCTTTTGATTCCCGCTATGAAATTTTGATTTTTCGGATTCATTAGAAAGATATTCACCAATATATTCTAATATTTTTGGTTTCACTAAAATCCGGTTTATTTTGCACCCGGTACATTCATTTAAATTTTGAAATCGAATTATCGAACTACCGCGCCATTTTCAATTCCTTTTATAAATATAAATAAATATTTATATTCCAACGACGATCGATATAACTATATACGTTTGAATTTTATTCAAAAGAAATTTTCTCATCGATATTATTTAAAATAATTCATTTTAAATAATCAAAATTCGCTAAAATTGCCAAAATAAAAATTTTAAACTGGCCCAGATTTCCGGGTTATTACAGTATTCTTGTACACTGATGTAAATTGTTGTAATAGCGATGAAATGTTCTTCTGTTTGTTTTCTGATTTGTCGTGTTCTTAGACAATCCATTCTTTCTCTTCTCTTCGGAGACCGGGGAAGTTCGGGTCGTCACAAATAACGACAAAGCCTTTTAAATTCGATATATATTAATAGTCTTTCTCCACAGAAGCTCAATTCGATTATTACCAAATCAAATTCCATTCAATTCCAATTTACTATACTAAATTGGAAAACTTTACTTTGGAAAATTTCCATTAAATCTTAATGAAAAAGATTTATGAATTCCAAATCACATTTCACTGTTAATCAGGTTAAAGAACGCGTTTTGTTAAAAACACAGTTCACAATAAACTCAAATCACATTCCATTTTATTCCAATTACTAAATATAACTGGAAACTCTAACAATCTTAATTAAAAGATTTATTCTTTTCACACGGGGTTTAAGAACAGTGTTACTGAAGACGCTATTCACGATAAACCCAAAATCCACTTTGATATTAAATATAAGGCTCTAAACAGAAATTATATCGGCTTACATTCAATATCAAATTCTGAAAATGACACATATTGTAACGACCCGGCAGTTTTCGGCCCCGAAAATCGACATAAATGCCTGTATTGTATCTCATGCCGACTTTTCAAACCCCGAGAATGCCGGATTGTCAATGAAAGAAATTAGAGGGTGAGATAAGAAAGAAAGAAATATAAGAATAGAAGAAGAAGAAGAACACAACACAGAGTCTCACATCGCAGCGGAACAAAATATAATACATAAATAAATCTTTATTGAGAGCTTTAGATAAAACTTACAATCATCAGAGTACATGAACACATCTGGATAGTTATAATAATCTGCCCTCATACAACACAGCGGAATAATATCATACGTCTGAACTCTTCCAGCCCGTCTCTTCACAGCTTCGAACCTGAACCTGTACACTCCGGGCTAACCCGAGCATTTACAAGCATTTACAAAACACCGGGTCAGTCTGGTGAACCAGAGTGAGATAAACTCGCACAGTATTTAGGGTAAATCATCAAATCCTGATTTTTTTTAGTTCAAAATCATTGCAAAAGAAAAGGATAATCGTAAGACCAAATCCACACATAAACACGGACGGTTTTTTCCTTACGATGACCCAAAACAGTTTTGAAATCATATACTTGTCTGATATTATAATAATGTCTAAATACAAGTATATAACAATCTAGTGGAACGCTTGCATCTCACGCTCCACATATATAGTATACAATCAAAACCGCAGGCGCTTATTGGAGATTGGATTCCATCTATGACAAGGTATGGGACCACCTTCCGAACGTGCATCTCTAGAGACGAATACACTGGGTTCAACAAGAACGTCTTGCAACCCGGCCCACACATGACCGACCACTCATTTCGCTTGAGTGTATCGAATGTATATCACCGACGGTTGGGATCAGCAACCGCCTCCCGAAAAGGGGCAGCATCGAATATAGATTTAAGAAACAAATGGAATTCCTCTAGATAGGTGATCATACACCCTAATGGGAGCGACCCACATAGCCATGCTGCCTGCCCGATTTTTGTCATCTCCCGGTTGATGAGGCTTGAGGCTAGAATTCCTCCCTTCGAACATCTGGCCATCATTCACTTTGAATGCCACATCGTCAGATCCTCTGGACATCACTAATTGACGTCCACAAAAATACTCTAGTTGATAAGAGAACCGTCGTCCTCCGCCACCAACTATCGTACATTTGAAGAAATCAACGTACGTGATCCCATTGGAAATACTCTGTCAGATACTCGTCCATACAAGTCACCGAGGAACAGGATGAACCGAAGGTACTCTCCTACTGCATCTCATATAGGAATCACCCCATGGATCAGTAGTGAGAAGTCCTTGCAACCCGTAGATTCCAATCACGACAGAATCACTGTCGAAATATCTTCGGCCGCTAAACCAGAGAAATCCAATCAGTGGTTCTTCCGCTCATGAAGATCAACGGTCTTCAATTCTTCCATCTGCACAAATCTTCTTTCACGTATTCGCTGGTCGGAATGGTTTTTCGAATATGAATTCGATCCCGGTCTTTCCGAACTAACGATCGCATAGGTCAGATTTTGATAGTCTGTGATTTAACTATCAAATAAACAAGTGTGCAAACAACGATATTATTTCCAGATGGAAATTTCTATCGACCAAACATCATCCAATGTTTATTTCTTTTCGGATTAAATTATCCTTGACCTAGTCATTTCCCATTTACATAATTCCTTATTTCCTACATTTAGAAAATATACTTGATTATCATTGGGACATTTTCAGAATTACTTCTTTTGCTTATTTCTATAAACATTTCTGATCTTTGTTTGGAAAAACATTTCCCAACTTCTTCATTTGATTAAAACTGATGTTTAAATAAAACATCACTCAGCCAATTCAACTCTTTTCACTTATTAGCTCAATTTACTCGATCAATCTTCACCACCGAACCTTACCCATTCCTTAGTTAAAAACGAAGCCAATCAAGTTGGGGTATAATTACCTCTCAGACCTTAACTGAACAACCTTTCCAACTTCGAAATAAACAAGGCTCATCTTCGAAATATTTCACAACTTCCTTTCGAATATCCATACTCAATTTATCATTCTTTCGAATAAAACTGTATTCGAAAATCTCTCTCTTGCGGATGAACCATATCCAATTAACTATCTCTTCGAATAACTCATATTCGATTTAATTCACTTCTCGAATAAATTACATTCGACGACTCTACTTCGAATAAGTGATATTCGATAAACTCCTTTTTACTATTCTATTCACTTTATTACTACTCGATTAATTCAAACCTGATTAATCCCATTTGAATAACTCTAATTCGATTTAATTCCAATCGTTTTACTTTAAATCGATTAACCATAACTGGTTAACTCTAACAGCTTAACTTACTCGACTAACTCGACTTATTTAACAAGATTTTTGCCAACTCGACCTAATCAACTCAACTTTGACTAACTCGATTTAATTAACTTATCGATTTACTACTATTTGATTTAACACCATTTGCTCGACTCTAGATCACAGCGATCAAAAATGATTACGCCTGATTCACTCAAGAAACATCCGACCGCCGTAGGCTATCTGCAGCCCTGCGAATTTCGCTAGCAGTCTTACAAAATGGTACTTATCTTGAATAACTATGTTTGACTGACTCTGTCTCAAATAACTATATTTGATCAATTCAAATTTAATAACAATTATTCAATTAAATCCTAACTCGATTAACTGGATAATAAAAATCCTTATTTCTCTTTAAAACTTGTTCTATTCAGAATAATATACTTAAACTTATTTTATATTCTAAAATAAATTTATATATTTCATAAGGGTCGACCCACTTGATAAAAATCCATGATTTCTGACACGCAAGGTGATACCAAATTATTCAACCAATACTGGTTAAACTAAATCAAACGTTGAATTTCAATCCAACTGTCTATCAATCAAATCAATTTCCCATCCCAACTGTTTCCTTTATCTGGTGATAAAGGACGACCCTCAATCAATAATCAGATCATGCAAACAATTCAAATAATTTCATACACGATTATTTCATAAACGTGTAAATCAAGGAAAATTTCCTTTATTGGATTTAATCGTTAAAAATAACGATTCTATAATTCACTGAATTTAAACAACCGTTTAAATTCCATCTTCAAATCAACAAGATATAACTTGCAGACAATCCATTCCTAGCAACCAGAATATATAAAACAAAACCCAATTTATATCAAATATAAATGGGAGGAAACTGAGTGAGGTTAACTCACCTTTGATTCTCACTGTTGCCAACTTCTTTCCGATTCTGTTCTGCTTGTCGTCATGATCGGAACACGAGTTGTTCTGCCCATTTCTGTTCATATATGAATTGAGTTGTAATATTAGAATATTAACGCCTTTGTTAAATTAATTAAATTCTTAGTTAAAATAAATTAATCCTAACTAATTACCTTGTTATACAGACCCTAATTAATTTCCTTAAATCCTTATTTTTCAAGTTAAATTAATTACATACTTAAAACGCTTAATTTCATAAATTAAAATGATAAACATTAATTACATTTGTAAATGACTGAATTATATTAAACAAATAATAAATTTTGTTTTAAAATTGATTAACCTAATTAGCATAACCAATTAGACCTTCAACCAAGGGTATGGAAGGGTTTAAAATTTTCCACCATTTAGATAAAATTTCTAAATTAAACAACTAAGTTAAGCCTTTATTTAGATTTAAACTAAACTAATTAAAAAAAATAATTGGGCCTTACCTTCGTTCAGCCCACCACACTTTAAAACCCGCATCCTCCTTATATCCCAGACCATCGAAACCCTCCCCATTCATTTGTACGCCGCCACAAACACTCAGAGAAAAAAGAAAAAGGACAAATTCCTTCCATGCCGATCCTGCTTCGATCGCTGCTTCCTCCAGCAAGAAATCGGACTCCGCCTTCTTCCGTCTGCCAACCCAAATCCTCCGACCTCCTCAATCTCACGGTATCCCACCGAAGACGAGATCGTGGCTTCAAGACCGAACCCTAGTCCCATCGCCAACACCTAAGTTTTTCTTTCCATGATTTAATTTTTTTGTTTTATATATATATTTTTCTGTTCTGAATTTTGTTCATTTCGAACTGAGTTGGTTTGGGTTTGTGGTTTGTTCACCGTGTATTTATACCTGGGGACTGCTGTGATTTCGAATCATAGATTGTTAGCCTTAGTTGTCCCTAAATCCTAGTTGATTTCGGTTCTGCCATGATCTTTGTGATGGAAATGTTTGTGTGATGTTTGACAGTGCAAGTGTGATGTCTAAACGTTGGATTTCCTGTTCCCCCTTTAGATATAGTGAAGACTTCCTTGGATATATAAACACATGTATAAGCTGTTGATTTTCAGAGTTGATAATATATAATTGTTTCCCTTAGTTGTTCCTTGTACTGTTTTAGCTGTTACTAGTTCTTAGGGGTTTACTTTCTTGTTTCAACTATACTATGCAGTCGAACTATTGATGATGGAACATTTCTGGTTGTGTGGTACTTTACAGAAATTGTATACACTTTATGTTGCATTTTCATGTACCATTTCTGCTCGGCCGTATAAAAACTGAGCAGTTCCTATGTAGAAGCTATGAAGCTACTTGTTTTGTCTATTCACATTTTAGATTTGCATTGTACAACATGTATATGCTAGTTCCAGTCATATCTTTCTAGCTGTTTTGATTTTGTGGTATGTGATTTCTGTTGTATTTTCCCATACGATCTTGTTCAGATTTATACACAAGATCGAACTGTTTTTATGTAGATTAAGTTTAAATTTTGTAGCTATTGAATTTTAAATTCCATTTGAAGATTTGCTTGGTAACCTATATATCCTATATGCATGGCACGACAATCCTAGTATGGATTTGTTCAGGAAATCCCGACCATATATATGCAGCTGTACATTGCATAGATTTCGATGTATAATATATATATGTACTTGTTTTCTTCAACTGTTCAGCCCTATAGATTTGATGCAGATGTGTATACATTTGACTGTTTCTTTTATATCTGTTCAATTGAAAGTTCAAATCATATTAAACATTCTTTCCTCTTTCAAAATCTTTTAACCATATATGTATCTATATATATTACTAGCTATTTATAGCTCTGTTTCTTCTTTTTCCAGGTTGATTTAATTGCTGAAGAAAGTGGTGTTTGATGGTAGTGAAGATCTGTTTGGATTCTCTGTGCCATGTTCGAATTTGATTTGCATATTTCTTCCCTTTTTCTCTTTTCTTTTCAAATTATTTTGTGTACTTACATGAAGATATTTTTCTTATTCAAGTTGTTTTGGTGGTAATGTCATGGAATTGTCTTTTCGTTTAGAAAGTTTGAAATTTTATATGTATGGCCGAGCAGGATTTGTACTTGTGGATTTATACTGTATATATATAATTTAGTTGGTACATTTCCTGTATGATATCCATGGTGTAAATATATGCCTATATATTGTTTTCTTTTTATTTCTTAGCTGTTCATGTCTATATTTCTAGCTGTTGTGCTTTGATGTTCTTTATTAGCTGTACCACTTCTATTCCGACTTGATGTATGCATCCCCTAGTTGTTTAGCTTGTCATTCATTTTGTAAATGGGTATCTATAGCTGTTTATTAGCTGTTTGTATGATTTTTTTCTTTTCTTTTTTTTCTTTTTCTTTCTTTTTCTTATCAACCTGCCAACTGGTTGGTTTCCGACGCACAAAAATTTGGGTGCTTGTATTATCTATTTTTTTTTTTTTTTTTTTTTTTTTTTGAAAATACAAGAGTAATATAACAATTAAACTGAGTATAAATTGTCCGATTGTGTTATGTTTACATTAAATCCATTAATTAAACTTTTTAATGTCTTATATATTTGGTGACACAACACTCCGTCCTAATAGCCTTATGGTGATATCCAGATTACACATTTGGTGTGAATCTGCTGACTTTAGATTATACCAATATGGATTCTAAATTCAATAGTTAAAATTTCTGGGTTTACCGATATTCGATTTATATAAAAATTCTTTTATATTTATAAATAAACCACTGTAAATTGCTCGTTCACTTTATAATATCCCAAAAATAAAACATTATTATATTATTAATAACAATTTAAATATTCAAATTAAAATGGTCAAATCCATTATTCAAATAAATGATAAAATATTTCAAATAAATAGTCGGAAAAATACGGGACATTACATTCTTTCCCCCTTAAAATAATTTTGTCCTCGAAATTGCTAAGGTAAGAAAAATGTTGTAAATCCCATGTATTTAAATAATACGCTTCATTTTTTTTTTCTGGGTTTCAGTTTCTTTATCAAACCATAGATGGATTTTATTCAGCAAATCTAACAAGCAGACAACAATCAATTAACAACCAAGGCATAACAAAATCAATCTAATCAACTGATTTCACATTCAATTTTACTATTTAATTCAACATATTTAAATATCTATCGATTGATATTCGATTGATTCCTATTAAATTCATTTCCAAATAAATTAATTTATTCTCACTTAAGTAGGTTAGGTTCCAATTCAAATTTTAAATCCAATTTGAATTCATCTAAATCACACAATACCTCAATAAATTCATAAAATTATTCCTTTCTATACAAAAATATATTTTGGGTAAAATTATTTCATTTACCCTCTCTTCAAAACGATATCGTGTTCATCATCAGTTCAACGCTTTTCAACACTTGAACCGACCCACAACACAATACAAAAACTTTGTATATAAAATTTACAAATACGCTCTTATATATATACACTTCAACTCAATCTAGGGTGTTACTAACCCCATCTCTATCGAGTTACGTCACAGAGCCAAGGTTATTTCTAAACCAATAGCTCTGATACCACTGTAACGACCCGGCAGTTTTCGGCCCCGAAAATCGACATAAATACCTGTATTGTATCTCATGCCGACTTTTCAAACCCCGAGAACGCTGGATTGTCAATGAAAGAAATTAGAGGGTGAGATAAGAAAGAAAGAAATATAAGAATAGAAGAAGAAGAAGAACACAACACAGAGTCTCACATCGCAGCGGAACAAAATATAATACATAAATAAATCTTTATTGAGAGCTTTAGATAAAACTTACAATCGTCAGAGTACATGAACACATCTGGACAGTTATAATAATCTGCCCTCATACAACACAGCGGAATAATATCATACGTCTGAACTCTTCCAGCCCGTCTCTTCACAGCTTCGAACCTGAACCTGTACACTCCGGGCTAACCCGAGCATTTACAAAACACCGGGTCAGTCTGGTGAACCAGAGTGAGATAAACTCGCACAGTATTTAGGGTAAATCATCAAATCCTGATTTTTTTTAGTTCAAAATCATTGCAAAAGAAAAGGATAATCGTAAGACCAAATCCACACATAAACACGGATGGTTTTTACCTTACGATGACCCAAAACAGTTTTGAAATCATATACTTGTCTGATATTATAATAATGTCTAAATACAAGTATATAACAATCTAGTGGAACGCTTGCATCTCACGCTCCACATATATAGTATACAATCAAAACCGATGGCGCTTATTGGAGATTGGATTCCGTCTTTGACAAGGTATGGGACCACCTTCCGAACGTGTATCTCTAGAGACGAATACACTGGGTTCAACAAGAACGTCTTGCAACCCGGCCCACACATGACCGACCACTCATTTCGCTTGAGTGTATCGAATGTATATCACCGACGGTTGGGATCAGCAACCGCCTCCCGAAAAGGGACACCATCGAATATAGATTTAAGAACAAATGGAATTCCTCTAGATAGGTGATCATACACCCTAATGGGAGCGACCCACATAGCCATGCTGCCTGCCCGATTTTTGTCATCTCCCAGTTGATGAGGCTTGAGGCTAGAATTCCTCCCTTCGAACATCTGGCCATCATTCACTTTGAATGCCACATCGTCAGATCCTCTGGACATCACTAATTGACGTCCACAAAAATACTCTAGTTGATAAGAGAACCGTCGTCCTCCGCCACCAACTATCGTACGTTTGAAGAAATCAACGTACGTGATCCCATTGGAAATACTCTGTCAGACACTCGTCCATACAAGTCACCCAGGAACAGGATGAACCGAAGGTACTCTCCTACTGCATCTCATATAGGAATCACCCCATGGATCAGTAGTGAGAAGTCCTTGCAACCCGTAGATTCTAATCACGACAGAATCACTGTCGAAATATCTTCGGCCGCTAAACCAGAGAAATCCAATCAGTGGTTCTTCCGCTCATGAAGATCAACGGTCTTCAATTCTTCCATCTGCACAAATCTTCTTTCACGTATTCGCTGGTCGGAATGGTTTTTCGAATATGAATTCGATCCCGGTCTTTCCGAACTAACGATCGCATAGGTCAGATTTTGATAGTCTGTGATTTAACTATCAAATAAACAAGTGTGCAAACAACGATATTATTTCCAAATGGAAATTTCTATCGACCAAACATCATCCAATGTTTATTTCTTTTCGGATTAAATTATCCTTGACCTAGTCATTTCCCATTTACATAATTCCTTATTTCCTACATTTAGGAAATATACTTGATTATCATTGGGACATTTTCAGAATTACTTCTTTTGCTTATTTCTATAAACATTTCTGATCTTTGTTTGGAAAAACATTTCCCAACTTCTTCATTTGATTAAAACTGATGTTTAAATAAAACATCACTCAGCCAATTCAACTCTTTTCACTTATTAGCTCAATTTACTCGATCAATCTTCACCACCGAACCTTACCCATTCCTTAGTTAAAAACGAAGCCAATCAAGTTGGGGTATAATTACCTCTCAGACCTTAACTGAACAACCTTTCCAACTTCGAAATAAACAAGGCTCATCTTCGAAATCTTTCACAACTTCCTTTCGAATATCCATACTCAATTTATCATTCTTTCGAATAAAACTGTATTCGAAAATCTCTCTCTTGCGGATGAACCATATCCAATTAACTATCTCTTCGAATAACTCATATTCGATTTAATTCACTTCTCGAATAAATTACATTCGACGACTCTACTTCGAATAAGTGATATTCGATAAACTCCTTTTTACTATTCTATTCACTTTATTACTACTCGATTAATTCAAACCTGATTAATCCCATTTGAATAACTCTAATTCGATTTAATTCCAATCGTTTTACTTTAAATCGATTAACCATAACTGGTTAACTCTAACAGCTTAACTTACTCGACTAACTCGACTTATTTAACAAGATTTTTGCCAACTCGACCTAATCAACTCAACTTTGACTAACTCGATTTAATTAACTTATCGATTTACTACTATTTGATTTAACACCATTTGCTCGACTCTAGATCACAGCGATCAAAAATGATTACGCCTGATTCACTCAAGAAACATCCGACCGCCGTAGGCTATCTGCAGCCCTGCGAATTTCGCTAGCAGTCTTACAAAATGGTACTTATCTTGAATAACTATGTTTGACTGACTCTGTCTCAAATAACTATATTTGATCAATTCAAATTTAATAACAATTATTCAATTAAATCCTAACTCGATTAACTGGATAATAAAAATCCTTATTTCTCTTTAAAACTTGTTCTATTCAGAATAATATACTTAAACTTATTTTATATTCTAAAATAAATTTATATATTTCATAAGGGTCGACCCACTTGATAAAAATCCATGATTTCTGACACGCAAGGTGATACCAAATTATTCAACCAATACTGGTTAAACTAAATCAAACGTTGAATTTCAATCCAACTGTCTATCAATCAAATCAATTTCCCATCCCAACTGTTTCCTTTATCTGGTGATAAAGGACGACCCTCAATCAATAATCAGATCATGCAAACAATTCAAATAATTTCATACACGATTATTTCATAAACGTGTAAATCAAGGAAAATTTCCTTTATTGGATTTAATCGTTAAAAATAACGATTCTATAATTCACTGAATTTAAACAACCGTTTAAATTCCATCTTCAAATCAACAAGATATAACTTGCAGACAATCCATTCCTAGCAACCAGAATATATAAAACAAAACCCAATTTATATCAAATATAAATGGGAGGAAACTGAGTGAGGTTAACTCACCTTTGATTCTCACTGTTGCCAACTTCTTTCCGATTCTGTTCTGCTTGTCGTCATGATCGGAACACGAGTTGTTCTGCCCATTTCTGTTCATATATGAATTGAGTTGTAATATTAGAATATTAACGCCTTTGTTAAATTAATTAAATTCTTAGTTAAAATAAATTAATCCTAACTAATTACCTTGTTATACAGACCCTAATTAATTTCCTTAAATCCTTATTTTTCAAGTTAAATTAATTACATACTTAAAACGCTTAATTTCATAAATTAAAATGATAAACATTAATTACATTTGTAAATGACTGAATTATATTAAACAAATAATAAATTTTGTTTTAAAATTGATTAACCTAATTAGCATAACCAATTAGACCTTCAACCAAGGGTATGGAAGGGTTTAAAATTTTCCACCATTTAGATAAAATTTCTAAATTAAACAACTAAGTTAAGCCTTTATTTAGATTTAAACTAAACTAATTAAAAAAAATAATTGGGCCTTACCTTCGTTCAGCCCACCACACTTTAAAACCCGCATCCTCCTTATATCCCAGACCATCGAAACCCTCCCCATTCATTTGTACGCCGCCACAAACCCTCAGAGAAAAAAGAAAAAGGACAAATTCCTTCCATGCCGATCCTGCTTCGATCGCTGCTTCCTCCAGCAAGAAATCGGACTCCGCCTTCTTCCGTCTGCCAACCCAAATCCTCCGACCTCCTCAACCTCACGGTATCCCACCGAAGACGAGATCGTGGCTTCAAGACCGAACCCTAGTCCCATCGCCAACACCTAAGTTTTTCTTTCCATGATTTAATTTTTTTGTTTTATATATATATTTTTCTGTTCTGAATTTTGTTCATTTCGAACTGAGTTGGTTTGGGTTTGTGGTTTGTTCACCGTGTATTTATACCTGGGGACTGCTGTGATTTCGAATCATAGATTGTTAGCCTTAGTTGTCCCTAAATCCTAGTTGATTTCGGTTCTGCCATGATCTTTGTGATGGAAATGTTTGTGTGATGTTTGACAGTGCAAGTGTGATGTCTAAACGTTGGATTTCCTGTTCCCCCTTTAGATATAGTGAAGACTTCCTTGGATATATAAACACATGTATAAGCTGTTGATTTTCAGAGTTGATAATATATAATTGTTTCCCTTAGTTGTTCCTTGTACTGTTTTAGCTGTTACTAGTTCTTAGGGGTTTACTTTCTTGTTTCAACTATACTATGCAGTCGAACTATTGATGATGGAACATTTCTGGTTGTGTGGTACTTTACAGAAATTGTATACACTTTATGTTGCATTTTCATGTACCATTTCTGCTCGGCCGTATAAAAACTGAGCAGTTCCTATGTAGAAGCTATGAAGCTACTTGTTTTGTCTATTCACATTTTAGATTTGCATTGTACAACATGTATATGCTAGTTCCAGTCATATCTTTCTAGCTGTTTTGATTTTGTGGTATGTGATTTCTGTTGTATTTTCCCATACGATCTTGTTCAGATTTATACACAAGATCGAACTGTTTTTATGTAGATTAAGTTTAAATTTTGTAGCTATTGAATTTTAAATTCCATTTGAAGATTTGCTTGGTAACCTATATATCCTATATGCATGGCACGACAATCCTAGTATGGATTTGTTCAGGAAATCCCGACCATATATATGCAGCTGTACATTGCATAGATTTCGATGTATAATATATATATGTACTTGTTTTCTTCAACTGTTCAGCCCTATAGATTTGATGCAGATGTGTATACATTTGACTGTTTCTTTTATATCTGTTCAATTGAAAGTTCAAATCATATTAAACATTCTTTCCTCTTTCAAAATCTTTTAACCATATATGTATCTATATATATTACTAGCTATTTATAGCTCTGTTTCTTCTTTTTCCAGGTTGATTTAATTGCTGAAGAAAGTGGTGTTTGATGGTAGTGAAGATCTGTTTGGATTCTCTGTGCCATGTTCGAATTTGATTTGCATATTTCTTCCCTTTTTCTCTTTTCTTTTCAAATTATTTTGTGTACTTACATGAAGATATTTTTCTTATTCAAGTTGTTTTGGTGGTAATGTCATGGAATTGTCTTTTCGTTTAGAAAGTTTGAAATTTTATATGTATGGCCGAGCAGGATTTGTACTTGTGGATTTATACTGTATATATATAATTTAGTTGGTACATTTCCTGTATGATATCCATGGTGTAAATATATGCCTATATATTGTTTTCTTTTTATTTCTTAGCTGTTCATGTCTATATTTCTAGCTGTTGTGCTTTGATGTTCTTTATTAGCTGTACCACTTCTATTCCGACTTGATGTATGCATCCCCTAGTTGTTTAGCTTGTCATTCATTTTGTAAATGGGTATCTATAGCTGTTCATTAGCTGTTTGTATGATTTTTTTCTTTTCTTTTTTTTCTTTTTCTTTCTTTTTCTTATCAACCTGCCAACTGGTTGGTTTCCGACGCACAAAAATTTGGGTGCTTGTATTATCTATTTTTTTTTTTTTTTTTTTTTTTTTTGAAAATACAAGAGTAATATAACAATTAAACTGAGTATAAATTGTCCGATTGTGTTATGTTTACATTAAATCCATTAATTAAACTTTTTAATGTCTTATATATTTGGTGACACAACACTCCGTCCTAATAGCCTTATGGTGATATCCAGATTACACATTTGGTGTGAATCTGCTGACTTTAGATTATACCAATATGGATTCTAAATTCAATAGTTAAAATTTCTGGGTTTACCGATATTCGATTTATATAAAAATTCTTTTATATTTATAAATAAACCACTGTAAATTGCTCGTTCACTTTATAATATCCCAAAAATAAAACATTATTATATTATTAATAACAATTTAAATATTCAAATTAAAATGGTCAAATCCATTATTCAAATAAATGATAAAATATTTCAAATAAATAGTCGGAAAAATACGGGACATTACATTCTTTCCCCCTTAAAATAATTTTGTCCTCGAAATTGCTAAGGTAAGAAAAATGTTGTAAATCCCATGTATTTAAATAATACGCTTCATTTTTTTTTTCTGGGTTTCAGTTTCTTTATCAAACCATAGATGGATTTTATTCAGCAAATCTAACAAGCAGACAACAATCAATTAACAACCAAGGCTTAACAAAATCAATCTAATCAACTGATTTCACATTCAATTTTACTATTTAATTCAACATATTTAAATATCTATCGATTGATATTCGATTGATTCCTATTAAATTCATTTCCAAATAAATTAATTTATTCTCACTTAAGTAGGTTAGGTTCCAATTCAAATTTTAAATCCAATTTGAATTCATCTAAATCACACAATACCTCAATAAATTCATAAAATTATTCCTTTCTATACAAAATATATTTTGGGTAAAATTATTTCATTTACCCTCTCTTCAAAACGATATCGTGTTCATCATCAGTTCAACGCTTTTCAACACTTGAACCGACCCACAACACAATACAAAAACTTTGTATATAAAATTTACAAATACGCTCTTATATATATACACTTCAACTCAATCTAGGGTGTTACTAACCCCATCTCTATCGAGTTACGTCACAGAGCCAAGGTTATTTCTAAACCAATAGCTCTGATACCACTGTAACGACCCGGCAGTTTTCGGCCCCGAAAATCGACATAAATACCTGTATTGTATCTCATGCCGACTTTTCAAACCCCGAGAACGCTGGATTGTCAATGAAAGAAATTAGAGGGTGAGATAAGAAAGAAAGAAATATAAGAATAGAAGAAGAAGAAGAACACAACACAGAGTCTCACATCGCAGCGGAACAAAATATAATACATAAATAAATCTTTATTGAGAGCTTTAGATAAAACTTACAATCATCAGAGTACATGAACACATCTGGACAGTTATAATAATCTGCCCTCATACAACACAGCGGAATAATATCATACGTCTGAACTCTTCCAGCCCGTCTCTTCACAGCTTCGAACCTGAACCTGTACACTCCGGGCTAACCCGAGCATTTACAAAACACCGGGTCAGTCTGGTGAACCAGAGTGAGATAAACTCGCACAGTATTTAGGGTAAATCATCAAATCCTGATTTTTTTTAGTTCAAAATCATTGCAAAAGAAAAGGATAATCGTAAGACCAAATCCACACATAAACACGGATGGTTTTTACCTTACGATGACCCAAAACAGTTTTGAAATCATATACTTGTCTGATATTATAATAATGTCTAAATACAAGTATATAACAATCTAGTGGAACGCTTGCATCTCACGCTCCACATATATAGTATACAATCAAAACCGATGGCGCTTATTGGAGATTGGATTCCGTCTTTGACAAGGTATGGGACCACCTTCCGAACGTGTATCTCTAGAGACGAATACACTGGGTTCAACAAGAACGTCTTGCAACCCGGCCCACACATGACCGACCACTCATTTCGCTTGAGTGTATCGAATGTATATCACCGACGGTTGGGATCAGCAACCGCCTCCCGAAAAGGGACACCATCGAATATAGATTTAAGAAACAAATGGAATTCCTCTAGATAGGTGATCATACACCCTAATGGGAGCGACCCACATAGCCATGCTGCCTGCCCGATTTTTGTCATCTCCCAGTTGATGAGGCTTGAGGCTAGAATTCCTCCCTTCGAACATCTGGCCATCATTCACTTTGAATGCCACATCGTCAGATCCTCTGGACATCACTAATTGACGTCCACAAAAATACTCTAGTTGATAAGAGAACCGTCGTCCTCCGCCACCAACTATCGTACGTTTGAAGAAATCAACGTACGTGATCCCATTGGAAATACTCTGTCAGACACTCGTCCATACAAGTCACCCAGGAACAGGATGAACCGAAGGTACTCTCCTACTGCATCTCATATAGGAATCACCCCATGGATCAGTAGTGAGAAGTCCTTGCAACCCGTAGATTCCAATCACGACAGAATCACTGTCGAAATATCTTCGGCCGCTAAACCAGAGAAATCCAATCAGTGGTTCTTCCGCTCATAAAGATCAACGGTCTTCAATTCTTCCATCTGCACAAATCTTCTTTCACGTATTCGCTGGTCGGAATGGTTTTTCGAATATGAATTCGATCCCGGTCTTTCCGAACTAACGATCGCATAGGTCAGATTTTGATAGTCTGTGATTTAACTATCAAATAAACAAGTGTGCAAACAACGATATTATTTCCAAATGGAAATTTCTATCGACCAAACATCATCCAATGTTTATTTCTTTTCGGATTAAATTATCCTTGACCTAGTCATTTCCCATTTACATAATTCCTTATTTCCTACATTTAGAAAATATACTTGATTATCATTGGGACATTTTCAGAATTACTTCTTTTGCTTATTTCTATAAACATTTCTGATCTTTGTTTGGAAAAACATTTCCCAACTTCTTCATTTGATTAAAACTGATGTTTAAATAAAACATCACTCAGCCAATTCAACTCTTTTCACTTATTAGCTCAATTTACTCGATCAATCTTCACCACCGAACCTTACCCATTCCTTAGTTAAAAACGAAGCCAATCAAGTTGGGGTATAATTACCTCTCAGACCTTAACTGAACAACCTTTCCAACTTCGAAATAAACAAGGCTCATCTTCGAAATCTTTCACAACTTCCTTTCGAATATCCATACTCAATTTATCATTCTTTCGAATAAAACTGTATTCGAAAATCTCTCTCTTGCGGATGAACCATATCCAATTAACTATCTCTTCGAATAACTCATATTCGATTTAATTCACTTCTCGAATAAATTACATTCGACGACTCTACTTCGAATAAGTGATATTCGATAAACTCCTTTTTACTATTCTATTCACTTTATTACTACTCGATTAATTCAAACCTGATTAATCCCATTTGAATAACTCTAATTCGATTTAATTCCAATCGTTTTACTTTAAATCGATTAACCATAACTGGTTAACTCTAACAGCTTAACTTACTCGACTAACTCGACTTATTTAACAAGATTTTTGCCAACTCGACCTAATCAACTCAACTTTGACTAACTCGATTTAATTAACTTATCGATTTACTACTATTTGATTTAACACCATTTGCTCGACTCTAGATCACAGCGATCAAAAATGATTATGCCTGATTCACTCAAGAAACATCCGACCGCCGTAGGCTATCTGCAGCCCTGCGAATTTCGCTAGCAGTCTTACAAAATGGTACTTATCTTGAATAACTATGTTTGACTGACTCTGTCTCAAATAACTATATTTGATCAATTCAAATTTAATATCAATTATTCAATTAAATCCTAACTCGATTAACTGGATAATAAAAATCCTTATTTCTCTTTAAAACTTGTTCTATTCAGAATAATATACTTAAACTTATTTTATATTCTAAAATAAATTTATATATTTCATAAGGGTCGACCCACTTGATAAAAATCCATGATTTCTGACACGCAAGGTGATACCAAATTATTCAACCAATACTGGTTAAACTAAATCAAACGTTGAATTTCAATCCAACTGTCTATCAATCAAATCAATTTCCCATCCCAACTGTTTCCTTTATCTGGTGATAAAGGACGACCCTCAATCAATAATCAGATCATGCAAACAATTCAAATAATTTCATACACGATTATTTCATAAACGTGTAAATCAAGGAAAATTTCCTTTATTGGATTTAATCGTTAAAAATAACGATTCTATAATTCACTGAATTTAAACAACCGTTTAAATTCCATCTTCAAATCAACAAGATATAACTTGCAGACAATCCATTCCTAGCAACCAGAATATATAAAACAAAACCCAATTTATATCAAATATAAATGGGAGGAAACTGAGTGAGGTTAACTCACCTTTGATTCTCACTGTTGCCAACTTCTTTCCGATTCTGTTCTGCTTGTCGTCATGATCGGAACACGAGTTGTTCTGCCCATTTCTGTTCATATATGAATTGAGTTGTAATATTAGAATATTAACGCCTTTGTTAAATTAATTAAATTCTTAGTTAAAATAAATTAATCCTAACTAATTACCTTGTTATACAGACCCTAATTAATTTCCTTAAATCCTTATTTTTCAAGTTAAATTAATTACATACTTAAAACGCTTAATTTCATAAATTAAAATGATAAACATTAATTACATTTGTAAATGACTGAATTATATTAAACAAATAATAAATTTTGTTTTAAAATTGATTAACCTAATTAGCATAACCAATTAGACCTTCAACCAAGGGTATGGAAGGGTTTAAAATTTTCCACCATTTAGATAAAATTTCTAAATTAAACAACTAAGTTAAGCCTTTATTTAGATTTAAACTAAACTAATTAAAAAAAATAATTGGGCCTTACCTTCGTTCAGCCCACCACACTTTAAAACCCGCATCCTCCTTATATCCCAGACCATCGAAACCCTCCCCATTCATTTGTACGCCGCCACAAACCCTCAGAGAAAAATGAAAAAGGACAAATTCCTTCCATGCCGATCCTGCTTCGATCGCTGCTTCCTCCAGCAAGAAATCGGACTCCGCCTTCTTCCGTCTGCCAACCCAAATCCTCCGACCTCCTCAACCTCACGGTATCCCACCGAAGACGAGATCGTGGCTTCAAGACCGAACCCTAGTCCCATCGCCAACACCTAAGTTTTTCTTTCCATGATTTAATTTTTTTGTTTTATATATATATTTTTCTGTTCTGAATTTTGTTCATTTCGAACTGAGTTGGTTTGGGTTTGTGGTTTGTTCACCGTGTATTTATACCTGGGGACTGCTGTGATTTCGAATCATAGATTGTTAGCCTTAGTTGTCCCTAAATCCTAGTTGATTTCGGTTCTACCATGATCTTTGTGATGGAAATGTTTGTGTGATGTTTGACAGTGCAAGTGTGATGTCTAAACGTTGGATTTCCTGTTCCCCCTTTAGATATAGTGCAGACTTCCTTGGATATATAAACACATGTATAAGCTGTTGATTTTCAGAGTTGATAATATATAATTGTTTCCCTTAGTTGTTCCTTGTACTGTTTTAGCTGTTACTAGTCCTTAGGGGTTTACTTTCTTGTTTCAGCTATACTATGCAGTCGAACTATTGATGATGGAACATTTCTGGTTGTGTGGTACTTTACAGAAATTGTATACACTTTATGTTGCATTTTCATGTACCATTTCTGCTCGGCCGTATAAAAACTGAGCAGTTCCTATGTAGAAGCTATGAAGCTACTTGTTTTGTCTGTTCACATTTTAGATTTGCATTGTACAACATGTATGTGCTAGTTCCAGTCATATCTTTCTAGCTGTTTTGATTTTGTGGTATGTGATTTCTGTTGTATTTTCCCATACGATCTTGTTCAGATTTATACACAAGATCGAACTGTTTTTATGTAGATTAAGTTTAAATTTTGTAGCTATTGAATTTTAAATTCCATTTGAAGATTTGCTTGGTAACCTATATATCCTATATGCATGGCACGACAATCCTAGTATGGATTTGTTCAGGAAATCCCGACCATATATATGCAGCTGTACATTGCATAGATTTCGATGTATAATATATATATGTACTTGTTTTCTTCAACTGTTCAGCCCTATAGATTTGATGCAGATGTGTATACATTTGACTGTTTCTTTTATATCTGTTCAATTGAAAGTTCAAATCATATTAAACATTCTTTCCTCTTTCAAAATCTTTTAACCATATATGTATCTATATATATTACTAGCTATTTATAGCTCTGTTTCTTCTTTTTCCAGGTTGATTTAATTGCTGAAGAAAGTGGTGTTTGATGGCAGTGAAGATCTGTTTGGATTCTCTGTGCCATGTTCGAATTTGATTTGCATATTTCTTCCATTTTTCTCTTTTCTTTTCAAATTATTTTGTGTACTTACATGAAGATATTTTTCTTATTCAAGTTGTTTTGGTGGTAATGTCATGGAATTGTCTTTTCGTTTAGAAAGTTTGAAATTTTATATGTATGGCCGAGTAGGATTTGTACTTGTGGATTTATACTGTATATATATAATTTAGTTGGTACATTTCCTGTATGATATCCATGGTGTAAATATATGCCTATATATTATTTTCTTTTTATTTCTTAGCTGTTCATGTCTATATTTCTAGCTGTTGTGCTTTGATGTTCTTTATTAGCTGTACCACTTCTATTCCGACTTGATGTATGCATCCCCTAGTTGTTTAGCTTGTCATTCATTTTGTAAATGGGTATCTATAGCTGTTCATTAGCTGTTTGTATGATTTTTTTCTTTTCTTTTTTTTTCTTTTTCTTATCAACCTGCCAACTGGTTGGTTTCCGACGCACAAAAATTTGGGTGCTTGTATTATCTATTTTTTTTTTGAAAATACAAGAGTAATATAACAATTAAACTGAGTATAAATTGTCCGATTGTGTTATGTTTACATTAAATCCATTAATTAAACTTTTTAATGTCTTATATATTTGGTGACACAACACTCCGTCCTAATAGCCTTATGGTGATATCCAGATTACACATTTGGTGTGAATCTGCTGACTTTAGATTATACCAATATGGATTCTAAATTCAATGGTTAAAATTTCTGGGTTTACCGATATTCGATTTATATAAAAATTCATTTATATTTATAAATTAACCACTGTAAATTGCTCGTTCACTTTATAATATCCCAAAAATAAAACATTATTATATTATTAATAACAATTTAAATATTCAAATTAAAATGGTCAAATCCATTATTCAAATAAATGATAAAATATTTCAAATAAATAGTCGGAAAAATACGGGACATTACACATATCGTATGGGGTATATCGATAAATATATATATATATATATATATATATATATATATATCTTCTAAATTCCTCCACAATATTCATATAGTCACGGAATCCAATAACGAAATATCCCGAAGATAATTTCTATTCGAATCCATTCCAATTCATACATCGGAAAATCCTAGTTAGATTAAAACCCCTTTCAATCCAATTTATTTTTAAAAAACATTGGATTATTTTTCTAGTTAATAACTAGTTCATTTTGACAAAAATATATTTTTATCTTTACAAAATTGGAATTCTTTCCAAATCCTTTATTATGATTTTTCATAAATTATTAATAATTTTAATAATTTTATCAAGGCCCGTACAGTTGGTTTCCAATAACGGCCACCGAACTACATCCACATCGACCTTTTCCAAATTTGATTTGGGCATAATTCCAAATCCAACCATTAGATTTCAAATCTCTTATATTCATTGGAAAGCTGTTTTCGATACGAACCCAACGGTTCTAGTTTTAGGAGAATCCGACGGTCGATTCACCCTTAATGTCAATTCGAAGTCAATGGTCGAAGTTCGCCAACGGTCGCGGTGCGACGCGTTCTATTCAGGCCATTAAATATATATATATATATATATATATATTATATATTTCATCGATTTCCATTCAAAACATATTTTATAAATTCGTTTTAAGACAATTCCCACTTTCATTTCGATTTTAAATCAAAATTGAATACTCTTTATCATTATAATATTTAAATGGTTATATTTTCAAAATATTAGATTTTGAAATCATTTCCTTTTCGAGATTCATTATAAAAATGAAAAAAATCGATATAAATATCATTCACATTAAAAAGGCGCATATCTAATCAACGCGGCTTCATATATTTTAATATTTTCGTGTCCATCCAAAATCGGACCTCAAATTCACATTTTAATCCTTTACTGAATATTATTTTAAAATAGTCATTATTTAAAAATATTCGTTCCTTCTGAATTTAATTCAGACACAATCAATTAACATATAATGTTATTTATATGGATTTCATACAACATATGTATAAAAAAACAATGATAATCAATCATCCATCATCCAGAGTGCATTACACAACTGCATAAGCATTAAATATAAATAAATAATGCTTACTACAGTTCGTCAACCAATTGATTGACATACAAGGATTGGTGTACGCCAAATATCATCCCAATACCCGTGTGGCGTTTCAACCAACAAATACTGAATATTATTTGTGCAGTTGGGCGATGTGTAAAATGGGTGTACATAAACAAATCGTCCGATTTATAAATGAATATTCATTTTCATTTCAGGAGAATTTTATGTCGTTCACATATACGTTAAAAATTATATTTTTAACGATAAAATATTTATTTCAACAAATGAATATTTTTAATAGTTCATACATTCAATAAAAATGATGTTTTTATTATTCAAACATTTCATTCAACATATGAATATTTTTAATAGTTCATTTACACATTAAAAATCATATTTTTAATGAATAAATATTTATTTCAGAAAATTTTGGCATTATAACGGGGAGATATTCGAACCAGAGTAATGTCTAGCATTACCCCTCTCTTGATACTGGCTCGCGCCATACACAATAATCAACCACATTCAATACACCACAATACAATCAATTTTTAACACAACCAAATTTCCACAATACAATCCAAACCAAACAAACAATCATGGTTTGTACATAAAATGGTGTCGGGGGGTTCTAAGCCCCGTCAGCATCCTAGTATATATTTAACTGTAAAATAATTTTAGTGAGAAAGAGTTCTCACATTGGGATCCACTCCTCCGTTATTTTCTGACGCTCTGAATTGTTATTCTGCTTACAGAATTTGCAAACTAGCTCCATGCTTCACGCCATCTTTCTTCCTAGCTTAATCACGCCATTCCGGACAATTTTTTCCTAGTGGCCTTCCTTCCGAAATTGGTCCAATTCGCCAGAAATCGCGAAAAGATAGTATTTGGATAGCAGACTTTGGACGCGTTTTCTGAACAACTCCGCAATCCAAAATATGACTTCCATACGTCCAAATCGAAGAGAAAATCGTGCTCTTCGATTTTGGCATTGTGATGTTTTGGCCATAGGGGCTCCGTTTGGGAGATATTGGCTAAAGAAGATTAGGGATATTTTTGCAAATACAGGATTTTTGTAAAGATGTGATTTTTAGAGGATGTGGGGCCCATCGTCGGGGATGGGGGTCTATGGGGCGGCGCAGATCTGTGGGGAGGTGGCAGGTGATGGGCGGTAGCGGCGGATGGTGGGTGGTGGCCGTGGGGTGCGGATTTGGGGGTAGGGCTTCACATAGAAGGAAAAGGGAGAGAGGAGAGAAAGGAGGGAGGAGCGACAGGAGATGGTAGAGGGAGTGGCCGGCCGCTGCGCCACTAGGGGCGCGCATCAGTGATGGCCAGGGGTGTGACAGTCTGACGCATTTTCTTCTTTTTTTTCATTTCCGTTTTGAATGATAAAGGGGAGAGAGAGGATGAGGGTTAACTTTAAGTAGTGTCCCGAAATTAAGGTACCATATGAGTTGACCAAATAACACAAGTCCAATCAAAATTGCACAGGAAACCAGAAAACTAATAGAAAGAAACAGAGGGTGAATAGATAAGATAGAAACTTAGACTAGAAGAAGAAGAAGAACATACAACATCAGAGTAATACAAATATCGCATCGGAACGAACAACATATAATAAATAACATATCCTTGAAATAAAATCAATATATGTATACAGTAACATTATCAGAGTACAACACTTACAACACAGCGGAATAAACAATAGCTATATAATCCTGAAGCCTCCTGCTCCAAGCTCTCCAAGTATATCTATATAATCCTGATTACTTGATTGCCCATACAAAATTGGACACCCAAGAGTTTAGGGAAAATAAAACAAAACAAACTCTGGGTCAGTTATGTGACTGGTGTAACGACCTAGGGATTTCGGCCTCGAAAATCGACATAAATACCTTTATCGTATCTCTTGCCGATCCTCCAAGTACCGAAACACTGGAACGTTTAGAAAGAAATTAGAGGGTGAGATAAGAAAGAAAGAAATATTAGAATAGAAGAAGAAGAAGAACCAACACAGAGTCTCACATCGCAGCGAAACAAAATATAATACAGAAATAAACCTTTATTGAGAGCTTTTAAAAATACTTACAATATCAGAGTACAATACACATCTGGACAGTTTTGATAATCTGTCCTCATATATATAATCACACAGCGGAATATAATTCGTTTGAACATCTTCAGCTCGTCTCTGTGCTTCTCAGTACCTGATAACCTAAACCTGTACACCTCGGTCTTACCCGAGCATTTACAAAACATCGGGTCAGTCTGGGGGACCAGAGTGAAAAAAACTCGCACAGCATTAATGTATCACACAACTTGATTTTAAAGTTAAAATCCTTTCGAAAGAAAAGGATAATCGTAACAGCGATCCAGACATAAATACAGACGGTTTTTACCTTACGATAACCCAAAACAGTTTTCGAAATCAATATCTTTTCTGATATTATACTAGTGTCCAAATACAAGTAAATATCAATCTAGTGGAACGCTTTTATCTCACGCTCTACGTATATATATACAAACAAAACCGTGGGCACTTATTGGAAATTTGATTCCAACCTTGACAAGGTATGGGACTACCTGCCGCTCGTGTATCTCTAGAGGCGAATACACTGGGTTCAACAAGAACGTGTTGCAACCCGGCCCTCACATGACCGACCACTCATTTCGCTTGAGTGTATCGAATGTATATCACCAACGGTTGGATTCAAACCACCGTTCCCGAATGGGAAAAATCGATAGAATAAGAAACAAAAGGAATTTCTCTAGATAGATGATTATACACCCTAATGGGAGTGACCCACATAGCCATGCTGCCTGCCTGATTTCTGTCATCTCCCGGGTGTGAGGCTTGAGGTCAGCACATATCTGGTCATCATACACTTTGAATGCCACATCGTCCGATCCGCCAGATATCACTAATTGACGTCCAAAAAAACACTTTAGCAGTTAAGCTAAGAGAACGACCATTCCCTGCCAACCACTATCGCACGTTTGAAAAATAAACGTACGTGACCCTTTGGAAATACTTTGTCAGACATCCGTCCATACAAGTCATCCAGGAACAGGATGAACCGAAGGTACTCTCCTACTGTATCCAATATAGGAATCACCCCATGGATCATTAGCGATCGTCCTTGCAATCCACAGTTTCAACCACGACCGAACCCCAGTATATCTCCGGGTCGAATCAGAGATTGTAAGTGGTTCTTTCGTTTTATGAAGATCTATGGTCTTCACATGCTCCATCTCGATCATCGCTTGATCTTTTCTATATATATCGTATCTGTTGGTTGGAATGGTTTTCGAATAAACATTCGATCCCGGTCTTCCCATACCAACACTCGTGATGGCTAGACTTGATAGCCGGTTATTTAACTATCAAGTAAACATCCATGAAATCACAAAAATTGACTCACTGGATTGG
Source organism: Allium sativum (assembly GCA_030737875.1). Classification (NCBI taxonomy): domain Eukaryota; kingdom Viridiplantae; phylum Streptophyta; class Magnoliopsida; order Asparagales; family Amaryllidaceae; genus Allium; species Allium sativum. The sequence continues at coordinate 188,529,762 of CM060913.1, forward strand.
TACTCAACATCACTTGGTTTTTAAAATTTATCGCCCAATCCCTTTTTAATTCCGTTATTAGGAAAATATTATCTCATATCATTTCCATTCCTTTGGAAATCTTATTACGCACTCTCGTCATTACCAAGTAGTATCATCCTTGGATAGTCCCGAAGTCGTTCAAGTTGGGGTATTTTAATTACCTCTCAGACCTTGACCAACAACGTTCTTATCTTCAGATGAATACGAGTTGAAATTCAAAAACCAATTTCATTATCTCAATTCCTATTTCCAACTTCGTTGACTAAGCTTTATTTGAATCCTTTTTCCCAATTACCTTTCTTTTGGGAAACCCCTTTCAAATCCATTGATTTAACTTAATACTATTATTAAGCATTTTCAATTAAAAACGACGTTAAACTCATATTCATTTATAAACTTTATTTATAAATTTTCAGGTTTTATATATATATATATATATATATATATATATATATATATAACCTTCTACACTTTCACCCTCCTTTATTTAATTCAAACCTTTAAGTAAAACCTTTCATTTAGGCTATCGTACTCTTTATTACCTGATTAGAACTCGAGTTCAAATATAAAACTCATCCATAGCCTCTTATCATCACTCGACCATTTCATTTCAACTTGGTTACATAAATGTATTACCTTTAAGAAGTGATTATTTACTTCAACACAAATCATTTCAAATTAATTAACTTCTCTATATTGCTAGAATAAATGATAAATCTTCTTTTTAAAACCCTTAATAATCTTAACCAATTAAGTTATTTTACTAATTGAAAATCTAACTTAGTTTAAATGGTCGACACATGGTTACTCTTCCAACCGGTTCTATTAAATTCCTTCTTCAAATCAATTAAAATATAATTAATTTAAATAACCTTAAATAACCACGATTAATCAAATACTTAACTGCTAGGTTATCTCTTGCCCTTCTGTTTATAATTCTTATCAACGTAAGAAGTTTGTTTTATAAAAACCATTCCACAATTTCTATATAAACCTTGAATAAATAATTAATTAAAGATTTATTCCCCTTTTAAAATAACCATTCAATGTAATAACTTTCAAAATTTAATTTCATTATAAAATGAATCTATAACTCAAATATTATCGATTTACTGTCGATAAAACCATATCTTATAAATAGATTGATTTATAAACTAGGTGATGCTAATTACCCAACCCTACTACCCATTTGTTAACATCAGAACAGATGTTGAAATAAGGTTCAACAAATCAATAATAATCAACCATTCCGGATAATTTCTATAACGATCATCGATCAACCAACAGCCAAGTCACACAATTCAAACAATTCAACCAATTTCAAATGTGTTTATAAATGTGATCTATCAAGGGAAATTATTTTATTTGGGTCAAATCAACACGATTGGTGTTTTACTGAAATTAAATGATCGTTTAATTTCAGAAATTGAATCAAAGATAAATATATATCACTGGCAATCAGTCAATTACTAACAACCAGAATACGCAAAACAAAAACCCAATTTATATAAAATATAAATGGGAAGAGCTGAGTGAGTTTAACTCACCTGTGTTTTGATTTGTCAATAAATAATTACTTTTTAAACAAATTAAACTGACGTTTAATTCGAATAAAAATTCCAGTTACTTCTGATCCGTCCCAGACCTGCTCCATCTCGAAATACTCGTCTCCACGGTCCCAACGCAACTGACCGCGCTTGAATCTGAGAACGTATGAGTTGGAAATCGTTTAAACAAATTTTATAAACTAAATTAAAAATTAAAAACATGGTTTCTCTTTTGAATTAAAACAAATGGGCTTTACCTCTTGTTTTATAATCAACCGGCCCAACAACTACCCGACCCGCTCCTCTTCACAAAACCCTCCCTCCAATCCTCTCTTCTCATTCAAGCCGCCTCTAGTTTCTCAACTCAAAACAAAAGAAAACCCTAATTCCTCTTTTAATCGTTCAGCCGCAAATCGGGTATATGGCATCGCAACCCCCCTGGTATGCCACCACTTCCTTGTCCTCCTCCTTCCTACACCGAACCCCTCGTCAATCAATCCCTGCCGACCCAAACCTCCAGAATTTGAAACGGCCTCCTTCCTATCAAGCTAAGTTTCTTTTACTTGATTTTTTCTAATTGTTGTACTACTTTGATTTGGTCTTTTTCTCTGGTTTTTCGAATGGTTGAATTTGATCGAAACATACTGCCTGAATGTGTATTTATAGTTGCGGTCAGGTTATAGATGAGGACACTGTCTTTCATTGGCTATGAATTGCTATTTCTATCACTATTCGAATCTATAGATTTTGGTACGGATTCATTGGATTTTCAGATCGGTTAAAATGGATTTTGATTGAAATAGGGTAGGTGTATAGCTTAGATGATGAATTGTCCATTCAATCTAGAGATTTAACCTGTATTGCAGATTTCTGTTTTCATCTTTAAATATTTGAACAGTTCATTCTTGGTATCTGAACTTCACTGTTTACACATGTGGGTTTGTTGTTCGATAAGGATTTGGTATACGCCTCAATTCTTCTTAGCTGTTTACTGGTGGTGAAAATTTGGTATTGTCCTGTCTTAGTTGTTGAAGTAGCTGTTCTTAGCTATCACATTTCCCTTTGTAGATTAGACAATACATTTTTAGGTTCAGCTATTTACTCTAGCTGTCTTAGCTGTTCATTGTTTTGTCTTAGTCAGCCGTACGAATTTGTACATTGATTTTGTTTATTGATTTTTATGGTTGTTCATATTATATATAGTTGTTCAGCGATATTTCTTCTAGCTGTTCATGTTGTACATCACTGTTTCAACCATGCTGATATCTGAATGAATTTTCAAGTCCATTAGATCACATTCTAGATTTTATTCTTGTTGTTTGTGTTTTTCAGTTTTCATGTGGCACTTCCCCTTTAGCTGTTCATCCCTACTACCTTAGCTGTTTATTTCTTTATGTTGTAAAAATCTTATTTCTCTCTTTATTTTTTTTTCTTTATTTTTCTGTTCAAATGATGTCATGAAGTTTCCCTTTTTTAATGGTTTTTTTTCTCTTCCTTATTCTCGCAGATCAAAACAGATCCAACATGGATTCATTGGCTTCTTAGAAGAAACAAAACGTGCTGAAGTTTGGGTGTAAAAAAAAGATGGATTCTTTTAATTGTTTCTTGTATTGTATTATTGTTCGTCACATTTCAAAATTCATGGCAACAACCATGTTTATAAATGTATGTATATATATAAATCCATACTTTTGTATTGAATTTCGGCTTCAATGTAGACCATTAATGGACTGTTTATGAACAAAGTGATCATTTACTGCTTTGTTTAAACTTCGTCATTTATTTTAAACCATCATTTCCTTTGATTGTTTAGGACCTGCAAAAGTTGATTGACTGAAAATTTTATTCCTATTCGTAGGTGCAATATATAGCTGATGTTATACAATAGAATTCCGGAAATAGGGTCTTTATGTATGTATCATATCTGATGTTCGCTTGGAGGCCCATTTGGATTTTTTGAAACACGAAGCATATGGGAATGTTGTGTTTTATGCCAAAAATACTGATTTTAAGTATGAACTTAATTTAGCAAAGCATACAACTGATATGAATGAAACCCAGATATAAATCTTAATATTTACTGTTTTGATACAAGAATTTTCTTTTCCTTCATGCAATGATATAAAGTGTAGTAACCCGGAAATCTGAACCAGTTTAAAATTTTTATTTTGGCAATTATAGCATATTTTGAACATTTAAAATGAATTATTTTAAATAATATCGACGAGAAATTTATTTTGAATATAATTAGAACGTATATATCATATACGTCGTCGTTAGAATATAAATAATTATATATAATTATAAAAGGAATTGAAAATGGCGCGGTAGTTCGATAATTCGATTTCAAACTTCAATTGAATGTACTGGGTGCAAAACAATCCGGATTTCAACGAAACCAAAAATAATAGGATCTATTTGAGAATATCTTTCCGACGAATCCGAAAAATCAAAATTTCATAGCGGGAATCAAAAGATATGTCCAGTTGAAAATTCTGAATAGTCGCTATGGAATTCAGGCCCTTAAAAATGGGAATTTTGCAAACGACCTTGGATTTCGACGAAACCACTTTTGTTGGATCCGTGATGTCAAATTATTGTTAGATTCCAAATTTCATAATTTTTCGAATCAAAATGTGAGCGTGGCAAAGGAAAACGCGTTTGACCAGTTCTAGTTGATTTTAATCGACTGGAAAATGGCCATTTTTCCAAAGGTCTCAGAATTCGACGAAATTAGTTTTGTTAGGACCGTATCGTCAACACGAAGCTAGAAAATATTTTTCTGGAATTTTTAAAGTTCGTATGTGACCCCGGTAAATTGAAATGCGTGTTCAAATTCAATATATAGAAGTATATGTTGATTTTAACGGGAACTGATCGAAACGGTCGAATCAGCTTACGATACATATCCCATTGTGTTCGGAAAGGGGGTGAAACGCTATGGACGACAGGCGGTGGGCCTCGTTTAGAGGTCGTATGTAAAAGTCAACTTTTAGGAATTAAATAATATAAAAAAAATTCTCTCTCTCTCCCCTTCAAAACCGCTGGCCCCCCTCATCGTTTCATTTCAAAGAAGAAAGAAAAAAAATCCCGATGGCGGAAACCACCATCGAAGACGCCGTGCCACCGCCGCTCCAGGTGGTGCGCCACCGCCGAAGCCCTCCCCCCCCTCGTCAGTTCGAACCCCCCCTTCGCTGGCGATCGACGCACCCCCCCCCCCCCAAACCCCTTCCGAATCGATGGAAACCCACTGTCCCTCATCAGCAGCCACCGCCCCCTTATTGACCACCACCGCCGCCTCCCTACCACCTGCAGCCCTCTCCGATGCCCTCCCCCCTCTCTCTCCACGGTGAACACAAAACAGCCTCCTCCTTTTTTTTCGGCCACTCACGCAGCACACCCCGCCTGCGAAGCCGAGAACAGTACCCCTCCGATGATCTCGAGCACCCGAAACCCCTTCCTTCGGTTAAAAACTGCTGTAAGTTCTATTACTTTATATTATTTATTTAATGTAAGTAGAAAGATGGAATTTTTGAAAATAAAATGAAATTCATTTTCAGTTTTTATATATAAATGAAAGCGAATAAGGATTAGATCTTTAATTAGAAAAAGGTATATTTTTTATTGGATATATACGGTTTTCAATTATATAAAAATTCGATTTTTATATAAGTTTCGAAGTAAAAATACAATTTTTATAACGAAGTAGCGAATTAAAAATAAACTTTTTATAATATAGAAAGGTTAAAAATATCATCTTTATATTTGAAAAGGCGAAATCTTTATATGAAGAATAGCGTGATAAAAATAGAATTTTTATCTATGTAACATCGATGTAAAAATAGAATTTTTATCTATATAGGAGCGGTGTGAAAATAGGATTTTTATCCATATAGAGTGATTATAAAAATATGACTCTTAAATTGAAAGTGAACAAATAAAAATGTGATTTTTATTTTAAAGACATCAGTATATAAAAATGTGATGTTTATATATGTAGTGAATACGGGCAACGAAAGTGGCAAAAGGCGAGAACGGCGAAGACTTCTACAAAAGAAGAGCCGAGATGATTGGGATAACTTTAGTGAGAACTCCTCACTCTAAATTTCTTTTTCTAGTTATATATATATATATATACTAGGATGCAGACGGTGTTTAGTAGCACCCGACACCCGTCATCCAAAGACCATGGATGGCTTGTTTGTTTGATTGATGTGTTGTGGAATTTGTTTGTGAAATTAATGTGGACTAGATAATGAAATATATTCATGTGTTGAAATAAATTAACTATCGTTAAAAATATATTTTTTAACGTGAAAGTGAATAAATAAATATCTATAAACAAATCGGCCGATTTGTTTATATACACTGATTTGACTGATATTGATTGGGATGATAAATTTTACACATCGCCCAACTGCCCGAATAAAATCTGTGTTTGATTGTTTGAAACCCCACATGGGTATTGGGACGAAATACGGCATACACTGTAACGACCCACTATTTCGAACCATTCAAATCGACAATAAACCACACATGTCAGACCTGAATTGCTCAAACAGTGAATTGTTATTTTTAACTATTGAGGTAAATGTAAATCAGAACACAGAATCACAGATACAGAAACAGAGTAACTAGCAGCGGAACAAAGTAGTACATAGGTTCATACATAATACATGATACGTATAAGTACAAAATGAGTCATAAGCTCATACAAAATAGAGTACATCTAGATAACTAGTAGTGACCTGGATAACTTAGGTAACTAGAAGCTGATAACTGCAGATGGTCCAAAAGATGTGAATCTCCCAAATGCGTCACGAACAACGGAGGTGCTCAAGCTGACCCAAGCATAGAGTCAAAGAAACAATACACTCGAGTCAGGACTAATATTCTCATATAAGTGAATTAGCATAAAAGACATGTTCACAGAAATGTACAGTAACTTAAAGGATGTCTGGGATTTCTATCCTCTAAGGATCCGTGAAACTAATACATATAATAGTACGCTATTATGATAATGTCTATCTAGTAAAGTACAAGTAATGAAAATAGCGTAAGCGGGATTACCATATTACCCTTACGCCGTTTATAGGCATCACAGTCTATACAGTACCGTAAACTCACCATACTGGTGTTATCAGAGGGCACTCCATAGAAAGTAACACCAAAGCAAAATCGTATGGGCTCGCTTAGGATAAAATGACAAGGCACTCGAGGCAATACCAGAGTAGGATTCTACCAATTGCACTCCCGGACCGGTGGTAACGCATAGCAGCCACTACCGCCCACCTCGGAGCACATTCCCAAATCAAAAGGGGTACCCCAAATCATAACATAGTCATAGAATTGGTATCGAAGAAATGTATCCGATCAAAGGTGCTACCTCAATTAGTCACGGTATAGCTCCTGTTTTAGTCATTTAATTATGACCCGAAGGTCAAGGCCATCTCGTTATCGTTCACCATCTTCAATCCAGAAATCGCCCCAAGTCATCATGCTTCGTTCTGGATACGTCACCACGTATACAGTTGTTAAAGTGGTATCGACACTGACAGAGAGTATGCCACTTACCGACTCCGGTCTTTTTAATAACCAACGCTTACATTTTTCACACCGTGGCCATCGGGTTAAAAATCATATTCAAGTATCGCCAACACGTTATTCAAGTATCTCCAAAACCCGTTTACCCAAATCAATTCCCATTTGTTCAATTAAGATTTCAGAAGTCCATATTCACAAATTTGTCAATCATTTAAGTTCGGAGTTCTCTCTTACAAAGAATGTCATTATACTTGAAATCCTACATTTGAACCATCAAAAATTCACGAGACTGGATTGGACAAAGCTTTTGTTTTAAAAAAAATATATAATAATAATAAATATATATATATTTAAATAACTAAGTTGAAATAATAATAATAAGTATATATTTAAATAATTAAGTTGACATATATATATTAAGTGGGAAAACTGTATACATATATATATAGACGAAAACTATTGTAAATCGATATAGTTTAAGAAATCAAATTAATTATAAGAAAAGATTTTACAAAAATCAAGTAAGGCGGAAAAATAGTCTTTATGAAATTCTGGTTTTATTAAATAATATTAGTCTAGTTCCAATCTCAATCCATGTCCCGTCACTATTCCCATTTTTTTTTTTACCAAATTTTCTTTTATTTGATTCGATTCAATATTCTCATTGACAAACGGTCTCCCGAAACTATTTAACTTGCATTTAACACATCCTTCTTCATTGATAAATTTCCAAACACTTCATCGTTATTTGAAAATAAAATGATGAATTTGTTAAATCCCAACTCGTTAATAAAACTCATATGATCATTCTCAAACTCATTTACATGCAAATTGAATCCTATAAAACACAAGTTGAATTTGAAATAATTTTCTTTAAATATTCTTACGCTATATGAAAATTACGTTAAAAATCCATTTACCCAAAAATCGACATAATGTTTTAAATGACTTTATTGACCACGGTGTCCATATATTGTTTTCTAACCTATGGTCAAGTGGTACGGATAATTATCATTTCAATCCGTTCTTAAAAATATTTGAATCACGGGTGTGTATCATTTCAACCCGTATCCCAAAACGATTTGAATATGCAGGGGTTCGGGTATTTATCATTTCAACCCGTGATTTTTTTTTCTACACTAGGGACTTGCATGGTGAGAATAATAACATAACATATCATACAAACATTCATTGTGTCATGTAAGAACGGTGCGCGTGTAGCATGTGCACAACCATAACAAACAAATCTAGAGCACCCTAACATTTAAATCAACATCTCAAGTTTCTAATTCACTTAATAATAAATTAGTCGTGCGTGAGAAAACTCACCTTTCGTGGCAAAAGCGAGAAGACACGTTATGAGCAGGACGACGCTAACGGCTACAAGACGGAACTCCGTTACCTAAAACAAAGGCACGATCTTTATTTAGACGAGCGAATAAAATTTTATGTAATGTTTATGCAAATATAAGGGTACAAACGGGTTATGCACTGAACGCACTAACGACGATACCTGTTTAACGCGCGTTGTCAGCTATGCGTGCTACGGTTCATTAACGCTGAATCATCCGACGCTAAAAATTTTTACAAATAGAAAAAAATTAATTTAATTTAATTTTTTTTCTCTTCGCATGCAAGCATTAACAAAAAATGTGCCCAACTAAACAACTAGTGCTTGTCAACTATAGGTGAAATACTCAACAAACTATGGGGAGTACAACACAAAAGCATGCTACAGGCAACTCATTTGTATGCAAGTAATTACAGACGCAAGCATGCATTCATCTCCCATTTTCCCTTCCTTTTTTTTAAGACTTGTGCATGCATGCATTCAAAGAAAGTATATATATATATATATATATATATATATATATATATATATATTTATTTCACTCCATGCGCATGCATGTACTAGCATGCTAATGTGTTGAACCCCAAATAAATGCTACTGGCACAAAATTTGGAAATGGATTTGTATCCATTTGTTCCCCACGCGTGCACCCTTGCATGCGACATGCATCCAATTTGTAAGCCTCTAATTGATTTTTTGTTTCTTTTTCTTTTTGGATGGCTACCATGACAGTTAGGGAACAATGAAGCCACGCACCTCTAACTTTACTAGAATAGTGCCAACAAGCACGCATGTACACTTTTGCATGCATGCATACTTGCTACAGCAAGTATATAACAAAAATGCATGTTGAAAAGGTTCCAAAATGTAGTCACACGCACGCATGTATGAAATTTTCCCCAAGATAAAATTTAGCATACCACATATATATTAGTTAAATGATATGCATGCATGTGAACGAAGGGGTGAGGGAAACAAGACTTACGGTGCCAGCTTGGCTTGCGGGGAGGGAGTTACTGACGCAACCGGGATGGAAGAAAATGGTATGGAGAAGTTGAAGCAAAGGGGAAAAGGGTGCATATATAAAAGGAGGACACGCGGAGGGGTTTGCAGAAAACAACGAACACGTGTAAACCTTTGGATCAAATTTGCTACCAAGTGTCCTTCAAGCAATACCACCGTTCCTCCATGCGTTTGATTTTTTTCCTCTATATTTTTTTTTAGAGATTTTTACTCATTTACCAAAACCTGAACGGTTAGCGCAACGCCCTACAACAGACGATATCTGTTTAACGCGCGTTTTCAGTTTTGCGCGCTACCGATAAACAATGCTGAGTTTACGGACGTTAATTTTTTTTTTCTAAAATTAAAAAAATATATTTTTCGATGTTTTAAATTTATAAATTTATTTCAATTCTTTAAATTTCAAGATCGTTACATACACTAATCCCAATAATTAGTTGTATGTCGATCGATTGATTCACAGGCTGTTATAAGCATTAGATATCTATATTTGATGCTTATACAGTGTAGTGCACTTTGGATGATGGTTGATTGTTTATCGTTGCTATTATATACATGTGTTGTATGGAAATCCATATAGTTAACGCTATATGGTGATTGATTGGGCCTCATTCCAATTTAGAAGATAAAGAATATTATAAAATAAAGGTTCATGTGTTGACTGTACCCATCCATTGAGATTAGTCATGTGTTGAACGAAATATTTTTAACAATAAAATTTACTTATGTATCATTATAAAATAAAGGTTCATGTGTTGACTGTACTCATCCGTTGAGATTAGTCATGTGTCGAACGAAATATTTTAACAATAAAATTTACATCTTTATCATATTTGAAATTAGAAACTAACTGGAAAATAGATAAGATGAGTGGTCTCCTGAATATGGATCTGATATTGGTTTCGGCCTTCGGGGTTAATATTTAGGGAATCATTCTCTTACTAATTTACGGTTGGAGTCTGATTTTAAATCAAACGATAGATACCATAATTTTTATAAAATATATTAACTAACAAGAATACTCACACATGGACAATACTCATTCGTTGAGATTAGACATGTGTTGACAAAAATAAATATTCATTTGTTGAATAAAATAACGAAATTAGTGAAATATATAAAGCCGTGTTGATTAGAGTTGCGCTATTTTGATGCGAACGATATTTATATCGATTATATTCGTTTTTATAACTGAATAGAAAACGAATTTGAATTGAATTGAATAGAAATGAATTCGAATTGAAATCAATTTGAAGTGAATTTAAAGCGAATTATATGGAATATTCAATTTTGATTCGAAATTGAATAGGAAGTTGAATTTGTTTTGAAAACGAAATTAAAACGAATTTGATTTGAATTGAAAAGAAAACGAATTTGATTTGAATTGAATAGAAAACGAATTTGAGTTGAATTGAATAGAAAACGAATTTGATTTGAATTGAATAGAGAACGAATTTGATTTGAATTGAAGTGAATAGAAAAAGAAAATGAATTAGAATGGAAATCGATTTGAATTTGAAATGAACGTTGAAATTGTTTTTGAAATAAATTTGAAATGATTTATAAAATTCGTTTTATATAGAAATCGACGAAATATATATTATATATACATATTATATATAATTTCGACCATTTATTTCGAACGGACATTACGGGAGATCCGACCGTTGGATTCTCCTAAAACCGGAACCGTTGGGTTCGTATCGAAAAGAGCTTTCTAACAAATATTAAATTTTTTAAATCTAATGGTTGGATTTGGAGATACGTCCAAATCAAATTTGGAAAAGGTCGCTGTAAGTGCAGTTCGATGGCCGTTGATGGAAATCGACTGTACGGGCCTTGATAAAATTATTAAAAATAGTAATAATTTGTGAGAAATCATAAGAAATGATTTGGAAAAAATTGTGATGAAAAACTCCATATTTGAAAAGAAAAAAATAGGTTTTTATTGAAATGAACTAGTTTTGAACTAAAATTAAAACCCATTTATTTTTAAATAAATAAATTGGATTTGAAACGGATTTTAAATAGAATTGATTTTTGGGTTTATCGTGAACTGTGTTTTAAATGACATTAGTTCTTTAACCCAGTAAAAGGAGTTTTAATGAATCTTCAATTTGATTGAAATGTGAATTGATAATTTAAATTATCAACTTTAGAAAGTGAGCGAGAATGGAGTATCACCAGTTTTGCTCCAAAGCGATAGTTAAATCTTTAATTAGATTTGAACGTGAAATGGTAATTAACTTTACCGATAACACCACGGTGTTAGATATGGAGTATTACCAGTTTTTCTTCGTGGGATGAATAGGTTGGGATTTGGAAATAAAATAAATAATTACTTTGGTGTGGTTCGCTAATCTCGACTAGTTTGGAAAACCATAATTTGGTTTGAAATGACATCCAAAGGAAGATTAAAGGATAAATTTTAAAGAATTTATCTTGGATAAAATTAATGGGAACCTTTCCCTAAGAATTGAAATTTAGAAACTAGCTGAAGGTTAGTTAAGAAGAATGGTTTCCTGGATATTGATTTGATGTTGGTTTCGGCCTTCGGGGTTAATATTTGGGGGATTGCTCTCTTACTGATTTACGGTTAGTAACTAATGAATTGGAATGAGGCGTATGTTGTGTTGGTGTAACATTTGTTTTTTTAATATACGCGGGTTGTTCGGAAAGGCCGGGTTTACACCCATTCTGAATAACCGATTCGACGATATGTCGAAGATGAAAACGGTGGTCGAAGACCGGAAGTCTTCACATCGTTTGGATAATTACTGATGATCCTGATTGGGCTATACACTCAAGAGGATGGAAATAGTAGGTGGTCATCCAGACGTACTTGGAGATCGATGGATATGCGAGGAAAGTACCTCCGGTTTCGTTCAGACCCAGAACGAACTTGTAAATGGATTGTGTGTCTGACATTGGATTTTATTCTGTGTTGATTGATTTCTGTTAAATATATATCTGTTTGGCGGCGGAGAATTTATTCTCTTTCTTAACGCCCTTCTCTGAGACGTACGAGCTTAAAGGTTATATATCGATAGATATCAATCGCATGGCACGAATTGCCTGTGTGCCATGCTGAGTTGCATGGATCAAGGCTTCTGTTGAAAAGCAAAGTCTTGTGGTTGATGATCAAAGTACGACCTACGTGGCAGCTTTGTGTATAGCGTGAATTCGCGAGCCTCACACCTCGGTATGAGTTAAAAACGGGATACTGACCGTTGGGAGAACACGACGTTTCTTTCTAGCTTCGGTGGTGTTAGTGACTTACCAGCCCTGACATTTATATACTTTTCACCTTTGTGGTTGTTGGAATGAGGCGCCTCGAATTTAGGTCTGTAAGGACCGGGAAATGTGTGTTCAGGCATAATTAATCCTCAAACGTAAGAGAGGACCGGCCCAACCGATCCAAGTGGCTGCCCAGAGTGCGTAGTCCTGAGCATTTGCTAGAATGTCTCGAAGCGGAGAGGAGCTTGCCCCTTGCCTCGACTCATGACGGAAATCCAATTTCCAATACGTGTATTGCGGTTTTATTTGTAGAGCCTAGTATGGCGACATGATAGATGGTACCCATGCCGCCTAGGATTGATATTTATGATTGAAAATGTTTTGACACTATACACTTATTATTGTATCAAATGATTTGTTTTAAACGTACCATGCATGTTTGGCTATTATAAGGGAAAACCCTATCCTTCGGCTTGCGTTGCATTCTGTGATGGGACCTGGGTCTTATAATAGCTTCATTTTTCGAAAAAGCATTGCGCTGTTTATTCTATGCACTTGTATTCTTGGGAGAAAACCCGTTCCGTGTTATACGGCGTGGTCCCTTGAATTACTCTCTTTTAAAGTAAAGTTTTAAATAACTGTTTTAGTTCTCACACCAGTCAGATGACTGACCTGGAGTTTATTGTTTTAACCTAAACTCTGGGTGCCCTTATTTCGACACGGGCAGCTAGTAGTTTTGGTTTTGAAGATTTATATTCACAGGATCCTGATTTACAGCTGGAATGATGCTCGGAAAGCTCTGTATCCGTGCATTACTTCTAGTTGTGCTTTTGTATTATTTTCCGCTGCTATGTAATTTATTGTAAATCTCTGATATTTATCGAATGTAATTTATTCATTTATACTCTGTATATTCTTGTATCTGATGGAATTGTTGTAATAGCAATGAAATGTTCTTCCGTCTGCGTTTTATTTGTCCTATTCTCAAAACGATCAGGGGTTTCGAACGGTCTTAGTCGGTTTAACGATCGATTAGGATTGAGCGAAATTCCTTACCGTTACAGTGGTATCAGAGCTTTGGTTTACAGAGCTCGAGAGCAAGACACATTAGAACCATACGAAAGAATTCATCAGATATTGGATTAGTAATATCCAATTAGAATGACTCGTTAGAGATGGGATCAGTAGTATCCTAGAACGAGTGTGAAGAATATATTTTTCAAATGAAAACAATTTTTTTTGAAAATTTAAATCATTTTAAACGTATTTGATTATTTATTTATTTTGAATTTGGACAATCCGATATATAATGATTTTGCATATATGCATCATGAACGTATATTCGAAGTTTTAATATACTGGATAGATATAGAATCACATTCTAGACACCCGGAGATGATTCTGATGATTGATACATCATCATCAGAATTTGTGTTCGTGTTTCGAAGGTGTGATATCTATATATTTCCATTAGACTGGTGTGAGAACCAAAACTAATATAGATGGATTTATTGTTGTGATTTGGCATCAAAAACATGATTTTTGACTATGTATCAAAATTATGAATTTGAAACTCTAATTCTCTAATTGATTGATGTTTGTGTTGTGTAACAACCCGTATTTTCAATAACCTGTTATAACGTAAATCGAGGCATAATTTAATTCATAAATCTGAATCAAGGGAAACGGGCTATGCCATTGCGTTCGTCTCGGAAAAATACGCGAAATAGAGTCCGAGTTTTTGAAAATCGGAGTCCGTATGACCCGATTAAGGCCCAACGAAGTTTTCAGAAAATTTCAAAGTAAAAACAGATTTCAAATTCAAGTTTGAATTTGGAAATTAGGTCAGATTGGGCCAGGCGGGAAAATTCCCGCCAGAGCACCCAAGTCGACAGCCCTGTCGACTTGGGAGTCGACTTGGTTGGACCTAAGTCGACAGCCCTGTCGACTTGGCTGTCGACTTGGTTCAGCCGGGCAGTTCTGCCTGGTGCACCATCTTGGAGTTGTGTTGAGTTTGGGGGCCAGATTCGGTTTTGAGGGCTGAGATAGGAACTAGGGTTTAATCCTAAGGCTAGAACTAATCCTAATCTCTATAAATAAGACCCTAACCTAAGCCTAAATCAACATTATTCACTCATACAACTAAACTATGGCAAAATCATTCCTCTCATGGCATCCACTCTCTTCATAAAATTCCTAAGTTATTTCTATGAGAGATTTTCCATGCATACAAGTGTTTTCAAGCTTGTATGAGTGTCATTAGCTTGCATTCAAGTCAAGTTTCCATATTTACATCATAAAGCAAGGGTTTTGATCATTTTTGCTCAAGGGTTTTTCTATTGGAGCTTGCATTTTGGGTTTATTTGATTGCATAAGGGCTTTGTCTCAATCTTATATTTGCTTATACTCATTTGAGTCTTCATAAGCATTGTAAGCCCTTTTCTACTTTCATATTTAAACTCTAAAGTTAAATGAATGATGCAAGTTTGGTTGATCACTATGTTATGCAAGTTTGTCATGTTATGATATGCAAGTTTATCATGTTATGTTATGCAAGTTTGCCATGTTATGATATGCAAGTTTACCATGTCATGTTATGCAAGTTTGATATGTTATGATATGCAAGTTTGCCATGCTATGTTATGCAAGTTTGCCATGTTATGATATGCAAGTTTATCATGTTATGCTATGCAAGTTTGCCACGTTATGATATGCAAGTTTATCATGTTATGTTATGCAAGTTTGCCATATTATGATATGCAAGTTTATCATGTTATGTTATGAAAGTTTGATATGCAAGTTAGCTATATGATATGCAAGTTATGTTATGCAAATTTGGGATGATCATTTTGTTCATGTTATCATGTTATGCAAGCTTATCTTGGGTTTATGAGCTTAAAGCTTCAAGCTTTATGCTAAAGGTTGCATTTTGGCAACATGTAAGTTATCATATCTCTTATGATAATTTGCATGTGAGGCTAAATGCGAACTTATGGCCATTTCTACATGTCATTTATCACCATGTATCACCAATATGCTAAGTTTGGTTTTATGCATGCTTTTGAGGCATAAAAATGTAATATGCAAGTACATGAACATATGTACATTTCATATGCCACCATGTTAAACTTGTGGCTTCAACACCTTTATGTCATGATTATGCCAAGTTCCATCTTTCTATCCTTTATGCGCTATTGCGATATGTAAGCGATGGGATTGCGTTTGGGGTTGGGTAAACTTAAAAGACATAAAAACATAAGATTGGGAATATACCTATTAAGTTAGGTCTACCCATTGGGAATTTACCTATTAAGTTAGGTCTACCCAAATGCTTGAAAACTTGTAATATGTTTTGGAAACATAATGGACATGACACTTAGAAAATATAAGTGTAACCAACTCGAGGTTGGGTTGAGTTTGTAGCGTAAACCTACCCGGAACCGACCGGCTTAACTAGTTGCTACAAACAATAGGACCCAATGTGAGAAGTTGGTCATGTTGTACCTTGAACCCGAGGTTAGACCAAGTTGTGGTGTAAAACTACCCGGAACCGACCGGCTTAACTAGTAACTGCAACAAAGTCTAATGTGAGAGGTTAAGGCACATTAATTAATTAATGCCTCATGATTAGGGTTAAGTCATGGTCCACTTAATACTTAACCAATTTGGGCTTGGTAGATTAATCAGGGTTAAGTCGTGAACTCATCGTTACACTTAACCAAGTTAATCCATGATTAGCAAGAGGGTTAAACCGTACTTAACCCACTAGAAAATCCTAGCAATGGGAGTCCACTCCAGCAGTAATCCCAAGTTTTTATCATTATGACCCTAGGGACTAGGCTAGGGTGGGGGCACGACTACTGGACTTGAGATAAGTGACCAAAAACGATGGCAGAGTGGTACGCCGGTGTAGTTCCGGGCGGACTATGGTCGTGCATATAGTCCGAAGCCGGGGAAAACATGCACGGGTACCAGTAGATCAAGACTGTGCACTTATGTTTATGGTGTCCAGGGGTTGACACCCTAGGGCTTGATACAGCCGACGAGAGACCCTGCACAGTCTGACTACAATTATGTTTGGGCTGCATTGACACCAACACGTGACGAGTTAGGCTTATAGGGAGCCGATCGACTAGACCGTTTGGTTGGACCGTGTATTAGGGTCACTTCATGTTATTGGGCCAAAGCTTGGGCCAAGGGATCAATACTTGTTTATTCAAGTCATGTTAGTTTGCTAGTACACCTGTGGTGCAAAAACCTTAAACCTGATTATGCGATGACACCTTTATCTACCTTGTTAGTTAATCATCATGCTAGTATGTAGTTATCCTTATGTTCATCTCAGCTTTCATCATGACAGTTAACTTTATCAGTTTACATTGATTGTAGTAGGGTTTACTCAGTCTTTTTGACTGACCTGTTTTCCTTTCGCCTCTTTTCTTCCGTTCCCCCCCCTAGGTTCTCAGGGTGGGAATATTGGAGCTTAGCTTGGATTTCTGATAGCTTGCTTGTTGGATTTTAGCTCATGTACGGTCTTGACATGAAGCTAGCTATGGTTATCACTTATTTTGGGGATAGTACTTATGTATTTCAGTTTTTCAGTGATGTTGTTTTTATCTAGACTTGTGTATTTGGAAAGTTGACATTATGTTGTATCAGACTTGTTTTGAAATAGTTTGAAATCTTCCGCTGTTTTACTTATCTTCTTTACTCTGTTTACATATATACATATGTTCTTGTTCTGCCTTGATATATCATTATGCATGTTTACCCAGTACAAACGCCCCTCCAAAGTCAGGGTGCTTGCAAGAGTTACCCTGGCGGAGGTGGGGTGTTACATTTGGTATCAGAGCATATGGTTTACGAGAAGGAACAAAAAGGTTTTTGAAACTTTTGGAAAACTATTTTCAAACCCAAGTATAAAGTATTTTCCAAAGAAAAGTCTAGTTTATTTTAAAGGCTATTCCCCAAAAAGCCATTAGCAAAATTCCTTCGTTTTTCTCCATTCTGAATCTATCTTTTTCTTCGTTTTCAGTATGGCCAATAACTTTGCCATTCCGGAGGGAGTACACGTACCTGTTTGGTATAGGAGACTTTTGGAGGCTAGGGCGACCAAAGCCGGCCCCGCAAATGTTACTCCTCCTCCGGTAGTTAATGTTCCTCCTCTTCCTGTCGTTGAGGTTCCTCTTCCTCCTCCCCCTCAGCATCCACAAGAGTATCTCGCGGTGATTTGCAAAGACTTTAAGGCGATGGGTTGCAAGAATTTCATTGGAACGGAGACTTTTGTAGAGGCAAGGAATTGGTTGAAAGAAACCGAAGATCTTTTTGCCTTCTTTGATATAGATGACCGTAGGAAGGTTTTATTGGCAGTGTGGTTGCTAAAGGAAGAAGCTGCACGTTGGTGGGTGGTCACCACCGCTACTAGGCCAATTGAGACTTGGGATGACTTTCGGGGAAAGTTTGGACTAAGGTTCCTATCACTGAAACAAGGGGACATGACAATTAGGGAATACATAGATAAGTTTAATCAACTGGCTTGGGTCGGTTTAGACTTGGTTAACACAGCTCAGAAGAAGGCCCTATACTTTGCTCTAGGATTAAATGAGCCATTACATGGTTTAGCCATGCCTCATATACCCTTGGGGGCAACTTTCGAGAGTTTGGTGAATATGGCCCTACTCAATGAAGAGAATAGGAGTGACAAGAAGGGGGTCAAGAGGAATGAGTCTCAAAACAAGGAAACGGAGCCCAAAAAGGAAATGAAAAAGAAGGAGGAGAAGTCTAAAGATAAGAAGGAAAAAAGGTGCTTTACTTGTGGAAGCTCGACTCATCTAAACAAGGATTGCAGAAAAAGGAAGGGCACTTGCTTTAACTGTGGAGAAATGGGACACTTCACTAGGGATTACCCGAAGAAGCAAGGGCAAGGCCAGGGTCAGACTCAGCGTGTTGGACCTTCGGGAGGGCAAGTTCATGCTCTCAATGCCGCTCCAGTTCCCGATCGAGGTAGTATTTCTGTTGAAAGTCTTGTTTACATTTCTGATTTTCCTGTTTGTACTTTGTTTGATTCTGGTGCATCGCATAGTTTATTTCATCTGGTTTAGTTGAAAGTTTGCACCTAAGTACTAGTCTAGTTAATGATCCCGTGTGTGTTTCAAATCCAATTGGGGTTTCCGCCCATTTGTCTATTATCTACGTGGATTTGAAAATCTCTATCATTAGTGTAGAGTTCTCGTGTGATGCTTATATTCTCGGTTTCATGGGGTATGGGTTGATTTTTGGACATGGATGGGTTGTCCAGTTTTGGAGCCATCCTTGATTTTTGAGCATAGGGTTGTGAGGCTCATGACTCGCCTCGGTAATACCCTAAAAATTTCTAGTAACCCTACGAGTCCCGTCATGTTGTGTTATCTTGAATCCCTCAACTCGTCTATCGATAGTTTGCAATCGGTGAGGGTGGTCCGAGAATATCCTGATATCTTGGGTAAAGTGAAGGGGGGTTACCCCTAAGCGAGAGATTGATTTCCGCATTTATCTGGTTGATAATGCCAAGATAGTTTTGTGGCCGGTTAGGCACATGGCCCAGCAAGATGAGAGTTAAGAAAGCAAGTCAAGGAGTTGCTTGAGAAGAACTTCATTAGATGAAGTATATCTGAATGGGGAGCGCCTATAGTATTTACTACCAAGGCAGATGGTTCTCTTCGACTTTGTGTTGATTATCGTGTGTAAAACAAAGAGAATAGACAACCATTGCCAAGGATCGATGATTTGTTTGATCAGCTTGTAGGAACATCTGTTTTCTCTTGATCTTGCTACTGGATTCCATCGGCTCAGAGTAGCTGAGGATAGTATAGACAAAACTGCGTTCAGAACTCTAGATGGATTCTTAGAATGGCTGGTCATGCCATTCGGTTTGACTAATGCACCCGCCTACTTCGTGGACTTGATGAGTAGGGTGTCTTGGGAGTTCCTGAACGAGTTTGTGGTAGTCTTTGTAGAAGATATCCTGACTTCCTCAAAGAACGAGGAAGAACATGCTGGACATCTCAAGGAGGTGATGGATACGCTTAGAGCGCATCAGTTGAAAGCCAAGTCCTCCAAATGTCATTTTGGAGAAAAAGGAGTTAGATTTCTTGGGCACATAGTTTCTAACCAAGGCTTAGCGGTGGATCCCGCTAAGGTATTTGCAGTTCAGGATTGGAAGACTCCAAGGAATGCAACCGAAGTAAGAAGTTCTCTCAGTTTAATTAGTTATTTAGCGTCCCTTGAGCTTAGACCTACCCTTCTGGATCAAGTAGGGACTTCACAGAAAGAAGACCCGCAGTTAGTCGAGATCATGGACAAGTTGATTCGAGGCGAGATGGTAAGTCACCTCGCTATAGATGACAAGGGATGGCTAAGACGCGATGAGAGAAAGAAGGTTCTTGATGATGCACATCACCCGAGGAGGTGGCCGAGTTTGACCCAAGGTGCATGTTGTGCCAACAGGTTAAAGGCCAAGTCATAGAAGCCCGGTGGGCTATTACATCCATTGGAGGTCCCCGCAATGGAAGTAGTAGAGCGTCACAAAGGATTTCGTGGATGGACTGCCTAGATCAAGGAAAGGGAATACGAGCATGTGGGTCATAGTAGGTAGACTCACGAAGAGTGCTCATTTCACTCCGGTAAAGAGCGAAAGGACTGCATCATAGCTAGCGACAGTTTACTTTCAAGAAATAAAGTTGCACGAGGTTCCCTAAAGTATAGTTAGTAACCATGACTCAATCTTCACTAGCCAGTTTTGGGATAGTCTACGGGAAGTCATGGGCAAGCGAATGAATCTAAGTACGACCTATCATTCGCAGGCGGATGGTTCATTTCGTTCAAGCATGAGTTATAGAAAATCACGTTAGTAATGTGGATTGGTATTTTCAAGAAAAGTTCTGCTGCGTGGAATACTTTATAGTAAGTAAACGAGATCCAGGATTCACTGATGAATTTTGGAGACCTTGCATGAAATCATGAGGCCATAGTTATGTTTAAGCCAAGAATGATAGAAGAGTAAGTGAAAGAGGAAGACGAGAGGCGACAATGAAATGGGTTCCAACTCATATTTGGAAATAAGAGTTAAGAAGCTAAGAAATCATGAGGTAAAAGACGGTCAAAGCACAGTGGAGTTAAGCTCAAGGAAACGTGACTTAGAAGACTGAAGGCTAGATACGCGCATCATATCTCTTTTTAAGAGCATATCCTTGATCCTTGTTTTCCTGTGGAACTTACTCGCATGTTATCTTTTTACGTATATCCTCTCGGTCACATTCTCGGTCCTATTTCTGTCGGGAGGTATGACTTATTGGCTAGTAATACATGTCAGGGTTTGGAGGGGTCCGTTAGATTGCATAAACCTTTTGGGCTTTTATAGAATATGGGTTGGGTTAGGAAGGGATTTCTTGTAATCCGAAAGGGGTATATCCTGCTTATCTTCCCGATCTCTTTGTAGCATATCTTTTGCTATCCATGTTTGTCTTGATTATCTAGTTTATCATGTTAATCTTGTCATGAGAACCTTAGGTAGAAACCCTTTGGATGAAACATGTGTTTGAAACATGTTATGCTTGATGGTTGCAAGTGGTTGCAAGTGTTTGCAAGTGGTTACTCGTGGATGCATTATACACATTTGGCACTAGATCGGCTCACACACTCCTCATATTGCATATGCATGAGTGTTTATGCTTATTCATGGATGAAAATTTTTGTGTTATCACATGGATGTTGCATATGGATGTATGTTATGTGCACACATATAGATGTTATACATTATGTTAGGAATTGCATACATATGGATTCATTTCACTAACATAATTTGCATTGATGATATTTGCATTAGATAAGTACATATACACACACCTTTGCATATGTTCATACAACATTTACAATCTTGTAAGGACAATGATTGCTCGTGGATGATGTTTTGTGTAGATGGATGTTGGATGGTAGGATACGTTCTTCATAACTTGAAGATTTCGGGGACGAAATCCTTTAAGGAGGGGAGAATGTAACAACCCGTATTTTCAATAACCTGTTATAACGTAAATCGAGGCAGAATTTAATTCATAAATCTGAATCAAGGGAAACAGGCTATGCCATTGCGTTCGTCTCGGAAAAATACGCGAAATAGAGTCCGAGTTTTCGAAAATCGGAGTCCGTATGACCCGATTAAGGCCCAACGAAGTTTTCAGAAAATTTCAAAGTAAAAACAGATTTCAAATTCAAGTTTGAATTTGGAAATTAGGTCAGATTGGGCCAGGCGGGAAAATTCCCGCCAGAGCACCCAAGTCGACAGCCCTGTCGATTTGGGAGTCGACTTGGTTGGACCTAAGTCGACAGCCCTGTCGACTTGGCTGTCGACTTGGTTCAGCCGGGCAGTTCTGCCTGGTGCACCATCTTGGAGTTGTGTTGAGTTTGGGGGCCTGATTCGGTTTTGAGGGCTGAGATTGGAACTAAGGTTTAATCCTAAGGCTAGAACTAATCCTAATCTTTATAAATAAGACCCTAACCTAAGCCTAAATCAACATTATTCACTCATACAACTAAACTATGGCAAAATCATTCCTCTCATGGCCTCCACTCTCTTCATAAAATTCCTAAGTTATTTCTATGAGAGATTTTCCATGCATACAAGTGTTTTCAAGCTTGTATGAGTGTCATTAGCTTGCATTCAAGTCAAGTTTCCATATTTACATCATAAAGCAAGGGTTTTGATCATTTTTGCTCAAGGGTTTTTCTATTGGAGCTTGCATTTTCGGTTTATTTGATTGCATAAGGGCTTTGTCTCAATCTTATATTTGCTTATACTCATTTGAGTCTTCATAAGCATTGTAAGCTCTTTTCTACTTTCATATTTAAACTCTAAAGTTAAATGAATGATGCAAGTTTGGTTGATCACTATGTTATGCAAGTTTGTCATGTTATGATATGCAAGTTTATCATGTTATGTTATGCAAGTTTGCCATGTTATGATATGCAAGTTTACCATGTCATGTTATGCAAGTTTGATATGTTATGATATGCAAGTTTGCCATGCTATGTTATGCAAGTTTTCCATGTTATGATATGCAAGTTTATCATGTTATGCTATGCAAGTTTGCCATGTTATGATATGCAAGTTTATCATGTTATGTTATGCAAGTTTGCCATATTATGATATGCAAGTTTATCATGTTATGTTATGAAAGTTTGATATGCAAGTTTGCCATATGATATGCAAGTTATGTTATGCAAATTTGGGATGATCATTTTGTTCATGTTATCATGTTATGCAAGCTTATCTTGGGTTTATGAGCTTAAAGCTTCAAGCTTTATGCTAAAGGTTGCATTTTGGCAACATGTAAGTTATCATATCTCTTATGATAACTTGCATGTGAGGCTAAATGCGAACTTATGGCCATTTCTACATGTCATTTATCACCATGTATCACCAATATGCTAAGTTTGGTTTTATGCATGCTTTTGAGGCATAAAAATGTAATATGCAAGTATATGAACATATGTACATTTCATATGCCACCATGTTAAACTTGTGGCTTCAACACCTTTATGTCATGATTATGCCAAGTTCCCTCTTTCTATCCTTTATGCGCTATTGCGATATGTAAGCGATGGGATTGCGTTTGGGGTTGGGTAAACTTAAAAGACATAAAAACATAAGATTGGGAATATACCTATTAAGTTAGGTCTACCCATTGGGAATTTACCTATTAAGTTAGGTCTACCCAAATGCTTGAAAACTTGTAATATGTTTTGGAAACATAATGGACATGACACTTAGAAAATATAAGTGTAACCAACTCGAGGTTGGGTTGAGTTTGTAGCGTAAACCTACCCGGAACCGACCGGCTTAACTAGTTGCTACAAACAATAGGACCCAATGTGAGAAGTTGGTCATGTTGTACCTTGAACCCGAGGTTAGACCAAGTTGTGGTGTAAAGCTACCCGGAACCGACCGGCTTAACTAGTAACTGCAACAAAGTCTAATGTGAGAGGTTAAGGCACATTAATTAATTAATGCCTCATGATTAGGGTTAAGTCATGGTCCACTTAATACTTAACCAATTTGGGCTTGGTAGATTAATCAGGGTTAAGTCGTGAACTCATCGTTACACTTAACCAAGTTAATCCATGATTAGCAAGAGGGTTAAACCGTACTTAACCCACTAGAAAATCCTAGCAATGGGAGTCCACTCCAGCAGTAATCCCAAGTTTGTATCATTATGACCCTAGGGACTAGGCTAGGGTGGGGGCACGATTACTGGACTTGAGGTAAGTGACCAAAAACGATGGCAGAGTGGTACGCCGGTGTAGTTCCGGGCGGACTATGGCCGTGCATATAGTTCGAAGCCGGGGAAAACATGCATGGGTACCAGTAGATCAAGACTGTGCACTTATGTTTATGGTGTCCAGGGGTTGACACCCTAGGGCTTGATACACCCGACGGGAGACCCTGCACAGTTTGACTACAATTATGTTTGGGCTGCATTGACACCAACACGTGACGAGTTAGGCTTATAGGGAGCCGATCGACTAGACCGTTTGGTTGGACCGCGTATTAGGGTCACTTCATGTTATTGGGCCAAAGCCTTGGCCAAGGGATCAATACTTGTTTATTCAAGTCATGTTAGTTTGCTAGTACACCTGTGGTGCAAAAACCTTAAACCTGATTATGCGATGACACCTTTATCTACCTTGTTAGTTAATCATCATGCTAGTATGTAGTTATCCTTATGTTCATCTCAGCTTTCATCATGACAGTTAACTTTATCAGTTTACATTGATTGTAGTAGGGTTTACTCAGTCTTTTTGACTGACCTGTTTTCCTTTCGCCTCTTTTCTTCCATTCCCCCTCCCCAGGTTCTCAGGGTAGGAATATTGGAGCTTAGCTTGGATTTCTGATCGCTTGCTTGTGGGATTTTAGCTCATGTACGGTCTTGACATGAAGCTAGCTATGGTTATCACTTATTTTGGGGATAGTACTTATGTATTTCAGTTTTTCAGTGATGTTGTTTTTATCTAGACTTGTGTATTTGGAAAGTTGACATTATGTTGTATCAGACTTGTTTTGAAATAGTTTGAAATCTTCCGCTGTTTTACTTATCTTCTTTACTCTGTTTACATATATACATATGTTCTTGTTCTGCCTTGATATATCATTATGCATGTTTACCCGGTACAAACGCCCCTCCAAAGTCAGGGTGCTTGCAAGAGTTACCCTGGCGGAGGTGGGGTGTTACATGTTGTTTGTTTATTTGTTTGATAATTTTGAACCATTATGCCTAATTGAACCAAATATTGAACTGTATTGAAAATTGGTCACATTTGCTTGCATATACATGTACTTACATTGAACAGGTCATAGCAAGGAGGCTAGAGAAGAGAATAAAATTTGTTTGCCCGACAAATAGGTACATATTTACTATAATTTACTGTTTTGTTTGGGTGATGATGATTTTATGAGCCGATTGGCTAGTCGCTTGGCTTTTTCTTTTTCTTTTTGAGATCAGAAGGCCTGTATGGCAATTTCGGGATTTTCCCGTGGCTCCCGGTGCGGGGGAGGTTATGGCGAAATATTTTGAAAATTTAGGGTGTTAGACAATTTTTTGAAGAATTTGAAAATTCTCAGAAACTGAAAAGTTGGTGAATGGAAGCCAGATCGAACGTAGAGTTGATTGATCAAACCACTTTCGACTTTGTTCCTTTTCGGGGACGAAAAGTTTTAAGTGGGGGAGATTGTAATAACCCGGAAATCTGAGCCAGTTTAAAATTTTTATTTTGGCAATTTTAGCGTATTTTGAACATTTAAAATGAATTATTTTAAATAATATCGAAGAGAAATTTATTTTGAATATACTTAGAATATATATATTATATACGTCGTCGTTAGAATATAAATAATTATATATAATTATAAAAGGAATTGAAAATGGCGCGGTAGTTCGATAATTCGATTTCAAACTTCAATTGAATGTACTGGGTGCAAAACAATCCGGATTTTAATGAAACCAAAAATAATAGGATCTATTTGAGAATATCTTTCCGACGAATCCGAAAAATCAAAATTTCATAGCGGGAATCAAAAGATATGTCCAGTTGAAAATTCTGAATAGTCGCTATGGAATTCAGGCCCTTAAAAATTGGAATTTTGCAAACGGCCTCGGATTTCGACGAAACCACTTTTGTTGGATCCGTGGTGTCAATTTATTGCTAGATTCCAAATTTCATAATTTTTTGAATCAATATGTGAGTGTGGCAAAGGAAAACGCGTTTGACCAGTTTTAGTTGATTTTAATCAACTGGAAAATGGCCATTTTTCCAAAGGTCTCAGAATTCGATGAAATTAGTTTTGTTAGGACCGTATCGTCAACACGAAGCTAGAAAATATTTTTCTGGAATTTTTAAAGTTCGTATGTGACCCCGGTAAATTGAAATGCGTGTTCAAATTCAATATATAGAAGTATATGTTGATTTTAACAGAAACTGATTGAAATGGTCGAATCATCTTACGATACATATCCCATTGTGTTCGGAAAGGGGGTGAAACACTATGGACGACAAGCGGTGGGCCTCGTTTAGAGGTCGTATGTAAAAGTCAACTTTTAAGAATTAAATAATATAAAATAAAAAAAATAAAAATTCTCTCTCTCCCTCTCATCGTTTCATTTCAAAGAAAAAAGAAAAAAAATTCGCGATGGCGGAAACCACCATCGAGGACGTCATGCCACCGCCGCTCCAGGTGGCGCGCCACCGCCGAAGCCCTCCCCCCTCGTCAGTTCGAACCCCCCCCCTTCGTTGGCGATCGACACCCCCCCTCCAAAACCCCTTCCGAATCGATGGAAACCCACCGTCCCTCATCAGTAGCCACCGCCCCCTCATTGACCACCACCGCCGCCTCCCTACCACCTGCAGCCCTCTCCGATGCCCTCCCCTCTCTCTCTCTCCACGGTGAACACAAAACAGCCCCCTCCTTTTTTTTTTGGCCACTTACGCAGCACACCCCGCCTGCGAAGCCGAGAACAGCACCCCTCCGATGATCTCGAGCACTCGAAACCCCCTCCTTCGGTTAAAAACTGCTGTAAGTTCTATTACTTTATTTTATTTATTTAATGTAAGTATAAAGATGGAATTTTTGAAAATAAAATGAAATTGATTTTCAGTTTTTATATATAAATGAAAGCGAATAAGGATTAGATCTTTAATTAGAAAAAGGTATAATTTTTATTGGATATATACGGTTTTTAATTATATAAAAATTCGATTTTTATATAAGTGTCGAAGTAAAAATATATTTTTTATAACGAAGTAGCGAATTAAAAATAAACTTTTTATAATATAGAAAGGTTAAAAATATCATCTTTATATTTGAAAAGGCGAAATCTTTATATGAAGAATAGAGTGATAAAAATAGAATTTTTATCTATGTAACATCGATGTAAAAATAGAATTTTTATCTATATAGGAGCGGTGTGAAAATAAGATTATTATCCATATAGAGTGATTATAAAAATATGATTTTTAAATTGAAAGTGAACAAATAAAAATGTGATTTTTATTTTAAAGACATCAGTATATAAAAATGTGATTTTTATATATGTAGTGAATACGGGCAACGAAAGTGGCAAAAGGCGAGAACGGCGAAGACTTCTACAAAAGAAGAGTCGAGATGATTGGGATAGCTTTGGTGAGAACTCCTCACTCTAAATTTCCTTTTCTAGTTATATATATATACTAGGATGCAGACGGTGTTTAGTAGCACCCGACACCCGTCATCCACAGACCATGGATGGCTTGTTTGTTTGATTGATGTGTTATGGAATTTGTTTGTGAAATTGATGTGGAATAGATAATGAAATATATTCATGTGTTGAAATAAATTAATTATCGTTAAAAATATAATTTTTAACGTGAAAGTGAATAAATAAATATCTATAAACAAATCGGCCGATTTGTTTATATACACTGATTTGACTGATATTGATTGGGATGATAAATTTTACACATCGCCCAACTGCACGAATAAAATATGTGTTTGATTGTTTGAAACCCCACATGGGTATTTGGACGAAATATGGCATACACTAATCCCAATAATTAGTTGTATGTCGATCGATTGATTGACAGGCTGTTATAAGCGTTAGATATCTATATTTGATGCTTATACAGTGTAGTGCACTTTGGATGTAACACCCCACCTCCGCTAGGGTCACTCACAAAGGGAATGCACTAGGTTTGGTGAAGCATTATCGAGGTAAACATGCACAGAAATATTACAAGACAGAACATATATAAAACAGCGGAAGTAAAGCAAATTTCATTGCCTTATAAAATAAGGTCTAAAGCCTTTTACATCAGAATACATCAAAACCTGTCTTGCAATAATAAAGAAGCATAAAAACCTTTTCATAAATTATTCCCCAAAATAAAGCGGTGAAGCAGCCATAGCCAAGAGAAGACCAAGCTATACATCAAGCTATACATGATGACCTTCAAGCATAAGAGGTCCGAAACAAACAACATCATTTCCTCCCTGAAACCTGGGGGGAAGAAACGGAAGACAAAGAGGCGAAAGAAAACGGGGTCAGTCATAAAGACTGGTAAGTCCTATCTACTTCCAGTATAAAAACAGGTAAAGGTAACATGACATGCATAAACTGAAAGTAAACATAAGGATGACTACAAGATAGATAAACTAAACCAGGGTAACAGGCTGAACTACTGTAGCAAGGTAAACTAAGATATCATGATAAACTACGGTGTCATGATAAATCAAGGTATCACATCGTCAGGTTTCTATCAAGTATACTATCCCAAGGTATCTACCCTGTATAACATCCCACGGTATCTATCATGTATATTTGCTCCTGGTTCTAACATGTATATTTGCTCTGCACCCTTCGTACTAGTATCCCAACCCGCGTCATGTCTTAACCATGAATGTCCCTTGCCCAATGTCATTTAATGGTCCATGTCAACCTAATATATAGCATATGTACGTTTTCCCAACTCGTATGTTTCTCTCCATGTATAAGTTCAGTCCTTTGCCGTAGGCCATACGGGCTTTCCCATGCAAACGTTTTATCCTTGAAGTTATTTTGGACTGCAACCCTTGATCTAGTTATGTTTCCTTACCATGAACTATCGCGCGTTCACTTAGGATTTATGCCACCTAGGACCACTAGGGATTATGCTACCTAATGAACGTTTCCGTGTCTCGGTTTGGGTTTTGGCCACCTAGGACCACTAGGAATTATGCCACCCGTCAACCGCGCCCTTCATCCCACGTATGTATCGTGAATCGTTTTCCATGTCTAGACGCACATGTTCCTCAATGTGCCATCCGAGTTCCGTGCCAGGGCAAACCAAGAAATACGGAACTCGGTCGGGAGCTTTAAGTCGTCTGCTGATGCAGATATCAAGGTCTGTTTTTGTACCCGTGGCTATGGTCCCACGTGACCCCTCCCTCAACTACTGAAAGGCAACCCACGAAAAATCATGTATGAGAACTCTCTAGGCCCATCGATGCCCATTTCCTGATAGCCAACCTCACCCATAACTTGATAGCTAGTATATGGTCTGTTGGGAGTTCCCTGCCTTTCCGTACGTACACGATTGAATAAAGATGGTAGGTAGTCGGCGACATGCTATCCCGGGGCGAAAATCAAGTATCATCGACTCCACGCTAATCCATCCCAGTCTTTAAGTCGCTAGCATAGCAACCAAGGCATACTCTTGGCTCTTCTACCGCAGACCTTAACCTCTGTGAGGCCAGGTTTCATGGACCACTTGCCACCTCACAGAGGGATACCAAGAGTACCCTCACGTTCCCCGAAGCTTCCGCTTCGTCACCCAGTTCGCTGGAGCTTTTATCCAAGTCAGATAACTTGCTCCTCCTCGTATACTAAGCGATGACCTACCGTATCAGGTTACTCATCTCTTTATGAACTAGTCCCATGTCCTTGGCTAAGAATTATTACTTAGTTCTTTAACTAAGGTTTACCACTTAGCTTCATTTTCCGTTATCCTTGATTAACCACGCTTTTCTACCTAGTTCCTCTAACTAGGGTTTGTCTATTGGGTTAAGTGTTATCATTCAAGTCCATGACTTAACCCTGCCCACGAATCACGTCAAGATTGCCTAAGTACTCAAATTCAAGGCTTAGCCCTACAGGTTGGTTAAGTGTACCCGGAGGCTCATGACTTAACCCTATCAAGTCAAATTGGTCAAGTACTAGTTTACCTTAACCCTATCGTATTATCTTGCTAGATTGATTAAGCATAGATTATCTTAATCCCATCAAATTATCGAGTCGGATTGGTTAAGTATAGGTTAGCTTAACACCATCCTCTAATCGTACTATAATGGTTAAGTATATTCTAAAAAGGTCTTGTGACTTAACCTTATCAGGTCCGCGTATTAGATTGGTTAAGTGTAGGTTACTTAACCTCATCAAATCATCATGTATAATTGGTTAAGTATAAGTTGCTTAACCCCATTAATTATCACATTAAGTTGGTTAAGTATTGGTTACTTAACCTCATTGAATTACCAAGTTTGAATTGGTTAAGTGTTCAACTTAACCCCATCGAATTACTGTGTTTAGATTAGTTAAGTGTGGATTACTTAACCTCATCTAATTACCGTGGTTAGATTAGTTAAGTATCAATTACTTAACCCCATCCCCTAATCATCTTGCGTGGTTAAGTGTCATTAAGAAATCAAGCCCGGTCCCACTTAACCTACCCATTCGTGTCATATCGGTTAAGTGTCATTAGTCAAATTTACTTAACCTTATCATGTGGCATTAATTTAATTAATGCACTCTCAACCTCTCACATTAGACCTTGTTGTGGTTACTAGTTAAGCCGGGCGGTTCCGGGTAGATTTACACCACAACCTAGTCTAACCTCGGGTCTTAAGCGCGACATGACCAACTTCTCACATTGGATCCTATTGTTTGTAGCCACTAGTTAAGCCGGGCGGGTCCGGGTAGATTTATGCTACAAACTCAACCCAACCTCGAGTTGGCCACTTTCATGTTTGGTCTAGTGTTTTATTACACTTACAACCCATACGTGTCAAGTTTCAAGTCCCATGTTTGCCCCACATGTCAAGCCCACATTCACGTGTATCATGTGTGTCATGTTCTCATGTAAACCCCATGTCAAGTTTTCATGTCATTTTCGCGTTTTTCTAACTTACCCCAAATCGTGTTTTCCAACGCAAGCAAAAGTGAGTCAACATAGTAAGGATACTATGTCACCTATTGGCCTCAAAACATGCATGATGCCAAAAAGGGATTGGCTTCCACATGTATAACATCATAAAGGGATTGGCCATAAACATGCATAGTGTCATAAGGTAATTTGGCCACAAACATGCATTCTATCACAAGGGAATTTGGCCACAAACATGCATAGTATCACAAGGGGATTTGGCCACAAACATGCATGATACATAAGGGGGGTTTGTATTCATATACATGCATATGCCCCAAAGTCAAGTATTTGCCTATGTTTCACAAGTCAAATGGTTCCCAAAGGTTCATGCTAACTTTCCATAGATAAAGATCCAAACTTGGAAGATAAACTAGGCTAAACATAACATGAGTGACATGATTAAGTTGCTACATCTTAGCCCAAGGTCATAGATCATAGAAAAGGGGCAAAGTTAAGTTCACATACATGCATACTTATGTTTTATCTCATTTTATCCCATGTCAACATTAAAACTACCGTTTTGATCCAAAAGTAGCTAGAACTTACTTAGCAAGGCTTAGGGAAGGAACATGCATCATCTTGATGGAGAAAGGTGGCTCCTTTGGTGAAGAATCGTCATGAAACTTGCATAGCAACGTTGATCCACCCTTGATTTGACATAGGAAGCTTGCACCTTTTGACTTGAACCCGATTTGAATGCATAGCTTTAGAGATTGGAGATGGAGGCCATGATCAAGATTGATTTTGGCGGCACTTCGTGGCATGAGTGATTTGTGAGGGTTTAGGGTAGGCTTAGGGGTGTTTTTATAGAGATTAGGGTAGTTTTAGGCCCTTAGATTAACCCTAAATTGGATCTGAGCCATCAAACCACGTCAGAAGCTTCCAGAACAAGACCAGAGACAAGTGCAGGTGCACCAAGCCAAGATGGCTCGGCCATCATAAGTCGACCCCCAAGTCGACAGGGCCGTCGACTTGGGTTTGCCATGTCGACTCCCAAGTCGACAAGGCTGTCGACTTGGGGTGCCTGGCGGGAGTTTTTCCCGCCTAGCTTTCCAGCCCTAATATTCGAAATTTAAACTCGATTTTGAACTTGAATTTTCTGAAAACTTCGTCGGATCATAACTTGGTCATACGGACTCCGATTCTCGAAAACTCAGACTCAATTTCGCGTATTTTTCCAAGACGAACGCAATGGCATAGCCCGTTTTACTTGATTCAGAATTTAAAATTAAATTCTGCCTTGATTCTCGTCTTAATCATGTTATCGAAATACGGGTTGTTACATTCTCCCCACCTTTTAGGATTTCGTCCCGAAATCTCCAAGTTAGGAAGAACATATCCTACCACCCATCATCCATCTACTCAAAACATCATCCACAAGCAACCATTGTCCTTAGATGATTTCTAATGCTGTATGAACATATGCAAAACGTGTGTGTATATGCTCCTTAGCTAATGCTAATGATCAGGCCTGAACGATCTTTCTAATGCAAGATATGTTAAGTGCCATGATTCCAACATGTATGCAAATAGTCCTAGTCATATAAGTACTATATGCGTGCACAAACATTCATTCATATGCAATATCCACATGACAACACATTCAATTTCATCCATAAAGAAGTATAAATGCTCGTGCATATGCAACATGAAACGTGATCGCGTCAATCTAGTATCTAACGTGTATTCGCGCATCCGCGAGCAACCACTTGCAACCATTTGCAACCATATCAATCATAACATGTCTCAAATACATGTTTACATCCATAGCGTTCTACCTAAGGTTCCCAAGATAAGATCGAGAAGATAAACAAGACAAACTCCTTACGGGGTTTGTAACAGAAACAGGACCGAGAGGATATCCACCAAGCGATAGCATGCAAGTAAGCTTTACAGGTGAACCAAGGATCAAAGATATACTCTTAAAAAGAGACGTGATGCGCGCGTCCAAGCCGCATTTCCGTGAGCTTAATTCCATCATGCCTTGACCGCCTTTGACTTCATGATTTCGTAGCTCCTTGATTCCTATTTCCAAGGTGTGAGTGGAATTCATTTCACTGTCGCCTCTCGTTTCACTTTCACTTATTCTTCCCCTAGTATGCTCGGCTCAAACATGTCTGCGTACTTATGCAAGCACTCCAAAATTCACTAGTGAATTCTGGATCTCGTTTTCCAATGCCAATCCATGTTGCCAAGAGTTCTTACTAGGGTGATTCCCATAACTCATGCATAATCGAAACGAACCATCCACCTTAGCGGCGAATTCTATTCGAATGGATTACCAACAACTGCATCCCGGGATTCTAGGTAACTAACCATGACAGAACCCAAAAAGGTTACACGGGACTTCAAGGGTATCACCAAGATGTGTCGAGAGTCTAACTACCCTCTTTCCAAAACCGAGAATGGCACTCCTTATTGGGTGACCACTTTATCCTTAGAATCCATCCGTAGTTGAGACATGTCATTCTCAAATCCAACAAGTCATAAAGGAATGGGCCAACTCTCCAACCAGATTTTTGGGACAAAACTGGGATCCTCTTCCATGCTAGTAGTAAGGTGTAGAGACTCAACTATCCAAGCAGACTTAAATGACACGATGATCAAGACAAAGTCTGGACGGGATGATAGAAAAGAACGACTAAACCTTTACCAGAAACGGCACCATTTCTTTTAGGTACCCTAGAAATAGGAGCGTACTATTTCCCTCTCCGCTGATCTTGTCCTTGTCCTCCTTGATGGACTAAGCCATAACAACAGTTGCTTATCCTTAAGCTGGTATCCTTTACCCTTACTCTTATTATCCTTTCTTGTAACACGGCAATGGGTCTCTCGAGAACCACCTCCATCGTACGGGAAACACCTACGTGGCTAGACAAAGATTAGTCACAGTTAGAACTACTGTGACCATAGATGGAGGAAAGAAAGGAAACGAGATTCAATCAAGGAATCAAAGGATGGTGCTAATGGCTTTTGGGGAATAGCCTTTAAAAACTTTTCTTGAAAATTTCTTCTTTGTAAACGGTTTTTCAAATACTTTTCAGAAGGTTTTAAAAACTTTTGCCCAGTCTGGTAACCTGGCTCTGATACCAAATGTAACACCCCACCTCCGCTAGGGTCACTCACAAAGGGAATGCACTAGGTTTGGTGAAGCATTATCGAGGTAAACATGCACAGAAATATTACAAGACAGAACATATATAAAACAGCGGAAGTAAAGCAAATTTCATTGCCTTATAAAATAAGGTCTAAAGCCTTTTACATCAGAATACATCAAAACCTGTCTTGCAATAATAAAGAGCATAAAAACCTTTTCATAAATTATTCCCCAAAATAAAGCGGTGAAGCAGCCATAGCCAAGAGAAGACCAAGCTATACATGTTGACCTTCAAGCATAAGAGGTCCGAACTAAACAACATCATTTCCTCCCTGAAACCTGGGGGGAAGAAACGGAAGACAAAGAGGCGAAAGAAAACGGGGTCAGTCATAAAGACTGGTAAGTCCTATCTACTTCCAGTATAAAAACAGGTAAAGGTAACATGACATGCATAAACTGAAAGTAAACATAAGGATGACTACAAGATAGATAAACTAAACCAGGGTAACAGGCTGAACTACTGTAGCAAGGTAAACTAAGATATCATGATAAACTACGGTGTCATGATAAATCAAGGTATCACATCGTCGGGTTTCTATCAAGTATACTATCCCAAGGTATCTACCCTGTATAACATCCCACGGTATCTATCATGTATATTTGCTCCTGGTTCTAACATGTATATTTGCTCTGCACCCCTCGTACTAGTATCCCAACCCGCGTCATGTGTTAACCATGAATGTCCCTTGCCCAATGTCATGTAATGGTCCATGTCAACCTAATATATAGCATATGTAGGTTTTCCCAACTCGTATGTTTCTCTCCATGTATAAGTTCAGTCCTTTGCCGTAGGCCATACGGGCTTTCCCACGCAAACGTTTTATCCTTGAAGTTATTTTGGACTGCAACCCTTGATCTAGTTATGTTTCCTTACCATGAACTATCGCGCGTTCACTTAGGATTTATGCCACCTAGGACCACTAGGGATTATGCTACCTAATGAACGTTTCCGTGTCTCGGTTTGGGTTTTGGCCACCTAGGACCACTAGGAATTATGCCACCCGTCAACCGCGCCCTTCATCCCACGTATGTATCGTGAATCGTTTTCCATGTCTAGACGCACATGTTCCTCAATGTGCCATCCGAGTTCCGTGCCAGGGCAAACCAAGAAATACGGAACTCGGTCGGGAGCTTTAAGTCGTCTGCTGATGCAGATATCAAGGTCTGTTTTTGTACCCGTGGCTATGGTCCCATGTGACCCCTCCCTCAACTACTGAAAGGCAACCCACGAAAAATCATGTATGAGAACTCTCTAGGCCCATCGATGCCCATTTCCTGATAGCCAACCTCACCCATAACTTGATAGCTAGTATATGGTCTGTTGGGAGTTCCCTGCCTTTCCGTACGTACACGATTGACTAAAGATGGTAGGTAGTCGGCGACTTGCTATCCCGGGGCGAAAATCAAGTATCGTCGACTCCACGCTAATCCATCCCATTCTTTAGGTCGCTCGCATAGCAACCAAGGCATACTCTTGGCTCTTCTACCGCAGACCTTAACCTCTGTGAGGCCGGGTTTCATGGACAACTTGCCACCTCACAGAGGGATACCAAGAGTACCCTCACGTTCCCCGAAGCTTCCGCTTCGTCACCCAGTTAGCTGGAGCTTTTATCCAAGTCAGATAACTTGCTCCTCCTCGTATACTAAGCGATGACCTACCGTATCAGGTTACTCATCTCTTTATGAACTAGTCCCATGTCCTTGGCTAAGAATTATTACTTAGTTCTTTAACTAAGGTTTACCACTTAGCTTCCTTTCCCGTTATCCTTGATTAACCACGCTTTTCTACCTAGTTCCTCTAACTAGGGTTTGTCTATTGGGTTAAGTGTTATCATTCAAGTCCATGACTTAACCCTGCCCACGAATCACGTCAAGATTGGCTAAGTACTCAAATTCAAGGCTTAGCCCTACAGGTTGGTTAAGTGTACCCGGAGGCTCATGACTTAACCCTATCAAGTCAAATTGGTCAAGTACTAGTTTACCTTAACCCTATCGTATTATCTTGCTAGATTGATTAAGCATAGATTATCTTAATCCAATCAAATTATCGAGTCGGATTGGTTAAGTATAGGTTAGCTTAACCCCATCCTCTAATCGTACTATAATGGTTAAGTATATTCTAAAAAGGTCTTGTGACTTAACCTTATCAGGTCCGCGTATTAGATTGGTTAAGTGTAGGTTACTTAACCTCATCAAATCATCATGTATAATTGGTTAAGTATAAGTTGCTTAACCCCATTAAGTTATCACGTTAAGTTGGTTAAGTATTGGTTACTTAACCTCATTGAATTACCAAGTTTGAATTGGTTAAGTGTTCAACTTAACCCCAAAGAATTACCGTGTTTAGATTAGTTAAGTGTGGATTACTTAACCTCATCTAATTACCGTGGTTAGATTAGTTAAGTATCAATTACTTAACCCCATCCCCTAATCATCTTGCGTGGTTAAGTGTCATTAAGAAATCAAGCCCGGTCCCACTTAACCTACCCATTCGTGTCATATCGGTTAAGTGTCATTAGTCAAATTTACTTAACCTTATCATGTGGCATTAATTTAATTAATGCACTCTCAACCTCTCACATTAGACCTTGTTGTGGTTACTAGTTAAGCTGGGCGGGTCCGGGTAGATTTACACCACAACCTAGTCTAACCTCGGGTCTTAAGCGCGACATGACCAACTTCTCACATTGGATCCTATTGTTTGTAGCCACTAGTTAAGCCGGGCGGGTCCGGGTAGATTTATGCTACAAACTCAACCCAACCTCGAGTTGGCCACTTTCATGTTTGGTCTAGTGTTTTATTACACTTACAACCCATACCTGTCAAATTTCAAGTCCCATTTTTGCCCCACATGTCAAGCCTACATTCACGTGTATCATGTGTGTCATGTTCTCATGTAAACCCCATGTCAAGTTTTCATGTCATTTTCGCGTTTTTCTAACTTACCCCAAATCGTGTTTTCCAACGCAAGCAAAAGTGAGTCAACATAGTAAGGATACTATGTCACCTATTGGCCTCAAAACATGCATGATGCCAAAAAAGGATTGGCTTCCACATGCATAACATCATAAAGGGATTGGCCATAAACATGCATAGTGTCATAAGGTAATTTGGCCACAAACATGCATTCTATCACAAGGGAATTTGGCCACAAACATGCATAGTATCACAAGGGGATTTGGCCACAAACATGCATGATACATAAGGGGGGTTTGTGTTCATATACATGCATATGCCCCAAAGTCAAGTATTTGCCTATGTTTCACAAGTCAAATGGTTCCCAAAGGTTCATGCTAACTTTCCATAGATAAAGATCCAAACTTGGAAGATAAACTAGGCTAAACATAACATGAGTGACATGATTAAGTTGCTACATCTTAGCCCAAGGTCATAGATCATACAAAAGGGGCAAAGTTAAGTTCACATACATGCATACTTATGTTTTATCTCATTTTATCCCATGTCAACATTAAAACTAACGTTTTGATCCAAAAGTAGCTAGAACTTACTTAGCAAGGCTTAGGGAAGGATCATGCATCATCTTGATGGAGAAAGGTGGCTCCTTTGGTGAAGAATCGTCATGAAACTTGCATAGCAACGTTGATCCACCCTTGATTTGACATAGGAAGCTTGCACCTTTTGATTTGAACCCGATTTGAATGCATAGCTTTAGAGATTGGAGATGGAGGCCATGATCAAGATAGATTTTGGCGGCACTTCGTGGCATGAGTGATTTGTGAGGGTTTAGGGTAGGCTTAGGGGTGTTTTTATAGAGATTAGGGTAGTTTTAGGCCCTTAGATTAACCCTAAATCGGATCTGAGCCATCAAACCACGTCAGAAGCTTCCAGAACAAGACCAGAGACAAGTGCAGGTGCACCAAGCCAAGATGGCTCGGCCACCATAAGTCGACCCCCAAGTCGACAGGGCTGTCGACTTGGGTTTGCCATGTCGACTCCCAAGTCGACAGGGCTGTCGACTTGGGGTGCCTGGCGGGAGTTTTTCACGTCTAGCTTTCCAGCCCTAATATTCGAAATTTAAACTCGATTTTGAACTTGAATTTTCTGAAAACTTCGTCGGACCATAACTTGGTCATACGGACTCCGATTCTCGAAAACTCAGACTCTATTTCGCGTATTTTTCCAAGACGAACGCAATGGCATAGCCCATTTTACTTGATTCAGAATTTAAAATTAAATTCTTCCTTGATTCTCGTCTTAATCATGTTATCGAAATACGGGTTGTTACATTGGATGATGCTTGATTGTTTATCGTTGCTACTATATACATGTGTTGTATGGAAATCCATATAGTTAACGCTATATGGTGATTGATTGGGCCTCATTCCAATTTAGAAGATAAAGAATATTATAAAACAAAGGTTCATGTGTTGACTGTACTCATCCGTTGAGATTAGTCATGTGTTGAACGAAATATTTTTAACAATAAAATTTACATCTGTATCATTATAAAATAAAGGTTCATGTGTTGACTGTACTCATCCGTTGAGATTAGTCATGTGTTGAACGAAATATTTTAACAATAAAATTTACATCTTTATCATATTTGAAATTAGAAACTAACTGGAAAATAGATAAGATGAGTGGTCTCCTCAATATGGATCTGATGTTGGTTTCGGCCTTCGAGGTTAATAATTAGGGAATCATTCTCTTACTAATTTACGGTTGGAGTCTGATTTTAAATCAAACGATAGATACCATAATTTTTATAAAATATATTAACTAACAAGAATAGTCACACGTGGACAGTACTCATTCGTTGAGATTAGTCATGTGTTGACAAAAATAAATATTCATTTGTTGAATAGAATAACGGAATTAGTGAAATATGTAAAGCCGTGTTGATTAGAGTTGCGCTATTTTGACGCGAACGATATTTATATCGATTATATTCGTTTTTATAATTGAATAGAAATCGAATTTGAATTGAATTGAATAGAAATGAATTCGAATTGAAATCAATTTGAAGTGAATTTAAAGCGAATTATATGGAATATTCTATTTTGATTCGAAATTGAATAGGAAGTTGAATTTTTTTTGAAAACGAAATTAAAACGAATTTGATTTGAATTGAAAAGAAAATGAATTTGATTTGAATCGAATAGAAAAAAAATTGATTTGAATTGAATAGAAAAATAATTTGATTTGAATTGAATAGAGAACGAATTTGATTTGAATTGAAGTGAATAGAAAAAGAAAACGAATTAGAATGGAAATCGATTTGAATTTGAAATGAATGTTGAAATTGTTTTTGAAACAAATTTGAAACGATTTATAAAATTCGTTTTAAATAGAAATCAACGAAATATATATTATATATATTGTATATATAACATATTGGCCTGAATAGAACGCGCCACGCCGCGGCAGTTCGCGAATTTCGACCATTTATTTCGAACGGACATTACGGGAGATTCGACCGTCGGATTCTCCTAAAACCGGAACTGTTGGATTCGTATCGAAAAGAGCTTTCTAACAAATATTAGAAATTTGAAATCTAACGGTTGGATTTGGAGATACGTCCAAATCAAATTTGGAAAAGGTCGTTGTAAGTGCAGTTCGATGGCCATTGATGGAAATTGACTGTACGGGCCTTGATAAAATTATTAAAAACAGTAATAATTTGTGAAAAATCATAAGAAATGATTTGGGAAAAATTGGGATGAAAAACTCCATATTTGAAAAGATAAAAATAGATTTTTATCGAAATGAACTAGTTTTGAACTAAAATTAAAACCCATTTATTTTTAAATAAATAAATTGGATTTGAAACGGATTTTAAATAGAATTGATTTTTGGGTTTATCGTGAACTGTGTTTTAAACGACATTAGTTCTTTAACCCAGCAAAAGGAGTTTTACTGAATCTTCAATTAGATTGAAATGTGAATTGATAATTTAAATTATCAACTTTAGAAAGTGAGCGAGAATGGAGTATCGCCAGTTTTGCTCCAAAGCGATAGTTAAATCTTTAATTAGATTTGAACGTGAAATGGTAATTAATTTTACCGATAACACCACGGTGTTAGATATAGAGTATTACCAGTTTTTCTTCATGGGTGAATAGGTTGGGATTGGGAAATAAAATAAATAATTACTTTGGTGTGGTTCGCTAATCTCGACTAGTTTGGAAAACCATAATTTGGTTTGAAATGACATCCAAAGGAAGATTAAAGGATAAATTTTAAAGAATTTATCTTGGATAAAATTAATGGGAACCTTTCCCTAAGAATTGAAATTTAGAAACTAGCTGAAGGTTAGTTAAGAAGAATGGTTTCCTGGGTATTGATCTGATGTTGGTTTCGTCCTTCGGGGTTAATATTTAGGGGATTGCTCTCTTACTGATTTACGGTTAGTAACTAATGAATTGGAATGAGGCGTATGTTGTGTTGGTGTAACATTTGTTTTTTTAATATACGCGGGTTGTTCGGAAAGGCCGGGTTTACACCCATTCTGAATAACCGATTCGACGATATGTCGAAGATGAAGACGGTGGTCGAAGACCGGAAGTCTTCACATCGTTTGGATAATTACTGATGATCCCGATTGGGCTGTACACCCAAGAGGATGGAAATAGTTGGTGGTCGTCCAGACATACTTGGAGATCGATGGATATGCGAGGAAAGTGCCTCCAGTTTCGTTCAGACCCAGAACGAACTTGTAAATGGATTGTGTGTCTGACATTGGATTTTATTCTGTGTTGATTGATTTCTGTTAAATATATATCTGTTTGGCGGCGGAGAATTTATTCTCTTGCTTAACGCCCTTCTCTAAGACGTACGAGCTTAGAGGTTATATATCGATAGATATCAATCGCATGGCATGAATTGCCTGTGTGGAATGCTGAGTTGCATGGATCAAGGCTTCTGTTGAAAAGCAAAGTCTTGTGGTTGATGATCAAAGCACGGCCTACGTGGCAGCTTTGTGTATAGCGTGAATTCGCGAGCCTCACACCTCGGTATGAGTTAAAAACGGGATACGGACCGTTGGGAGAACACGACGTTTCTTTCTAGCTTTGGTGGTGCCAGTGACTTACCAGCCCTGACATTTATATACTTTTCACCTCTGTGGTTGTTGGAATGAGGCGCCTCAATTTTAGGTCTGTAAGGACCGGGAAACGTTTGTTCAGGCATAATTAATCCACAAACGTAAGAGAGGACCGGCCCAACCGATCCAAGTGGCTGCCCAGAGTGCGTAGTCCTAAGCATTTGCTAGAATGTCTCGCAGCAGAGAGGAGCTTGCCCCTTGCCTCGACTCATGACGGAAATCCAATTTCCAATACATGTATTGCAGTTTTATTTGTAGAGCCTAGTATGGCGACATTATAGATGGTACCCATGCCGCCTAGGATTGATATTTATGATTGAAAATGTTTTGACACTATACACTTATTATTGTATCAAATGATTTGTTTTAAACGTACCAAGCATGTTTGGCTATTATAAGGGAAAACCCTATCCTCCGGCTTGCGTTGCATTGTGTGATGGGACCTGGGTCTTATAATAGCTTCATTTTTCGAAAAAGCATTGCGCCGTTTATTCTATGCACTGGTATTCTTGGGAGGAAACCCGTTCCGTGTTATACGGCGTGGTCCCTTGAATTACTCTCTTTTAAAGTAAAGTTTTAAATAACTGTTTTAGTTCTCACACCAGTCACATGACTGACCTGGAGTTTATTGTTTTAACCTAAACTCTGGGTGT
Source organism: Allium sativum (assembly GCA_030737875.1). NCBI lineage: Eukaryota > Viridiplantae > Streptophyta > Magnoliopsida > Asparagales > Amaryllidaceae > Allium > Allium sativum. Next base: position 188,571,601 of record CM060913.1, read on the forward strand.
CCTTATTTCGACACGGGCAGCTAGTAGTTTTGGTTTTGAAGATTTATATTCACAGGATCCTAATTTACACCTGGAATGATGCTCGGAAAGCTATGTATCCGTGCATTACTTCTAGTTGTGCTTTTGTATTATTTTCCGCTGCTATGTAATTTATTGTAAATCTCTCATATTTATCGAATGTAATTTATTCATTTATACTCTGTATATTCTTGTATTTGATGGAATTGTTGTAATAGCAACGAAAAGTTCTTCCGTCTGCGTTCTATTTGTCCTGTTCTCAAAACGATCAGGGGTTTCGAACGGTCTTAGTCGGTTTAACGATCGATTAGGATTGTGCGAAATTCCTTACCGTTACATAAAGTGTTATTTAAACATCCTGATTGGTTTGTCTTGCAGTTAACAGACCGCTTCATTTTCTATCTATATAAAATTCAAAAATCCAATATTTAAAAATCCTGGTTTAAATGATATTCCATCTATATAGAATTTTTAATAAATAATTAAATCGTTATAATTTAAAAATGAATTCCATAGCGATTATTTAGAAATTTGAATTGGACATAACTTAAAATCTATAAGCTAGAATTTCGATTTTTCTCTTTCATTAGAAAAATATAATCGAACCGGTCTCAACGTGTCTCGTTTCTCAGAAATCTGACTTATATCGGATCCTGTATATCCAATCAAAGTTCAAATCGAAAAATTCGAACTACCGCATCGTTTTCGAGCTCGTTTTAATTGATATGTAAATATATATTCGAACTCGATTTTAATTAAATAAATTCGATTAAAATCTATTATAATTCTAATATAATATATAAACTCATTTAAATATTCTAATTTAAATGGCCGAAAAGTCCGGGATATTACATTCTTCCACCCTTAGAATAATTTCATCCTCAAAATTGCAAAGTAAGAAGAATATTCTGAACCATATTATTTTCAAAATCATTACTGTTGAATTAAATTCAAAATAAATTCAAATTATAAAATTTGACCGAATATTTTCGCCAGCACCTCTCCTGCATGGCTCGATTGGTACGATTATAACTGCCACTCTGGGCCTCAATCCTTCGAAAAGAAAATTAAAAATCCAAATGGCAACCCACTTTATTTGAATCCCAATTTATTTATCCAATAAATTTTCAAACCCCAATTCATTCAAGTTTACTCAATTTGAATTCATTCTTATCCTGATTTTACTTAACCAGGTTCAGTTTCACTCCCATATTCGATTCAATCGACGAATTGATTTTCTAATCAATTAAATTTTACTTCATAATTCAAATTTGATTTTAAATCAAATCAATCAGAACAAACAATCCACTTTAAAATAATTTCTCTTTTCTATAAAAATATAATTTGGGTAAAGTTATTTCATTTACCCGCTTTTCAAAACAATATTGTATCCATTCGCTAGTTCAATGCTTCTCAACACTTGAACCAGTCAAATAACACAGTATAAAACATTTGTATATACAATCTTACAAATACGCTCTCATATATACACACACAAACTCAATCTAGGGTGTTACTAACCCCATCTCTATTGAGTTACGCCATAGAGCCAAGGTTACTACTCAACCAATAGCTCTGATACCACTGTAACGACCCAGGGATTTCAGCCTCGAAAATCGACATAAATACCTTTATCGTATCTCATGCCGATCCTCCAAGTACTGAAACACTGGAACGTTTAGAAAGAAATTAGAGGGTGAGATAAGAAAGAAAGAAATATAAGAATAGAAGAAGAAGAAGAACCAACACAGAGTCTCACATTGCAGCGGAAAAAAATATAATACAGAAATAGACCTTTATTGAGAGCTTTTAAAAATACTTTCAATATCAGAGTACAATACACGTCTGGACAGTTTTGATAATCTCTCCTCATATATATAATCACACAGTGGAATATAATTCGTCTGAACATCTTCAGCTCGTCTCTGGACTTCTCAGTACGTAATAACCTGAACCTGTACACCTCGGTCTAACCCCGAGCATTTACAAAACACCGGGTCAGTCTGGTGGAACAGAGTGAAAAAAACTCGCACAGCATTAAGGTATCACACAACTTGATTTTAAAGATAAAATCCTTTCAAAAGAAGAGGATAATCGTAAGACCGATCCACACATAAATACGGACGGTTTTTACCTTACGATAACCCAAAACAGTTTTCGAAATCAATATCTTTTCTGATATTATACTAGTGTCTAAATACAAGTAAATATCAATCTAGTGGAACGCTTGCATCTCACGCTCCACACACACATATATATATATATATATATATATATATATATATATATATATACAAACAAAACCGTGGGCACTTATTGGAAATTGGATTCCGACCTTGACAAGGTATGGGACCACCTGCCGCTCGTGTATCTCTAGAGGTGAATACACCGGGTTCAACAAGAACGTGTTGCAACCCGGCCCTCACATGACCGACCACTCATTTCGCTTGAGTGTATCGAATGTATAACACCAACGGTTGGATAGTGGTTCTTCCGTTTTATGAAGATCTATGGTCTTCACATGCTCCATCTCGATCATCGCTTGATCTTTTCTATATATATCGTATCTGTTGGTTGGAATGGTTTTCGAATAAACATTCGATCCCGGTCTTCCCATACCAACACTCATGATGGCCAAACTTGATAGTCGGTTATTTAACTATCAAGTAAACATCCATGAAATCACAAAAATAGACTCACTAGATTGGTACTCAACATCACTTGGTTTTTAAAATTTATCGCCCAATCCCTTTTTAATTCCGTTACTAAGAAAATATTATCTCATATCATTTCCGTTCCTTTCGAAATCTTAGTACGCACTCTCATCATTACCAACTAGTATCATCCTTGGATAGTCCCAAAGTCGTTCAAGTTGGGGTATTTTAATTACCTCTCAGACCTTGACCAACAACGTTCTTATCTTCAGATGAATACGAGTTGAAATTCAAAAACCAATTTCATTATCTCAATTCCTATTTCCAACTTCGTTTACTAAGCTTTATTTGAATCCTTTTTCCCAATTACCTTTCTTTCGGGAAACCCCTTTCAAATCTATTGATTTAACTTAATACTATTATTAAGTATTTTCAATTAAAAACGACGTTAAACTCATATTCATTTATAAACTTTATTTATAAATTTTCAGGTTTTATATATATAAAACCTTTTGCACTTTCATCCTCCTTTATTTAATTCAAACCTTTTAGTAAAACCTTTCATTTAGGCTATCGTACTCTTTATTACCTGATTAGAACTCGAGTTCAAATATAAAACTCATTCATAGCCTCTTACCGTCACTCGACCATTTCATTTCAACTTGGTTACATAAATGTATTACCTTTAAGAAGTGATTATTTACTTCAACACAAATCATTTCAAATTAATTAACTTCTCTATATTGCTAGAATAAATAATAAATCTTCTTTTTAAAACCCTTACTAATCTTAACCAATTAAGTTATTTTACTAATTGAAAATCTAACTTAGTTTAAATGGTCGACACATGGTTACTATTCCAACCGGTTCAATTAAATTCCTTCTTTATATCAATTAAAATATAATTAGTTTAAATAACCTTAAACGACCACGATTAATCAAATACTTAACTGCTAGGTTATCTCTTGCTCTTCTGTTTATAATTCTTATCAACGTAAGAAGTTTGTTTTATAAAAACCATTCCACAATTTCTATATAAACCTTAAATAAATAAATAATTAAAGATTTATTCCCCTTTTAAAATAACCTTTCAATGTAATAACTTTCAAAATCTAATTTCGTTATAAAATGTATTTATATCTCAAATATTATCGATTTACTGTCGATAAAACCGTATCTTATAAATCGATTGATTTATAAACCAGGTGATGCTTATTACCCAACCACACTACCCATTTGTTAACATCAGAACAAATGTTGAAATAAGGTTCAACAAATCTATAATAATCAGCCATTCCTGATAATTTTTATAACGATCATCGATCAACCAACAGCCAAGTCACACAATTCAAACAATTCAACCAATTTCAAATGTGTTTATAAATGTGATCTATCAAGGGAAATTATTTTATTTGGGTCAAATAAACACGATTGGTGTTTTACTGAAATTAAATGACCGTTTAATTTCAGAAATTGAATCAACGATAAATATATATCACTAGCAATCAGTCAATTACTAACAACCAGAATACACAAAACAAAAACCCAATTTATATAAAATATAAATGGGAAGAGCTGATTGAGTTTAACTCACCTGTGTTTTGATTTGTCGATAAATAACTACTTTTTAAACAAATTAAACTGACGTTTAATTCGAATAAAAATTCCAGTTACTTCTGATCCGGCCCAGACCTGCTCCAACTCGAAATACTCGTCTCCGCGGTCCCAACGCAACTGACCGCGCTTGAATCTGATAACGTATGAGTTGGAAATCGTTAAAAAAAAATTTATAATCTAAATTAAAAACATGGTTTCTCTTTTGAATTAAAACAAATGGGCTTTACCTCTTGATCAACCGGCCCAACAACTACCCGACCCTCTCCTCTTTACAAAACCCTCCCTCCGATCCTCTCTTCTCATTCAAGCCGCCTCCAGTTTCTCCAATCAAAACAAAAGAAAACCCTAATTCCTCATTTAATCGTTCAGCCGAAAATCGGGTATATGGCATCGCAACCCCCCTGGTATGCCACCACTTCCTCGTCCTCCTCCTTCCTACACCGAACCCCTCGTCAATCAATCCCTTCCGACCCAAACCTCCAGAATTTGAAACGGCCTCCTTCCTATCAAGCTAAGTTTCTTTTACTTGATTTTTTCTAATTGCTGTACTACTTTGATTTGGTCTTTTTTTTGGTTTTTTGAATGGTTGAATTCGATCGAAACATACTACCTGAATGTGTATTTATAGTTGCGGTCAGGTTATAGATGAGGACACTGTCTTTCATTGGCTATGAATTGTTATTTCTATCACTATTCGAATCTATAGATTTTGGTACGGATTCATTGGATTTTCAGATCGGTTAAAATGGATTTTGATTGAAATAGGGTAGGTGTATAGCTTAGATGATGAATTGTCCATTCAATCTAGAGATTTAACCTGTATTGCAGATTTCTGTTTTCATCTTTAAATATATGAATAGTTCATTTTTGGTATCTGAACTTCACTGTTTACACATGTGGGTTTGTTGTTCGATAAGGATTTGGTATACGCCTCAATTCTTCTTAGCTGTTTACTAGTGGTGAAAATTTGGTATTGTCCTGTCTTAGTTGTTGAAGTAGCTGTTCTTAGCTATCACATTTCCCTTTGTAGATTAGACAATACATTTTTAGGTTCAGCTATTTACTCTAGCTATCTTAGCTGTTCATTGTTTTGTCTTAGTCAGCCGTATGAATTTGTACATTGATTTTGTTTATTGATTTTTATGGTTGTTCATATTATATATAGCTGTTCAGCTATATTTCTTCTAGCTTTTCATGTTGTACATCACTGTTTCAACCATGATGACATCTGAATGAATTTTCAAGTCCATTAGATCACATTCTAGATTTTATTCTCGTTGTTTGTGTTTTTTAGTTTTCATGTGGCACTTCCCCTTTAGCTGTTCATCCCTAATACCTTAGCTGTTTATTTCTTTATGTTGTAAAAATCTTATTTCTCTCTTTATTTCTTTTTCTTTTTTTTCTGTTCAAATGATGTCATGAAGTTTCCCTTTTTTAATGGGTTTTTTTCTCTTCCTTGTTCTCGCAGATCAAAACAAATCCAACATGGATTCACTGGCTTCTCAGAAGAAACAAAACGTGCTGAAGTTTGGGTGTGAAAAAAAGATGGATTCTTTTAATTGTTTCTTGTATTGTATTATTGTTCGTCACATTTCAAAATTCATGGCAACAACCATGTTTATAAATGTATGTATATATATAAATCCATACCTTTGTATTGAATTTCGGCTTCAATGTAGATTATTAATGGACTGTTTATGAACAAAATGATCATTTAATGCTTTGTTTAAACTTCATCATTTATTTTAATCCATCATTTCCTTTGATTTTTTAGGACCTGCAAAAGTTGTTTGACTGAAAATTTTATTCCTATTCGTAGATGCAATATATAGCTGATGTTATACAATAGAATTCCGGAAATAGGGTCTTTATGTATGTATCATATCTGATGTTTGCTTGGAGGCCCATTTGGATTATTTTGTAACACGAAGCATATGGCAATGTTGTATTTTGTGCCAAAAATACTGATTTTAAGTATGAACTTAATTTAGCAAAGCATACAACTGATATGAATGAAACCCAAATATAAATCTTAATATTTACTGTATTGATACAAGAATTTTCTTTTCCTTCTTGCAATGATATAAAGTGTTATTTAAACGTCCTGATTGGTTTGTCTTGTAGTTAACAGACCGCTTCATTTTCTATCTGTATAAAATTCAAAAATCCAATATTTAAAAATCCTGGTTTAAATGATATTCCATCTATATAGAATTTTTAATAAATAATTAAATTGTTATAATTTAAAAACGAATTCCATAGCAATTATTTAGAAATTTTAATTGGACATAACTTAAAATCTATAAGCTGGAATTTCGATTTTTCTCTTTCATTAGAAAAATATAATCGAACCGGTCTCAACGTGTCTTGTTTCACAGAAATCTGACTTATATCGGATCCTGTATATCCAATCAAAGTTCAAATCGAAAATTTCGAACTACCACGTCGTTTTCAAGCTCGTTTTAATTAATATGTAAATATATATTCGAACTCGATTTTAATTAAATAAATTCGATTAAAATCTATTATAATTCTAATATAATATATAAACTCATTTAAATATTCTAATTTAAATGGCCGAAAAGTCCGGGACGTCACAACTGGTGTGAGTAAAACAATCTAAAACAGTTTGAGCAATAAAACGATATCTCATAAGACCACGCCGTATAACGGAACGGGTTTTTCCCTTATGAGAATCCAAAATAATCTTTATATCAAAATTCTTTTGATATTATATTAGTATCTATCAATCACAATATAATAATCATCTAGCGGAAAAGCTTTCATCTCACGTTCTACATACATAGTATACAATCAAAATCGCGAGCACTTATTGGATAATGGATTTCCAACTATGACAAGGTACGGAACCACCTTCCGATAGTGTGCCTCTAGAGAGGAATACACTGGGTTCAACAAGAACATCTTGCAACCCTGCCACACATGACCAACCACTCATTTTGCTTGAGTGTATCGAATGTATATCACCAACGGTTGGAATCAGCAACCGTTTCCCGAATGGGACAGCATCGAATAGATTAAAGAAGTAAAAGAAACTCTAGATCAGGTGAAAATACACCATAATTGGAAGCAACCCACTTAGCCATGCCGCCTGCTCGAATTTTGTCATTTCCCGGTTGTGAGGCTAGAGGCCATGGTTATCTCTGACAGATCACACATTTATTCACTTTGAATGCCACATCGTCATAACCGCCAAATCACACATTGATTTCCCCAAAAATACCACGGGTATACAACTAAGAGAAACGAATTCCTCCGCCACCAAACGTACACACGTTTGAAGATATCAACTTACGCGATCTATGAAATATACTCCGTCATACATTCTTCCATACAAGTCGTCTTGGGACTGGATAGACTGAAGGCACTGTTCTGTAAAACAGAAGAGCCCTTGCATAACTTCGTATTCAATTATCTTCATCATATTTGATCGCAACGCTAACGCCCATACAGAGTGGTTTTCAGAAAATGAATCTGATCTCGGACTCTCTGTATTGACAACAAAAAAATGGTCAAAAACTTCGATAGTCGGTGAGTTAACTATCAAAGAAAAACATGTGTACAAACAACGATATTATTTCCAAATGGATTCCATCGATCATTCACCAATCATCATTTATCTCTTAAATTAATTTATCATTAATTTATTCATTTACCCATTTCCTATTTCCATATATTCATAAATTCTTATTTTTAAAATTTATAAAATATAGGTTCTTAATCATTGGAAAACATTTCTGATCCTTATTTGGAAAATATTTTCCAAAACTCCTTCATTGGATTTAAACAGATGTTTAAATAAAACATCACTATGCCAACTCAAAACATTACACTGATTAACTAATTTCACTTAACCAACCTTCACTATCGAACCTTAACCATTCCTTAGTTAAAAACGAAGCCAATCAAGTTGGGGTATAACTCCCTCTCAAACCTTAACTAAACAACATTTCTAACTTCGAAATAGACAAGGTTCACCTTTTAACCTCTAATAAACTTCCTTACGTAACTCTCAGATTCATTTATGAATCCACTTCTTTTATAGAAATCATTTTATTTTAACAGTAGTGTTAAAATCCCATGCTTATGAAATATAATAACTTCAATAAAACTTTTATTTATTAATTTGGATAAATAAAAAAATAACTAATTTATTAATAAATAAATAAATAAATCTTGATTAAAAACGGAAAGTGAATAGTACTTTCCCGAATTCGATATAATCGAATTCAATGTATAATTCTCTTTCGAATAATCTCTATTCGATAACTCCTTTTCGAATAAACTATATTCGATCAACTCTCTTCGAATAAATAATATTCGATAATCACTCTTTCGAATAAACTATATTCGATAATCTTCTTCCGAATAACTATATCCGACTAACTCCTTTCGAATAAACTCTATTCGATTAACTCCTTTCTTCGAATAAACTATATTCGATAATCTTCTTTTGAATAAACTATATTCGATTAACTCCTTTCGAATAACTATATTCGATAACTCTTTTCGAATAACTAATTCTATTAACTCTTTTTGAATAACTAATTCGATAAACTCCTTTTGAATAAACTATATTCGATTAACTCCTTTCGAATTACTAATTCGATTCACTCTTTTCGAATAACTAATACTCGATTAACTCTTTTCGAATAGACTATATTCGATTAACTCCTTTCGAATAAACTATATTCAATTAACTCTTATCGAATAAACTATATTCGATTAACTCCTTTCGAATAACTAATTCAATTAACTCTTTTCAAATAATTAATATTCAATTAGCTCCTTTCAAATAACTATATTCGATAACTCTTTTCGAATAACTAATTCGATTATATAACTAATGTAACGACCCAGAAAATCTGAACCAATTTAAAATTTTTAAATTGGCTAAAATAATGGATTTTAAATATTTGAAATAAATATTATAAATAATTGAGATGAAAAGTGAGTTTGAATCGACAATTGAAAACGAATATAATTAATTTTAATTATAAACAAGGCCTGAAATGGCGTTGTAGTTTCAAAAATTGAATTCAAACTTTGTCGGACTATACCGGGTGCAAAACAAAACGGATTTTAGTGAAACCAAAAATATTTAAATTTGTTAGTGAATACCTTTCTAATGAATCCGAAAAATCGAATTTTCATAATAGAAAGCAAAAGTTATGGGCGAATGAATTTTCAGAAAGGTCGCTATGGAATTTATATAGCCCGTGAAATTGGCCATTTTGCAAACGACCTCGGAATTCGATGAAACCACTTTTGTTGGATCCGGGATGAGAAGTTATTGCTAGGTTTCAAATTTCATAATTTTTGAAGCTAGTATGTGAGCGTGGCAAAGGAAAACGTGTTTTGGTCAATTATAGTTAAATTGGATCGACCAAAAATGGGCCTTTTTGCAAACGGTCTCAGAATTCGAAGAAACTAGTTTTGTTGGGACCGTATCGTCAAAACATAGCTAGATTTATTTTTCTGGAATTTTTCGAATCAATTTGTGGCCCTGGCAAATTGAAATGTACGTTCAAATTAAATATTGAATGATTTATATTTTGATTTGAAAGGAAACCGACTGAAACAGTCGAATGGGCCTATGAAACATATCCCATTGTGTTCGGAATGGGGGTAAAACGCTAAGGACGACAGTCGTTGGGCTTGGATTGGTGTTCGTGGGCGGCAAGGGGTATTTTCGGATTTTAAAACTTTATAAATAAAAAAAATTCTATTAGTCCACATCAGACCCCCCCCCCCCCCCGCGCTTCTCTCTCCCCGATCGCGATATACGGCGGAAAACCCCCCCGTGCCTTCTCTCCTCCATTTCTCCTCCCACAAGAAAAATTAGCGCCTCCCCCAGTTGAAGATTTTGAAGAGCTCAAGAAGATCTTCAAATCCATATGTAGTTTGTATTTTTTCGTGCATCATTCGAAGAGATATCGAGCTCGAAAGTTCTGAGCTTCCAACCGCCGTCACCAGAAGCCACCGAGTTAACCCCCCTTCCTGGCGCACGTGCGCCTCACGTAGCTCTTCGACCATGCGCAACCCGATCGTGGAACCATTGCACGGATTGATCGAAAAATCGAAACCTAGTTTCGAACAGTTCTGAAAGGTATCGGCTGTTTTAATTTAAAACTGATTTCGACAGTTTAAAACCGTTGCAAACCTTTGAAAAATCATATCTTTTTGCTGTGTTAACGAAATTCGATGAAACAGGAAACATCGTGACCGTGTGGACGCCTTCTACATTTTAGAAGAGACCGCGTATTTTTCTGAGCCTTCTGCTATTTTTGGTGGAGTGGAACCCAATGTGAGATTTCTAATTCATAAACAATATGGAAAACGACGATGTATAAATTATATAGTCGATGTATGAGTTATATAAGCGTTGTACACCTCATGTATAAGCGTTGTATAAGTTGTACGTTCGATGTATAAGTTGTATATGCGTTGTAAAAATTATATATGTGTTGAAATAAAAGTGAATTGCTATATATAAATAAATAAATAAATATATATATATATATATATATATATGCCCCTCGTCCACAAACCATGGACGATATTTATTGATTGTGATTGGTGTGAAAATTGATTGATAGGGAATGGTTGTTTGGGATCGTTTGTGGTTGATATTGATTGATTGTGGTTGAAAAATACCCGTTTGTGGTTGAAAAATATTTGGTTGGAAACACATAGGATTAGATTGTGGAAATGAAATAAATATATACATGCCGCCTGCGTGCGAACTAGATGCATGATCCCCATTGTCAAAAACCGTGAGGTTTTAAGGTAGAGCGAGGAGCCGTACTAGGGACGGTCCCGGTTTTAACTACCCTGTCGTTATGCTGCCGAAATTTTGAATAATATTCATGTGTTTGAATTATTTTCATTTGCTAAAACTATATTTATTCGTTGAATAGAAAACCTTCATGTGTTGAATTGATATTCATTCGTTGATTAGAAATTCATGTGTTGAATTGTATTCATGTTTTAAATATAAAAATCACATTTTTATCTATATATAGAAACTATAGAAAACCTTCATGTGTTGAATCGATATTCATTCGTTGAATTGAAATTCATGTGTTGAATGGTATTCATATTTTGAAATAAATTGTTTTATGATAAAAATCACCTTTTTATCATCTATATAGACTATATAAAATAATAATGTTTTGAAATGAATTGTTTTACAATAAAAATCACATTTTTATTATATACATGTATCGTTGAAATGGGAAGTGTTAAAAATAGCCACTCGTTCAAATAAACATATATGAGTTGAAATATTCATTAATTAGCTAATGATACGATTTTTGCCTATACATGCAACGTTAGAATGAATGGTGTTTTTTTTAAACCAAATGGAATCAAATATGAAGTTGAATGGAAAATGATAAATGATAAGAACTGTATATATGTACATGCATATTTATTGAACATGTTATAGCAAAGGGGCTAGAGAAGAGGAATAAAATTTTGTGCCCGACAAATAGGTACACATTTACTGTTTTGTTTGGGTGATGATTTTATGAGCCTGTTGGCTAGCCGCTTGGCTTTTTCTTTTTCTTTTTGACATGAGACGCCCGTGTGGCTATTTGGGAATTTTCCCAGCCCTCCCGTACAAAGGAGGTTATGGCGAAATTTTCCAAAATTTTAAGGCGTTAGTGAAATATTTGAAGTGAAAACGATATAGGAATTTTGAATGAACTATATTTATATAAATATATAAGTATAAATAAAATTAAAATGAAACATGGCCGTGCATTTCGTATTTTGAAACCGTGATTTCAAATAACTAGTGCCGGAAATCCGACCATTGGATTTTCCCGAAACCCCAACCATCGGGTTCGCCTTTGAAATATCTTTCCAACAGCACCAACCTTGTGAAAATCCAACGGTTAGATTTTCAGATATGTGTAAATCAAATCTGAAGAAAAACAGCGCCAGAAACGATTATATTTATTTATATCTATAAATATAATTATATTTAATCGAATAACGACGCTGCAGTTCGTATTTTGAAATCGAAACTTCAAACGATTGTACCGGGAGATCCGACCGTCGGAATTTCCCGAAACTGGAACCGTTGGATTCGTTTTGAAAAGATCTTTCTAATGATGTAAATTTTGTGAAGATCCAACGGTTAGATTTTCAGATATGTGTAAATCAAATCTGAAGAAAAAACAGCGCCACGACCGCGTTATGGCCCGAAGCGTCGTTTTGAATAAATTGGCTATTTTAAAATAAATAGAAATTGCGATAAATTGTTATAAAATATCATAAACGATATGAAATAGAAATAAACTGAATTTGCTCGATTTATGTAGTATTTGATGGTTGAATGTGTTTGGTGTGAAAATTACATTAAAGAACAAAATTGGTGTTGTCGAATGATTTAACCATTGAAATAAATTGATTTGAAATTCTAAATATACGTGAATTATTTGAAAAGGCCGAGTTAATTCTCATTTCAAATAATTGACCGACGATTGAAAGTCGAAGATGAAGACGATGGTCGAAGACCGGAGATCTTCACCTCGTTTGGATGGTAACCGAGGTCCTGATTGGGAGGCATCCCGAAATATGGATAATGAGTGGTGATCGTCCAGACGTACGTGGTGATCGATGGGTTTGCGAGGTATTTAGTGCCTCCAGTTTCGTTCAGACCCAGAACGGACTTGTAAATAGACTGTGCGTCTGACATTGGAGTTTATTCTGTGTGGATTGATTTTTGTTAAATATACATCTGTTTGGCGGCGGAGAATTTATTCTTTTGCTTAACGCCTTCTCTGAGACGCACGAGCTCAGAGGTTGTATATCGATGGACATCAGTCGCATGGCATGAATTGCCTGTGTGGCATGCTAAGATGCAGTGATCAGGGCTTCTGTTGAAAAGCAAAGTCTTGTGGTGATGATCAAAGCACCGCCTGTGTGGCGTGGCTTTGTGTATAACGTAAAATCGCGAGCCTCACACCCCGGTATGAACCAGAAACGGGAGAAGGACCTCATAGAGGGCATGCGTTTCTTTCTAGCTAGGGTGGTGTCAGTGACCTACCAGCCCTGACATTTATATACTTTTCACCTATGTGGTTGTTGCTGTTGCGAGGCGCCTCGGTTTGATCGGACGATTCGGGTCCGATGGAGTCATTCGTTGGCTCGTTTACGCCCCAAAGGGCGGGGAAACGTATTGTTCAGGCATTTTAATCCACATCGATGGACCGGCCCTGACGATCCAAGGGTCGATGTGCTCTGACCCTGTGGCTCGGGCTAGAGAGTCACGAAGTCGGTAAGGACTATCTTTTGCCTTGGTTCATGACGGAAATCCAATTTCCAAATACGTGACTTTGCGGTTTTGATTGTATACCTATATATGGCGAAATAGTGGTATGGGGCATTAATGCCGTCTATGATTGATAGTTATGATTTGAAATTGTTTTCAAAACATATAAACACTAGCAATAATAAACAATGCCTTTGTTTTATTCGTATCAAGCATATTTTGGCCGTTATAAGGTAAAAACTCTATCCTCCGGTTTGCGTTGCATTGTGTGATGGGAACTGAGTCTTATAACGGCTTCATTTTTATAAAAAGCATAGCGATGTTTAAAAGAAAGATTTGTTTTAAAGCACTGGCAATCCAATGGAGTAAACCCGTTCCACGAAAATGCCCTGGTCCTGTGATTAGCCATATTATATATGTGTTGAGTAGATTTCTCATACCAGTCCCATGACTGACTCGTAGTTTGTTTCACTTTCAAACTCGGGTGCCCCTTTTTCTACACGGGCAGCCTTGCATTCAGGTTTAGCAGGCTTTATCTGGATAGCTGGAGCTGAAGATGGATTCTATCATTTATCTGCTTTATGCTGTTCAGCTCCTATTGTACATATTTTGTTTGTTTTCCGCAGTAGACATTTATGTATAGCTGAACTGTATTTGTACTAAGTAAGATCCTGTATACTGTGTAACTCTGATGATTACTTTTATCCAGTATATTCTATTGTTCATTATCCGGTGTATTTATTTAATTTTGTTCTGCTATTATCTGTTTCTGTGTTATATTCCAAAGATAACCCTTGTCTCCGTCAGTACGGGATTTGGGGTCGTCTCAACGTGGCATCAGAGCCAGGTTAAGCTTAGTTCTGGAATATAACATTTGAACGAACTCATCAGAAATAGAACCAGTAGTGTTCTAGGACGGGTAACTCTATACAGATAGGATCAGCAATATCCTAGTATGAGTAAAGAAGAATGAAATTACACCTCGATAGACACATTTACATTTGAAGTATTTGTCTCTATATTTTAAAATACCTTTTCTGTGACCTGACACTTGATCTGCTAATTGCAGCAGTACTAGAAAAATGAGTGCCAGAAACAGAAGGAATACAGAACCCGATCTAGAGGCTCTATTAAAGAGATATCGAAATCTGAACGGAGCACAATTCTCGGGCAATGAATCTATAATTCAAACCCAAGCTTGGGTGAGTTCTGTCGAAAGAATTTTTTAGCGTATCCAGCTGAGAGATGACCAGAAACGGTTAGTAGCATCTTGGGCGCTCAAAGAAGAAGCTTTAATCTGGTGGGAAGCAATCATCAAAGATAATCCAAAAGGTGATATCACCTGGGACAGATTCAAAGTGATTTTCCTAGAAAGATTTACTCCTCCCGAAGCAACCGAGAGATTATGTGATGAATTTTCTTATTTGATACAAGGTGATATGACCATCCCAGAATATCATAAGAAATTCAACGAACTTGCTCACTTTGCTCCTCATCTAATTCAAGATCCAAAGAGGAGAAATCTGAGATTTATTCATGGCCTGGAAAGGAGATATCAGAATAGTGTAATGAGGAATGTGAAGCTTCCTTTTTCTGAAATGATATACATGGCTTATCAGTATGAAGATCTCCATAAGAAAGGAATGTTGCGCGACGAAGAAGAAGTTCGTTGTAGTGACAAAGAAGAGTCGGAAACTGATATTCCAGAAGCCAGTACGAGGTCTGAGGCCAATGAGAAGCCCAGTGCTAAGAGAAAAAGGGCTAAGTCTAGGAAAGAACCGGTAACAATAGTTATTTGCTCTAACTGCAATAGGAAAGGACATTTGTCGATAAGTTACAGACCTTTAAAGAAACAAAGAAAAGAGGGATATAGAGCAAATCGAAAGCAAAAGAAGAAAAGGTTTAGAACTGACGTGGAGTTCCAAGAGAATAGAGAGTGCAAACAGTGCCACGAGGCTGGTCATCTTGCAAAGGATTGCCCGCAGTTAAACAGGCCTGAAATGGTTCAAGTAAATGAAGTAGCAGAAACTTCTGAGCCCTCAGCTAGTCAAGAAAGGACCGATGTTTTAGAAGGCACGCTAACTGTCAAAAACATTCTAGTCAAAGTACTGTTTGACACAGGTGCATCACGAAGCTTTATTTCCAAAGAGGCAGCTAAGAAACTGGATTTGAATTTGAAGAAGCTCAAGGAACCAATGACTGTCCAGAATACGGTTGGGGGTTCCATTGATCTCAGTTGGATTTGTGGAGTGCCGGTTTCTTTCTCTCGTTATCGGTTTCCTACCATCGCAGTCGTCATGAATTTTAAAGAGTTTGATCTTATCTTGGGGTTAGACTGGTTGACCAAATATGAAGCTGAAGTTAAATGCGCCGACAGAGTCGTAAAGGCGAAGATTAAATCAGGTGATTATATAACCATTCCCTGTGAAGGTCAGAATACTAATAGAAAATACTTCTGGGCAGCTTTGAATGTTTCTCCAGCCCAAATAGAAAATGTTCCTGAAGTCACAGAGAATATTCCTGACCTCATCAAAGACATTCCTGTCGTCAAAAACTATGAGGATGTGTTCGAAGAAGTTGTTCGCTTACCTCCGCAGAGAGAAATAGATTTCAAAATTGCTTTAATTCCCAATGTAAGGCCGGTAGTTCACGCTATTTGAAGAATGGCCTTGAAAGAGAAGGAGGAATTAGACAATCAAACAAGACAGCTAGTATGGAAGGGTCTGATCAGGCCTAGTTTCTCTGATTTGGGTGCAGCAGTGGTGTTTGTCCCAAAATCTGACGGTACTCTACGTATATGCGTGGATTATCGTGATCTGAACAAACAGACAATAAAGAACAAATATCCATTGCCGCGGATTGATGATTAGTTGGATCGATTGAATGGAGCACAAGTATTTTCATGAATGGACCTAGCTACAGGTTTCCATCAACTTCGAATTGCCGAAGAGTGTGTTCCAATGACAGCGTTCAGAGGCCCCGACTTATTCTACGAGTGGTTAGTAATGCTGTTCGGCTTATGTAATGCTCCAGCTTACTTCGTCGATCTGATGAATAGAGTGTTCAGAGGGGTTTTGAATAAATTTGTTCTGGTTTTTATTGACAATATTCTAATCTTCTCTAAATCGAAGGCCGAACATGAAAAGCATCTGGAACAGGTTCTAGAAATTCTGAGACGGAATGTATTAAAAGCCAAAATTTCCAAATGTATCTTCTGGCAAGATGAAGTAAAATTTCTGGGCCACGTCGTATCGAAAGAAGGAATCGCTGTGGATCCAAGCAAAATCACAGCTATTCAAAACTGGAAACAGCCCAGCACCCCCACTGAAGTCCGTAGTTTTCTCGGATTAGCTAGCTATTATCGGAAGTTCGTTAAAAACTTTTCGAAGATATCTGGTCATTTAACAAAGCTTACAAAGAAGCGCTCTAAATTCAAATGGACTCCAGAAAGTGAGGAGGCTTTTGAAGAGCTAAAGTTAGGATTAACAACTGCTCCAGTGTTAACCATCATCGATGGCAATCAGGATTTGAAAGTCTGGACTGATGCTTCTAGAGAAGGCCTTGGCGCAGTGTTAATGCAAAGGGGCCAAGTGATTGCTTATGCTAGCCGTCAGTTGAAGCCACATGAAAAGAACTATGTAACTCATGATCTTGAGTTATTGGCTATAGTATTCGCGTTGAAAATCTGGAGACACTATCTTCGGGGTGAGAGATTTGAACTGTTTACAGACCACCAGTCATTAAAGTATCTGTTCACTCAAAAAGACTTGAATCTGAGGCAGCAACGTTGGCTGGAGTTTCTTGCAGCATATGATTTTGAAATTCTATACACTCCAGGGAAAGCCAATGTCGTGGTCGATGCGTTAAGCCGAAAGAATGAAATGATCGCCAGCTTTATTATCACTACTTCCTTGATTGACAAAATAACTATTCTTCAGAAGGAGGATAACTTTATTAAGGATATGATCAAAAGGATTCAAAAAGGCGAACCCTCGTGTTTTCAAATCGATAACGACGAGACCTTGAGGTTAAAACGAAGGATTTGTGTTCCTGACATCCCAGAGTTGAAAAGGGAAGTGTTAGACGAGTGTCACAAGTCCAGGCTGAGTATCCATCCTGGTGTGGCCAAAATGTATAACGATCTCAAACGAACATTCTGGTGGAAGGCTATGAAAAGAGACGTTTCAATATATGTTAGCCGATGCCCTACTTGCCAATTAGTCAAGAGCGACCAACAGAAACTAGCTGGATTATTGCAACCGCTAGACGTTCCAGGTTGGAAGTGGGAACATATTTCTATGGATTTCATTGATGGTCTGCCCAGAACCAGAAAAGGGAATGACAGTATTTGGGTGATCGTAGATCGCTTCACGAAGACAGCCCATTTCATACCTGTCAGATCAAACAGAACTGCTCAGAGTCTGGCACAGATATACTTCAAGGAAATAGTTAGACTACATGGAGTGCCTCTCAGTATAGTCAGTGATAGAGATACAATATTCACTAGCAAATTCTGGGAAGCATTCCAAGTCGAGCTAGGAACGAAGTTGAACTTGAGCACCGCTTATCACCCTCAGACAGACGGTCAGACTGAGAGGGTGAATCGTATTCTAGAAGATCTATTGCGGGCTTGTGTTATAGATTTTGGTGGATCATGGGAAGACAATCTGCATTTGGCTGAATTCTCATATAACAACAGCTACCAGACGAGTCTAACAATGTCGCCATTCGAAGCATTGTATGGTAGACCGTTCCGATCTCCTGCTTGTTGGGTCGAATCTGGAAATAGACTTGTGTTGGGTCCCGATATGATTCGAGAAGCTGCCGACAAAGTCGATTTTATTAAGAAGCGATTACTCGCCGCTCAAAGCCGACAAAAGAGCTATGCTGATAGAAGAAGAAGAGATATATCCTTTGTTGTTGGCGACTACGTATATTTGAAAGTATCGCCGATGAGAGGAGTTATCCGTTTCGGTAAAACTGGAAAGTTAGCGCCCAAATTTATTGGCCCGTTTCCTATTCTGGAACGGATCGGGACTCTCGCTTATAAAGTCAAACTGCCTAATTGGTTGCCTGGAGTTCATGATGTATTTCACATATCTCAACTTCGAAAGCACGTTCATGATCCAGACTTGATCGTGGAAGAAGCAGCTCAGCAAGATATTGAAATTACTCCAGAATCGGCTGTGAGAAGAGAGCCGCTAAAGATTATCGGCAAAGAAACCAAAGAGTTGAGGAACAAGAAAGTTCACTTAGTCAAAGTGCAATGGAGTGGAGATCCGCGAGATTGTACTTGGGAAACTGAGGAGAGCATTCAGAAAGCCTATCCCAGATGCCGAGTAGATATCTCTGATTGACTCCGGTGCAAGGTACATTTACCATACTTTGCATTACCACTTAATTCTCTATTCTGTCGCTATTTTCTTCCCATGGATGTGCACTATTTATTCTATACTCTGAATGATTTTTAAAGGAATATAGGATTTGATTGGTATATTTTTGGAAGGTTAAAAACAATTGGATTGGTTGTTGTATAGTGGGATTGTAGATTTATCAAACCACTTTCGACTTTGTTCCTTTTCGGGGACGAAAAGTTTTGAGTGGGGGAGATTGTAACGACCCAGAAAATCTGAACCAATTTAAAATTTTTAAATTGGCTAAAATAATGGATTTTAAATATTTGAAATAAATATTTTAAATAATTGAGATGAAAAGTGAGTTTGAATCGACAATTGAAAACGAATATAATTAATTTTAATTATAAACAAGGCCTAAAATGGCGCTGTAGTTTCAAAAATTGAATTCAAACTTTGTCGGACTATACCGGGTGCAAAACAAAACGGATTTTAGTGAAACAAAAAATATTTAAATCTGTTAGTGAATACCTTTCTAACGAATCTGAAAAATCGAATTTTCATAACGGAAAGCAAAAATTATGGCCGAATGAATTTTAAGAAAGTTCGCTATGGAATTTATATAGCCCGTGAAATTGGCCATTTTGCAAACGACCTCGGAATTCGATGAAACACTTTTGTTGGATCCGGGATGAGAAGTTATTGCTAGGTTTCAAATTTCATAATTTTTGAAGCTAGTATGTGAGCGTGGCAAAGGAAAACGTGTTTTGGTCAATTATAGTTAAATTGGATCGACCAAAAATGGGCCTTTTTGCAAGCGGTCTCAGAATTCGACGAAACTAGTTTTGTTGGGACCGTATCGTCAAAACATAGCTAGATTTATTTTTCTGGAATTTTTCGAATCAATTTGTGGCCCTGGCAAATTGAAATGTACGTTCAAATTAAATATTGAATGTTTTATATTTTGATTTGAATGGAAACTGACTGAAACAGTCGAATGGGCCTACGAAAAATATCCCATTGTGTTCGGAATGGGGGTAAAACGCTAGGGACGACAGTCGTTGGGCTTGGATTGGTGTTCGTGGGTGGCAAGGGGTATTTTCGGATTTTAAAACTTTATAAATAAAAAAAATTCTATTAGTCCACGTCAGACACCCCCCCCCCCCCCGCTTCTCTCTCCCCGATCGTGATATACGGCGGAAACCCCCCCCCCCGTGCCTTCTCTCCTCCGTTTCTCCTCCCACAAGCAAAATTAGCCCCTCCCCCAGTAGAAGATTTTGAAGAGCTCAAGAAGATCTTCAAATCCATAAGTAGTTTGTATTTTTTCGTGCATCATTCAAAGAGATATCGAGCTCGAAAGTTCTGAGCTTCCAACCGCCGCCGCCGTCACCAGAAGCCACCGAGTTGACCCCCCTTCCTGGCGCACGGGCGCCTCACGTAGCTCTTCGACCCTGCGCAACCCGATCGTGGAACCATTGCACGGATTGATCGAAAAATCGAAACCTAGTTTCGAACAGTTCTGAAAGGTATCGGCTGTTTTAATTTAAAACAGATTTCGACAGTTTAAAACCATTGCAAACCTTTGAAAAATCATATCTTTTTGTTGTGTTAACGAAATTCGATGAAACAGGAAATATCGTTACCGTGTGGACGCCTTCTACATTTTAGAAGAGACCGCGTATTTTTCTGAGCCTTCTGCTATTTTTGGTGGAGTGGAACCCAACGTGAAATTTCTAATTCATAAACAATATGGAAAACGACGATGTATAAATTATATAGTCGATGTATGAGTTATATAAGCATTGTACACCTCATGTATAAGCGTGTATAAGTTGTACGTTCGATGTATAAGTTGTATATGCGTTGTAAAAATTATATATGTGTTGAAATAAAAGTGAATTGCTATATATAAATATATATATATATATATGCCCCTCGTCCACAAACCATGGACGATATTTATTGATTGTGATTGGTGTGAAAATTTATTGATAGGGAATGGTTGTTTGGGATCGTTTGTGGTTGATATTGATTGATTGTGGTTGAAAAATACCCGTTTGTGGTTGAAAAATATTTGGTTGAAAACACATAGGATTAGTTTGTGGAAATGAAATAAATATATACATGCCGCCTGCGTGCGAACTAGATGCATGATCCCTATTGTCAAAAACCGCGAGGTTTTAAGGTAGAGCGAGGAGCCGTACTAGGGACGATCCCGGTTTTAACTACCCTGCCGTTATGCTGCCGAAATTTTGAATAATATTCATGTGTTTGAATTATTTTCATTTGCTAAAACTATATTTATTCGTTGAATAGAAAACCTTCATGTGTTGAATTGATATTCATTCGTTGATTAGAAATTCATGTGTTGAATGGTATTAGTGTTTTAAATATAAAAATCACATTTTTTTATCTATATATAGAAACTATAGAAAACCTTCATGTGTTGAATCGATATTCATTGGTTGAATTGAAATTCATGTGTTGAATGGTATTCATATTTTGAAATAAATTGTTTTATGATAAAAATCACCTTTTTATCGTCTATATAGACTATATAAAATAATAGTGTTTTGAAATGAATTGTTTTACAATAAAAATCACATTTTTATTATATACATGTATCGTTGAAATGGGAAGTGTTAAAAATAGCCACTCGTTCAAATAAACATATATGAGTTGAAATATTCATTAATTAGCTAATGATACGGTTTTTGCCTATACATGCAACGTTAGAATGAATGGTGTTTTTTTTAAACCAAATGGAATCAAATATGAAGTTGAATGGAAAATGATAAATGATAAGAACTGTATATATGTACATGCATATTTATTGAACAGGTTATAGTAAAGGGGCTAGAGAAGAGGAATAAAATTTTGTGCCCGACAAATAGTTACACATTTACTGTTTTGTTTGGGTGATGATTTTATGAGCCTGTTGGCTAGCCGCTTGGCTTTTTCTTTTTCTTTTTGACATGAGACGCCCGTGTTGCTATTTGGGAATTTTCCCAGCCCTCCCATACAAAGGAGGTTATGGCGAAATTTTCCAAAATTTTAAGGCGTTAGTGAAATATTTGAAGTGAAAACAATATAGGAATTTTGAATGAACTATATTTATATAAATATATAAATATAAATAAAATTAAAACGAAACGTGGCCGTGCAGTTCGTATTTTGAAACCGTGATTTCAAACAACTAGTGCGGGAAATCCGACCATTGGATTTTCCCGAAACCCCAACCATCGGGTTCGCCTTGGAAATATCTTTCCAACGGCACCAACCTTGTGAAAATCCAACGGTTAGATTTTCAGATATGTGTAAATCAAATCTGAAGAAAAACAGCGCCAGAAACGATTATATTTGTTTATATTTATAAATATAATTATATTTAATCGAATAACGACGCTGCAGTTCGTATTTTGAAATCGAAACTTCAAACGATTGTACCGGGAGATCCGACCGTCGGAATTTCCCGAAACTGGAACCGTTGGATTCGTTTTGAAAAGATCTTTCTGATGATGTAAATTTTGTGAAGATCCAACGGTTAGATTTTCAGATATGTGTAAATCAAATCTGAAGAAAAAACAGCGCCACGACCGCGTTATGGCCCGAAGCGTCGTTTTGAATAAATTGGCTATTTTAAAATAAATAGAAATTGCGATAAATTGTTATAAAATATCATAAACGATATGAAATAGAAATAAACTGAATTTGCTCGATTTATGTAGTATTTGATGGTTGAATGTGTTTGGTGTGAAAATTACATTAAAGAACAAAATTGGTGTTGTCGAATGATTTAACCATTGAAATAAATTGATTTGAAATTCTAAATATACGTGAATTATTTGAAAATGCCGAGTTAATTCTCATTTCAAATAATTGACCGATGATTGAAAGTCGAAGATGAAGACGATGGTCGAAGACCGGAGATCTTCACCTCGTTTGGATGGTAACCGAGGTCGTGATTGGGAGGCATCCCGAAATATGGATAATGAGTGGTGATCGTCCAGACGTACGTGGTGATCGATGGGTTTGCGAGGTATTTAGTGCCTCCAGTTTCGTTCAGACCCAGAACGGACTTGTAAATAGACTGTGTGTCGGACATTGGAGTTTATTTTGTGCGGATTGATTTTTGTTAAATATACATCTGTTTGGCGGTGGAGAATTTATTCTTTTGCTTAACGCCCTTCTCTGAGACGCACGAGCTCAGAGGTTGTATATCGATGGACATCAGTTGCATGGCATGAATTGCCTGTGTGGCACGCTAAGATGCAGTGATCAGGGCTTCTGTTGAAAAGCAAAGTCTTGTGGTGATGATCAAAGCACCGCCTGTGTGGTGTGGCTTTGTGTATAACGTAAAATCGCGAGCCTCACACCCCGGTATGAACCAGAAACGGGAGAAGGACCTCAGGGAGGGCATGCGTTTCTTTCTAGCTAGGGTGGTGTCAGTGACCTACCAGCCCTGACATTTATATACTTTTCACCTATGTGGTTGTTGCTGTTGCGAGGCGCCTCGGTTTGATCGGACGATTCGGGTCCAATGGAGTCATTCGTTGGCTTGTTTACGCCCCAAAGGGCGGGGAAACGTATTGTTCAGGCATTTTAATCCACATCGGTGGACCGGCCCTGACGATCCAAGGGTCGATGCGCTCTGACCCTGTGGCTCAGGCTAGAGAGTCACGAAGTCGGTAAGGACTATCTTTTGCCTTGGTTCATGATGGAAATCCAATTTCCAAATACGTGACTTTGCTGTTTTGATTGTATACCTATATATGGCGACATAGTGGTATGGGGCATTAATGCCGTCTATGATTGATAGTTATGATTTGAAATTGTTTTCAAAACATATAAACACTAACAATAATATCAAATGCCTTTGTTTTATTCGTATCAAGCATATTTTGTCCGTTATAAGGTAAAAACTCTATCCTCCGGTTTGCGTTGCATTGTGTGATGGGAACTGAGTCTTATAACAGCTTCATTTTTATAAAAAGCATAGCGATGTTTAAAAGAAAGATTTGTTTTAAAGCACTGGCAATCCAATGGAGTAAACCCGTTCCACGAAAGCGGCGTGGTCATGTGATTAGCCATATTATATATGTGTTGAGTAGATTTCTCATACCAGTCCCATGACTGACTCGTAGTTTGTTTCACTTTCAAACTCGGGTGCCCCTTTTTCTACACGGGCAGCCTTGTATTCAGGTTTAGCAGGCTTTATCTAGATAGCTGGAGCTGAAGATGGATTCTATCATTTATCTCTTTTTATGCTGTTCAGCTCCTATTGTACATATTATGTTTGTTTTCCGCAGTAGACATTTATGTATAGCTGAACTTAATTGTACTAAGTAAGATCCTGTATATTGTGTAACTCTGATGATTGCTTTTATCCAGTATATTCTATTGTTCATTATCCGATGCATTTATTTAATTTTGTTCTTCTATTATCTGTTTCTGTGTTATATTCCAAAGATAACCCTTGTCTCCGTCAGTACGGGATTTGGGGTCATCTCAACTAATTTGATAAACTCCATTCGAATAAACTATATTCGTTTAACTCCTTTCGAATAACTAATTCGATTAACTCTTTTCGGATAACTAATATTCGATTAACTCCTTTCGAATAAACAATATTCGATTAACTCCTTTCGAATAAACTATATTCGATTAACTCCTTTTGAATAAACTATATTCAATTAACTCCTTTCGAATAACTAATTCGATTAACTCTTTTCGAATAACTAATATTCAATTAACTCCTTTTGAACAACTTTATTCGATAACTCTTTTCGAACGACTAATTCGATAAACTCCTTTCGAATAAACTATATCAATAAACTCCTTTCGAATAAACTATATTTGATTAACTCCTTTTCAATTAACTCTAAGTCAAGTCAATTAACTCTAACTCTTATCGGTTAACTCTAATTCGATTAACTCTAACTCTAATCGATTAACTCTAACTCTAATCGAATAACTATAATTCCATTAAATCCTCTAACTCATTTTGATTAACACATTTTGATTAACTCCGTTGATTAGCTCTATGTCCATATTCAGTTTCAAATATCGATGTTGAAATCGATTCTTACTTCTCTATATAAGTTTGACTTATATATTCTATTTATCCAATGATAAACATTTCATTTAATTTATAAAATATTATTTATAAATTAAACTTCTCAATCTATTGGTTAGAACAAATTCTATTTAAAATCTTTGCTTTAAATTCATATCATGTTATACCCGTGTGCGAAGCACGGGTCTAAACCTTTCAAATATAAAATTCTCTTTTATACTATTCTATTCTTTTTTCAAGTATTTCCTTTTATAATCTATTTATTTACCAAATAAATCCCTTTTGATAATTCTATTTATTTTATAAAATATTTCCTTTTCTATTCTATTGTTTTCACAAATATTTCTTTTTTTCTATTTGTTTTACAAATATTTCCTTTTCTATTCTATTTATTTGACAATTGAATATTCCTTTTCAATTCTATTTATTTAACAAATAAATATTTCTTTTATAACTCCTTTGATTTTATAATTATTTTCTTTTATAAAATCCTTTTCCTTTTATATATAAAATCCATTGATTTTATATAAATAATTTATTTTCAAAATACACTTTGAAAATCACCTTTTCTATATCCCAGTATTTCTTTCGGTATTTAAAATACCATATAACAATGACCGATATCATTCAACACACGTAATCAACACAGATTATATATCACATCATATATTACAATATATGAAAAAAACAGCATTATAATTATTGAGGAATCTAGTTGGATCCCTCCCATCTGTTTCCCTTCATCACAGATGTTAAACAATATAATTAACATCACCTTCATTTCAAATGAAATATTCTGATAAACAGAATCAATATTTGATTAACGATATATATATATATATATATATATATATATATATATATATATATATATATCGTTATCTATAATTTCAACCAATCACTTAGTAGTTCAACCAAACAGTCAACACACCGAATCAACCATCATCTTATCAGTTCTAAAAAAAGTACGTTATAAAAATATAACTGATAGAGTTGGTGAGTTTTACTCACATTGGACGGTTATCGTTAAATAACGAATAACTATCTTTGATTTGATTACGACAATTTATTTCGCTATAAATTGTAATGAGCCTCATTTCACTCCTAGTCTGTTCCATTGCATAGCCCTTGTCCATACGATTCGATGGTTCTTGTTTCGTCAATTTCTGATTGCGTATGGATAAGATATAAATTTTACAAGTTAATAACTATTTAAATTTAAAATAACTAAATTTATTCTCAATTGGGCTTTAACCCTTTGGAGCCGGCCCATCTTCTAACCTATGTACCAAGACCCGCTACCACAACTACCCTTTCTTCCCTGAACAGGTGTCGTGCTCTAGTACCCCATTTCGATAGAAATCATGGCCTTCGTTCTTCCTCCACACCCAATAATTCAGCAAACAGGATATATCATTGACCTCCTCTCCCATTTCTCATCTTCACCGACAACAAGACCTAGAATTCGCGCCTACCATGGTCATCGCGACACAGTAATTTCGTTCGCAGCTCAGAGAATGATCAACGATTATCATCACCGAAAATCCCGAAAATTTTCCTACATACACAACTCGATCCAATTATCATACCCAAAACGAGTATTATTGCTTCGATAAACCGTTTGCTATAACCCTAGCTGCTGCATCGATTTTCAATACTGGAAAAACTTCATTGAGTTTTAAAACAAAGCTACTGCGTTGAAGAGCTTTCGATTCCCTTTCCAAATATAGAAGAGTTCGGATTTATGAGGTTTTATTTGAATTGATGTTGAATTTTTGAAGATCGAACTCATTCACTAAAAGAGAAAAGTTACGGCGGAAAATATGTTTGATTGAGGAATGAAGAAATTAGGTTCAGGAAATAGTTAAGGTGTATTTATAGGTAGATTTTATTATTTTTATATTCGATTACTTAATTTCTTTTTAAGCCACCACTATTTGTATTATTGAATAAAAATTCATATAATCATATACAACATCCAAAAATCATGAAAATGGATATACAACTAGAGTTTGACATTATGGACCCAACGAAACTGGTTTCGTCAAATCTCAACTCCGTTTGCTCACACAGCGTATTTTTAACCGTCAAAATACTAACTGTTTTTCACATTAAAAATCAGTACGGCCACACACTGACTCCAAAAATTACGGAAATTGAAATCCAGCAAAAATTTAATATTTTTGGATCCATCAAAATTAGTTTCGTCGAAAACGGGGGTCGTTAGCAAAATAGCTATTTTTAAAGATCTAAATAACCCATTTAAATATATTTAAAAATAATTAAATTAAATATTTATAAATAAATATTATCGTAAATATTCACACTAGAATACCATACAGCTTTAGAATAATCCTATATGAATTTCTAATTCAATATTCCAAATTCTGATTAAATCGATATTCGATTCATAATGAAATTCCTTTTATAGATCGTTATAAATTATAAAGGACTTCCATAGCTACTATTTTAAAATTTGATTTGGACATAAATCAAAATCTACATGATGAAATCCAGATTTTTCTCTTCCACTAGAAAAATATACTTCGCCAGCTCCGAACATTTCTTGTTTTACAGAAATCCGATTTAAAATGGATTCTGTATATTCGTTTAAAGTTTGAATCACCAAATTATGAACTGTCGCGCCATTTCGAGCTCGATTATAAATATATTATAATTACACATTCAAACTTCGTGTATATAATATATTCATTAATATAATTCAACTCCAAACTGAATTATATATTTTGAGTTGTCCAATTCACACAATATTACCAATTCTACTATTTTCGACTATTCCAGAAATTAAATATATTATTCTACTATTTAATTTAATCAAATATTTGATATTATTTAATTAAACAACCCTTTAATTCTCTAAATCACTAGTTAAATAACTAAGTTAATTGTTTATAATACCGTAAAAGTACGGGACATTACATTCTTCCCCCCTTAAAATAATTTCATCCTCGAAATTGCTAAGGTTGAAAACAACACTATTCACCGGGTAAAAATTATTTGTTCACTTCTAAACTTCAGGTTTGATTGAACCAATTTAACTTCAATTAAATATTACTTTATTCCTGTCAATGAAAATTTTCAAAAATCCTGAAAATTTTCTAACAACCGAAATTTTCAAAAAATCTTGCCAGCACATCCTTTGTACTGCTCAACCAGTACGACTACAACTCGCCTCACTAGGCCTTCTCCGACCCAAAAGAAAATCAAACAGCTAAGCGGCTTGCCAATTCGGCTCATAAATCTCATATCCATATAAATATAAACTTATACCTTTTTGTCGGCTGTATCAACTTTATCACTTTCACCTGTTATCAATCCAACATATACTAATGTCATGTCAACCAATTTCCAATCAATATCTATTCAACACAGCTATTCGCTTATATCCAAACCAAATCCCCTGCTTATACCAACCAAATTCCATTTCAAATTCCTGTATTACCAGTCAAATTTTTCTCGATACCAGTCTAATCCAATTCAATTCAGTTACCACTGAACTACCTTTATTTTAATTTCAAATTTGCTTTCACAAATTTCTATTTAATTTGTTTTTATTTCAAACAATCTTTACCTGGGAGTTTCAAATAGCTTAGCCTTTCCAAAAATCAAATATCCTTTTCTGGAATGTCAATACAACTTGTTTTTCTCAAAACAATTCAAAAAAAAATCTTTGGTAGTAATCCATCACTTAGAAACTCGAAAATGAACACCGATGATGTCCGGATCATCATCAGAATTATTTTACAGTGACCGTAATGAGTTCAATACTATATCACTTTTGAAAATCACCTTTAAACATCTCCATTTTGAAATTTATTTCAAAATATCCTTCACAATACTTGTGAACAATTTAAAATCTCCTAGGATTTTAAAATTCTCATATATTTGATCCAATTCCATTTCAATTACAATTTTGATTTAAATTCAGATTTAATTCATCTGATTTCATATATTACACTTATATGAATTCTAATTGGCTATTTACATAACCATTTTACTTTTATAATCTTATTTGATTTTATCACTACAAACATATCCAATATATGATAATATTTCAAATATTAATCATCTTTTTATATCAAAATATAATTTGGGTAAAATTATTCCATTTACCCTCTTTTCAAAACATACCATGTCGACCCATCATTTTCGAGTGTTTATAAACCTCTACCGATGCATTGGATCAAACTGATCGACTAGAACCCATAAACAATTCAACCAATAAAACTCCGTAGTATAAAACCATTTTATATCAAATAACAAATATGTTCACTCGTATATATACACTCAACTCAATCTAGGGTATTACTAACCCCATCTGTAACACACCGTATTTTCTGTGAAAATAAAAGTAACAAAACAAAGTATACTTAAATTTTAAAAGAAGAATTAAGGGAAGCATGTAATGCCATTGCGTTTATCTCGGAATTATGCTTGGAATAGAGTCGAAGTTTTCATAAATTGGACTTCGTATGAGAAAGTTATGGCCCTCAGAAGTTCAAGGAATTTAAATAAAATAAAACAGCTCAGATTTAAATTTAAAATTCAAATCACACACCCGGGCTGGAGGAGAAATTTACCGCCCAGGACCCAGGTCGACCAGGGGGTCGACCTGGGGGTCGACCTCCCCCTATTTCCAATTCCGAGGACTGGTTCGTTTTTCTACATTTGGAAGCCCGTTCTGACCAGATTCGTTGATCCCTATGCTATTTAAACACCCCCAAACCTCACTTTCTCTCCACACCAAACCATAGTAATGTTATGATGCCTCAATTCTAATTAAAATAAATCAACGGCATCTCTACTCTGGTGAAACCTAAGCTAGAACTAGTGCTTCTTCTTCTTCCAATCTGAATAGGATTAAAAGTGAACAACTACAACCCTTTTTCTTTTAGAATCCAACCAAGGTGAGTACAGTTATTTTCAGATACGAAATTTAATTATGATCTTGACGTGGTTATAAATCTGAATTTGAGGTTATGCATATTCTTGTTTATTAGATCTTTTTTTTTCCGTGTAGATCTATCTTATTAATATTATAGTAACTATTCTGTATCTCTTCCTTCCTTCTGTTTTATAGCCAGGCTACCACGAGCCTGAGCCAAATCTCATAAGAGATTGACGCATGAATGCTAAATTTTGGAAAAATAGTGAATGATCCAAAATTAGACATGACTGATTTGTGACTGATTTGAGAAAAGAACATATGTCGTAATTTAAGATCTAGATCCGGGCATACTATATATGATAGTCTGTGATTTGGAAGAAGAAGAATTATTGTGTATATGACTAAGGTGCAAAGATCTATATTATAATAGGATAACAGTTAAATGTGAATACGCCTAAATGGGGATTTTGGATATTAGGCATACGCTGAAATCAAAGGCTATAATTTGGCATAATTCGTATTATATATCATGATTTGGGGTTTTTGGAGGATATTCTGTACTGTGTAAATTTAACTAAAATTTGGGGCATATGTTATATTATGAATTATGACCATAATTTGGGCATGTGAAATTAAGCTTAATTTTATGATTAAATATGTTAAATTGCCTAATCTGCTAAATCTGTTGAAACTGAAAAAAGTGAATTTGGGTTATAAAAATCTGTAGATTCGATCTAAAATTGAGCAAAACAATTAGTAGAACTTTGACTAATCTGCTGTAACTTGTAAAGAAGTTTAATTTGTTGATTTGGCATAATTAGTCTGATATTGGCATAATCTGTGAGTGAATACTTTAGCTAAAAATAAGAATGCTGAGACACGAGGTTAGACTTTGTTTGCGGTAGAAGCCTGCCCGGAACCAACCGGCTTAACCAGTAATCGCAAACTGTCAGTCTAATGTGAGAGGTCGTAGGCATAACTAAAAGATGCTTAGACACGAGGTTAGGTCTGGCTTGTGGCAGAAGTCTGCCCGTAACCGCTCGGCACATCCAACGGCCACAAGCTATCGACCTAATATGAGAGGTCTGTGCATTACTAATTAATTAATGCAAATCTAGGATAAATATGATGCCTAAAACGTGTTGGGTGGATAAGGTTAAATCAACTGGGCCGATGAATCTAATAAACTCGTTTCATAAATTTGTAGGCCTAATACAAGGTTAGGTGAAATAAACTGTAAGTCTGTTAATCTGTATATCTGATCTATTAGTCTGAAAACTTGTTAACCTGTGTGCTGATCTGAGAACTAGTTAATCTCAACTATGTACATCTGAAATCTGTAAGCAAGTTAATCTGAAATCTGTTAGTCTGGGGACATAAGGTTAGGAAGTGAAATTACTTGTGTCATCTGTTGTGTGGGACCCATATTAGTCAGTAACCCGTTTCTGGTATCAAAACTATGACCCAACACTAGGAGGTATCCAGGCATGCTTGCTGAACTAATTGTAAGAGGTTCACTCTGATAATGGCGAGCGGTGTTGATGGTGCATTCCAACCGGGTCTTGTGCATGTATGGATCCGTTCTGCTCAAAGGATGTAAGACACCGTGACATCTGTAAATAGGTATGTGTCTGTAGGTTGCCACTTTAGGGAATGATACGCCCTTCTATAGGACTGGCACAGGGTATTCATGTATTAGGGAGCCGATCGCTTGGGGTAAAATTTAGGTTACACCTAGCTCTGTTTGTTTATGTTGGTGTACCGTCTATTTCTGTTGGGGTGGTAAAGGTGAAACACCCCAACTCCGTTAAGGTCACCCAAAAGGGAATACCTTAACTTTGGTGGAGCATTTTAGGTAAAAGACGCAAATAAATTACAAGACAGACAAATAAAGCAGCGGAAAATAAAGTCATTTTATAAACAACTTAATTCTGTCAAGCTTTTATAACAATTTTCTCAAATCATACTTAAAAGTAATACATAGAACTTCTGTCTTGATTTATTAATTTCCAAGTATAAAAGAAGCAAAAAATATAACAATGATATTGTGAAAACCCGTAACTTCCCCGTAAAGGAAAGCGGCGGATAGTTCGAGAACAAGCCACAACAGAACACATACAGAAGAACATTTCATTGTATATTACAGTAATGCATCAGATTACAAGAATATACAGAGTATAAACAAATAAATATTACACAGAAATATCAGAGATTTAAATTACATCTAAATACATCGCAGCGGAAAATAATACAATACACAACTAGAAGAGATATACAGATACAAAGCTTTCCGGATATCGTTCCAGCTGTAAACCAGGATCCTGTGAATATAAATCTGCAAAACCAAAACTACTAGCTATCCGTGTCAAAATAGGGGCACCCAGAGTTTAGGTTAAAACAATAAACTCCAGGTCAGTCATGTGACTGGTGTGAGAACTAAAACAGTTATTAATCTTTATTTTTAAAGTTAGGTAAATCAAGGGACCACGCCATATAACACGGAACGGGTTTCCTCCCAAGAATACCAGTGCATAAAACAACAGCGCAATGCTAAATAAAGAAAAATGAAGCTGTTATAAGACCCAGGTCCTATCACACAATGCAACGCAAGCCGGGGGATAGGGTTTTCCCTTATAACAGCCAAAGAATGCTTGATACGTTTAAAAACAGATTATTTGATACTATAATAAGTGCATAGTGTATAAAACAACTTCAAATCATAAGTATCAATCATAGGCGGCATGGGTACCATATATCATGTCGCCATACTAGTTCTACAATTAAAACCGCAAATGTCACGTATTTGGAAATTGGATTTCCATCTATGAACCGAGGCAAAAGATAGTCCTCAACCGATTCGAGACTGTCTAGCCCGAGTCTCAGGTCAGAGCTCGAGTGACCTTGGATCGTCAGGGCCGGTCCACCGATGTGGATTAAACTTAAACCCTGAACATGCGTTTCGCCGCCCTTTGGGGCGTAAGTGAGCCAACTAAATGACTCCATCGGTTCGAGAACGACCGATCAATCCGAGGCGCCTCGCAACAGCAACAACCACATAAGTCAAACTCGTCAGGGCGTGTAAAACCACTGACGCCACTTTTTAGCTAGAAGGAAACGCATGCCCTCCCTGAGGTCCTCTCCCGTTTTTGGTTCATACCGGGTGTGAAACACGCGAGGTAAACGTTACACAAAGCTATGCCACAAAGGCCTTGCTTTGATCATCACCACAAGACTTTGCTTTTCAACAGAAGCCTCGATCAATTGCCACTTAGGAATGCCACACAGGCAATTCACTCCATGCGTTTGATATCCATCAATATATAACCCCTGAGCTCGTACGTCTCAGAGAAGGGCGTTAAGCAAGAGGATAAATTCTCCGCCGCCAAACAGATATATATTTAACAGAGATCAATCACACGGACTGAAATCCAATGTCAGACACACAGTCCATTTACAAGTCCGTTCTGGGTCTGAACGAAACCGGAGGCACCTAGTACCCCGCATATCCATCGATCTCCAAGTACGTCTGGACAATCACTAACTGTTTCCATCTTCTTGGGTGTACAGCCCAATCAAGATCATCAGTAACCACCCAAACGACGTGAAGACCTCCGGTCTTCGACCATCGTCTTCATCTTCGACTTATCGTCGTATCAGTTATTCAGAATGGGGTAAACCCGGTCTTTCCGAATAACTCGCGTATATCTTAAGTAAGTGTTACACAAACACAACATACGCCTCATTCCAATTCATTAGTCACTAACCGTAAATTAATCAAGAGAATAATTCCCCAAATATTAACCCCGAAGGCCGAAACCAACATCAGATCAATACCCAGAAAACCATTCTGCTTGGCCAACCGACAGTTAGTTTCTAAATTTCACATTCATAGGGAAAGGTTCCCATTAATTTTATCAAAGATAAATTCCTTGAATTTATTCTTTAATCTACTTTTGAATTTCGATTCAACTAGTCGGGATTAACGAAACTTACCGAAGTGATCATTTGTTTTAATTTCCCAATCCCAACCTATTCATCCCATGAAGTAAAACTGGTAATACTTCATATCTAACACCACGGTGTTATTGGTAAATTCAATTACTATTTCACGTTCAAATCTAATTAAAGATTTGACTATCGCCTGGAGCAAAACTGGCGATACTCCATTTTCGATCTTTTCAATCTAATTAAAGATTCATTAAAACTCCACTTAGTTTTAATCTTTAACTGGGTTAAAGAATCAGTGTCATTTAAAAACACAGTTCACGATAAACCCAAAATCATATTCATTAATTATCGGGTTAAAGAACGAGTGTTATTTAAAACACTGTTCACGATAAACCCAAAAATCAATATCAATTCAATTCCAATTAAATATTATTTAATTGGTACACTTCATTAAATCTAAATAAAAAGATTTAATCTTTTATCAACTGGGTTCAAGAACGGTGTTAATGAAGACACCATTCACGACAAACCAAAATCATATTTGATATTCAATACAAGGCCCTGAATAGAAAATATATCGGCTTATATTCAATATCAAATTCTACGATTAACAAATGTCGTATTGGAAATAACGATATATATATATATATATATCTTTCAAATTTCCATAACAACATCCGTATAATCACGAATTCCAACATCGAAATATTCCGAAGACAATTTCGATTCAAATCCATTCCAATGCAATCATTGGAAATTTTGGTTATTTTTAAAACCCTTTTCAAATTCAATTTATTTATTTAAAAATAAATAAAATTATATTTCTAGTTCAAAACTAGTTCATTTCGATAAAAATCTATTTTTATCCTTTCAAATATGGAGTTTATCATCCCAATTTTTCCCAAATCATTTCTTATGATTTTACACAAATTATTACTATTTTTAATAATTTTATCAAGGCCTGTACAGTCGATTTCCATCAACGGTCATCGAACTGCACTTACAGCGACCTTTTTCGAATTTGATTTAGACGTATCTCCAAATCCAACCGTTAGATTTCAAATTTCTAATACTCATTAGAAAGCTCTTTTCGATACGAACCCAACGGTTCCGGTTTTAGGAGAATCCGACGGTCGGATCTCCCGTAATGTCCGTTTGAAATAAATGGTCGAAATTCGCGAACTGCCGCGGCGCGGCGCGTTCTATTCAGGCCATTATATTATATATATAATATATATTTCGTCGATTTCTATTTAAAACGAATTATATAAATAGTTTTAAATTCGTTTCAAAAGCAATTTCAACTTCCTTTTCAATTCAAATCAAAATTGAATTCTTCTTTGTAATTTCGTTTTAAAATTCATTCCTATTCAATTCAAATTTCAATTCAATTTGAATTCATTTCAATTCGCTTTCAATTCAATTCATTTCGAAATCGTTTTCAATTCAATTCATTTCGAAATCGTTTTCAATTCAATTCATTTCGAAATCGTTTTCAATTCAATTCATTTCGAAATCGTTTTCAATTCAATTCATTTCGAAATCGTTTTCAATTCAATTCATTTCGAAATCGTTTTCAATTCAATTCATTTCGAAATCGTTATATATTCAATTCATTTCGAAATCGTTTTCAATTCAATTCATTTCGAAATCGTTTTCAATTCAATTCATTTCGAAATCGTTTTCAATTCAATTCATTTCGAAATCGTTTTCAATTCAATTCATTTCGAAATCGTTTTCAATTCAATTCATTTCGAAATCGTTTTCAATTCAATTCATTTCGAAATCGTTTTCAATTCAATTCATTTCGAAATCGTTTTTTAATTCAATTCATTTCGAAATCGTTTTCAATTCAATTCATTTCGAAATCGTTTTCAATTCAATTCATTTCGAAATCGTTTTCAATTCAATTCATTTCGAAATCCTTTACAATTCAATTCATTTCGAAATCGTTTAAAATCGATATAAATATCGATCACGTCAAAATGGCGTCAATCTAATCAACACGGCTTCATAAATTTCTATTTTCAAATATTCTATTTCAAATATTTCTTTTTCAAAATATTTCGTTCAACACATGACCAATCTCAATGGATGAGTACTGTCAACACATGAACTTTTATTTTATATCGATAAAGATGCAAATTTTATTACTAAAATATTTCGTTCAACACATGACCAATCTCAATGGATGAGTACTGTCAACACATGAACTTTTATTTTATATCGATAAAGAGGTAAATTTTATTACTAAAATATTTCGTTCAACACATGACCAATCTCAATGGATGAGTACTGTCAACACATGAACTTTATTTTATAATATTCTTTATTTTTCAAATTGGAATGAGGCCCAATCAATTACCATATAAAGTTAATTATACGGAGTTTCATGCATTACACACATATAATAGCATTGAAAAATAATCAACCATCAACCAAAGTGCACTACACTGTATAAGCATCAAATATAGATATCTAACGCTTATAACAGCCTGTCAATCAATCGATCGACATATTTAATCAATCAGGATGAGTGAACTTCAAGTTTCATCCCAACACCCGTGTGGGGTTTCAAACAATCAAACAAATATTTTATTCGTGCAGTTGGGCGATGTGTAAAATTTATCGTCCCAATCAATGTCCTTCAAATAGGTGTACATAAACAAACCGTCTGGTTTGTAAATGAATATTTTATTTTATTCACTTCACGTTAAAATTATATTTTTAACGATAAAACATTTTATTTCAACATATGAATTTCTATTCAATTCATTTACACAATAAAATGATATTTTTATTTTCTAACATATTTTAGAAAATTTCGGCGGCATAACGGCACGATACTAGAAACGGGACGAGGCCTAGCCTTATCCCCGGTCTAGTGAAGGCCCACGCCATTCACACATCATCAAATCAATTCATTTCACCACACAATTCAATTTCAATCAAATAATCCAACTAATCTACGCAACCAAGCAAACAAGTCCATGGTCTGTGGACGATTGTGTCGGGTGCTACTAAGCACCGTCTGCATCCTAGTATATATATATAACTAAAAAAAGAAATTGAAAGGTGAGAAATTCTAACCTATAGCTATCCAAGCTCCACGGCACTTCCTTGCATAAAATCTTCGCCAATCTCTCCTTTGTCGCTTTGTTGCCCGTATTCTCTACATATGTAAAAATCGAATTTTTACTATGTTATTCAATATATAAAAATCATATTTTTACCTCGATGTTTAATATATAAAAATTCAATTTTTATTTCGAAGTTCATTATATAAAAATTCTATTTTTATTTCGAAGTTCATTATATAAAAATTCTTTTTTTATTTCGATGTTCATTATATAAAAATTCTATTTTTATTTCGAAGTTCATTATATAAAAATTCTATTTTTATTAATTTAAAAATCAAATCTTTTTTAATTTAAAAATCAAATCTTTTTTAATTTAAAAATCAAATCTTTTTTAATTTAAAAATCAAATCTTTTTCTTTTTTAAATCTCAAAATAAAAATCAGTTTTTAATCTTTTTTTAATCAGTTTTCAATCTTTTTTTAAAAAATCAGTTTTCAATCTTTTTAAAAATCAGCTTTCAATCTTTTTAAAAATCAGCTTTCAATCTTTTTTTAAAAAATCAGTTTTCAATCTTTTTTTAAAAAATCAGTTTTCAATCTTTTTTAAAAAAATCAGTTTTCAATCATTTTTTAATCAGTTTTAAATCATTTAAAAATCAGTTTTCTATCTTGTTTTAAATTCTTTATAAAATCTGTTTTTAAATGCTTTAAAAAAAAAAAAAACAGTTTAAATCCTTTTCAAAATTCAGTTTTTAAACCTAAATCAGTTTCAGTTTTTAAACCTGAATCAGTTTCAGTTTCAGTTTTCTCAATATATAAAAATCGAAATCTTAAAATTAAAATAAAAAAATAAAGTAAAGTAAAAACAACTTACTGTTGTCTGCGAAGAAAGGGGGGGCTTCGAACGCGGAGGGGATTCCAGTGGCCTGTCGCGGAAATCGAGGTGTTGGCCTCCCTGAGCTCGCGCGGTTGACGGAGGGGTTTCGGCGCTGGCGGTATCGAATTGGGCTGCGGTGGTTTATGTGGAAGGAGGGGAGAGGCTAACGCGTGGAAGCGGTTTGGGTTCCTGGGCGCGAGGTCTAGGGTTTGGGGCGTGTGGCTCTCGGAGGAGGTAGGGAGGAAGGAGAAGGAGTTGCAGCGGTGGAAGGGAGGGCGGAGAGGGCTGGCGATCGTGGGGAGGAGGTGGGCGGATGGCGGTCCGACGAGGGTGGAGGGAGGTAGCGGGGAACGACAGTTTTTTTTTAATTTCGATTTGTGAGAATGAAAGAGGGGGGGGGGGGTATAAAAGTTTTTTTTTTTATAAAAAAAAAATTTAAATTATATTAATTAATTTCTCCTAGGGTTGACTTTACCTTCGAACTCGAAACGAGACCCAACGACTGTCGTCCCCAGCGTTTTGCCCCCATTCCGAACACAATGGGATATGTATCGCAAGCTGATTCGGCTGTTACAATCAGTTTCTGTTAAATTTACATTTAAATTACTATATTGAATTTTAAACGTACATTTCAAATTACCGGGGTCACATACCAACTAGAAAAATTCCAGAAAAATATTTTCTAGCTTCATATTGACGATACGGTCCTAACAAAACTAGTTTCGTCGAATTCTGAGACCGTTAGAAAAATGGCAATTTTCCAGTCGATTAAAATCAACTGAAACTGGTCAAACGCGTTTTCTTTTGCCACGCTTGCATATTGATTTGAAAAATTATGAAATTTGGAATCTAGCAATAATTTTACATCCCGGACCCAACAAAACTGGTTTCGTCGAAATCCGAGGTCGTTTGCAAAAAGTCCATTTTTAAGGGCCTGAATTCCATAGCGACTATTCAGAATTTTCAACTAGACATATCTTATCATTTCTAAGATGAAATCTCAGTTTGTTAACTTCGTTACAAAGATATAGTTATACAGATTCAAATATTTCTTGTTTCGTTCAATTCTAACTTATATTGAATTCTGTATATTCATTTGCAATTAGAAATCGAATTTTCGAACTACCGCGCCATTTTCAATTCCTTTTATATTTATATATAATTATTATATATTCTAACGACGACGTATATAATATATACGTTCTAATTATATTCAAAATAAATTTCTCTTTGATATTATTTAAAATAATTCATTTTAAATATTCAAAATTCGCTAAAATTGCCAAAATAAAAATTTTAAACTGGCCCAGAATTTGCGGGTTGTTACAATCTCCCCCACTTAAAACTTTTCGTCCCCGAAAAGGAACAAAGTCGAAAGTGGTTTGATTAATCAACTCTACGTTCGATCTTGTTTCCATTCTCCAACTTTTCAGTTTCTGAGAATTTCTCAAATTTCAAAAATTTGGCTAACACCCTAAATTTTTGAAAAATTTCGCCATAACCTCCCCTGCACCGGGAGCATCGGGGAATTTCAAATAGCTTCCCCGGTCCTTCAGATCTCAAAAAGAAAAAGAAAAAGCCAAGCGGCTAGCCAATAGGCTCACAAAATCATCATCACCCAAACAAAACAGGAAATTATGTAGTAAACATGTACCTATTTGTCGGGCAAACAAATTTTATTCTCTGCTCTAGCCTCCTTGCTATGACCTGTTCAATGTAAGTATATGTATATGCAAGCAATTGCGACCAATTTTCAATATAACTCAATATTTGATTCAATTAGGCGTAATGGTTCAAAATTAGCAACCAACTAAACAAACAACACAACCATCAATCAATTAGTTGATTAGCTTTTCAAATGCATAATTTTGATACATATACAAAAATCAGATTTTTGATGCCAAATCACAACAAATGTATTCTAGCTATATTAGTTTTGGTTCTCACACCAGTCTAATGGAAATATATAGAAATCACACCTTCGAAACACGAACATAATTATTGATGATGCCATGGTCATTATCAACATCATCTCCGGGCGACTAGAGTGTAATTCTATATCTATTCAATATATTAAAACTTTGAATACACGTGGATCAGACGTATACGCAAAATCTATATATACTGGATTGTCCACATCAATTTAAATAAATAACCAAATACGTTTAAAACGATTTAGATTTTCAAAACAAAATTTGTTTTCATTTTCAAAAATATACTCTTCACACTCGTTCTAGGATACTACTGATCCTATCTCTAACGAGTCATTCCCATTGGATATTACTAATCCAATATCTGATGAATTCTTTCGTAGGGTTCTAATGTGCCTTGTTCTCTGCTTTGTAAACCAAAGCTCTGATACCAACTGTGAAAACCCGTAACTTCCCCGTAAAGGAAAGCGGCGGATAGTTCGAGAACAAGCCACAACAGAACACATACAGAAGAACATTTCATTGTATATTACAGTAATGCATCAGATTACAAGAATATACAGAGTATAAACAAATAAATATTACACAGAAATATCAGAGATTTAAATTACATCTAAATACATCGCAGCGGAAAATAATACAATACACAACTAGAAGAGATATACGGATACAAAGCTTTCTGGATATCGTTCCAGCTGTAAACCAGGATCCTGTGAATATAAATCTGCAAAACCAAAACTACTAGCTGCCCGTGTCAAAATAGGGGCACCCAGAGTTTAGGTTAAAACAATAAACTCCAGGTCAGTCATGTGACTGGTGTGAGAACTAAAACAGTTATTAATCTTTATTTTTAAAGTTAGGTAAATCAAGGGACCACGCCGTATAACACGGAACGGGTTTCCTCCCAAGAATACCAGTGCATAAAACAACAGCGCAATGCTAAATAAAGAAAAATGAAGCTGTTATAAGACCCAGGTCCTATCACACAATGCAACGCAAGCCGGGGGATAGGGTTTTCCCTTATAACAGCCAAAGAATGCTTGATACGTTTAAAAACAGATTATTTGATACTATAATAAGTGCATAGTGTATAAAACAACTTCAAATCATAAGTATCAATCATAGGCGGCATGGGTACCATATATCATGTCGCCATACTAGTTCTACAATTAAAACCGCAAATGTCACGTATTTGGAAATTGGATTTCCATCTATGAACCGAGGCAAAAGATAGTCCTCAACCGATTCGAGACTGTCTAGCCCGAGTCTCAGGTCAGAGCTCGAGTGACCTTGGATCGTCAAGGCCGGTCCACCGATGTGGATTAAACTTAAACCCTGAACATGCGTTTCGCTGCCCTATGGGGCGTAAGTGAGCCAACTAAATGACTCCATCGGTTCGAGAACGACCGATCAATCCGAGGCGCCTCGCAACAGCAACAACCACATAAGTCAAACTCGTCAGGGCGTGTAAAACCACTGACGCCACTTTTTAGCTAGAAGGAAACGCATGCCCTCCCTGAGGTCCTCTCCCGTTTTTGGTTCATACCGGGTGTGAAACACGCGAGGTAAACGTTACACAAAGCTACGCCACAAAGGCCTTGCT
Organism: Allium sativum; assembly: GCA_030737875.1. Classification (NCBI taxonomy): domain Eukaryota; kingdom Viridiplantae; phylum Streptophyta; class Magnoliopsida; order Asparagales; family Amaryllidaceae; genus Allium; species Allium sativum. The sequence goes on from CM060913.1 coordinate 188,612,971, forward strand.
TTGATCATCACCACAAGACTTTGCTTTTCAACAGAAGCCTCGATCAATTGCCACTTAGGCATGCCACACAGGCAATTCACTCCATGCGTTTGATATCCATCAATATATAACCCCTGAGCTCGTACGTCTCAGAGAAGGGCGTTAAGCAAGAGAATAAATTCTCCGCCGCCAAACAGATATATATTTAATAGAGATCAATCACACGGACTGAAATCCAATGTCAGACACACAGTCCATTTACAAGTCCGTTCTGGGTCTGAACGAAACCGGAGGCACCTAGTACCCCGCATATCCATCGATCTCCAAGTACGTCTGGACAATCACTAACTGTTTCCATCTTCTTGGGTGTACAGCCCAATCAAGATCATCAGTAACCACCCAAACGACGTGAAGACCTCCGATCTTCGACCATCGTCTTCATCTTCGACTTATCGTCGTATCAGTTATTCAGAATGGGGTAAACCCGGTCTTTCCGAATAACTCGCGTATATCTTAAGTAAGTGTTACACAAACACAACATATGCCTCATTCCAATTCATTAGTCACTAACCGTAAATTAATCAAGAGAATAATTCCCCAAATATTAACCCCGAAGGCCGAAACCAACATCAGATCAATACCCAGAAAACCATTCTGCTTGGCCAACCGACAGTTAGTTTCTAAATTTCACATTCATAGGGAAAGGTTCCCATTAATTTTATCAAAGATAAATTCCTTGAATTTATTCTTTAATCTACTTTTGAATTTCGATTCAACTAGTCGGGATTAACGAAACTTACCGAAGTGATCATTTGTTTTAATTTCCCAATCCCAACCTATTCATCCCATGAAGTAAAACTGGTAATACTTCATATCTAACACCACGGTGTTATTGGTAAATTCAATTACTATTTCACGTTCAAATCTAATTAAAGATTTGACTATCGCCTGGAGCAAAACTGGCGGTACTCCATTTTCGATCTTTTCAATCTAATTAAAGATTCATTAAAACTCCACTTAGTTTTAATCTTTAACTGGGTTAAAGAATCAGTGTCTTTTAAAAACACAGTTCACGATAAACCCAAAATCATATTCATTAATTATCGGGTTAAAGAACGAGTGTTGTTTAAAACACTGTTCACGATAAACCCAAAAATCAATATCAATTCAATTCCAATTAAATATTATTTAATTGGTACACTTCATTAAATCTAAATAAAAAGATTTAATCTTTTCTCAACTGGGTTCAAGAACGGTGTTAATGAAGACACCATTCACGACAAACCCAAATCATATTTGATATTCAATACAAGGCCCTGAATAGAAAATATATCGGCTTATATTCAATATCAAATTCTACGATTAACAAATGTCGTATTGGAAATAACGATATATATATATATATATCTTTCAAATTTCCATAACAACATCCGTATAATCACGAATTCCAACATCGAAATATTCCGAAGACAATTTCGATTCAAATCCATTCCAATGCAATCATTGGAAATTTTGGTTATTTTTAAAACCCTTTTCAAATTCAATTTATTTATTTAAAAATAAATAAAATTATATTTCTAGTTCAAAACTAGTTCATTTCGATAAAAATCTATTTTTATCCTTTCAAATTTGGAGTTTTTCATCCCAATTTTTCCCAAATCATTTCTTATGATTTTACACAAATTATTACTATTTTTAATAGTTTTATCAAGGCCTGTACAGTCGATTTCCATCAACGGTCATCGAACTGCACTTACAGCGACATTTTTCGAATTTGATTTGGACGTATCTCCAAATCCAACCGTTAGATTTCAAATTTCTAATATTCATTAGAAAGCTCTTTTCGATACGAACCCAAGGGTTCCGGTTTTAGGAGAATCCGACGGTTGGATGTCCCGTAATGTCCGTTTGAAATAAATGGTCGAAATTCGCGAACTGCCGCGGCGCGGCGCGTTCTATTCAGGCCATTATATTATATATATAATATATATAATATATATCTCGTCGATTTCTATTTAAAACGAATTATATAAATAGTTTTAAATTCGTTTCAAAAGCAATTTCAACTTCCTTTTCAATTCAAATCAAAATTGAATTCTTCTTTGTAATTTCGTTTTAAAATTCATTCCTATTCAATTCAAATTTCAATTCAATTTGAATTCATTTCAATTCGCTTTCAATTCAATTCATTTCGAAATCGTTTTCAATTCAGTTCATTTCGAAATCGTTTTCAATTCAATTCATTTCGAAATCGTTTTCAATTCAATTCATTTCGAAATCGTTTTCAATTCAATTCATTTCGAAATCGTTTTCAATTCAATTCATTTTCGAAATCGTTATATATTCAATTCATTTCGAAATCATTTTCAATTCAATTCATTTCGAAATCGTTTTTAATTCAATTCATTTCGAAATCGTTTTCAATTCAATTCATTTCGAAATCGTTTTCAATTCAATTCATTTCGAAATCGTTTTCAATTCAATTCATTTCGAAATCGTTTTCAATTCAATTCATTTCGAAATCGTTTTCAATTCAATTCATTTCGAAATCGTTTTCAATTCAATTCATTTCGAAATCGTTTTCAATTCAATTCATTTCGAAATCGTTTTCAATTCAATTCATTTCGAAATCGTTTTCAATTCAATTCATTTCGAAATCGTTTTCAATTCAATTCATTTCGAAATCGTTTACAATTCAATTCATTTCGAAATCGTTTAAAATCGATATAAATATCGATCACGTCAAAATGGCGTCAATCTAATCAACACGGCTTCATAAATTTTTATTTTCAAATATTCTATTTCAAATATTTCTTTTTCAAAATATTTCGTTCAACACATGACCAATCTCAATGGATGAGTACTGTCAACACATGAACTTTTATTTTATATCGATAAAGATGCAAATTTTATTACTAAAATATTTCATTCAACACATGACCAATCTCAATGGATGAGTACTGTCAACACATGAACTTTTATTTTATATCGATAAAGAGGTAAATTTTATTACTAAAATATTTCGTTCAACACATGACCAATCTCAATGGATGAGTACTGTCAACACATGAACTTTATTTTATAATATTCTTTATTTTTCAAATTGGAATGAGGCCCAATCAATTACCATATAAAGTTAATTATACGGATTTTCATGCATTACACACATATAATAGCATTGAAAAATAATCAACCATCAACCAAAGTGCACTACACTAGGTTAATAGGAGGCTAGTCTTGATGGATTTTCATGCATTACACACATTAATGGGCGTTGTTTTACATCCAGTTACTTAGTCACAATTTTAATTTCGTTTAGGTCTAAATGATAACTGGACTTACAAAAAGGAGGCTAGTCTTGAGTTCTGGGATCTGTATTCAAAAATTGAATAGATCTCCTTTTTTGTAGACGTTGAATTCTCTTAGTTGAATTAGATTTGATTTGCAATTCCAAACTTCCTTTCTAGTTGAAGGAGAATGGCGGCTATTCTAGGCTAAGTACTGACAGCATGACGGTCTTAGGAATATTTTTGTGTGGCTTTAGGTTTTAGATTTAGGTTGCTTATATAGAAGTTTGATTTAATAGGAGTCGTCAGATTAACCTAGAGCAAATCAAAGCCATTCAAACCTAAGAGAACCAACCAGAACATGCCACACGAGCTCTAATGACAAAGCAATTCATCACAGGAGAAAACACGTCAGATTTCAGATCTGACCCATGGGGGAGGTCGACCCCTAGGTCGACCCCCTGGTCGACCTGTATGGGGGGAGGTCGACCCCCTGGTCGACCTCCTGGTCGACCTGGCCTTGGGCGGGAAATTTCCCACTCAGCCCTCTTCTGCTTCTGATTTTGAATTTTCTGAACTTTAATCTGAGCTATTTATTTAAATTCTTGAATCTTCTGGAAGTCATAACTCCTTCACACGGAGTTCGATTTACGCAAACTCGGACTCTATCTCAAGCAGAATTCCAAGATGAACGTAATGGTGTAACCCGTTTCCCTTAATTCTCACATTTGTAATTAATTATTCTTTAATTCGTTACTTTAATGTTTACAGAAAATACGGGGTGTTACATTCTCCCCTCCTTAAAGGATTTCGTCCCCGAAATCGTCAAGTCAAGAAGAACGTATACCCTACCATCCAATCGTCCATCTACTCAACCATCAAACATAGGCATCCATTGTCCTTAAAAAGACTTCTAATGCTTCATGATCATATGCATGGTGTGTGTACATGTCCTTATCTAATGCAAAATCAGGCGGTCTACTGATTCAGTTGACCTCCTTGATGCAAATTATGTCAGTGTCATGCGTCCATTATGTATACAATCTTCCCTAATCATACTTTCTACATGAGTGCACAATCATTCATACAAATGCAACGTCCATATGATAACACATCATGTTTCAATCATATACAAATAATTCACTCATGCATATGAAATATAAAAGTGACTGAGCCGATCTAGTGCCTAATGTGTGTATATGCATCCACGAGCTACCACTTACAATCACTTGCAACCACCAATCATAACATGTTTCAAACACATGTTTACATCCATGGACTTCTACCTAAGGATTGAAGATGTGACCTAGAGGATATACCTAAAGAGATAGAAACAAACAAGCATAGAATTCATAGAAAAAGAGATCAATGATATACCCTCAAGAAAAAGGGTATGATGCGCGTGTCTTATCTTCAGTCTCCCACGTTGCGTCTTCTTGAGCTTCACTCCACTGTACCTTAACTAATTTAACTTCATAGCTGCGAAGCTTCTTGACCTCCATTTCCAAAACCCACTAGTAAAGATAGGACCTCAATCACTTACTATGCTAGAGGGTATCCAATGTAGTCGAACTATCTTTCCAAGCTAAATAGATATTAACCATGATACCAAGTGTATATACTAAGATGATTATAGGTCTGTCCTCTTCTTAGCTTTTCCATCATGTCACAATTCTGAGGGTCTAAAGCTAAAGGTTGCTATGTACATTTTACCTCTCTTAAGGTCAGTCTGACTTAGGGCGCCTTCCACAACCATTTATTTATCACGCAAACCATCCTAGTCGAACTCGACATCCCTCAAGTGCAAGCCCCAAAGGCCTAAACCAATATCAGACAAGCTCTCGAGGAATACCTCCTCCTAATTTTGATGATTTATGTGAGATGATACTAGCAAAACAACCAAACAATTGAGCACTTAACCGACTCTGGCTATCCTCGCCGATCTTGCTCCAAAACTATCGTTGATCGCATAACTGGCTTTGTATTTCCAACTAGATATATGTGGACGTCTACCTCACATTTTAGGGGACAAACTCCTAACCTTAATCAAAAACATCTGCGTACTCATGGACTACTCCAACGGATCGAAAATCGTTCATAAATACATAAAGTGATTCTAGGTAGCTAAGACAAACTGATCCCTTAGGATTGCATGAAATTTCGAGGGTATTCCCGAGGCAAGTCGAAAGTCTAACTACCCTCCTTTAACAATTACTAGATAACCCATCCATGCCTAGAATCAACCCATAACCCATGAAACCAAAAACATAAGTATCTCAAATCCTTACAAACCAAAGATAAATGAGCCGAACCACAATTTGGGCTTGAGACAATAATGGGATCCTCTACTATACACGCTCTAGGGTGCAGAGGCTCAACTATGGAAGAAGACATAAACGAATTTGAAGCGCTAAAATCAAAAGAATACTAACAGGACGATCAAAGAGGAAAAACTAAACTCTCTCAACAGAAACCTTATTACCTCTCTCTCAGGTACGCTGGTGGTGAGACATGTATTTGCCCTCCTGAAAATCCTGTCATTTTTTCTTGCCCTTGTCCTTAATTATACGACCCATTATACCATAATAAAGATACTTCCTCTTGTCTTAGGTTTTACTATTCTTTCCTCCCCTCCTTTGTGAACCAAGTCTATATCCATGAGTTCCTTGTCCTTGGGTTGTGCTCCTTAGCCAAACTCCCTCATTCTCATCTTTTCCATCCATATGTAACTTGTTGACAGGTCACTAGAAAGCTGCATCCATAGCATGGAAAATCCTACAAAGCTCGAAAGAAAATTAGTCGCAGGTTAAACTACTGCGGCTATAGATGGGATTTGGGCACTTCTTCGCCCTTTGACAGATATCGTAGTTTATCAAGCCTACGGAACTATGCCGCGATGAGGGTACCTCTCAGAAAGCCAGGAGCCCCGGAGACTAAGGAAAGAAGGAAACAAGGATTCAAACAAAGGATCAAAAGATAGTGCACATGGCTTTGGGGAATATGCCTTTAAAACAAAACTTTTCTTTTGAAAATGCTTCTTTTAAAATAGTTTTGAAAATAATTTTTCAAATCATTTATCTGATCCGGTAACCTTCATCTCTGATACCAAGTGAAACACCCCACCTATGTTAAGGTCACTCAAAAGGGAATGCCTTAACTTTGGTGGTGAATTTTAGGTAAAAGACGCAGATAAATTACAAGAAAGACAAATAAAGCAGCGGAAAATAAAGTCATTTTATAAACAACATAATTCAGTCAAGCTTTTACAACAATTTTCTCAAATCATACTTAAAAGTAATACATAGAACTTCTGTCTTGATTTATTAATTTCCAAGTATAAAAGAAGCACAAAATATAACAATGATATTCCCCCATAAAGCATGAACCAGCCATAGCAGTGGAAGAGAGAGTCCAAAGCAAAACATCAACCATCTTCGAGCTTGAAAAGAAAACTGAGCTAAGTGGTAACATTTCCTCCCTGTGAACCGGGGGGGAGGGAACGGAAGAAAAGAGGCGAAACAAAACTAGGTCAGACATAAGTCTGGTAAGTCCGGTGATTATTCAGCATATAAACTGGTAAGAGAATCATGACATGAATAAACTGGACGCAGGACAATAACAAAGAAATAAGGTAACATAGGATAAGCATAAGGTATGATAAGGCAAGATAAACTGAATGCGCCCCTACTCTTTCTCTCTTCGCAACTACCTTGTTATTCTGATTTTTATATCTATCTCTGCACCACCTAACTAGTGTCCCAACTAGTAATCTGTATAAAATGATAACGTGATCCCAATCCCCGTAATTGTTGTAGCCTTCAGGTGTACATGTATCATGAGGATTCCACCTCAATCAGCCTAATTTCCATGAACATGTTAGATGTACCTTACTACCCTATCAATCAGCTCCCTGATAATATTCATGTTCCATGTGTCTATGTCGATCGGCCCTCTCTTTTGCGTGTAGATACCCTGTGCTGGTCCCACCATAAGGTGTATCAATCCTTATGATAGCGACCCGACATAATTCAAGATGCACAATATAACTATTGGTACCCAGTGCCTGCCTTTTCCCACTCCGGAGTACGTGCTCGCCCGTAAACCATCGGAACCTACACTGACGTACCCCCTGCTGCTGTTTTGACCGCTTATAATCAGCCCAGTAATCGTGCCCCACCCTGCCTAGTTCAGGGTAACGTGATACATCTATGTGGGTTACTACTGAAATGGGTCCCTATTACTAGGTTTTCCTGTTGGTTAAGTTTGTGGGCCTGTATATACAAATATTACACACCTACACGAGATGTACTTAGACCTCCCACCGATTCTAGCATGTTTACTTAACGGTTAAGTTTGTGGGCCTATGTGTACTAATATTACACACCTACACGAGATGTACTTAACCCTTCCATCGATTCAAGCATGTTTATTTAATGGTTAAGTTTGTGGGCCTATATTTACTAATATTTCCCATCAACTCGTTATGTACTTAACCCTCCCGCACGTTATGCCATATTGGTTAAGTGTCGCCCGTTCATGTCAACTTAACCCACCCATTAATCATGTCATGTTGGTTAAGTGTTTCTTATTAACTTAACCCTCCTCGCTTATCATGTTGAATTGGTTAAGTGTTTCCTATTAACTTAACCCCGTCGTCCATCAAGTTATATTGGTCAAGTGTTCTTTGTTAACTCAACCCCACGTGTTCATTATGTTGTATTGGTTAAGTGTCACCAATCAATTCAAGTTAACTTAACCCCATGTGTTCATCATGTTGTATTGGTTAAGTGTCATCAGTCAATTCAAGTTAACTTAACCCCACGTGTTCATCGTGTTGTACCGGTTAAGTGTCATCAATCAATTCAAGTTAACTTAACCCCACGTGTTCATCGTGTTGTATTGGTTAAGTGTCATCAATCAATTCAACTTAACTTAACCCCACCTACTTGTCATATTACTTTGGTCAAATGTTTCCTTCTTGTGTTAACTTAATCCTACCACAAATCAAGTTATATTTGTTAAGTCTTGCCATCTTGTTTTAATTTAACCTTACCACAAATCAAGTTATATAGGTTAAGTGTTTCTTATTACTTAACCCTACCCATTCTTCATGCTATGCTGGTTAAGTGTTTTGCTATTAACTTAACCCTAGTCATTCATCTTGTTATATTGGTTAAGTTTTACCTTAATTAACTTAACCCTACCATTCCTGTCTTAGCTTTAATTAATTCATTAAAGCACCAACCACTCACATTAGACATGTATTGTAGTAGTTACTAGATGTGCCAGGCGGTTCTGGGCAGTTTTACACCGCAACTCAGTCTAACCTCGGGTTCTTTTGGGCTTGATGCACTAACCTCTCACATTAGATATATATTGTTACGGTTGCTAGATGTGTCAGGCAGTTCCAGGCAGTCTTACACCGTAACTCAATCTAACCTCGGGTTAGGCATATTTGTCTTTTCTAAATTTAAATATTTACCTTCTATATTTATATGTAAATTATTGTCATTCAAGTCATGCCTAGTTTCACTCTAAATCATGTTCATAATTTTAGGTATATAAATTATACCATTTCAATGCCACTAATCATTTAAGATATGCCAATAACATGTTACTTCATGTTTTTCCCAACGTTACCCCTGCTAAATGTTCACATAAATTTCATAGAATGTTAGGCTTCGCAATTTAGCCTAACTCAAAATCAAGAGGGGAAAAGGAAGAGACACGTAGCATTCAAGACAAGCATAACATGGATCCAAAATATGTTACATAAATTTGGTATAGAATAAATATATGTTTAATTATGAACTTGCAATTTTGAACCTAATGAGCATGAACCATAAGCATATGGATGGGAGTTTACATAGAACTACACAATTCCAATTAGTCATATAAAGGTGAACTTGCATTTTTGGATCTAATTAACATGGGTCTTAAACATACGAAATTACCCAAATCCAACTAGGCATGTATATGCAAACTTTTATTTTGGGTCCAATGAACATAAACCTTAAGCATAAGAATTGCTCAAGTTCAACTAGACATGTGAATGTAGACTTTAATTTGGATCCAATAATCATGAATCTTAAACATATGGAATTACAAGGTTTAACAAGGCATGTAAATATGAACTTTTATCTTGGATCCAACAAACATGAATCTTAAGCATATGGTTTTTAACAAGGCATGTAAATATGTGCTTTAATTTTTGAATCCAAATTTCATAGATCTAAATGTGAATCTAAACATAATACATGTATTAGCCTAAAAACTTGCATGATTCAATAAACATAGATCTAAACATAATACATGTCTTAGCCTAACAACTTGCAAGATTCAATAAACATAGATCTAAATGTAGATCTAAACATAATACATTTCTTATCCTAACAGCTTGCACAAACATAACAAAATTCCCAAATTGACATACAACATATAGGCGCCATCATGATATGTCATTGCCAAAATTATACAACATGGTATGTCATCGCCAAAGTATACAACATAATATGTCATCGCTAAATTACACAACATATATATCTTTGCCAAATTATACAACATATGGATTCATTACCAAGCATTTAATATTTATCATCAAATCATATACAACATGATCACTAACTTAATCATGATAAGAGTCATAGTCATAATTAATTCAGTTTAACAAAAAGGATAGGCATAAATTTACATAGGGCGTTGTTTTACATCCAGTTATTTAGTCACAATTCTAATATCATTTAGGTCTAAATGATAACTGGACTTACAAAAAGGAGGCTAGTCTTGAGTTCTGGGATCTGTATTCTGAAATTGAATAGCTCTCCTTTGTTGTAGACGTTGAATTCTCTTAGTTGAATTATATTTGATTTGCAATTCCTAACTTGCTTTCTAGTTGAAGGAGAATGGCGGCTATTCTAGGCTAAGTACTGACAGCATGACGGTCTTAGGAATAATTTTGTGTGGCTTTAGGGGTTAGATTTAGGTTGCTTATATAGAAGTTTGATTTAATCGAAGCCATTAGATTAACCTAGAGCAAATCAAAGCCATTCAAACCTAAGAGAACCAACTAGAACGTGCCACACGAGCCCTAATGACACAACAATTCATCACAAGAGAAAACACGTCAGATTTCAGATCTGACCCGAGGGGGAGGTCGACCCCCTGGTCGACCTGTATGAGGGGAGGTTGACCCCCTGGTCGACCACCTGGTCGACCAGGCCTTGGGCGGGAAATTTCCCACCCAGCCCGCTTCTGCTTCTGATTTTGAATTTTGAATTTTCTGAACTTCAATCTGAGCTGTTTATTTAAATTCTTAAATCTTCTGGAAATCATAACTCCTTCATATGTAGTCCGATTTATGCAAAATCGGACTCTATCTCAAACAGAATTCCGAGGCGAACGCAATGCCGTAGCTTGTTTCCCTTAATTCTCACATTTGTAATTATTCTTTAAGTCGTTACTTTAATGTTTACAGAAAATACGGGGTGTTATAAAATGCCCATTAGTTGGGTAGTAAAGGCCCATAATTAGCATTATGTTTTTGTACCTTCTGTCTCTGTTGGTGTGGTAAAGGCCCATTACTAGTATTCTATTTCCTGTTATACTAAGTATTAGTGCACGGAAGTAAGATATAGGTAAGAAGCATATCTTAGTCTATATCGTTCGGTTTCTTCGGTTTCACCTAAGCATACATGCTATTCCTGTTGCTGTAATCTCTCATCCAGCTTTATTTACATGTCATGATAATACTCTCTGTTTATATGCTAAAAGTTACTGGACTCGCCAGACTTTATGTCTGACCTCGTTTGTTTTTGCCTCGTTTTCTTTCAGTTTCCCCCAGGTGCTCAGGGTGGAAACATAAGAGCTTGATTCATATTCTCTCTACTTTAAGTGCTTGAAGTATTGCTTGGCTTTTACTCTACCTTCTTATGGCAGTTTATGTTGGGGATTATGGTTTTAAAATTATGCATTCTGAAGGATTTTGGTATAAGACTAATACTTATGTACTTGGGTTTTGGTATTGTAATTTTGAAGAATGTAACCAAACTTATTTCTGTTTCTGCTGTAATAAAGTTATAAATTTTTCAAGCACTACTTTACGTATCTGTCTTGTAATATTCTATTCTGTTTACTTATAATGCTTCATGAAAGTTAATGCATTCCCTTTGTGAGTGACATTAACGTACATAGGGTGTTGTACTTGGTATCAGAGCTGAAGGTTACCAGATTTGATAAAAAAGTTTTTGAAAACTAGTTTCAAAAAGGTTTTAATAAGGAAGTATTTTCAAGGTTAAATTTTATTTTGAAAAAGATAATCCCCAAAAGCCATATATCTGTCTTTCGATTCTCCGTTTTTGAATCTCTTTTCTTTCGTTTCAACATGTTTGGAGAACAAAACATCCCTTATATCCCAGAGGGAGTCACCATACCTGGATGGTTCCGTAGATATTTGGAGGCCACGGCAACCGCCGAAGGCCAAGGAAACGTTCCTCCAACTGTACCCTTCGCTCCTCCTCCTCCGCGAGTGAATACTTTCCCGAAGACTTGTTGAGACTTTCGAGCTATGGGAAGAAAGAACTTTAATGGGACTGAATCATTCGTGGAAGGAAGAAACTAGCTCAAGGAAACAGAAGATTTATTCATTATCTTCGATGTGGATGATATGAAGAAGATACAGTTGGCTGTATGGTTACTTAAGGACGAAGCTCATTCTGGTGGGAGGTCACGAATGGATCAGAAACGCAGATACCCCCAACATATCACAAAATATGAGTCGTAACCCTTATGGGGTTTGAGACTATAGCGGGATCAGAAACAAGACTAGTATTAAAGTGTAGAGTCTCAATTACAGAATTAAAATGTTAGAATCAAGAAGAGTTTTAACTCAATAATCAGATAAGGAAATTAGACCTTCTGAAGAAATTTTCCTATCTCTATCCTATCCACTAGCCATGTGAGCATTCACCTTCCCTTCAGAAGTAGGTCTTGTCCTCTGCCCTTCCCCTCGTTTCTTCGGGCAGTCCCTAGTGAAGTGTCCCAACTCACCACAATTGAAGCAAGTGCCCTTCCTCTTTCTGCAATCCTTGTTTAGATGAGTCAAGCTTCCACAAGTAAAGCACTTTCTCTCCTTCTTATCTTCAGACTTTTCATCCTTCTTTTGTGTTTCCTTTTTAGGCCACGCTTTCTTGTTCTGTGGTCCTTCGAGATTTTCCTCTTTTTTCTCACTTTTGGCTTCCTCTTCAAGCATCAACGCCATGTCAACTAGTTTCTCGAAGGTAGCCTGGATAGGAATGTGGGTCATAGCCAACCCGTGTAGTGGCTCATTCAAACCTTTAACGAGTCTCAGGGCTTTCTTATCAGGTGTGTTCAACAAGTCTAAGCCGAATCTCGCCAACTGATTGAACTTGTTGACTTACTCTTTCACTGATGAATTCCCCTGCTTCAACGCCAAGAACCTCTCCATGTATAAATTCTCTTCTAATCGTGAGAGAAATTTCATCTCAAACCTATGCCTGAAATCCATCCAAGTCTCCATTGTTCGTTCTCCATTCGTGACCTCCTACCAGAATGAGGCTTCGTCCTTAAGTAACCACATAGCCAATTGTATCTTCTGCCTATCATCCACTTCGAAGATAACGAACAAATCTTCTGTTTCCTTTAGCCAGTTTCTTGCTTCCACGAATGATTCAGTCCCATTAAAGTTCTTTACGCCCATAGCTCGAAAGTCTCTACATGTCTTCGGGGAAGTATTCACTCGCGGAGGAGGAGGAGCAAAGGGTACAACTGGAGGAACGTTTCCTTGGCCTTCGGCGGTTTCCGTGGCCTCCAAATATCTACGGAACCATCCAGGTATGGTGACTCCCTCTGGGATATAAGGGATGTTTTGTTCTCCAGACATGCTGAAATGAAAGAAAAGAGATTCAAAAATGGAGAATCGAAAGACAAACATATGGCTTTTGGGGATTATTTTTTTCAAAATAAACTTTACTTTTGAAAATACTTCCTTTTTAAAACATTTTTGGAAATAGTTTTCAAAAACTTTTTTATAAAATCTGGTAACCTTCAGCTCTGATACCAAGTGTAACACCCCATATCCGTTAATGTCATTCACAAAGGGAATGCATTAACTTCCATGAAGCATTATAAGTAAACAGAACATAATATTACAAGACAAATACATAAAGTAGTACTTGAAAAATTTATAACTTTATTATAGCAGAAAACAGAAATAAGTTTGGTTACATTCTTCAAAATTACAATACCAAACCCCAAATACACAAGTATTAGTCTTATACCAAAATCCTTCAGAATGCATAATTTTATAACCATAATCCCCAATATAAGCTACCATAAGAAGGTAGAGTCAAAGCCAAGCAATACTTCAAGCACTTCAAGTAGAGAGAATATGAAACAAGCTCCTATGTTTCCACCTTGAGCACCTGGGGGGGGGGGGGCGGAAAGAAAAAGAGGCGAAAACAAACGAGGTCAGACATAAAGCCTGGCGTGTCCAGTAACTTTCAGCATATAAACAGATAATAGTATCATGACATGTAAATAAAGCTGCATAAGAGATTACAGCAACAGGAGTAGAAGGTATGCTTAAGTTAAACAGAAGAAATAGAATGATATAGACCAAGATATGCTTCTTACCTATACCTTATTTCTCTGCACTAATACTTAGTATAACAGGATTAGGTGTTACCCTAATGTCTAAACTGAAACAGAAATGGAAACATAATAATCTTTACAGAAACAAAATGCTAGTAATGGGCCTTTACCACCCCAACAGAGACAGAAGGTACATAAACAAAATGCTAATAATGGGCCTTTACCACCCAAGTAATGGGCCTTTACCACCCAAACAGAAACAGACGGTACACCAACGGAAACAAACAGAACTAGGTGTACCCTAAATTCTACCCCAAGCGATCGGCTCCCTAATACATAGATACCCTGTACCGGCCCCACAGAAGGGTGTATCATTCCCTAAACTGGCAACCTATAGAAAAAGACCTATTTACAGATGTCATGGTGTCTTACATCCTCAGAGCAGACCGGATCCATGCACGCACATGACTAGGTTGGAATGCGCCATCGATAACCCTCGCCATTATCAGAGTGAATCTCTTACAATTAGTTCAGTAAGCGTGCCCGGACCCCTCCTAGTGTTGGGTCATAGTTTTGATACCAGAATTGGGTTACTGACTAATATGGGTCCCACACAAAAATGACACAAGTAATTTCCCTTCCTAACCTTGTTTTCCCAGACTAGCAGATTTCAGATTAACTTGCTTACAGATTTCAGATGTACAAAGTTCAAATTAACTAGTTCTCAGATCAGACACATATGTTAAAAAGTTTTCAGACTAACGGATCAAATATACAGATTAATAGACTTACAAATTGTTTCACCTAACCTTGTATTGGGTCTACAGATTTACGAAACAGGTTTATTAGATTCATCCGCCCAGTTGATTTAACCTTATCCACCCAACACGTTTTAAGCATCATATTTATCCTAGATTTGCATTAATTAATCACTAATGCACAGACCTCTCACATTAGGTCGGTAGCTTGTGGCCGCTGGATGTGCCAGGTGATACCGGGCAGACTTCTGCCGCAAGCCAGACCTAACCTCGTGTCTAAGCTTCTTTTAGTTATGCTTACTACCTCTCACATTAGACTGACATTTTGCGATTGTTGGTTAAGCCAGCTGTGTCCGGGCAGGCTTCAACCGCAAAAGGAGTCTAACCTTGTGTCTCAGCATTCTTATTTTTAGCTAAAGAATTCATTCCCAAATTATGCCAATATCAGACTAACTATGCCAATTCAACAAATTAACATCTTCACAAGTTACAGCAGATTATTCAAAGTTCTATTAATTTTTTTTGGTCAATTTTAGATCGAGCCTACAAATTTTCGTAACCCAAATTCACCGTATTCAGTTTCAACAGATTTAGCAGATTAGGCAATTTAACAGATTTAATCATTACCAGTGTTGTTTGTGATCCTGCTGTAGTGTCAAACCCCAGAAGGGTTACGACTCATCTGTTTGTGATAAGTTGGGGGTATCTATATTGCGCGTTAATTTGACTATGATGCATACATTCTGGGTTTTGATAATCTGATCTGTACCAGTATTCTGTAAGTATCTGAATATTTCTGAAAAAGGACAGGGTTTTTTACTCGAAGCGTGAAGTAGATTTCCAGTTTTGACATTGTTTAATGGGAGTAATTCTATGAGTGTCAATCTGATGTTGATTTCGGTCTTCGGGGTTGATACTTAGGGATTTATTCTCTTAACCGATGTCTGATGTGAAACACCCCACCTCCGTTAGGGTCACTCACAAAGGGAATGCCTTAATTTTGGTGGAGGTTTATAACTATAAGTCACAGATACACAAGATAGATATAAGTACACATATTTTTAAACAGCGGAAACAACAGCAACTTTTATTTCATCAAAATACGTGTTACACAAACCACACCATAATTGTCTTACAATACTTCAAAAAAAAAACATTACATTTCCCAAACTGTCTTGACTATCAAAGAAGCATAAAACCTAAAGTAAAGCAACAAAATCCCCATAATGATATCCAAAGCCATGATCCAAGCCAAAGAGATCCAAACCGTACATCTACTGTCTTCAAGCTTGCAAAAGAGTCTGACTAGGCTGAGTTGTTTCCTCCCTATGGACCTGGGGGGAACGAAAGAAAAGAAGACGAAAAGAAAAAAACGGAGTCAGACATAAAGCCTGAGTAAATCTAGTGACTTTTCAGTATGTGAATAAGAAAAGGATATGATAGACATAAACTGAAAACATGATAGTATCATAACTAAGGGAGTGTAGTCTAGAATCGAATATACTATCGAACCCATACTATATCTCTGCATTTACTAGTATTACTCTAACCGGCACCCCTTGCTGAGGGTGAGGTGATCCTTTTTGTTTTCTAGAGATCGACTCCTACTCATACGTGTGTCTTACGGCTACCCCAAGAAGTGTAGATACCTATGCTGGTCCCACCATGGGGTGTATCAAGACCCATGGTGGCAGCCCCGACACAATTACTAGAAGGCATAGGATATACTACTGGGGCCACCAGTGCCCTGCTTGTCTGCTCCGGAGTGCGTGCACGACCGCACACCGTTAGACCTACACTGTGCACCTAACATTGCCGTTATTTGACCGCTTACAATCAGCCTAGTAATCATGCCCTACCCTGCCTAGTTTCAGGGTACCGTTGATACCTAAATTGGGTTACTGTTGAAACGGGTCCCTACGTTACCAGGGTTTTCTAGTCAAACATGTTTAGTGGTTAAGTGTATGTATATACCTAACCCTCCACCCATCAGTATTTGTTAACATGTTGAATCTTTGGTTAAATGTTTTCAGTTGACTTAACCCTACCACCTGTCCTTAGCCTTTTAGAGCACCGACCACTCACATTATACAGATATCACTACGGCTATTAGATGTGCCGGTTGGTTCCGGGCAGGTTTACACCGTAGTTCAGTCTAACCTCGGGTCTTTATTGGGCTCAATGTTTAACCAGCCACATTGTATAGGTATTGTTGTGACTACTGGACTGCCGGGCGGGTCCCGGGCAGGTTTATGTCACAACTCAATCCAACCTCGGGTCAAACATGTCGTCTTTTCTAGATTTACATATTTCATTATTTATGTAAATGTCATGTCGTCTTTTAATTTGGGTATAACAATTTATACCTCAAAAATGTCGCATTCGTTGGCACGCGCCAAACATGCCAACATATTTATTCATATCATGTTTTACACCCAACGCTATTACCCCCATTTGTACGTACTAATGTTGGGCTCGACACAATTCAGCCCAATTAATAAACGTGAGAAAAGGGGAAATTCAAAACATATAATATTTCTATGATACATAGAAGGTGTAGCGCATGAACTTGTAAATTGGTGTTAACATAAACATTGGAGCATGTGAACTTGCATTCAAAATTGGCATACAACTTAATGGGTGTCACATAGGATGGCATATGTAGACTTATACAAACTTGGGTTTTAACATATTAACTTGGCATAACGTCGAACACAAAACTAGCATGTTGTAAATTAACCCAAAATGTCCAAATCTAATATATAGTCTATTTCCACATGAACTTGCATAGTTTATGTAGCCCAAACTGCATTTAACATAGTTCTAATCATACTTGTTATGGATCTAAGATGTATACATAAGTTCTGAGTAATGTAGCATAAAGGATCTCAGATCTAGGATGTGTTTACATAAGTATATGGCCCATGATATCAACATAAACATAAAGGGGATATTAACATAAACATGAGAGGGATCTAATCATAGACTTGCCACAAAACTTGCAATTACCATCACTTTCATATACAAATGTACAATAAACTTGCATCGATCCATTTATACCACAAATCAATTCACCAAAAACAATCACGATAGAAACATTGAAATAAACAAGATCTACATCATTATAATGATACAATTCTATTCCCAATTACATCGTATCACATCATAATTTTATTCAAATTCTGAAAGACCACTATACTTACAACGTGTGATGAAATCTTGTTTTCTGACTTCTGTTTTCTGAATTTGGAGGTGCTCTCCTTTGGGTAGCAATTTGTTGATTGATTTGATTAGACTTTAATTTGCTTCTTACTTTGATTCTTGGCGGCTACGATCAACTCCTTCCTGACAGCATGACGACTCCTCTCTTATTTTCTTATGTGAATTAGTTGAGTCTTAGTGTGTATTTATAGAGTTTTCAAGTTAATTTGAGCTGTCAGATGCAAACAGGGAGGGAAATCAGACCGTACAGCACACCAGAGTCGAACCAGGGTCAGACCCACCTGGTAAGGTTGACCAGGCAAGTCGACCTGCAGGTCGACACCCAAGTTGACTGCGCAGTCGACTTGGGGGGGCCAGGTCGACTGCCCAGTCGACACTAGTGTCGACCTGGTCACTGGGCGGGTATTTTCCAGCCCAGCCAGTTTGAACTCGAATTCGAATTTTAAACCTGTTTTGAGCTGTTTTTGAATTTCAAATTTATTCTGAAACTTCCGGAGATCATAACTCCTTCATGCGGAGTCCGTTTCACGCAAACTCGGACTCTATCTCAACCAGAATTCCGAGACGAACGCAATGGCATAAGAGATTTCCCTTAATTCTTTCATTAGAATTAATTATACTTTAATTTATGAATTTCACTGTTATAGAATATACGGGTTGTAACATTCTCCCCCACTTAAAAGGATTTCGTCCCCGAAATCTTCAAGTTTAGGAAGAATGTATATCCTACCATCCAATCGTCCATCTACTCAACCAACAAACACAGGTGTCCATTGTCCTTAAAAACTTCTAATGCTTTATGATCATATGCATTGTGTGTGCAAACGTCCCTATATAATGCAGAAATAAGGCAGTCGACTGATTCAGTCGATCTCCTAAATGCGAATCATGTTAGTGCCATGAATCCATTATGTATGCAAAAAAAAATTTCTACTCATAATTCTACATGAGTGCACAACAATTCATACAAATGCGATAACCATATGATAACATATAAAATTTCAACCATATGTGAACGAGAATACATATATGCATATGCAGTATGAAGTGACTGAGCCGATCTAAATCCTATGGTGTGTGTGTGTATATGCATCCCCGAGCAAACACTAGCAATCACTTACAACCACTTGCAGCCATAATCTATAACATGTTTTCAAATACATGTTTGCATCCATTTGTTTTCTACCTAAGGAGTTAAGGAGAAAGGGCCAAGGAAACATGCCTAAAAGATAGATAAGCATAACTTAAAAGAAAAAGAGAGATCAAAAGATGTACCCTCAAAAAGAAAAGGGTAGGCTGCGCGTATTCTAGCCTCAGTTTCCCAAGTCGCGTCTTCCTCGGCGTCGCTCCACTGAACTTTGACGAGCTTGAGTTCGCGGTTGCGTAGCTTTTTCACTTCAGTTCCCAAGATACGTGTTGGAACTCTTCTCACAGTTGCTTCACGTTCCACTTCGGCTTCTTCTAGAATGCTAGGCTCTACTATTTCAGTAGACTCGTGTAAACACTTCCGGAGGTGAGAAACATGAAAGACGTTGTGAACTCCGGCCAGTTTTTTCGGGTAGCTCTAATCTATAGGCCATCTTCCCAACCTTCTCGATGATAGCAAATGGTCCTACAAATCTCGGTGCTAGCTTTCCAGTGGATCCAAAATGAACAACGTTCCTTAGAGGAGATACCTTAAGAAAAACTCTGTCCCCAACCTCAAACTCAAGGTCGGTCCTTCTCTTGTCGGCATAGGATTTCTATCTATCTTAGGCCGTCTTCATCCTTCTTCGAATCAAGTCCACTTTTTCTGAAGTTTCTCTAATCATGTCTGGACCAAGAATAACCTTATCTGTAGACTCCCACCAACAAGTTGGTGACTTGCACGGTCTTCTATACAATGCTTCGAAGGATGCCATGCCTATGGTAACTTGGAAGCTATTGTTGTAAGCAAACTCCACTAAGGGAAGGTGGTCCTCCCATGTCCCTCCAAAGTCAAGAACACAAAGTCTCAAAAGATCCTCTAAAACTCTATTCACCCTTTCCGTCTGGCCATCGGTCTGAGGGTGATAGGCCGTGCTTAAACATAACTGAGTGCCTATAGCTTCTTGCAAACTTTGCCAGAACTCGCTTGTGAAGATAGGGTCTCGGTCACTAACAATGCTGGAGGGTATCCCATGGAGTCGAACTATCTCCTTGATGTAAAGAGACGCTAGGGATGAGGCGGTCCTTCTATTCTTGATAGGTAAAAAGTGGGCGCTCTTTGTAAGCCTATCCACTATTACCCAAATGCTAGTATTGCCCGTTCTCGACCTAGGCAGCCCATCAACGAAGTCCATTGAAATGCTATCCCACTTCCACTGTGGGACCTCTAGGGGATGAAGCAGTCCTCCAGGCTTTTTCTGTTCCGCTTTAACTTGTTGGCATACCATACACTTAGAAACGAAATCTGCCACGTCCTTCTTCATGCCGTTCCAAAAGAAAACTCTTTTCATGTCCTTGTACATTTTGTCTCCGCCTGGATGTATTGTCATCTTGGAACGATGTGCTTCCTTGAGAACCTTCTTTATCAACCCCCTTGCTTGTGGAACGCGTAGTCTTCCGTCGCGTCTCAGCCATCCTTTATCATTAATAGAGTATCTACTGAGGTGACTAGAAGTCTCACCCCTAATTAGTTTATCAACCACTTCGACTAGCTGAGGGTTCGCACGTTGTGCAGTCCCTATTGTATCCAAAAGAGTAGGGCGCACCTCAAGAGATGCTAACAAACCCGATACGAAATCAGAGGAGGGCCTAAAGTTAAAACTGGCTATATACTCTAGGCTTTGCCTTTATACAAAGAGTGGGCTTAGGGTCAGTTTCTTTCTACTCAAGGCGTCTGCCACCACATTGCCCTTGCCCGGCGTATAGGAAATCTCGAAGTCATACGAGGCAAGAAACTCCATCCATCTCTGTTGCCTCAAGTTAAGATCTTTCTGCGAGAAAAGATATTTCAACGATTTATGGTCAGTGTAAAGTTCGAACTTCTTACCTAGGAGATAATGGCGCCAAGACTTAAGTGCAAAGACGATGGCGGCTAACTCAAGATCGTGGGTCGGGTAGTTCTTTTCATGAACTTTCAATTGCCTTCCACCATAAGCTACTACCCTCCCTTCTTGCATCAAGACAGCGCCTAGCCCTGTCCCACATGCATCTGTATAAACTGTGAACATCTTACTTCCGTCTGGCAGAGTCAGGACTGGGGCTGTTGTAAGAGCCCTGTTTAGGCGTTGGAAAGCCAAATCGCAATCCAAGTCCCAATTGAACACTAGATTCTTCTTTGTCAGCCTTGTGAGTGGAGCTGAGATTTTCGCAAAATCCCTTATGAATTTTCGGTAGAAGCTTGCTAGTCCTAGAAAACTTCGGACCTCAGTTGCATTCTTTGGTGCCTTCCAGTCTTGCACCGCAATTACCATCATGCGGTCTACGGCCAGCCCTTCTTTAGATACTTCATGCCCAAGAAACCTTACTTCTTCTCTCCAAAAGTGGCATTTTGAAAATTTTTCCTTTAGCTGATGTGCTCGGAGAGTATCCATGATTTCCTTCAGATGTTGAGCATGCTCTTCCTCACTTTTTGAAAAGATCAAGATATCGTCTACGAAGACAACCACAAACTTGTTGAGGAATTCTCTGAACACTCTGCTCATTAGGTCCACGAAATAAGCGGGTGCATTTGTCAAGCCGAAAGGCATGACAAGCCACTCAATGAAACCGTCTGGGGTTCTGAACGCCGTTTTATCAATACTATCTTCAGCCACTCTTAGCTGATGAAACCCAGTTGCTAGATCAAGTTGGGAGAAAACCGACGCGCCTACAAGCTGATCAAACAAATCGTCGATTCGGGGAAGAGGGTGCCTGTTTTTCTTGGTCAACTTGTTTAACTCCCTATAGTTAACACAGAGGCGAAGCGAACCATCTGCTTTGGTTGTGAACACCACTGGAGCACCCCATTCTGAAATGCTCCTTCGAATGAACCCCTTCTCAAGAAGTTATTTAACCTGCTTACTGAGCTCCTTTCTCTCTTTTGGAGCCATATTTCTGACAGGTAATGCTACGGGCTTTGCATTATCCACAAGATAGATTCGAAAGACCATTTCCCGCTTCGGAGGTAAACCTTTCACCTCCTTGAAGACATCCGGATATTCCCGGACTACTCTATCCGACTGCAAATTCTCGTCAGAAGCATCAAGCGACTCTAAATAACTAAGCATAACAGCATTCAAAGGATTACAGGAAATTTCTAGAGTGTTATCAAGCCGAGTCAAGAGTCTAACTACTCTTTTCTCATAATCAAGAATGGCACCGTTACTGGATAACCAGTCCATGCCTAAGACCATACCATATCTCGAGAAGCCTAGAACAAAGGCATTACAACTAAAATCAACACTGAGAATAGAGATTTTCAAACCCAAACAAACCATTGACAAGTAAGCGGAGCCCCCAATTGGATTTGAAACTACTAAGGGATCCTCAAACATACTAGTGTCTAGATGCAGAGATTCTACTAAAGCAGATGAAATAAAGGAGTGTGATGCACCAGAATCAAAAAGTGTGCGAACTGGATGATCATAAAGATAGACTACAATTTCTATAGAAATATTACTACCTAGCTCCTGTGCAGGTGCTGTCAGAGCATGAACTTGACCCCCTGAAGTAGATCCAGCTTTCTGTCCCTGTCCTTTCTTCTTTGGGCAGTCCTTAGCTTGGTGCCTAGTCTCCCCGCAATGGAAGCAACCACCCATCTTTGCCTTCTTCTTCCGGCAGTCTTTCTCTATATGCCCAACTATGCCACAGAAATGGCACTTTCTCTTCTCATGGGACTTCTTGTTCTTTCCTCCTTTCTTAAAGTCTGTCTTCTTAGCCTGTAAACCTGCTTTCTTTTCCTCAGCCTTAGTCTCCTTCTTGTCGTGGTCTTCCACATGTAGTAACGCCATGTCCACCAAGCTTTCATCAGTCGCTCCCGTGGACACATGGGTCATGGCAAGGCTGTGTATAGGCTCATTCAACCCTTTGACGAAGCGAAGCGCCTTCTTGTGTTGGGTATTTACTAAGTCCAGCCCAAATCTGGCCAACTGATTAAACTGATTGATGTACTCCCTGACCGTCATGCTTCCCTGTTTAAGATTCAAGAACTTCTCTATTTGCAGGCTCCTTTCAGCTTGGGAGAGGAATTTCAGTTCGAACCTTGTCCTAAAATCATCCCAAGTTTCCACTGCCTTCTGAGCATTAGTGATCTCCCACCAATAGGAAGCTTCATCTTTGAGCAACCACACTGCTAGCTATATCTTTTGCCTATCATCAACTCCGAAGATGTCAAACAGATCCTCGGTCTCCTTTAGCCAATTTCTTGCTCCTACAAAGGGTTCAGTTCCATGGAAGTCTTTTCCACCTATAGACATGAAGTCTTTACATGTTTTGGCAAAAGCATTTCCAAGGGGAGGAGCAGGAGGGGGAACTGGTGCTACTGGGGGAGGAAGGATATCTGCCGGGCCCGCGCCATTTGCGGCCCTAGCTTCTAAGAACCTTCTAAACCAACCGGGTATCGGTACTCCTTCAGGAATGTTAAGGTCTCCAGACATGCTGAAATAGAAAGGAAAGATTCAAAACGAAGGATAGAGAGAGATAGTACACATGGCTTTGGGGGATCATGCCTTTTAAAATATAACACTTTTTCTTAAAAAAATGCTTCTTTAAACTTTCTTTTGAAAATAATATCAAAAACTTTATCTTATCTGGTAAACCCTTCTCTGATACCAAGTGAAACACCCCACCTCTGTTAGTGTCACTCACAAAGGGAATGCCCTAATTTTGGTGGAGGTTTATAAGTATAAGTCACAGATACACAAGACAGATATAAGTACACATATTTTTAAATAGCTGAAACAACAGCAACTTTTATTTCATCAAAATACGTGTTACACAAACCACACCATAATTGTCTTACAATACTTCAAAAAAAAACATTACATTTCCATAACTGTCTTGATTATCAAAGAAGCATAAAACCTAAAGTAAAGCAACAAAATCCCCATAATGATATCCAAAGCCATGATCCAAGCCAAAGAGATCCAAACCGTACATCTAATGTCTTCAAGCTTGCAAAAGAGTCTGACTAGGCTGTGTTGTTTCCTCCCTGTGGACCGGGGGGAACGAAAGAAAAGAAGACGAAAAGAAAAAAACGGAGTCAGACATAAAGCCTGAGTAAATCTAGTGAATTTTCAGTATGTGAATAAGAAAAGGATATGATAGACATAAACTGAAAATAGGATAGTATCATAACTAAGGGAGTGTAGTCTAGAATCGAATATACTATCGAACCCACACTATATCTCTGCATTTATGAGTATTACTCTAACCGGCACCCCATGCCGAGGGTGAATTGATCATTTTTGTTTTCAAAAGATCGGCTCCTACTCGTACGTGTGTCTTACGGCTACCCCAAGAAGTGTAGATACCTATGCTGGTCCCACCATGGGGTGTATCAAGACCCATGGTGGCGGCCCCGACACAATTACTAGCAGGCATAGGATATACTACTGGTGCCCCCAGTGCCTTGCTTGTCTGCTCCGGAGTGCATGCACGATCGCACACCGTTAGACCTACACTGTGCACCTAACATTGTCGTTATTTGACCGCTTACAATCAGCCCAGTAATCGTGCCCCACCCTGCCTAGTTTCAGGGTACCGTTGATACCTAAATTGGGTTACTACTGAAACGGGTCCCTACGTTACCAGGGTTTTCTAGTCAAACATGTTAAGTGGTTAAGTGTATGTATATACCTAACCCCCCACCCATCAGTATTTGTTAACATGTTGAATCTTTGGTTAAGTGTTTTCAGTTGACTTAACCCTACCACCTGTCCTTAGCCTTTTAGAGCACCGACCACTCACTTTAGACATATATCACTACGGTTACTGGATGTGCTGGTTGGTTCCAGGCAGGTTTACACCGTAGTTCAGTCTAACCTCGGGTCTTTATTGGGCTCAATGTTTAACCACCCACATTGGATAGGTATTGTTGTGAATACTGGACAGCCTGGCGGGTCCGGGCAGGTTTATGTCAGAACTCAATACAACCTCGGGTCAAACATGTCGTCTTTTCTAGATTTACATATTTCATTATTTATGTAAATGTCATGTCGTCTTTTAATTTGGGTATAACAATTTATACCGCAAAAATGTCACATTCGTTGGCACGCGCCAAACATGCCAATATATTTATTTATATCATGTTTTACACCCAACGCTATTACCCCCATTTGTACGTACTAATGTTGGGCTCGACACAATTCAGCCCAACTTAATAAACGTGAGAAAAGGGGAAATTCAGAACATAATATTTCTATGATACATAGAAGGTGTAGCGCATGAACTTGCAAATTGGCGTTAACATAAACATTGGAGCATGTGAACTTGCATTCAAAATTGGCATACAACTAAATGGGTGTCACATAGGATGGCATATGTAGACTTATACAAACTTGGGTTTTAACATATTAACTTGGCATAACGTCGAACACAAAACTAGCATGTTGTAAATTAACCCAAAATGTCCAAATCTAATATATAGTCTATTTCCACATGAACTTGCATAGTTTATGTAGCCCAAACTGCATTTAACACAGTTCTAATCATACTTGTAATGGATCTAAGATGTATACATAAGTTCTGAGTCATGTAGCATAAAGGATCTCAGATCTAGGATGTGTTTACATAAGTATATGGCCCATGATATCAACATAAACATAAAGGGGATATTAACATAAACATGAGAGGGATCTAATCATAGACTTTGCAACAAAAATTGCAATTACCATCACTTTCATATACAAACGTACAATAAACTTGCTTCGATCCATTTATGCCACAAATCAATTCACCAAAAACAATCACGATAGAAACATTTCAATACACAAGATCTACATCATTATAATGATACAATTCTATTCCCAATTACATCGTATCACAACATAATTTTATTCAAATTCTGAAAGACCAATATACTTACAACGTGTGACGAAATCTTATTTTCTGATTTCTGTTTTCTGAATTTGGAGGTGCTCTCCTTTGGGTAGCAATTTGTTGATTGATTTGATTAGACTTTAATTTGCTTCTTAGTTTGATTCTTGGCGGCTACGATCAACTCCTTCCTGACAGCATGACGACTCCTCTCTTATTTTCTTATGTGAATTAGTTGAGTCTTAGTGTGTATTTATAGAGTTTTCAAGTTAATTTGAGCTGTCAGATACAAACAGGGAGGGAAATCAGACCGTACAGCACACCAGAGTCGAACCAGGGTCAGACCCACCTGGTCAGGCCGACCTGGCAAGTCGACCTGCAGGTCGACACCCAAGTCGACTACGCAGTCGAGTTGTGGGGGCCAGGTCGACTGCCCAGTCGACACTAGTGTTGACCTGGTCACTGGGCGGGAATTTTCCCGCCCAGCCCAGTTTGAACTCGAATTCGAATTTTAAACATGTTCTGAGCTGTTTTTGAATTTCAAATTTATTCTGAAACTTCTTGAGATCATAACTCCTTCATACGGAGTCTGTTTCACGCAAAATCGGACTCTATCTCAACCAGAATTCCGAGACGAACGCAATGGCGTAAGCCATTTCCCTTAATTCTTTCATTAGAATTATTATACTTTAATTTATAAATTTCACTGTTATAGAATATACGGGGTGTTACATGATGGGAACAAGAACTTTTGTTTTAATTGTACTTGCTTCTGTCACTCTGCTGTATCCTATCGATCGAGACTTCGACCTTTAGGTAGAAACTAATGGGTGCAAACATGTGTTTGAGACATTTTATGTTTGATGGTTGCAAGTGGTTGCTATTGGTTGCTCGTGGATGCATATACACATACTAGGCACTAGATCGGCTCAAAAGCACTCTCATACTGCATATGGATGTGTGCGCATTTTACAATTTTTGTGGATGCAAAATGATTGACTCATCACATGGATGTTGCATTTGGATGAATGGTTGTGCACTCATATAAAAATGATCTGTATCAAATCGGATTTCTTGCATACATAATTGGACTCAATGCACTAACATAATTCGCATTGAGGAGGTCAACTGAATCAGAAGACCGCCTGATCTTTGAATTAGATTAAAGACATATACACACACATTTGCATATGTTCATACAACATTAGAAGTTTTCTAAGGACAATGGATTCTTTTAGATGATGGTTGAGTAGATGGATGATTGGATGGTAAGACACATTCTTCTTAACTTGAAGTATTCATGGATGAAATCCTTTAAGGAGGGGAGAATGTAACACCCCGTATTTTCTGTGAACATAAAAGTAACAAAACAAAGTATACATAATTTTTAAATGAAGAATTAAGGGAAACTGGTTACGCCATTGCGTTCGTCTCGGAATTCTTCTTGGAATAGAGTCCAAGTTTTCATAAATCGTACTTCGTACGAGAAAGTTATGGCACTCAGAAGTTTCAGGAATTTAAATAAAATAAAACATCTCAGATTTAAATTTAAAATTCAAATCACACAGCGGGCTGATTTCCCGCCCAGGACCCAGGTCAACCAGGCAGTCGACCCGGGGGTCGACCTGGGTGACATAGGTCGACCAGGGGGTCGACCGGGAGGTCGACCTCCCCGCTATTTCCAGATCCGAAGGCTGGTTCGTTTTTCTGCATCTAGATGCCTGTTCTGACCAGATTCGTTGATCTCTATGCTATTTAAACACCACCAAACCCCACTTTCTCTCCACACCAAACCATTGTAAAGCTATGCTGCCTCAATTCTAATTAAAATAAATCAATGGCGTCTCTACTCTGTTGAAACCGAAGTTAGAACTATGCTTCTTCTTCTTCCAATCTGAATAGGATTAAAAGAGAACAACTACAACCCTTTTTCTTTTAGAATCCAACCAAGGTGAGTACAGTTATTTTCAGATATGAAATTTAATTATGATCTTGACATGGTTATAAATCTGAATTTGAGATTATGCATATTCTTGTTTATCAGATCTGTTTTTCTGTGTAGATCTATCTTATTAATATTAAAGTAACTATTCTGTATCTCTTCCTTCCTTCTGTTCTATAGCCAGGCTATCACGAGCCTGAGCCAAATCTTATAAGAGATTGACGCACGAACGCTAAATTTGGGAAAAATGGTGAACGATGCATAAGTATACATGACTGATTTGAAAAAAGAACATATGTTGTAATTTAAGATCTGGATCTGGGCATACTATATATGATAGTCTGTGATTTGGAAGAAGAAGAATTATTGTGTATATGACTTCTGCGCAAAGATCTATATTATAATTGGATAACTATTAAATGTGAATACACCTAAATGGGGATTTTGGATATTAGGCATACGCTGAAATCAAGGGCTATAATTTGGCATAATTCGTATTATATATCATGATTTGGGGTTTTTGGAGGATATTCTGTATTGTGTAAATTTAACTAAAATTTAGGGCATATGTTATATTGTGAATTATGACCATACTTTGGGCAAGTGAAATTAAGCTTAATTTTATGATTAAATCTGTTAAATTGACTAATCTGCTAAATCTGTTGAAACTGAATATGGTGAATTTGGGATATGAAAATCTGTAGACTCGATCTAAAATTGAGCAAAAAAATGAAATAGAATTTTGAATAATCTACTGTAGCTTGTGAAGAAATTTAATCTGTTGAATTGGCATAATTATTCTGATATTGGCATAAACTGTGAATGAATACTTTAGCTAAAAATAAGAATGCTGAGACATGAGGTTAGACTCTGTTTGTAGTAGATCCTACCCGGACCCAACCGGCTTAACAAGCAACCGCAAACTGTCAGTCTAATGTGAGAGGTCGTAGGCATAACTAAAAGATGCTTAGACATGAGGTTAGGTCTGACTTGCGGCAGAAGTCTGCCCGGAACCGCCCGGCACATCCAGCGGACACAAGCTACCGACCTAATGTGAGACGTCTATGCATTAGTGATTAATTAATGCAAATCTAGGACAAATATGATGCTTAAAACGTGTTGGGTGGATAAGGTTAAATCAACCGGGCGGATGAATCTAATAAACCTGTTTCGTAAATCTGTAGGCCTAATACAAGGTTAGGTGAAACAATCTGTAAGTCTGTTAACCTGTATATTTGATCTGTTAGTCTGAAAACTTGTTAACCTGTGTGTCTGATCTGAGAACTAGTTAATCTGAACTTTGTACCTCTGAAATCTGTAAGCAAGTTAAACTGAAATCTGTTAGTCTGGGGGCACAAGGTTAGGAAGGGAAATTACTTGTGTCATCTGTTGTGTGGGACCCATATTAGTCAGTAACCCTTTTCTGGTATCAAAACTATGACCTAACACTAGGAGGGGTCCGGGCACGCTTACTGAACTAATTGTAAGAGGTTCACTCTGATAATGGCGATGGGTGTCGATGGCGCATTCCAACCGGGTCATGTGCGTGCATGGATCCAGTCTGCTCTGAGGATGTAAGACACCGTGAGATCTGCAAATAGCTCCGTGTCTATAGTTTGCCACTTTAGGGAATGATACACCCTTCTGTGGGGCCGACACAGGGTATTTATGTATTAGGGAGCTAATCGCTTGGGGTAGAATTTAGGGTACACCTAGTTCTGTTTGTTTCTGTTGGTGTACCGTCTGTTTCTGTTGGGGTGGTAAAGGCCCATTAGTTGGGTGGTAAAGGCCCATTATTAGAATTCTATTTCTGTACCTTCTATCTTTGTTGGGGTGGTAAAGGCCCATTACTAGCATTCTATAATGACCCGAACTTCCCCGTGAAGGAAAGCACGAATTGCTTTGAGGAAAACACATATCGGAACGCAAATAGAAGAATATTTCATTGTTTATTACAACAATTCCATCAGAATATAAGAATATACAGAGTATGAATAAATATTACACATTTACTAAATATCAAAGATTACAATAAATTACATAGCAGCGGAAAAATAATACAACACAAAACTGAAAGAAATACGTGGATACAGAGCTTTCCGAGTACCGTTCTAGCTGTAAACCAGGATTCTGTGAATATAAATCTGCAAAACCAGAACTACTAGCTGCCCGTGTGGAAAATAGGGGCACCCAGAGTTTAGGTAAAAAAATAAACTCCAGGTCAGTCATGTGACTAGTGTGAGAACTAAAACTGTTATTAATCTTTATTTTTAAAGTTAGGTTAATCAAGGGACCACGCCGTATGACACGGAACGGGTTTCCTCCCAAGAATACCAGTGCATAAAACAAACAGCGCAATTCTAAAGAAAGAAAAATGAAGCTATTATAAGACCCAGGTCCCATCACATAATGCAACGCAAGCTAGAGAATAGGGTTTTTACCTCATAATATCCAAAGAATGCTTGATACGTTTAAAAACACATTATTTTGATATTACTATAAGTGTATAGTGTCAAAACAATTTCAATCATAAGTATCAATCATAGGCGGCATAGCTACCGTCTACTATGTCGCCATACTAGGTTCTACAAATAAAACCGGATTATCAGGTATTAGAAATTGGATTTCCGTCATGAGCCGAGGCAAGGGGCAAGCTCCTCTCCATTCGAGACACTCTAGCAAATGTCTCAGGACCACACACAGCGACATTTGGATCCTCCAAGGCTGGTCCTCTCTTACTTTTGAGGATTGGCAATTCCTGAACACACGTTTCCGGGTCCTATAGGACCTATATCCGAGGCGCGTCGCATCCAACAACCACACAGGTAAAAAGTATATAAATGTCAGGGCTGGTAGGTCACTGACATAACCCATAGCTAGAAAGAAACGTCGTGCACTCCTTGGGTCCATATCCCGTTTTTGACTCATACCAAGGGGTGAGGCTCGCGAATTGACGCTATACACAAAGTTATGCCACACAGGCCGTGCTTTGATCATCAACCACAAGACTTTTCTTTTCAATAGAAGCCTTGATCATTTTCCACTTAGGCATGCCATACAGGCAATTCATGCCATGCGATTGACATCTATCGATATATAACCTCTAAGCTCGTACGTCTCGGAGAAGGGCGTTAAGCAAGAGAATAAATTCTCTTCCGCCAAACAGATATATATTTAATAGAAATCAATCACACAGAATAAAATCCAATGTCAGACACACCGTCCATTTACAAGTTCGTTCTGGGTCTGAACGAAACCGGAGGCACTTTCCTCGCATATCCGTCGATCTCCAAGTACGTCTGGACGATCACCAACTGATTCCCTCCTCTTGGGTGTACAGCCCAACCAAGATCATCAGTAATCATCCAAACGACGTGAAGACCTCCAATCTTCAACCACCGTCTTCCTCTTCGACTTATCGTCTAATTGATTATTCAGAATGGGTATAAACCCAGCCTTTCCGAATAACCCGCGTATATAATAAACAAGTGTTACACAAACACAACATATGCCTCATTCCCATTCAGAATATTCTTTGTCCAAATATTCACATTCTTAGGGAAAGGTTCCCATTAATTTTACCAAAGATAAATTCTTCTAAATTTATTCTTTAATCTTCCTTTGGATATTATTTCAAACCATGTTATGGTTTTCTAAATTAGTCGAGATTGGCGAACCACACCGAAGTAATTATTTATTTTATATTCCAATCCCAACCTATTCATCCAATGGAGCAAAACCGGCATACTCCATATCTAATACCACGGTGTTATCAGTAAATATTAATTAACATTTCACGTTCAAATCTAATTAAAGATTTAACTATCGCTTTGGAACAAAACTGGTGGTACTCCATTCTCGATCATTTCAATTTAATTAAAGATTCATTTAAACTCCACTTAGTTTTAATCTTCTCAAAAATCAATATCCTGTCTTTAACTGGGTTAAAGAACCAATGTCATCTAAAACACGGTTCACGATAAACCCAAAATCACATTCCATTGTTAATCGGGTTAAAGAACAGGTGTTATTCAAAACACCGCTTACGATAAACCCAAAAACCAATTTAAATTCAGTTCCAATTAAATACTAATTAACTGGACAATTTCACAAAATCTTTAATTAAAAGATTTATTCTTTTCTAAACTAGGTTCAAGAACAGTGTTATTTAAGACACCATTCACGACGAACCCAAAATCCCATTTGATATTAAATACAAGGCTCTGAATAGAAAATATATCGGCTTATATTCAATATCAAATTCAGAAACAACCAAATACGTAATGGAAATAACGATATAAATATATCTTTCAAATTTCCACAACCATATCTGTATAATCACGAAATCCAACATCGAAATATTCCGAAGATAATTTTGATTCAAATCCATTCCAATTCGCATATTGGAAATTCTGATTATTTTTAAAACCACTTCAAATCCAATTTATTTATTCAAAAATATTGGATTATACTTCTAGTTATAAACTAGTTCATTTCGATACAAATCTATTTTTATCCTTACAAATGTGGAATTTTTCATCCCAGTTCTTTCTAAATCATTTATTATGATTTTACACAAATTATAGATATTTTTAATAATTTTATCAAGGCCCGTACAGTCGATTTCCAATAACGGTCGTCGAACTGCACTTACAACGACCTTTTCCAAATTTGATTTGGACATAATTCCAAATCCAACCGTTAGATTTCAAATTTATAATTTTCATTGGAATGCTCTTTTTGATACGAACCCAACGGTTCCGGTTTCAGGAGAATCCGATGGTCGGATCTTCCGTAATGTCAATTCAAAGTCAATGGTCGAAATTCGCAAACTGCCGCGGCGCGGCGCGTTCTATTCAGGCCTTTAATGTATATAATATATATTATATATATTTCGTCGATTTCAATTCAAAATGTATTTTATAATTCATTTTAAATTTGTTTTCAAAACAATTTCAACTTCATATTCAATTTTAAATCAAAATTGAATATTCCATATCATTAACATATAAATGATAATATTTTCAAAACGTTATATTTTGAAATCACTTCCTTTTCTATATTCATTATAAAAACGAATATAATCGATATAAATATCGTTCGCATAAAAATGGCGCATATCTAATCAACACGACTTTATATATTTCAATAACTTCGTTATTCTATTCAACACATGAATTTTACTTCAACATATGAATATATACTTTATTCAACACATGAATATATATTTTTCAACACATAAATATTCTCAACACATGAGTATTGTCAACACATGACTATTTTTGTTATTTTATATATTTTATAAAATTATGATTTCTATCGTTTAATTCTTAATCAGAGTCCAACCGTAAATTAGTAAGAGAATGATTCCCTAAGTATTAACCCCGAAGGCCAAAACCAACATCAGATCAATACCCAAGAAACCACTCATCTTATCTAGTTTCTAGTTAGTTTCTAATTTTATATATGATAAAGATGTAAATTTTATTGTTAAAATATTTCGTTCAACACATGATAAGTTTCAACACATGAATATTCTCAACACATGAGTATCGTCAAAACATGACTATTTATTCTATTCAACACATGAATCTTTATTTTATAATATTCTTTATTTTACAAATTGGAATGAGGCCCAATCAATTACCATATAATTGAAACGACCCGAAATCCCCCTTACAGGAAATCGCGGATTGCTTTGAGAACGAGACACAAAGGAACGCAGACAGAAGAACATTTCATTGTTTATTACAACAATTCCATCAGAATACAAGAATATACAGAGTATGAATAAATATTACACAGAAAAATATCAGAGATTTAAATTACATTACATAGCAGTGGAAAATAATACAAACACATCTGAAGGAGATATACGGATACAAAGCTTTCTGGATATCGTTCCAGCTGTAAACCAGGGTCCTGTGAATATAAATCTGCAAAACCAAAACTACTAGCTACCCGTGTCAAAATAAGGGCACCTAGAGTTTAGGTTAAAACAATAAACTCCAAGTCATTCATGGGACTCGTGCGAGAACTAAAACAGTTATTAATCTTTATTTTAAAGTTAGGTAAATCAAGGGACCACGCCGTATAACACGGAACGGGTTTCCTCCCAAGAACACCAGTGCATAAAACAACAGCGCAATGCTAAATAAAGAACAATGAAGCTATTATAAGACCCAGGTCCCATCACACAATGCAACACAAGTCGGAGGATAGGGTTTTACCTTATAATAGCCAAAGAATGCTTGATACGCTAAATTTCATGTTTTATTATTATTATAAGTGTATAGTGTCAAAACAATTTCAATCACAAATATTAATCATAGGCGGCATGGGTACCATATGTCATGTTGCCATACTAGGCTCTACAATCAAAACCGCAAATGTAACGTATTTGGAAATTGGATTTCCATCTGTGAACCGAGGCAAGGGATCGTCCTCTACCGAATTCGAGACAATCTAGCCCATGTCTCAGGGATAGAACGCATCGACCCTTGGATCTTCAGGGCCAGTCCACCGATGTGGATTAGACGAAATCCTAAACACTACGTCTCCCCGCCCTATGGGGCATAAATGAGTCAACGAATGACTCCATCGGCTTCACATAGTCACCGATATATCCGAGGCGCCTCGCAACAGCAACAACCACATAAGTCCAACTCGTTAGGGCGTGTAAAACCACTGACGCCACTTCTAACTAGAAGGAAACACATGTTCTCCCTGCAGTCCTCTCCCGTTTCTGGTTCACTACTGGGGTGAGAGGCTCGCGAATCAACGTTACACAAAGCTTTGCCACACAGGCCATGCTTTGATCATCAACCACAAGACTTTGCTTTTCAACAAAAGCCTTGATCATTTCCATCTTAGCATGCCACACAGGCAGACCACTCCATGCAACCGATATCCATCAATCACATAGAATGATATCCAATGTCAGACACATAGTCCATTTACTAGTTCGTTCTGGGTCTGAACGAAACCGGAGGCCCCTAGTACCCTACATATCCATCGATCTCCAAGTACGTCTGGACGATCACCAACTGATTCCCTCCTTTTGGGTGTACGACCCAATCAAGATCATCAGTAATTATCCAAAACGACGTGAAGACCTCCGATCTTCTACCATCGTCTTCATCTTCGACTTATCGTCGTATCAATTATTCAGAATGGGATAAACTGTAACAACCCGAAAATCTGGGCCAGTTTAAATTTTTTATTTTGGCAATTTTAGCGAATTTTGATTATTTAAAATGAATTATTTTAAATAATATCGACGGAAATTTATTTTGAATATAATTCGAACGTATATGTAACGACCTAGAAAATCTGAACCAATTTAAAAATTTTTAAATTGGCTAAAATAATGGATTTTAAATATTTAAAATAAATATTTTAAATAATGGCGATGAAAACTGAGTTTGAATCGACATTTGAAAACGAATATAATTAATTATAATTATATATAGAATTGAAAATAGCGCGGTAGTTCGATAATTCGATTTCAAACTTCAATTGAATATACCGGATGCAAAACAATCCGGATTTTAGTGAAACCAAAAATAATGGAATCTAATTGGTGATGTCTTTCCAACGAATCTGACCAATCGAAATTTGATAGCGGGGATCAAAAGATATGTCCAGTTGAAAATTCTAAATAGTCGCTATGGAATTCAGGCCCTTAAAAATGGACATTTTGCAGATGACCTCGGATTTTGACGAAACCACTTTTGTTAGATCCGCAGTGTCAAGTTATTGCTAGATTCCAAATTTCATAATTTTTAGAATCAATATGTGAGCGTGGCAAAAGAAAACGCGTTTGACCAATTTCAGTTGATTTTAATCGACTGGAAATTAGCCATTTTTCAAACGGTCTCAGAATTCGACGAAACTAGTTTTGTTAGGACCGTATCGTCGATACGAAGCTAGAAAATATTTTTCTGGAATTTTTCTAGTCAGTATGTGACCCCGGTATTTTGAAATGTACGTTTAAAATTCAATATAGTGATTTAAATGAAAATTCAAAAGGAAACTGATTGTAACGATCAAATTAGCTAGCGATACATATCCCATTGTGTTCGGAATGGGGGTAAAACGCTATAGACGACAGGCGGTGGGCCTCGTTTCGAGGTCGTATGTAAAAGTCAACCTATTTGCAAAATTAAATAATTAAATAAAAAAATATATAATCTCCCTCCTTTTCTTTTGCTTGCCCCCCCCCCCCCCCCCCCGATTCATTTACCAGAAACGTAATAAAAAAAAAGGGAGAAAGCCTAACCCTCGAAGCCGCCTCGTCTCGAAGTCGCCGACGAAGACCACCAAGCAGCTCCTGGAATTGCTGCCGCTGCTGCTTCTTCTCTCCCCCCCCCCTCCGTTCGTAGATCGGCAGCGACATCGCACCCCCCCCCCCCCGAATCAAACGCGACACCCGATTAGCAGCGCCGCCCTTACCTCGAAGCCACCTCCGACGAACTGCAGAAACCCCCCCCCTCTGTAAGTATTTCTTTTTATTTTTATTATTTTTATTTTATTTTATAAAAACATAATTTAAAACTGAATTTTATAAATGATTTAAAACTGAATTTTATAAAGGATAAAAAAACTGATTTAATAAGATTTTAAAAACTGATTTTTTAAGATTTTAAAAACTGATTTTATAAAAGAATAAAAACTGATTTTTTTTTTAAAAAGAGAAAAAAACTGATTTTTTTTAAAAGAGTAAAAAAACAGATTTTTTAGAAAAGTAAAAACAGATTTTTTAGAAGAGTAAAAACAGATTTTTTAGAAAAGTAAAAACGGATTTTTTAGAATGATTTGTAAACTAATTTATTTTAAGATTTAAAATAGAAGGAGATTAGAAATTTAAAAAAAGTAAAAATCATATTTTTATATATTGAATAGCATAGTAAAAATTCGATTTTTACATATGTAGAGAATACGGGCGAAAGCGACAGAAAGGCGAAGATTTCTCTAAGGAAGTGTCGTGAAGTTGGATAGCTATTGGTGAGATTTCTGATTTAAAAATATTATATGTGTGTGAAATGAAAGTGAATAGCTATATATATAAATTGCTATATATAAATATATATATATATACGCCCCTCGTCCACAAACCATGGACGATATCTATTGGTTGAAATTGTTGTGAAAATTGATTGATAGCGAATGATTGTTTGGGATTGTTTGTGATTGATATTGGTTGATTGTGGTTGAAAAATACCCATTTGTGGTTGTGAAATATTTGGTTGAAACCACATAGGATTAGTTTGTGGAAATGAAATAAATATATACATGCCGCCTGCGTGCGAACTAGACGCTTGAACCCCATTGTCAAAAACCGCGAGGTTTTAAGGTAGAGCGAGGAGCCGTACTAGGGACGGTGCCGGTGTAACTACCCTGCCGTTATGCTGCCGAAATTTTGAATAATATTCGTGTGTTTGAATTATTTTCATATGCTTAAACTATATTTATTCATTGAATAGAAAACATTCATGTGTTGAATTGATATTCATTCGTTGATTAGAAATTCATGTGTTGAATGGTATTCATATTTTGAAATAAATTGTTCGATAATAAAAATCACATTTTTATCTATATATAGAAACTATAGAAAACATTCATGTGTTGAATTGATATTCATTCGTTGATTAGAAATTCATGTGTTGAATGGTATTCATATTTTGAAATAAATTGTTCGATAATAAAAATCACATTTTTATCTATATATAGAAACTATAGAAAACATTCATGTGTTGAATTGATATTCATTCGTTGATTAGAAATTCATGTGTTGAATGGTATTCATATTTTGAAATAAATTGTTCGATAATAAAAATCACATTTTTATCTATATATAGAAACTATAGAAAACATTCATGTGTTGAATTGATATTCATTCGTTGATTAGAAATTCATGTGTTGAATGGTATTCATATTTTGAAATAAATTGTTCGATAATAAAAATCACATTTTTAACTATATATAGAAACTATAGAAAACATTCATGTGTTGAATTGATATTCATTCGTTGATTAGAAATTCATGTGTTGAATGGTATTCATATTTTGAAATAAATTGTTCGATAATAAAAATCACATTTTTATCTATATATAGAAACTATAGAAAACATTCATGTGTTGAATTGATATTCATTCGTTGATTAGAAATTCATGTGTTGAATGGTATTCATATTTTGAAATAAATTGTTCGATAATAAAAATCACATTTTTATCTATATATAGAAACTATAGAAAACATTCATGTGTTGAATTGATATTCATTCGTTGATTAGAAATTCATGTGTTGAATGGTATTCATATTTTGAAATAAATTGTTCGATAATAAAAATCACATTTTTATCTATATATAGAAACTATAGAAAACATTCATGTGTTGAATTGATATTCATTCGTTGATTAGAAATTCATGTGTTGAATGGTATTCATATTTTGAAATAAATTGTTTGATAATAAAAATCACCTTTTATCGACTATATGAACTATATAGAAAAATAGTGTTATGAAATGAATCGTTTTACAATAAAAATCGCATTTTTATTGTATGCATAAATCGTTGAAATGTGAAGTGTTAAAAAATAGCCACTTGTTCGAAATAAACATATATGAGATGAAATATTCATTAATTAGCTAATGAAATGATTTGCACCTATTTATGTAACATTAGAATGAATGGAGTTTTTAAACCAAATAGAAATCGAATATGAAGTCGAATAGAAATTGATAAATGATAAGAACTGTATATATATGTACATGCAATATTCATTGAACAGGTTATAGCAAAGGGGCTAGATAAGAGGAATAAAATTTTGTGCCCGACAAATAGGTACACATTTACTGATTTGTTTGGGTGATGATTTTGAGCCTGTTGGCTAGCCGCTTGGCTTTTTCTTTTTCTTTTTGAGATTAGAAGGACCTGGAAAGCTATTTGCGATTTCCCGATGCTCCCGGTGCAGGGGAGGTTATGGCGAAATTTTCCAAAATTTTAAGGTGTTAGAAATTTTTTTGAAGTGAAAGCGATATTGAAATCATTGAATGAAATATATTTATATAAATATATAAATATAAATAAAATTAAAACGAAACGAGGCCGTGCAGTTCGTATTTTGAAACCGTGATTTCAAACGACTAGTGCGGGAAATCCGACCATTGGATTTTCCCGAAACCTCAACCGTTGGGTTCGCCTTGGAATAATCTTTCCAATGGCACCAACCTTGTTAAAATCCAACGGTTGGATTGTCTGGAATGTTTAATTCAATTCTGAAGAAAAACAGCGCCAGAAACGATTATATTTATTTATATATATAAATATAATTATATTTAATCGAATAACGACGCTGCAGTTCGTATTTTGAAATCGAAATTTCAAACGATTGTACCGGGAGATCCGACCGTCGGATTTTCCCGAAACTGGAACCGTTGGGTTCGTTTTGAAAAGACCTTTCTAATGATGTAAATTTTGTGAAGATCCAACGGTTAGATTTTCAGATATGTGTAAATCAATTCTGAAGAAAAACAGCGCCACGGCCGCCTTATGGCCCGAAGCGTCGTTTTGAATAAATTAGCTATTTTAAAATAAATAAAAATAGCGATAAATAGTTATAAAATATCATAAGCGATATGGAATGGAAATAAACTGAATTTGCTTGATTTATGTGATATTTGATGGTTGAATGTGTTTGGTGTGAAAATTACATTAAAGAACAAAATTGGTGTTGTCGAATAATTTAACCATTGAAATAAATCGAATTGAAATTTTAAATATACGGGAATTAATTGAAAAGGTCGAGTTAATTCTCATTTCGAATAATTGACCGACGATTGAAATTCGAAGATGAAGACGGTGGTCGAAGACCAGAGATCTTCACCTCGTTTGGATGGTAACCGAGGTCCTGATTGGGAGGCATCCCGAAATATGGATAATGAGTGGTGATCGTTCAGACGTACGTGTTGATCGAAGGGTTTGCGAGGTATTTAGTGCCTCCGGTTTCGTTCAGACCCAGAACGGACTTGTAAATGGACTGTGTGTCCGACATTGGATTTTATTCTGTGTTGATTGATCTCTGTTAAATATACATCTGTTTGGCGGCGGAGAATTTATTCTTTTGCTTAACACCCTTCTCTGAGACGTACGAGCTCAGAGGTTGTATATCGATGGACATCAGTCGCATGGCATGAATTGCCTGTGTGGCATGCTAAGATGCAGTGATCAGGGCTTCTGTTGAAAAGCAAAGTCTTGTGGTGATGATTAAAGCACCGCCTGTGTGGCGTAGCTTTGTGTATAACGTGAATTCGCGAGCCTCACACCCCGGTATGAACCTAAAACGGGAGGAGGACCTCAGGGAGGGCATGCGTTTCTTTCTAACTAGGGTGGTGTCAGTGACCTACCAGCCCTGACATTTATATACTTTTCACCTATGTGGTTGTTGCTGTTGCGAGGCGCCTCGGTTTGATCGGACGATCTGGGTCCGATGGAGTCATTCGTTGGCTCGTTTACGCCCCAAAGGGCGGGGAAACGTATTGCTCAGGCATTTTAATCCACATCGGTGGACCGGCCCTGTCGCTCCAAGGGCCCACCTGAGTCTGGGTCCTGTGGCTCGGGCTAGAGAGTCACGAATTCGGTAAGGACTATCTTTTGCCTTGGTTCATGACGGAAATCCAATTTCCAACGTGACTGTGCGGTTTCGATTGTATATATACATTTGGCGACATAGTGGCATGGGACGCTCATGTCGTCTATGATTGATAGTTATGATTTGAAATTGTTTTCAAAACATATAGACACTAGCAATAATATCAAATGCCTTTGTTTTGTTCGTATCAAACATATTTTGGCCATTATAAGGTAAAACTCTATCCTCCGGTTTGCGTTGCATTGTGTGATGGGAACTGAGTCTTATAATGGCTTCATTTTTATAAAAAGCATAGCGATGTTTAAAAGAAAGATTTGTTTTAAAGCACTGGCGATCCAATGGAGTAAACCCGTTCCACGAAAGTGGCGTGGTCCTGTGATTAGCCAATTATATATGTGTTGATTGGATTTCTCATACCAGTCCCATGACTGACTCGTAGTTTGTTTCACTTTCAAACTCGGGTGCCCCTTTTTCTACACGGGCAGCCTTGTATTAAGGTTTAGCTGGTTCTTTCTGGATAGCTGGAGCTGAAGATGGATTCTATCATTTATTTCTTTTTATGCTGCTCAGCTCCTATTGTACATATTTTGTTTATTTCCGCTGTAGACATTTATGTATAGCTGAACTGTATTTGTACTAAGTAAGATCCTGTATACTGTGTAACTCTGATGATTACTTTTATCCAGTATATTTTGTTGTTCATATCTGGTGTATTTATTTAATTCTGTTCTGCTATTATATGTTTCTGTGTTATATTTCAAAGATAACCTTGTTTCCGTGAGAACGGGAAATCGGGTCGTCTCATCGTGGTATCAGAGCTTTGGTTAAGCTCAGTTCTGGAATATAACATTTGATCGAACTCGTCAGAAATAGAACCAGTAGTGTTCTAGGACGGGTAACTCTATACAGATAGGATCAGTAATATCCTAGTATGAGTAAAGCAGAATGAAATTACACCTTGATAGACACATTTACATTTGAAGTATGTGTTTATATATTTTAAAATACCTTTTCTATGACCTGACACTTGATCTGCCATTTGCAGAAGTACTAGAAAATGAGTGTCTGAAACAGAAGGAATGCAGAACTGGATATTGAGGCCCTATTAATCAAATATCGAAATATGGGTGGAATATCGTTCTCTGGTGAAGAATCTATTATGAAGACGCAAGCTTGGATTCGTTCGGCTGAGAAAATCTTCGAAGCATTAAAGCTTAGGGATGACCAGAAAAGATTACTGGCCTCCTGGGCGCTCAAAGATGAAGCTTTATTCTGGTGGGATTCAGTTATCAAAGGTAATCCAGAAGGTGATATCACCTGGGACAGATTCAAAGTGATTTTCTTAGAAAGATTTACTCCTCCCGAAGCGACCGAACGGCTATGCGATGAATTTTCTTATCTGATACAAGGAGACATGACAATTCCCGAATATCATAAGAAATTCAATGAACTTTCTCACTTTGCTCCTCATCTAATTCAAGACCCAAAGAGGAAAAATCTGAGATTTATTCACGGGCTTCAAAGGAAATACCGGAATAAAGTATTGGGGCATGTGAAGCTTCCTTTCTCAGAAATGATTTATATGGCTTATCAATACGAAGATCTAGACAAGAAAGGAATGTTGCGCGACGAAGAAGAAGTTTGTTGTAGTGACAAAACAGAGTCAGAAATTGATATTCCTGAGGCAAGTACAACGTCTGAGATCCGTAAAAAGCCCGGTACTAAGAGGAAAAGGGCTGAATCTGGGAAAGAACCCGTAACGACCACCGTATGCAATAACTGCAATAAGAAAGGACATCTTTCGATAAGTTGCAGATCTCTAAGGAAACAAGTAAAGGATGGGTCTAAATCCGGTAAGAGGTTACAAGAGAAAAGAGGATGCCATAAGTGCCACCAAGCCGGGCATATTGCGAAAAACTGCCCGCTACCTCAGAAACCTAAAGAAGTAAATATAAATGAAGTGGTGGAAGTACTTGCATCCTCGTCTACTCAGGAAAGGTCCGATGTTTTAGAAGGCACGCTCAATGTCA
This sequence comes from Allium sativum, assembly GCA_030737875.1. Classification (NCBI taxonomy): domain Eukaryota; kingdom Viridiplantae; phylum Streptophyta; class Magnoliopsida; order Asparagales; family Amaryllidaceae; genus Allium; species Allium sativum. The sequence goes on from CM060913.1 coordinate 188,655,429, forward strand.
AAAACATTCCAGTTAAAGTACTGTTTGACACAGGCGCGTCACGAAGCTTTATTGCAAAGAGTGCAGTCAAGAAGTTGGATCTGAGGTTGAAAAAGCTCAAAGAACCAATGAAGGTTCAAAATCCAGTTGGGGGTTCCATCAATCTCAGTTGGGTTTGTGCCGTACCAGTCTCTTTTTCTTGCTATAAATTCCCTATTATCTGTATCGTCATGAATTTTAATGAATTCGATCTTATTCTGGGATTGGATTGGCTAACCAAATATGAAGCGGAGGTCAGATGCGCCAAGAGAGTTGTAAAGGCAAAAGCACAATTGGGAAATTATATAACCATACCATGTGAAGGCCCGACTTCAAATAGAAAAGATTTCTGGTCAGCTCTCGATGTTTCTCCAGCCCAAATTGAAAATATCCCTGAAGTTACAGAGAATATTCCTGACCTCATCAAAGATATTCCTGTCGTCAAGAACTATGCGGATGTGTTCGAGGAAGTTGTTCGCTTACCTCCGCAAAGGGAAATAGACTTCAAAATTGCTTTAATTCTGAATGCAAGGCCGGTAGTTCACGCTATTCGAAGAATGTCCTTGAAAGAGAAGGAGGAATTAGACAATCAAACAAGACAACTAGTATGGAAAGGTCTGATCAGGCCTAGTTTCTCTGATTGGGGCGCAGCAGTGGTGTTTGTCCCAAAATCTGACGGTACTCTACGTCTATGTGTGGATTATCGTGATCTGAACAAGCAGACCATAAAGAACAAATATCCATTGCCGCGGATTGATGATTTGTTGGATCGATTAAATGGAGCACAAGTATTCTCACGAATGGACCTAGCTACAGGCTTCCATCAACTTCGAATTGCCGAAGAGTGTGTTCCAATGACAGCGTTCAGAGGCCCCGACTTATTCTACGAGTGGTTAGTAATGCCATTCGGCTTATGTAACGCTCCAGCTTATTTTGTCGATCTGATGAACAGAGTATTCAGAGGAGTATTGAATAAATTTGTTCTGGTTTTTATTGATGATATTCTAATCTTCTCTAAATCAAAGGCCGAGCATGAAAAACATTTGGAACAAGTGTTAGAAATCCTCAGAAGGAATGTATTGAAAGCCAAATTTTCCAAATGTATCTTCTGGCAAGATGAAGTAAAATTTCTGGGCCATGTTGTATCGAAAGAAGGAATTGCTGTGGATCCAAGCAAAATCACGGCTATTCAAAATTGGAAACAGCCCAGTACTCCCACTGAAGTCCGCAGTTTTCTCGGATTGGCTAGCTATTATCGGAAGTTCGTTAAAGACTTTTCGAAGATATCTGGTCATTTAACAAAGCTTACAAAGAAGCATTCTAAATTCAAATGGACTCAAGAGAGTGAGGAGGCTTTTGAAGAACTAAAGTTAAGATTAACGACAGCTCCAGTGTTAACCATCATCGATGGCAACCAAGATTTAAAAGTCTGGACTGATGCTTCTAGAGAAGGCCTTGGGGCAGTGTTGATGCAAAGGGGCCAAGTGATTGCTTATGCTAGCCGTCAACTGAAACCGCACGAGAAAAACTATGTAACTCATGATCTTGAGTTATTGGCTATCGTGTTCGCTTTGAAAATTTGGAGACACTATCTCCTGGGTGAGAGATTTGAACTGTTTACGGATCATCAATCATTAAAGTATCTGTTTACTCAGAAGGACTTGAATTTGAGGCAGCAACGTTGGCTAGAGTTCCTTGCAGCATATGACTTTGAAATTATATATACTCCAGGGAAAGCCAATGTCGTGGCTGATGCGTTAAGCCGAAAGAATGAAATGATCGCCAGTTTCATCATTGCGACTTCGTTGATTGATAAGATATCGGCTCTCCAAGAAGATGACCAATTTATCAAGGGAATAAGTCAGCGAGTTCGTGAAGGCAATGCTTCGGATTTCCAGCTAGACAGCGAAGGGATTCTGAGGTTAGAAGGGCGAATTTGCGTTCCAGATATTCCTGAACTCAGAAGAGAGGTGCTTGATGAATGCCACAAATCTAAGCTCAGTATCCACCCGGGTGTGAATAAAATGTATAACGATATCAAACGCACATTCTGGTGGAAGTCGTTAAAAAGAGACATCTCAATATATGTTAGTCGATGCCCTACTTGCTAGCTAGTTAAAAGCGACCAACAGAAATTGGCTGGATTATTACAACCACTGGAAGTTCCTGGTTGGAAGTGGGAACATATTTCTATGGATTTCATTGATGGTTTGCCCAGAACCAGAAAAGGAAATGACAGTATTTGGGTGATCGTAGATCGTTTCACGAAGACCGCCCATTTCATACCTGTCAAATCAAATAGAACTGCTCAGAGTCTGGCGCAGATATACTTCAGGGAAATAGTTAGACTACATGGAGTGTCGCTCAGCATAGTAAGTGATAGAGATACGATATTCACTAGTAAATTCTGGGAGGCATTTCAAGTCGAGCTGGGAACGAAGTTAAACATGAGCACCGCTTATCATCCTCAGACAGACGGTCAGACTGAGAGGGTGAATCGCATTTTAGAAGATCTATTGCGGGCTTGTATTCTAGATTTCGGTGGATCATGGGAAGACCATCTGCATTTGGCTGAATTCTCTTATAACAACAGCTACCAGGCGAGTCTGACAATGTCGCCATTCGAAGCATTGTACGGTAGACCGTGCCGATCTCCTGCTTTTTGGGTCGAGCCTGGAAATAGACTTGTGTTGGGTCCGGATATGATTCGAGAAGCTGCCGACAAAGTCGATTTTATTAAGAAGCGATTACTCGCCGCTCAAAGCCGACAAAAGAGCTATGCCGATAGAAGAAGAAGAGAGATATCCTTTGAAGTTGGCGACTATGTATATTTGAAAGTATCGCCGATGAGAGGAGTTATCCGGCTCGGTAAAACTGGAAAGTTAGCACCCAAATTCATTGGTCTGTTTCCTATTCTGGAACGGATTGGAACTCTCGCATATAAAGTTAAACTGCCTGACTGGTTGCCTGGAGTGCATGATGTATTTCATATATCTCAACTTCGAAAGCACGTTCATGATCCAGATTTGATCGTGGAAGAAGCAGCTCAGCAGGATATTGAAATTACTCCAGAATTAGCTGTGAGGCGTGAGCCGCTAAAGATTATCGGCAAAGAAACCAAAGAGCTGAGGAACAAGAAGGTTCACTTAGTCAAAGTGCAATGGAGTGGAGATCCGCGAGATTGTACTTGGGAAACTGAGGAGAGCATTCAGAAAGCTTATCCCAGATGCCGAGTAGATATCTCTGATTGACTCCGGTGCCAGGTACATTTACCCTACCTTGCATTACCATTTAATTCTCTATTCTGTTGCTATTTCCTTCCCATGGATGTGCACTATTTATTCTATACTCTGAATATTAAAAACAAATTGGTTGTTGTATTTTGTGATTGTAGATTTATCAAACCACTTTCGACTTTATTCCTTTTCGGGGACGAAAAGTTTTAAGTGGGGGAGATTGTAACGACCCAGAAAATCTGAACCAATTTAAAAATTTTTAAATTGGCTAAAATAATGGATTTTAAATATTTAAAATAAATATTTTAAATAATGGCGATGAAAACTGAGTTTGAATCGACATTTGAAAACGAATATAATTAATTATAATTATATATAGAATTGAAAATAGCGTGGTAGTTCGATAATTCGATTTCAAACTTCAATTGAATATACCGGATGCAAAACAATCCGGATTTTAGTGAAACCAAAAATAATGGAATCTAATTGGTGATGTCTTTCCAACGAATCTGACCAATCGAAATTTGATAGCGGGGATCAAAAGATATGTCCAGTTGAAAATTCTGAATACTCGCTATGGAATTCAGGCCCTTAAAAATGGACATTTTGCAGATGACCTCGGATTTTGACGAAACCACTTTTGTTAGATCCGCAGTGTCAAGTTATTGCTAGATTCCAAATTTCATAATTTTTAGAATCAATATGTGAGCGTGGCAAAAGAAAACGCGTTTGACCAATTTCAGTTGATTTTAATCGACTGGAAATTGGCCATTTTTCAAACGGTCTCAGAATTCAACGAAACTAGTTTTGTTAGGACCGTATCGTCGATACGAAGCTAGAAAATATTTTTCTGGAATTTTTCTAGTCAGTATGTGACCCCGGTAATTTGAAATGTACGTTTAAAATTCAATATAGTGATTTAAATGAAAATTCAAAAGGAAACTGATTGTAACGATCAAATCAGTTAGCGATACATATCCCATTGTGTTCGGAATGGGGGTAAAACGCTATGGACGACAGGCGGTGGGCCTCGTTTCGAGGTCGTATGTAAAAGTCAACCTATTTGCAAAATTAAATAATTAAATAAAAAAATATATAATCTCCCTCCTTTTCTTTTGCTTGCCCCCCCCCCCCCCCCCCCGATTCATTTACCAGAAACGTAATAAAAAAAAAGGGAGAAAGCCTAACCCTCGAAGCCGCCTCGTCTCGAAGTCGCCGACGAAGACCACCAAGCAGCTCCTGGAATTGCTGCCGCTGCTGCTTCTTCTCTCCCCCCCCCCTCCGTTCGTAGATCGGCAGCGACATCGCACCCCCCCCCCCCCCCCCGAATCAAACGCGACACCCGATTAGCAGCGCCGCCCTTACCTCGAAGCCACCTCCGACGAACTGCAGAAACCCCCCCCCTCTGTAAGTATTTCTTTTTATTTTTATTATTTTTATTTTATTTTATAAAAACATAATTTAAAACTGAATTTTATAAATGATTTAAAACTGAATTTTATAAAGGATAAAAAAACTGATTTAATAAGATTTTAAAAACTGATTTTTTAAGATTTTAAAAACTGATTTTATAAAAGAATAAAAACTGATTTTTTTTTAAAAAGAGAAAAAAACTGATTTTTTTTAAAAGAGTAAAAAAACAGATTTTTTAGAAAAGTAAAAACAGATTTTTTAGAAGAGTAAAAACAGATTTTTTAGAAAAGTAAAAACGGATTTTTTAGAATGATTTGTAAACTAATTTATTTTAAGATTTAAAATAGAAGGAGATTAGAAATTTAAAAAAAGTAAAAATCATATTTTTATATATTGAATAGCATAGTAAAAATTCGATTTTTACATATGTAGAGAATACGGGCGAAAGCGACAGAAAGGCGAAGATTTCTCTAAGGAAGTGTCGTGAAGTTGGATAGCTATTGGTGAGATTTCTGATTTAAAAATATTATATGTGTGTGAAATGAAAGTGAATAGCTATATATATAAATTGCTATATATAAATATATATATATATATACGCCCCTCGTCCACAAACCATGGACGATATCTATTGGTTGAAATTGTTGTGAAAATTGATTGATAGCGAATGATTGTTTGGGATTGTTTGTGATTGATATTGGTTGATTGTGGTTGAAAAATACCCATTTGTGGTTGTGAAATATTTGGTTGAAACCACATAGGATTAGTTTGTGGAAATGAAATAAATATATACATGCCGCCTGCGTGCGAACTAGACGCTTGAACCCCATTGTCAAAAACCGCGAGGTTTTAAGGTAGAGCGAGGAGCCGTACTAGGGACGGTGCCGGTGTAACTACCCTACCGTTATGCTGCCGAAATTTTGAATAATATTCGTGTGTTTGAATTATTTTCATATGCTTAAACTATATTTATTCAATGAATAGAAAACATTCATGTGTTGAATTGATATTCATTCGTTGATTAGAAATTCATGTGTTGAATGGTATTCATATTTTGAAATAAATTGTTCGATAATAAAAATCACATTTTTATCTATATATAGAAACTATAGAAAACATTCATGTGTTGAATTGATATTCATTCGTTGATTAGAAATTCATGTGTTGAATGGTATTCATATTTTGAAATAAATTGTTCGATAATAAAAATCACATTTTTATCTATATATAGAAACTATAGAAAACATTCATGTGTTGAATTGATATTCATTCATTGGTTAGAAATTCATGTGTTGAATGGTATTCATATTTTGAAATAAATTGTTCGATAATAAAATTCACATTTTTATCTATATATAGAAACTATAGAAAACATTCATGTGTTGAATTGATATTCATTCGTTGATTAGAAATTCATGTGTTGAATGGTATTCATATTTTGAAATAAATTGTTCGATAATAAAAATCACATTTTTATCTATATATAGAAACTATAGAAAACATTCATGTGTTGAATTGATATTCATTCGTTGATTAGAAATTCATGTGTTGAATGGTATTCATATTTTGAAATAAATTGTTCGATAATAAAAATCACATTTTTATCTATATATAGAAACTATAGAAAACATTCATGTGTTGAATTGATATTCATTCGTTGATTGGAAATTCATGTGTTGAATGGTATTCATATTTTGAAATAAATTGTTCGATAATAAAAATCACATTTTTATCTATATATAGAAACTATAGAAAACATTCATGTGTTGAATTGATATTCATTCGTTGATTAGAAATTCATGTGTTGAATGGTATTCATATTTTGAAATAAATTGTTCGATAATAAAAATCACATTTTTGTCTATATATAGAAACTATAGAAAACATTCATGTGTTGAATTGATATTCATTCGTTGATTAGAAATTCATGTGTTGAATGGTATTCATATTTTGAAATAAATTGTTTGATAATAAAAATCACCTTTTATCGACTATATGAACTATATAGAAAAATAGTGTTATGAAATGAATCGTTTTACAATAAAAATCGCATTTTTATTGTATGCATAAATCGTTGAAATGTGAAGTGTTAAAAAATAGCCACTTGTTCGAAATAAACATATATGAGATGAAATATTCATTAATTAGCTAATGAAATGATTTGCACCTATTTATGTAACATTAGAATGAATGGAGTTTTTAAACCAAATAGAAATCGAATATGAAGTCGAATAGAAATTGATAAATGATAAGAACTGTATATATATGTACATGCAATATTCATTGAACAGGTTATAGCAAAGGGGCTAGAGAAGAGGAATAAAATTTTGTGCCCGACAAATAGGTACACATTTAATGATTTGTTTGGGTGATGATTTTGAGCCTGTTGGCTAGCCGCTTGGCTTTTTCTTTTTCTTTTTGAGATTAGAAGGACCGGGAAAGCTATTTGCGATTTCCCGATGCTCCCGGTGCAGGGGAGGTTATGGCGAAATTTTCCAAAATTTTAAGGTGTTAGAATTTTTTTTGAAGTGAAAGCGATATTGAAATCATTGAATGAATTATATTTATATAAATATATAAATATAAATAAAATTAAAACGAAACGAGGCCGTGCAGTTCGTATTTTGAAACCGTGATTTCAAACGACTAGTGCGGGAAATCCGACCATTGGATTTTCCCGAAACCTCAACCGTCGGGTTCGCCTTGGAATAATCTTTCCAACGGCACCAACCTTGTTAAAATCCAACGGTTGGATTGTCTGGAATGTTTAATTCAATTCTGAAGAAAAACAGCGCCAGAAACGATTATATTTATTTATATATATAAATATAATTATATTTAATCTAATAACGACGCTGCAGTTCGTATTTTGAAATCGAAATTTCAAACGATTGTACCGGGAGATCCGACCGTCGAATTTTCCCGCAACTGGAACCGTTGGGTTCGTTTTGAAAAGACCTTTCTAATGATGTAAATTTTGTGAAGATCCAACGGTTAGATTTTCAGATATGTGTAAATAAAATCTGAAGAAAAACAGCTCCACGGCCGCCTTATGGCACGAAGCGTCGTTTTGAATAAATTAGCTATTTTAAAATAAATAAAAATAGCGATAAATAGTTATAAAATATCATAAGCGATATGGAATGGAAATAAACAGAATTTGCTTGATTTATGTGATATTTGATGGTTGAATGTGTTTGGTGTGAAAATTACATTAAAGAACAAAATTGGTGTTGTCGAATAATTTAACCATTGAAATAAATCGAATTGAAATTCTAAATATACGTGAATTATTTGAAAAGGCCGAGTTAATTCTCATTTCGAATAATTGACCGACGATTGAAATTCGAAGATGAAGACGGTGGTCGAAGACCAGAGATCTTCACCTCGTTTGGATGGTAACCGAGGTCCTGATTGGGAGGCATCCCGAAATATGGATAATGAGTGGTGATCGTTCAGACGTACGTGTTGATCGAAGGGTTTACGAGGTATTTAGTGCCTCCGGTTTCGTTCAGACCCAGAACGGACTTGTAAATGGACTGTGTGTCCGACATTGGATTTTATTCTGTGTTGATTGATCTCTGTTAAATATACATCTGTTTGGCGGCGGAGAATTTATTCTTTTTCTTAACGCCCTTCTCTGAGACGTACGAGCTCAGAGGTTGTATATCGATGGACATCAGTCGCATGGCATGAATTGCCTGTGTGGCATGCTAAGATGCAGTGATCAGGGCTTCTGTTGAAAAGCAAAGTCTTGTGGTGATGATCAAAGCACCGCCTGTGTGGCGTAGCTTTGTGTATAACGTGAATTCGCGAGCCTCACACCCCGGTATGAACCTAAAACGGGAGGAGGACCTCAGGGAGGGCATGCGTTTCTTTCTAGCTAGGGTGGTGTCAGTGACCTACCAGCCCTGACATTTATATACTTTTCACCTATGTGGTTGTTGCTGTTGCGAGGCGCCTCGGTTTGATCAGACGATCCGGGTCCGATGGAGTCATTCGTTGGCTCGTTTACGCCCCAAAGGGCGGGGAAACGTATTGCTCAGGCATTTTAATCCACATCGGTGGACCGGCCCTGTCGCTCCAAGGGCCCACCTGAGTCTGGGTCCTGTGGCTCGGGCTAGAGAGTCACGAATTCGGTAAGGACTATTTTTGCCTTGGTTCATGACGGAAATCCAATTTCCAAATACGTGACTGTGCGGTTTCGATTGTATATATACATTTGGCGACATAGTGGCATGGGACGCTCATGTCGTCTATGATTGATAGTTATGATTTGAAATTGTTTTCAAAACATATAGACACTAGCAATAATATCAAATGCCTTTGTTTTATTCGTATCAAACATATTTTGGCCATTATAAGGTAAAACTCTATCCTCCGGTTTGCGTTGCATTGTGTGATGGGAACTGAGTCTTATAATGGCTTCATTTTTATAAAAAGCATAGCGATGTTTAAGAGAATGATTTGTTTTAAAGCACTGGCGATCCAATGGAGTAAACCCGTTCCACGAAAGTGGCGTGGTCCTGTGATTAGCCAATTATATATGTGTTGAGTGGATTTCTCATACCAGTCCCATGACTGACTCGTAGTTTGTTTCACTTTCAAACTCGGGTGCCCCTTTTTCTACACGGGCAGCCTTGTATTTAGGTTTAGCTGGTTCTTTCTGGATAGCTGGAGCTGAAGATGGATTCTATCATTTATTTCTTTTTATGCTGTTCAGCTCCTATTGTACATATTTTGTTTATTTCCGCTGTAGACATTTATGTATAGCTGAACTGTATTTGTACTAAGTAAGATCCTGTATACTGTGTAACTCTGATGATTACTTTTATCCAGTATATTTTGTTGTTCATATCTGGTGTATTTATTTAATTCTGTTCTGCTATTATATGTTTCTGTGTTATATTTCAAAGATAACCTTGTTTCCGTGAGAACGGGAAATAGGGTCGTCTCAGTATATATTATACGCGTCGTCGTTAGAATATAAATAATTATATATAATTATAAATAGAATTGAAAATGGCGCGGTAGTTCGATAATTCGATTTCAAACTTCAATTGAATGTACCGGGTGCAAAAAAATCCGGATTTTAGTGAAACCAAAAACATTAGGATCTAATTGATAGTATCTTTCCAACGAATCCGGAAAATCAAGATTTCATAGCGGGAATCAAAAGATATGTCCAGTTGAAAATTCTGAATAGTCGCTATGGAATTCAGGCCCTTAAAAATGGACATTTTGCAAATGACCTCGGATTTCGACGAAACCAGTTTTGTTGGGTCCGTGGTGTCAAGTTATTGCTAGGTTTCAAATTTCATAATTTTTCGATTCAATATGTGAGCGTGGCAAAGGAAAACGCGTTTGACCAGTTTCAGTTGATTTTAATCGACTGGGAAATGGCCATTTTTCAAACGGTCTCAGAAATCGATGAAACTAGTTTTATTAGGACCGTATCGCCAATACGAAGCTAGAAAATATTTTTCGGGAATTTTTCGAGTTAGTATGTGACCCCGGTAATTTGAAATGTACGTTTAAAATTCAATATAATGATTTAAATGTAAATTCAACGGAAACTGATTGTAACTATCGAATCAGCTTGCGATGCATATTCCATTGTGTTCGGAATGGGGGTAAAACGCTATGGACGACAGGCGGTGGGCCTCGTTTCGAGGTCGTATGTAAAAGTCAACTTTTTGAAAATTAATTAATTAAAAAAAAAACCCTTTCCCCCCTTTTAACTCTGCCCCCCCCCCCCCCCCTTAATTCCCCAAACCTGATTTCATTACAGAGAATAAAAAAAAAGACTCGAACATCTCGACGGAATCCGCTCCTCCCATCGTCGTTCGCCGCTCCGCCCCCTCCTTCAAAAGTGTCAGTCCATCTCCTCCCCGCCCCCATCGATGCCAGCCTCCATCGCGAGTTCGAAGATCTCACGAGCCCGTCGCCATTCGATCCTCCGCCAATAGAAGTTGCTTCCCCCACCACCGATTCGAGACAGCCTCGGCCACCACCCTCCGACGCAGAAGTCTGTCGCCGACCCCCCCTAGCATGTGGAGCACTCCCCCCTTCGATTCACAGTGAGTTGTATATTTTGCAGGTAAAAAAAAACTGTTTTTTTTTATATGTTATAAAACTGAATTTTATTTTGTTATAAAATTGATTTGTTTTATTTATTTATGTATACTTTAATGGGATTTTTACATATCAAAATATAGTTTTTATATTTTTAAAGTATTAAAAATATGATTTTTATATTTTTAAAGTATCAAAAATATAGTCTTTACTATATAGATGATATAAAAATATGATTTTTGTTTATGTAGAGAATTAAAAATATAATTTTTACATGATAGGAATATTAAAAATATCATCTTTATATAGGTAGCAAAATAAAAATGGGATTTTTATAGTGATGTTTGAAAAGGTAAAATCTTTAAAATAGAAAAGACGATATTTTGAGATGAGTAGTGAAGTAAAAATATGATTTTTACTTCGGGAAAAATATAGATTTTTGCAACAAGGAAGTTATGATTTTTATTATCCATAACGAGTGATAAAGATTTGATTTTGAAGGGAAAAAGAAGAAAGGCGAAATCTATATTTTTAAAATGGAATTTTTATCTATATGATAACGAAGTAAAAATTCGATTTTTATATATTGAACAACGAAGTAAAAATTCGATTTTTATATATTGAACAACGAAGTAAAAATTCGATTTTTATATATTGAACAACGAAGTAAAAATTCGATTTTTATATATGATAACGAAGTAAAAATTCGATTTTTATATATGGAATAGCGAAGTAAAAATGTGATTTTTACATATGTAGTGAAAGCAGCAACGAAGATGACGAAGATGCGATAGCGATGAAGATTTCTATCAATGAAGTGCCGTGGAGCTAGGATAGCTATATGTGAGAATTTCTCACTCTTCAATTTCATTTCTAGTTATATATATATACAAGGATGCAGACGGTGCTTAGTAGCACCCGACACAGTCGTCCACAGACCATGGACTTGTTTGTTTGGTTGCATAGATTAGTTAGATGATTTGATTTGAAATTGAATTGTTGTGATTTGATTGATGTGTGAATGGCGTGGGCCTTCACTAGACCGGGGATAAGGCTAGGCCTCGTCCCGTTTCTAGTATCGTGCCGTTATGCCGCCGAAATTTTCTAAAATAAGTTAGAAAAATAAAAATATCATTTTATTTAAAGAATGAACTGAATAGAAATTCATATGTTGGAATAAAATGTTTTGCCGTTAAAAATATAATTTTTAACGTGAATGTGAATAAAATAAAATATTCATTTACAAACCGGACGGTTTGTTTATGTACACCTATCTGAATGACATTGATTGGGACGATAAATTTTACACATCGCCCAACTGCACAACTAAAATCTGTGTTGGATTGTTTGAAACCCCACACGGGTGTTAGGATGAAATTTGAAGTTCACTCATCCTGATTGATTAAATATGTCGATCGATCGATTGACAGGCTGTTATAAGCGTTAGATATCTATATTTGATGCTTATACAGTGTAGTGCACTTTGGTTGATGGTTGATTATTTTTCAATGCTATGATATACATGTGTTGTATGAAAATCCATATAATTAACATTATATGGTGATTGATTGGGCCTCATTCCAATTTGAAAAATAAAGAATAATATAAAATAAAGGTTCATGTGTTGACAATACTCATCCATTGAGATTGGTCATGTGTTGAACGAAATATTTTGATAAAAACAACTATTTTGAAAAAGAAATATTTGAAATAGAATATTTGAAAATAGAAACTTATGATGCCGTGTTGATTAGTTTGACGCCATTTTGACGTGAACGATATTTATATCGATATATAACGATTTCGAAATGAATTGAATATATAACGATTTCGAAATGAATTGAATATATAACGATTTCGAAATGAATTGAATATATAACGATTTCGAAATGAATTGAATATATAACGATTTCGAAATGAATTGAATATATAACGATTTCGAAATGAATTGAATTGAAAACGATTTCGAAATGAATTGAATAGAAAACGAATGTGATTTCAATTGAATATATAACGAATTTGATTCGAATAGAAAACCAATTTGAATTGAATCGAATAGAAAACGACTTTGGAATTGAATTAAATTGAAAAAGAATTCAAATTGAATTGAAAGCGAATTGAAATGAATTCAAATTGAATTGAAACTTGAATTGAATAGAAAAGAATTTTAAAACGAATTTATAAAGAAGAATTCAATTTTGATTTGAATTGAAAAGAAAGTTGAAATTGCTTTTGAAACGATTTTAAAACTATTTATATAATTCATTTTAAATAGAAATCGACGAAGTATATATTATATATATAATATAATGGCCTGAATAGAACGCGTCGCGCCGCGGTAGTTTGTGAATTTCGACCATATATTTCAAACGGACATTACGGGAGATCCGACCGTCGGATTCTCCTAAAACCGGAACCGTTGGCTTCGTATCGAAAAGAGCTTTCTAACGAATATTAGAAATTAGAAATCTAACGGTTGGATTTGGAATTATGTCCAAATCAAATTTGAAAAAGGTCGCTGTAAGTGCAGTTCGATGGCCGTTGATGGAAATCGACTGTACGGGCCTTGATAAAATTATTAAAAATAGTAATAATTTGTGTAAAATCATAAGAAATGATTTGAGAAGAATTGGGATGAAAAACTCCATATTTGAAAAGATAAAAATAGATTTTTATCGAAATGAACTAGTTTTGAACTAGAATTATAATTCTATTTATTTTTAAATAAGTAAATTGAATTCGAAAAGGGTTTTAAAAATAACCAAAATTTCCAATGATTGCATTGGAATGGATTTGAATCGAAATTGTCTTCGGAATATTTCGATGTTGGAATTCGTGATTATACAGATGTTGTTATGGAAATTTGAAAGATATATATTTATATCGTTATTTCCAATACGACATTTGTTAATCGTAGAATTTGATATTGAATATAAGCCGATATTTTTTCTATTCAGAGCCTTATATTGAATATCAAATGTGATTTGGGTTTGTCGTGAATGGTGTCTTCACTAACACTGTTCTTGAACCCAGTTGAGAAAAGATTAAATCTTTTTATTTAGATTTAATGAAGTGTACCAATTAAATAATATTTAATTGGAATTGAATTGATATTGATTTTTGGGTATATCGTGAACAGTGTTTTAAACAACACTCGTTCTTTAACCCGATAATTAATGAATGTGATTTTGGGTTTATCGTGAACTGTGTTTTTAAATGACACTGATTCTTTAACCCAGTTAAAGATTAAAACTAAGTGGAGTTTTAATGAATCTTTAATTAGATTGAAAAGATCGAAAATGGATTACCACCAGTTTTGCTCCAGGCGATAGTTAAATCTTTAATTAGATTTGAATGTGGAATGGTAATTGAATTTACCGATAACACCGTGGTGTTAGATATGAAGTATTACCAGTTTTACTTCATGGGATGAATAGGTTGGGATTGGGAAATTAAAACCAATGATTACTACGGTAAGGTTCGCTAATTCCGACTAGTTAAATCGAAATTCAAAGGAAGATTAGAGAATAAATTCAAGAAATTATCTTGGATAAAATTAATGGGAACTTTTCCCTATGAATGTGAAATCAGAAACTAACTGTCGGTTAGCTAAGCAGAATGGTTTTCTGGATATTGATCTGATGTTGGTTTCGGCCTTCGGGGTTAATATTCGGGGAATTATTCTCTTGATTAATTTACGGTTAGTGACTGATGAATTGGAATGAGGCGTATGTTGTGTTGTGTAACACTTATTTAAAATATACGTGAGTTATTCGGAAAGACCGGGTTTATCCCATTCTGAATAACTGATACGACGATAAGTCGAAGATGAAGACGATGGTCGAAGACCGGAGGTCTTCACGTCGTTTGGGTAATTACTGATGATCTTGATTGGGCTGTACACCCAAGAAGATGGAAACAGTTAGTGATCGTCCAGACGTACTTGGAGATCGATGGATATGCGGGGTACTAGGTGCCTTCGGTTTCGTTCAGACCCAGAACGGACTTGTAAATGGACTGTGTGTCTGACATTGGATTTTAGTCCGTGTGATTGATCTCTATTAAATATATATCTGTTTGGCGGCGGAGAATTTATTCTCTTGCTTAACGCCCTTCTCTGAGACGTACGAGCTCAGGGGTTATATATTGATGGATATCAAACGCATGGAGTGAATTGCCTGTGTGGCATACCTAAGTGGAAATTGATCGAGGCTTCTGTTGAAAAGCAAAGTCTTGTGGTTGATGATCGAAGCACGGCCTTTGTGGCGTAGCTTTGTGTAACGTTTACTTCGCGAGTTTCACACCCGGTATGAACCAAAAACGGGAGACAGACCTCAGGGAGGGCATGCGTTTCCTTCTAGCTAAAAAGTGGCATCAGTGGTTTTACACGCCCTGACGAGTTTGACTTATGTGGTTGTTGCTGTTGCGAGGCGCCTCGGTTATATCGGTTTCGGCCGATGCATTCTGGTCGGCAGACGGACCAGACTTACGCCCCAAAGGGCGGGGAAACGCAGTGTTCAGGATTTAAGTTTAATCCACATCGGTGGACCGGCCCTGTCGCTCCAAGGTCACTCGAGCTCTGACCTGAGACATGGGCTAGATTGTCTCGAATCGGTTGAGGACTATCTTTTGCCTCGGTTCATAGACGGAAATCCAATTTCCAAATACGTGCCATTTGCGGTTTTATTTGTAAACCTATATATGGCGACATAGTGGCATGGGACGCTCATGTCGCCTATGATTGATATTTATGATTGAAATTGTTTTAAACACTATACACTTATAATAGTATCAAATGATTTCTTTTAAACGTATCAAGCATTCTTTGGCTGTTATAAGGGAAAACCCTATCCCCCGGCTTGCGTTGCATTGTGTGATGGGACCTGGGTCTTATAACAGCTTCATTTTTCTTTATTTAGCATTGCGCTATTTGTTTTATGCACTGGTATTCTTGGGAGGAAACCCGTTCCGTGTTATACCGCGTGGTCCCTTGATTTACCTAACTTTAAAATAAAGATTAATAACTGTTTTAGTTCTCACACCAGTCACATGACTGACCTGGAGTTTATTGTTTTAACCTAAACTCTGGGTGCCCTTATTTTGACACGGGCAGCTAGTAGTTTTGGTTTTGCAGATTTATATTTACAGGATCCTGGTTTACAGCTGGAACGATATCCGGAAAGCTTTGTATCCGTATATCTCTTCTAGTTGTGTATTGTATTATTTTCCGCTACTATGTATTTAAATGTAATTTAAATTTCTGATATTTCTGTGTAATATTTATTCATTTATACTCTGTATATTCTTGTAATTTGATGCATTGTTGTAATATACAATGAAATGTTCTTCTCTATGTGTTCTGTTGTGGCTTGTTCTCGAACTATCCGACACTTTCCTTTACGGGGAAGTTACGGGTTTTCACAGTTGGTATCAGAGCTTTGGTTTACAAAGCTCAGAGAACAAGGCACATTAGAACCATACGAAAGAATTCATCAGATATTGGATTAGCAATATCCAATTAGAATGACTCGTTAGAGATAGGATCAGTAGTATCCTAGAACGAGTGTGAAGAGTATATTTTTCAAATGAAAACAAATTTTGTTTTGAAAATTTAAATCAACTATTCGTATTTGATTATTCGTTTATATTGATTTTGGACAATTCATTATATAAAGAATTTGCATATACGCCTTGCAAACGTATATTCAAAGTTTTAATATACTGGATAGATATGGAATCACATTCTAGTCGCCCGAAGATGGTACTGATGATTGTCATGACATCATCAGCATTTATGTTCGAGTTTCGAAGGTGGGATTTCTATATATTTCCTATTGACTGGTGTGAGAACCAAAAACTATTTAGGATCTATTGTTGTGAATTGGCATCAAAAACATGATTTTCTTTATATGTAGTAAAATTATGAATTTGAAATGTTAATCCACTAATTGATTGATGTTTGTGTTGTTTGTTCATTTGTTTGATAATTTTGAACCATTTAGCCTAATTGAATTATATTGAAAATTGGTCGCATTTGCTTGCATATACATATACTTACCTTGAGCAGGTCATAGCATGGAGGCTAGAGCAGAGAATAAAATTTGTTTGCCCGACAAATAGGTACATGTTTACTACATAATTTACTGTTTTGTTTGGGTGATGATGATTTTATGAGCCTATTGGCTAGCCGCTTGGCTTTTTCATTTTCTTTTTGAGATTTGAAGGACCGGGGAAGCTATTTGAAATTCCCCGAAGCTCCCGGTGCAGGGGAGGTTATGGCGAAATTTTTCAAAAATTTAGGGTGTTAGCCAAATTTTTGAAATTTTGGAAAATTCTCAGAAACTGAAAATTTGGGGAATGGAAGCCAGATCGAACGTAGAGTTGATTAATCAAACCACTTTCGACTTTGTTCCTTTTCGGGGACGAAAAGTTTTAAGTGGGGGAGATTGTAACAACCCGAAAATCTGGGCCAGTTTAAAATTTTTATTTTGGCAATTTTAGCAAATTTTGATTATTTAAAATGAATTATTTTAAATAATATCGACGGAAATTTATTTTGAATATAATTCGAACGTATATATTATACGCGTCGTCGTTAGAATATAAATAATTATATATAATTATAAATAGAATTGAAAATGGCGCGGTAGTTCGATAATTCGATTTCAAACTTCAATTGAATGTACCGGGTGCAAAACAATCCGGATTTTGGTGAAACCAAAAACATTAGGATCTAATTGATAGTATCTTTCCAACGAATCCGGAAAATCAAGATTTCATAGCGGGAATCAAAAGATATGTCCAGTTGAAAATTCTGAATAGTCGCTATGGAATTCTAGCCCTTAAAAATGGACATTTTGCAAATGACCTCGGATTTCGACGAAACTAGTTTTGTTGGGTCCGTGGTGTCAAGTTATTGCTAGGTTTCAAATTTCATAATTTTTCGATTCAATATGTGAGCGTGGCAAAGGAAAACGCGTTTGACCAGTTTTAGTTGATTTTAATCGACTAGGAAATGGCCATTTTTCAAACGGTCTCAGAATTCGACGAAACTAGTTTTATTAGGACCGTATCGCCAATACGAAGCTAGAAAATATTTTTCGGGAATTTTTCGAGTTAGTATGTGACCCCGGTAATTTGAAATGTACGTTTAAAATTCAATATAATGATTTAAATGTAAATTCAACGGAAACTGATTGTAACTATCGAATCAGCTTGCGATGCATATTCCATTGTGTTCGCAATGGGGGCAAAACGCTATGGACGACAGGCGGTGGGCCTCGTTTCGAGGTCGTATGTAAAAGTCAACTTTTTGAAAATTAATTAATTAAAAAAAAAACCCTTTCCCCCCTTATAACTCTGGCCCCCCCTTAATTCCCCAAACCCGATTTCATTACAGAGAAAAAAAAAAGACTCGAACATCTCGACGGAATCCGCTCCTCCCATCGTCGGTCGCCGCTCCGCCTACTCCTTCAAAAGTGTCAGTCCATCTCCTACCCGCCCCCATCGATGCCAGCCTCCATCGCGAGTTCGAAGATCTCACGAGCCCGTCGCCATTCGATCCTCCGCCAATCGAAGTTGCTTCCCCCACCACCGATTCGAGACAGCCTCGGCCACCACCCTCCGACGCAGAAGTCTGCCGCCGACCCCCCTAGCATGTGGAGCACTCCCCCCTTCGATTCACAGTGAGTTGTATATTTTTCAGGTAAAAAAAAAAACTGTTTTTTTTTATATGTTATAAAACTGAATTTTATTTTGTTATAAAATTGATTTGTTTTATTTATTTATGCATACTTTAATGGGATTTTTACATATCAAAATATAGTTTTTATATTTTTAAAGTATTAAAAATATGATTTTTATATTTTTAAAGTATCAAAAATATAGTCTTTACTATATAGATGATATAAAAATATGATTTTTGTTTATGTAGAGAATTAAAAATATAATTTTTACATGATAGGAATATTAAAAATATCATCTTTATATAGGTAGCAAAATAAAAATGGGATTTTTATAGTGATGTTTGAAAAGGTAAAATCTTTAAAATAGAAAAGACGATATTTTGAG
Source organism: Allium sativum (assembly GCA_030737875.1). Lineage (NCBI taxonomy): Eukaryota > Viridiplantae > Streptophyta > Magnoliopsida > Asparagales > Amaryllidaceae > Allium > Allium sativum. The sequence continues at coordinate 188,674,241 of CM060913.1, forward strand.
ATGAGTAGTGAAGTAAAAATATGATTTTTACTTCGGGAAAATATAGATTTTTGCAACAAGGAAGTTATGATTTTTATTATCCATAACGAGTGATAAAGATTTGATTTTGAAGGGAAGAAGAAGAAAGGCGAAATCTATATTTTTAAAATGGAATTTTTATCTATATGATAACGAAGTAAAAATTCGATTTTTATATATTGAACAACGAAGTAAAAATTCGATTTTTATATATTGAACAACGAAGTAAAAATTCGATTTTTATATATTGAACAACGAAGTAAAAATTCGATTTTTATATATTGAACAACGAAGTAAAAATTCGATTTTTATATATGATAACGAAGTAAAAATTCGATTTTTATATATGGAATAGCGAAGTAAAAATGTGATTTTTACATATGTAGTGAAAGCAGCAACGAAGATGACGAAGATGCGATAGCGATGAAGATTTCTATCAATGAAGTGCCGTGGAGCTAGGATAGCTATATGTGAGAATTTCTCACTCTTCAATTTCATTTCTAGTTATATATATATACTAGGATGCAGACGGTGCTTAGTAGCACCCGACACAATCGTCCACAGACCATGGACTTGTTTGTTTGGTTGCATAGATTAGTTAGATGATTTGATTTGAAATTGAATTGTTTGGTGAAATGAATTGATTTGATTGATGTGCGAATGGCGTGGGCCTTCACTAGACCGGGGATAAGGCTGGGCCTCGTCCTGTTTCTAGTATCATGCCGTTATGCTGCCGAAACTTTCTAAAATAAGTTAGAAAAATAAAAATATCATTTTATTTAAAGAATGAACTGAATAGAAATTCATATGTTGGAATAAAATGTTTTGTCGTTAAAAATATAATTTTTAACGTGAATGTGAATAAAATAAAATATTCATTTACAAACCGGACGGTTTGTTTATGTACACCTATCTGAATGACATTGATTGGGACGATAAATTTTACACATCGCCCAACTGCACAACTAAAATCTGTGTTGGATTGTTTGAAACCCCACACGGGTGTTAGGATGAAATTTGAAGTTCACTCATCCTGATTGATTAAATATGTCGATCGATCGATTGACAGGCTGTTATAAGCGTTAGATATCTATATTTGATGCTTATACAGTGTAGTGCACTTTGGTTGATGGTTGATTATTTTTCAATGCTATGATATACATGTGTTGTATGAAAATCCATATAATTAACATTATATGGTGATTGATTGGGCCTCATTCCAATTTGAAAAATAAAGAATAATATAAAATAAAGGTTCATGTGTTGACAATACTCATCCATTGAGATTGGTCATGTGTTGAACGAAATATTTTGATAATAACAACTATTTTGAAAAAGAAATATTTGAAATAGAATATTTGAAAATAGAAATTTATGAAGCCGTGTTGATTAGTTTGACGCCATTTTGATGTGAACGATATTTATATCGATATATAACGATTTCGAAATGAATTAAATATATAACGATTTCGAAATGAATTGAATATATAACGATTTCGAAATGAATTGAATATATAACGATTTCGAAATGAATTGAATATATAACGATTTCGAAATGAATTGAATATATAACGATTTCGAAATGAATTGAATATATAACGATTTCGAAATGAATTGAATTGAAAACGATTTCGAAATGAATTGAATAGAAAACGAATGTGATTTCAATTGAATATATAACGAATTTGATTCGAATAGAAAACCAATTTGAATTGAATCGAATAGAAAACGACTTTGGAATTGAATTAAATTGAAAACGAATTCAAATTGAATTGAAAGCGAATTGAAATGAATTCAAATTGAATTGAAACTTGAATTGAATAGAAATGAATTTTAAAACGAATTTATAAAGAAGAATTCAATTTTGATTTGAATTGAAAAGAAAGTTGAAATTGCTTTTGAAACGATTTTAAAACTATTTATATAATTCATTTTAAATAGAAATCGACGAAGTATATATTATATATATTATATATATAATATAATGGCCTGAATAGAACGCGTCGCGCCGCGGTAGTTTGTGAATTTCGACCATATATTTCAAACGGACATTACGGGAGATCCGACCGTCGGATTCTCCTAAAACCGGAACCGTTGGCTTCGTATCGAAAAGAGCTTTCTAACGAATATTAGAAATTAGAAATCTAACGGTTGGATTTGGAATTATGTCCAAATCAAATTTGAAAAAGGTCGCTGTAAGTGCAGTTCGATGGCCGTTGATGGAAATCGACTGTACGGGCCTTGATAAAATTATTAAAAATAGTAATAATTTGTGTAAAATCATAAGAAATGATTTGAGAAGAATTGGGATGAAAAACTCCATATTTGAAAAGATAAAAATAGATTTTTATCGAAATGAACTAGTTTTGAACTAGAATTATAATTCTATTTATTTTTAAATAAATAAATTGAATTCGAAAAGGGTTTTAAAAATAACCAAAATTTCCAATGATTGCATTGGAATGGATTTGAATCGAAATTGTCTTCGGAATATTTCGATGTTGGAATTCGTGATTATACAGATGTTGTTATGGAAATTTGAAAGATATATATTTATATCGTTATTTCCAATACGACATTTGTTAATCGTAGAATTTGATATTGAATATAAGCCGATATTTTTTCTATTCAGAGCCTTATATTGAATATCAAATGTGATTTGGGTTTGTCGTGAATGGTGTCTTCACTAACACTGTTCTTGAACCCAGTTGAGAAAAGATTAAATCTTTTTATTTAGATTTAATGAAGTGTACCAATTAAATAATATTTAATTGGAATTGAATTGATATTGATTTTTGGGTTTATCGTGAACAGTGTTTTAAACAACACTCGTTCTTTAACCCGATAATTAATGAATGTGATTTTGGGTTTATCGTGAACTGTGTTTTTAAATGACATTGATTCTTTAACCCAGTTAAAGATTAAAACTAAGTGGAGTTTTAATGAATCTTTAATTAGATTGAAAAGATCGAAAATGGAGTACCACCAGTTTTGCTCCAGGCGATAGTTAAATCTTTAATTAGATTTGAATGTGGAATGGTAATTGAATTTACCGATAACACCGTGGTGTTAGATATGAAGTATTACCAGTTTTACTTCATGGGATGAATAGGTTGGGATTGGGAAATTAAAACCAATGATTACTACGGTAAGGTTCGCTAATTCCGACTAGTTAAATCGAAATTCAAAGGAAGATTAGAGAATAAATTCAAGAAATTATCTTGGATAAAATTAATGGGAACTTTTCCCTATGAATGTGAAATCAGAAACTAACTGTCGGTTAGCTAAGCAGAATGGTTTTCTGGATATTGATCTGATGTTGGTTTCGGCCTTCGGGGTTAATATTCGGGGAATTATTCTATTGATTAATTTACGGTTAGTGACTGATGAATTGGAATGAGGCGTATGTTGTGTTGTGTAACACTTATTTAAAATATACGTGAGTTATTCGGAAAGACCGGGTTTATCCCATTCTGAATAACTGATACGACGATAAGTCGAAGATGAAGACGATGGTCGAAGACCGGAGGTCTTCACGTCGTTTGGGTAATTACTGATGATCTTGATTGGGCTGTACACCCAAGAAGATGGAAACAGTTAGTGATCGTCCAGACGTACTTGGAGATCGATGGATATGCGGGGTACTAGGTGCCTCCGGTTTCGTTCAGACCCAGAACGGACTTGTAAATGGACTGTGTGTCTGACATTGGATTTTAGTCCGTGTGATTGATCTCTATTAAATATATATCTGTTTGGCGGTGGAGAATTTATTCTCTTGCTTAACGCCCTTCTCTGAGACGTACGAGCTCAGGGGTTATATATTGATGGATATCAAACGCATGGAGTGAATTGCCTGTGTGGCATACCTAAGTGGAAATTGATCGAGGCTTTTGTTGAAAAGCAAAGTCTTGTGGTTGATGATCGAAGCACGGCCTTTGTGGCGTAGCTTTGTGTAACGTTTACTTCGCGAGTTTCACACCCGGTATGAACCAAAAACGGGAGACAGACCTCAGGGAGGGCATGCGTTTCCTTCTAGCTAAAAAGTGGCGTCAGTGGTCTTACACGCCCTGACGAGTTTGACTTATGTGGTTGTTGCTGTTGCGAGGCGCCTCGGTTATATCGGTTTCGGCCGATGCATTCTGGTCGGCAGACGGACCAGACTTACGCCCCAAAGGGCGGGGAAACGCAGTGTTCAGGATTTAAGTTTAATCCACATCGGTGGACCGGCCCTGTCGCTCCAAGGTCACTCGAGCTCTGACCTGAGACATGGGCTAGATTGTCTCAAATCGGTTGAGGACTATCTTTTGCCTCGGTTCATAGACGGAAATCCAATTTCCAAATACGTGCCATTTGCGGTTTTATTTGTAAACCTATATATGGCGACATAGTGGCATGGGACGCTCATGTCGCCTATGATTGATATTTATGATTGAAATTGTTTTAAACACTATACACTTATAATAGTATCAAATGATTTCTTTTAAATGTATCAAGCATTCTTTGGCTGTTATAAGGGAAAACCCTATCCCCCGGCTTGCGTTGCATTGTGTGATGGGACCTGGGTCTTATAACAGCTTCATTTTTCTTTAATTAGCATTGCGCTGTTTGTTTTATGCACTGGTATTCTTGGGAGGAAACCCGTTCTGTGTTATACGGCGTGGTCCCTTGATTTACCTAACTTTAAAATAAAGATTAATAACTGTTTTAGTTCTCACACCAGTCACATGACTGACCTGGAGTTTATTGTTTTAACCTAAACTCTGGGTGCCCTTATTTTGACACGGGCAGCTAGTAGTTTTGGTTTTGCAGATTTATATTCACAGGATCCTGGTTTACAGCTGGAACGATATCCGGAAAGCTTTGTATCCGTATATCTCTTCTAGTTGTGTATTGTATTATTTTCCGCTGCTATGTATTTAAATGTAATTTAAATCTCTGATATTTCTATGTAATATTTATTCATTTATACTCTATATATTCTTGTAATCTGATGCATTGTTGTAATATACAATGAAATGTTCTTCTGTATGTGTTCTGTTGTGGCTTGTTCTCGAACTATCCGACACTTTCCTTTACGGGGAAGTTACGGGTTTTCACATAAACCCGGTCTTTCTGAATAACTCGCGTATATAATAAACAAGTGTTACACAAACACAACATATGCCTCATTCCAATTCATCAGTCACTAACCGTAAATTAATCAAGAGAACAATTCCCTAAATATTAACCCCGAAGGCCAAAACCAACATCAGATCAATACCCAGGAAACCATTCTACTTAGCTAACCTACAGTTAGTTTCTAAATTTCACATTCTTAGGGAGAGGTTCCTATTAATTTTATCAAAGATAAATTCCTTTAAATTTATTCTTTAATCTACTTTTGAATATCAATTCTAACTCGTCGGGATTAGCGATCCACACCGAAGTGATCATTTATTTTATTTCCCAATCCCAACCTATTCATCCCATGAAGTAAAACTGGTAATACTTCATATCTAACACCATGGTGTTATCGGTAAATTCAATTACCATTTCACGTTTAAATCTAATTAAAGATTTAACTATCGCTTGGAGCAAAACTGGTGATACTCCATTCTCGATCTTTTCAATCTAATTAAAGATTCATTAAAACTCCACTTAGTTTTAATCTTTGACTGGGTTAAAGAATCAATGTCATTTAAAACACGGTTCACGATAAACCCAAAATCACATTCCATTTCAATCAGTCCCCAACCATAAATTAGCAAGTGAGCAATTCCCTAAGTATTAATGTAACAACCCGAAAATCTGGGCCAGTTTAAAATTTTTATTTTGGCAATTTTAATGAATTTTGAACATTTAAAATGAATTATTTTAAATAATCGACGAGAAATTTATTTTGAATAGAATTCGACGTATATATTATATACGTCATCGCTGGAATATAAATAATTATATATAAAATATAAATAGAATTGAAAATGGCGCGGTAGTTCGATAATTCGATTTCAAACTTCAATTGAATGTACCGAGTGCAAAACAATCCGGATTTTAGTGAAACCAAAAATAGTAGTATATATTTGATAATATATTTCCAACGAATCCGAAAAATCGAGATTTCATAGCGGGAATCAAAAGATATGTCCAGTTGAAAATTCTGAATAGTCGCTATGGAATTTAGGCCCTTAAAAATGGGAATTTTGCAAACGACCTCGGATTTCGACGAAACCACTTTTGTTGGATCCGTGATGTCAAATTATTGCTAGATTCCAAATGTCATAATTTTTCGAATCAATATGTGAGCGTGGCAAAGGAAAACGTGTTTGACCAGTTTTAGTTGATTTTAATCGACTGGAAAATGGCCATTTTTCAAACGATCTCATAATTCGACGAAATTAGTTTTGTTAGGACCGTATCGTCGATACGAAGCTAGAAAATATTTTTCTGGGATTTATAGAGTTCGTACGTGACTCCGGTAAATTGAAATGCGCGTTCAAATTCAATATATAGAGTATATGTTGATTTTAACGGAAACTGATCGAAATGATCGAATCATCTTACGATACATATCCCATTGTGTTCGGAATGGGGGTAATTAGGTATGGACGACAGGTGGTGGGCCTCGTTTCGAGGTCGAAATAAAAGGTCAACTTTTTGAAATTAAAATCTCTCTCCTCCTCTCCTTTATTTCCTCAGCCCCCCCTTTCGTTCATTCTATCAAAAGAAAAGGAAAAAAAAGGAAAAAAAGAGAATCCCGATGTCGATCCACCCTCCACCGCCGCCCAGGGCGCGCGCCACCGCACGCCACCATCTCCCCCTCCGCTGTGCCTCCTTCTTCTCCTCCTAAAAATCGCACCCCTCTCTCTCGAAATCCCCAAAACCCCGAGTCGCCGATCCCTCCGCCACCATCTCCGCCTGCTGCGCCGTGGCAGCGCCTTCCCCGACCCCCTCTCCTCTGAAATCCGCACCCCCGACCCCTTCCGACTTCAGGAGACAGCGAAACCCCGCCTGTGCGCTGTAAGTTCTTCTTTTCCCTTTTTGTTTTTATTATTTGATTATAATTTCAGTTTAGAAAATGAATGGCATGTTAAAGTTTGCATTTTTAATATGAAGAACAAGTAGAAAAATATGATTTTTGTCATATGAATAGTTTTAAAAATATAATCTTTTATACTGTAGAAGTTAAAAATATAATTTTTATCGCATGTAAAGGTTGAAAAAATAATTTTCATATTATATAGATAATAAAAATGTGATCTTTATACGGTAGGATATACAAAGACGATATTTTTATGTAGTGAAAGACGACATTTTTAAAGTAGAAAAAGGCGAAATCTTTATATTTAAAGAGGCGAAATCTTTATATTTAAAGAGGCGAAATCTTTATATTTAAAAAGGAGAAATCTTTATATTCAAAAAGGCGAAATCTTTATATAGAGAATAGCGTAATAAAAATATAATCTTTATTATATGAACACCGTTGAATAAAAATAGAATTTTTATCTATATAGTAGCGATGTAAAAATAGAATTTTTATCTATATAATAGCGATGCAAAAATATAATTTTTATCTATATTGTAGCGATGTAAAAATAGAATTTTTATCTATATAGTAGCGGTGTGAAAATAGAATTTTTATCCATATAGCGTGATTATAAAAATGGGATTTTTATATGCATGGCATCAAAGTAAAAATTCGATTTTTATATATTGTATAGCGAAGTAAAAATTCGATTTTTATGTATTGAATAGTAATGTAAAAATTCGATTTTTACATATGTAGAGAATACGGGCAACGAATGTGATGAAAGGCGAGAACGACGAATATTTCTACTTAAGAAGAGACGAGGCATTTGGATTAGCTAGTCGGTGAGAACTTCTCACTCTAAGTTTCTTTTTCTATTTTATATATATATATATATATATATATATATATATATATACTAGGATGCAGACGGTGCTTAGCAGCACCCGACACCCGTCATCCACAGACCATGGATGGTTTGTTTGTTTGATTGATGTGTTGTGAAATTTGTTTGTGAAATTGATGTGAAATAGATAATGAAATATATTCATGTGTTGAAAGGAAATAAAATATTTATATAGTTAAAAATATTTTATCATTAAAAATATAATTTTTAATGTGAATGTGAGTAAATAAATAGTTATAAACAAATCGTCCGATTTGTTTATATACACTGATTTGACTGATATCGATTGGGTCGATAAATTTTACACATCGCCCAACTGCACAAATAAAAATCTGTGTTTGTTGATTTGAAACCCCACACGGGTGTTGGGATGATATTTGGCGTACACTAATCCCAATTATTTAATTGTATGTCGATCGATTGGTCGACAGGCTGTGTAAGCGTTAATTATTTATATTTGATGCTTATGCAGTTGTGTGGTGCACTTTGGATGATGGTTGATTGTTTATCGTTGCTATTATATACATGTGTTGTATGGAATCCATATAATTAATATTATATGGTGATTGATTGGGTCTCATTCCAATCGGGAAAATAATGAATATTATAAAAGGAAATTCATGTGTTGAATATAAAAATAGTCATGTGTTGACGATGTTCATGTGTTGAGTAAAATATTTTAATAATAAAATTTACATCTTTATCATATTTAAAATTAGAACTACTTCACGGTGGAGTCTGATTGAAAATCAAACGATAGATACCATAGTTTTATAAAATAATTTACATAACAAAAATAGTAGTGTGTTGACAGTACTCATGTGTTGAGATTAGTCGTGTGTTGAAAGAAATATAGATTCATGTGTTGAATGGGATTAATATTCATTTGTTGAATAGAATAACGAATTATTGAAATATATAAAGCCGTGTTGATTAGAGTTGTGCTATTTTGACGTGAACGATATTTATATTAATTTTATTTATTTTATAATGAATATTGAATAGTGATTTCAAAATTTAATATTTTGAAATGAAATTCAAATTAAATTAGATTAAAATTCAAATTGAAATTTTATTGAATCAATTTGAAATGAATTCGAATCGAATAGAAAATGAATTCGATTCGAATTGAATATAAAGTGAATTTGAATTCGAATTGAATAGAAATGAATTCAAATTGAATTAAATTTGAATTGAATTGAAACGAATTAGAATTTGAATTGAAATGAATTAGAATTTGTATTGAATTGAAACGAATTGGAATTTGAATTGAATTGAAACGATTTAGAATTTGAATTGAATTGAAATGAATTTGAATTCGAATTAAATAAAATTGGAATGAATTCCAATCGAATAGAAAATGAAATCGATTCGAATTGAATAGAAAGTGAATGTGAATTCGAATTGAAGTAAATAGAAGGTAAATTCAAATTGAATTGAATTGAAACGAATTAGAATTTGAATTGAAACGAATTGGAACTCGAATTAAATAAAATTGAAATGAATTCGAATTGAATTGAAATCAAATAGATTTGAAATTGAAGACGAAGTTGAAATTGTTTTTGAAACGAATTTAGAACTATTTATAAAATTCGTTTTAAAAAGGAAATCGACGAGATATATATAATATTATATATATATATATATAACGGCCTGAATAGAACGCGCCGCGCCGCGGTAGTTCGTGAATTTCGACCATTGACTTCGAATCGACGTTACGGGAGATCCGACCGTCGGATTCTCCTAAAACCAGAACCGTTAGTTTCGTACCGAAAAGAAATTTCCAATGAATATTAGAAATTTGAAATCTAACGGTTGGATTTGGAATTATGTCCAAATCAAATTTGGAAAAGGTCGCTGTAAGTGCAGTTCGATGGCCATTGATGGAAATCGACTGTACGGGCCTTGTTAAAATTATTAAAAATATTGATAATTTGTGTAAAATCATAATATGTGAATTGGGAAGAACTGGGGTGAAAAATTCCACATTTGAAAAGATAAAAATAGATTTTTATCGAAATGAACTAGTTTTGAACTAGAATTAAAATCAATTTATTTTTTTGAAATAAATAAATTGAATTTAAAAGTGAATTTAAAAATAATCAATATTCCCAATACGTGGATTGGACTGGAGTTGAATCGAAATTATCTTCGGAATATTTCGATGTTGGATTTTGTGACTATACAGATATTGTTATGGGAATTTGAAAGATATATTCTATATCGTTATTTCAAATACGATATTTGTTGGTTTCAGAATTTGATATTGAATATAAGCCGGTATATTTTCTATTCAGAGCCTTGTAATTAATATCAAATGTGATTTGGGTTTATCGTGAATCGTGTTTTAGATGACATTAGTTCTTTAACCCAGTTAAAGGCAAGATGTTGATTTTTGAAAAGATTAAAACTAAGTGGAGTTTTAATGAATCTTTAATTAGATTGAAATGTGAATTGATAATTTAAATTATCAAATCTGAAAGGTGATCGAGAATGGAGTACCACCAGTTTTTCTCCAAAGCGATAGTTAAATCTTTAATTAGATTTGAACGTGAGATGGTAATTAATTTTACCGACACCACCGTGGTGTTAGTTATGGGGTATTACCAGTTTTGCTCCATGGGATGAATAGGTTGGGATTGGGAAATAAAATAAATAATTACTTAGGTGTGGTTCGCTAATCCAGACTAGTCTGGAAAACCATAATATGGTTTGAAATGATATCCAAAGGAAGATTAAAGAATAAATTTAGAAGAATTTATCTTGGATAAAATTAATGGGAACCTCTCCCTAAAAATGTGATTTTGTGAATAAAAGAATATTCTGAATTGGAATGAGGCGTTTGTTGTGTTTATGTAACATTTGTTTATCATACAAGTGGGTTATTCAGAAAGGCCGGGTTTATACCCATTCTGAAAAACCGATTCGACGAGATGTCGAAGATGAAGACGGTGGTTGAAGATCGGAAGTCTTCACATCGTTTGGGTGATTACTGATGATCTTGATTGGGCTGTACACCCAAGATGAGGGAAACAGTTGGTGATCGTCCAGACGTACTTGGAGATGGATGGATATGCGAGGAAAGTGCCTCCGGTTTCGTTCAGACCCAGAACGAACTTGTAAATGGATTGTGTGTCTGACATTGGATTTTATTCTATGTTGATTGATCTCTATTAAATATACATCTGTTTGGCGGCAGAGAATTTATTCTCTTGCTTAACGCCCTTCTCTGAGACGTACGAGCTCAGAGGTTGTATATCGATGGACATCGGTCACATGGAGTGAATTGCCAGTGTGGCACGCATAAGTGGCAATTGATCAGGGCTTCTGTTGAAAAGCAAAGTCTTGTGGTTGATGATCAAAGCACGGCCTATGTGGCGTAGCTTTGTGTATAACGTGAATTTGCGAGCCTCACACCTCGGTATGAGTCAAAAACGGGATAGTGACTACAGGGAGAGCACGACGTTTCTTTCTAGCTAGGGTGGTGTCAGTGACCTACCAGCCCTGACATTTATATACTTTTCACGTGTGTGGTTGTTGGAATGCGAGGCGCCTCGGATATAGGTCTGTAAGGACCGGGAAACGTGTGTTCAGGAATTGCCAATCCTCAAAAGTAAGAGAGGACCGGCCCTGAAGATCCAAGGATCATAGTGGGGTCCTGAGGCATTTGCTAGAGTGTCTCGAATCGGAGAGGGGCTTGCCCCTTGCCTCGACTCATGACGGAAATCCAATTTCCAATACGTGATATTGCGGTTTTAATTGTAGAACTAGTATGGCGACATGATATATGGTACCCATGCCGTCTAAGATTGATATTTATGATTGAAATTTGTTTTGACACTATACACCTATGATAGTATCAAATGATTTGTTTAAATGTATCAAGCATTATTTGGCTATTATAAGGGAAAACCCTATCCTCCGGCTTGCGTTTCATTGTGTGATGGGACTTGGGTCTTATAATAGCTTCATTTTTTTTTTCAAAAAGCATTGTGCTGTTTTGTTATATGCACTAGTATTCTTGGGAGGAAACCCGTTCCGTGTTATACGGCGAGGTCCCTTGAATTACTATCTTTTTAAAGTAAAGTTTTGAATAACTGTTTTCGTTCTCACACCATTCACATGACTGACCTGGAGTTTATTGTTTTAACCTAAACTCTGGGTGCCCTTATTTTCGACACGGGCAGCTAGTAGTTTTTGTTTTGCAGATTTATATCCATAGGGTCCTGAATTGCAGCTGGAACGATGCTCGGAAAGCTCTGTATCCGTGTATCACTTTCAGTTGTGTTTTTGTATATTTTTCCGCTGCTATGTAAATTATTGTAATCTCTGATATTTATCGAATGTATTTTATTCATTTATACTCTGTATATTCTTGTATCTGATGGAATTGTTGTAATAACAATGAAATGTTCTTCCGTTTGCGTTCCGATGTGTGTTGTTCTCAAAGTATCCGCTCTTTCCTTCACGGGGAAGTTACAGGTTCTTACAGTTTGGTATCGAAGCTTTGGTTTACAGAGCTCGGGAACAAGACACATTAGAACCATACGAAAGAATTCATCAGATATTGTATTAGTAATATCCAATTAGAACGACTCGTTAGAGATAGGATCAGTAGTATCCTAGAACGAGTGTGAAGAGTATATTTTTCAAATGAAAACAATTTTGTTTTAAAAATTTAAATCGTTTTAAACGTATTTGATTATTTATTTATTTTGAATTTGGACAATCGAGTATATATAGATTTCGCGTATACGCGTCATGAACCTACAGTCAAAGTTTTAATATACTGTATAGATATAGAATCACATTCTAGACACCCGGGGATAATTCTGATGATGTGGCCACATCATCAGTATTTATGTTCGTATTTCGAAGGTGTGATTTCTATATATTTCCATTAGACTGGTGTGAGAACCAAAACTAATATAGCTAGAATACATTGTTGTGATTGGCATCAAAAACATGATTTCTGTATATGTATCAAATTATGAATTTGAAACTCTAATCCACTAATTGATTGATGTTTGTGTTGGTTGTTTATTTGTTTGATAATTTTGAACCATTTAGCCTAATTGAACCAAATATTGAGTTATATTGAAATTGGTCGCATTTTCTTGCATATACATGTACTTACATTGAACAGGTCATAGAAAGGAGGCTAGAGCAGAGAATAAAATTTGTTTGCCTGACAAATAGGTACATGTTTACTATAATCTACTGCTTTGTTTGGGTGATGATGATTTTATGAGCCTATTGGCTAGCCACTTGGCTTTTTCTTTTTCATTTTGAGATCAGAAGGCCTGTATGGCAATTTCGGGATTTTCCCGTGGCTCCCGGTGCAGGGGAGGTTATGGCGAAATTTTTCGAAAATTTAGGGTGTTAGCCAAATTTTTGAAGAATTTGAAAATTCTCTGAAACTGAAAATTTGGAGAATGGAAGCCAAATCGAACGTAGAGTTGGTTAATCAAACCACTTTCGACTTTTTTCCTTTTCGGGGACGAAAAGTTTTAAGTGGGGGAGATTGTAACAACCCGAAAATCTGGGCCAGTTTAAAATATTTATTTTGGCAATTTTAATGTATTTTGAACATTTAAAATGAATTATTTTAAATATTCGATGAGAAATTTATTTTGAATAGAATTAGACGTATATATTATATACGTCGTCGTTAGAATATAAATAATTATATATAAAATATAAATAGAATTGAAAATGGCGTGGTAGTTCGATAACTTGATTTCAAACTTCAATTGAATGTACCGGGTGCAAAACAATCCAGATTTTAGTGAAACTAAAAATAATAGGATCTATTTGATAATATCTTTCCAATGAATCCGAAAAATCGAGATTTCATAGCGGGAATCAAAAGATATGTCCAGTTGAAAATTCTGAATAGTCGCTATGGAATTCAGGCCCTTAAAAATGGGAATTTTGCAAACGACCTCGGATTTCGACGAAACCACTTTTGTTGGATCCGTGATGTCAAATTATTGCTAGATTCCAAATTTCATAATTTTTCGAATCAATATGTGAGCGTGGCAAAGGAAAACGTGTTTGACCAGTTTTAGTTGATTTTAATCGACTGGAAAATGGCCATTTTTCCAACGATCTCAGAATTCGACGAAATTAGTTTTGTTAGGACCGTATCGTTGATACGAAGCTAGAAAATATTTTTCTGGGATTTATAGAGTTCGTACGTGACTCCGGTAAATTGAAATGCGCGTTCAAATTCAATATATAGAGTATATGTTGATTTTAACGGAAACTGATCGAAATGATCGAATCAGCTTACGATACATATCCCATTGTGTTCGGAATGGGGGTAATTAGCAATGGACCACAGGCGGTGGGCCTCGTATCGAGGTCAAAATAAAAAGTCAACTTTTTGAAATTAAAATCTCTCTCCTCCTCTCCTTTATTTCCTCAGTCACCCTCCCCTTTCGTTCATTCTGTTAAAAGAAAAGAAAAAAAAAGAGAATCCCGATGTCGATCCACCCTCCACCGCCGCCCAGGGGCGCGCACCACCGCACGCCACCATCTCCCCCTCCCCTCCGCTGCGCCTCCTTCTTCTCCTCTTTCCCCTCCTAAAAACCGCACCCCTCTCTCTCGAAATCCCAAAACCCCCGAGCCGCCGATCCCTCCGCCACCTCCTCCGCCTGCTGCGCCGTGGCAGCGCCCTCCCCGACCCCCTCTCCTCTGAAATCCACACCTCGACCCCTTCCGACTTCAAGCGACAGCGAAACCCCCCCTCCTGTGTGCTGTAAGTTCTTCTTTTCCCTTTTTGTTTTTATTATTTGATTATAATTTCAGTTTAGAAAATGAATGGCATGTTAAAGTTTGCATTTTTAATATGAAGAACAACTAGAAAAATATGATTTTTGTCATATGAATAGTTTTAAAAATATTATCTTTTATATTGTAGAAGTTAAAAATATAATTTTTATCGCATGTAAAGGTTGAAAATATAATTTTCATATTATATAGATAATAAAAATGTGATCTTTATACGGTAGGATATAAAAAGACGATATTTTTATGTAGTGAAAGACGACATTTTTAAAGTAGAAAAAGGCGAAATCTTTATATTTAAAGAGGCGAAATCTTTATATTTAAAGAGGCGAAATCTTTATATTTAAAAAGGCGAAATCTTTATATTTAAAAAGGCGAAATCTTTATATAGAGAATAGCGTGATAAAAATATAATCTTTATTATATGAACACTGTTGAATAAAAATAGAATTTTTATCTATATAGTAGCAATGTAAAAATAGAATTTTTATCTATATAGTAGCGATGCAAAAATATAATTTTTATCTATATAGTAGCGATGTAAAAATACAATTTTTATCTATATAGTAGCGGTGTGAAAATAGAATTTTTATCCATATAGCGTGATTATAAAAATGGGATTTTTATATACATGGCAACAAAGTAAAAATTCGATTTTTATATATTGAATAGCGAAGTAAAAATTCAATTTTTATATATTGAAAAGCGAAGTAAAAATTCGATTTTTATATATTGAATAGCGAAGTAAAAATTCGATTTTTATGTATTGAATAGTAAAGTAAAAATTCGATTTTTACATATGAAGAGAATACGGGCATCGAAAGTGATGAAAGGCGAGAACGACGAAGATTTCTACTTAAGAAGAGACGAGGCGTTTGGATTAGCTAGTCGGTGAGAACTTCTCACTCTAAGTTTCTTTTTCTATATATATATATATATATATATATATATATATATATATATATACTAGGATGCAGACGGTGCTTAGCAGCACCCGACACCCGTCATCCACAGACCATGGCTGGCTTGTTTGTTTGATTGATGTGTTGTGAAATTTGTTTGTGAAATTGATGTGAAATAGATAATGAAATATATTCATGTGTTGAAAGGAAATAAAATATTTATATAGTTAAAAATATTTTATTGTTAAAAATATAATTTTTAATGTGAATGTGAGTAAATAAATAGTTATAAACTAATCGGCCGAGTTGTTTATATACACTGATTTGACTGATATCGATTGGGTCGATAAATTTTACACATCGCCCAACTGCACAAATAAAAATCTATGTTTGTTGATTTGAAACCCCACACGGGTGTTGGGATGATATTTGGCGTACACTAATCCCAATTATTTAATTGTATGTCGATCGATTGGTCGACAGGCTGTGTAAGCGTTAATTATTTATATTTGATGCTTATGCAGTTGTGTGGTGCACTTTGGATGATGGTTGATTGTTTATCGTTGTTATTATATACATGTGTTTCATGGAATCCATATAATTAACATTATATGGTGATTGATTGGGTGTCATTCCAATCGGGAAAATAATGAATATTATAAAAGGAAATTCATGTGTTGAATATAAAAATATAGTCATGTGTTGACGATGTTCATGTGTTGAGTAAAATATTTTAATAATAAAATTTACATCTTTATCATATTTAAAATTAGAACTACTTCACGGTGGAGTCTGATTGAAAATCAAACGATAGATACCATAGTTTTATAAAATATTTTACATAACAAAAATAGTCGTGTGTTGACAGTACTCATGTGTTGAGATTAGTCGTGTGTTGAAAGAAATATAGATTCATGTGTTGAAAGGGATTAATATTCATTTGTTGAATAGAATAACGAATTATTGAAATATATAAAGCCGTGTTGATTAGAGTTGTGCTATTTTGACGTGAACGATATTTATATCGATTTTATTTATTTTATAATGAATATTGAAAAGTGATTTCAAAATTTAATATTTTGAAATGAAATTCAAATTAAATTAGATTAAAATTCAAATTGAAATTTTATTGAATCAATTTGAAATGAATTCGAATCGAATAGAAAATGAATTCGATTCGAATTGAATATAAAGTGAATTTGAATTCGAATTGAATAGAAATGAATTCAAATTGAATTAAATTTGAATTGAATTGAAACGAATTAGAATTTGAATTGAATTGAAACGAATTAGAATTTGTATTGAATTGAAACGAATTGGAATTTGAATTGAATTGAAACGATTTAGAATTTGAATTGGATTGAAATGAATTTGAATTCAAATTAAATAAAATTGGAATGAATTCGAATCGAATAGAAAATGAAATCGATTCGAATTGAATAGAAAGTGAATGTGAATTCGAATTAAAGTAAATAGAAGGTAAATTCAAATTGAATTGAATTGAAACGAATTAGAATTTGAATTGAAACGAATTGGAATTCGAATTAAATAAAATTGAAATGAATTCGAATTGAATTGAAATCAAATCGATTAGAAATTGAAGACGAAGTTGAAATTGTTTTTGAAACGAATTTAGAACTATTTATAAAATTCGTTTTAAAAAGGAAATCGACGAGATATATAATATATATATATATATATTATATATATATATATATATATATATATATATATATATATATAACGGCCTGAATAGAACGCGCCGCGGTAGTTCGTGAATTTCGACCATTGACTTTGAATCGACGTTACGGGAGATCCGACCATCGGATTCTTCTAAAACCAGAACCGTTGGGTTCGTATCGAAAAGAAATTTCCAATGAATATTAGAAATTTGAAATCTAACGGTTGGATTTGGAATTATGTCCAAATCAAATTTGGAAAAGGTCGCTGTAAGTGCAGTTCGATGGCCGTTGATGGAAAT
This sequence comes from Allium sativum, assembly GCA_030737875.1. Lineage (NCBI taxonomy): Eukaryota > Viridiplantae > Streptophyta > Magnoliopsida > Asparagales > Amaryllidaceae > Allium > Allium sativum. The sequence continues at coordinate 188,691,844 of CM060913.1, forward strand.
CGACTGTACGGGCCTTGTTAAAATTATTAAAAATATTGATAATTTGTGTAAAATCATAATATGTGAATTGGGAAGAACTGGGGTGAAAAATTCCACATTTGAAAAGATAAAAATAGATTTTTATCGAAATGAACTAGTTTTGAACTAGAATTAAAATCAATTTATTTTTTTGAAATAAATAAATTGAATTTGAAAGTGATTTTAAAAATAATCAATATTCCCAATACGTGGATTGGACTGGAGTTGAATCGAAATTATCTTCGGAATATTTCGATGTTGGATTTCGTGACTATACAGATATTGTTATGGGAATTTGAAAGATATATTCTATATCGTTATTTCCAATACGATATTTTTTGGTTTTAGAATTTGAAATTGAATATAAGCCGGTATATTTTCTATTCAGAGCCTTGTAATTAATATCAAATGTGATTTGGGTTTATCGTGAATCGTGTTTCAGATGACATTGGTTCTTTAACCCAGTTAAAGGCAAGATGTTGATTTTTGAAAAGATTAAAACTAAGTGGAGTTTTAATGAATCTTTAATTAGACTGAAATGTGAATTGATAATTTAAATTATCAAATCTGAAAGGTGATGGAGAATGGAGTACCACCAGTTTTGCTCCAAAGCGATAGTTAAATCTTTAATTAGATTTGAACGTGAGATTGTAATTAATTTTACCGATAACACCGTGGTGATAGATATGGGGTATTACCAGTTTTGATCCATGGGATGAATAGGTTGGGATTGGGAAATAAAATAAATAATTACTTCGGTGTGGTTCGCTAATCCCGACTAGTCTGGAAAACCATAATATGGTTTGAAATGATATCCAAAGGAAGATTAAAGAATAAATTTAGAAGAATTTATCTTGGATAAAATTAATGAGAACCTTTCCCTAAAAATGTGATTTTGTGAATAAAAGAATATTCTGAATTGGAATGAGGCGTTTGTTGTGTTTGTGTAACATTTGTTTATCATACACGTGGGTTATTCAGAAAGGCCGGGTTTATACCCATTCTGAATAACCGATTCGACGAGATGTCGAAGATGAAGACGGTGGTTGAAGATAGGAAGTCTTCACATCGTTTGGGTGATTACTGATGAGCTTGATTGGGTTGTACACCCAAGATGAGGGAAACAGTTGGTGATCGTCCAGACGTACTTGGAGATGGATGGATATGCGAGGAAAGTGCCTCCGGTTTCGTTCAGACCTAGAACGAACTTGTAAATGGATTGTGTGTCTGACATTGGATTTTATTCTGTGTTGATTGATCTCTATTAAATATACATCTGTTTGGCGGTACAGAATTTATTCTCTTGGTTAACGCCCTTCTCTGAGACGTACGAGCTCAGAGGTTGTATATCGTTGGACATCAGTCACATGGAGTGAATTGCCAGTGTGGCACGCGTAAGTGGCAATTGATCAGGGCTTCTGTTGAAAAGCAAATTCTTGTGGTTGATGATTAAAGCATGGCCTGTGTGGCGTAGCATTGTGTATAACGTGAATTCGCGAGCCTCACACCTCGGTATGAGTCAAAAACGGGATAGTGACTACAGGGAGAGCACAACGTTTCTTTCTAGCTAGGGTGGTGTCAGTGACCTACCAGCCCTGACATTTATATACTTTTCACCTGTGTGGTTGTTGGAATGCGAGGCGCCTCGGATATAGGTCTGTAAGGACCGGGAAACGTGTGTTCAGGAATTGCCAATCCTCAAAAGTAAGAGAGGATCGGCCCTGAAGATCCAAGGATCATAATGGGGTCCTGAGGCATTTGCTAGAATATCTCGAATCGGAGAGGAGCTTGCCCCTTGCCTCGACTCATGACGGAAATCCAATTTCCAATACGTGATATTGCGGTTTTAATTGTAGAACTAGTAAGGCGACATGATATATGGTACCCATGCCGTCTATGATTGATATTTATGATTGAAAATTGTTTTGACACTATACACCTATAATAGTATCAAATGATTTGTTTAAACGTATCAAGTATTATTTGGCTATTATAAGGGAAAACCCTATCCTCCGGCTTGTGTTGCATTGTGTGATGGGACTTGGGTCTTATAATAGCTTCATTTTTTTTCAAAAAGCATTGCGCTGTTTTGTTATATGCACTAGTATTCTTGGGAGGAAACCCGTTCCGTGTTATACGGCGTGGTCCCTTGAATTACTATCTTTATAAAGTTAAGTTTTGAATAACTGTTTTAGTTCTCACACCAGTCACATGACTGACCTGGAGTTTATTGTTTTAACCTAAACTCTGGGTGCCCTTATTTTCGACACGGGTAGCTAGTAGTTTTGGTTTTGCAGATTTATATCCACAGGGTCCTGATTTACAGTTGGAACGATGCTCGGAAAGCTCTGTATCCGTGTATCACTTTCAGTTGTGTTTTTGTATATTTTTCCGCTGCTATGTAAATTATTGTAATCTCTGATATTTATCGAATGTATTTTATTCATTTATACTCTGTATATTCTTGTATCTGATGGAATTGTTGTAATAACAATGAAATGTTCTTCCGTCTGCGTTCCGATGTGTGTTGTTCTCAAAGTATCCGCTCTTTCCTTCACGGGGAAGTTACGGGTTCTTACAATTAACCCCGAAGGCCGAAACCAACATCAGATCAATACCCCAGAAACCATTAAACTTAACCAATCTCCAATTAGTTTCTGATTTTCTTAACTCCTTTGGCTCTAAGAATAGTATTATTGAAGATACCGTTCACGACAACCCAAAATCACATTCCATCAATTTTCGGGTTAAAGAACAAGGGTTATTTAAAACACTGTTCACGATAAACCCAAAAATCAATACCAATTCAATTCCAATTAAATATCATTTAATTGATACACTTCATTAAATCTAAATAAAAAGATTTAATCTTTCTCTCAACTGGGTTTAAGAACACTGTTAATGAAGACACCATTCACGATAAACCTAAATCACATTTGATATTAAATACAAGGCTCTGAATAGAAAATATATCGGCTTATATTCAGTATCAAATTCTACGATCAACAAATATCGTATTGGAAATAACGATATATATATATATATATATATCTTTCAAATTTCCATAACAACATCTGTATAATCACGAAATCCATCATCGAAATATTCCAAAGACAATTTCGATTCAAATCCATTCCAATTCAATTATTGGAAATTCTGGTTACTTTTAAAACCCTTTTCAAATCCAATTTATTTATTTAAAAATAAATAGAATTATAATTCTAGTTCAAAACTAGTTCATTTCAATACAAATCTATTTTTATCTTTTCAAATATGGAGTTTTTCATCCCGATTCTTCCCAAATCATTTCTTATGATTTTACACAAATTATTGCTATTTTTAATAATTTTATCAAGGCCCGTATAGTCGATTTCCACTAACGGCCATCGAACTGCACTTGCAACGACCTTTTCCAAATTTGATTTGGACATAATTCCAAATCCAATCTTTAGATTTCTAATTTCTAATATTCGTTAGAAAGCTCTTTTCGATATGAACCCAACGGTTCTGGTTTTAGGAAAATCTGACGGTCGGATCTCCCGTAATATCCGTAATATCCCGTCAATGGTCGAAATTCACGAACTGCCGCGGCGCGGCGCGTTCTATTCAAGCCATTATATAATATATATATATATATATATTAAATATATACTTCGTCGATTTCCTTTCGAAACGTATTTTATAAATCGTTTTAAATTCGTTTTCGAAACGATTTCAACTTTATTTCAAATTCAAATCAAAATTGAATTTTTGTCCTTATAAATTCGTTTTAAATTCATTTCAAATTGATTTAAATTCAAATCGATTTTTAATTCAATTTCAGTTCATTACTATTTGAATTTCAATTCGAATTCAATTCTATTCAATTTCAATTCAAATTCATTTCTATTCAATTTCAATTCGAATTCCAAATCTATTTCAATATAATTCTAATTTCAAATCATTCAATTTAATTCGAATTTCAAATCATTTCAATTTAATTCGAAATTCTTTTCTATTCAATTCAATTTAATTCATTTTCTAGAATATTCGATTATTGAAATCACTTTTCAATATTCATTAAAAACAAATAAAATCGATATAAATATCGTTCACGTCAAAATGGCATCAATCTAATCAACACGACTTCATATATTCTATTTTCAAGTATTCTATTTCAAATATTTCTTTTTCAAATATTTCTATTCAAATATTTCTTTTTCAAAACTGGAATGAGGCCCAATCAACTACCATATAATGTTAATTATATGGATTTTCTACAACACATGTATAAAATAACAACGATAAATAATCAACCATCATCCAGAGTGCATTCTACACTGTATAAGCATCAAATATAAATATTTAACGCTTATGGCAGTCAGTCAATCGATCGATCGACGTACAGCTAATTATTGGGACTGGTGTATGTCATATATCATCCCAATACCCGTATGGGGTTTTCAAACAATCAAACACAGATTTTATTTGTGCAGTTGGGCGATGTGTAAAATTTATCGTCCCAATCAATATCAGTCAAACGTGTGTATATAAACAAATCGTCCGATTTGTTTATATTTATTTCATTTTAAATACACGTTAAAAATTCTATTTTCAACTATAAAATATTTTTAACTATATAAATATTTTATTTCATTTCACATCACATCACACAATCAACTACACATCAAAGTCAAACAAACAAGCATACAAGCCATCCATGGTTTGTGGACGACGGGTGTCGGGTGCTGCTAAGCACCGTCTGCATCCTAGTATATATTTCAAACTAGAAATAGATTAAAAGTGAGGAGTTCTCACCAATTAGCTAATCCAATACCACGACTCTTCTTATGTAGGAAACCTTCATCGTCCTTCCAACGCAGTCTGTTTCACGAGGTATATTTTAAAAAATATATTTTTAACAACGCTACTTCCTATATAAAAGTTGTATTTTTATAACGCCACTCATATAAAAATCATATTTTTATACCCTCTAGTATATAATCAGAATCATATTTTCTCTTCGCTTTTCAGATAATAAAGATCATATTTTTAATCTCTTACATTAATAAAAATTATATTTTTATACTTTCTATAATATAAAAATATGGCCTTTTCATGTTTAATAATATCGCCTTTTCATGTTTAAAAATATCGCCTTTTAAACTATAATAATCCAATCTTCTCAACAATAAAAATCAATTCTTTTCTAGTGGTAAAAATCAAATCTTTCTCTTGCTAACTTCATATAAAAGCCATATTTTTATATCTTTATTATATAAATAAAAATATAATCTTTATTCAATATAAAATATATATATATATATATAATCCTATACTTTTTCTAATAAAAAATCTAACCTTTTCCCCTATTAAAAATCAGATCTTTTATTTTATCTATAAATATAAACTGATTTTTTTTATTTAAATTAAAATAAATAAACAAACAAGAATTAACATCGTTCGAAGTGAGGGGGGCTTCATCGGTGGAGGTGGCAGCTGAGGATGGTCGGCACAGGGCTGAGGTGGTCAGCGCCCTTAGGTTTAGAGGCGGTGGTCTTTAGCGAATAGGGCTAGGGTTTCGGAAGAGAGGGGTGTTTTTGGTGGTCGTGCTCGCGCGAGGGGTGGGTCTTTTGGAGGTCGTGCTCGCGAGGGGGGGGAGGTGGTCTTCTGGCGGTCGTGCTTGCGAGGGGGGTCTTCTAGCGGTCGTGATCGCGAGGGGGGCGACGTGCGATCCTCTGTTCTTTTTTTCTGTATCTGTCGATTTGGTAAAAGGGGGGTGTTATTTGAGTGAACGAAGATAAGGGGAGGGGGTTATTGAAAATTATATATATATATAATTTAATTATATTTTAATTTCTACAAGCAACTTTTTATTTTCAACTCGAAATCAAACCCACGGACTGTCGTCCATAGCTAATTACCCTCATTCCGAACACAATGGGATATGTATCGTAAGCTGATTCGATCGTTTCGATCAGTTTTCGTCAAAATCAACATATAACTCTATATATTGAATTTGAACGCGCATTTCAATTTACTGGGGCCACATACTAACTCAAAAATTCTAGAAAAATATTTTCCAGCATCATATACACGATACGGTCCTAAAAATACTAATTTCGTCGAATTCTGAGACCATTGGAAAAATGGCCACTTTCCAGTCGATTAAAATTAACTGAAACTGGTCAAACGCGTTTTCCTTTGCCACGCTCACATATTGATTCGAAAAATTATGAATTTTGGAATCTAGCAATAATTTGACATCGCGGATCCAACAAAAGTGGTTTCGTCGAATTCTGAAGTCGTTTGCAAAATTTCCATTTTTAAGGGCCAGAATTCCATAGCGACTATTCTGAATTTTCAACTGGACATATCTTTTGACTCCCGCTGTGAAATTTTGATGTTTCGGATTCGTTGGAAAGATATTCTCAATTAGATTCTAATATTTTTGGTTTCATTAAAATCCGGTTTATTTTGAATCCTGTACATTCATTTGAACTTTGAAATCGGATTATCGAACTACCGCGCCATTTTCAATTCCTTTTATAATTAAAAATAAATATTTATATTCTAACGACGATCTATACAACTATATCCGTTCTAACTTCATTCCAAATAAATTTCTCGTCAATATTATTTAAAATAATTCATTTTAAATATTCAAAATTCATTAAAATTGCCAAAATAAAAATTTTAAATTGGCTCAGATTTCCGGGTTATTACAATAATGTTAATTATATGGATTTCCTTACAATACATGTATATAGTAGCAACGATAAATAATCAGCCATCATCCAGAGTGCACCACACAACTGCATAAGCATTAAATGTAAATAATTAATGCTTACACAGTCTGTCAACCAAACGATCGACATACCACTAAACAATTGGGATTAGTGTATGTCAAATATCATCCCAACATCCGTGTGGGGTGTCAAATCAACAAACATTGAATATTATTTGTGCAGTTGGGCGACGTGTAAAATTTATCGTCCCAATCAACATCCTTCAAATAGGTGTACATAAACAATATTATAAAATAAAGAATCTTTATTTTATAATATTCTTTATTTTCCAAATTGGAATGAGGCCCAATCAATTACCATATAATGTTAATTATATGGATTTCCATACAACACATGTATATAATAGCAACGATAAATAATCAACCATCATCCAGAGTGCACCACACAAATGCATAAGCATTAAATATAAATAATTAATGCTTACACGGTCTGTCAACCAAACGATCGACGTACCACTAAACAATTGGGATTAGTGTACGTCAAATATCATCCCAACACCCGTGTGGGGTTTCAAATCAACAAACACTGAATATTATTTGTGCAGTTGGGCGACGTGTAAAATTTATCGTTCCATTCAATATCCTTCAAATCGGTGTACATAAACAAATCGTCTGATTTGTAAATGAATATTTATTTATTCACATTCACGTTAAATTCATATTTTTAACAATAAATAATTTATTTCAACACATGAATATATTTCCATCTATTCCACATCACAATCAATTTTCACCACACAAAAAAATCAAACAAGTTATCTATGGTCTGTGGACAACGGGTGTCGAGTGCTGCTAAGCACCGTCTGCATCCTAGTATATATTTTTAACTAGAAAACAAGAATTAAAGTAAGAAGTTCTCACCGATAAGTTAAACCAGACACCACGACTCTTCATATGTAGAAAATCTTCGTCGTGCTCGCCTTTTGTCAATTTCATTGTCCGTAGCCACTACATATATAAAAATCACATTTTTATATTGTTGCTATGTATATAAAAATCACATTTTTATAATCACTCTATATGGATAAAAATCACATTTTTATACCGCTACTATATAGATAAAAATTCCATTTTTATACCGCTACTATATAGATAAAAATTCCATTTTTATACCGCTACTATATAGATAAAAATTCTATTCTTATACCGCTACTATATAGATAAAAATTCCATTTTATACCGCTACTATATAGATAAAAATTCCATTTTTATACCGCTACTATATAGATAAAAAATTTATTTTTATACCACTGCTATATAGATAAAAATTCTATTTTTTATCCTCACTACTTCATGATAAAAATAAAGTTCATATTTTTATTTCACTTCATATATATATAAATCGAATTTTTATCTCTAATATATATATGTAAAAATATAATTTTTACTTCACAAATCTATATTTTTACTTCTCAATCGTTTCACATAAAAATTATATTTTTCTCTTCTAACATTTCATATAAAGATTATATTTTCAAAAAGATGTTTACTTTAAAAAAATCGCATTTTTATTATAAAAATCATCTCTTTATACCCTAACTATATGAATAAAAATCATATATATGTTTATCAAGGTCCTAACATCTATAAAACTGAAAAGAAAAATAAATAATAAATTATAACTCAATTTTTCCACAAAAATCGAAGCTTTTGTCGAAGGAGGGGTTTGGCGTCGAGGTGGCAGGCCAGTAAGGCGGTGGATGGTCTGAGGCGATGGGGGAGGGTGATGTGGCGGTGGCGGTGGCCCTCAGGCACGGTGGCGTTGGTCTTTGAGGTGATTTGGGGGAGGTTTGCTCGAATTGGAGGGGGGGTTTTGGGATTCAGAGGGGGCCGAGGTCCGGCGCGGGTAGGGGAGTTGGTGGCACACCTCGCGTGTAAAGACCCGCAAATCCCCGCCCTTTGAATCGACCATAAACCACACAGGTCTGATCCAAAAAGTGGAAACTTACGAATACTTTAACTTTGGGCATACAACACATTACAACAGATAACAGAAGACTTTTATAACACTATAATAAATGTTACATCATAGTACAAAATATACATATCAGAGTACATTGGAATATAATTACAGCGGAAGATAAGTACAAAAAATGTAATATACTGCAACAGAAGAACACAGCGGAAGACTCTCTATCTCTGGACACAGCTTTAAGCTTCAACCCAGAATCCTGCTTAATATATCTGCAAAATAGCTACTCGACTGCCCGTGTGGAAAATATGGGCACCCGAGTTTGCCAGTGGACAAACTACAGGTCAGTCATGGGACTGGTGTGAGAATTCTACCCAACCAATAAAATATAATAAGGCTAATCACAAGACCACGCCACTTTCGCGGAACATGTTTTCTCCTATGGATTTCCAGTGCATGACTAAAGTAAATCGTCAAAATAACGCAATGCTTTTTAGAAAAATGAAAACATTATAAGACCCAAGTCCCATCACACAATGCAACGCAAACCGGAGGATAGGGTTTTACCTTATAATGATCAAAAGATGCTTGATACGATAAACACGGTATTATATAATAATAGTGTGCAACCAATTGAAACACATCAAAGTAAATGTATCAATCCTAGACGGCATGAGTGCCCCATCCCACTATGTCGCCATATATAGGTATACAATCAAAACCGCGTGATGTCGTATTGGAAATTTGGGTTTCCATCTGAGTCAAGGCTACGGAGGAGATCCTTACCGATTCGAGACACTCTAGCAATGCCCCAGGATTGGTACTCTGTCCAACCCTTGGATCCTGCAGGGCCGGTCCATACGTTAACGCTTAATGGATTGGCAATTCCTGAACACACGCTCCCCGGTCCTTTTGGACCTATAATACGGCCAGTGGCGACCGCATAAACCGAGGCCTCGAAAAATCCAACAACCACAATGAATAAATGCCAGCGCTGGTAGGTCCCTGGCACCACTCTAACTAAAGAGAAACGTGTGCACTCCCTGCGTTCCCTTCTCCCGTTTTAGACTCTACCGGGATGTGAGGCTCGCGAAGTCACGATATACACAAAGCTATGCCTAAATAGACTGTGCTTTGATCATCAACCACAAGGCCTGCTTTTCAACAAAGCCTTGATCGATTGCATCTTAGCATGCCACATTGTTAGACTCTACCATATCATTGATCATTTACCAATATATATATATAACCTCTAAGCTCATACGTCTTAGAGAAGGGGGTTAAGTGAAGAATAAATTCTCCACCACCAAACAGAAATATATAATCAGTAGCGTTCAACAAATACAGTAGAAAAGAATACAATGTCAGACACGCAATCCATTTACAAGTCCGCTCTGGGTCTGAGCGAAACAACGTGTCCGTCGAACTCCAAATACGTTTCGACGATCATTACCAAATACCTTGCCTTGGAATGTACTGTCCCAATTCAAGAAACCAGTCATCATCATCCCAACGATGTGAAAACCTTCGGTCTTCTACCACCGTCTTCATCCTCGACTCTTGAACGTCGTGATGATTATTCAGAATGGGTTAAACCCGGTCTTTCTGAATAACTCGCGTATTTTGTGATTAAAAATCAAATATTGGAAAATCACACATTATGTCACATTCCGACCCCGAATATTCTTTTAATAAGATATTCATATTAAAAGATTTTCATAAATTTTATCAACGATAAATTAATAAATTAAATCATAAATCTTCTTTAAAAGATTTATTAAGAATTCTGAATTTGATTTAATATCAAAAATCATTTTCACAGATCATTTATTTTAAAGAATAAATCTTCTTTTAAACGGGTTAAAGAACTCGTGTCATTTAAAACACAGTTCACGATAAACCCACAAATCAATTTCCTAAATATGGAATTCCACAGAAATCAATCAGTACATAATCGATATAAATTTCTGTATCGGACTAACAATATACATGGAATAACGGCAAAGCCTCTTAAATTACATATATAATATCGGTCTTCTATTACAGAAGCCCATCTCGATTATTACCAATAGAATTTCCACTTAATTCCAATTTAATATATATTAAATTGGAAGACTAGATTTTTAGAAAATGCTTTTGTTAAATCTGTGAATAGATTTATAAATTCCAAATAATAATTTCGATGTAAATTGGATTAAAGGACAAATGTCATTTAAAAACACCATCCACGATAAATCCACTTCACATCTCAATGTATCTCATATCATGAAATATAATTGCAAATTCTAATAATCTTAATTAAAGGATTTCCCTTTAAATATTAATTATTATAAAATATATTTTAAAATAATCATTAAAATACTCTTTATACAAAAGATTCTAATTGGAAAGTATTCTTCATATTACATATTTTTATCTTTTACACATATTCTTTATCTTAAAAATATATTTAACTAAAATATCCTTTTTATGAAAATATATCCTTTATAAAAAGAATTTCTAGTGTAAGAATATTCTTATTTAAAAGATCATCTTAATCGAAATGCGACTCAATCATTTACCATATAATTTGGATTGTATGGATTTCTCACACATCATATATATGACAATAACAATATAATCATCAAATCATCCATTTCATCCAAAGTGTAAATTCCACTACGTAAGCGTTAAAATTAAATAATAACGCTCATCGCAGCCTGTTGATCTAACGATCAACATACAACTAAATATTGGGATTAGTGTATGTTAATTTTCATCCCAACACCCGTGTGGGGTTTCAACCAACAAACAAATAATAAATTATTTGTGCACTTGGGCGATGTGTGAAAATTATCGACCCAATCACATAAACAAGTCAGGTAACTTGCCTATGGCAGTGTAATACACAATATATATGTGAAAACCCGTAACTTCCCCGTAAAGGAAAGCGTCGGATAGTTCGAGAACAAACCACAACAGAACGCATATAAAAGAACATTTCATTGTATATTACAACAATGCATCAGATTACAAGAATATACAGAGTATAAATGAATATTACACAGAAATATCAGAGATTTAAATTACATTTAAATACATAGCAGCGGAAAATAATACAATACACAACTAGAAGTAGATATATGGATACAAAGCTTTCCGGATATCGTTCCAGCTGTAAACCAGGATCCTGTGAATATAAATCTGCAAAACCAAAACTACTAGCGGCCCGTGTCAAAATTGGGGCACCTAGAGTTTAGGTTAAAACAATAAACTCCAGATCAGTCATGTGACTGGTGTGAGAACTAAAACAGTTATTAATTCTTTATTTTAAAGTTAGGTAAATCAAGGGACTACGCCGTATGACACGGAACGGGTTTCCTCCCAAGAATACCAGTGCATAAAACAACGCAATGCTAAATAAAGAAAAATGAAGCTGTTATAAGACCCAGGTCCCATCACACAATGCAACGCAGCCGAGGATAGGGTTTTCCCTTATAACAGCCAAAGAATGCTTGATACGTTTAAAACAAATCGTTTGATACTATTATAAGTGCATAGTGTATAAAACAACTTCAAATCATAAGTATCAATCATAGGCGACATGAGCGTCCCATGCCACTATGTCGCCATATATAGGTTTACAAATAAAACCGCAAATATCGTATTGGAAGCTGGGTTATCATTTATGTTATGAACCGAGGCTAGGGATCGTCCTCAACCGATTCGTGACTCTCTAGCCCGAGCCATAGGCAAGCGCGCAGGCAAGCCTTTAGATCGTCAGGGCCGGTCCACCGATGTGGATTATTATGCCTGAACACTACGTTTCCCCACCCTATGGGGTGTAAGTTTGGTCCGTCTGCCGACCAGAATGCATCGGTCGAAACCGATATAACCGAGGCGCCTCGCAACAGCAACAACCACATAAGTCAAACTCGTCAGGGCGTGTAAAACCACTGACGCCACTTCTAACTAGAAAGAAACGCAAGTCCTCCCTGAGTTCCGTCTCCCGTTTTTGGTTCATACCGGGTGTGAAACTCGCGAAGTAAGCGTTACACAAAGCTACGCCACAAAGGCCGTGCTTCGATCATCACCACAAGACTTTGCTTTTCAACAGAAGCCTTGATCATTTGCCACTTAGGCATGCCACACAGGAAATTCACTCCATGCGATTGATATCCATCAATATATAACCCCTGAGCTCGTACGTCTCAGAGAAGGGCGTTAAGCAAGAGAATAAATTCTCCGCCGCCAAACAGATATATATTTAATAGAGATCAATCACACGGACTAAAATCCAATGTCAGACACACAGTCCATTTACAAGTCCGTACTGGGTCTGAACGAAACCGGAGGCACCTAGTACCCCGCATATCCATCGATCTCCAAGTACGTCTGGACGATCACCAACTGTTTCCATCTTCTTGGGTGTACAGCCCAATCAAGATCATCAGTAATCACCCAAACGACGTGAAGACTTCTGGTCTTCGACCATCGTCTTCATCTTCGACTTATCGTCGTATCAGTTATTCAGAATGGGATAAACCCGGTCTTTCCGAATAACTCGCGTATATTTAAATAAGTGTTACACAAACACAACATACGCCTCATTCAAATTCATCAGTCACTAACCGTAAATTAATCAAGAGAATAATTCCCCATATATTAACCCCGAAGGCCGAAACCAACATCAGATCAATATCCAGAAAACCATTCTGCTTGGCTAACCGACAGTTAGTTTATGATTTCACATTCATAGGGAAAGGTTCCCATTAATTTTATCCAAGATAAATTTCCTGAATTTATTCTTTATTCTATTTTTGAATCTCAATTCAAACTAGTCGGGATTAGCGAACCTTACCGAAGTAATCATTTATTTTAATTTCCCCATCCCGACCTATTCATACCATGAAGTAAAACTGGTAATACTTCATATCTAACACCACAGTGTTATCGGTAAATTCAGTTACCATTTCACGTTCAAATCTAATTAAAGATTTAACTATCGCCTGGAGCAAAACTGGTGATACTCCATTCTCGATTCTTTCAATCTAATTAAAGATTCATTAAAACTCCACTTAGTTTTAATCGTTAACTGGGTTAAAGAATCCGTGTCATTTAAAATACGGTTCACGATAAACCCAAGTTCACATTCCATTAATTATCGGGTTAAAGAACGAGTGTTATTTAAAAACACCATTCACGATAAACCAAAGAATCAATATCAATTCAATTCCAATTAAATATTGTTTAATTGGTACACTTCATTAAATCTAAATAAAAAGATTTAATCTTTTCTCAACTGGGTTCAAGAACAGTGTTAGTGAAGACACCATTCACGACAAACCCAAATCACATTTGATATTCAATACAAGGCTCTGAATAGAAAATATATCGGCTTATATTCAACATCAAATTCTACGACTAACAAATATCGTATTGGAAATAACGATATAGATATATATCTTTCAAATTTCCATAACAACATCTGCATAATCACGAATTCCAACATCGAAATATTCCGAGGACAATTTCGATTCAAATCCACTCCAATGCAATCATTGGATATTCTGGTTATTTTTAAAACCCTTTTTAAATTCAATTTATTTATTAAAAATAAATAGAATTATAATTCTAGTTCAAAACTAGTTCATTTCGATAAAAATCTATTTTTATCTTTTCAAATATGGAGTTTTTTCATCCCAATTCTTTCTAAATCACTTCTTATGATTTTACACAAATTATTACTATTTTTAATAATTTTATCAAGGCATGTACAGTCAATTTCCATCAACGGCCATCGAACTGCACTTACAACGACCTTTTTCGAATTTGATTTGGACATAATTCGAAATCCAACCGTTAGATTTCGAATTTCTAACATTCGTTAGAAAGCACTTTTCGATACGAACCCAATGGTTCCGGTTTTAGGAGAATCCGACGGTCGGATCTCCCATAATGTCCGTTTGAAATAAATGGTCGAAATTCACGAACTACCGCGGCGCGGCGCGTTCTATTCAGGCCATTATATTATATATAATATATATAATATATATTTCGTCGATTTCTATTTAAAACGAATAATATAAATAGTTTTAAAATCATTTCAAAAGCAATTTCAACTTCCTTTTTCAATTCAAATCAAAATTGAATTCTTCTTTACAAATTCGTTTTAAAATTCATTTCTATTCAATTCAAATTTCAATTCAATTTGAATTCATTTCAATTCGCTTTCATTTCAATTTGAATTCGTTTTCAATTCAATTCATTTCGAAATCGTTTTCAATTCAATTCATTTCGAAATCGTTTTCAATTCAATTCATTTCGAAATCGTTTTCAATTCAATTCATTTCGAAATCGTTTAAAATCGATATAAATATCATTCACGTCAAAATGGCGTCAATCTAATCAACACGGCTTCATAAATTTCTATTTTCAAATATTCTATTTCAAATACTTCTTTTTCAAAATAGTTGCTATTATCAAAATATTTCGTTCAACACATGACCAATCTCAATGGATGAGTACTGTCAACACATGAACTTTTATTTTATATTAATAAAGATGTAAATTTTATTACTAAAATATTTCGTTCAACACATGACCAATCTCAATGGATGAGTACTGTCAACACATGAACTTTTATTTTATGTTGTTCTTTATTTTCTAAATTGGAATGAGGCCCAATCAATTACCATATAAAGTTAATTATATGGATTTTTATACATCACAATGTATATAATAGCATTGAAAAATATTCAACCATCAACCAAAGTGCACTACACTGTATAAGCATCAAAGATAGATATCTAACGCTTATAACAGCCTGTCAATCAATCGATCGACATATTTAATCAATCAGGATGAGTGAACTTCATATTTCATCCTAATACCCGTGTGGGGTTTCAAACAATCAAACACATATTTTATTTGTGCAGTTGGACGATGTGTAAAATTTATCGACCCAATCAATGTCCTTCAAATAGGTGTACACAAACAAACCGTCTGGTTTGTAAATGAATATTCATTTATTCACATTCACGTTAAAAATTATATATTTTAACGATAAAACATCTTATTTTAACTTATGAATTTCTATTCCGTTCATTCTTTAAATAAAATGATATTTTTATTTTTCTAACATATTTTAGAAAATTTCGGCGGCATAACGGCACGATACTAGAAACGGGACGAGGCCTAGCCTTATCCCCGGTCTAGTGAAGGCCCACGCCATTCACACATCAATCAAATCCATTCATTTCACCAAACAATTCAATTCAAACCAAAGCATCTAACTAATTTATGCAACCAAACAAACAAGTCCATGGTCTGTGGACGATTGTGTCGGGTGCTACTAAGCACCGTCTGCATCCTAGTATATATATATGACTAGAGAAAGAAATTTTGAGTGAGGAGTTCTCACCAAAAGCTATCCAAACATCTTGACTCTTCTTTGATATAAATCTTCTTCGTTCTCGCCTTTTTGTTACCTTCGTTGTCCGCTTTCACTACCTATGTAAAAATCGAATTTTTACTTCGCTATTCCATATATAAAAATCATATTTTTATTTCGAAGTTCAATATATAAAAATCATATTTTTATTTCGAAGTTCAATATATAAAAATCATATTTTTATTTCGAAGTTCAATATATAAAAATCATATTTTTATCTCGAAGTTCAATATATAAAAATCATATTTTTATCTCGAAGTTCAAAATATAAAAATCATATTTTTATTTCGAAGTTCAATATATAAAAATCATATTTTTATTTCGAAGTTCAATATATAAAAATCATATTTTTATTTCGAAGTTCAATATATAAAAATCATATTTTTATCTCGAAGTTCAATATATAAAAATCAAATTTTTATTTCGAAGTTCAATATATAAAAATCATATTTTTATTTCGATGGAAATCGTATTTTTATTTCGATAGTTTCATAATAGAAATCTACATCTTTTCCATTTGAAA
The DNA here is from genome assembly GCA_030737875.1 of Allium sativum. Taxonomy (NCBI): domain Eukaryota; kingdom Viridiplantae; phylum Streptophyta; class Magnoliopsida; order Asparagales; family Amaryllidaceae; genus Allium; species Allium sativum. The sequence continues at coordinate 188,708,516 of CM060913.1, forward strand.
AAAATCTCATCTTTTCTGTTTAAAAAAAATCTAAACTTTTGCATTTTTAAAAATCCGAGCTTTTGCCTTTTTAAAAATCCGAGCTTTTTGCATTTTAAAAATCCGAGCTTTTCTATTTTTAAAAATATGATCTTTTCCATTTTAAAAATATGATCTTTTCCATTTTAAAAATATGATCTTTTCTATGAATAAAATCCTAACTTTTTATTTTAAAAAGACCAGGCATTATATTTATATATATATATAAAAAAAACTAAGCTTTTAAATAAAGGAAATTCAAACCTTATAAATAAATAAAAATCAAATTTTTAATCACCAAATCATATACTTAAAATCTAACTTTGCTAAAATCGAATTCAAAGTAAAAGCATAAAAGGAAAAAAAAGAATAAAATAAATTAAAAATAAAAACTCACAGATGTTTACTGGAGAGAGAGGGGGGGTGTTTCTGTCTCGCGTCGGACTGAAGGAGGAGGGGGCTCGAGGTTGGGTGCGCAGTCGGAGGAGAATAAAGGAGGCGGAGGATGGGAAGGTTGAAGACGAGAAGGGGGGCGGCGTCTTCGTCGATTTGGGGTTTCCGCGGTTTTTGATTGGAGCAGGGGAAGAGCGGTGGAAGGAGGGGAGGCAGCCAATCTTGGGGGAGGCGGAGGCGTAGGCCGCGACGGTGGCGCAGCTTCCCAGAGCAATTGAGATTTAGTTTTTTTTTTTTCTTTTATTTCGATCCGAAATGAATTGGGGGGGGGGGGGGGCATAGCGGTTAATGGGAGAGAAAAGGAAATTAATTTTTTTATTTAATTTAATTAATTTAATTAATTTAATTGCAAAAGGTTGACTTTTTCATACGACCTCTAAACGAGGTCCACTGCCTGTCGTCTATAGCGTTTTACCCCCATTCCGAACACAATGGGATATGTATCGTAGGTTGATTCGATCGTTTGAATCAGTTTCCGTTTAATTTACATTTAAATCAGTATATTGAATTTTAAACGTACATTTAAAATTACCGGGGTCACATACTAACTCTAAAAATTCTCGAAATATATTTTCTAGCTTCGTATTGACGATACAGTCCTAACAAAACTAGTTTCGTCGAATTCTGAGACCGTTAGAAAAATGGCCAATTTCCAGTCGATTAAAATCAACTGAAACTGGTCAAACGCGTTTTCCTTTGACACGCTCACATATTGAATCGAAAAATTATGAAATTTGGAATCTAGCAATAATTTGACATCACGGACCCAACAAAACTGGTTTCGTCGAAATCCGAGGTCGTTTGCAAAATTCCCATTTTTAAGGGCCTGAATTCCATAGCGACTATTCAGAATTTTCAACTGGACATATCTTTTGATTCCCGCTATGAAATCTTGATTTTTCGGATTCGTTGGAAAGATATCATCAATTAGATCCTATCGTTTTTGGTTTCACTAAAATCCGGATTGTTTTTCACCCGGTACACTCATTTGAAGTTTGAAATCGAATTATCGAACTACCGCGCCATTTTTAATTCCTTATATAATTATATATAATTATATATATTCTAACGACGGCGTATATAATATATACGTTCGATTTATATTCAAAATAAATTTTCCGTCGATATTATTTAAAATAATCTATCTTAAATAATCAAAATTCGCTAAAATTGCCGATATAAAAATTTTAAACTGGCCCAGATTTTCCGGGTTATTACAATCTCCCCCACTTAAAACTTTTCGTCCCCGAAAAGGAACAAAGTCGAAAGTGGTTTGATTATTCAACTCTACGTTCGATCTGGCTTCCATTCTCCAACTCTTTAGTTTCTGAGAATTTTCAAAATTTCAAAAATTTGGCTAACACCCTAAATTTTTGAAAAATTTCGCCATAACCTCCCCTGCACCGGGAGCATCGGGGAATTTCAAATAGCTTCCCCGGTCCTTCAGATCTCAAAAAGAAAAAGAAAAAGCCAAGCGGCTAGCCAATAGGCTCATAAAATCATCATCACCCAAACAAAACAGTAAATTACGTAGTAAACATGTACCTATTTGTCGGGCAAACAAATTTTATTCTCTGGCTCTAGCCTCCTTGCTATGACCTGTTCAATGATATATATGTATATGCAAGCAAATGCGACCAAATTTCAATACAATTCATTATCCGATCAAATTAGGCATAATGGTTCAAAATTTTCAAACAAATAAACAAACAACACAAACATCAATCAATTAGTGAATTAGAGTCTCAAATTCATAATTTGATATATATACAAAAAATCATGTTTTTGATGCCAAATCACAACAATGTATTCTAGCTATATTAGTTTTGGTTCTCACACCAGTCTAATTGAAATATATAGATATCACACCTTCGTCACTCGAATATAAGTGCTAGTAACGCTGCAGCATTATCAGAACCATCCCCGAGCAACTAGAGTGTGATCCTATATCTATCCAATATATTAAAACTTTGAATATACGTTTGCAAGGCGTATTTGCAAATTCTTTATATACCGAATTGTCCAAAATCAATATAAATAAATAATCAAATACGAATAGTTGATTTAAATTTTCAAAACAAAAATTGTTTTCATCTTAAAAGTATACCCTTCCTACTCGTTCTAGGATACTACTGACCCCATCTCTAACGAGTCATTCCCATTGGATTTTACTAATCCAATATCTGATGAATTCTTTCGTATGGTTCTAATGTGCCTTGTTCTCTGCTTTGTGAACCAAAGCTCTGATACCAACTGTGAAAACCCGTAACTTCCCCGTAAAGGAAAGCGTCGGATAGTTCGAGAACAAAGCACAACAGAACGCATATAAAAGAACATTTCATTGTATATTACAATAATGCATCAGATTACAAGAATATACAGAGTATAAATGAATATTACACAGAAATATCAGAGATTTAAATTACATTTAAATACATAGCAGCGGAAAATAATACAATACACAACTAGAAGTAGATATACGGATACAAAGCTTTCCGGATATCGTTCCAGGTGTAAACCAGGATCCTGTGAATATAAATCTGCAAAACCAAAACTACTAGCTGCCCGTGTCAAAATAGGGGCACCCAGAGTTTAGGTTAAAACAATAAACTCCAGGTCAGTCATGTGACTGGTGTGAGAACTAAAACAGTTATTAATTCTTTATTTTAAAGTTAGGTAAATCAAGGGACCACGCCGTATGACACGGAACGGGTTTCCTCCCAAGAATACCAGTGCATAAAACAAACAACGCAATGCTAAATAAAGAAAAATGAAGCTGTTATAAGACCCAGGTCCCATCACACAATGCAACGCAGCCGAGGATAGGGTTTTCCCTTATAACAGCCAAAGAATGCTTGATACGTTTAAAACAAATCGTTTGATACTATTATAAGTGCATAGTGTATAAAACAACTTCAAATCATAAGTATCAATCATAGGCGACGTGAGCGTCCCATGCCACTATGTCGCCATATATAGGTTTACAAATAAAACCGCAAATATCGTATTGGAAGCTGGGTTATCATTTATGGTATGAACCGAGGCTAGGGATCGTCCTCAACCGATTCGTGACTCTCTAGCCCGAGCCACAGGCAAGCCTTTAGATCGTCAGGGCCGGTCCACCGATGTGGATTATTATGCCTGAACACTACGTTTCCCCACCCTATGGGGGGTAAGTCTGGTCCGTCTGCCGACCAGAATGCATCGGCCGAAACCGATATAACCGAGGCGCCTCGCAACAGCAACAACCACATAAGTCAAACTCGTCAGGGCGTGTAAAACCACTGACGCCACTTCTAACTAGAAAGAAACGCAAGTCCTCCTTGAGGTCCGTCTCCCGTTTTTGGTTCATACCGGGTGTGAAACTCGCGAAGTAAGCGTTACACAAAGCTACGCCACAAAGGCCGTGCTTCGATCATCACCACAAGACTTTGCTTTTCAACAGAAGCCTTGATCATTTTCCACTTAGGCATGCCACACAGGCAATTCACTCCATGCAATTGATATCCATCAATATATAACCCCTGAGCTCGTACGTCTCAGAGAAGGGCGTTAAGCAAGAGAATAAATTCTCCGCCGCCAAACAGATATATATTTAATAGAGATCAATCACACGGACTAAAATCCAATGTCAGACACACAGTCCATTTACAAGTCCGTTCTGGGTCTGAACGAAACCGGAGGCACCTAGTACCCCGCATATCCATCGATCTCCAAGTACGTCTGGACGATCACCAACTGTTTCCATCTTCTTGGGTGTACAGCCCAATCAAGATCATCAGTAATCACCCAAACGACGTGAAGACTTCTTGTCTTCGACCATCGTCTTCATCTTCGACTTATCGTCGTATCAGTTATTCAGAATGGGATAAACCCGGTCTTTCCGAATAACTCGCATATATTTAAATAAGTGTTACACAAACACAACATACGCCTCATTCCAATTCATCAGTCACTAACCGTAAATTAATCAAGAGAATAATTCCCCAAATATTAACCCTGAAGGCCGAAACCAACATCAGATCAATATCCAGAAAACCATTCTGCTTGGCTAACCAACAGTTAGTTTCTGATTTCACATTCATAGGGAAAGGTTCCCATTAATTTTATCCAAGATAAATTTCTTGAATTTATTCTTTATTCTATTTTTGAATCTCAATTCAAACTAGTCGGGATTAGCGAACCTTACCGAAGTAATCATTTGTTTTAATTTCCCCATCCCGACCTATTCATCCCATGAAGTAAAACTAGTAATACTTCATATCTAACACCACAGTGTTATCGGTAAATTCAGTTACCATTTCACGTTCAAATCTAATTAAAGATTTAACTATCGCCTGGACCAAAACTGGTGATACTCCATTCTCGATTCTTTCAATCTAATTAAAGATTCATTAAAACTCCACTTAGTTTTAATCGTTAACTGGGTTAAAGAATCCGTGTCATTTAAAATACGGTTCACGATAAACCCAAGTTCACATTCCATTAATTATCGGGTTAAAGAACGAGTGTTATTTAAAAATACCATTCACGATAAACCCAAGAATCAATATCAATTCAATTCCAATTAAATATTGTTTAATTGGTACACTTCATTAAATCTAAATAAAAAGATTCAATCTTTTCTCAACTGGGTTCAAGAACAGTGTTAGTGAAGACACCATTCACGACAAACCCAAATCACATTTGATATTCAATACAAGGCTCTGAATAGAAAATATATCGGCTTATATTCAACATCAAATTCTACGACTAACAAATATCGTATTGGAAATAACGATATAGATATATATCTTTCAAATTTCCATAACAACATCTGCATAATCATGAATTCCAACATCGAAATATTCCGAAGACAATTTCGATTCAAATCCACTCCAATGCAATCATTGGATATTCTGGTTATTTTTAAAACCCTTTTTAAATTCAATTTATTTATTAAAAATAAATAGAATTATAATTCTAGTTCAAAACTAGTTCATTTCGATAAAAATCTATTTTTATCTTTTCAAATATGGAGTTTTTTCATCCCAATTCTTTCTAAATCATTTCTTATGATTTTACACAAATTATTACTATTTTTAATAATTTTATCAAGGCATGTACAGTCGATTTCCATCAACGGCCATCGAACTGCACTTACAGCGACCTTTTTCAAATTTGATTCGGACATAATTCCAAATCCAACCGTTAGATTTCGAATTTCTAACATTCGTTAGAAAGCTCTTTTCGATACGAACCCAACGGTTCCGGTTTTAGGAGAATCCGACGGTCGGATCTCCCGTAATGTCCGTTTGAAATAAATGGTCGAAATTCACGAACTACCGCGGCGCGGCGCGTTCTATTCAGGCCATTATATTATATATAATATATATAATATATATTTCGTCGATTTCTATTTAAAAAGAATTATATAAATAGTTTTAAAATCGTTTCAAAAGCAATTTCAACTTCCTTTTTCAATTCAAATCAAAATTGAATTCTTCTTTATAAATTCGTTTTAAAATTCATTTCTATTCAATTCAAATTTCAATTCAATTTGAATTCATTTCAATTCGCTTTCATTTCAATTTGAATTCGTTTTCAATTCAATTTATTTCGAAATCGTTTTCAATTCAATTCATTTCGAAATCGTTTTCAATTCAATTCATTTCGAAATCGTTTTCAATTCAATTCATTTCGAAATCGTTTTCAATTCAATTCATTTCGGAATCGTTTTCAATTCAATTCATTTCGAAATCGTTTAAAATCGATATAAATATCGTTCACGTCAAAATGGCGTCAATCTAATCAACACGGCTTCATAAATTTCTATTTTCAAATATTCTATTTCAAATATTTCTTTTTCAAAATAGTTGTTATTATCAAAATATTTCGTTCAACACATGACCAATCTCAATGGATGAGTACTGTCAACACATGAACTTTTATTTTATACTGATAAAGATGTAAATTTTATTACTAAAATATTTCGTTCAACACATGACCAATCTCAATGGATGAGTATTGTCAACACATGAACTTTTATTTTATGTTATTCTTTATTTTCTAAATTGGAATGAGGCCCAATCAATTACCATATAAAGTTAATTATATGGATTTTTATACATCACAACGTATATAATAGCATTGAAAAATATTCAAGCATCAACCAAAGCGCACTACACTGTATAAGCATCAAAGATAGATATCTAACGCTTATAACAGCCTGTCAATCAATCGATCGACATATTTAATCAATCAGGATGAGTTAACTTCATATTTCATCCTAATACCCGTGTGGGGTTTCAAACAATCAAACACATATTTTATTTGTGCAGTTGGACGATGTGTAAAATTTATCGACCCAATCAATGTCCTTCAAATAGGTGTACACAAACAAACCGTTTGGTTTGTAAATGAATATTCATTTATTCACATTCACGTTAAAAATTATATATTTTAACGATAAAACATCTTATTTTAACTTATGAATTTCTATTCCGTTCATTCTTTAAATAAAATGATATTTTTATTTTTCTAACATATTTTAGAAAATTTCGGCGGCATAACGGCACGATACTAGAAACGGGACGAGGCCTAGCCTTATCCCCGGTCTAGTGAAGGCCCACGCCATTCACACATCAATCAAATCCATTCATTTCACCAAACAATTCAATTCAAACCAAAGCATCTAACTAATTTATGCAACCAAACAAACAAGTCCATGGTCTGTGGACGATTGTGTCGGGTGCTACTAAGCACCGTCTGCATCCTAATATATATATATGACTAGAGAAAGAAATTTTGAGTGAGGAGTTCTCACCGAAAGCTATCCAAACATCTTGACTCTTCTTTGATATAAATCTTCTTCGTTCTCGCCTTTTTGTTACCTTCGTTGTCCGCTTTCACTACCTATGTAAAAATCGAATTTTTACTTCGCTATTCCATATATAAAAATCATATTTTTATTTTGAAGTTCAATATATAAAAATCATATTTTTATTTCGAAGTTCAATATATAAAAATCATATTTTTATTTCGAAGTTCAATATATAAAAATCATATTTTTATCTCGAAGTTCAATATATAAAAATCATATTTTTATTTCGAAGTTCAATATATAAAGATCATATTTTTATTTCGAAGTTCAATATATAAAAATCATATTTTTATTTCGAAGTTTAATATATAAAAATCATATTTTTATCTCGAAGTTCAATATATAAAAATCATATTTTTATTTCGAAGTTCAATATATAAAAATCATATTTTTATTTCGAAGTTCAATATATAAAAATCATATTTTTATTTCGATGGAAATCGTATTTTTATTTCGATAGTTTCATAATAGAAATCTACATCTTTTCCATTTGAAAAAATCTCATCTTTTCTATTTAAAAAAAAATCTAAACTTTTGCATTTTTAAAAATCCGAGCTTTTGCCTTTTTAAAAATCCGAGCTTTTTGCATTTTAAAAATCCGAGCTTTTCTATTTTTAAAAATATGATCTTTTCCATTTTAAAAATATGATCTTTTCCATTTTAAAAATATGATCTTTTCTATGAATAAAATCCTAACTTTTTATTTTAAAAAGACCAGGCATTATATTTATATATATATAAAAAAAACTAAGCTTTTAAATAAAGGAAATTCAAACCTTATAAATAAATAAAAATCAAATTTTTAATCACCAAATCATATACTTAAAATCTAACTTTGCTAAAATCGAATTCAAAGTAAAAGCATAAAAGGAAAAAAAAGAATAAAATAAATTAAAAATAAAAACTCACAGATGTTTACTGGAGAGAGGGGGGGGTGTTTCTGTCTCGCGTCGGACTGAAGGAGGAGGGGGCTCGAGGTTGGGTGCGCAGTCGGAGGAGAATAAAGGAGGCGGAGGATGGGAAGGTAGAAGACGAGAGGGGGGGCGACGTCTTCGTCGATTTGGGGTTTCCGCGGTTTTTGATTGGAGCAGGGGAAGAGCGGTGGAAGGAGGGGAGGCAGCCAATCTTGGGGGAGGCGGAGGCGTAGGCCGCGACGGTGGCGCAGCTTCCCAGAGCAATTGAGATTTAGGTTTTTTTTTTTCTTTTATTTCAATCCGAAATGAATTGGGAGGGGGGCCTGTGACGGCCCGCCCCGCACCAGCCTGCATTTCCTCCGAAAGTGCGCTGTACACATGCCCGACTAGCACAAGACGGTCGTCAGAAGAAAGGAAAGAAGGGAATGAACTAATCAAGAAACCTGTAGAATGTCTCACAGCGCATGGAATAAAATATAATAATAACATACTTGACACAATTACAGGCGAGACAGTGCATAAGCTGATAACTAGAATCAACATCAATCATCAAAGCAGCGGAAATCCAAATACAGCTTATTACAATTTTTTCCAAATTTACTGTCTCTAAACAAAAGAAAGCTAAAGTAGAAGATACACCAACAATGCCCAAGTAGTGATCTTCAGCAACACAGGGAGAATACTATATATGTATATTACGTGGATGCCTCCTGCTCGTCTCCGGATCATCTACCCGTGCATCACCAGCTAACCTGTCTCTAGTCTGCTCGTGTGAGCACCCAGAGTAATAAGAAGAGACATAAAACTCTGGGTCAGACATAAAGCCTGGTATGAGCGATAAGCATCTAAACAGAGAAATAACAGGTATACTAAACCATACCTGAACCTGGACCTGCAACCAGAGAGTTAGTACTACATACCGCACGATGCTCTAAGGTTCCGTAATAAATAGTGTAAGAATACGGGGGTGGGTTGTGCATGTCACAATGATAGCAAACAAATCATCCATAGCAACCATCCTCACATCTCTCACTCAGTGCGTAAAGCGTACGACATCTACCACTTTGGAATACTAGACAAAACTGAGGCAACGACGAATCCCGACTTGTAGAAACCCTGCTATGACCAAGCCAAACACTTGGAGTCATGACCAAACATTTCAATGACCCACTTCATTGGTCGTAGCCCTTGGTTCTACCGATGCCATAATGGCCCTGAATCCGCCTTCGTACCTCCTACCATAGTGGTCCAAAGCTATAGACGTCGATAACTCCTTGGCACGCGTCCCGCAGCAAAGCTCAACCATGAAGCGAACTCATTGATTCCCATCTAAATCTTGAGCTCTAACTTCTCATCTGGACTTCCTTTGCATCTCGGGTTTTTGATCGAATTGGAGTGGGTCTTCAGAAGAGTCATCACGAAGTAGTAAAAGCACACGTCCGGTTCCCCATGCTCGGTTCGGTTCGGATACGTTTTCCCGGTTCGGTTCGGAGTGCCACCTTCTTCTGGGTTCGGGTCCTTTTTCCCTCATGCGGTTCGGTTCGGTGATTCTGAAGCGGTTCGGTTCGGATACCCCATAGCTTGAATGTCTCCGTCTCCGTCTCGTCAGCATCAGTTCGGTTCGGGTATTCGGTTCGGTTCGGAATATGGTATCCATGCTCCACTTTCTTCCACTTCAGTCCTCCTTGTCCCTTCCGATCCCACGCTACGCCCCTCCGATCCGATCAGGCCTTCCTTGTCGCCTCTTCACGTCATGCCCCAGAAAATACTACGCTCCGATCCGGTTCAGACATGTCCGATCCGACCCCTACCCGATCCGATCCCCTACCCGATCCGATCCGGATCTCTGTAGCATTTCCTGCAGCTTTTCTAGCGAGTGTTTTGCGCCATACGACGGCGTTTTCGACCAATCTAACCATTCTAATCAATCATAAAACATACCAAAGAGTCATAGCAACATATAACAGCAACCACAAGCAACAAACAACAATTTAAATGAATCAAAATGGATCAAAAGTGGCCAAAACCTCACATTTTCCTATAATCCCTCTTAATCATGTTTTAAGCATACGATTAGCAAAACACATCGAAATTAACCCAAATTTCTAACAGAGCCTTAAAACATTATTTTAGAATTTTAAGAATTTTTCCAGAATTTATTTACGTATAAATTCGCTAATCTCCACTAATTACCCTTAATTAACCGTAATTAGTGTCAAAACGATGCTATCACTCACCTTTGCCACAACTAGAACCCCAAAACTGAAATATTCTCTGATTTGGCGCTGTTCCCAATCTTATACAGCAGCTCCAACCTTGCTTTGGTGCTTTTTCTTCTTAATTTAACGTTTGCTAAGCCTAATCTTCAATTAGAAGGTGATTTTTGGGTGTTTTAGAGAGATTTAGAGAGTGGAGGCCATGACTAGGTTAAGAGGAATGAAAGTGGCGGCTGGAAAATGTCTAAAGAAATGTTTTCTAACCCTAATCAGCACCTATATCTCCCTAAACCCGAAATTCCCCTTGGGCCTAGCTGCTAATCACCCGTTTAAGCCCAATTAAGCTGTTTTTCACCATCTGAAACTTGTTTCAGCCATATCTTCCAAACGGTGAGTCCGTTTGGCTAATGTGACCACTCTACGGAAAGAGAAACCATCATCCGGAGCCAATGGAACTGGTTTTAGGTCAAAATTCCTTTCCGGTCAAAAGTTATGGCCAAAACAGTGATAACTAAGGGTAAAATGGTCATTTAAAAATCGGGAAAAATCATGAACATGGGAAATGACCCCAATAGTCGTCTCCCAAAGTTACATGACCATACGACTTCGTATGTGACAGAAATAAATATTCTACGATTCTATGATGCGTCGAACGCGGGTCGTTACACTCTCCCCCCCTTAAGAAATTTCGTCCCCGAAATTCCTTAACCCAAAACAAAGGATCCCGCATGCCTAACAACCATATACAACAATCAATCATGCAAAACAAGCGAACAAGCCTATCCTAGCATGCGGAAAAACTAAATCGAAGTCAAAATCTTACCAGACAAAGAGTTCTGGATACTTCTTCCTTATGTCCTCCTCTGCCTCCCAAGTACAATCACTCTCGTCCTCGCTCCACTGTACCTTGACTAGCTTCACCGCCTTCCTTCGAAGTTGCTTCATGTCGTGCTCGACAATACGGGCCGGCTTGCGGTTCCCAACCGCCTCGGGTTCTACTTCGAAGTTCTCTAACTGATCAGGTGAAATAGTCATATCTGAGTCGTGAACGAACTTCCTTAGTTGGGAAACATGAAATACGTTATGAACTCCTGCCATCTTCTCTGGTAAGTCAATTCTATATGCCAAATTCCCGACTAGTTCAAGAACAGGGAATGGGCCAACGAATCTTGGTGCCAACTTGCCTCTCCTGCCAAATCGTATTACGCTCTTCAACGGAGAAATCTTGACAAACACCAAGTCGCCAACGGAGAATTTTAAGTCCCTTCTCCTCTTATCGGCATAACTCTTCTGCCTATCTTGGACAGCCTTCATTCGTTGTTGAATGATCTTGATCTTATCTGAAGTTTCCCTCACCACATCTGGTCCAAGCATAAACTTCTCGCCAGTCTCTATCCAACATGATGGTGAGTTGCATGGTCTTCCGTACAAAGCTTCAAACGGAGCCATACAGATACTGGATTGGTAGCTATTATTATATGCAAACTCTACTAGATGCAAATGGTCATCCCACGATCCACCAAAATCCAATATACATGCTCTCAAGAGGTCTTCCAAAATACGATTCACCCTTTCCGTCTGACCGTCGGTCTGAGGATGATATGCGGTACTGAGATGTAACTCTGACCCTAGAGCCTCTTGTAAGCTCTTCCAAAACCCACTGGTGAACAACGGGTCTCGGTCGCTCACAATGCTTTTGGGTACTCCATGAAATCTCACTACCCACTTCATATATAATTCTGCTAACTTAGCTGCCGTTCTGGTCGATTTGACTGGTATAAACCTTGCACTTTTAGTCAGTCGATCTATGATTACCCAAATGCTGTCATATCCCGATCTAGTCCTTGGTAAACCATCGATGAAATCCATCGAGACTTGCTCCCATTTCCATTCGGGTATTTCTAAGGGCTGTAACAAACCACTAGGCTTCTTTTGCTCGGCTTTAACTAGCTGGCAATTCATGCACTTGGATATAAACTTCCCAATGTCTCTTTTCATTCCTTCCCAGTAGTAAGTCTGCTTCATATCTCGATACATCTTGTTACCACCGGGGTGTATAGTTAGCTTTGAGTGATGACACTCTCTAAGCACTTCATCCCTCAATCCATTGACATTGGGTACAACAAGCTTTCCATTCTTTCTAAGCCATCTATCTCGATCAAGCCCAAACTTGTTCATCTCCTCATCGATACCCATCTCTAACTTAGAGATGATTTCCAATAGGTTAGGATCGTCCCTCTGACTAGAGCCGATCCGCTCAATCAAAGTGGGTCTGATCGTCAAACTTGCTAACATTTCTGGATCCAATTCGCACTTTGGTCTGAAATCAAATCCCGCGATAAACTCCAGTTGCTTCCATTCAAGGAACATAGCCCCTAAGCTGGCATGTCTTCTACTCAATGCATCAGCCACCGCATTGCCCTTTCCTGGTGTGTATGCGATGTCAAAATCATAGGAAGCTAAGAACTCTAACCATCTCTGCTGACGGAGATTTAAATCCTTCTGGGAGAATAGATACTTCAACGACTTATGATCTGTAAACAGCTCAAATCTTTCTCCCAAGAGATAGTGTCTCCACATCTTTAACGCGAACACGATCGCTGCCAATTCTAAATCATGGGTAGGGTATCTTCTCTCGTGCGGTTTCAATTGCCGACTTGCATAAGCTATAACCCTACCGCCTTGCATCAATACAGCACCCAGTCCGGTACCACAGGCGTCCGTGTATACCGTCATCTCTTCATCCCCCTTAGGAATGACTAACACTGGTGCGCTTGTCAAATTATCCTTTAGACTCTTGAATGCATTCTCGCACCTTTCATCCTAGACAAAAGCTTGATTCTTCTTGGTCAACTGGGTCAATGGTGCTGCTATCTTGGAGAAACTTTGGATAAACTTACGATAATACCCCGCTAACCCCAAGAAACTTCTTACATCTGTTGCATTCTTGGGCGTAGGCCAATCCTGTACCGTAGCCACCTTCGCCGGGTCCACGGCAATCCCATTTTCTGATACAACATGGCCCAAGAACCTCACTTCCCTCTTCCAGAAGTGGCACTTAGAAAACTTTGCTTTCAATTGGTGTTTTCTCAACACCTCCATCGCTACTCTTAAATGTTCCTTGTGTTCTTCCTCTGTCCTCGAGTAGACCAAAATATCGTCAACGAACACAAGGACAAACTTATTCAACTGATCTCTGAATACCCTATTCATAAGATCCACAAAATATGCTGGGGCATTGGTCAGCCCGAATGGCATGACCAACCATTCATAAAATCCAGACGGCGTTCGAAATGCCGTTTTAGCTATACTCTCAGCTTCCACTCTAAGCTGATGAAAACCTGTCGCGAGATCCAACTGAGAAAATACTCTCGCGTCACTCAACTGATCAAACAAATCATCTATCCGCGGTAGAGGATACTTGTTCTTCCTCGTCACTTTATTCAATTCGCGGTAGTCTACACACAAACGAAGGGAACCATCCGCCTTGGTAGCAAACACAACTGGTGCTCCCCATTCAGAAACACTCCTTCTGATAAATCCCTTCTTCAAAAGATCGCTGACTTGCACCTCGAGCTCTCGCTGCTCTCTTGGTGCCATACGACGAAGTGGCATCACTATAGGCCTGGCATCCTTTACCAAATCAATACGAAACTCAATCTCTCGGTGTGGTGGAAGTCCGGTCACTTCTTCGAAAACATCCGGATACTGGCCAACCACGGGCAAACCTGACAACTCACTATGCGGAATGTCGAGGGAGTTTAGAAAACTAGCCAATACCCCCTTACTGGGTAGGCCACCAAACATTATCCTCCGCCCATCATCCGCTCTAGCTGTCACCAACAAGCCCTCACAGTCTACCACCACCCCATATCTTTGGAGCCAATCTACTCCCAATATAATGCCAAACCCAGTAAAGCCCAAAACAAAGCAATCAGAAACAAACATGCATCCATGACTCGATAAGACCACATTACGACAAATCATGCTAAGGCTAGTCGAACCACCAATCGGGTTCGTCACTACTAAAGGTCTATCGACAATCTCGGGCTCCAATCCCAACCTATCTACCAGGTCACTAGATATGAAAGAACTGGAAGCTCCGGTATCAAACAAAACTCTAACAGGAACATCATAAACAGAAAGCATACCTTGAATGACGACATTCTTTCCCTTCTCCGCCGCAGTTGGGGCATTCGACGAAGAAGGAATAGCATTAAGGGCGTATGCCTTCACCATTTGCTTTTCTTTAGGGGGTTGTGGACACTTGTCCTTGTGATGTCCCATTTGGCCACAGTTGAAGCACTTCCTATCCGCTGGCTTGGCCCGACAGTTACTAGCATAATGGCCCTTCTTACCACAGCTGAAGCACTCCACATCTTGCTTATTCTTTTTCTTCTGGCCATCCTTAGTCTGGTTCTGTTTTCTCTTATTCTGGGAACCACCCTTGCCTCCACCACTTACTTGTGGCTTTGGCTCATCTGCGGATGCAACCTCAGTCTTCGGTTTAGGGTAGAGACTTTCTGACCTTAACGCTTTCCCCACAATCGATTCAAACGTCTCATCGATGTGGTTAATAAGTTTTTCCCCCAAATACTGATCCAAACCAGTTATGAATTTCTCATTCTTTTTCTCGGCAGTATCTATAAGAGATATCCCATATTTTGACAAAGTGTCAAATTCAGCAATATACTCCGAGACAGCTCTGCCATTCTGCTTAAGCTCCAAGAATTTCTTAAACAGCATTGACTTCTGAGCAGCTGGAATAAACTTCTCGCTAAAGCGAGCTTTAAACTGCTCCCAAGTAATCTGATCTTCGGGAGTAGCTGCCTTTATAGCATTCCACCAATTCATTGCCCGCCCTTGCAGCTGACGGGACGCTAGCTTTCTCTTCATCGCATCCTCGATACCCAAATCCTCGAAGATACGTTCGCAACTATCCAACCAATCCTGAACATCCGTGGCCGACTCCGTTCCGTGGAACGGCTTCCCACCAAGGCTAGTATAGTCCTTATTCAGCTTGGCGAAGTCGACTCTTGGCGCCTGCACTATTGGACCACCGCCATTTCCACCATTGGGAGCTGCCCTCTGCACATCTCTAAGCATCTCTCTCATGAGGTCAGTAAACATCGTCCTCATGTCAGCGGCATCCCCATTATTAGCTCCCCTACCGGTACCTCTAACATATCGGCTCATCGTCAATCTGAAAAAGGAAATGATTAACGACTCCATAGTGGTGCTAGTGCAGTACGACTTCATCCTTATACTACTAATAGTATATATATATAGCTTTTAAAAACCAAAGTAATCACAAATACGCTCTCTCGTATACGCATAATATCTCTCCCTGATAACTTCCCTAGGTTAACTACGCAACCTAGAGCTCTGATACCAAGTGTGACGGCCCGCCCCGCACCAGCCTGCATTTCCTCCGAAAGTGCGCTGTACACATGCCCGACTAGCACAAGACGGTCGTCAGAAGAAAGGAAAGAAGGGAATGAACTAATCAAGAAACCTGTAGAATGTCTCACAGCGCATGGAATAAAATATAATAATAACATACTTGACACAATTACAGGCGAGACAGTGCATAAGCTGATAACTAGAATCAACATCAATCATCAAAGCAGCGGAAATCCAAATACAGCTTATTACAATTTTTTCCAAATTTACTGTCTCTAAACAAAAGAAAGCTAAAGTAGAAGATACACCAACAATGCCCAAGTAGTGATCTTCAGCAACACAGGGAGAATACTATATGTGTATATTACGTGGAAGCCTCCTGCTCGTCTCCGGATCATCTACCCGTGCATCACCAGCTAACCTGTCTCTAGTCTGCTCGTGTGAGCACCCAGAGTAATAAGAAGAGACATAAAACTCTTGGTCAGACATAAAGCCTGGTATGAGCGATAAGCATCTAAACAGAGAAATAACAGGTATACTAAACCATACCTGAACCTGGACCTGCAACCAGAGAGTTAGTACTACATACCGTACGATGCTCTAAGGTTCCATAATAAATAGTGTAAGAATACGGGGGTGGGGTGTGCATGTCACAATGATAACAAACAAATCATCCATAGCAACCATCCTCACATCTCTCACTCAGTGCGTAAAGCGTACGACATCTACCACTTTGGAATACTAGACAAAACCGAGGCAACGACGAATCCCGACTTGTAGAAACCCTGCTATGACCAAGCCAAACACTTGGAGTCATGACCAAACATTTCAATGACCCACTTCATTGGTCGTAGCCCTTGGTTCTACCGATGCCATAATGGCCCTGAATCCGCCTTCGTACCTCCTACCATAGTGGTCCCAAGCTATAGACGTCGATAACTCCTTGGCACGCGTCCCGCAGCAAAGCCCAACCATGAAGCGAACTCATTGATTCCCATCTAAATCTTGAACTCTAACTTCTCATCTGGACTTCCTTTGCATCTCGGGTTTTTGATCGAATTGGAGTGGGTCTTCAGAAGAGTCATCACGAAGTAGTAAAAGCACACGTCCGGTTCCCCATGCTCAGTTCGGTTCGGATACGTTTCCCCGGTTCGGTTCGGAGTGCCACCTTCTTCTGGGTTCGGGTCCTTTTTCCCTCATGCGGTTCGGTTCGGTGATTCTGAAGCGGTTCGGTTCGGATACCCCATAGCTTGAATGTCTCCGTCTCCGTCTCCGTCTCGTCAGCATCAGTTCGGTTCGGGTATTCGGTTCGGTTCGGAATATGGTATCCATGCTCCACTTTCTTCCACTTCAGTCCTCCTTGTCCCTTCCGATCCCACGCTACGCCCCTCCGATCCGATCAGGCCTTCCTTGTCGCCTCTTCACGTCATGCCCCAGAAAATACTACGCCCCGATCCGGTTCAGACATGTCCGATCCGACCCCTACCCGATCCGATCCCCTACCCGATCCGATCTGGATCTCTGTAGCATTTCCTGCAGCTTTTCTAGCGAGTGTTTTGCGCCATACGACGGCGTTTTCGACCAATCTAACCATTCTAATCAATCATAAAACATACCAAAGAGTCATAGCAACATATAACATCAACCACAAGCAACAAACAACAATTTAAATGAATCAAAATGGATCAAAAGTGGCCAAAACCTCACATTTTCCTATAATCCCTCTTAATCATGTTTTAAGCATACGATTAGCAAAACACATCGAAATTAACCCAAATTTCTAACAGAGCCTTAAAACATTATTTTAGAATTTTAAGAATTTTTCCAGAATTTATTTACGTATAAATTCGCTAATCTCCACTAATTACCCTTAATTAACCGTAATTAGTGTCAAAACGATGCTATCACTCACCTTTGCCACAAGTAGAACCCCAAAACTGAAATATTCTCTGATTTGGCGCTGTTCCCAATCTTATACAGCAGCTCCAACCTTGCTTTGGTGCTTTTTCTTCTTAATTTAACGTTTGCTAAGCCTAATCTTCAATTAGAAGGTGATTTTTGGGTGTTTTAGAGAGATTTAGAGAGTGGAGGCCATGACTAGGTTAAGAGGAATGAAAGTGGCGGCTGGAAAATGTCTAAAGAAATGTTTTCTAACCCTAATCAGCACCTATATCTCCCTAAACCCGAAATTCCCCTTGGGCCTAGCTGCTAATCACCCGTTTAAGCCCAATTAAGCTGTTTTTCACCATCTGAAACTTGTTTCAGCCATATCTCCCAAACGGTGAGTCCGTTTGGCTAATGTGACCACTCTACGGAAAGGGAAACCATCATCCGGAGCCAATGGAAGTGGTTTTAGGTCAAAATTCCTTTCCGGTCAAAAGTTATGGCCAAAACAGTGATAACTAAGGGTAAAATGGTCATTTAAAAATCGGGAAAAATCATGAACATGGGAAATGACCCCAATAGTCGTCTCCCAAAGTTACATGACCATACGACTTCGTATGTGACAGAAATAAATATTCTACGATCCTATGATGCGTAGAACGCGGGTCGTTACAGGGCTAGAGCGGTTAAAGGGAGAGAAAAGGAAATTAATTTTTTTATTTAATTTAATTAATTTAATTGCAAAAAGTAGACTTTTTCATACGACCTCTAAACGAGGTCCACCGCCTGTCGTCTATAGCGTTTTACCCCCATTCCGAACACAATGTGATATGTATCGTAGGTTGATTCGATCGTTTGAATCAGTTTCCGTTTAATTTACATTTAAATCAGTATATTGAATTTTAAATGTACATTTCAAATTACCGGGGTCACATACTAACTCTAAAATTTCTCGAAAGATATTTTCTAGCTTCGTATTGACGATACGGTCCTAACAAAACTAGTTTCGTCGAATTCTGAGACCGTTAGAAAAATGGCCAATTTCCAGTCGATTAAAATCAACTGAAACTGGTCAAACGCGTTTTCCTTTGACACGCTCACATATTGAATCGAAAAATTATGAAATTTGGAAGCTAGCAATAATTTGACATCACGGACCCAACAAAACTGGTTTCGTCGAAATCCGAGGTCGTTTGCAAAATTCCCATTTTTAAGGGCCTGAATTCCATAGCGACTATTCAGAATTTTCAACTGGACATATCTTTTGATTCCCGCTATGAAATCTTGGTTTTTCGGATTCGTTGGAAAGATATCATCAATTAGATCCTATCGTTTTTGGTTTCACTAAAATCCGGATTGTTTTTCACCCGGTACACTCATTTGAAGTTTGAAATCGAATTATCGAACTACCGTGCCATTTTCAATTCCTTATATAATTATATATAATTATATATATTCCAACGACGGCGTATATAATATATACGTTCGATTTATATTCAAAATAAATTTTTCGTCGATATTATTTAGAATAATCTATTTTAAATAATCAAAATTCGCTAAAATTGCCGATATAAAAATTTTAAACTGGCCCAGATTTTCCGGGTTATTACAATATAACACGATGATAAAAATATCACTTTTATTCCTGTTCTTTTTATCGCATGTAAAATGTCAATAAAAATGTAATCTTTATTTCTATTCTTTTATCGCATCAAAAATGATGATAAAAATATAATCTTTATTTCAATTTCTTTGATTGTAAATAAATGAAAAGAAAAATGTAATCTTTTAATTCCATTCGTAATAGGGGATATAAATAATAACACAAAATATAACTATTCATTTCATGCTTTATTTGCAATAGAGAATGCAAATACAGATTCAACCTTTTTATTTGATGTCTATTTACATAGAGGAATGTAGATAAAAAAAATTGTAACTTTTTAATTTCATAATTTATTTGCATTAAGGATTGCAAATGAAAATGTATCTTTTCACTCTCATGTTTTATTTGCGTTGGGTAATGCAAATAAAAATGTAAATTTTAATTTCTAGTTTTATTTACATTAAAAAATGTAAATAAAAGAACAACTTCTTATTTTATGTTTATTTACATCAAGTGAAGTAAATAAATAAATAAAAATGTAACATTTATTTTAATGCTTTGTTCGCCTTTAAAACATGCAACAAAAATGTATCTTTTGTTTTTTAATAAATTTGTTTGCATCTAAATTTGCAACAAAATGTAATTTTTATTTCTTGTTTGTTTGCAACTGAAGTTGCAAACAAAAATGTAATTTTATCTCCTTTGTTTTATTTGCATGATAGAATGCAAATAAAAATGCATATTCTATTCTCTACATTTCGTTTGCATTGTAGAATGCAAACAAAAATGTAATTTTTATTTTCTTGTATTGTTTACATTATGAAATGTTAACAAAAATATGAACTTTTGATTTCATGAAATATTTGCATTGAAAATGCAAATAAAAATAAAAATGTACTACTTTAAAATCATGTTATATTTGTGTTGGAGAACACAAAAAATGTTCTTTCATTTTTAATGTTTTATTTCGGTTTAAGAACACGAATAAAAAGACCATTTTAATTTTCTATGTTATATCTGTGTTTGAGAACACAAACACAATGGATCATTCATTTTCTAAAATGTATTTGTGTTTGGGAACACAAATAAAAAGGTTCGTTCATTTTCAAAATGTATTTGCATAAGTGAATGCAAATAAAAGAATAAATTTTACTTTAATATATATTTGTATTCGTGAATACAAATAAGAGAACAAGTTTCATTTTTAAATATATATTTGCATTTTTAGATGCAAACAAAAGAACAAGTTTATTTTTAATGTATATTTACATTGGTAAATGCAAATAAAAGAATAATTTTATTTTCAATATACCTTTGCATTGGTGAATGCAAATAAAAGAACAACTTTTTATTTACAAAATATATTTACAAATATAATGTAACTTCTGAAAATAATTTCTTATTTACATATAAAAATGTAAACAAACATTGTGATTTCCAAAACATGTCTTTTTTTTATATACATAAAAATGTAAACAAAAGTTTTTCTTCTAAAATGAATTTTAATTTACAAATGATATGTGAACCAAAATGTGATTCTTAATCTTTGATTACATTAAAAATGTAATCCTTTTCTGTTCATTTTTCATTACATATAAATGTAATTTTTTTTTTCTCATTACACATATGGATGCGATCTTTTCTATTCATTACAATGAACAAAATTTCAATAAAAATGCAATTTTAATTTATAAACTTTCCATTGCCAAAAATGAAAATAAAAATAAAAATGAAATCCATTTAATCTTCATCTTTACAATGAAATCTAAATCACATTAAAAATGTGATTTTTTATGCAAAGTCTTTCTATTGAAAACAATGGACACATAAAAATATGATCTTTTTACGTTGCTTCTTTTTATTGAAAACACTTATTACATTAAAAATGAAATTTTAATGTTACTGCATTTATTGAAAACAATATAACATAAAAATGAGATTTATAATGTTGCTACTTTTATTGACATCAAAATGACAAATAAATTATGACTTTTGATTGAAAACCATTTTTATATAAAAAATGAAATCTTTTGTTTTCATTCTTTTTAATGAAACAACCTCATATTAAAATATATTCTTTTTAATCATTCTTTTTTTCTTGATCCATTCTCTTTAATGTAAACAAATAAAGATATATTTTATTCATTGCGCCAATTTCTTGTAATAACCCGGAAAATCTGGGCCAGTTTAAAATTTTTATTTTGGCAATTTTAGCGAATTTTGATTATTTAAAATGAATTATTTTAAATAATATCGTCGAGAAATTTATTTTGAATGGAATTCGAACGTATATATTATACGCGTCGTCGTTAGAATATAAATATTTATATATAATTATAAATAGAATTGAAAATGGCGCGGTAGTTCGATAATTCGATTTCAAACTTCAATTGAATGTACCGGGTGCAAAACAATCCGGATTTTAGTGAAACCAAAAACCTTAGGATCTAATTGATGATACCTTTCCAACAAATCCGACCAATCGAAATTTCGTAGCGGGAATGATAAGATATGTCCAGTTGAAAATTCTGAATAGTCGCTAAGGAATTCAGGCCCTTAAAAATGGACATTTTGCAAATGACCTCGGATTTCGACGAAACCACTTTTGTTGGGTCCGTGATGTCGAATTATTGCTAGGTTTCAAATTTCATAATTTTTCGAATCAATATGTGAGCGTGGCGAAGGAAAACGTGTTTTGACCATTTCAGTTGATTTTAATCGACTAGAAAATGGCCATTTTTCCAACGGTCTCAGAATTCGACGAAACTAGTTTTGTTAGGACCGTATCGTCAATACGAAGCTAGAAAATATTTTTCGAGAATTTTTAAATCTAGTATGTGACCCTGGTAATTTGAAATGTACATTTAAAATTCAATATAGTGATTTAAATGTAAATTTAACGGAAACCGATTGAAACAGTCGAATCAGCCTACGTGGCATATCCCATTGTGTTCGGAATGGAGGTTAAACGCTATGGACGACAGGCGGTGGGCCTCGTTTAGATGACATATGTGAAAGTCAACTTTTAAAAATAATTAAAATTAAATTAAAAATATAAAAAAAAACCCTTTTTCATATACCCCCCCGTTAGTTCAGAACAGAAATCAAAAAAAGAAATAAAGAAAAAAAAAGGGGGGGGGAAATCGCGATCGTCTCCCCCCCCCCCCCCCCCCCCCGTTGCCTTGACCGCCGCCAGAGGCGGAGCTCGCCACTGCGCCCCTCCAAGCCGACGCCGACCATCGCGAGGAACCCCCCCTCGAATCGCCCCCATTCTCCCTCTTCCCAATCGATGCCGCCGTTCTCTTGTCCCCCTAAGACCCATCGAAGCCCTAGCCAGCCGGACCGCCGCCACTCCCTGACCGCGACCACCACCCCATTTCGCCGCCTCCAGCTCTCCAAAGCCCCCTTGTAAGTTCACTGATTTTTATTTATTTATCTTTAAAACTGATTATTTATTTATCTTTAAACACTGATTTTTATATAATGTTAAAACTGATTTTTATATAATGTTAACACTGATTTTTATATAATGTTGAAACTGATTTTTATATAATGTTAACACTGATTTTTATATAATGTTAAAACTGTTTTTTTTAAAGATTTCGAAACTGAATTTTATTTATTATATAAACTGAATTTTATTTATTATATAAACTGAATTTCATTTATGTTGTAAAGTTATAAAAATGTAATCTTTTATATGGTAGTAAGTGAAAAATATGATTTTTATATTTTTAAAGTAATAAAGATATAACTTTTATACGAGTGGCAAAATAAAAATATGATTTTTATATTTTTAAAGTATTAAAAATATAGTCTTTACTATATAGAAGATGTAAAAATATGATTTTTGGTTAGGTAGAGAATTAGGAATATAATTTTTACATGATAGGAATATTAAAAATATCATCTTTATATGTGTAGAAAAATAAAAATGAGATTTTTATAAAGATGAAATCTTTAAATTAGAAAGGGCGAAGTCTATGTTTTATATAGGCGAAATCTATATTCGAAATAAAAATATGATTTTTATATATTGAACTTCGAAATAAAAATATGATTTTTATATATTGAACTTCGAAATAAAAATAGAATTTTTATATATTGAACTTCGAAATAAAAATAGAATTTTTATATATTGAACTTCGAATTAAAAATGCGATTTTTATATATTGAAAAGCGAAGTAAAAATTCGATTTTTACATATGTAGTGAAAGCGGATAACGAAGGTGACAAAAAGGCGAGAACGAAGAAGCTTTATATCAAAGAAGAGTCAAGATGATTGGGTAGCTATCGGTGAGAACTTCTCACTCAAATTCTACTTTTTTAGTTATATATATATATACTAGGATGCAGACGGTGCTTATTAGAAGCACCCGACACCCATCCACAGACCATGGACTTGTTTGATTGGTTGTGTAGTTGGTTAGATCATTTGATTTGGATTTGATTGTTTTGGTGAAATTGAAATTGATATGATTGATGTGTGAATGGCGTGGGCCTTCACTAGACCGGGGATAAGGCTAGGCCTCGTCCTGTTTCTAGTGTCGTGCCGTTATGCCGCCGAAATTTTCTAAAATGTGTTAGAAAAATAAAAATATCATTTTATTTAAAGAATGAACTTAATAGAAATTCATATGTTGGAATAAAATGTTTTATCGTTAAAAATATAATTTTTAACGTGAATGTGAATAAATAAATATTCATTTACAAACCAGATGGTTTGTTTATGTACACCTATTTGAAGGACATTGATTGGGACGATAAATTTTACACATCGCCCAACTGCACAAATAAAATATGCGTTTGATTGTTTGAAACCCCACACGGGTGTTGGGATGAAATTTGAAGTTCACTCATCCTGATTGATTAAATATGTCGATCGATTGATTGACAGGCTGTTATAAGCGTTAGATATCTTTATTTGATGCTTATACAGTGTAGTGCACTTTGGTTGATGGTTGATCATTTTTCAATGTTATTATATACATGTGTTGTGTGAAAATCCATATAATTAATTTTATACGGTAATTGATTGGGCCTCATTCCAGTTTAGAAATGGAAATATTTGAAATAGAAATATTTGAAATAGGATATTTGAAAATAGAAATTTATGAAGTCGTGTTGATTAGTTTGACGCCATTTTGACGTGAACGATATTTATATCGATTTTAAACGATTTCGAAATGAATTGAATTGAAAACGAATTCGAAGTGAATTGAAAACGATTTTGAAATGAATTGAATTAAAAACGATTTCGAAATGAATTGAATTGAAAACGATTTCGAAATGAATTGAATTGAAAACGATTTCGAAATGAATTGAATTGAAAACGAATTCAAAGTGAATTGAAAACGATTTCGAAATGAATTGAATTGAAAACGAATTCAAAGTGAATTGAAAACGATTTCGAAATGAATTGAATTGAAAACGATTTCGAAATGAAGTGAATTGAAAACGATTTCGAAATGAAGTGAATTGAAAACGATTTCAAAATGAAGTGAATTGAAAACGATTTCGAAATGAATTGAATTGAAAACGATTTCGAAATGAATTGAATTGAAAACGAATTCAAAGTGAATTGAAAACGATTTCGAAATGAACTGAATTGAAAACGAATTCGAAGTGAATTGAAAACGATTTCGAAATGAATTGAATTGAAAACCATTTCGAAATGAATTGAATTGAAAACGATTTCGAAATGAATTAAATTGAAAACGAATTCAAAGTGAATTGAAAACGATTTCGAAATGAATTGAATTGAAAACGAATTCAAATTGAATTGAAAACGATTTCGAAATGAATTGAATTGAAAACGATTTCGAAATGAAGTGAATTGAAAACGATTTCGTAATGAAGTGAATTGAAAACGATTTCGAAATGAATTGAATTGAAAACGATTTCGAAATGAATTGAATTGAAAACGAATTCAAATTGAATTGAAATTTGAATTGAATAGAAATGAATTTTAAAACGAATCTATAAAGAAGAATTCAATTGTGATTTGAATTGAAAAGGAAGTTGAAAATGTTTTTGAAACGAATTCAAAACTATTTATATAATTCGTTTTAAATAGAAATCGACGAAGTATATATTATATATATTATATATATAATATAATGGCCTGAATAGAACGCGCCGCGCCGCGGCAGTTCGTGAATTTCGACCATTTATTTCAAACGGACATTACGGGAGATCCGACCGTCGGATTTTCCTAAAACCGGAACCGTTGGGTTCGTATCGAAAAGAGCTTTCTAATGAATATTAGAAATTAGAAATCTAACGGTTAGATTTGGAATTATGTCGAAATCAAATTTGAAAAAGGTCGCTATAAGTGCAGTTCGATGGCCATTGATGGAAATCGACTGTACGGGCCTTGATAAAATTATTAAAAATAGTAATAATTTGTGTAAAATCATAAGAAATGATTTGTGAAGATTTGGGATGAAAAACTCCATATTTGAAAAGATGAAAATAGATTTTTATCGAAATGAACTAGTTTTGAACTAGAATTATAATTCTATTTATTTTTAAATAAATAAATTGAATTTGAAAAGGGTTTTGAAAATAACCAAAATTTCCAATGATTGCATTGGAGTGGATTTGAATCGAAATTGTCTTCGGAATATTTCGATGTTGGAATTCGTGATTATACAGATGTTGTTATGGAAATTTGAAAGATATATATTTATATCGTTATTTCCAATACGACATTTGTTTGTCGTAGGATTTGATATTGAATATAAGCCGATATATTTTCTATTCAGAGCCTTGTATTGAATATCAAATGTGATTTGGGTTTGTCGCGAATGGTGTCTTCACTAACACTGTTCTTGAACCTAGTTGTGAAAAGATTAAATCTTTTTATTTAGATTTAATGAAGTGTACCAATTAAACGATATTTAATTGGAATTGAATTGGTATTGATTTTTGGGTTTATCGTGAACAGTGTTTTAAATAACACTTGTTCTTTAACCCGATAATTAATGGAATGTGATTTTGGGTTTATCGTGAACCGTGTTTTAAATGACACTGATTCTTTAACCCAGTTGAAGATTAAAACTAAGTGGAGTTTTAATGAATCTTTAATTAGATTGAAATGATCGAGAATGGAGTATCACCAGTTTTACTCTAGGCGATAATTAAATCTTTAATTAGATTTGAACGTGAAATGGTAATCGAATTACCGATAACACTGTGGTGTTAGATATGAAGTACTACCAGTTTTACTTCATGGGATGAATAGGTTGGGATTGGGAAAATAAAATAAATGATTACTTCGGTGTGGTTCGCTAATCCCGACTAGTTTGAATTGATATTCAAAGGTGATTAAAGAATAAATTTAAAGAATTTATCTTGGATAAAATTAATGGGAATTTTTCCCAAAGTATATGAATATTTGAATAAAAGAATATTCTGAATTGGAATGAGGCGTATGTTGTGTTTGTGTAACACTTTTATAATATATACGCGAGTTATTCAGAAAGACCGGGTTTATCCCATTCTGAATAACTGATTCGACGTGGTGTCGAAGATGAAGACGACGGTCGAAGACCGGAGGTCTTCATGTCGTTTGGGTGATTACTGATGATCTTGATTGGGCTGTACACCCAAGAAGATGGAAACAGTTAGGGATCGTCCAGACGTACTTGGAGATCGATGGATATGCGAGGTACTAGGTGCCTCCGGTTTCGTTCAGACCCAGAACGGACTTGTAAATGGACTGTGTGTCTGACATTGGATTTTAGTCTGTGTGATTGATTTCTATTAAATATATATCTGTTTGGCGGCAGAGAATTTATTCTCTTTCTTAACGCCCTTCTCTGAGACGTACGAGCTCAAGGGTTATATATTGATGGATATCAAACGCATGGAGTGAATTGCCTGTGTGGCACGCCTAAGTGGCAATTGATCAAGGCTTCTGTTGTAAAGCAAAGTCTTGTGGTGATGATCAAAGCACAGCCTGTGTGGCACAGCTTTGTGTAACGTGACTTCGCGGATTTCACACCCGGTATGAACCAAAAACGGGAGACGGACCTCAGGGAGGGCATGCGTTTCTTTCTAGTTAGAAATGGCGTCAGTGGTTTTACACGCCCTGACGAGTTTGACTTATGTGGTTGTTGCTGTTGCGAGGCGCCTCAGATATATCGGTCGTTCTCGAACCGATGGAGTCATTTGTTGGCTCATTGACACCCCAAAGGGTGGGGAAACGCAGTGTTCAGGCATTTTAATCCACATCGGTGGACCGGCCCTGACGATCCAAGGGCCCACCTGTGTCTGGGTCCTGAGACACGGACTAGAGCGTCTCGAATCGGTTGAGGACTATCTTTTGCCTCGGTTCATAGATGGAAATCCAATTTCCAAATACGTGACATTTGCGGTTTTATTTGTAGAGCCTAGTATGGCGACATGATATATGGTACCCATGCCGCCTATGATTGATACTTATGATTTGAAGTTGTTTTATACACTATGCACTTATTATAGTATCAAATGATTTGTTTTAAACGTATCAAGCATTCTTTGGCTGTTATAAGGGAAAACCCTATCCCCCGGCTTGCGTTGCATTGTGTGATAGGACCTGGGTCTTATAACAGCTTCATTTTTCTTTATTTAGCATTGCGCTGTTTGTTTTATGCACTGGTATTTTTGGGAGGAAACCCGTTCCGTGTTATACGGCGTGGTCCCTGGATTTACCTAACTTTAAAATAAATATTAACTGCTTTAGTTCTCACACCAGTCCCATGACTGACCTGGAGTTTATTGTTTTAACCTAAACTCTGGGTGCCCTTATTTTGACACGGGCAGCTAGTAGTTTTGGTTTTGCAGATTTATATTCACAGGATCCTGGTTTACAGCTGGAACGATATCCGGAAAGCTTTGTATCCGTATATCTCATTCTAGTTGTATATTGTATTATTTTCCGCTGCTATGTATTTAAATGTAATTTAAATCTCTGATATTTCTGTGTAATATTCATTTATACTCTGTATATTCTTGTAATCTGATGCATGGTTGTAATATACTATGAAATGTTCTTTTGTATGCGTTCTGTTTTGTCTCGTTCTCAAACGATAGGGCGTCCCGAACGGTCTGGGTCGGTTTAGCGACTGGTTCGGACCGAGCGAAATTCCTTCTATTGACAGTTGGTATCAGAGCTTTGGTTTACAAAGCTTAGAGAACAAGACACATTAGAACCGAACGAAAGAATTCATCAGATGATTGGATTAGTAAAATCCAATGAGAATGACTCGTTAGAGATGGGATCAGTAGTATCCTAGAACGAGTGTGAAGAGTATATTTTTGAAAGTGAAAACAAATTTTGGTTTTGAAGATTTAAATCAATTATTAGTATTTGATTATCTATTTATATTGATGTGGACAATCCAGTATATATAGATTTTGCGTATACGTCTGATCCGCGTGTATTCGAAATTTTAATATACTGGATAGATATAGAATCACATTCTAGTCGTCCGGAGATGTTCTGTTGGTGGTTCGAAACATCATCAGCATTTATTTTCGAGTGACGAAGGTGTGATATCTATATATTTCCATTAGACTAGTGTGAGAACCAAAACTTGTATATGTAGCTAAAACCTATTGTTGTGAATTGGCATCAAAAACATGATTTTCTGTATATGTATCAAAGATAATGAATTTGAAACTCTAATTCACTAATTGATTGATGTTTGTGTTGTTTGTTTATGTGTTTGCTAATTTTTATCCATTTAGCCTAATATAACCAAATATTGAATTGTATTGAAAATTGGTAGCATTTGCTTGCATATACAAGTATATCATTGAACAGGTCATAGCAAGGAGGCTAGAGCAGAGAATAAAATTTGTTTGCCCGACAAATAGGTACATGTTTACTACATAATTTACTGTTTTGTTTGGGTGATGATGATTTTATGAGCCTATTGGCTAGCCGCTTGGCTTTTTCTTTTTCTTTTTGAGATCTGAAGGACCGGGGAAGCTATTTGAAATTCCCCGATGCTCCCGGTGCAGGGGAGGTTATGGCGAAATTTTTCGAAAATTTAGGGTGTTAGCCAAATTTTCGAAATTTTGAAAATTCTCAGAAACTGAAAAGTTGGAGAATGGAAGCCGGATCGAACGTAGAGTTAAATAATCAAACCACTTTCGACTTTGTTCCTTTTCGAGGACGAAAAGTTTTAAGTGGGGGAGATTGTAATAACCCGGAAAATCTGGGCCAGTTTAAAATTTTTATTTTGGCAATTTTAGCGAATTTTGATTATTTAAAATGAATTATTTTAAATAATATCGTCGAGAAATTTATTTTGAATGGAATTCGAACGTATATATTATACGCGTCGTCGTTAGAATATAAATATTTATATATAATTATAAATAGAATTGAAAATGGCGCGGTAGTTCGATAATTCGATTTCAAACTTCAATTGAATGTACCGGGTGCAAAACAATCTGGATTTTAGTGAAACCAAAAACCTCAGGATCTAATTGATGATACCTTTCCAACGAATCCGACCAATCGAAATTTCGTAGCGGGAATGATAAGATATGTCCAGTTGAAAATTCTGAATAGTTGCTATGGAATTCAGGCCCTTAAAAATGGACATTTTGCAAATGACCTCGGATTTCGACGAAACCACTTTTGTTGGGTCCGTGATGTCGAATTATTGCTAGGTTTCAAATTTCATAATTTTTCGAATCAATATGTGAGCGTGGCGAAGGAAAACGTGTTTTGACCATTTCAGTTGATTTTAATCGACTGGAAAATGGCCATTTTTCCAACGGTCTCAGAATTCGACGAAACTAGTTTTGTTAGGACCGTATCGTCAATACGAAGCTAGAAAATATTTTCCGAGAATTTTTAAAGCTAGTATGTGACCCCGGTAATTTGAAATGTACATTTAAAATTCAATATAGTGATTTAAATGTAAATTTAACGGAAACCGATTGAAACAGTCGAATCAGCCTACGTGGCATATCCCATTGTGTTCGGAATGGAGGTTAAACGTTATGGACGACAGGCGGTGGGCCTCGTTTAGATGACATATGTGAAAGTCAACTTTTAAAAATAATTAAAATTAAATTAAAAATATAAAAAAACCCCTTTTTCATATACCCCCACCCGTTAGTTCAGAACAGAAATCAAAAAAAGAAATAAAGAAAAAAAAGGGGGGGGGAAATCGCGATCGTCTCCCCCCCCCCCCCCCCCCCCGTTGCCTTGACCGCCGCCAGAGGCGGAGCTCGCCACTGCGCCCCTCCAAGCCGACGCCGACCATCGCGAGGAACCCCCCCTCGAATCGCCCCCATTCTCCCTCTTCCCAATCGATGCCGCCGTTCTCTTGTCCCCCTAAGACCCATCGAAGCCCTAGCCAGCCGGACCGCCGCCACTCCCTGACCGCGACCACCACCCCATTTCGCTGCCTCCAGCTCTCCAAAGCCCCCCTGTAAGTTCACTGATTTTTATTTATTAATCTTTAAAACTGATTATTTATTTATCTTTAAACACTGATTTTTATATAATGTTAAAACTGATTTTTATATAATGTTAACACTGATTTTTATATAATGTTAAAACTGTTTTTTTTAAAGATTTCGAAACTGAATTTTATTTATTATATAAACTGAATTTTATTTATTATATAAACTGAATTTCATTTATGTTGTAAAGTTATAAAAATGTAATCTTTTATATGGTAGTAAGTGAAAAATATGATTTTTTTATTTTTAAAGTAATAAAGATATAACTTTTATATGAGTGGCAAAATAAAAATATGATTTTTATATTTTTAAAGTATTAAAAATATAGTCTTTACTATATAGAAGATGTAAAAATATGATTTTTGGTTAGGTAGAGAATTAGGAATATAATTTTTACATGATAGGAATATTAAAAATATCATCTTTATATGTGTAGAAAAATAAAAATGAGATTTTTATAAAGATGAAATCTTTAAATTAGAAAGGGCGAAGTCTATGTTTTATATAGGCGAAATCTATATTCGAAATAAAAATATGATTTTTATATATTGAACTTCGAAATAAAAATATGATTTTTATATATTGAACTTCGAAATAAAAATAGAATTTTTATATATTGAACTTCGAAATAAAAATAGAATTTTTATATATTGAACTTCGAATTAAAAATGCGATTTTTATATATTGAAAAGCGAAGTAAAAATTCGATTTTTACATATGTAGTGAAAGCGGATAACGAAGGTGACAAAAAGGCGAGAACGAAGAAGCTTTATATCAAAGAAGAGTCAAGATGATTGGGTAGCTATCGGTGAGAACTTCTCACTCAAATTCTACTTTTCTAGTTATATATATATATATACTAGGATGCAGACGGTGCTTATTAGAAGCACCCGACACCCGTCCACAGACCATGGACTTGTTTGATTGGTTGTGTAGTTGGTTAGATCATTTGATTTGGATTTGATTGTTTTGGTGAAATTGAAATTGATATGATTGATGTGTGAATGGCGTGGGCCTTCACTAGACCGGGGATAAGGCTAGGCCTCGTCCCGTTTCTAGTATCGTGCCGTTATGCCGCCGAAATTTTCTAAAATGTGTTAGAAAAATAAAAATATCATTTTATTTAAAGAATGAACTTAATAGAAATTCATATGTTGAAATAAAATGTTTTATCATTAAAAATATAATTTTTAACGTGAATTTGAATAAATAAATATTCATTTACAAACCAGACGGTTTGTTTATGTACACCTATTTGAAGGGCATTGATTGGGACGATAAATTTTACACATCGCCCAACTGCACAAATAAAATATGCGTTTGATTGTTTGAAACCCCACACGGGTGTTGGGATGAAATTTGAAGTTCACTCATCCTGATTGATTAAATATGTCGATCGATTGATTGACAGGCTGTTATAAGCGTTAGATATCTTTATTTGATGCTTATACAGTGTAGTGCACTTTGGTTGATGGTTGATCATTTTTCAATGTTATTATATACATGTGTTGTGTGAAAATCCATATAATTAATTTTATATGGTAATTGATTGGGCCTCATTCCAGTTTAGAAATGGAAATATTTGAAATAGAAATATTTGAAATAGGATATTTGAAAATAGAAATTTATGAAGTCGTGTTGATTAGTTTGACGCCATTTTGACGTGAACGATATTTATATCGATTTTAAACGATTTCGAAATGAATTGAATTGAAAACGAATTCGAAGTGAATTGAAAACGATTTCGAAATGAATTGAATTGAAAACGATTTCGAAATGAATTGAATTGAAAACGATTTCGAAATGAATTGAATTGAAAACGAATTCAAAGTGAATTGAAAACGATTTCGAAATGAATTGAATTGAAAACGAATTCAAAGTGAATTGAAAACGATTTCGAAATGAATTGAATTGAAAACGATTTCGAAATGAAGTGAATTGAAAACGATTTCGAAATGAAGTGAATTGAAAACGATTTCGAAATGAAGTGAATTGAAAACGATTTCGAAATGAATTGAATTGAAAACGATTTCGAAATGAATTGAATTGAAAACGAATTCAAAGTGAATTGAAAACGATTTCGAAATGAATTGAATTGAAAACGAATTCAAAGTGAATTGAAAACGATTTCGAAATGAATTGAATTGAAAACGAATTCGAAGTGAATTGAAAACGATTTCGAAATGAATTGAATTGAAAACGATTTCGAAATGAATTGAATTGAAAACGATTTCGAAATGAATTCAATTGAAAACGAATTCAAAGTGAATTGAAAACGATTTCGAAATGAATTGAATTGAAAACGAATTCAAAGTGAATTGAAAACGATTTCGAAATGAATTGAATTGAAAACGATTTCGAAATGAAGTGAATTGAAAACGATTTCGAAATGAAGTGAATTGAAAACGATTTCGAAATGAATTGAATTGAAAACGATTTCGAAATGAATTGAATTGAAAACGAATTCAAATTGAATTGAAATTTGAATTGAATAGAAATGAATTTTAAAACGAATCTATAAAGAAGAATTCAATTGTGATTTGAATTGAAAAGGAAGTTGAAAATGTTTTTGAAACGAATTCAAAACTATTTATATAATTCGTTTTAAATAGAAATCGACGAAGTATATATTATATATATTATATATATAATATAATGGCCTGAATAGAACGCGCCGCGCCGCGGCAGTTCGTGAATTTTGACCATTTATTTCAAACGGACATTACGGGAGATCCGACCGTCGGATTATCCTAAAACCGGAACCGTTGGGTTCGTATCGAAAAGAGCAACGGTTGGATTTGGAATTATGTCCAAATCAAATTTGAAAAAGGTCGCTATAAGTGCAGTTCGATGGCCATTGATGGAAATCGACTGTACGGGCCTTGATAAAATTATTAAAAATAGTAATAATTTGTGTAAAATCATAAGAAATGATTTGTGAAGATTTGGGATGAAAAACTCCATATTTGAAAAGATGAAAATAGATTTTTATCGAAATGAACTAGTTTTGAACTAGAATTATAATTCTATTTATTTTTAAATAAATAAATTGAATTTGAAAAGGGTTTTGAAAATAACCAAAATTTCCAATGATTGCATTGGAGTGGATTTGAATCGAAATTGTCTTCGGAATATTTCGATGTTGGAATTCGTGATTATACAGATGTTGTTATGGAAATTTGAAAGATATATATTTATATCGTTATTTCCAATACGACATTTGTTTGTCGTAGGATTTGATATTGAATATAAGCCGATATATTTTCTATTCAGAGCCTTGTATTGAATATCAAATGTGATTTGGGTTTGTCGCGAATGGTGTCTTCACTAACACTGTTCATGAACCTAGTTGTGAAAAGATTAAATCTTTTTATTTAGATTTAATGAATTGTACCAATTAAACGATATTTAATTGGAATTGAATTGGTATTGATTTTTGGGTTTATCGTGAACAGTGTTTTAAATAACACTTGTTCTTTAACCCGATAATTAATGGAATGTGATTT
This sequence comes from Allium sativum, assembly GCA_030737875.1. Classification (NCBI taxonomy): domain Eukaryota; kingdom Viridiplantae; phylum Streptophyta; class Magnoliopsida; order Asparagales; family Amaryllidaceae; genus Allium; species Allium sativum. The sequence continues at coordinate 188,742,850 of CM060913.1, forward strand.
TGGGTTTATCGTGAACCGTGTTTTAAATGACACTGATTCTTTAACCCAGTTGAAGATTAAAACTAAGTGGAGTTTTAATGAATCTTTAATTAGATTGAAATGATCGAGAATGGAGTATCACCAGTTGTACTCCAGGCGATAATTAAATCTTTAATTAGATTTGAGCTTGAAATGGTAATCGAATTACCGATAACACTGTGGTGTTAGATATGAAGTACTACCAGTTTTACTTCATGGGATGAATAGGTTGGGATTGGGAAAATAAAATAAATGATTACTTCGGTGTGGTTCGCTAATCCCGACTAGTTTGAATTGATATTCAAAGGTGATTAAAGAATAAATTTAAAGAATTTATCTTGGATAAAATTAATGGGAATTTTCCCCAAAGTATAGGAATATTTGAATAAAAGAATATTCTGAATTGGAATGAGGCGTATGTTGTGTTTGTGTAACACTTTTATAATATATACGCGAGTTATTCAGAAAGACCGGGTTTATCCCATTCTGAATAACTGATTCGACGTGGTGTCGAAGATGAAGACGACGGTCGAAGACCGGAGGTCTTCATGTCGTTTGGGTGATTACTGATGATCTTGATTGGGCTGTACACCCAAGAAGATGGAAACAGTTAGGGATCGTCCAGACGTACTTGGAGATCGATGGATATGCGAGGTACTAGGTGCCTCCGGTTTCGTTCAGACCCAGAACGGACTTGTAAATGGACTGTGTGTCTGACATTGGATTTTAGTCTGTGTGATTGATTTCTATTAAATATATATCTGTTTGGCGGCGGAGAATTTATTCTCTTGCTTAACGCCCTTCTCTGAGACGTACGAGCTCAAGGGTTATATATTGATGGATATCAAACGCATGGAGTGAATTGCCTGTGTGGCACGCCTAAGTGGCAATTGATCAAGGCTTCTGTTGTAAAGCAAAGTCTTGTGGTGATGATCAAAGCACAGCCTGTGTGGCACAGCTTTGTGTAACGTGACTTCGCGGATTTCACACCCGGTATGAACCAAAAACGGGAGACGGACCTCAGGGAGGGCATGCGTTTCTTTCTAGTTAGAAGTGGCGTCAGTGGTTTTACACGCCCTGACGAGTTTGACTTATGTGGTTGTTGCTGTTGCGAGGCGCCTCGGATATATCGGTCGTTCACGAACCGATGGAGTCATTTGTTGGCTCATTGACACCCCAAAGGGTGGGGAAACGCTGTGTTCAGGCATTTTAATCCACATCGGTGGACCGGCCCCGACGATCCAAGGGCCCACCTGTGTCTGGCTCCTGAGACACGGACTAGAGCGTCTCGACTCGGTTGAGGACTATCTTTTGCCTCGGTTCATAGATGGAAATCCAATTTCCAAATACATGACATTTGCGGTTTTATTTGTAGAGCCTAGTATGTCGACATGATATATGGTACCCATGCCGCCTATGATTGATACTTATGATTTGAAGTTGTTTTATACACTATGCACTTACTATAGTATCAAATGATTTGTTTTAAACGTATCAAGCATTCTTTGGCTGTTATAAGGGAAAACCCTATCCCCCGGCTTGCGTTGCATTGTGTGATAGGACCTGGGTCTTATAACAGCTTCATTTTTCTTTATTTAGCATTGCGCTGTTTGTTTTATGCACTGGTATTCTTGGGAGGAAACCCGTTCCGTGTTATACGGCGTGGTCCCTGGATTTACCTAACTTTAAAATAAAGATTAACTGCTTTAGTTCTCACACCAGTCCCATGACTGACCTGGAGTTTATTGTTCTAACCTAAACTCTGGGTGCCCTTATTTTGACACGGGCAGCTAGTAGTTTTGGTTTTGCAGATTTATATTCACAGGATCCTGGTTTACAGCTGGAACGATATCCGGAAAGCTTTGTATCCGTATATCTCATTCTAGTTGTATATTGTATTATTTTCCGCTGCTATGTATTTAAATGTAATTTAAATCTCTGATATTTGTGTGTAATATTCATTTATACTCTGTATATTCTTGTAATCTGATGCATGGTTGTAATATACTATGAAAAGTTCTTTTGTATGCGTTCTGTTTTGTCTCGTTCCCAAACGATAGGGCGTCTCGAACGGTCTGGGTCGGTTTAGCGACTGGTTCGGACCGAGCGAAATTCCTTCTCGTGACATTTCTATTATAAGGTCAACAAATAAAAATAAATATTGTTTGTCGACCAAATTCCATTGTTAAATCAGCAAATAAAAATAAATATTTGTTTGTCGTTCAACTTCTATTGTTCATTTCAGAAAAATGAAAATAATATATTTTAATAATATAAAATAAATCAGAACGTCTAGATCTAAATAAAATATGTTTTTAAATCTAAATTTAGATTTAATTTTCCAACCGCAATTGAAACTCAATAATATATGCAATTTAAAGGTGGATCTAATCATAACATGAACAATAAACACACCACAAGCAACAATCAACCATTTATTTACATACAACATTTCAGATCTGAATTAACATCATCACACAATTATTTTAGAGCAAGAAAATAATTTAATAATAAATTAAATAATGAAAATTTGAATTCTCACATTGAAATTTGGCTGAAATTCGACTGTCTCCTTTTCAGCTGCGGTCTACGCCATCGCGAAGCTCTTAATTTTGTGATTCCAACGCAATTTACGGTTCGTCAATCGGACCTCGTATGAGAGAGTTATGAATTTTTAAAGATCGGACAATTTAAATATAAAATAATAATTAAAAAATGTTCGGACCTTTCTCTTCCTCTTCACGTCGTTCTTTTCTTGGCCGAACCCATCATCAAACTCCAACCTTCTATGCGCACCTCCCTTGGGAACTCCATTCACCGATCAACCGCCACCAGTCCGAAGCCCGCACCACCACCAACTCGCTCCACCAACCCCCTGAAGCTCGGCCTCCCCAAACACCTCGAAATGCACCAAAAACGCAGCACTTCAGGCCAAGAATCCGCGAAACCCGTGAACCAAAACCCGATCTTGACCGTATGGATTGAAAGGTCTTTGAATTCTCTTCGATTTGATATATTATGCGTCGATTTTCGTTGAGCGGATCAAAAGTTATTGAGGTTTGAAAATCGGACAATTCTGGCCATTGAAAAACTGGGCGGCGGCTGGCCATTCCAAATTAGGGTTTCAGCCGAAATTTTATATAATATTTTAATATTAAATTTCGAAAATTGTGCTAAAAAGGTGGATTTTCGGACTTTCTCCGATTTGGGTCTGCTTACTGTCGATCCTAACGTTTTGAGGCCTTCTGAACGCGATGGGCTATGTCCCAAGGTCCAATTCCGAAATATACAGCAGTTTTTTTCGGTTTTACTTGAAAATACAATATTAAATTAATTATTTAATTTCTACCGTACATTTAAATATGCCGGGGCCACATACGATCTCTAAAAATTCTAAAAAAAATATTTTTAGCTTTCTTATGACGATACGGTTCTAACGAGACTAATTTCATCGAATTCTGAGACTGTTTGAAAAATGTCTATTTTTAAGGCGTTTAAATTTAACTGTAAATAGTCAAAACACATTTTCTTTTCCCACGCTCACATATTAATTCGAAAAATTATGAAAATTGAAACCTAGCAATAATTTGACATTCCGGTTCCAACAAAAGTGATTTCGTCGAAAACCGAGGTCGTTTGAAAAATGACTATTTTTAAGGCCAATATATTTAATATTAAAAATATATTTTTAAACAAATAAATCCCGAAACTCAAAATATATAAGTGTTTACTGTTTTTCAATGTAGAAACATCATTCTGAACTCAATGGAAGTGGTTTCGAGTTCAAATTCCTTCGTATGCAAAAAGTAGCATTTTGACCTTTATAAATTTCATAGCGACCTTTCTAAATATTGAATTGGCCATAACTTTTGATTTCCGCTATGAAATTTCAATTTTTCGGATTCGTTGGAAAGATATTTTTAAATAGATTCTAATATTTTTGGTTTCACTAAAATCCGTTAAATTTTGCATCCTGTACGGTCAGTCAAAGTTCAAGTTTGACTTTTCAAACTACCACGCTATTTCTAACTCTTTTGTTAATTAAAATTAAATCGTTCATTCTAACTTCGATTTAAATCAAATTTGTGATCATTATTATTTAAATAAATTATTTTATATTGTCAAAATGCATTAAAATTTTCTAAAATAAAATTTTAAATTGGTCCTGATTTTTGCGGGTTGTTACATCGCGGTGGCCGGAGGCTGGGCAGGGGGCCGACGACGTGTGGTGCGGGTTTAGGTGTAATCGATTTTTTTTTCTTTTTTTTTTCTCGATTTGGAAAGTAAACGGGGGGAGGGGGGCTGATAGAGAATATAGGAAGAGAGAGAGGTGTTTGTTCTAAAATTTAATTATTTCCCAAAAAGCAACTTTTAATTTCTACCTCTAAACGAGACCCACCGCCTATCGTCCCCAGCTAATTACCCCCATTCCAAACACAATGGGATATGTATCGTAAGCTAATTCGATCGTTTTGACCAGTTTTTGTCAAAATCAAAATATAAATCTATATATTGATTTTGAACGCACATTTCAATTTACCGGGGCCACATACGTACCCCAAAAATTCTAAAAAAATCATTTCTGGCTTCGTATTGATGATACGGTCCAAACAAAACTAATTTCATCAAATTTTGAGATCGTTTGAATAATGGCCATTTTCTGGTCGATCGAAATTTGACTGAAACTGTCAAAATTCGTTTTTCTTTGCCACGCTCACATATCGATTCAGAAAATTACGAATTTTGGAATCTAGCAATAATTCTACATCCCAGATCCAACAAAAGTGGTTTCGTCGAAAACCGAGGCCGTTTGCAAAATTTCCATTTTATGGGTCTGAATTTTCAACTGGACATAACTTTTTATCCCCGCTATGAAATTTCAATTTTTTGAATTCGTTAGAAATATATCCTCAAATAGATTCTAATATTTTTGGTTTCACCAAAATTCGGTTTATTTTGAATCCTGTACATTCATTTGAAATTTGAAATCGAAATTTCAAACTACCATGCCATTTTCAATTCCTTTTATATTTAAAATAAATATTTATATTCTAACGACGATTCAAATAAATATATACGTTCTAATTCTATTCAAAATAAATTTCTCGTCGTTATTATTTAAAATAATTCATTTTAAATATTCAAAATTCATTAAAATTGCCAAAATAAAAATTTTAAATTGGCTTAGAATTTCCGGGTTATTACACATTCTGTTTCTATAAAGATTATTCTTTTTCTGTTTCTATTTCAGTTTAGACATTAGGGTAACAACAAATCCTATTATACTAAGTATTAGTGCAGAGAAGTAAGATATAGGCAAGAAGCATATCCTGGTCTATATCATTTTGTATCTTCTATTTAACTTAAGCATACATGCTACTCCTGTTGCTGTAATCTCTCATCTGGCTTTATTTACATGTCATGATACTACTATTTGTTTATATTCTAAAAGTTACTGGACTCGCCAGACTTTATGTCTGACCTTGTTGGTTTTCGCCTCTTTTTCTTTTCGTTTCCCCCTCTCCCCAGGTGCTCCGGGTGGAAACATAGGAGCTTGATTCATATTCTCTCTACTTGAAGTGCTTGATGTATTGCTTGCCTTTGACTCTACCTTCTTATGGAAGTTTATGTCGGGGATTATGGTTTTAAAATTATGCATTCTGAAGGATTTTGGTATAAGACTAATACTTGTGTACTTGGGTTTTGGTATTGTAATTTTGAAGAATGTAACCAAACTTATTTCTGTTTCTTCTGTAATAAAATTATAAAATTTTCAAGTACTACTTTACGTATCTGTCTTGTAATATTCTGTTCTGTTTACTTATAATGCTTCATGGAAGTTAATGCATTCCCTTTGTGAGTCACGCCACAGAGCCAAGGTAATTACTTAACCTTCAGCTCTGATACCAACTGTAGTGTCCCGAAATTTCAGTACCATTTGAGCTGAGCAAATAACACAAGTCCAACCCAAATTGCACTAGAAACCAGAAAACTAATAGAAAGAAAACAGAGGGTGAGAATAGATAAGATAGAAACTTAGAATAGAAGAAGAAGAAGAATATACAACATCAGAGTAACATGAATTTCACAACGGAACGAACAACATATAATAGATAACATATCCTTGAAATAAAATCAGTATATGTATACAGTAACATTATCAGAGTACAACACTTACATCACAGCGGAATAAATAATAGCTATATAATCCTGAAGCCTCCTACTTTAAGCTCTCCAAGTATATCTGTAAAATCCTGACTACTTGACTGTCCGTACAAAATTGGGCACCCAAGAGTTTAGGGAAAACAAAACAAAACAAACTCTGGGTCAGTCATGGGACTGGTGTGAGTAAAACAATTTAAAATAATTTGAGCAATAAAACGATATCTCATAAGACCACGCCGTATAATGGAACGGGTTTTTCCCTTATGAGAATCCAAAATAATCTTTATATCAAAATTCTTTTGATATTATTTTAGTGTCTATCAATCACAATGTAATAATAATCTAGAAGAAACACTTCCATCTCACATTCTACATACCTAGTATACAATCAAAATCGCGAGCACTTATTGGATAATGAATTTCCAACTATGACAAGGTATGGAACCACCTTTCAATAGTGTACCTCTAGAGAGGAATACACTGCGTTCAACAAGAACATCTTGAAACCCGGCCACACATGACCAACCACTCATTACGCTTGAGTGTATCAAATGTTTATCACCAACGGTTGGGATCAGTAACCGTTTCCCGAATGGGACAAGCATCGAATAGATTAAAGAAGTAAATGAAACTCTAGATCAGGTGACAATACACCCTAAATGGAAACAACCCACTTAGCCATGCTGCTTGCCCGATTTTTGTCATTTCCCGGTTGTGAGGTTAGAGGCCACGCTTATCTCTGACAGATCACACATTTATTGACTTTGAATGTCACATCGTCATACCTGCTAAATCACACATTGATTTCCTAAAAAATACCACAGGTATATAGCTAAGAGAAACAAATTCCTCCGCCACCAAACGTACATACGTTTGAAGAGATCAACTTACGCGATCTATTAAATATACTCCATCAGGCATTCTTCCATACAGGTCGTCCTGGGACTGGACAGACCGAAGGCACTATTATGTAAAATAGAACAGCCCTTGCGTAACTCCGTCTTCAATTATCTTCATCATATTTGATCGCAATGCTATCGCCCATACAGAGTGGTTTTCAGATAATGAATATGATCCCGGTCTCTCCGTATTGAAAACGGAAAAATGGTCAAAAACTTCGATAGTCGGTGAGTTAACTATCAAAGAAAAACATGTGTACAAACAACGATATTATTTTCAAATGGAAATTCCATCGATCATTCATCAATCATCATTTATCTCTTAAATTAATTTATCATTAATTTGTTCATTTACCCATTTCCTATTTCCATATATTCGTAAATTCTTATTTTCTAAATTTAGAAAATGTACGTTCTTAATCATTGGAAAATATTTCTGATCCTTATTTGGAAAATATTTTCCAAAATTCCTTCATTGGATTTAAACATATGTTTAAATAAAACATCGCTATGCCAACTCAAAACATTACACTGATTAACTAATTTCACTTAACCAACCTTCACTATCGAACCTTAACCATTCCTTAGTTAAAAACGAAGCCAATCAAGTTGGGGTATAACTACCTCTCAAACCTTAACTGAACAACATTTCTAACTTCGAAAAAGACAAGTTTCACCTTTTAAAACTCTAATAAACTTCCTTACATAACTCTCGAATTCTTTTATGAATCCACTTCTTTTACTGAAATCATTTGATTTTGACAATAGTGTTAAAATCCAATGCTTATGAAATATAATAACTTCAATATAACTTTTATTTATTAATTTAAATAAATAAACAAATAACTAATTTATTAATAAATAAATAAATAAATCTTGATTAAAAACGGAAAGCGAATAGTACTTTCCCGAATTCGATATAATCGAATTCAATGTATAATTCTCGTTCGAATAATCTCTATTCGATAACTCCTTTTCAAATAAACTATATTCGATTAACTCTCTTCGAATAACTAATATTCGATAATCTCTCTTTCGAATAAACTATATTCGATAATCTTCTTCCGAATAACTATATTCGACTAACTCATTTAGAATAAACTTTATTCGATTAACTCCTTTCTTCGAATAAACTATATTCGATAATCATCTTTCGAGTAAACTATATTCGATTAACTCCTTTCGAATAACTATATTCGATAACTCTTTTCGAATAACTAATTCGATTAACTATTTTTGAATTACTAATTCGATAAACTCCTTTCAAATAAACTATATTCGATTAACTCCTTTCGAATTACTAATTCGATTAACTCTTTTCGAATAACTAATATTCGATTAACTCCTTTCGAATAAACTATGTTCGATTAACTCCTTTCGAATAAACTATATTCGATTAACTCCTTTCGAATAACTAATTCGATTAACTCTTTTCGAATAATTACTATTTGATTAACTCCTTTTGAATAACTATATTCGATAACTCTTTTCGAAAAACTAATTCGATTAACTCTTTTCGAATAACTAATTCGATAAACTCCTTTCGAATAAACTATATTCGATTTACTCCTTTCGATTAACTAATTCGATTAACTCTTTTCGAATAACTAATATTCGATTAACTCCTTTTGAATAAACTATGTTCGATTAACTCCTTTCGAATAAACTATATTCGATTAACTCCTTTCAAATAAACTATATTCGATTAACTCCTTTCCAATAATTAATTCGATTAACTCTTTTTGAATAAATAATATTCGATTAACTCCTTTCGAATAACTATATTCGATAACTCTTTTCGAATAACTAATTCGATAAACTCCTTTCAAATAAACTATATCGATAAACTCCTGTAGCGGCCCGGAAAATTTGACACTCGAATTTTCGACATTTACACAAACTGTGTCCCATTCGAGTATCGAATCTCCAGAAAGCTAGAAGGAAGAAGTTGGAGGATGAGAAAGATAAGATAGAAATATTAGAATAGAAGAAGTAGAAGAAGAACAAAGACAACACAGAATCAGAGTCTCACATCGCAGCGGAACAAAATATAATATGGAAATAAATCTTTATTGAGAGCTTTCAAAATTACTTACAGTATCAGAGTACATCAACATATCTGGACAGTTATATAACCTGTCCTCATATACAATCACACAGCGGAACAATACCTATATATATAACAATACGTTTGAACTCTTCCAGCTTGTCTCTGGACTTCGCAGCATCCGGTAACCTGGACCTGTACACCCCGGCCTAACCCGAGCATTTACAAAACACCGGGTCAGTCTGGTGAACCAGAGTGAGATAAACTCGCACAGTATTAAGGTATCACACAACTTGATTTTAAAGTAAAAATCTTTTCGAAAGAAAAGGATAATCATAAGACCGAATCCACACATAAATACGGACGGTTTTTACCTTACGATAACCCAAAACAGTTTGAAATCAATAACTTGTCTGATATTATAATAGTGTCTAAACACAAGTAAATATAAATCTAGCGGAACGCTTGCATCTCACGCTCCACATATATAGTATACAAACAAAACCGCAGGTGCTTATTGGAGATTGGATTCCGACCTTGACAAGGTATGGGACCACCTGCCGATAGTGTATCTCTAGAGGCGAATACACTGGGTTCAACAAGAACGTCTTGCAACCCGGCCCTCACATGACCGACCACTCATTTCTCTTGAGTGTATCGAATGTATATCACCAACGGTTGGGCTCAAACCACCGTTTCCCGAAAAGGGACAGCATCGATAGATTAAAGAAGCAAAAAGAATTTCTCTAGATAGGTGATTATACACCCTAATGGGAGCGACCCACATAGCCATGCTGCCTGCCCGATTTTTGTCATTCCCCGGTTGATGAGGCTTGAGGCTATGCTTTATCAGCACATCTCATTCACTTCAAATGCCACATTGTCAGATCCATCAGAATCACTAATTGACATCCACAACAATACATTACGTGTTGGCTAAAGAAGTTTCCTTCTCCGCTTCCACTCTTGGTATGGTTGAAGAAATCAATGTACGTGACCTTTTCTGGAAATACTCTGTCAGACATTCATCCATACAAGTCACCCAGGAACAGGGTGAACCGAAGGTACTCCCCTACTGCATCCAATATAGGAATCACCCCATGGATCAGTAGCGAGAAGTCCTTGTAATCCGCAGATTCCAACCACGACCGAATCACAGTTTATCTCTGGTTGCAAGTCAGAGATTTTAAGTAATTCTTCCGCTTATGAAGATCCATGGTCTTCAATAGCTCCATCTCGAATCAGCATCTTCAACGTATTCGTATTTGCTGGACGGAATGGTTTTCGAATAAATTCGATTCCGGTCTTTCCGTACCAACAATCGTATGGGCAAATTTGATAGTCGGTTATTTAACTATCGAATAAACAAACATTCATCCATAAAAGAAAAATGGATTCACTGGTTCAATACTCAGTAACATTTAGCCTCTCTAACAAACTGTCCGTTAATTATATTTTTCAATTTTCTCAATATTTGAAACATCGCTTTTACTTCTTATCCAAAATAAGAATATTCTTCAGATTCAGTTTATTCAATCTTATAAACTTTTTTGAAAACAGTTTATAATATCATTAACGGAAATCATAACTTATTGTCTCTTCAACCATTCTCGTTCATAAACTAATATCGTTCTTGGATAATCCTGGAGTCATTCAAGTTGGGGTATTTTATTTACCTCTCAGACCTTGACCAACCACAATCATATCTTCAGAACAAATAGAAGTTTATTAACCCTACGTTCCTTTGAAAATCTGATTTTCATCTCGACCAAACTTCGATTCTATTAGAAATAGAATCCTTATGAAAATTATAATGTTACAAATTATTTCAACAATACATGTCCATTTGTTTAAAACCACATAAACAAAACTTTTTATAAATCTCATATTAATACTTTATACATTTGTTATATTGATATACCTTTCAAAGTCTTATATTTATCGAGACAATTTAACTTATCATCCGAAACAACATCACAGATTTCATTTCAAAGCCATTTTACTTTCACTTATCACATTGTTAACTGCATTCAAAAATCCCATTTCCAATTCATTATCGACAATTAACATTCGTTGTCGTTATTTAAATCTCACACTTCATCTACTCTCGCCAGCAGATACTATTCCGAACCTCGGAATATCACATTCCGATCTTCGGAATAACACTCATTTCGATCAACCATTCCGAACCTCGGAATAACACATTTCCGAACCTCGGAATAAGCCTCGCTTCCATTTACATAATTGAATCTCATTCATAAATGTCATTTATAAATTCATAATCGTACTTTCAACTTTGATTTCTTTTAAATTCTGAAATCCCCTTTCCAAATCGTTATTCCTTTCAAATCTGTCAATTTGTCAAATCTTATTCACGAAATGTTATTTAATCGCATTTCGTATTCATTTGAAACACCAGTTGTTAAAACGATTGTTTATCACAAAATATCACTCTTTAAAACTCTTTTATAAATTCTTGTCTATCCATGATTCAATTATTCCATTTTGATGTTTTGAAATCCATTCAAACTTCTTTTACGACCGTTAAGGCCTTTATCAAACCATTTTGGTATTTAAATAACCAATCCGAAAGTTTATATCATTTAAACATTTATTCAATAATATCTTACATTTCTATTTGTTATATCTTATATATTTATAAAATTGGTAAATTTAACTTTGACCATTATTTTTTTACCAAAAATCATAGTTTGAATTCACATAAAAATATATTCATATCTTTGAAATCATTCAAAATCCATCTAACATTGATCTCGACAAATCATCTCTTTTGATTGACGGTACTAAAGAGGCTAACCGTTACTATAGTACCAAACCGTGAAATATAAACCAATTTTACATTCCATACAAGCAACATGATCATATTGATAAACGTTACCAATATCAACTGTTATTTCCTGTAAAACCATGGGTTACCGCAAATTCAAATTATTCAGTCCAATATTTGTTCTCATCTAGATAGATGAAATAAAACAGTTTAATAACAACAGTCAATACTGGGATAATAACAGCAGTTCAAGCATTCAACTATTTGATCATAACGTTTATAGTGTTATAAACGTAACCACTGAGGTAAGTTACCTCACTTGGATTTAATCGTTAGAAATAACGATTAATTAAATTAAACGAACGTTTAATTTAACTGTTCTAGTGAATATAAAACCAACAACAAACAAACAAACAACCATAGCATAAAATTTTAAAAGTCCGACTTATATAAAATATAAGAGGGGAGAACTGAGTGAGTTTAACTCACCTCGATTCCCGTTTGTTGTCAATTGGTTACGCTCGTCGATGCGGTTTCAGCGTCTCTGCCCTTCCCGAATTCTTTATTCCCTTTCCTCAAGCAATTTTACTTTCCTTTGTAGACTTCTCCACGCATATAATGTTGTCCGTCTTTTGCCTTGCCACCTTCCGCATGTTGCTGCTTCACACTCCTCCGAGACCTGCTAACGCAGCTACCCACTTCCAGCTTTGTTTATGTTTCGTTTGCACTTTTTTTTTTCTTTTTTTTTTTTTTTTTTTTTTATGATGCGCAACGCATCATACAATTTTTTTTTTCCTTTCCGCATGCACACACGGTGCTCCGCCCGCCATCTCAATGCTCCGCCTTCAACTGCGGTGCTGCCGCACTTTCCCCTTTTGGTCCTCCCTCCTCTTTTACGTTTCAGCTTCTTCTTTTTTTTTTTTTTTTTTTTTTTTGTTTACTGAAACCGAAAATTCCTGCTCCACCCCAATTTCACATAAGAACAGCTCCATGCTGTACCCATACAATTCCTTTGGTCGCCCAGGCCTTGTTTCTCATGCAGGCGCCATGCAAATTTCACTCCCCCCCACCAATATTTTCACGCCACCCCATCCACACGTTCATCCTTTCTTTCCCTTTTTTTTTTTTTTTTTTTTCCCAGAATGGGTTTGCGTTTGGACAAGGAAGAGAGTCCTTCTTCTTGTTCCTTTTTATAGAGAAAAGTGGATTTGTTTGACGAAGGAAAGGGAACAACGAGGGTTATTTTATAGGGAAAAATATGCGTGGGAACCAAGTTGTTAGGGTACATATAGGTTTGCAGAAGTTAGTAGGATAGCTGGTACGCATGGATAAAAAAATAAAACTTGGGGGTCACGGTGTCTATTGTTTGGTGCGCAAGGAAGTTATATATTTGTGACGCAAGGCATTTTAATTTGGGACGCAAGGAAAAGTCAAGGCTACAGGACGTGTTCACAAATTGGCAATTGAAAAGCAAAAATGGGATAGATTTATATAATATTATAATGCAAAGAACTTTGTAGTGAGAAATCGTGAAAAAAACACTTTATACGAGCTTCGATCGAGATAAAGACACCTATTCCTAACATAAAAACATATTCCGGATCCAATGGGACAGGTTTCGTTGAAATCCGACACCGTTTGCGAAAATCCTTTAGAAAATATCGATGAAAAACACCGAGCAATAATTCCTTAAAATTACAGAAAAAATCCTAAAAATATGAGGCCTTGCCATTTCACTAGACCTCTTCCTAAGGTTTCGTATGAAACTTGTTTCGTTGAATTTTGAGTTCGTTTGACCAGTTAACCATTCAAATAAAGTTACCTACACCACTATGTATTCATGTATGAGCGTTGCAGACTGAAATAAAAATACAGTCGTGTTCAGTGAGGTGTCGCAATCCCAAAAATATAATAATACCGGTAGTTTAACTTATATTGTGAAATCCCAAAATGTTGTCACAGGGTGTAAAATACTCCAAATAAAAAGTTGCTTATTTAATTAATTAAAAATTACAGTAAAATTCTAAAAATTAAATTATCACTACGCCTCAAAAGAACCTAGTCTAAATTCAAAACCGATATGCAGTTATATCCAATAATCCGTTACGGTCGATAAATGATTACGCCGCTGTTTTTCAGCCAAATTGATTTGGGCATAATTTCCAATCTACATGACGAAATCCCGATTCTTCTTTTTCACTAGGAAAATATACTTCACTTGCTCCGTACATTTTTTGTTTCACAGAAATCTGCTTTAAAACGGGCTCTGTACATTCAGTTGAAGTTCAAAACTCTATTTTACGAACTGCAGCGCTGTTCTGAGCTCATTTTATTTTATATATGAATATATATCGTTCAACTTCGTTTAAATAGCGATCTAAATATTAAAACCCTTTAATATTCCAAATAAAATATTTAAAATAAATAAAATAAATAAAGTATTTGGCTGCCAAAAATACGGGACGTTACATTCTTCCCCCCTTAAAATAATTTCGTCCTCGAAATTGCTAAGGTAAGAAAAGTGCTACAAATCCCGTTAATTTCTAAATCCAATTTATCTTAAATTAGAAACCTATTTCAATACCATATATGGATATTTGAAAATTTCCTAACATCTTAAATTTCCGAAAAATTTCGCCAGCACCTCCTCTATACGGCTCAATCGGTACAACTACAATTTGCCTTCTTAGGCCTTCCCCAATCTAAAACAAAACAAAACAGCCAAGCGGCTTGCCAAATAAGCTCATAAATCACCAAACCCATATAGAAATAAACGTGTACCTTTTTGTCGGGCATATCATTATATCCTTTCCATCTACTGCCCTGTCAGCATATACAAATGCATCCCCAAACAAAATACCAATTTTATCCTCAGAACCAAATCCTTCACGCATTCAAGCCAAATCCCATTCTTAACTCAATTTCCATCCATTGTCAATTCCAACTCTTAACTTACCAGTCCAACACCATTTCAGATTTCTGTCTCGCAATTCAAAATCTGATTTTGCTTAATATATTATATCTAGATTCAATTTCCCGCTAGTTGGTTTCAATTCCATTCATATTCAGTTTCATTCCAATTTTTGACACTAGAATTTATTTTCCATACCTTTGTTAAACCATTTAATGAATTCTATTCAACTACTTGTCTTCCAATAACAACCAATTCACAACCATCAACCAATACATAACGAAATAAACAAAATTTATTGAATTCTCATTCAATATTAATATTTATTTTGGTTTCACACATTTGATTATTATTTATTCATTTAATTTCCAATTTAATTTAATTACAATATCATTCTGAAATTAATTACACTTACCCAAGTTAAGTATCAATTCAACATTTTAATTCGATTCGAATCTCATTCAAATCGATCAAACACACTAATATCTCAATAATTTAATAAAAATTTCTTTTCTATACAAAAATACGATTTGGGTAAAATTATTCAATTTACCCTCTTTTCAAAACAGTAATGTATCGCTTGCCAGTTCTATGCTTTTCAACACTTGAACCGATCAACAAACACAATACAAAACATTTTTATATAAAATTTACAAATACGCTCTCATATATATACACTCAACCTCGATCTAGGGTATTACTAACCCAATCTCTATCGAGTTACACCACAGAGCCAAGGTTATTCCTAAACCATTGCTCTGATACCAACTGTAGCGGCCCGGAAAATTTGACACTCGAATTTTCGACATTTACACAAACTGTGTCCCATTCGAGTATCGAATCTCCAGAAAGCTAGAAGGAAGAAGTTGGAGGATGAGAAAGATAAGATAGAAATATTAGAATAGAAGAAGTAGAAGAAGAACAAAGACAACACAGAATCAGAGTCTCACATCGCAGCGGAACAAAATATAATATGGAAATAAATCTTTATTGAGAGCTTTCAAAATTACTTACAGTATCAGAGTACATCAACATATCTGGACAGTTATATAACCTGTCCTCATATACAATCACACAGCGGAACAGTAGCTATATATATAACAATACGTTTGAACTCTTCCAGCTTGTCTCTGGACTTCGCAGCATCCGGTAACCTGGACCTGTACACCCCGGCCTAACCCGAGCATTTACAAAACACCGGGTCAGTCTGGTGAACCAGAGTGAGATAAACTCGCACAGTATTAAGGTATCACACAACTTGATTTTAAAGTAAAAATCTTTTCGAAAGAAAAGGATAATCATAAGACCGAATCCACACATAAATACGAACGGTTTTTACCTTACGATAACCCAAAACAGTTTGAAATCAATAACTTGTCTGATATTATAATAGTGTCTAAACACAAGTAAATATAAATCTAGCGGAACGCTTGCATCTCACGCTCCACATATATAGTATACAAACAAAACCGCAGGTGCTTATTGGAGATTGGATTCCGACCTTGACAAGGTATGGGACCACCTGCCGATAGTGTATCTCTAGAGGCGAATACACTGGGTTCAACAAGAACGTCTTGCAACCCGGCCCTCACATGACCGACCACTCATTTCTCTTGAGTGTATCGAATGTATATCACCAACGGTTGGGCTCAAACCACCGTTTCCCGAAAAGGGACAGCATCGATAGATTAAAGAAGCAAAAAGAATTTCTCTAGATAGGTGATTATACACCCTAATGGGAGCGACCCACATAGCCATGCTGCCTGCCCGATTTTTGTCATTCCCCGGTTGATGAGGCTTGAGGCTACGCTTTATCAGCACATCTCATTCACTTCAAATGCCACATTGTCAGATCCATCAGAATCACTAATTGACATCCACAACAATACATTACGTGTTGGCTAAAGAAGTTTCCTTCTCCGCTTCCACTCTTGGTATGGTTGAAGAAATCAATGTACGTGACCTTTTCTGGAAATACTCTGTCAGACATTCATCCATACAAGTCACCCAGGAACAGGGTGAACCGAAGGTACTCCCCTACTGCATCCAATATAGGAATCACCCCATGGATCAGTAGCGAGAAGTCCTTGTAATCCGCAGATTCCAACCACGACCGAATCACAGTTTATCTCTGGTTGCAAGTCAGAGATTTTAAGTAATTCTTCCGCTTATGAAGATCCATGGTCTTCAATAGCTCCATCTCGAATCAGCATCTTCAACGTATTCGTATTTGCTGGACGGAATGGTTTTCGAATAAATTCGATTCCGGTCTTTCCGTACCAACAATCGTATGGGCAAATTTGATAGTCGGTTATTTAACTATCGAATAAACAAACATTCATCCATAAAAGAAAAATGGATTCACTGGTTCAATACTCAGTAACATTTAGCCTCTCTAACAAAATGTCCGTTAATTATATTTTTCAATTTTCTCAATATTTGAAACATCGCTTTTACTTCTTATCCAAAATAAGAATATTCTTCAGATTCAGTTTATTCAATCTTATAAACTTTTTTGAAAACAGTTTATAATATCATTAACGGAAATCATAACTTATTGTCTCCTCAACCATTCTCGTTCATAAACTAATATCGTTCTTGGATAATCCTGGAGTCATTCAAGTTGGGGTATTTTATTTACCTCTCAGACCTTGACCAACCACAATCATATCTTCAGAACAAATAGAAGTTTATTAACCCTACGTTCCTTTGAAAATCTGATTTTCATCTCGACCAAACTTCGATTCTATTAGAAATAGAATCCTTATGAAAATTATAATGTTACAAATTATTTCAACAATACATGTCCATTTGTTTAAAACCACATAAACAAAACTTTTTATAAATCTCATATTAATACTTTATACATTTGTTATATTGATATACCTTTCAAAGTCTTATATTTATCGAGACAATTTAACTTATCATCCGAAACAACATCACAGATTTCATTTCAAAGCCATTTTACTTTCACTTATCACATTGTTAACTACATTCAAAAATCCCATTTCCAATTCATTATCGACAATTAACATTCGTTGTCGTTATTTAAATCTCACACTTCATCTACTCTCGCCAGCAGATACTATTCCGAACCTCGGAATATCACATTCCGATCTTCGGAATAACACTCATTTCGATCAACCATTCCGAACCTCGGAATAACACATTTCCGAACCTCGGAATAAGCCTCGCTTCCATTTACATAATTGAATCTCATTCATAAATGTCATTTATAAATTCATAATCGTACTTTCAACTTTGATTTCTTTTAAATTCTGAAATCCCCTTTCCAAATCGTTATTCCTTTCAAATCTGTCAATTTGTCAAATCTTATTCACGAAATGTTATTTAATCGCATTTCGTATTCATTTGAAACACCAGTTGTTAAAACGATTGTTTATCACAAAATATCACTCTTTAAAACTCTTTTATAAATTCTTGTCTATCCATGATTCAATTATTCCATTTTGATGTTTTGAAATCCATTCAAACTTCTTTTACGACTGTTAAGGCCTTTATCAAACCATTTTGGTATTTAAATAACCAATCCGAAAGTTTATATCATTTAAACATTTATTCAATAATATCTTACATTTCTATTTGTTATATCTTATATATTTATAAAATTGGTAAATTTAACTTTGACCATTATTTTTTTACCAAAAATCATAGTTTGAATTCACATAAAAATATATTCATATCTTTGAAATCATTCAAAATCCATCTAACATTGATCTCGACAAATCATCTCTTTTGATTGACGGTACTAAAGAGGCTAACCGTTACTATAGTACCAAACCGTGAAATATAAACCAATTTCACATTCCATACAAGCAACATGATCATATTGATAAACGTTACCAATATCAACTGTTATTTCCTGTAAAACCATGGGTTACCGCAAATTCAAATTATTCAGTCCAATATTTGTTCTCATCTAGATAGATGAAATAAAACAGTTTAATAACAACAGTCAATACTGGGATAATAACAGCAGTTCAAGCATTCAACTATTTGATCATAACGTTTATAGTGTTATAAACGTAACCACTGAGGTAAGTTACCTCACTTGGATTTAATCGTTAGAAATAACGATTAATTAAATTAAACGAACGTTTAATTTAACTGTTCTAGTGAATATAAAACCAACAACAAACAAACAAATAACCATAGCATAAAATTTTAAAAGTCCGACTTATATAAAATATAAGAGGGGAGAACTGAGTGAGTTTAACTCACCTCGATTCCCGTTTGTTGTCAATTGGTTACGCTCGTCGATGCGGTTTCAGCATCTCTGACCTTCCCGAATTCTTTATTCCCTTTCCTCAAGCAATTTTACTTTCCTTTGTAGACTTCTCCACGCATATAATGTTGTCCGTCTTTTGCCTTGCCACCTTCCGCATGTTGCTGCTTCACACTCCTCCGAGACCTGCTAACGCAGCTACCCACTTCCAGCTTTGTTTATGTTTCGTTTGCACTTTTTTTTTTTTTCTTTTTTCTTTTTTTTTTTTTTTTTATGATGCGCAACGCATCATACATTTTTTTTTTCCTTTCCGCATGCACACACGGTGCTCCGCCCGCCATCTCAATGCTCCGCCTTCAACTGCGGTGCTGCCGCACTTTCCCCTTTTGGTCCTCCCTCCTCTTTTACGTTTCAGCTTCTTCTTCTTTTTTTTTTTTTTTCTTTTTTTTTTGTTTACTGAAACCGAAAATTCCTGCTCCACCCCAATTTCACATAAGAACAGCTCCATGCTGTACCCATACAATTCCTTTGGTCGCCCAGGCCTTGTTTCTCATGCAGGCGCCATGCAAATTTCACTCCCCTCCACCAATATTTTCACGCCACCCCATCCACACGTTCATCCTTTCTTTCCCTTTTTTTTTTTTTTTTCCCAGAATGGGTTTGCGTTTGGACAAGGAAGAGAGTCCTTCTTCTTGTTCCTTTTTATAGAGAAAAGTGGATTTGTTTGACGAAGGAAAGGGAACAACGAGGGTTATTTTATAGGGAAAAATATGCGTGGGAACCAAGTTGTTAGGGTACATATAGGTTTGCAGAAGTTAGTAGGATAGCTGGTACGCATGGATAAAAAAATAAAACTTGGGGGTCACGGTGTCTATTGTTTGGTGCGCAAGGAAGTTATATATTTGTGACGCAAGGCATTTTAATTTGGGACGCAAGGAAAAGTCAAGGCTACAGGACGTGTTCACAAATTGGCAATTGAAAAGCAAAAATGGGATAGATTTATATAATATTATAATGCAAAGAACTTTGTAGTGAGAAATCGTGAAAAAAACACTTTATACGAGCTTCGATCGAGATAAAGACACCTATTCCTAACATAAAAACATATTCCGGATCCAATGGGACAGGTTTCGTTGAAATCTGACACCGTTTGCGAAAATCCTTTAGAAAATATCGATGAAAAACACCGAGCAATAATTCCTTAAAATTACAGAAAAAATCCTAAAAATATGAGGCCTTGCCATTTCACTAGACCTCTTCCTAAGGTTTCGTATGAAACTTGTTTCGTTGAATTTTGAGTTCGTTTGACCAGTTAACCATTCAAATAAAGTTACCTACACCACTATGTATTCATGTATGAGCGTTGCAGACTGAAATAAAAATACAGTCGTGTTCAGTGAGGTGTCGCGATCCCAAAAATATAATAATACCGGTAGTTTAACTTATATTGTGAAATCCCAAAATGTTGTCACAGGGTGTAAAATACTCCAAATAAAAAGTTGCTTATTTAATTAATTAAAAATTACAGTAAAATTCTAAAAATTAAATTATCACTACGCCTCAAAAGAACCTAGTCTAAATTCAAAACCGATATGCAGTTATATCCAATAATCCGTTACGGTCGATAAATGATTACGCCGCTGTTTTTCAGCCAAATTGATTTGGGCATAATTTCCAATCTACATGACGAAATCCCGATTCTTCTTTTTCACTAGGAAAATATACTTCACTTGCTCCGTACATTTTTTGTTTCACAGAAATCTGCTTTAAAACGGGCTCTGTACATTCAGTTGAAGTTCAAAACTCTATTTTACGAACTGCAGCGCTGTTCTGAGCTCATTTTATTTTCTATATGAATATATATCGTTCAACTTCGTTTAAATAGCGATCTAAATATTAAAACCCTTTAATATTCCAAATAAAATATTTAAAATAAATAAAATAAATAAAGTATTTGGCTGCCAAAAATACGGGACGTTACAACTCCTTTCAAATAAAATATATTCGATTAACTCCTTTGCAATTAACTCTAACTCTAGTCAATTAACTCTAACTCTAATCGATTAACTCTAATTCAATTAACTCTAACTCTAATCGATTAACTCTAACTCTAATCGAATAACTATAATTCGATTAACTCCTCTAACTCATTTTGATTAACTTCTTTGATTAACTCTACGTCCATATTCAGTTTCAAATATCGATGTTGAAATCGATTCTTACTTCTCTACATAGGTCAAACATTTCATTTAATTTATAAAATATTATTTATAAATTAATCTTGTCAATCTATCGGTTAGAACGGATTCTATTTAAAATCTTTGATTTAAATCCATATCATGTTATACCCATGTGCAAAGCACGGGTCTAAACCTTTCAAATATAAAATTCTCTTTTATAGATTCTATTCATTTTTCAAGTATTTCCTTTTATAATCTATTTATTTACCAAATAAATCCCTTTTGATAATTCTATTTATTTTATAAAATATTTCCTTTTCTATTCTATTTGTTACACAAATATTTCTTTTTTTCTATTTGTTTTACAAATATTTCCTTTTCTATTCTATTTATTTGACAAATGAATATTCCTTTTCAATTTTATTTATTTAACAAATAAATATTTCTTTTATAACTCCTTTTATTTTATAATTAATTTATTTCATAAAATCCTTTTCCTTTTATATATAAAATCCATTGATTTTATATAAATAATTTATTTTCAAAATACACTTTGAAAATCCCCTTTTCTGTACCCCAGTATTTCTTACGGTATTTAAAATACCAGATAACAATGATCGATATCATTCAACACATGTAATCAACACAGATTATATATCACATCATATATTACAATATATGAAAAGAACATTTTTATAATTATTGAGGAATCCAATTGGATCCCTCCAACATGTTTCCTTGCATCACAGATGTTAAACAATATAATTAACATCAACTTCATTTCAATATGAAATATTCTGATAAGCAGAATCAATATTTGATTAATGATATATATATATCGTCATCTATAATTTCAACCAATTACTTAGCAGTTCAACCAAACAGTCAACACACAGAATCAACCATCATCTTATCAGTTCAAAAAAAAAATACTTTATAAAAATATAACTGATAGAGTTGGTGAGTTTTACTCACATTGAATGTTTATCGTTAAATAACGAATAACTATCTTTGATTGTATTTCGATAATTTATTTCGCTATAAATTGTAATGAGCCTCATTTCACTCCCAATCTGTTTCATTGCGTAGCCCTCGTCCATACGATCCCGACGGATCTTGTTTCGTCAATTTCTGATTGCGTACGGATAAGATATAAATTTTACATGTTAATAAACTATTTAAATTTAACATAACTGAATTTATTCTCAATTGGGCTTTAACCCTTTCGAGCCGGCCCATCTTCTAACCTATGTACCCAGACCCGCTACCGCAACTACCCTTTCTACCCCAAACAAGTGCCGTGCTCCAGTACCCCATTTTGATAGAAATCATGGCCTTCGTTCTTCCTCCACACTCACTGAATCAACAAACAGGATATATCGTTGACCTCCTCTCTCATTTCTCATCTTCACCGACAACAAGACCTGGAACTCGCGCCTAGCATGGTCATCGCGACACAGTAATTCCGTGCGTAGCTCAGAGAATGATCGACGATTATCATCACCGAAAATCCCAAAAATTTGCCTACACACCCAACTCGATCCCCTCGATCCAATTATCATGCCCAAAATGAGCATTATTGCTTCAATAAACTGTTTTCTATAACCCTAGTTGCTGCATCGATTTTCAATACAGGAAAAACTTCGTCGAGTTTTAAAACAAAGCTACTGCATTGAAGAGCTTTCGATTCCCTTTCCAAATATAGAAGAGTTTGGATTTATGAGGTTTTATTTGAATTGATGTTGAATTTTTGAAGATCGAACTCATTTACTGGAAGAGAAAAGTTACGGAGGAAAATATGTTTGACTGAGGAATGAAGAAATTAGGTTTAGGAAATAGTTAAGGTGTATTTATAGGTAGAATTTATTATTTTTATATTCGATTATTTAATTTCTTTTTAAGCCACCACTATTTTTATTGTTGAATAAAAATTCCTATAATCACATACAATGTCCAAAAATCATGAAACTGGACATACAACTAGAGTTTGACATTATGGACCCAACGAAACGTGTTTCGTCAAATTTCGACTACGTTTGCTCACACAGCATATTTTTAACCATCAAAATACTTACTGATTTTCACATTAAAAATCTGTACAGCCACACACTGACTCCAAAAATTACGGAAATTGAAATCTAGCAATAATTTAATATTCCGGATCCAACAAAATTAGTTTCATTGAAAACGGAGGTCGTTTGCATAACTGGCTATTTTTAAAGCTCTAAATAACCTATTTAAATATATAAATATATTTAAAAATAATTAAATTAAATATTTATAAACAAATATTATCATAAATATTCACACTAGAATACCAGACAACTCCAGAATAATCCTATATGAATTTCTAACTCGATATTCCAAATCCCTATTAAATCGATATTCGATTCATAATGAAATTCCTTTTATATATCTACATAAATTATAAAGGAATTCCATAGCGACTATTTGAATATTTTTTTTGGACATAATTCAAAATCTACACGATGAAATCCCGATTTTTATCTTCCACTAGAAAATAATACTTCACCAGCTTTCGAACGTTTCTTGTTTTACAAAAATCCAATTTAAAACGGATTATGTATACTCGTTTAAAGTTCGAATCACCAAATTACGAACTGCCGCGCCATTTCTAGCTCGATTATAATTATATGTTCAAATTTCATGTATATAATATATTCGTTAATTAAATTCAACTCCAAACTGAATTATATATTTTGAATTGTCCAATTCACACAATATTGCCAATTCTACTATTTTTGACTATTCCAGAAATTAAATATATTATTCTATTATTTAATTTAATTAAATATTCGATATTATTTAATTAAACAACCTTTTAATTCTCTAAATAAATAATTAAATAAATTAATTATAATACCGTAAAAGTACGAGACATTACACTTTATATATAATATATATTTAATTTATTTCCAAAAAGTTATTTTTTTATTCAAACTACAAATCGAACCCAACGACCGTTGCCCCTAGCTAAATACTCCCATTTCATACACAATGGGATATATCCCGCAAGCCAATTCGACTATTTCGGTCAGTTTTTGTTAAAATTAAAATAATATAGCGTTTAAAATCGATTCCAACGTACATTTTAATTTACCGGGGCCACATACTGACTACAAAAATTTCAAAAAAATAAATCTAGCTATGATTTGACCATATGGTCCTAACAAAACTAATTTCGTTGAATTTGGAGAACGTTTGAAAAATGGTCATTTTCCAGTCGATTAAATTCAAACTGAAATTACCAAACACGTTTATATCTACCACGCTCACATATTAATTCCAAAAATTATGAAAACTTGAATATAACGATAATTTGACATTTTGGATCGAACAGAGGTGGTTTCGTCGAAAACGGAGAACGTTTGCTAAATGACTATTTTTAAGGGCTATATATTATATTAATATATATATATATATATATTCAATAGCGACTATTTTTAATTTTAAACTGGACATAATTTACAATTTATATTATAAAATCTTAGCTTCTTACATTCATTAAAAGATATAGTTAAACATATTCTAACGTTTCTTGTTTTATAGAAATCTGATTTATATTGAATTTTGTACATTCATTTGAAATTTAAAATCGAATTTTCAAACTGCCGCGCCATTTCAAGCTCGTTTTATAATTAAAATAAATTCATTCTTTCTATCTTCGATTAAAATAAATTTTTAGTCATTATTATTTAAAATAAATCATTTTAAATATTCAATATCCATTAAAATAGCCAAAATAAAAATTTTAAATTGGTTCTGAAAATCCGAGTTGTTCCAATCTCCCCGACTTAAAATCTCTTTGTCCTCGAAAAGGAACGGAGCTAAAAGTTGTTTAACCAACCAACTCAACTTTCATTCTTGTAATAACCCGGAAAATACGAGCCAATTTAAAATTTTTAAATTGATTATTTCAAAGGAATTTGAACAATTGAAATAGAATATTTCAATAAAATAGTGAATTAGGAATAGTGAGTCAGTTTGAAAATTTGAATTCATACTTTGACTGACTGTGCAGGGTGGAAAATATAACGGAATTTAGCGAAACCAAAAATATTTAAATCTGTTAGTCAATACCTTTCTAACGAATCTGAAAAATCGAAGTTTCATAATGGGAATCAAAAGTTATGGCCGAATGAATTTTCCGAAGGGTCGGTATATAGAATATATAGCCCTGGAAAATTGATATTTTGCATACGACCTCGGAATTCGACGAAACACCTTTTGTTGGGTCCGGGATGTCAAACTATTGCTAGGTTTCAAATTTCATAATTTTTGAAGCTAGTATGTGAGCGTGGCAAAAGAAAATGTGTTTGGTCGATTTCTGTTAAATTGGATCGACCAGAAAATGGCCATTTTTCAAACGACCTCAGAATTCGACGAAACTAGTTTTGTTGGGACCGTAGCGTCAAAATATATCTAGATTTATTTTTCTGGAATTTTTCGAATCAGTTTGTGGCCCTGGCAAATTGAAATGTGCGTTTAGAGTTAAAAATTAAATGTTTTATACTTTAATTTGAAAAATAACTGACTGTAACAGTCAAATTGGCCTACGAAACATATCCCATTGTGTCCGGAATGGGGGTATTTATCTAGCGGCGACAGTCGTTGGGTTTAAAAAGGAGATCGTTTGAGAAAACACTATTTAAAAATTTAATATAGCCCTCGACCAATCATATTTCTCCATTCATAAATTAAAAAAAAAAATATCAGAAACCCCCCCCCCCTCGACCCCGACTTCGACGGCGGAAACCCTTTTTCCCCTTCCCTGGCGATTTCCGATCGCCACAGCTCGAATTAGCTCCTCCCCCAGTTCAACTTTTTTAGTTCTCCCTCCCCTCTTCAAATCCATATAAGGAGCTCCCCCTATCGTCGCCTCTACGTCGAGATATCCCCTTCCAAACTTCCGACCTTCAAACCGTCGCCGCCGCCGATCTGCACCACCGAACCCCACCAAACCGCCGCGCGCCTGTAGCCCTCTCGAAGCTCTTCCCCGTCCAACTTCCTGATCGTCCCCTCGTGTCCCGGTTCTCGCGAAAACTGTAAACCTAGTTTTGAAGCTTTCTGAAAGTGAGTTTTTCTTTGATCTTTACACTTTGAAAAATCATATCTTTTTGGTGTGTTGACGAAATTCGATGAAACAGGAAACATCGAGACCGCAAGGAAGCTCTCTACCCAATAGAAGAAGCCGCAGATTTTTCTGACATCGTATCGATTTTTAGCGCTCAGAAAACCAAGGTGAGAAATCTAAATTAACGTGAAATTGAATGGAAAATGTTGTGTATAATTTATATAAGCGAAATACAAATTACATACGTGTTGTATACATCATGTACATGCATAGTGTAAGCTATATGAGCGAAGTATGAATTTTTACATACATAGAATAATTGATATATGTGTTGAAATGCTAGTGAAATATAGCAAATATATATATTATATATTATATATATATATATATATATATACTCCCCTCGTCCACAAACCATGGACGATATTTATTGTGGTGAATTGGTGTGGAATATTGGATGAAAAATACGAATGGTTGATGTAATAACCCGAAAATCTGGGCCAGTTTAAAATTTTTATTTTTGCAATTTTAGCGAATTTTGAATATTTAAAATGAATTATTTTAAATAATATCGACGAGAAAATTTATTTTGAATAGAATTCGACGTATATATTATACGCGTCGTCGTTAGAATATATAATATTTATATATAATTATAAATAGAATTGAAAATGGCGCGGTAGTTCGATAATTCGATTTCAAACTTCAATTGAATGTACCGGGTGCAAAACAATCCAGATTTTAGTGAAACCAAAAATAATAGGATCTAATTGATGATACCTTTCCAACGAATCCGACAAGTTGAGATTTCGTAGCGGAAATCAAAAGATATGTCCAGTTGAAAATTCTGAATAGTCGCTATGGAATTCAGGCCCTTAAAAATGGACATTTTGCAAATGACCTCGGATTTCGACGAAACCAATTTTGTTGGATCCGCAGTGTCAAGTTATTGCTAGGTTTCACATTTCATAATTTTTCGAATCAATATGTGAGCGTGGCAAAGGAAAACGTGTTTTGACCATTTATTTCAATTGATTTTAATCGACTGGAAATTGGCCATTTTTCCAACGGTCTCAGAATTCGACGAAACTAGTTTTGTTAGGACCGTATCGTCAATACGAAGCTAGAAAATATTTTTCTAGAATTTTTCTAGTTAGTATGCGACCCCGGTAATTTGAAATGCGCGTTTAAATTCAATATAGTGATTTAAATGTAAATTTAACGGAAACTGATCGAAACGATCGAATCAGCTTGCGATACATATCCCATTGTGTTCAGAATGGGGGTAAAACGCTATGGACGACAGGCGGTGGGCCTCGTTTAGAGGTCGTATGTAAAAGTCAACCTTTTTAGAAATTAAAATAATTAAATAAAATAATAAAATTAAAAATTCTTTCCTTTATACCCCCCATTCGAATTTCAATTCAGAGAAAAAAAAAAGGAAATAAAAAAAAACAAATCGCTCAGGCGATTAACGCCGCCTCCCTGATGGACTGTCGCCGCCGCCTCTTCCTCTTCTTCCCCTCTCTCCGCCTGGCCGCTTCCACCTCCTCCACCCCCTTCCGCTTCGTACGAACCCCGACGCCCCTTTTACCCTAACCCACCGCGAACCCCTCCACCGCCTCCACCGTGCCGCGCCTCAACCGGAGACCCCTCCCTTCCTCCGTTCAACCTCCACCTCCCACTCGTTTCCTCCTCCCTTCCGCCTTCTGATGACCACCAGCGCCCCCCCCCCCATGTAAGTTTTTTTTATTTATTTTATTTTATTAGTTTATTTTATTTTTATTTTATATTAACAGAAAATAAACTGTTTTTTTTTTTAGATTAATAAACTGTTTTTTTTTTAGGATTTTAAACCGAATTTTTTTTAAAGATTTTAAAAACTGATTTTATTTTTAGATTTTAAATAAGAAAAGATTTAAACTTTAAATTAGAGAAAGATTTAAACTTTAAATTAGAGAAAGATTTAATCTTTAAATTTAAAAAGGTGAAATCTTTAAATTTAAAAAGGTGAAATCTTTAAATTTAAAAAGGTGAAATCTTTAAATTTAAAAAGGCGAAATCTTTAAATTTAAAAAGGTGAAATCTTTAAATTTAAAAAGGCGAAATCTTTAAATTTAAAAAGGTGAAATCTTTAAATTTAAAAAGGGGAAATCTTTATATAGAAAATAGCGTGATAAAAATTCGATTTTTATATATTGAATAGCATAGTAAAAATTCGATTTTTATATATTGAATAGCATAGTAAAAATTCGATTTTTATATATTGAATAGCATAGTAAAAATTCGATTTTTATATATTGAATAGCATAGTAAAAATTCGATTTTTAAATATATGAAGTGATTATGAAAATATGACTTTTAAATTGAAAGTAAATAAATAAAAATGTGATTTTTATTTTAAAGACATCGAAATATAAAAATGTGTGATTTTTATATATATAGTGACAACGGGACATGAAGATGACGAAGATAGGATAACGACGAAGATTTTCTATAAAAGAAGAGTCGTGAGGTTGGATAGCTATAGGTGAGAACTTCTCACTCTAAATTTCTTTTCTAGTTATATATATATATACTAGGATGCAGACGGTGCTTAGTAGCACCCGACACCCGTCATCCACAGACCATGGATGGCTTGTTTGTTAAATTGTTTTATTGTGTAGTTGGTTAGGTTATTGGTTTGAATTGAATTATTTGGTGAATTGAAATTGATTTGATTGATGTGTGAATGGCGTGGGCCTTCACTAGGCCGGGGATAAGGCTAGGCCTCGTCCCGTTTCTAGTATCGTGCCGTTATGCCGCCGAAATTTTCTAAAATATGTTAGAAAAATAAAAATATCATTTTTATTGTGTAAATGAAATGAATAGAAATTCATGTGTTAAAATAAAATATATTATCGTTAAAAATATAATTTTTAACGTGAAAGTGAATAAATAAATATTTATAAACAAATCGGCCGATTTGTTTATATACACTGATTTGACTGATATTGATTGGGTCGATAAATTTTACACATCGCCCAACTGCACAAATAAAATCTGTGTTTGATTGTTTGAAACCCCACACGGGTGTTGGGATGAAAGTTGATGTTCACTCATCCTGATTGATTAAATATGTCGATCGGTCGATTGACAGACTGTTATAAGCGTCAGATATCTATATTTGATGCTTATACAGTGTAGTGCACTTTGGTTGATGATTGATTATTTTTCAATACTATTATATACATGTGTTGTATGGAATCCATATAATTAACGTTATATGGTGATTGATTGGGCCTCATCCCAATCGGGAAAATAATGAATATTAGAAAAGAAAATTCATGTGTTGAATATAAAAATAGTCATGTGTTGACGATGTTCATGTGTTGAGTGAAATATTTTATATAATAAAATTTGCATCTTTATCATATTTGAAATTAGAACTACTTCCCAGTAGAAGTCTAATTAGAAATCAAACGATAGATACCATAGTTTTATAAAATATTTTACATAACAAAAATAGTGATGTGTCGACAGTACTCATGTGTTGAGATTAGTCGTGTGTTGAAAGAAATATAGATTCATGTGTTGAATGGGATAAATATTCATTTGTTGAATAAAATAAAGAAGTTGTGAAAAATATAAAGCCGTGTTGATTAGTTTTGCGCCATTTTAACGTGAACGATATTTATATCGATTTTAATTCGAAATTGAATATTGGAAAGTGATTTCGAAATTAAATATTTTGAAATTGGATTTCGAAATGAATTGAATTGAAAACGATTTCGAAATGAATTGAATTGAAAACGAACTCGAAATGAATTGAATTGAAAACGATTTCGAAATGAATTGAATTGAAAACGATTTCGAAATGAATTGAATTGAAAACGAATTCAAATTGAATGGAAAGTGAATTGAAATGAATTCAAATTGAATGGAAAGTGAATTGAAATGAATTCAAATTGAATTAAAATTTGAATTGAATAGAAATGAATTTTAAAACGGATTTATAAAGAAGAATTCAATTTTGATTTGAATTGAATATAGAAGTTGAATTGTTTCAGAAACGAATTTAAAACGAGTTATAAAATTCGTTTTAAATGGAAATCGACGAAATATATATTATATATATTATATATATAATATAATGGCCTGAATAGAACGCGCCGCGCCGCGGCAGTTCGTGAATTTCGACCATTTATTTCAAACGGACATTACGGGAGATCCGACCGTCGGATTCTCCTAAAACCGGAACCGTTGGGTTCGTATCGAAAAGAGCTTACCAATGAATATTAGAAATTTGAAATCTAACGGTTGGATTTGGAATTATGTCCAAATCAAATTCGAAAAAGGTCGCTGTAAGTGCAGTTCGATGGCCGTTGATGGAAATCGACTGTACGGGCCTTGATAAAATTATTAAAAATATCTATAATTTGTGTAAAATTATGATATGTGAATTGGAAAGAATTGGGCTGGAAAATTCCACATTTGAATAGATAAAAATAGATTTTTGTCAAAATGAACTAGTTTTGAACTAGAATTAAAATCAATTTAATTTTGAAATAAATAAATTGAATTTGAAAGTGATTTTGAAAATAATCGATAATTTCCAATACGTGGATTGGACTGGAGCTGAATCGAAATTATCTTCGGGATATTTCGATGTCGGATTTCGTGACTATACAAATATTGTTATAGGGATTTGAAAGATATTTTATATCGTTATTTCCAATACGATATTTGTTGGTTTCAGAATTTGATATTGAATATAAGCCGATATATTTTCTATTCAGGGCCTTGTATTGAATATCAAATGTGATTTGGTTTGTCGTGAATCGTGTTTTTGATGACATTGATTCTTTAACCCAGTTAAAGGCAGAATATTGATTTTTGAGAAGATTAAAACTAAGTGGAGTTTTAATGAATCTTTAATTAGGTTAAAAATGTGAATTGATAATTTAAATTATCAAATTTGAAAGGTGATCGAGAGTGGAGTATCACCAGTTTTGCTCCAAAGCGATAGTTGAATCTTTAATTAGATTTGAACGTGAAATGGTAATTAATTTTACCGATAACACCGTGGTGTTAGATGTGGAGTAATACCAGTTTTCTCCCTGGGATATATAGGTGGGGATTGGGAAATAAAACAAATAATTACTTCGGTGTGGTTCGTTAATCCCGACTAGTTTGAAATGATATCCATAGGAGGATTAAAGAATAAATTTAGAAGAATTTATCTTGGATAAAATTAATGGGAACATTTCCCTAAGAATGTGATTTTGTGAATAAAAGAATATTCTGAATTGGAATGAGGCGTTCGTTGTGTTTGTGTAACATTCGTTTATTATATACGTGGGTTATTCAGAAAGGCCGGGTTTATACCCATTCTGAATAATCGATTCGACGAGATGTCGAAGATGAAGACGGTGGTTGAAGACCGGAAGTCTTCACATCGTTTGGGTGATTACTGATG
The DNA here is from genome assembly GCA_030737875.1 of Allium sativum. NCBI lineage: Eukaryota > Viridiplantae > Streptophyta > Magnoliopsida > Asparagales > Amaryllidaceae > Allium > Allium sativum. The sequence continues at coordinate 188,774,657 of CM060913.1, forward strand.
ATCTTGATTGGGCTGTACACCCAGGATGAGGGAATCAGTTGGTGATCGTCCAGACGTACTTGGAGATGGATGGATATGCGAGGAAAGTGCCTCCGGTTTCGTTCAGACCCAGAACGAACTTGTAAATGGATTGTGTGTCTGACATTGGATTTTATTCTGTGTTGATTGATCTTTATTAAATATACATCTGTTTGGCGGCGGAGAATTTATTCTCTTGCTTAACACCCTTCTCTGAGACGTACGAGCTCAGAGGTTGTATATCGATGGACATCAGTCGCATGGAGTGAATTGCCAATGTGGCATGCGTAAGTGGCAATTGACCAAGGCTTCTATTGAAAAGCAAAGTCTTGTGGTTGATGATCGAAGCACGGCCTGTGTGGCGTAGCTTTGTGTATAACGTGAATTCGCGAGCCTCACACCTCGGTATGAGTCAAAAACGGGATAGTGACTGCAGGGAGAGCACGACGTTTCTTTCTAGCTAGGGTGGTGTCAGTGACCTACCAACCCTGACATTTATATACTTTTCACCTGTGTGGTTGTTGGATACGAGGCGCCTCGGATATAGGTCTGTAAGGACCGGGAAACGTGTGTTCAGGAATAATTAATCCTCAAAAGTAAGAGAGGACCGGCCCTGAAGATCCAAGGATCATAGTGGGGTCCTGGGACATTTGCTAGAGTGTCTCGAATCGGAGAGGAGCTTGCCCCTTGCCTCGGCTCATGACGGAATCCAATTTCCAATACGTGTGTTTCGGTTTTATTTGTAGAGCCTAGTATGGCGACATAGTAGATGGTAGCTATGCCGCCTATGATTGATACTTATGATTGAAATTGTTTTGACACTATACACCTATAATAGTATCAAATAATGTGTTTTAAACGTATCAAGCATGCTTTGGCTGTTATAAGGTAAAAACCCTATCCTCCGGCTTGCGTTGCATTGTGTGATGGGACCTGGGTCTTATAACAGCTTCATTTTTCTTTATTTAGCATTGCGCTGTTTGTTTTATGCACTGGTATTCTTGGGAGGAAACCCGTTCCGTGTTATACGGCGTGGTCCCTTGATTTACCGAACTTTAAAATAAAGAATTATAACTGTTTTAGTTCTCACACCAGTCCCATGACTGACCTGGAGTTTATTGTTTTAACCTAAACTTTGGGTGCCCCTATTTTCCGCACGGGCAGCTAGTAGTTTTGGTTTTGCAGATTTATATTCACAGGGTCCTGATTTACAGCTGGAACGATGCTCGGAAAGCTCTGTATCCGTGTATCACTTCTAGTTGTGTTTTTGTATATTTTTCCGCTGCAATGTAATTTATTGTAATCTCTGATATTTATGGTATGTAATTTATTCATTTATACTCTGTATATTCTTGTATCTGATGGAATTGTTGTAATAACAATGAAATGTTCTTCCGTATGCGTCCTTTTGTGTGTTGTTCTCAAAGTATTCGTGCTTTCCTTCACGGGGAAGTTACGGGTCCTTACAGTGGTATCAGAGCTTTGGTTTACAGAGCTCGAGAACAAGACACATTAGAACCATACGAAAGAATTCATCAGATATTGGATTAGTAATATCCAATTAGAATTACTCGTTAGAGATAGGATCAGTAGTATCCTAGAACGAGTGTGAAGAGTATATTTTTCAAATGAAAACAATTTTGTTTTAAAATTTAAATCGCTTTATACGTATTTGAATATTTATTTATTTTGAATATGGACAATCGAGTATATAAAGATTTCGCGTATACGCGTCATGAACGTATAGTCGAAGTTTTAATATACTGGATAGATATAGAGTCACATTCTAGACACCCGAAGATGATTCTGATGATTGTAGCTACATCATCAGTATTTATGTTCGTGTTTCGAAGGTGTGATTTCTATATATTTCCATTAGACTGGTGTGAGAACCAAACTTATTTTGCTAGAACACATTGTTGTGAGTTGGCATCAAAAACAAGATTTTCTGTATATATATCAAAAATTATGAATTTGAAACTCTAATTCACTAATTGATTGATGTTTGTGTTGTTTGTTTATTTGTTTGCTAATTTTGAACTATTTAGACTAATTGAATCACATATTGAATTGTATTGAAAATTGGTCGCATTTGCTTGCATATACATATACTTACATTGAACAGGTCATAGCAAGGAGGCTAGAGCCGAAGAATAAAATTTGTTTGCCCGACAAATAGGTATATGTTTACTACATAATTTCCTGTTTTGTTTGGGTGATGATGATTTTGTGAGCCTATTGGCTAGCCGCTTGGCTTTTTCTTTTTCTTTTTCTTTTTGAGATCTGAAGGACCGGGGAAGCTATTTGAAATTCCCCGATGCTCCCGGTGCAGGGGAGGTTATGGCGAAATTTTTCGAAAATTTAGGGTGTTAGCCAAATTTTTGAAATTTTGAAAATTTTCAGAAACTGAAAAGTTGGAGAATGGAAGTCAGATCGAACGAGGAGTTGATTAATCAAACCACTTTCGACTTTGTTCCTTTTCGGGGACGAAAAGTTTTAAGTGGGGGAGATTGTAATAACCCGAAAATCTGGGCCAGTTTAAAATTTTTATTTTGGCAATTTTAGCGAATTTTGAATATTTAAAATGAATTATTTTAAATAATATCGACGAGAAAATTTATTTTGAATAGAATTCGACGTATATATTATACGCGTCGTCGTTAGAATATATAATATTTATATATAATTATAAATAGAATTGAAAATGGCGCGGTAGTTCGATAATTCGATTTCAAACTTCAATTGAATGTACCGGGTGCAAAACAATCCAGATTTTAGTGAAACCAAAAATAATAGGATCTAATTGATGATACCTTTCCAACGAATCCGACAAGTTGAGATTTCGTAGCGGAAATCAAAAGATATGTCCAGTTGAAAATTCTGAATAGTTGCTATGGAATTCAGGCCCTTAAAAATGGACATTTTGCAAATGACCTCGGATTTCGACGAAACCACTTTTGTTGGATCCGCAGTGTCAAGTTATTGCTAGGTTTCACATTTCATAATTTTTCGAATCAATATGTGAGCGTGGCAAAGGAAAACGTGTTTTGACCATTTATTTCAATTGATTTTAATCGACTGGAAATTGGCCATTTTTCCAACGGTCTCAGAATTCGACGAAACTAGTTTTGTTAGGACCGTATCGTCAATACGAAGCTAGAAAATATTTTTCTAGAATTTTTCTAGTTAGTATGCGACCCCGGTAATTTGAAATGCGCGTTTAAATTCAATATAGTGATTTAAATGTAAATTTAACGGAAACTGATCGAAACGATCGAATCAGCTTGCGATACATATCCCATTGTGTTCAGAATGGGGGTAAAACGCTATGGACGACAGGCGGTGGGCCTCGTTTAGAGGTCGTATGTAAAAGTCAACCTTTTTAGAAATTAAAATAATTAAATAAAATAATAAAATTAAAAATTCTTTCCTTTATACCCCCCCCCATTCGAATTTCAATTCAGAGAAAAAAAAAAGGAAATAAAAAAAAAACAAATCGCTCAGGCGATTAACGCCGCCTCCCCGATGGACTGTCGCCGCCGCCTCTTCCTCTTCTTCCCCTCTCTCCGCCTGGCCGCTTCCACCTCCTCCACCCCCTTCCGCTTCGTACGAACCTCGACGCCCCTTTTACCCTAACCCACCGCGAACCCCTCCACCGCCTCCACCGTGCCGTGCCTCAACCGGAGACCCCCCCTTCCCCCGTTCAACCTCCACCTCCCACTCGATTCCTCCTCCCTTCCGCCTTCTGATGACCACCAGCGCCCCCCCCCCCCATGTAAGTTTTTTTTATTTATTTTATTAGTTTATTTTATTTTTATTTTATAATAACAGAAAATAAACTGTTTTTTTTTAGATTAATAAAGTGTTTTTTTTAGGATTTTAAACCGAATTTTTTTAAAGGTTTTAAAAACTGATTTTATTTTTAGATTTTAAATAAGAAAAGATTTAAACTTTAAATTAGAGAAAGATTTAAACTTTAAATTAGAGAAAGATTTAATCTTTAAATTTAAAAAGGTGAAATCTTTAAATTTAAAAAGGTGAAATCTTTAAATTTAAAAAGGTGAAATCTTTAAATTTAAAAAGGCGAAATCTTTAAATTTAAAAAGGCGAAATCTTTAAATTTAAAAAGGTGAAATCTTTAAATTTAAAAAGGCGAAATCTTTAAATTTAAAAAGGTGTAATCTTTAAATTTAAAAAGGCGAAATCTTTATATAGAAAATAGCGTGATAAAAATTCGATTTTTATATATTGAATAGCATAGTAAAAATTCGATTTTTATATATTGAATAGCATAGTAAAAATTCGATTTTTATATATTGAATAATATAGTAAAAATTCGATTTTTAAATATATGAAGTGATTATGAAAATATGACTTTTAAATTGAAAGTGAATAAATAAAAATGTGATTTTTATTTTAAAGACATCGAAATATAAAAATGTGTGATTTTTATATATATATAGTGACAACGGGCCATGAAGATGACGAAGATAGGATAACGACGAAGATTTTCTATAAAAGAAGAGTCGTGAGGTTGGATAGCTATAGGTGAGAACTTCTCACTCTAAATTTCTTTTCTAGTTATATATATATACTAGGATGCAGACGGTGCTTAGTAGCACCCGACACCCGTCATCCACAGACCATGGATGGCTTGTTTGTTAAATTGTTTGATTGTGTAGTTGGTTAGGTTATTGGTTTGAATTGAATTATTTGGTGAATTGAAATTGATTTGATTGATGTGTGAATGGCGTGGGCCTTCACTAGACCGGGGATAAGGCTAGGCCTCGTCCCGTTTCTAGTATCGTGCCGTTATGCCGCCGAAATTTTCTAAAATATGTTAGAAAAATAAAAATATCATTTTTATTGTGTAAATGAAATGAATAGAAATTCATGTGTTAAAATAAAATATATTATCGTTAAAAATATAATTTTTAACGTGAAAGTGAATAAATAAATATTTATAAACAAATCAGCCGATTTGTTTATATACACTGATTTGACTGATATTGATTGGGTCGATAAATTTTACACATCGCCCAACTGCACAAATAAAATCTGTGTTTGATTGTTTGAAACCCCACACGGGTGTTGGGATGAAAGTTGATGTTCACTCATCCTGATTGATTAAATATGTCGATCGGTCGATTGACAGACTGTTATAAGGGTCAGATATCTATATTTGATGCTTATACAGTGTAGTGCACTTTGGTTGATGATTGATTATTTTTCAATGCTATTATATACATGTGTTGTATGGAATCCATATAATTAACGTTATATGGTGATTGATTGGGCCTCATTCCAATCGGGAAAATAATGAATATTAGAAAAGAAAATTCATGTGTTGAATATAAAAATAGTCATGTGTTGACGATGTTCATGTGTTCAGTGAAATATTTTATATAATAAAATTTACATCTTTATCATATTTAAAATTAGAACTACTTCCCAGTAGAAGTCTAATTAGAAATCAAATGATAGATACCATAGTTTTATAAAATATTTTACATAACAAAAATAGTGATGTGTCGACAGTACTCATGTGTTGAGATTAGTCGTGTGTTGAAAGAAATATAGATCCATGTGTTGAATGGGATAAATATTCATTTGTTGAATAAAATAAAGAAGTTGTGAAAAATATAAAGCCGTGTTGATTAGTTTTGCGCCATTTTAACGTAAACGATATTTATATCGATTTTAATTCGAAATTGAATATTGGAAAGTGATTTCGAAATTAAATATTTTGAAATTGGATTTCGAAATGAATTGAATTGAAAACGATTTCGAAATGAATTGAATTGAAAACGAACTCGAAATGAATTGAATTGAAAACGATTTCGAAATGAATTGAATTGAAAACGATTTCGAAATGAATTGAATTGAAAACGATTTCGAAATGAATTGAATTGAAAACGAATTCAAATTGAATGGAAAGTGAATTGAAATGAATTCAAATTGAATTAAAATTTGAATTGAATAGAAATGAATTTTAAAACGGATTTATAAAGAAGAATTCAATTTTGATTTGAATTGAATATAGAAGTTGAATTGTTTCAGAAACGAATTTAAAATGAGTTATAAAATTCGTTTTAAATGGAAATCGACGAAATATATATTATATATATTATATATATAATATAATGGCCTGAATAGAACGCGCCGCGCCACGGCAATTCGTGAATTTCGACCATTTATTTCAAACGGACATTGCGGGAGATCCGACCGTCGGATTCTCCTAAAACCGGAACCGTTGGGTTCGTATCGAAAAGAGCTTTCCAATGAATATTAGAAATTTGAAATCTAACGGTTGGATTTGGAATTATGTCCAAATCAAATTCGAAAAAGGTCGTTGTAAGTGCAGTTCGATGGCCGTTGATGGAAATCGACTGTACGGGCCTTGATAAAATTATTAAAAATATCTATAATTTGTGTAAAATTATGATATGTGAATTGGAAAGAATTGGGCGGGAAAATTCCACATTTGAATATATAAAAATAGATTTTTGTCAAAATGAACTAGTTTTGAACTAGAATTAAAATCAATTTATTTTTGAAATAAATAAATTGAATTTGAAAGTGATTTTGAAAATAATCGATAATTTCCAATACGTGGATTGGACTGGAGCTGAATCGAAATTATCTTCGGGATATTTCGATGTCGGATTTCGTGACTATACAAATATTGTTATGGGGATTTGAAAGATATTTTATATCGTTATTTCCAATACGATATTTGTTGGTTTCAGAATTTGATATTGAATATAAGCCGATATATTTTCTATTCAGGGCCTTGTATTGAATATCAAATGTGATTTGGTTTGTCGTGAATCGTGTTTTTGATGACATTGGTTCTTTAACCCAGTTAAAGGCAGAATATTGATTTTTGAGAAGATTAAAACTAAGTGGAGTTTTAATGAATCTTTAATTAGGTTAAAAATGTGAATTGATAATTTAAATTATCAAATTTGAAAGGTGATCGAGAGTGGAGTATCACCAGTTTTGCTCCAAAGCGATAGTTGAATCTTTAATTAGATTTGAACGTGAAATGGTAATTAATTTTACCGATAACACCGTGGTGTTAGATGTGGAGTATTACCAGTTTTCTCCCTGGGATATATAGCTGGGGATTGGGAAATAAAACAAATAATTACTTCGGTGTGGTTCGTTAATCCCGACTAGTTTGAAATGATATCCATAGGAGGATTAAAGAATAAATTTAGAAGAATTTATCTTGGATAAAATTAATGGGAACATTTCCCTAAGAATGTGATTTTGTGAATAAAAGAATATTCTGAATTGGAATGAGGCGTTCGTTGTGTTTGTGTAACATTCGTTTATTATATACGTGGGTTATTCAGAAAGGTCGGGTTTATACCCATTCTGAATAATCGATTCGACGAGATGTCGAAGATGAAGACGGTGGTTGAAGACCGGAAGTCTTCACATCGTTTGGGTGATTACTGATGATCTTGATTGGGCTGTACACCCAGGATGAGGGAATCAGTTGGTGATCGTCCAGACATACTTGGAGATGGATGGATATGCGAGGAAAGTGCCTCCGGTTTCGTTCAGACCCAGAACGAACTTGTAAATGGATTGTGTGTCTGACATTGGATTTTATTCTGTGTTGATTGATCTTTATTAAATATACATCTGTTTGGCGGCGGAGAATTTATTCTCTTGCTTAACGCCCTTCTCTGAGACGTACGAGCTCAGAGGTTGTATATCGATGGACATCAGTCGCATGGAGTGAATTGCCAATGTGGCATGCGTAAGTGGCAATTGACCAAGGCTTCTGTTGAAAAGCAAAGTCTTGTGGTTGATGATCGAAGCACGGCCTGTGTGGCATAGCTTTGTGTATAACGTGAATTCGCGAGCCTCACACCTCGGTATGAGTCAAAAACGGGATAGTGACTGCAGGGAGAGCACGACGTTTCTTTCTAGCTAGGGTGGTGTCAGTGACCTACCAGCCCTGACATTTATATACTTTTCACCTGTGTGGTTGTTGGATACGAGGCGCCTCAGATATAGGTCTGTAAGGACCGGGAAACGTGTGTTCAGGAATAATTAATCCTCAAAAGTAAGAGAGGACCGACCCTGAAGATCCAAGGATCATAGTGGGGTCCTGGGACATTTGCTAGAGTGTCTCGAATCGGAGAGGAGCTTGCCCCTTGCCTTGGCTCATGACGGAATCCAATTTCCAATACGTGTGTTTCGGTTTTATTTGTAGAGCCTAGTATGGCGACATAGTAGATGGTAGCTATGCCGCCTATGATTGATACTTATGATTGAAATTGTTTTGACACTATACACCTATAATAGTATCAAATAATGTGTTTTAAACGTATCAAGCATGCTTTGGCTGTTATAAGGTAAAAACCCTATCCTCCGGCTTGCGTTGCATTGTGTGATGGGACCTGGGTCTTATAACAGCTTCATTTTTCTTTATTTAGCATTGCGCTGTTTGTTTTATGCACTGGTATTCTCGGGAGGAAACCCGTTCCGTGTTAAACGGCGTGGTCCCTTGATTTACCGAACTTTAAAATAAAGAATTATAACTGTTTTAGTTCTCACACCAGTCCCATGACTGACCTGGAGTTTATTGTTTTAACCTAAACTCTGGGTGCCCCTATTTTCCGCACGGGCAGCTAGTAGTTTTGGTTTTGCAGATTTATATTCACAGGGTCCTGATTTACAGCTGGAACGATGCTCGGAAAGCTCTGTATCCGTGTATCACTTCTAGTTGTGTTTTTGTATATTTTTCCGCTGCTATGTAATTTATTGTAATCTCTGATATTTATGGTATGTAATTTATTCATTTATACTCTGTATATTCTTGTATCTGATGGAATTGTTGTAATAACAATGAAATGTTCTTCCGTATGCGTCCTTTTGTGTGTTGTTCTCAAAGTATTCGTGCTTTCCTTCACGGGGAAGTTACGGGTCCTTACAGTTGAATAATTGTTTGTGGTTGATATTGTTTGGTTGTGGTTGAAAAATACCCATTGGTGATTGAAATGAATTGGAAAAATTTGTGGAAATAAAAATAAACATGCCGCCTGCGTGCGAATTAGATGCATGAATCTCCATTGTCAAAAACCGCGAGGTTTTAAGGTAGAGCGAGGAGCCGTACTAGGGACGGTGCCGGTTTTAACTACCCTGCCGTTATGCTGCCGAAATTTTGAATAATCTTTGTGTGTTAGAATTATTTTCACATGTTGAAATAATTTTCATGCGTAGAAATAAAATAGCCATATGTTGAAACTATATCCATGTGTGGAAATATTCATGTGTTGAAAAGCGTTGTGTGAAAATTAAATTCATTTGTGAATGAATGAAGTGTTCAAACAATAAAAATCACATTTTTATTATATATGAAGTAAGAAAAATATTCGCCTTATATAAATAATTTCATCCATAAAAATCCCATCTTTCCAATATGAACAACATAAATAAAATATCCATGAGTGGAAATGCTCATTTGTTGAGAAATGTGTATAGTGGAAAAGTTCATGTGTTGAATAAAAAGATCGAACAATAAAAATTACATTTTTATTGAAACTATGAAGTGTTGAAACCATACATTGGTTGTATAAATATTTTGAACGATAAAAATATCATTTTTATCATATGTGTGATATGCTAAAGATATGCAGACGTTGAAATAAATATTTGTGATGGAAATATTGTTTTTAACATGCATAGGAACTAAATAAAATAGTCATGTGTTGAAATCTATTTTAGTTCGCCAAAATTATCATCTTTGAAATGTGAAGTGTTAAAAATAGCCACTTGTTCAAATAAACGTGCATGAGTTGAAATATACATTAACTAGCTAATGATATGATTTAAGCCTATGCATGCAACATTAGAATGAATGCCGTTTTTAAACCAAAGCAAATCAAATATGAAATTGAATGGAAAATGATAAATGTTAGAAATTGTATATATGTACATGCATTTCTATTGAACAGGTTAATGCAAAAGGGGCTAAAGAAGAGAAATAGAATTTTGTGCCCGACAAATAGGTACACATTTACCGCTTTGTTTGGGTGATGATTTTATGAGCCTGTTGGCTAGCCGCTTGGCTTTTTGAAGTGGAAACGATATAGGAATTTTTGAATGAACTATATTTATATAAATATATAAATATAAATAGAATTAAAACGAAACGTAGCCGTGCAGTTCATATTTTGAAACCGTGATTTCAAACGACTAGTGCGGAAGATCCGACCATTGGATTTTCCCGAAACCTCAACTGTTGGGTTCGCCTTGGAAATATCTTTCCAACGGCACCAACTTTGTGAAGATCCAACGGTTGGATTGTCTGAAATGTTTAATTCAAAACTGAAGAAAAACAGCGCCAGAAACGATTATATTTATATATATATATAAATATAAATATAATTAAATTAAATCGAATAACGACGCTGCAGTTCGTAAATTGAAATCGTAACTTCAAATGGTTAGTGTGGGAAATCCGACCGTCGGATTTTCCCAAAACTGAAACCGTTGGATTCGTTTTGAAATGACCTTCCTAATGATGTAGAATTTGTGAAGATCCAACGGTTAGATTTTCATATATGTGTAAAACAAAATTAGTGGAAAGCAGCGCCAGTGCATCGATACGACCTGAAACGTCGTTTAATTAAATATGGCCGTTTTAAATTAAATAAAAATGGCGATATATCGTTATAAAGTACTATAGGTGATATAGGGTGAAAATAAACCAATTTTGTTGTGTTTGCTTGATATGTGATGGTTGAATGTATTTGACGTGAAAATTATAACTAAATAACTGAAATGTGAATGTTGAATAGTCCAACCATGTGAATAATTGATTTGAAAATCTAAATATACGTGGGTTATTTGAAAAGGCCGAGTTTATCTCATTTCAAATAATCGATCGACGTTGAGAAGTCGAAGAGTCGAAGACGACTGAAGACCGACGATCTCCACATTGGATGGATGGGCGCTACTGATACTCGTGACTGGAGTAGCTACCATGAAGGAATTGAAGTAGTAGCCGTCCAAACATACTGTTGATTGTACGGATATGCGAGGAATTGGTGCCTCCGGTTTTGTTCAGACCCAGAACGGACTTGTAAATGGACTGTGTGTCTGACATTGGATTTTGTTCTGTGTTGATTGATCTCTGTTAAATATATATCTGTTTGGCGGCGGAGAATTTATTCTCTTGCTTAACGCCCTTCTTTGAGACGTACGAGCTCAGAGGTTATGTATTGACAGAAATCAGTCGCATGGAGTGGATTGCCTGTGTGGCACGCCTAAGTGGCATATGATCAAGGCTTCTGTTGCAAAGCAAAGTCTTGTGGTTGATGATCAAAGCATGGTCTGTGTGACGTAGCTTTTTGTATAACGTGAATTCGCTAGCCTCACACCTCAGTATGAGTCAAAAACGGGAGAGTGACTGCAGGGAGAGCACGACGTTTCTTTCTAGCTAAGGTGGTATTAGTGACCTACCAGCCCTGACATTATATATACTTTTCACCTGTGTGGTTGTTGGAATGCGAGGCGCCTCGATATAGGTCTGTAAGGACCGGGAAACGTGTGTTCAGGAATAATTAATCCTCAAAAGTAAGAGAGGACCGACCCTGAAGATCCAAGGATCATAGTGGGGTCCTGGGACATTTGCTAGAGTGTCTCGAACGGAGAGGAGCTTGCCCCTTGCCTCGACACATGAAGGAATCCAATTTCCAATACGAAATATGCGAATGTGATTGTATTACTAGTATGGCGACATAGTAGATGGTAGCTATGCCGCCTAGGATTGATATTTATGATTGAATTGCTTTTGAAACATATATGCACTAGTAATAATACCAAACACTTTTGTTTTATTCGTATGAAGCATCTTTGGCCATTATAAGGTAAAAACTCTATCCTCCGGCTTGCGTTGCATTGTGTGATGGGACCTGAGTCTTATAATGGCTTCATTTTATAAAAAGCATTGCGTTGATTTAATAATTTACTTTATTTCATGCACTAGCACTCATTGGAGTAAACCCGTACCTCGAAAGTGGCGTGGTCCTTTGATTTTCCTTATTATTGTTGTTAATAAGTAGAATAGATTTCTCATACCAGTCCCATGACTGACTCGTAGTTTGTTTCACCTTGCAAACTCGGGTGCCCTCATTTTCACACGGGCAGCCTAGTTACAGGTTTCTGACGCACCTTTTGGCTCAGGGCGAGGCTTGACTACACTGTGCTGACTTGGATTTTCTCCGCCATTATTGTATCTATATTGTGATTCCGCCACTGGCGATGTAGACTGATATTCCTTTTGTGTACTCTTTATGTATGATTCCGCCTCTGGCGATGGTGACTGATTTTGTATCATTATGCACTAAGTTGTATCCTGTACTGTGCTTCTCTGATGTGATGATATCTATATGATTCCGCTGTCATATGTGTATAAATTATTCTATTTTCTGTTTATGCTATTATCTGTGATCTGCTAATGATGATTAATGTGTTATATTCCAATGATTATCCTTAACACCGTGTCACGGGGTTTTGGGATCGTCACAGCTGGTATCAGAGCTTTGGTTAACCTTAGTTCTGGAGTGTAACACATTAAACACTTCGTCAAAATAGAATCAGTAATATTCTAAGGCGGGTCGCTCATTAGAGATAGGACTAGTAAGGTCCTAGAATGAGCTGAGCAGAATAGCAAAAACAATTGATCAGTCCATCGTTATCTTTCCGTAGAATTTTTTTGTTTAACTATGCAATAGACTATCATTTCTGTTAGCTGACTTTTTCGTTGCTTATACAGAATTTGACAAATGGCTACCAGAGCAGCCGCCGCTAGAGGAGGCTGTGCCGGCCGAGGCCGAGGAAGGGGAGAAATCCCAGCTCAAGAAGGACCTCTGATACAACCTCCGGCAGCTCAATACTTCGAGCTTGAACGCGTAGCTAAGAGATATAAGAACTTAGGAGGCAAGACCTTCTCGGGAAATGGCACCGTGATAGAGGCCCTTGCATGGCTCAAAACATGCGAGAAAATTCTTGAAGGCCTAAGGCTTGGAGACGAAGACAAAGCTATTATGGGCGCCTGGCTTATGCAGGAACAAGCTGAATTATGGTGGGAATCTCTTACCGTCGGGAATAGAGAAGCTGGAAGAACTTGGGATGGATTTAAAGAACTATTCAAGGAGAAATATGTCCCAGAACAAGCTTTAGAAAGAATGCACGATGACTTCGCCAATCTCCAGCAAGGGGATCTTTCCGTGCAAGATTATCTGAAAAAATTTACAATGTTGTCGCCCTATGCTCCAGAGCTCGTTGCTACCGCAAAATCCAAAAATAAGAGGTTTATCCTTGGGCTAAGACGACAATATCATGATAGAGCCATGGCCCATGTCAAGCTGGAATTCAACGAGCTAGTGGAAATGACATGCAACTATGAAGACCTTGATCAAAGACATCTGGATGAGGATCGCGCTAGAAGCCAAGCTGGAAACAAGCGCAAGCCTGCTGTAAATCAAGGCGAGTCAAGCCAAGCCGCATCTTCAAAACCTCAGACTGGCAAGCCGCCAAGAGGAAATTGCTTTAACTGTGGTAAGCCGGGGCACTACTCGAAGGTCTGCACAGCTCCGAAGAGGCAGAAGACGAATTCTCAAGGCTCGAGCCAAGGCTCTCAGAACCCTCGCTCGTGCTTCAACTGTCGCAAGACCGATCATCTGGTCAAAGACTGTCCTTTGTTGAAGAAAGCTACAGTAGCTCATGTCTATGACGGGTCTAGCCCGCCAGCTGCTTCCGATGGAGCAGGTAAACCCGATGTTTTGGGAGGTACCCTTACAATTAAAAATATTCCTGTTTCTGTATTGTTTGACACAGGTGCATCGCGTAGTTTTATTGCTAAAAACACAGTGCACAAATTAAAGTTAAAACAGCGAAAGCTCAAAGAATCGGTTGAAGTTCATAACCCGATAGGGGGTCCTGTTACTCTCGGTTCATATTGTAGAGTGCCAATCTCTTATTCTTCCTATAAGTTTCCCATTAATTTAATAGTTATAGATTTTCCCGAATTCGACGTTATCCTGGGGTTAGAATGGTTAACGAAATATGAAGCCGAAGTGAATTGTGCGGAAAGAATCGTTAAAATTCGAACGAAGCTTGGATATATTACGGTTCCCTGTCATGGTTCGAATCCAAATAGAGGAGAATTTTGGTCAGCATTAGAACTTATCCCCACTTCCATAGAAAAGATTCCGATTGTTAGAAACTTTGCGGATGTGTTTGAAGAAGTTGAGAACTTACCTCCGCAAAGAGAAATAGAATTCCGAATCGATCTAATCCCCAATGCCAGACCAGTGGTGTATCCAATTCGTAGAATGACTCCGAAAGAAAAAGAAGAATTAGGCGATCAAACTCGTCAACTATTCTGGAAAGGTCTAATCAGACCAAGTTTTTCGAATTGGGGTGCAGCTGTTGTGTTTGTCCCGAAGTCAGACGGTACTCTTCGATTATGTGTTGATTACCGAGACCTCAACAAACAGACGCTTAAAAATAAATATCCATTACCCCGCATTGATGATTTGCTAGACCAATTGAATGGGGCGAAAGTATTTTCCCGAATGGACCTAGCTACAGGTTTTCATCAATTGAGAATAGGAGAAGAGTGTGTTCCTTTGACCACTTTCAGAGGTCCAGACATATTTTATGAATGGTTAGTAATGCCGTTTGGCTTATGCAACGCTCCAGCATACTTTGTCGATCTAATGAATAGAGTGTTCAGGGGAGTTCTGAATAAATTTGTCCTCGTATTCATCGATGATATTTTAATATACTCCAAATCAAAACCCGAGCATGAAAAACACTTAGAACAAGTATTGGAGATTCTAAGGAAGAACGTCTTCAAAGCCAAATTCTCTAAATGTGTCTTCTGGCAAGAAGAAGTTAAATTTCTTGGCCATGTCATGTCAGAGAAAGGAATTTCTGTTGACCCAAGCAAAATAACAGCGATTCAAGACTGGAAACAACCCACTACTCCCACAGAAGTTAGAAGTTTTATGGGGTTGGCTAGTTATTATCGAAAGTTCATTAAGGATTTTTCGAAGATATCCGGTCCATTAACGAAGCTCACAAAGAAACACGAGAAGTTTAAGTGGACTTCCGACTGTGAAGAAGCTTTCCAGGAATTGAAATCGAAGCTGACCACTGCTTCAGTGTTAACAATTATTGATGGCAATCAGGATTTAACGGTTTGGACAGATGCTTCTATTAGAGGTCTTGGTGTAGTGTTAATGCAGAGAGGCCAAGTAGTCGCTTATGCAAGCCGCCAACTGAAACCGCATGAGAAGAATTATGTGACTCATGATCTTGAGTTGCTAGCCATCGTTTTTTCCTTGAAAATCTGGAGGCATTATTTATTGGGCGAGAAATTTATACTGTACACAGATCATCAATCGTTGAAGTATTTATATACCCAGAAAGATCTGAATCTGAGACAGCAGCGTTGGCTAGAATTTCTTGCAGCGTATGATCTTGATATCCTGCATACGCCGGGGAAAGCTAACGTAGTAGCGGATGCGCTTAGTAGAAAGACCGAAATCGTTGCCCATCTTATAATTACACCTGGATTGATTGATAGGATTTCAGCCCTTTAGAAAGACGATGAATTCATTCAGAGAATCAGTCAGAGAGTCAAGGAAGGTGAAACCACGAGTTTCCGTATTGACAATAGGGGGGTTCTCAAGTTAAATAATAGGATTTGCATCCCAAATATTCCAGGCCTTCGAAGAGAAGTGCTGGACGAATGCCATAAATCCAAATTTTGCATCCATCCTTGGGTGAGTAAAATGTACAACGATATCAAACGCACTTTCTGGTGGAAGGCAATGAAAAGAGATATTTCTTTGTATGTTAGCAGATGCCCTACTTGTCAATTGGTCAAGAGTGACCAACAGAAGCTAGCTGGACTGTTGCAACCGTTGGAAGTCCCAGGCTGGAAATGGGAACAGATTTCCATGGATTTCATAGATGGTTTGCCGCGAACCAAGAAAGGTAATGACAGTATTTGGGTAATCGTAGATCGCTTCACGAAGACTGCCCATTTTATACCTGTCAGATCCAATAGAACCGCTCAAAGTCTAGCACAGATATATTTCAAAGAAATTGTTAAGCTGCATGGAATTCCCATCAGCATAGTCAGTGATAGAGATCCCCTATTTACTAGCAAATTCTGGGAGGCTTTCCAGACAGAATTGGGAACAAAACTGAATATGAGCACCGATTATCACCCACAAACAGATGGCCAAACTGAGCGGGTGAATAGAATTCTAGAAGATTTATTGCGGGCTTGTATAATCGATTTTGGTGGGTCATGGGAGGATCATTTGCATTTGGCTGAATTCTCTTATAACAATAGCTATCAAGCAAGTTTGAGAATGTCACCATTTGAAGCATTATACGGCAGGCCATGCAGATCTCCAGCATGTTGGGTAGAACCTGGCAACAGACTTGTACTAGGACCCGATATGATTAGAGAAGCATCTGATAAAGTGGACTTCATCAAGAAGCGATTGAAAACCGCCCAAAGTCGACAGAAAAGTTATGCAGACTCTAGAAGGAGAGATTTGACATTTGCTGTTGGTGATCATGTTTATTTAAAGGTTTCTCTGATGAGAGGAGTAATCAGATTTGGCAAGACTGGGAAGTTGGCACCGAGATTTATTGGTCCCTTTCCTATACTTGAACGAATTGGAACTCTTGCTTATAGAGTTCAATTACCAGATTGGTTGCCTGGAGTGCACAATGTTTTTCACGTATCTCAACTTAGGAGACATGTGCATGATCCGGATCTTGTTGTAGAAGAAGTAGCGCAACAGGATGTGGAGATAACTCCAGAATTAGCACTCAAAAGAGAGCCATTAAAGATTGTTGGCAAAGAAACTAGAGAACTTAGAAGCAAAAAGGTTCATTTAGTTAAAGTCTAGTGGAGCAGTGATCCTAGAGTCTGTACTTGGGAGACTGAGGAAAGCATTAAACAAGCTTACCCCAAATGAAGAGTGGATATCTCTGACTAACTCCGGTGCAAGGTACCTTTACAATACTTTGCATTTACATTTTATTTCCTACTTTACTGTTGTTTCCTTTTCGAGGACGAAAAGTTTTAAGTAGGGGAGATTGTAATAACCCGGAAAATACGAGCCAATTTAAAATTTTTAAATTGATTATTTCAAAGGAATTTGAACAATTGAAATAGAATATTTCAATAAAATATTGAATTAGGAATAGTGAGTCAGTTTGAAAATTTGAATTCATACTTTGACAGACTGTGCAGGGTGGAAAATATAACGGATTTTAGCGAAACCAAAAATATTTCAATCTGTTAGTCAATACCTTTCTAACGAATCTGAAAAATCGAAGTTTCGTAACGGGAATCAAAAGTTATGGCCGAATGAATTTTCAGAAGGGTCGGTATATAGAGTATATAGCCCTGGAAAATTGATATTTTGCATACGACCTCGGAATTCGACGAAACCCCTTTTGTTGGGTCCGGGATGTCAAACTATTGCTAGGTTTCAAATTTCATAATTTTTGAAGCTAGTATGTGAGCGTTGTAAAAGAAAATGTGTTTGGTCGATTTCTGTTAAATTGGATCGACCAGAAAATGGCCATTTTTCAAACGACCTCAGAATTCAACGAAACTAGTTTTGTTGGGACCGTAGCGTCAAAACATAGCTAGATTTATTTTTCTGGAATTTTTCGAATCAGTTTGTGGCCCTGGCAAATTGAAATGTGCGTTTAGAGTTAAAAATTAAATGTTTTATACTTTAATTTGAAAAATAACTGACTGTAACAGTCGAATTGGCCTACGAAACATATCCCATTGTGTCCGGAATGGGGGTATTTAGCTAGGGGCGATAGTCGTTGGGTTTAAAAAGGAGATCGTTTGAGAAAACACTATTTAAAAATTTAATATAGCCCTGGACCAATCATATTTCTCCATTCATAAATTAAAAAAAAAATCAGAAAACCTGCCCCCCCCCCCCCCGACCCCGACTTCGATGGCGGAAACCCTTTTTCCCCTTCCCTGGCGATTTCCGATCGCCACAGCTCGAATTAGCTCCTCCCCCAGTTCAACATTTTGTAGTTCTCCCTCCCCTCTTCAAATCCATATAAGGAGCTCCCCCTATCGTCGCCTCTACGTCGAGATATCCCCTTCCAAACTTCCGACCTTCAAACCGCCGCCGCTGCCGATCTGCACCACCGAACCCCACCAAACCGCCGCGCGCCTGTAGCCCTCTCGAAGCTCTTCCACGTCCAACTTCCTGATCGTCCCCTCGTGTCCCGGTTCTCGCGAAAACTGTAAACCTAGTTTTGAAGCTTTCTGAAAGTGAGTTTTTCTTTGATCTTTACACTTTGAAAAATCATATCTTTTTGGTGTGTTGACGAAATTCGATGAAACAGGAAACATCGAGACCGCAAGGAAGCTCTCTACCCAATAGAAGAAGCCGCGGATTTTTCTGACATCGTATCGATTTTTAGCGCTCAGAAAACCAAGGTGAGAAATCTAAATTAACGTGAAATTGAATGGAAAATGTCGTGTATAATTTATATAAGCGAAATATAAATTACATACGTGTTGTATACATCATGTACATGCGTAGTGTAAGCTATATGAGCGAAGTATGAATTTTTACATACATAGAATAATTGATATATGTGTTGAAATGCTAGTGAAATATAGCAAATATATATTATATATATATATATATATACTCCCCTCATCCACAATCCATGGACGATATTTATTGTGGTGAATTGGTGTGGAATATTGGATGAAAATACGAATGGTTGAATAATTGTTTGTGGTTGATATTGTTTGGTTGTGGTTGAAAAATACCCATTGGTGATTGAAATGAATTGGAAAAATTTGTGGAAATAAAAATAAACATGCCGCCTGCGTGCGAATTAGATGCATGAATCCCCATTGTCAAAAACCGCGAGGTTTTAAGGTAGAGCGAGGAGCCGTACTAGGGACGGTGCCGGTTTTATCTACCCTGCCGTTATGCTGCCGAAATTTTGAATAATCTTTGTGTGTTAGAATTATTTTCACATGTTGAAATAATTTTCATGCGTAGAAATAAAATAGCCATATGTTGAAACTATATCCATGTGTGGAAATATTCATGTGTTGAAAAGCGTTGTGTGAAAATTAAATTCATTTGTGAATGAATGAAGTGTTCAAACAATAAAAATCACATTTTTATTATATATGAAGTAAGAAAAATATTCGCCTTATATAAATAATTTCAACCATAAAAATCCCATCTTTCCAATATGAACAACATAAATAAAATATCCATGTGTGGAAATGCTCATTTGTTGAGAAATGTGTGTAGTGGAAAAGTTCATGTGTTGAATAAAAAGATCGAACAATAAAAATTACATTTTTATTGAAACTATGAAGTGTTGAAACCATACATTGGTTGTATAAATATTTTGAACAATAAAAATATCATTTTTATCATATGTGTGATATGCTAAAGATATGCGGACGTTGAAATAAATATTTGTGAAGGAAATATTGTTTTTAACATGCATAGGAACTAAATAAAATAGTCATGTGTTGAAATCTATTTTAGTTCGCCAAAATTATCATCTTTGAAATGTGAAGTGTTAAAAATAGCCACTTGTTCAAATAAACGTGCATGAGTTGAAATATACATTAACTAGCTAATGATATGATTTTAGCCTATGCATGCAACATTAGAATGAATGGTGTTTTTAAACCAAAGCAAATCAAATATGAAATTGAATGGAAAATGATAAATGTTAGAAATTGTATATATGTACATGCATATCTATTGAACAGGTTAAAGCAAAAGGGGCTAAAGAAGAGAAATAGAATTTTGTGCCCGACAAATAGGTACACATTTACCGCTTTGTTTGGGTGATGATTTTATGAGCCTGTTGGCTAGCCGCTTGGCTTTTTCTTTTTCTTTTTGATATGAGACGCCCGTGTGGCTATTTGGGAATTTTCCCAGACCCTCCCGTACAAAGGAGGTTATGGCGAAATTTTCCAAAAATTAAAGGCGTTAGTGAAATAATTGAAGTGGAAACGATATAGGAATTTTTGAATGAACTACATTTATACAAATATATAAATATAAATAGAATTAAAACGAAACGTAGCCGTGCAGTTCATATTTTGAAACCGTGATTTCAAACGACTAGTGCGGAAGATCCGACCATTGGATTTTCCCGAAACCTCAACCGTTGGGTTCGCCTTGGAAATATCTTTCCAACGGCACCAACTTTGTGAAGATCCGACGGTTGGATTGTCTGAAATGTTTAATTCAAAACTCAAGAAAAACAGCGCCAGAAACGATTATATTTATATATATATATATAAATATAATTAAATTAAATCGAATAACGACGCTGCAGTTCGTAAATTGAAATCGTAACTTCAAATGGTTAGTGTGGGAAATCCGACCGTCGGATTTTCCCAAAACTGAAACCGTTGGATTCGTTTTGAAATGACCTTCCTAATGATGTAGAATTTGTGAAGATCCAACGGTTAGATTTTCAGATATGTGTAAAACAAAATTAGTGGAAAGCAGCGCCAGTGCATCGACACGACCTGAAACGTCGTTTAATTAAATATGGCCGTTTTAAATTAAATAAAAATGGCGATATATCGTTATAAAGTACTATAGGTGATATAGGGTGAAAATAAACCAATTTTGTTGTGTTTGCTTGATATGTGATGGTTGAATGTATTTGACGTGAAAATTATAACTAAATAACTGAAATGTGAATGTTGAATAGTCCAACCATGTGAATAATTGATTTGAAAATCTAAATATACGTGGGTTATTTGAAAAGGCCGAGTTTATCTCATTTCAAATAATCGATCGACGTTGAGAAGTCGAAGAGTCGAAGACGACTGAAGACCGACGATCTCCACATTGGATGGATGGGCGCTACTGATACTCGTGACTGGAGTAGCTACCATGAAGGAATTGAAGTAGTAGCCGTCCAAACATACTGTTGATTGTACGGATATGCGAGGAATTGGTGCCTCTGGTTTCGTTCAGACCCAGAACGGACTTGTAAATGGACTGTGTGTCTGACATTGGATTTTGTTCTGTGTTGATTGATCTCTGTTAAATATATATCTGTTTGGCGGCGGAGAATTTATTCTCTTGCTTAACGCCCTTCTCTGAGACGTACGAGCTTAGAGGTTATGTATTGACAGAAATCAGTCGCATGGAGTGGATTGCCTGTGTGGCATGCCTAAGTGGCATATGATCAAGGCTTCTGTTGCAAAGCAAAGTCTTGTGGTTGATGATCAAAGCATGGTCTGTGTGACGTAGCTTTGTGTATAACGTGAATTCGCGAGCCTCACACCTCGGTATGAGTCAAAAACGGGAGAGTGACTGCAGGGAGAGCACGACGTTTCTTTCTAGCTAAGGTGGTGTCAGTGACCTACCAGCCCTGACATTATATATACTTTTCACCTGTGTGGTTGTTGGAATGCGAGGCGCCTCGATATAGGTCTGTAAGGACCGGGAAACGTGTGTTCAGGAATAATTAATCCTCAAAAGCAAGAGAGGACCGGCCCTGAAGATCCAAGGATCATAGTGGGGTCCGGGGACATTTGCTAGAGTGTCTCGAACGGAGAGGAGCTTGCCCCTTGCCTCGACTCATGAAGGAATCCAATTTCCAATACGAAATATGCGAATGTGATTGTATTACTAGTATGGCGACATAGTAGATGGTAGCTATGCCGCCTAGGATTGATATTTATGATTGAATTGCTTTTGAAACATATATGCACTAGTAATAATACCAAACACTTTTGTTTTATTCGTATGAAGCATCTTTGGCCATTATAAGGTAAAAACTCTATCCTCCGGCTTGCGTTGCATTGTGTGATGGAACCTGAGTCTTATAATGGCTTCATTTTATAAAAAGCATTGCGTTGATTTAATCATTTACTTTATTTCATGCACTAGCACTCATTGGAGTAAACCCGTTCCGCGAAAGTGGCGTGGTCCTTTGATTTTCCTTATTATTGTTGTTAATAAGTAGAATAGATTTCTCATACCAGTCCCATGACTGACTCGTAGTTTGTTTCACCTTGCAAACTCGGGTGCCCTCATTTTCACACGGGCAGCCTAGTTACAGGTTTCTGACGCACCTTTTGGCTCATGGCAAGGCTTGACTACACTGTGCTGACTTGGATTTTCTCCGCCATTATTGTATCTATATTATGATTCCGCCACTGGCGATGTAGACTGATATTCCTTTTGTGTACTCTTTATGTATGATTCCGCCTCTGGCGATGGTGACTGATTTTGTATCATTATGCACTAAGTTGTATCCTATACTGTGCTTCTCTGATGTGATGATATCTATATGATTCCGCTGTCATATGTGTGTAAATTATTCTATTTTCTGTTTATGCTATTATCTGTGATCTGCTAATGATGATTAATGTGTTATATTCCAATGATTATCCTTAACACCGTGTCACGGGGTTTTGGGATCATCACAATTCTGGCTTCCATTCTTCAAATTTTCAGTTTCTAAGAATTTTCTAATTTCTCAAAAATTTGGCTAACACCCTAAATTTTTGAAAAATTTCGCCATAACCTCCTTTGTAAGGGGAGACCATTAAAACAGCAACTAGCCTCACAGGGCTCTCATCAATCCAAAAGAAAAGGAAAAATCCAAGCAGCTAGCCAATCGGCTCATAAAATCATCAAAACCCAAGAAAATAGTAAATGTGTACCTATTTGTCGGACATACAATTTTATTCCTCTTCTTAAGTTCTTTGTTATGACTTGTTCACACATATATATGTACACGTATGCCATTTCAATCAATTTTCAATTCAGTTCAATATTTGATTCGATTTGGCTAAATTTACCTTTCATTTTCTTATTGGTTTTATTAGTTAACAAATAATCAAAAATCACAACCAGCAATCTATTAGTTTATTATATTTTGAAATATATAACTTTATACATAGTCAAAAATCATATTTTGTGTATCAAATCACAAAAAAATAAATTGTAGATAGTTTTGGTTCTCACACCAGTCAATTGGAAATATATAGATATCCCACCTTCGGAACTCGAACATAAATACTGATGATGCCCAGGCATCACCAGAGTTATCCCTGGGTGACTAGAGTGTGATTCTATATCTACTTAGTATATTTGAGGCTTTGTTTGCACGTTTGCAAGGCGTATATGCAAAATCTTCATATACTCGATTGTCCAAAATCAATTTAAAATAAAATACTCAAATACGTATAATAAGGTTTAAATTTTCAGAACAAAATTTGTTTTCATTTTTATTTTAAAAATAACACTCTTTGAAACTCATTCTAGGATACTACTGGTCCCATCGCTAACGAGTCATTCTCATTGGATATTACTAATCCAATCTCTGATGAATTCTTTCATTTAGTTCTAATGTGTCTTGTTCTCGAGCTCTGTGAACCAAAGCTCCGATACTACGTCTGAAACGACCAAAACTCGACCTTACGGGAAAGCCCGGATTGAGTTGAGAACACGACAAATCAGAACACAAACAAGAGAACATTTCATTGCTATTACAACAATTACATCAGAGTACAAGATATCAGAGTATAAATAAATAATATACAGCAAAAAATATTTGAGATTTACATTACAAAAGAACGCAAAATATATTAATAAATATGATGTGTAACGGAAAATAACAACTGACACAACTGAAAGAGATATACGGATACAAAGCTTTCTGAATATAGCTCTAGCTGTAATCCAGGATCCTGGAAAAGGAAATATCTGCAAACACCAAAACTACTGGCTACCGATGTGGAAAATATGGGCACCCAGAGTTTAGGTTAAAACAATGAACTCGAGATCAGTCATGGGACTGGTGTGAGAACTAAAACAATTATTTAAAACTTTACTTTAGAAATAAAGTAAATCAAGGGACCACGCCGTAAAACAGGGAACGAGTTTTCTCCCAAGAACACCAGTGCCTGTAATAGTTTATAAATAGCGCAATGCTTTTCGAAAAATGAAGCTATTATAAGACTCAGGTCCCATCACACAATGCAACGCCAACCGAAGGATAGGGTTTTCCCTTATAATAGCCAAACATGCTTGGTACGTTCTTAAACAAATCATTTTGATATTACTATAAGTGTATAGTTTATCAAAGAACTTCAAATATAAATGTATCAATTATAGATGGCATAGTACCCCATCCTACTATGTCGCCATATAGGTTTACAATCAAAACCGAAATGTCGTATTGGAAATTGGGTTCCATCATGAGTCGAGGCAAGGGATCATCTCCTCGTTGGCTTCGAGACACTCTAGCAAATGCCTTAGGGAACACACTCTCGTGAACCCCGTGATGCTTCAGGGCTGGTCAACACTTACGTTAGTTGATTGGTTATTCCTAAACACACGTTTCTGGTCCTATCGGACTTATCCGTTGGCCCCGTATTGACCGATATATCTGAGGCGCCTTGTTATCCATCATCCACATAGGTAAAAATATAAATGTCTGGGCTCCATACCATGACACCACCCATAGCTAGAAAGAAACTTGTTGGACTCCCTATAGTCACGATCCCGTTTTTGACTCATACCGAGCTGTGAGCCTCGTGAATTAACGCTATACACAAAGCTATGATATTTAAAGTCGTGCTTTGATCATCAACCACAAGATTCTACTTTCCAATAAAAGCCTTGATCATTTGCATTTCAGCATGCCACACTGACAATTCACGCCATGCAACTGATGTCTATCAATATATACCCTCTAAGCCCATACGTCTCAGAGAAGGGTGTTAAGCTAGAAAATAAATTCTCTGCCACCAAACAGATATATATTTAATATAAATCAATTAACACAGAATAAAATCCAATGTCAGACATACATCCATTTACAAGTTCGTTCTGGGTCTAAACAAAACCGGAGGCACCTTATTCCTCGTCCCATATGTCTAATACAGGAGATAGGTCATCGCATATTCGGTCGATCTCCAAGTACGTCTGGACAATCACCACTTATTACCTTGTCTTGGGTGTACAACCTAATCAAGACATTAGTAATCATCCAAACGATGTGAAGAACTTCGGTCTTCAACCACCGTCTTCATCGTCGACTTATTGTCGAATCAACTATTCAGAATGGGTATAAACCCTAGCCTTTCTGAATAATTCATGCATCTTATAATCAAGTGCTATAAAAATACAACATTTGCCTCATTCCAATCCAGAATATTCTTTTATTCAAATATTCTTTTCACAATTTAAACCAAATTAAGGTTTTCCGAACTAGTCGGGATTAGCGCATCTTATCGAAATAATCATTTGTTTTATTTCCCAATCCCAACCTATTGATCCCATGGAGCAAAACTGGCAATACTCCATATCTAATACCACGGTGTTATTAGTAAAAATTAATTACCATTTCACATTCAAATCTAATTAAAGATTTAACTATCACTTGGAGCAAAACTGGTGATACCCCATTCTCGATCATTTCCCACTTTTGATAATTTAAATCATCACATTCACATTTCAATCTAATTAAAGATTCATTTAAACTTCACCGAGTCTTAATCTTCCAACAATCATTATTTAATGATTATTTAACTTTAGATACACAAACATGCCACATCGACAATCTACACCGTGCCATTGATTTCTGCCGATATATAACCTCTAAGCTCATATCATACATTGGAAAATCCTGGTTAGATTAAAACCCCTTTCAATCCAATTTATTTATTTAAAAACATTGGATTATTTACTAGTTAATAACTAGTTCATTTTGACAAAAATATATTTTTATCTTTACAAAATTGTAATTTTCCATCCAAATCATTTATTAAGATTTTTCACAAATTATTAATATTTTTAATAATTTTATCAAGGCCCGTACAGTCGGTTTCCAATAACGGCCACCGAACTGCATCCATAGCGGCCTTTTCCAAATTTTATTTGGACATAATTCCAAATTCAACCATTAGATTTCAAATCTCTTAAATTCATTGGAAAGCTATTTTCGATACGAAGCCAACTGCTCCGGTTTTAGGAGAATCCGACTGTCGGATCTCCCGTATTGTCAATTCGAAGTCAACGACCAAAATTCATGAACGGTCGCGGCGCGACGCGTTCAGTTCATGCCATTAAGTATATAATATATATATTTATTATATTTTGTCGATTTCCATTAAAAATGTATTTTATAAATTGTTTTTAAATTCGTTTTAAAACGATTCCCACTTTCATTTCGATTTTAAATCAAAATTGAATACTCTTTATCATTATAATTTTTAAATGATAATATTTTCAAAATATCTGATTTTGAAATCATTTCCTTTTCGAGATTCATTATAAAAATGAGTAAAATCGATAAAAATATCATTTACATTAAAAAGGCGCATATCTAATCAACACAGCTTCATATATTTTAATATTTTCGTGTCCATCCAAAATCGGACCTCAAATTTACATTTTAATCCTTTACTGAATATTATTTTAAAATATTTGTTACTTTAAAATATTCGTTCCTTATGAATTGAAATAAGAAACAATTAATTACCATATATTGTTTTTTATATGGATTTCATACAACATATGTATACAACAACAATGATAACCAATCATCCATCATCCAGAGTGCATTACACAATGCATAAGCATTAAATGTAAATAAATAATGCTTACTACAGTTCGTCAACCAATCGATCGACATACAATTAAATAATTGGGGATTAGTGTACGCCAAATATCATCCCAATACCCATGTGGGGTTTGAACCAACAAATACTGAATATTATTTGTGCACTTGGGCGATGTGTAAAATTTATCATCCCAATCAATGATGGTTAAATGGGTATACATAAACAAATCGTCCGACTTGTAAATGATTATTCATTTTCATTTCAGGAGAATTTTATGTCATTCACATATACGTTAAAAATTATATTTTTAACGACAAAATATTTATTTCAACACATGAGTATTTTTAATAGTTCATACATTCAATAAAAATGATGTTTTTATTATTCACACATTTCATTCAACACATGAATATTTTTAATAGTTCATTTACACATTAAAAATTATATTTTTAATGGATAAATATTTATTTCAGAAAATTTCGGTATTATAACGGCGTGATATTATAACCGGAGTAATGTATAGCATTACCCCTCTCCTGATACTGGCTCGCGCCATGCACAATTATCAACCACATTCATTACACCACAACACAATCAATGTTTAGCACAACCAAATTTCCACAATACTATCCAGATAAACAATCATGGTTTGTACAATAATTGGTGTCGGGGGCTTCTAAGCCCCGTCTGTGTCCTAGTATATATTTAATTGTAAATAATTCGAGTGAGAAAGAGTTCTCACATTGGGATCCACTCCTCCGTTATTTTTTGACACTCTGAAATGCTGTTCTGCTTCCAGAATTTGCAAACGAGCTCCAATCTTCCTGTCGTCTTTCCTTTTAGCTTAAACGCGCCATTCCGGACGACTTTCTCCTAATGGTCTTTCTTCCGAAATTGGTCCATATTGCCAGAAATCGCGAAAAGATAGTATTTAGACAATAGAGTTTGGATGCTTTTTCTGAACAACTCCACATTCCAAAATATGACTTCCATATATCCAAATCAAAGAGAAAATCATGCTCTTCGATTTTGGCACTATGGAGTTTTGTCTGTAAGGGCTCGGTTTGGGAGACACTGGCTAAAGACGGTCATGGGTGTTTTTGCAAATCCGAGATTTTTGTAAAAATGTGATTTTTAGAGGATGTGGGGCCCGTGGTCGGGGATTTGGGATCTGAGGGGTGGCGCAGGTTTGTGGGTAGGTGGCGGGTGATAAGTGATGGCGGCGGATGGTGGGTGGTGGTCGTGGGGTGCGTATTTGGGGGTAGGGCTTCACATAAAAGGAAAAGGGGAGAGGGGGGAGGGGAGAGGTGGTGGATGGAGTGGCCGGCGGCGGCGCCACTAGGGGTTGGTGCGGCGGTGATGGGTAGGGAAAGGCAACGAGATTACTCAATTTCTTTTTCTTTTTCATTTTGGTTTTGAACGATAAGGGGGAGAGAGAGGATAAGGGTTGGCTTTATATAATAATATATATTTAATTTAATTTATTTCCAAAAGGTTACTTTTTTATTTGAACTCCAAATTGAACCCAATGACTATCACCCCTTGCTAAATACCCCCATTTCGAACACAATGTGATTTGTTCCACAGGCCAACTTGACTGTTTCAATCAATTTTCGTTAAAATTAAAATATAAAGTAATATAATGTTCAAAATTGATTCCAACGTACATTTTAATTTACCGGGGCCACATACTGACTCCAAAAATTCTAGAAAAATAAATCTAGCTATGTTTTGACGATATGGTCCAAACAAAACTAATTATGTCGAATTTGGAGACAGTTTCAAAAATGGTCATTTTCCAGTCGATTAAATTCAAACTGAAATTACCAAACATGTTTAAATCCACCACGCTCACATATTAATTCCAAAAATTATGAAAATTGGAATATAGTAATAATTTTCCATTTCGGATCCAACAAAAGTGGTTTCATCGAAAACGGAGGTCGTTTGCAAAATGGCTATTTTTAAGGGCTATATATTATATATAAATTCCGTAGCGACTATTTTTAATTTTAAATTAGACATAATTTACAATTTATATTATGAAATCTCAGTTTCTTACATTCATTAGAAAGGTATTGTTAAACAGATTCTAACATTTCTTGTTTTACTGAAATCCAATTTATATTGAATTCTGTACACTCATTAGAAATTTAAAATCGAATTTTCAAATTACCATGCCATTTAAGGCTTGTTTTATAGTTAAAATAAATTTATTCATTCTAACTTCGAATAAAATAAATTTTTAGTCATTATTATTTAAAATAAATCATTTTAAATATTCAAAATCCATTAAAATAGCCAAAATAAAATTTTTTAATTGATTCTAAAAATCCGGGTTGTTACATATATAAATACTTAATTAAATTAATTATTAATCTAATATATGTGATTTGCATGAAGGGTCTGTGAATGATGGGGTTCTCTGAACGGTGCGAGCTGAGTACATAGAGCTGAACATAATCGCGAGGAATAGGAATGTATGTAACTAGTAACTAAAAAATTTATTAAAGTAATTTAATATTGATCAAGGATAATTAATCCTATTTTAATTAAAAAATGATCCGTGTAATATTTGAATCATGTAACAGGTTAGGGTTGCACAAATTTGAGTTGGAATGCTGATATAATAGCAACGAGCGTAAAGGATTAATTGTCCTGTAACACTAAGTAATTAATTTAATTTTATAATTAAGGTTAACTTAATTATAATTTATAATTAACAAGTTAATAACCCGTTCATAGGTTATCAAAATTGAACAAGACCGGTAACGTTGATATCATATCTGGAAATGCTACGATGTTAAGCTACTTTGGTTGGCTTTGGAACTATCATAGTATTTATTTAATTTTAAACGACTGTTTAAAATTAAATGAAACCACCTGAACCATCGAACGATTTAAACGGTGAGTTAACTCTCATGCCTACTGAAATACTATGATGTGTTAAATTCATATTATGGTTGATAGGATAAATTCTATGATTGGATGAATTGGATGATTTATTAGTTATTGACTGCTTTGGTTGTTTGTTGTTTGATTGTTGATGGTCGTGATTTATATTTCATCATTCAAATGACTTAGAATATAATTTTATTTCATATGCGTTTATAAAAGTCAACTATGATGCAGGGAAGAACATGTTGCGGGGATCAGACCATATTCCTCAAAATAAATTATATGTTGTTTGTTATTCATATTATTCATATATGAATTGTTTACTTCAAATAATATTATGCCTTGATTGGATGGTTGATCATTGAATTTTAATTCAACGATTGTTGTGTGTTAATCTATAGACAATATTGATTAAGAGGTCGGCAGCAAATGGTTTAAACCCATCTTTTAAAACGTTGATTTCGTCTTCAAGCAAATTGATGCAAGTGAAGTTATAAAATTTATTTTTTATAAGTAAAGCAAAAGTTTAAATTATACGAAAATAAAAGTTGTATTTGTAAATTAATATTTTGATAAGTTATATTGGCAATGAAGTCAAAATTAACCAAATGATTAATGATTTGAGATAATTGTTCGAGAAAATAATTTAGTGGTACTATTAAATTAAGGAAGTCATTATTTTAAAAGATTTATGGAAGTCAGTTCACCAGTTAACTAATGTTCACTAGTTGACCTTGTCGACTGTTTTTAATTGAAAGTGAATATTATATTATTTTGTTTTGACAAATCTAATCATGATAGTTTTATGGACAGTCATTTAACTTAACAAATGTCTTTTAAAGGTTAAACAATAGTTGAATTACCTGTATTTTAAAATAATTGTCGATAATTATTATTAATAGGTATTTTATAACCTTTTAGAATAATTTAATTATTCCAGTTTAAGTTAACAACTAAGATAACTACTTTTATTTTGTTATCGACAAGGTTAATAATTATTTTAATTAAGTTGATTACTTTCTTTAAAAATGAACCTCATTTAAAGGGAATCGACTAATTATAAGTTTTTACTTGAACTTATAAAAGAGTTTTTATAGAGTTTGATAATAAATCAAAAATGTAAAGTTTAAATGGGTGTTACTTAGTGATTTAATTACGCAAAGGGTTTAAGTATGAAAGAAGTTTACAAACTAATTTGTAATTTACTTTTGTAATAAAAGAATTTTGTAAATGAAATTATTTGAAAGAGATTTTTAAATAATGTGATAATTCAGAATCAAAATCTTACTTAATATTCGAATTAAGTAAAAAATTATCGAGATTAAAAGAAATGTCAAGAAGGGAAGGAACATGTTTAAAGGATTTTTATATGAACTTAAGCTGTAAGTGAGGTTTTTAGGATAAATCGATGATATAAAACTCGACGTTTCTTAAGTATTGAAGTAAGTAGATGTTGTGGAAAAAGGAAAGAATGAAACTGGATATTTAATACAAGAATCCAATTTGAGCTTTATAATAAGATATCAATTAGTTATGTATATATATATATATAAGTGATATTTTTGTCAAGTAAAGGAAATAAATGAGATTTTGGTGAATTATAATATTTTGAGGTAAGGAGTGAAGTTTGATAAATATGTTTATTTTAAAAATATAAGTTGAATAATGTTTGAAAGTAACAGAACATGAGAGACATTAAAATTTATTTCTAAGAATTGATGTAGTGTTTGGGTGATTAGTTTTTATTGTAAAAGGGACCTAAGCTGCTAAATCACTAATCTATACTGTTTGAGTTGATAGTTAAAACCCTGACTATCAATAAATAATGTTGACGTTTTTTACGAGTTAGTTCAAAGAGACCGAGATGCGAACTAGACCCAAAACCACTTCGGACCAAATGTGCATATGAACTAATCTACAGGGAAGTTATAAAAATGGAGCATTGAAGATCGTGGATCTTCACAAGCGGAAGACCTACTCGATAAATTTCTCTAGAAAGCTCCCAGAGTTATGATTACTTGTGATTCTGTCATGACTGAAATCTTTGGATTTGCAAGGACTTCTCGCTACTAATCCTTGGGGTTGTTCCCATATATAGGTTGTAGTAAGAGGGTGCCTTCGGTTCATTGTGACGATCCCAAAACCCCGTACGACGGTGTGAAGGATAATCATCATTAACAGAATACAGAAAATGGCAAAAGAAATAAATAAAATAATTTACAAAAATATGACAGTTGAATCATACATATCACAACATCAGAGAGCACCGTGCAGGATACAACTTAGTGCATAAAAGTACATAATCAGTCTACATCGCCATAAGCGGTACATATACATAGAGAGTACATGAACGAAAGATCAGTCTACATCGCCAGAGGCGGAATCATATACATATATAATAATGGCGGAAAAATCATAGTCAACACTGTTTAGTCAAGCCTCGCCATGAACCAAAAGATGCACCTCTGCTGCGGTGCAAAGCCAAAATACGCCAGCTACCTGATACTAGGATGCCCGTGTGAAAATAAGTGCACCCGAGTTTGCAAGGTGAAACAAACTACGAGTCAGTCATGGGACTGGTATGAGAAATCTACTTAACTAATTAAACAACAATAATAAGGAAAATCAAAGGACCACGCCACTTTCACGGAACGGGTTTACTCCAATGATTGCTAGTGCATGAAATAAAGTAAATTATTAAATCATCACAATGCTTTTTATAAATATGAAGCCATTATAAGACTCAGGTCCCATCACACAATGCAACTCAAGCCGGAGGATAGAGTTTTACCTTATAATGGCCAAGAAATGCTTCATACGAATAAAACAAAAGTGTTTGACATTATTACTAGTGCATATATGTTTCCAGAACAATTTTAATCATAAATATCAATCATAGACGGCATAGGTACCATATATCATGTCGCCATACTAGTAATACAATCAAATCCGCAATTTCGTATTGGAAATTGGATTCCATCATGAGTCGAGGCAAGGGGCAAGCTCCTATCCGTTCGAGACACTCTAGCAAATGCCTCAGGATCACACACGGCGATCCCTAGAATCGGCTGGGCTGGTCCTCTCTTACTTTTGAGGATTAGTTATTCCAAAACACACGTTTCCCGTCCTTACAGACCTATAATCGAGGTGCCTCGCATTCCAACAACCACACAGGTGAAAAGTATATATAAATGTCAGGGCTGGTAAGTCACTAACACCACCATAGCTAGAAAGAAACGTTGTGTTCTCCCAGCGGTCCTTATCCCATGTTTGACTCATACCGAGGTGTGAGGCTCGCGAATCCACGCTATACACAAATCTACGCCACATACGCCATGCTTTGATCATCAACCACAAGACTTTGCTTTGCAACAGAAGCCTTGATCATATGCCACTTAGGCCTTCCACATAGGCAATTCACTCCATGCGACTGATTTCTATTGATACACAACCTTTGAGCTCGTACGTCTCATAGAAGGGCGTTAAGCAAGAGAATAAATTCTCTGCCGCCAAACAGATATATATTTAATAGAGATCAATCAGCACAGAACAAAATCCAATGTCAGACACACAGTCCATTTACAAGTTCGTTCTGGGTTTGAACGAAGCCAGAGGCAACTCTATTCCTTGCATATCCGTACAATCAACAAATACGTCCGGACGGCTACCACTTCAGCTCCTTCAAGGTAGCTACTCCAATCATGAACATCAGTAGCACCCATCCATCCAATGTGAAGATCGTCGATCTTGAACCGTCTTCAACTCTTCGACTTCTAACCGTCGATCGATTATTATAAATGAGAATTAACTCGACCTTTTCAAATAATCCACGTATATTTAAATTTTCAAATCAATTCTTCACATGGTTAAATTATTCAACATTCACATTTCAGTTCCTTAATATAATTTTCATGTTAAACACATTCAACCATCAAATATCAAGCAAACCAAGCAGAATTGGTTTATTTCCATTCTATATCGTCTATAATATTTTATAACAATATATAGCCATTTTTATTTATTTAAAAATGGCCCTATTTAATTAAACGACGTTTCAGGTCGTGCCAAGGCACTGGCGCTGTTTTTCCCTAAATTTGTTTTACACATACCTGAAAATCTAACAGTTTGATCTTAACAAAGTTTATATCGTTGGAAAGATCTCTCAAAAGCGAACCCAACGGTTCCAGTTTCATCAAAATCCGATGGTTGGATCTTTCGGTATAATCGTTTAAAATTACGATTTCAAAATGCGAACTGCACGGCCTCGATTCGTTTTAATTTAATATATATATATATAATTCATTCGGCGATTTCTATATCGTTTTCACTTCAAATATTTCACTAACGCCTTTAAATTTTGGAAAATTTCTCCATAACCTCCTTTGTACGGGAAGGGTCGGGAAAATTCCCAAACAGCCACACGGGCATCTCATCTAAAAAAGAAAAAGAAAAAGCTAAGCGGCTAGCCAATCGGCTCATAAAATCATCACCCAAGCAAAACAGTAAACATTTACCTATTTGTCGGGCACACAATTTTATTCCTCTTCTCTAGCCTCTTTGCTATAACATGTTCAATAAATATGCATGTACATGTGTACAATTCTTATCAATTTTTAGCGAATTAAAATATTTTTCAACACATGACTATTTTATTTAGTTCCTATAGATGTTAAAAATAATATTCATAGCAAACAACTATTTATTTCAACACTTGTATATTTTTAGCAAATCATATACATGATAAAAATGGTATTTTTATCATCAAAAATATTTATTCAACACATGAATGTTTTTAACACTTCATATTCTCAATAAAAATGTAATTTTTATTGTTCGACCTTTTATTCAACACATGAACCTTTTTCAACACATGAACTTCTCAACACATGAGCATTTCCACACATGGATATTTTATATAGTTCGTACATATAAGAAAGATGTAATTTTTATTGTTGAAACAATTTATTTAAAACACGAATATTTTACATACTTCATATATATAATAAAAATGTGATTTTTATTGTTAAAACAATTTATTTATTCAAAACATGAATTTATTTTACAACACATGAACTTCTCAACACATGAGCATTATTTACTTCATACTTATATTAAAGATGTTATTTTTATCGTTTAAAGAATTTGTTCTATACATGAATATATTTTTCAACACATGAATATGGTTTCAACACATGACTTTAGTTTCAACACATGACTTTATTTTCAACACATGACTTTAATTTCAACACATGAATAAGGTTTCAACACATGAAAATAATTTCAACACATGAATATTATTGAAAATTTCGACAGCATAACGGCAGGGTAGTTAAAACCGGCACCGTCCCGAGTACGACTCCTCGCTCTACCTTAAAACCTTGCGGTTTTTGACAATGGGGATTTCATACATCTAATTCGCATGCAGGCGAGTATAATTTTCTTTTCCATAATTTATTTCAAATTTGTTTCAATCACAAATGGGTATTTTTCAACTACAATGGTATTTTTCAACCACAATCCAAACAATATCAACCACAAACAATGTAACACCCCGTAATTATGTAACATTAAGTTTCAAAAATTAAAGTATAATTAAATTTTAGAAGAAGAATTAAGGGAAACGGGTTATGCCATTGCGTTCGTCTCGAAATTCTGCTTTACATAGAGTCCGAGTTTGCGTAAATTGGACTCCGTATGAAAAAGATATCGTTAAATTAAATATTGGAGCAAAACATGAAAAAAAGAGGAATGAGAAAACAATAAATATTTAGCATTGTTCTAAG
The DNA here is from genome assembly GCA_030737875.1 of Allium sativum. Taxonomy (NCBI): domain Eukaryota; kingdom Viridiplantae; phylum Streptophyta; class Magnoliopsida; order Asparagales; family Amaryllidaceae; genus Allium; species Allium sativum. The sequence continues at coordinate 188,810,045 of CM060913.1, forward strand.
GGTTATAAGTAAAAGACTTAGTAGCTCATTTGGTTGGAACACGTGGCTTGCATACAAGAAGTTCGGAGGTCGATCCCCGCCAGCGCCATATTTTTGTTTTAGGGGAATGGCTCAAAAATGGCCTAGTGTGAACGCAGTTCAAAAATTGGTTTAGTGTGAAAATGGGTATTTGGGAAGATGGATAAAAAGAAAAAGACATTAAATATATATATAATATATATATACGCATATATATATATATATATATATATATATATATACATATATATATATATATGACATGTACGCATCATATAGCGTACGTTGCACATTTTTTGGTTGTCAAGGATTTGTTTTTTTTTTGTAAAAATAAAATAAAAAAATAAAATGGCCTTCTCTGATGGGATTTATGACAAATATTTAACATATTAGTACACATGTGCATTTATGTCATAAACATACAAATTTAATAAAAATGCGTGGATACATGCAGTAAAAAGAAAGATTTATGCATACAGTAAATGGGGATTTTTGAAGAGGAAGAATATGTATACGGTAAAGGGAAGATATATCTATTAAATACGTATTTATGTTTGATGGATTGACAGTAAATAATAAATGTTGATAATGTACATTAAGAGAGTAATTATGGCATAAGTGAATTAGGAATTATTTACATATAGAATTTGTCCTAAATGAGAAATATGTACATTGTAGAAAATATACATACATACATATATATATATATGCTAAAACGTGAAATTACATGTAATTGGAATAGTAATTATGACATAATTTAAAATAGGAGTAATTTACAGTCCTTAATTGTAATGACCCGGATTCTTATGGTTAATTTTTGAATATTTAATATTTAATTTAAATATTGGTTTGGTAATATAAGTGGAATTTTATATTAAGTTTTTAATTTAATAATCAATTTCGATTTAATATCGAATATACTAAATCATTGTAATGCGAAAATATAATTCAGTTCGAGGTTTAAAACTAAATTAAATACAGTTCAGACTTCTGTTCGAATTAGAAACTGTAAGAACCCGCAACTTCCCCGGTGAGGAAAGCGCGGAAAGTTCGAGAACAAGGCACAAAGGAACGCAGACAGAAGAACATTTCATTGCATATTACAACAATTCCATCAGATACAAGAATATACAGAGTATGAATAAATATTACATAGAAATTATCAGAGATTTAAATTACATATAAATACATTGCAGCAGAAATAATACAAAACACAACTAGAAGGAGATATACGGATACAAAGCTTTCCGGATATCGTTCCAGCTGTAAGTCAGGATCCTGTGAATATAAATCTGCAAAACCAAAACTACTAGCTGTCCGTGTCGAAAATAGGGGCAACCAGAGTTTAGGTTAAAACAATAAACTTCAGGTCAGTCATGTGACTGGTGTGAGAACTAAAACAGTTATTTATCTTTATTTTCAAAGTTAGGTAAATCAAGGGACCACGCCGTATAACACGGAACGGGTTTCCTCCCAAGAATACCAGTGCATATAAGTAAACAGCGCAATGCTTTTTCTAAAAATGAAGCTATTATAAGACCAAGGTCCCATCACACAATGCAACGCAGCCGGAGGATAGGGTTTTCCCTTATAATAGCCAAACATGCTTGGTACGTTTTAAAACCAAATCATTTGATACTATAATAAGTGTATAGTGTCAAAACCATTTCAATCATAAATATCAATCATAAATGGCATGAGTACCATATATCATGTCGCCATACTAGGCTCTACAAATAAAGCCGAAATACACGTATTGGAAAGTTGGATTTCCATCATGGCGGCTCCTGATTCGAAAGATCGATCGCGTTGTGCAATTCCCCACGGCTTACGTCCCAACAAGAGAAATCACCGTAATGCACATCTGCACTTTTAGGACTAGAGTATCACCGCGGCTTACGTTCCAGCGAGAGAAAACACTGCTTACTCTATCCCTGAGCACTAAGCTCATCTCGGTCGACCGAATCCACGACACCACTAAGGTGCCCATCCACTAAAAAGCATACTGATCAAACCATCAGTTTACCACCATACCGAGGTGTGAGGCTCACGAATCAACGCTATACACAAAGCCATGCTATATCAAAGCTACGCTTTGATCATCATCCACCAAACTTTGCTTTTCAACAAAAGTCTGGATCACTGCATCTCAGCATGCCACACTATCAATCCATATCGTACCACTGATTTCTACCAATATATAACCTCTGGGCTCGTATGTCTCAGAGAAGGGCGTTAAGCAAGAGAATAAATTCTCTGCCGCCAAAATGATATATATTTAGCAGAGATCAACGAATACAATATAAAGGAATACAATGTCAGACACACTATCCATTTACAAGTCCGTTCTAGGTCTGAACGAAACCGAAGGCACTTTCCTCGCATATCCGTCGATCTCCAAGTACGTCTGGACGACCACCAACTATTTCCCTCATCTTGGGTGTACAGCCCAATCAAGATCATCAGTAATCACCCAAACAATGTGAAGACTTCCGGTCTTCAACCACCGTCATCATCTTCGACTTATCGTCGAATCGGTTATTTAGAATGGGTATAAACCCGGCCTTTCCGAACAACCCGCGTATATAGTAAACAAATGTTACAAAAACACAACATACGCCTCATTCGATTCATCAGTCACTAACCGTAAATTAGCAAGAGAACAATTCCCGAAATATTAACCCCGAAGGCCGAAACCAACATCAGATCAATACCCAGGAAATCATCCTTCTTAGCTAACCTACAGTTAGTTTCTAAATTTCACGTTCTTAGGGAAAGGTTCCCATTAATTTTATCAAAGATAAATTCTTTAAAATTTATTCTTTAATTTTCCTTTGGATATCATTTCAAACCAAATTATGGTTTTCCAAGCTAATCGGGATTAGCGAACCACACCGAAGTAATTATTTATTTTATTTCCCAATCCCAACCTATTCATCCCATGAAGCAAAACTAGTAATACTCCATATCTAATACCACGGTGTTATTGGTAAAATTAATTACCATTTCACGTCCAAATCTAATTAAAGATTTAACTATTGCTTTGGAGCAAAACTGGTGATACTCCATTCTCGATCTTTTCGATCTAATTAAAGATTCATTAAAACTCCACTTAGTTTTAATCTTTAACTGGGTTAAAGAATCAGTGTCATTTAAAACACGGTTCACTATAAACCCAAAATCATATTACATTTCAATCAGACCCTAACCATAAATTAGCAAGTGAGCAATTCCCTAAGTATTAACCCCGAAGGCCGAAACCAACATCAGATCAATACCCCAGAAACCATTCAACTTAACTAATCTCCAGTTAGTTTCTGATTTTCTTAACACCTTTGGGTCTTAGAATAGTATTATTGAAGATACCGTTCACGACAACCCAAAATCACATTCTATTAATTATCGGGTTAAAGAACAAGTGTTATTTAAAACACTGTTCATGATAAACCCAAAAATCAATACCAATTCAATTCTAATTAAATATTATTTAATTGGTATACTTCATTTAATCTAAATAAAAGATTTAATCTTTTTCTCAATTGGGCTTAAGAACAGTGTTAATGAAGACACCATTCACGACAAACCCAAATCACATTTGATATTAAATACAAGGCTCTGAATAGAAAATATATCGGCTTATATTCAATATCAAATTCTACGACCAACAAATATCGTATTGGAAATAACGATATAAATATATTTTTCAAATTTCCATAACAATATCTGTATAATCACGAAATCCAACATCGAAATAATCCAAAGACAATTTCGATTCAAATCCCATCCAATTCAATTATTGGAAATCCTGGTTACTTTTAAAACCCTTTCAAATCAAATTTATTTATTTAAAAATAAATTGAATTTTAATTCTAGTTCAAAACTAGTTCATTTCGATAAAAATCTATTTTTATCTTTTCAAATATGGAATTTTTCATCCTAATTTTTCCCAAATCATTTCTTATGATTTTACACAAATTATTACTATTTTTAATAATTTTATCAATGCCCGTACAGTCGATTTCCATCAACGGCCATAGAACTGCACTTACAACGACCTTTTCCAAATTTGATTTGGACATAATTCCAAATCCAATCGTTGACTTCAAATTTCTAATATTCGTTAGAAAGCTCTTTTCGATATGAACCCAACGGTTCCGGTTTTAGGAGAATCCGACGGTCGGATCTCCCGCAATATCCATTTGAAGTCAATGGTCGAAATTCACGAACTACCGCAGCGCGACGCGTTCTATTCAGGCCATTTTATTATATATATAATATATACTTCGTCGATTCCCTTTTAATAACGTATTTTTATAATTCGTTTTAAATTCATTTTCAAAACGATTTCAATTCAAATTGATTTCTAATTTAATTTCCGTTCGTTTTCAATTCAATTTCAATTCGAATTCATTTATATTCAATTTCAATTTGAATTCATTTATATTCAATTTCAATTCGAATTCATTTATATTCAATTTCAATTCGAATTCATTTATATTCAATTTCAATTCGAATTCATTTCTATTCAATTTCAATTCGAATTCATTTATATTCAATTTCAATTCGAATTCATTTCTTTTCAATTTCAATTCGAATTCATTTCTATTCAATTTCAATTTCAATTTCAACTCGAATTCATTTCTATTCAATTTCAATTTGAATTCGTTTTCTTTCCAATTTCAATTCTATTCAATTTCAATTTGAATTCGTTTTCTTTTCAATTCAATTCAAATTCGTTTTCTTTTCAATTCATTACAAAAACGAATATAATCGATATAAATATCGTTCGCGTCAAAATAGCGCATCTCTAATCAACGTGACTTTATATATTTCAATAATTCCGTTATTCTATTCAACAAATGAATATTTATTTTATTCAATACATGAATCTATATTTTTGTCAACACATGACTAATCTCAACGAATGAGTACTGTCCACGTGTGACTATTTTTGTTATTTAATATCTTTTATAAAAATTATGGTATCTATCATTTGATTTCAAATCAGACTCCAACCGTAAATTAGTAAGAGAACGGTTCCCTAAATATTAACCCCGAAGGCCGAAACCAACATCAGATCAATATCGAGGAGACCACCCATCTTATCTATTTTCCAGTTAGTTTCTAATTTTATATATGATAAAGATGTAAATTTTATTGTTATAATATTTCGTTCAACACATGCTAATCTCAACGAATGAGTACGGTCAACACATGAACCTTTATTTTATAATATTCTTTATTTTCTAAATTGGAATGAGGCCTAATAAATTACCATACAAAGTTAATTATATGGATTCCATACAACAAATGTATATAATAGCAACGATACATAATCAACCATCATCCAAGGTGCACTACTCTGTATAAGCATCAAATATAGATATCTAACGCTTATAACATCCTATCAATCGATCGACATACAACTAATTACTGGGATTGGTATATGCCATATTTTATCCCAATACCCGTGTGGGGTTTCAAACAATCAAACACAGATCTTATTTGTGCAGTTGGGCGATGTGTAAAATTTATCGTCTCAATCAATATCAGTCAAATGTGTGTATATAAAACAATCGTCCGATTTGTTTATATTTATTTATTTCATTTCATATACACGTTAAAAATTCCACTTTTAACTATACAATATTTATTTTCTATATAAATATTTTATTTCATTTCAAATCACACAATCAACTACACATCAAAATCAATCAAACAAACAAGCCATCCATGGTCTGTGGACGACGGGTGTCGGGTGCTACTAAACACCGTCTGTATCCTAGTATATATTATAAATTAGAAAACAAAATTTAAAGGTGAGAAGTTCTCACCGTGCGGTTCCACTCCACCATTCCCTGATTGTCCATCTAGATTGCATTCCTACATTAAAAATCATATTTTTAACCCATTAATAATTATTTTTTCTTTTATTTTAAAACAAGGTATATTCTGTTTGTGAGAACCTGTAACTTCCCCGTGAAGGAAAGAGCGGATACTTTGAGAACAACACACAATAGAACGCAGACGGAAGAACATTTCATTGCTATTACAACAATTCCATCAGATACAAGAATATACAGAGTATAAATGAATAAATTACATTCGATAAATATCATAGATTACAATAAATTACATAGCAGCGGAAAAACAATATAAAACACAACTGAAAGTAATGCACGGATACAGAGCTTTCCGAGCATCGTTCCAGCTGTAAATCAGGATCCTGTGAATATAAATCTGCAAAACCAAAACTACTAGCTGCCCGTGTAGAAAATAGGAGCACCCAGAGTTTAGGTTAAAACAATAAACTCCAGGTCAGTCATGTGACTGGTGTGAGAACTAAAACAGTTATTTAAAGCTTTACTTTAAAAGAGAGTAATTCAAGGGACCACGCCGTATAACATGGAACGGGTTTCCTCCCAAGAATACCAGTGCATAGAATAAACAACATGATGCTTTTTCAAAAAATGAAGCTATTATAAGACCCAGGACCCGTCACACAATGCAACGCAAGCCGGAGGATAGGGTTTTCCCTTATAATAGCCAAACATGCTTGATACGTTTAAAACAAATCATTTGATACTATAATAAGTGTATAGTGTCAAAACAATTTCAATCATAAATATCAATCCTAGGCGGCATGGGTACCATCTATCATGTCGCCATACTAGGCTCTACAAATAAAACCGAAATATCTCGTATTGGAAATTGGATTTCCATCATGAGTCTAGGCAAGGGTGTAACAACCCGTAAATTCTGGGCCAGTTTAAAATTTTTATTTTGGCAATTTTAGTGAATTTTGATTATTTAAAATGAATTATTTTAAATAATATCGACGAGAAATTTATTTAGAATATAAATCGAACGTATATATTATACGCGTCGTCGTTAGAATATAAATATTTATATATAATTATAAAAGGAATTGAAAATGGCGCGGTAGTTCGAAAATTCGATTTCTAATTTCAAATGAATATACAGAATTCAATATAAGTCAGAATTGAACGAAACAAGAAATATTTGAATCTGTATAACTATATCTTTGTAACGAAGTTAACAAACTGAGATTTCATCTTAGAAATGATAAGATATGTCCAGTTGAAAATTAGAAATAGTCGCTGTGGAATTTATATATATTTTAATATAATATATGGCCCTTAAAAATAGCCATTTTGCAAACGACCTCGGATTTCGACGAAACCAGTTTTGTTGGATTCGCAGTGTAAAGTTATTGCTAGATTCCAAATTTCATAATTTTTCGAATCAATATGTGAGCGTGGCAAAGGAAAACGCGTTTGACCAGTTTCAGTTGATTTTAATCGACTGGAAATTGGCCATTTTTCAAATAGTCTCAGAATTCGACGAAACTAGTTTTGTTAGGACCGTATCGTCAATACGAAGCTAGAAAATATTTTTCTGCAATTTATAGAGTTATTATGTGACCCCGGTAATTTGAAATGTACGTTTAAAATTCAATATAATGATTTAAATGTAAATTCAATGGAAACTGATTGTAACTATCGAATCAGCTTACGATACATATCCCATTGTGTTCGGAATGGGGGTAAAACGCTATGGACGACAGGCGGTGGGCCTCGTTTCGAGGTCATATATAAAAGTCAACCCTAGTGCAAATTTAAGTGATAAAAAAATAAAATAAAATAATAAAAAAATAAACTTCTCCCCTTTTCTTCTGCCTTGGCCCCCCCCCCCCGATCATTTATCAGTGAAATAAAAAAAAAAAAAAAAGGAAAACCTAGGAACTAAAATCAAGCCGCCGCCCGATCCTGGAAGCCACCGCCGAACCCTTCGCCGAAGCCCCTGACGCTCGAGCCGCCGACCAACCTCCTCCCACCGAACGACACCTCGGAGCCCCCACCACCCTCGCAGATCGAAGCAGCCCTCGTCGAACCCTGCCGCCCGACACCTCCGAACGCCGCCAGAACCCCTCGACTTCCCTCCTCCCCTTCGCATACCACGGTGAGCGTTTAATTTGATTTTATTTTGTTTTTGCTTTTTGTTTTTGTTTTACAGTGAAAGTATAAACTGTTTTTTTTTTTTTTTTTTTTTTTTTTTTTTATATATGAATAAAAAAAACTGATTTTTGTTTTAAGTTTTCAAAACAGAAATTTTTAAAAGAAGTTTTAAAACTGTTTTTAAAAAAGAAATCAAAAACTGTTTTAAAGGAAATCTAAAACAGAAATTTAAAAAGAGAAACTGATTATTATAAAAGAAAATAAAAACAGAATTTTTAAAGAGTTAAAACTGATTTTTTTTCCTAAAAAGGCAAAACTGTTTTTTTAAGTTGCATAAACTGATTTTTATGAATTTTTAAAACTGATTTTTAGGAGTTTTAAAACTGGATTTAAAAAGAAAGTTAAAAACTGATTTCTTTAAAAAGTAAAAATCATATTTTTATTTATTGAAAGTCGAAGTAAAAATCATATTTTTATTTATTGAAAGTCAAAGTAAAAATCATATTTTTATTTATTGAAAGTCGAAGTAAAAATCATATTTTTATTTATGGAAAGTCGAAGTAAAAATCAGATTTTTATATATTGAATAACATAGTAAAAATTCGATTTTTACATATGTAGAGAATACGGGTGAAAGCGACAAAAGGCGAAGATTTCTATTAAGGAAGAATCGTGAGAGTTGGATAGCTATTGGTGAGGATTTCTCACTCTTCAATTTCTTTTTAAAATTTTATATATATGTGTTGAAAGTGGAAGTGAATTGCTATATATAAATATCTATATATATATATATATATACGCCCCTCGTCCACAAACCATGGACGATATTTATTGGTTGAAATTGTTGTGAAAATTGATTGATAGCGAAGTGAAATAACATATATATGAAGAGTGAAATTTATATATATAGCGAAGTGAAATAACATATATATGAAGAGTGAAATTTATATATATAGCGAAGTGAAATAACATATATATGAAGGGTGAAATTTATATATATAGCGAAGTGAAATAACATATATATGAAGAGTGAAATTTATATATATATATAGCGAAGTGAATATCGAATATATTGAAAGTGAAAATATCGAATATATTGAAAGTGAAAATATTCGAATTGAAAACAATGTATATGAAATATTCGAATTGAAAACGATATATATATATATGTATGAAATGAAAACAATGTATATGAAATATTCGAATTGAAAACGATATATATATATATATGAAGTGAAAACGATATATATATTGAAAGTGAAAATATCGAATATATCGAAAGTGAAAATATTGAATATATTGAAAGTGAAAATATTGAATATATTGAAAGTGAAAATATCGAATATATTGAAAGTGAAAATATTGAATATATTGAAAGTGAAAGTATCGAATATATTGAAAATGAATATATCGTATATATTGAAAAATGAATATATCGTATGTATTGAAAATGAAAATATCGTATATAGTGAAAGGTGAATATATATATATATATATATATATATGAATTGAAAACGATGTATATGAAATATATATATGAATTGAAAACGATGTATATGAAATATATATATGAATTGAAAACGATGTATATGAAATATATATATGAATTGAAAACGATGTATATGAAATATTCGAATTGAAAACGATGTATATGAAATATTCGAATTGAAAACGATGTATATGAAATATTCGAATTGAACTGAATAGAAAACGAATTCGAATTGAATTGAATAGAAAACGAATTCGAAATGAATTGAATAGAAAACGAATTCGAATTGAATTGAATAGAAAACGAATTCGAATTGAATTGAATAGAAAACGAATTCGAATTGAATTGAATAGAAAACGAATTCGAATTGAATTGAATAGAAAACGAATTCGAATTGAATTGAATAGAAAACGAATTCGAATTGAATTGAATAGAAAACGAATTCGAATTGAATTGAATAGAAAACGAATTCGAATTGAATTGAATAGAAAACGAATTCGAATTGAATTGAATAGAAAACGAATTCGAATTGAATTGAATAGAAAACGAATTCGAAATGAATTGAATTGAAAACGAATTCGAATTGAATTGAAATTTGAATTGAATAGAAATGAATTTTAAAACGAATCTATAAAGAAGAATTCAATTGTGATTTGAATTGAAAAGGGAGTTGAAAATGTTTTTGAAACGAATTCAAAACTATTTATATAATTCGTTTTAAATAGAAATCGACGAACTATATATTATATATATTATATATATAATATAATGGCCTGAATAGAACGCGCCGCGCCGCGGCAGTTCGCGAATTTCGACCATTGACTTCGAACGGACATTACGGGAGATCCGACCGTCGGATTCTCCTGAAATCAGAACCGTTGGGTTCGTATCGAAAAGAGCTTTCTAAGGAATATTAGAAATTTGAAATCTAACGGTTGGATTTGGAGATACGTCCAAATCAAATTCGGAAAAGGTCGCTGTAAGTGCAGTTCGATGGCCATTGATGGAAATCGACCGTACAGGCCTTGATAAAATTATTAAAAATAGTAATAATTTGTGTAAAATCATAAGAAATGATTTGTGAAGAATTGGGATGAAAAACTCCATATTTGAAAAGATAAAAATAGATTTTTATCGAAATGAACTAGTTTTGAACTAGAATTATAATTCTATTTATTTTTGAATAAATAAATTGAATTCGAAAAGGGTTTTGAAAATAACCAAAATTTCCAATGATCGCATTGGAATGGGTTTGAATCGAAATTGTCTTCGGAATATTTCGATGTTGGATTTCGTGATGATACAGATGTTGTTATGGAAATTTGAAAGATATATATTTATATCGTTATTTCCAATACGACATTTGTTAGTCGTAGAATTCGATATTGAATATAAGCCGATATATTTTCTATTCAGAGCCTTGTATTGAATATCGAATGTGATTTGGGTTTATCGTGAACAGTGTTTTAAATAACACTCGTTCTTTAACCCGATAATTAATGGAATGTGACTTTGGGTTTATCGCGAACCGTGTTTTTAGATGACACTGATTCTTTAACCCAGTCACAGATTAAAACTAAGTGGAGTTTTAATGAATCTTTAATTAGATTGAAAAGATCGAGAATGGAGTATCACCAGTTTTGCTCCAGGCGATAGTTAAATCTTTAATTAGATTTGAACGTGAAATTTAGAAACTAACTGTCGGTTAGCCAAGCAGAATGGTTTTCTGGATATTGATCTGATGTTGGTTTCGGCCTTCGGGGTTAATATTTGGGGAATTATTCTCTTGATTAATTTACGGTTAGTGACTAATGAATTGGAATGAGGCGTATGTTAAATTTGATTGATTGATGGTTTGGATTGTGCTCGACCAGTTTATGAGCAGAATATGCTTTTACATTTAGCATTGGGTTGGGTTGAAAATATCTGTGTGCTAACGCCTTGTGAAACACTTCACGATTTGACGATAAGGTGTTTAGCGATGTTGTGTTCATTTCAAATTTAACGAATGATTGTGAAATGATATTTTTCTTAAGTGAAAAGAAATGTATTCCCGATTTTGGACAGGGAATGTTTTATAAAAATGTTTTATAAAACAGAAAGGATTTCGAGGCCCAAAACCCGATGATTTCTAAAGTGATTTAGAAATGTATTATATGTTACATTGTGATTATTATGTTGTGAAATGATTTTCCCTACTTCGGGATATGAAATGATTTAGTATGTGACTAAAGATTCGGGTAACCCTGAGACTAAAAGTATGGGTGAGAGGGCGGTGTATGCTCTCCTGAGTGGGAGGTGCATCGTCGGTGTAGCCTACTCCTATGTGGGGTAGGTGCACATATATATATCGAGTTGCGAGGTGCGTACCCTTTGCCTTGTCGATGGGGAGCACGATATTTGGTTGCATACTTGTTTGTATGCATTGTTATGTTTTGGAATTCATATTTCCAAATGATTTGATTTGAGATCCCGAAGTGAAATCTACTTTGATATAGAAAGTTAGATATGTATTTCAAATGATTTGAAATAAGAAATCGGGAATAAAATCCAAAGGAATAATTTCTGTAAATTGAATTGGATTTGGAAAATCTAAGTGTGGTGATTAATCTAAATGGGTAGATTGGGATATTGCATGTTGATTGATGCATAGTAGATCCATATATCTATATTGATTGTTGTTTATACACTGGCTTTCATGGGGGTAAACCCGTTCCGCGAAAGTGGCGTGGTCCCGTGATTTGCCTTATTTTTGAACAAAGTTAACAACTGTTTTTGAGTTCTCACACCAGTCCCATGACTGACCTGTAGTTTGCTTTTCCCTTGCGAACTCGGGTGCCCCTATTTTCCACACGGGCAGTCGAGTAGTTTTATTTTGCAGATGTTTTGAGCAGGATTCTGGATTGAAGCTTTAAGCTGTGTCCAGACATTTACAGTCTTCCGCTGTGTAGTTTATATTTCCGCTGTGCACTGTTTTACATTTATGTAAATTTATCTTCCGCTGTGTATTATATTTCGATATACTCTGATATTCTGTACTCTGATGTAACATTATTATGATGTTTATTGAAGTCTTCTGTTATTTGTTCTGATGTGTTGTATACCCAAAGTTAGCGTATGCGGGATTCGAACGGTCTTGGTCGGTTTAACGATCGATTAGGTCCGGGCGAAATTCGTGTCGTCACATTTGGTATCAGAGCTTTGGTTTACAAAGCTAGAGAACAAGACACATTAGAACCATACGGAAGAATTCATCAGATATTGGATTAGTAATATCCAATGAGAATGACTCGTTAGAGATGGGATCAGTAGTGTCCTAGAACGAGTGTGAAGAGTAAATTTTTAAAGTGAAAACAAATTTTGTTTTGAAAATTTAAATCAATTATTCGTATTGGATTATTTATTTATATTGATGTGGACAATCCAGTATATATAGATTTTGCATATACGTCTGATCCGCGTGTATTCGAAGTTTTAATATACTGGATAGATATAGAATCACACTCTAGTCGCCCGGAGAAGGTACTGATGATAGCACGTGCATCATCAGTATTTATGTTCGTGTTTCGAAGGTGTGATATCTATATATTTCCATTAGACTGGTGTGAGAACCAAAACTTATATAGTTAGGAACACATTGTTGTGAATTGGTATCAAAAACATGATTTTTTGTATATGTATCAAAATTATGAATTTGAAATTCTAATTCACTAATTGATTGATGTTTGTGTTGTTTGTTTAGTTGTTTGCTAATTTTGAACCATTAGCCTAATTGAACCCAATATTGAATTGTATTGAGAATTAGTTGCATTTGCTTGCATATACATATATATCATTGAACAGGTCATAGCAAGGAGGCTAGAGCAGAGAATAAAATTTGTTTGCCTGACAAATAGGTACATGTTTACTACATAATTTCCTGTTTTGTTTGGGTGATGATGATTTTGTGGGCCTATTGGCTAGCCGCTTGGCTTTTTCTTTTTCTTTTTGAGATCTGAAGGACCGGGGAAGCTATTTGAAATTCCCCGATGCTCCCGGTGCAGGGGAGGTTATGGCGAAATTTTTCGAAAATTTAGGGTGTTAGCCAAATTTTTGAAATTTTGAAAATTCTCAGAAACTGAAGAGTTAGAGAATGGAAGCCAGATCGAGCGTAGAGTTGAATTATCAAACCACTTTCGACTTTGTTCCTTTTCGGGGACGAAAAGTTTTAAGTGGGGGAGATTGTAACAACCCGTAAATTCTGGGCCAGTTTAAAATTTTTATTTTGGCAATTTTAGTGAATTTTGATTATTTAAAATGAATTATTTTAAATAATATCGACGAGAAATTTATTTAGAATATAAATCGAACGTATATATTATACGCGTCGTCGTTAGAATATAAATATTTATATATAATTATAAAAGGAATTGAAAATGGCGCGGTAGTTCGAAAATTCGATTTCTAATTTCAAATGAATATACAGAATTCAATATAAGTCAGAATTGAACGAAACAAGAAATATTTGAATCTGTATAACTATATCTTTGTAACGAAGTTAACAAACTGAGATTTCATCTTAGAAATGATAAGATATGTCCAGTTGAAAATTAGAAATAGTCGCTGTGGAATTTATATATATTTTAATATAATATATGGCCCTTAAAAATAGCCATTTTGCAAACGACCTCGGATTTCGACGAAACCAGTTTTGTTGGATTCGCAGTGTAAAGTTATTGCTAGATTCCAAATTTCATAATTTTTCGAATCAATATGTGAGCGTGGCAAAGGAAAACGCGTTTGACCAGTTTCAGTTGATTTTAATCGACTGGAAATTGGCCATTTTTCAAATAGTCTCAGAATTCGACGAAACTAGTTTTGTTAGGACCGTATCGTCAATACGAAGCTAGAAAATATTTTTCTGCAATTTATAGAGTTATTATGTGACCCCGGTAATTTGAAATGTACGTTTAAAATTCAATATAATGATTTAAATGTAAATTCAATGGAAACTGATTGTAACTATCGAATCAGCTTACGATACATATCCCATTGTGTTCGGAATGGGGGTAAAACGCTATGGACGACAGGCGGTGGGCCTCGTTTCGAGGTCATATATAAAAGTCAACCCTAGTGCAAATTTAAGTGATAAAAAAATAAAATAAAATAATAAAAAAATAAACTTCTCCCCTTTTCTTCTGCCTTGGCCCCCCCCCCCCCCCCGATCATTTATCAGTGAAATAAAAAAAAAAAAAAAGGAAAACCTAGGAACTAAAATCAAGCCGCCGCCCGATCCTGGAAGCCACCGCCGAACCCTTCGCCGAAGCCCCTGACGCTCGAGCCGCCGACCAACCTCCTCCCACCGAACGACACCTCGGAGCCCCCACCACCCTCGCAGATCGAAGCAGCCCTCGTCGAACCCTGCCGCCCGACACCTCCGAACGCCGCCAGAACCCCTCGACTTCCCTCCTCCCCTTCGCATACCACGGTGAGCGTTTAATTTGATTTTATTTTGTTTTTGCTTTTTGTTTTTGTTTTACAGTGAAAGTATAAACTGTTTTTTTTTTTTTTTTTTTTTTTTTTTTTTATATATGAATAAAAAAAACTGATTTTTGTTTTAAGTTTTCAAAACAGAAATTTTTAAAAGAAGTTTTAAAACTGTTTTTAAAAAAGAAATCAAAAACTGTTTTAAAGGAAATCTAAAACAGAAATTTAAAAAGAGAAACTGATTATTATAAAAGAAAATAAAAACAGAATTTTTAAAGAGTTAAAACTGATTTTTTTTCCTAAAAAGGCAAAACTGTTTTTTTAAGTTGCATAAACTGATTTTTATGAATTTTTAAAACTGATTTTTAGGAGTTTTAAAACTGGATTTAAAAAGAAAGTTAAAAACTGATTTCTTTAAAAAGTAAAAATCATATTTTTATTTATTGAAAGTCGAAGTAAAAATCATATTTTTATTTATTGAAAGTCAAAGTAAAAATCATATTTTTATTTATTGAAAGTCGAAGTAAAAATCATATTTTTATTTATGGAAAGTCGAAGTAAAAATCAGATTTTTATATATTGAATAACATAGTAAAAATTCGATTTTTACATATGTAGAGAATACGGGTGAAAGCGACAAAAGGCGAAGATTTCTATTAAGGAAGAATCGTGAGAGTTGGATAGCTATTGGTGAGGATTTCTCACTCTTCAATTTCTTTTTAAAATTTTATATATATGTGTTGAAAGTGGAAGTGAATTGCTATATATAAATATCTATATATATATATATATATACGCCCCTCGTCCACAAACCATGGACGATATTTATTGGTTGAAATTGTTGTGAAAATTGATTGATAGCGAAGTGAAATAACATATATATGAAGAGTGAAATTTATATATATAGCGAAGTGAAATAACATATATATGAAGAGTGAAATTTATATATATAGCGAAGTGAAATAACATATATATGAAGGGTGAAATTTATATATATAGCGAAGTGAAATAACATATATATGAAGAGTGAAATTTATATATATATATATAGCGAAGTGAATATCGAATATATTGAAAGTGAAAATATCGAATATATTGAAAGTGAAAATATTCGAATTGAAAACAATGTATATGAAATATTCGAATTGAAAACGATATATATATATATGTATGAAATGAAAACAATGTATATGAAATATTCGAATTGAAAACGATATATATATATATATGAAGTGAAAACGATATATATATTGAAAGTGAAAATATCGAATATATCGAAAGTGAAAATATTGAATATATTGAAAGTGAAAATATTGAATATATTGAAAGTGAAAATATCGAATATATTGAAAGTGAAAATATTGAATATATTGAAAGTGAAAGTATCGAATATATTGAAAATGAATATATCGTATATATTGAAAAATGAATATATCGTATGTATTGAAAATGAAAATATCGTATATAGTGAAAGGTGAATATATATATATATATATATATATATATGAATTGAAAACGATGTATATGAAATATATATATGAATTGAAAACGATGTATATGAAATATATATATGAATTGAAAACGATGTATATGAAATATATATATGAATTGAAAACGATGTATATGAAATATTCGAATTGAAAACGATGTATATGAAATATTCGAATTGAAAACGATGTATATGAAATATTCGAATTGAACTGAATAGAAAACGAATTCGAATTGAATTGAATAGAAAACGAATTCGAAATGAATTGAATAGAAAACGAATTCGAATTGAATTGAATAGAAAACGAATTCGAATTGAATTGAATAGAAAACGAATTCGAATTGAATTGAATAGAAAACGAATTCGAATTGAATTGAATAGAAAACGAATTCGAATTGAATTGAATAGAAAACGAATTCGAATTGAATTGAATAGAAAACGAATTCGAATTGAATTGAATAGAAAACGAATTCGAATTGAATTGAATAGAAAACGAATTCGAATTGAATTGAATAGAAAACGAATTCGAATTGAATTGAATAGAAAACGAATTCGAAATGAATTGAATTGAAAACGAATTCGAATTGAATTGAAATTTGAATTGAATAGAAATGAATTTTAAAACGAATCTATAAAGAAGAATTCAATTGTGATTTGAATTGAAAAGGGAGTTGAAAATGTTTTTGAAACGAATTCAAAACTATTTATATAATTCGTTTTAAATAGAAATCGACGAACTATATATTATATATATTATATATATAATATAATGGCCTGAATAGAACGCGCCGCGCCGCGGCAGTTCGCGAATTTCGACCATTGACTTCGAACGGACATTACGGGAGATCCGACCGTCGGATTCTCCTGAAATCAGAACCGTTGGGTTCGTATCGAAAAGAGCTTTCTAAGGAATATTAGAAATTTGAAATCTAACGGTTGGATTTGGAGATACGTCCAAATCAAATTCGGAAAAGGTCGCTGTAAGTGCAGTTCGATGGCCATTGATGGAAATCGACCGTACAGGCCTTGATAAAATTATTAAAAATAGTAATAATTTGTGTAAAATCATAAGAAATGATTTGTGAAGAATTGGGATGAAAAACTCCATATTTGAAAAGATAAAAATAGATTTTTATCGAAATGAACTAGTTTTGAACTAGAATTATAATTCTATTTATTTTTGAATAAATAAATTGAATTCGAAAAGGGTTTTGAAAATAACCAAAATTTCCAATGATCGCATTGGAATGGGTTTGAATCGAAATTGTCTTCGGAATATTTCGATGTTGGATTTCGTGATGATACAGATGTTGTTATGGAAATTTGAAAGATATATATTTATATCGTTATTTCCAATACGACATTTGTTAGTCGTAGAATTCGATATTGAATATAAGCCGATATATTTTCTATTCAGAGCCTTGTATTGAATATCGAATGTGATTTGGGTTTATCGTGAACAGTGTTTTAAATAACACTCGTTCTTTAACCCGATAATTAATGGAATGTGACTTTGGGTTTATCGCGAACCGTGTTTTTAGATGACACTGATTCTTTAACCCAGTCACAGATTAAAACTAAGTGGAGTTTTAATGAATCTTTAATTAGATTGAAAAGATCGAGAATGGAGTATCACCAGTTTTGCTCCAGGCGATAGTTAAATCTTTAATTAGATTTGAACGTGAAATTTAGAAACTAACTGTCGGTTAGCCAAGCAGAATGGTTTTCTGGATATTGATCTGATGTTGGTTTCGGCCTTCGGGGTTAATATTTGGGGAATTATTCTCTTGATTAATTTACGGTTAGTGACTAATGAATTGGAATGAGGCGTATGTTAAATTTGATTGATTGATGGTTTGGATTGTGCTCGACCAGTTTATGAGCAGAATATGCTTTTACATTTAGCATTGGGTTGGGTTGAAAATATCTGTGTGCTAACGCCTTGTGAAACACTTCACGATTTGACGATAAGGTGTTTAGCGATGTTGTGTTCATTTCAAATTTAACGAATGATTGTGAAATGATATTTTTCTTAAGTGAAAAGAAATGTATTCCCGATTTTGGACAGGGAATGTTTTATAAAAATGTTTTATAAAACAGAAAGGATTTCGAGGCCCAAAACCCGATGATTTCTAAAGTGATTTAGAAATGTATTATATGTTACATTGTGATTATTATGTTGTGAAATGATTTTCCCTACTTCGGGATATGAAATGATTTAGTATGTGACTAAAGATTCGGGTAACCCTGAGACTAAAAGTATGGGTGAGAGGGCGGTGTATGCTCTCCTGAGTGGGAGGTGCATCGTCGGTGTAGCCTACTCCTATGTGGGGTAGGTGCACATATATATATCGAGTTGCGAGGTGCGTACCCTTTGCCTTGTCGATGGGGAGCACGATATTTGGTTGCATACTTGTTTGTATGCATTGTTATGTTTTGGAATTCATATTTCCAAATGATTTGATTTGAGATCCCGAAGTGAAATCTACTTTGATATAGAAAGTTAGATATGTATTTCAAATGATTTGAAATAAGAAATCGGGAATAAAATCCAAAGGAATAATTTCTGTAAATTGAATTGGATTTGGAAAATCTAAGTGTGGTGATTAATCTAAATGGGTAGATTGGGATATTGCATGTTGATTGATGCATAGTAGATCCATATATCTATATTGATTGTTGTTTATACACTGGCTTTCATGGGGGTAAACCCGTTCCGCGAAAGTGGCGTGGTCCCGTGATTTGCCTTATTTTTGAACAAAGTTAACAACTGTTTTTGAGTTCTCACACCAGTCCCATGACTGACCTGTAGTTTGCTTTTCCCTTGCGAACTCGGGTGCCCCTATTTTCCACACGGGCAGTCGAGTAGTTTTATTTTGCAGATGTTTTGAGCAGGATTCTGGATTGAAGCTTTAAGCTGTGTCCAGACATTTACAGTCTTCCGCTGTGTAGTTTATATTTCCGCTGTGCACTGTTTTACATTTATGTAAATTTATCTTCCGCTGTGTATTATATTTCGATATACTCTGATATTCTGTACTCTGATGTAACATTATTATGATGTTTATTGAAGTCTTCTGTTATTTGTTCTGATGTGTTGTATACCCAAAGTTAGCGTATGCGGGATTCGAACGGTCTTGGTCGGTTTAACGATCGATTAGGTCCGGGCGAAATTCGTGTCGTTACAACGGGGCAAGCTCCTTTCCGCTTCGAGACACTCTAGCAAATGTCCCAGGGCTACGCACTCTAGGCAACCCTTGGATGCTTCATGGCCGGTCCTCTCTTACGTTTGAGGATTAATTATGCTTGAACACAAGTTTCCCGGTCCTTACAGACCTAAAATCGAGGCGCCTCATCCAACAACCACATAGGTGAAAAGTATATAAATGTCAGGGCTGGTAAGTCACTGACACCACCAAAGCTAGAAAGAAACGTCGTGCTCTCCCTGCAGTCCTTATCCCGTTTTTAACTCATACCGAGGTGTGAGGCTCGCGAATTCACGTTATACACAAAGCTGCCACATAAGTCATGCTTTGATCATCAACCACAAGAGTTTGCTTTTCAACAGAAGCCTTGATCCATGCAACTCAGCGTGCCACACAGGCAATTCATGCCATGCGATTGATATCTATCGATATATAACCTCTAAGCTCATACGTCTCAGAGAAGGGCGTTAAGCAAGAGAATAAATTCTCCGCCGCCAAACAGATATATATTTAACAGAAATCAATCAACACAGAATAAAATCCAATGTCAGACACACAATCCATTTACAAGTTCGTTCTGGGTCTGAACGAAACCGGAGGCACTTTCCTCGCATATCCATCCATCTCCAAGTACATCTGGACGACAACCAACTGATTCCCTCATCTTGGGTGTACAGCCCAATCAAGATCATCAGTAATCACCCAAACGATGTGAAGACTTCCGGTCTTCGACCACCGTCTTCATCTTCGACATATCGTCGAATCGGTTATTCAGAATGGGTATAAACCCGACCTTTCCGAACAACCTGCGTATACTAAAATAAATGTTACACAAACACAACATACGCCTCATTCCAATTCATTAGTCACTAACCGTAAATCAGTAAGAGAGCAATCCCCCAAAATATTAACCCCGAAGGCCGAAACCAACATCAGATCAATACCCAGGAAACCATTCTTCTTAACTAACCTGAATTCAGCTAGTTTCTAAATTTCAATTCTTAGGGAAAGGTTCCCATAAATTTTATCGAAGATAAATTCTTTAAAATTTATCCTTTAATCTCCCGTTGGATGTCATTTCAAACCAAATTATGGTTTTTCAAACTAGTCGAGATTAGCGAATCACATCGGAGTAATTATTTATTTTACTCCCCAATCCCAACCTATTCATCCCATGAAGCAAAACTGGTAATACTCCATATCTAACACCACGGTGTTATCGATAAAATTAACTACCATTTCACGTTCAAATCTAATTAAAGATTTAACTATCGCTTTGGAGCAAAACTGGTGATACTCAATTCTCGCTCATTTTTCCAAATTTGATAATTTAGATTATCAATCCCCATATCAATCTAATTGCAGATTCATCAAAACTCCTTTTACTGGGTTAAAGAACTAATGTCATTTAAAACACAGTTTACGACAAACCCAAATCACAATCTATTTATTATCGTGTCAAAGAACAAGTGTTATTTAAAACACTATTCACGATAAACCCACAGATCAATTCTATTTAGAACCCATTTCAAATCCAATTTATTTATTTAAAAATAAATGGGTTTTAAATTTCAGTTCAAAACTAGTTCATTTCGATAAAAATCTATTTTTATTTTTTCAAATATGGAGTTTTTCATCCTAATTTTTCCCAAATCATTTCTTGCGATTTTACACAAATTATTACTATTTTTAATAATTTTATCAAGGCCCGTACAGTGATTTCCATCAACGGCCATCGAACTGCACTTACAACGACCTTTTCCAAATTTGATTTGGACGTATCTCCAAATCCAACCGTTAGATTTCAAATTTCTAATATTCGTTAGAAAGCTCTTTTCGATATGAACCCAACGGTTCCAGTTTTAGGAGAATCCGACGGTCAGATCTCCCGTAATGTCCATTCGAAATTAATGGTCGAAATTCGCGAACTGCCGCGGCGCGGCGCGTTCTATTCAGGCCATTATATATATAATATATATATATATATTATATATATTTCGTCGATTTCCTTTTTAAAACGTATTTTATAATTCGTTTCAAACTTGTTTCAAAAACAATTCAACTTCCATTTCCAATTCAAATCAAATTTGAATTTTTCCTTATAAATTCCTTTTAAATTCATCTCAATTTAATTCAAATTTCTATTCAATTTGAATTTATTTCAAATCGGTTTCTATTCTATTTCAATTCGTTTTCAATTCGAATTCATTTTCTATTTAGTTCAATTCGAATTCATTTTCTATTTAATTCAATTCGAATTCATTTTCTATTCAATTCAATTCAATTCGAATAAACGAATATAATCGGTATAAATATCGTTCGCGTCAAAATAGCGCATCTCTAATCAACACGGCTTTATATATTTCAATAATTCCGTTATTCTATTCAATACATGAATCTATATTTTTGTCAACACATGACTAATCTCAACGAATGAGTACTGTCCACGTTTGACTATTTTTGTAATTTAATATATTTTATAAAAATTATGGTATCTATCGTTTGATTTCAAATCAGACTCCAACCGTAAATTAGTAAGAGAATGATTCCCTAAATATTAACCCCGAAGGCCGAAACCAACATTAGATCAATATCCAGGATACCACTCATCTTGTCTATTTTCCAGTTAGTTTCTAATTCTATATATGATAAAGATGTAAATTTTATTATTAAAATATTTCGTTCAACAAATGACTAATCTCAACGGATGAGTACTGTCAACACATGAACCTTTATTTTATAATATAAAGATGTAAATTTTATTGTTAAAATATTTCGTTCAAAACATGACTAATCTCAACGGATGAGTACAGTCAACACACGAACCTTTATTTTATAATATAAAGATGTAAATTTTATTGTTAAAATATTTCGTTCAACACATGACTAATCTCAACGGATGAGTACAGTCAACACATGAACCTTTATTTTATAATATTCTTTATTTTCTAAATTGGAATGAGGCCCAATCAATTACCATATAGCGTTAACTATATGGATTCCATACAACACATGTATATAATAGCAACAACAAATAATCAACCATCATCCAAAGTGCACTACACTGTATAAGCATCAAATGTAGATATCTAACGCTTATAACAGCCTGTCAATCAATCGATCGACATACAACTAATTATTGGGATTAGTGTATGCTGTATTTTTATCCCAATACCCGTGTGGGGTTTCAAATCAACAAACACAGATTTTTATTTGTGCAGTTGGGCGATGTGTAAAATTTATCGTCCCATTCAATGTCCTTCAAATAGGTGTACATAAACAAACCGTCCGGTAAATGAATATTTATTTATTCCCATTCACGTTAAAAATTATATTTTTAATGACCAAACTATTTTATTCAACCTATGAATATTCTATTCGGTTCCTTTATCAAATAAAATGATATTTTTTTATTTTTCTAACTTATTTTAGAAAATTTCGGCGGCATAACGGCACGATACTAGAAACGGGACGAGGCCTAGCCTTATCCCCCGTCTAGTGATGGCCCACGCCATACACATATCAATCAAATCGTTCCATTTCACCAAACAATCAAGTTTAAATCAAATAACTAACCAACTACACAACCAAACAAACAAGTCCATGGTCTGTGGACAGTGGTGTCAGGTGCTACTAAACACCGTCTGCATCCTAGTATATATATATAACTAGAAAATGAAATTTTAGTGAGAAGTTCTCACCGATAGCTAATCCAATCATCTCGACTCTTTTTATGTAGAAATCTTCGTCGTGCTTGCCCTTTTGCCAATTTCACTGCCCGTAATCACTACATATATAAAAATCATATTTTTATATTGTTGCTATGTATATAAAAATCACATTTTTGTTTTGCTAGTCAATATATAAAAATCGAATTTTTACTTCGCTATTCAATATATAAAAATCGAATTTTTACTTCGCTATTCAATATATAAAAATCCCATTTTTACTTCGCTACTATATAGATAAAAATTCTATTTTTACATCGTTACTATATAGATAAAAATTCTATTTTTACATCGATGTTCATATATTAAAGATTATATTTTTGTCACGCTATAAACTATATAAAGACTTCGCCTTTTCAAATATAAAGATTTCGCCTTTTCAAATATAAAGATTTTGCCTTTTTATTTCATCACTTTAAAAATCATATTTTTACTTTGTTATTCAATATATATAAAAATCGAATCTTTACTTTGTTATTCAATATATAAAATTCGAATCTTTACTTAGCTATTCAATATATAAAAATCGAATCTTTATTTTGCTATTCAATATAATCGAATCTTTATTTTGCTATTCAATATATAAAAATCGAATCTTTATTTTGCTGTTCAATATATAAAAATCGAATCTTTATTTCGCTATTCAATATATAAAAAACGAATCTTTATTTACTAAAAATGTTTATCATCCAAAACCCTATTAAATAATTTATTACTTTAATTAACTTGCTGAAAATAATTAATGGACTTCATTAACCAATTAATAATCTAATTAATTACCTTCATTAAGGCCTAATCAGCCCTTTTCTTCCCTCGCTCAAAAAGTCTGGAATGGCGAACCCCTTGCTCGACAAAAGAACTCCTCCTTTGCGCACTACTTTATAGCTGACCGAAGTTGGAGGAGCGGGGATGACCCCGTCGATCGGAGGTGGCCAAGCCACGGCGGTTTCAGGCTTTATGGGAGCTGCCGGGTGTAAAGACGAGGAAGGAGGAGCAGCGAGGTCTGGGAGGAAGGGTAGGGGTCACCGACGTGGGGGAGGCGGTGCGTTGGGTTGAGGGCTGCGATGGTTAGGGCTGCAGCGGGTTTGGGGCTGCAAACGAAAAACGAGGGCGTCTGAGGTGGACGGGGGGGAGGGGGGATAGCGCGGCGCCTCATACGGCGGAGGGAGGCTGGGACAAGGTCAACGGAGGAAGGGGGAGCGGGTTTTTTTTACTGAATTCGATTTGGAAATGAGGGGATAGGGATAGTAAAGGGAATTATATAATTAAATATATATATATTTTATTATTTTTAATTTCAAGAAACAACTTTTATTCTCGAACTCGAAATCAAGCCCACCGCCTGTCGCCCATAGCTAATTACCCCCATTCCGAACACAATGGGATATGTATCGTAAGCTGATTCGGCTGTTACATTCAGTTTCCGTTAAAATCAACATATAACTCTATATATTGAATTTGAACGTGTAACGACCCGCAAATCCGAGCTATCTGAGTTGACTAAATATACCACACGTCCAACCCAAATAACACAGAAATACGAACCATTAATAGAAAGAAGTTAGAAGATGAGAAATAGAAAGAAAGAAATATTAGAATAGAAGAAAAACAAAGATCACAACTCACAGCGGAACGAATAAAATATATTATATAACATAACTTTTGAAATACAAATCAGTAACTTTATATACATACCATCATCAGAGCACAACAGTCATTTCTGGAACAGTTATAAACACCTGTTTCCAGATACAACATAGTACACAGCGGAAATACGATAACCTACATTTACTGGTGAAGCCTCCTGCTTCCAGCTCCTCCAATTGAATCTGTGAAAATCCCGACTACTTGACTGCCCGTACAAATTTGGGCACCCAAGAGTTTAGGGAAAACAAAACAAAATAAACTCTGGGCCAGTCATGGGACTGGTGTGAGTAAACTCAAATCATTGGTTTAACCTTTAAAATCCTTTCAAAGAAAAGATAATAGTAAGACCAGCCCACACATAAACATGGACGGGTTTTACCTTACTATAACCCAAAACACTTTGATACGAAAATCCAGTGATATTATAATAATGTCTACATTAAGTAAATAACCAAATAGCAGAACGCTTGCATCTCACGCTCCACATATATAGTATAAAATCAAAAACCGCATGGCGCTTATTGGAGATTGGATTTCCAACATGGCAAGGTATGGAACCACCTTCCGCTAGTGTATCTCTAGAGAGGAATACACTGGGTTCAACAAGAACATCTTGTAACCCGGCTCATACATGACCGACCACTCATTTCGCTTGAGTGTATCGAATGTATATCACCAACGGTTGGAATCAGCAACCGCCTCCCGACTGGGACAGCATCGAATAGAATAAGAAATTAAATGAACCTCTAGATAGGTGATTATACATCCTAATGGGTGCGACCCACATAGCCATGCTGCCTGCCCGATTTTTGTCCTTTCCCGGTTGTTGAGGCCTGAGGCTACGAATACTTACCATTCATTGATAACACAATCACTTTGAATGCCACATTATCAGATCCGTTAATCACTAGTTGAGTTTGCACAAATATTCTGGATGTTATGCTAAGGGAATAAATCCGTTGCAACCATATATATTTATACAGACCAACCCATTTGATCATTGGAAATACTCTGTCAGACATTCGTCCATTTACGTTCGTTCTGGGATTGAACGAAACCGAAGGCACTATTTCTATTTAATAGAAAGAGTCCTTGCACTTTACTCCGTCTTCAATATATTCAGCATACTTGGTTCGCAACGCTTATGCCGATACGGAGTGGTTCTTCGGATAATAATCCAACCGGTCTCTCCATATTGACAACGATGGTCAAAAACTTCGATAGTCTGTGATTTAACTATCGAATAAAAACAAGTGTTCATCCAAACATATCAAACAAATCACTGGGCTCTTTAATTAATATTTCATTAATTAAATCTCTTCTCCATTCCCCTATCAATATTTGTTAACCAAATATTTTCAATAATCATCTTGGCCTCTTATGCCATTTGGAAAACGTTTCCAAATGCAACTTCTTTAATTTTCTATATAATAGAAAATGTCTCTATTTGCAATTGAAAACAATTACAATCACTTATCTCTATTCCGACTATTTTAATTATACTCAGGAAATATTTACTTTTATTTTTCCAAAATTCCATCACTTGGGTTTAAAATGAATGTTGTGTAAAACATTGTTACAACAACCCAAAATATTTTATTCAACTAACTCTTTTTCAAACACTTCTCTTCGAGACTGGATCATGCTATTTATCCATTAAAAATGAAATCAATCAAGTTGGGGCAAAATTACCTCTCAGACCTTAACTGAAAACATCCTCAACTTCAAAACGGCAAAACCACTTATCTCGAATAAACACACTATACAATCCAATTATTCATTTTTAAAACATGTATATAGTTCGCTTTCTATTTCTAATTTATAGATTTCCCTTTTTGTTTACAATATTCGATTTTTATATTCATTTACCTATCGAATTTTATACGTCGATGCAATGATTTCTAACTATCAAAATATCTTAAAAATATTCTAACTCCTTAAATTTCCGGAAAAATTCGCCATAACCTCCCCTGCACCGGGAGCATCGGGAAATTTCAAATAGCTTCCCCGGTCCTTCTTATCTCAAAAAGAAAAAGAAAAAGCCAAGAGGCTTGTCGATACGGCGCATAAAATCTCATATATGAATTAAACATGTACCTTTTTGTTGGGCACACAAATTAAAATCTTCATATACTTCATCATGTACCTGTCTAACACATGTTCACCTGTTTTCAATTCAATTCAACACTATCTAATCGTTTGAATTTAGTTCCGCCCATTTATTCTTTAAATCGGCCATTTTGCCTATTTTACTCCTTTGTTTGAACATAGCATTTTCAAACAAAATATTTAACTTGCTCATAACCAAATTTCGTTTCAATTTCATTTTATTTCCCTTTTTGACTTCAAATATAAATTTCCAAATCAAATTCCCTTATTCAAAGTCCTATATCAATTCAAAATCCCATTAACTAATTACTATTCAAATTAGTTAATTCTATTCAATAAATCAAAAACCCGATTCCTGTTTCAAAAATCAACTCATTACTTCACTTGAGTACAGATATATTTCACCTCTCAAAACCTGGGATTTCTTAAATAAAAATGCGGATTTTATTTTCTTAAAATCCTTTTATAAAATTAAATAAACCGTTATGGTTTTTAAATGGTTTTGGCGCTGCTCTTTTAAAAATTTGATTTTGACCTATCTCAAAATTTATACAACGAAATCCAGATTTTTCTCCTCCATCAGAAAACTATTATCAAATTGGTCCTGATGTTTCTTGTTTCAAAGAATTTCGATTTCACATGAGTTCTGTATATCCAAATGAAGTTCGAACCGCCAATTTACGAACTACAGCGCTGCGGCGAGTTCGTTTTAATTATATTTATATATAAACTTTTAAACTTCGTTAAAATGAACCCAACTCCATTTTAACTCTATTTGAATTTCTTGATTCAAATTCCAATCTCGCTTTTATTTGAATTCTATATTCAAACTCCAATTCCTTTTTTATTTGAATTCTATGTTCAAATTCTATTTCCTTTCCTTTTTGAATTCTAAATTCAAATTTCCATTTCCTTTTCTATTATTCAAATTCTATATTTAAATTTCCTTTACTTAACTCCCATTTAAATTCCTATATTCAAATTCTATAGTTGAATTTCCTTTTCTATTTTATATTCAAATTCAATACTTGAATTTCTATTTCAATTCCATATTCAAATTCAATACTTGAATTTCTATTTCCATTTCATATTCAAATTCAATACTTGAAATTCCATTTGAATTCTATTATTCAATTTCTATACTTGAAATTCCATTTGAATTCTATTATTCAATTTCTTTTTCAATTCTTCTTTGAAATTCTATATTTCAAATTCAATTCAATTCTTCTTTGAAATTCAATTATTCAAATTCGTTCATTTCCTCTATTCACATTCCTTTATTCACATTCCTTTATGAATTTCTATATTCAAAATTCTATTTCAAATTCTGTTTGAATTCTCGATTCAAATTCTATATTCAATTTTGTTTGAATTCTCTATATTCAAATTTCTATATTTAAATTCTCTTTTCAAATCCCGTTTGAATTTCTATATTCAAACTCCGTCCTAATTATATATCTGATTTCTATTTTGATATTCACATTTGAAATTAAATATTCGAATTATCCAAGTGATAATTTTCCCCTTTTCATTTACAAGCACCCTCTTGTTTTCTTTTTTAAAACAAGTCTCGATTTCGAATTTATTTTTAAATTTCTACTTTGGAAAAATAATTTTCCCTTTTCAATTTCACACTCGTATTTTCATTTCTGAAATATCCAATGATAATTCTTTTCACTTCATCTATAAATTTCGTTTATAGAAGAACTATTTATAAACTTCGTTTATAAAGGAATTACTCGTTTTTATTTCAAAACAAGTTTATACTTCTATTCCATTCAAATTTCAAATTCCATTTAAAAATAGAATTTTCTCTTTAAATCTCAAAAACTCTTTCCACGATATTTTAAATAAATTAACCCTTAGCCCAGTGATATTTAAACACACAAGGCAACCAATTATTTATTTTTCTAACACATCATATATAACAATATATATGCAAACAAATAAACAAACAGATAATATATTTCTGGGGAATCCAGTTGGATTCATCCAACCTGTTTTCCTGCATCCACAGATGTTAGCACATAAATAATACCCATTCTGCTTCGTGGCAGAATATCGTGGTATAGAAGGTCATCCACTAATCATAGCGTGGGGCATATAGGGTAATCATCCGCTATGAAACTGCGGGCATCCGCTAATGAGACTGCGGGAATCCAACCATTCAATCAACCCAATATATATATAATAGCCTAAATAACTAATATATATATAAAACAAGCAGAAAAATCCAAACAAGCAACAACAATTATTTTTACGAAGTAAAAATAATTATAAATAAAAGGTGAGTGAGATTTACTCACCGGAGTTTTGCAGTTGTCGAATATCCTGTTTATTTCCAAATCATCAACTATGAATCTTCTCGAATGAATTCGCACCTACGATAATTTGATTTAAATTTTCTGATTAATATTTATTTAAATTAAATATTTAAATAAATAAATTACTTTCCTATATTTTTCTTCTTCTTTTAGTGGTTATTAACTGAAACCTTACTTAACAAATAAAATTAAACTAACCTATGTATCTTTAAACACACACATATATATATATATATGTTAGGTTTACTTGAACAAATAAATAACACATTTTAATTGTTATTTTTTTCCCATTTTTATTTATGATTTTTGACATAAATCAAACTGATTTCATAAAAGAAACATAACTAAACTAATATCTAAATAAATTCACTTTAAATAGATTACCAATTGTATAAATTAATTTCCTATATTATTTAAAATGAAAATAAAAATTACCTTAATTATTTTCTGAAATTTCAAAAATAGGAGAAAAAGAACAAGCCTCTTCTCCCTTGCTGATTTCGGGTTCGACATCCCCAAAAACTAGTTCGAGTCCAGTACCCTTGACCTCCATCGCTCGCATCACTACGTCGATCTTCTGAGGCTGCCATGCCCTTTCATCCAGCTAACCGAACAAGACCATATCGCACTTCCAATTTTACCGAGTCCTTTCTTTTGAACTTGACGCCTCAAAATCCGCAACCTGGAGCAATAACTCATCGTCGCGGTTTCTAGAACGGAGCCAAGTAGAACCAGTTCTCCACCTCGCGCGACTCTTCAATCACCTACATCGTGATTTCTGTGACAACAAGGAATTTCGCTCGATCCGAATCAGTCGCTAAACCGATCTAGACCTTTCGAAACGCCTGATTGTTTTGAGAACACGACAAAATAGAGCACAAACAGAAGAACATTTCATTGTATATTACAACAATTCCATCAGAATACAAGAATATACAGAGTATGGATGAATTAAATTACATTCGATAAATATCAGAGAATACAATAAATTACATAGCAGCGGAAAAACAATATAAAACAAAACTGAAAATAATGCACGGATACAGAGCTTTCCGAACATCGTTCCAGCTGTAAATCAGGATCCTGTGAATACAAATCTGCAAAACCGAAACTACTAGCTGCCCGTGTGGAAAATAGGGGCACCCAGAGTTTAGGTTAAAACAATAAACTCCAGGTCAGTCATGTGACTGGTGTGAGAACTAAAACAGTTATTAATCTTTGTTTTTAAAGTTAGGTAAATCAAGGGACCACGCCGTATAACACGGAACGGGTTTCCTCCCAAGAATACCAGTGCAGAAAACAAACAGCGCAATGCTAAATAAAGAACAATGAAGCTATTATAAGACCCAGATCCCATCACACAATGCAACGCAAGCCAGAGGATAGGGTTTTCCCTTATAATAGCCAAATATGCTTGATACGCGAAATTTCATCTTATATTATTACTATAAGTGAAGAAAACAACTTCAAATATAAATGTATCAATCATAGACGACATGGGTACCATATATCATGTCGCCAATACTAGGCTCTACAATCAAAACCGCAAAATGTCATATTTGGAAATTGGATTTCCATCATGGTGGCTCCTGATTCGAAAGATCGATCGCGTAGTGCCATCTCAACGGCTTACGTCTCGGCTAGAGAAAACACCGTAATGCACATCCGCACTTTTGGGAAATCGAGTATCACTGCGGCTTACGTCTCGGCGAGAGAAAACACCGCTTACCCTATCCCTCTGAGCACTAAGCTCACTCTCGGTCGACCGAATCCACGACACCACGGAGGTGCCCATCCACGAAAAAGCATACTGATCAAACCATCAGTTTCCCATCATACTGGGGTGTGAGGCTCGTGAATCAACGCTATACACAAAGCCGTGCTATATTAAAGCTGCGCTTTGATCATCAACCACCAAACTTTGCTTTTCAACAAAAGTCTGGATCACTGCATCTCAGCATGCCACACTATCAATCCATATCGTACCACTGATTTCTGCCAATATATAACCTCTAAGCTCGTATGTCTCAGAGAAGGGCGTTAAGCAAGAGAATAAATTCTCCGCCGCCAAACAGATATATATTTAGCAGAGATCAACGAATACAATATAAAGGAATACAATGTCAGACACACCATCCATTTACAAGTCCGTTCTGGGTCTGAACGAAACCGGAGGCACTTCCCTCGCATATCCGTCGACCTCCAAGCATGTCCGGACGGCTACCACTTCAGCCCCCTTCAAGGTAGCTACTCCCATCGTGAGCGTCAGTAGCACCCATCCATTCGATGTGAAGATCGTCGGTCTTGCACCGTCTTCAATCTCTTCGATTTATCATCGAATCAGTTATTCAGAATGGGTATAGACCCGGCCTTTCTGAATAACCCACGTATATAATAAACAATTGTTAAACAAACACAACATACGCCTCATCCCAATTCAGATATTCACACTCCTAAGGAAAGGTTCCCATTAATTTTATCAAAGATAAATTCTTTTAAATTTATTCTTTAATCTTCTTTTGGATATCATTTCAAACCATATTATGGTTTTCCAAATTAGTCGGGATTAGCGAACCACACCGAAGTAATTATTTATTTTATTTCCCAATCCCAACCTATTTATCCCATGGAGCAAAACTGTTATTACCCCATAACTAACACCACGGTGTTATCAGTAAATTTAATTAACATTTCACGTTCAAATCTAATTAAAGATTTAACTATCGCTTTGGAGAAAAACTGGTAATACTCCATTCTCGCTCAATTTCTAAATTTGATAATTCAGATTATCAATTCACATTTCAATTTAATTGCAGATTCATTAAATTTCCTTCTACTGGGTTAAAGAACTAGGTGTTATTTAAAACACAGTTCACAACAAACCCAAATCACATTCTATTTATTATCGGGTTAAAGAAGTAGTGTTATTTAAAACACCGTTCACGATAAACCCATTTCAAATCCAATCAAATATATTAGAAATTCCGATTATTTAAAACCCTTTTTAAATCTAATTTCTTTATTTAAAAATAATTGGGTTTTAAATTTAGTTCAACATTAGTTCATTTCGATAAAAATCTATTTTTATCTTTTCAAATATGGAGTTTTTCATCCCAATTTTTCCCAAATCATTTCTTATGATTTTACACAAATTATCACTATTTTTAATAATTTTCTTAAGGCCCGTACAATCGATTTCCAACAATGGCCATCGAACTGCACTTACAGCGACCCTTTTTTAAATTTGATTTGGACGTAACCCCAAATCCAGCCGTTAGATTTCAGATTTCTAATATTCGTTAGAAAGCTCTTTTCGATACGAACCCAACGGTTCTGGTTTTAGGAGAATCCGACGGTCAGATCTCCCGTAATGTCCGTTTGAAATAAATGGTCGAATTCACGAACTGCCGCGGCGCGGCGCGTTCTATTCAGGCCATTATATTATATATATAATATATATAATATATACTTCGTCGATTTCTATTTAAAACGAATTATATAAATAGTTTTGAATTCGTTTCAAAAACAATTTCAACCTATATTTCAAATTCAAATCAAAATTGAATTTTCTATTATAAATTCTTCTTACTTTCATTTCTATTTGATTTTAATTCAAATCGATTTTAATTCGATTCGAATTCATTTTCTTTTCAATTCAATTCGAATTCGTTTTCAATTCAATTCGAATTCGTTTTCAATTCAATTCATTTCGAAATCGTTTTCAATTCAATTCGAATTCGTTTTTCAATTTAATTCAATTCACATTGGTTTTCAATTTGATTCAAATTCAAATTGGTTTTATATTCAATTCAATTCACATTGGTTTTCAATTTGATTCAAATTCAAATTGGTTTTATATTCAATTCAATTCACATTGGTTTTCAATTTGATTCAAATTCAAATTGGTTTTATATTCAATTCAATACGAATTCGTTTTCAATTCAATTCATTTCGAAATCGTTTTCAATTTATTTCGAAATCACTTTCACATTCATTTTATTTCGAAATCACTTTCACATTCATTTTAGTTCGAAATCACTTTCACATTCATTTTATTTCGAAATCACTTTCACATTCATTTTATTTCGAAATCACTTTCACATTCATTTTATTTCGAAATCACTTTCACATTCATTTTATTTCGAAATCACTTTCACATTCATTTTATTTCGAAATCACTTTCACATTCATTTTATTTCGAAATGAATAAAATCAATATAAATATCGATCACGTCAAAATGGCGTCAATCTAATCAACATGGCTTCATATATTTCTATTTTCAAATATTTCAAATATTTCTTATTATCAAAATATTTCGTTCAACACATGACTAATCTCAACGGATGAGTACAGTCAACACATGAACTTTTATTTTATAATATTCTTTATTTTCTAAATTGGAATGAGGCCCAATCAATCACCATATAATGTTAATTATATGGATTTTCATACATCACACGTATATAATAGCATTGAAAAATACTCAACCATCAACCAAAGTGCACTACACTGTATAAGCGTCAAATATAGATATCTAACGCTTATAACAGCCTGTCAATCAATCGATCGACATATTTAATCAATCAGGATGAGTGAACTTCAAATTTCATCCCAACACCCGTGTGGGGTTTCAAACAATCAAACACATATCTAATTTGTGCAGTTGGGCGATGTGTAAAATTTATCGGCCCAATCAATATCAGTCAAATCAGTGTATATAAACAAATCGGCCGATTTGTTTATAAAAATTTATTTATTCACTTTCACGTTAAAAATTATATTTTTAACGATAAAATATTTTATTTCAACACATGAATTTCTATTCAGTTCATTTATTCAATAAAATGATATTTTTATTTTTCTAACATATTTTAGAAAATTTCGGCGGCATAACGGCACGATACTAGAAACGGGACGAGGCCTAGCCTTGTCCCCGGTCTAGTGAAGGCCCACGCCATTCACACATCAATCATATCAATTTCATTTCACCAAACAATCCAATTCTAACCAGATAATCTAACCAACTACACAACCAAAACAATCAAACAAACAAGCCATCCATGGTCTGTGGATGACGGGTGTCGGGTGCTGCTAAGCACCGTCTACATCCTATATATATTTTTAACTAGAAATTTAAAATAAAAGTGAAGAGTTCTCACCGATAGCTATCCTAACTCCACGGCTCTTCTTTTACAGAAATCTTCGTTGTTCTCGCCTTTTTGTCACCTTCGTTGCTGTAGCCACTACATATGTAAAAATCGAATTTTCACTTCGCTATTCAATATATAAAAATCGAATTTTTATACTAACGATAACCATTTCAAAAATATAGATTCCGCCTTTTCAAAAATAAAGATTATATTTTTAATATTTCTATGATGTAAAAATTATATTTTTATTCCTTTAAAAATATAAAAATCATAACTTACTTCTTCTACTTAATAAAAATTCCGTCTTTTCTATTTTAAAGCTCAAATCTTTTTCCTTTTAAAGCTCAAATCTTTTCTATTTTAAAGCTCAAATCTTTTTCCTTTTTCAAAATTAAATCATTTCAAAATCAGTTTTTAAACTTTTCTAAAAATCAGAATTTAAACGCTTTTGAAAATCAGTTTTAAATCATTTTTAAAATCAGTTTTTAACGCTTTTAAAAAAATCAGTTTTAAACGCTTTTGAAAATCATTTACAAACCTGACTACCGAAACTAAAAATAAAAATAAAACAGAATAAAATGAAGGCTCACCTTGAATCGTGGGAGGGGTCGGAGCAGTGAAGCACTTTTTAGCTCGCGGAGGGATTGCGGCGCTGGCGGTGCTCGACGATGGCGTCGACTGGAGGTGATGGTCGGAGGGGGTATTGGGGTCAGGCGGAGGCTTAGACGGCGGTGGAGGGTCGGGGTTTGGCCCTAGTGCGGGTGGCGGTGGTTGCTGAGAATCGGAGGGTTCGATTTAGGGATTCCGAGGCTAAAGGGGGGTGCGCTCCGGTCTAGAGGAGAAGCGGGTGGGGGAAGGAGATGGCGGAGCAGTGTCGGAGATGGAGGGGGAAAGCTCCGACGTGGTGGCGGGGTAGAAGACTGGGCGACGGGCTTTTTAATTTGGGTTTTTTTTTTCTTTTTTTTCTTCGATTTGATAAAGTAACAGAGGGGGGGGGGGGCCAGAAGATGATAATAAGGGGGAAGAGGAA
The DNA here is from genome assembly GCA_030737875.1 of Allium sativum. Taxonomy (NCBI): domain Eukaryota; kingdom Viridiplantae; phylum Streptophyta; class Magnoliopsida; order Asparagales; family Amaryllidaceae; genus Allium; species Allium sativum. Next base: position 188,845,681 of record CM060913.1, read on the forward strand.
TATTTATTTATTTATTTATTTATTATTATTTTTAATTCAAAGAAGTTGACTTTTACATACGACTCCTGAACGAGGCCCACCGCCTGTCGTCCATAGCGTTTTACACCCATTCCGAACACAATGGGATATGTATCGCAAGCTGATTTGATCGTTTCGATTAGTTTCCATTGAATTTACATTTAAATCACTATATTGAATTTCAAACGTACATTTCGAATTACCGGGGCTACATACTCACTCTAAAAATTCCCGAAAAATATTTTCTAGCTTCGTATTGACGATACGGTCCTAACAAAACTAGTTTCGTCAAATTCCGAGACCGTTTGCAAAATGGCTATTTCTAAGGGCCGAAATTCCATAGCGACTATTCAGAATTTTCAACTGGACATATCTTTTGACCCCCGCTATGAAATCTTGATTTTTCGGATTCGTTGGAAAGATATTCACAAATAGATCCTATTATTTTTGGTTTCACTAAAATCCAGATTGGTTTGCACCCGGTACATTCAATTGAAGTTTGAAATCGAATTATCGAACTACCGCGCCATTTTCAATTCTATTATAATTATAAATAATTATTTATATTCAAACGACGATCTATATAAATATATACGTTCGAATTCTATTCAAAATAAAATTTTCGTCGAAATTATTTAAAATAATCTATTTTAAATATTCAAATTCAGTTAAAATTGCTAAAATAAAAATTTCAAACTGGCTCGCATTTTCCGGGTTGTTACAATCTCCCCCACTTAAAACTTTTCGTCCCCGAAAAGGAACAAAGTCGAAAGTGGTTTGATTAATCAATTCTACGTTCGATCTGGCTTCCATTCTCTAACTTTTCAGTTTTTGAGAATTTTCAAATTCTTCAAAAATTTGGCTAACACCCTAAATTTTCGAAAAATTTCGCCATAACCTCCCCTGCAATGGGAGCATCGGGGAATTTCAAATAGCTTCCCCGGTCCTTCAGATCTCAAAAAGAAAAAGAAAAAGCCAAGCGGCTAGCCAATAGGCTCATAAAATCATCATCACCCAAACAAAACAGTAAATTATGTAGTAAACATGTACCTATTTGTCGGGCAAACAAATTTTATTCTTCTGCTCTAGCCTCCTTGCTATGACCTGTTCAATGTAAGTACATGTATGTGCAAGCAAATGCGATAAATTTTCAATACAGTTCGATGTTTGGTGCTAAATTCAACTTGATTCAACATTTTTCTTACCTTAGTTATATTATACAATACCAATACATTTTAAAACAAAAAGCATAATTACGTTCCTACCAGCATCATACATACATACATATATCCAAAACGCTAGTTCATTACGTTAAAACCCAGCTTTCTAGGAAGTCGTGCCTTCTTCTTGCATGATTTCCAAAGTTGATAGATCCTTTCCCTTGGATTTCTTATCACCCTTCTTTAACGGGCAATCTCGGGCTAGATGCCCTACTTCTTTGCATTGAAAGCACTTCTTTTCTTTTACTAAATTTGTAGGTTTCTTCTTTATCTTCGGACACTTATGTACGAAATGCCCTGTCTCTTTGCATTTGAAACACACTATGTCCATTCTCATCATTTTCTCCTTACTTTTCTTTCGCTCAGGGCACCGAACGGCATAATGTCCTTCTTTTCTGCATATGCGGCAATAAATACCCACGTACGTTCCTAAGTTCAACTCACGTTCTTTTTCTGCTTCCTGGTGAGCTCTCCTCGCTTGTTTCGGGATTATCCAGAATTCAGTATGAGATAAGCCATAGTCGTCCATATCCTATATAATATTTTTAGGATTTTTGTCAAGAGAGTTTGCATTATTTTTCACTTAATAATCATCCTGATTATACTTCATTTAACATTCCAGAAAAAAAAAATCAGTTGAATCAATAAACAAACATCACAGCCATCAATCAATTTGTTGGTTAGATTGTCAAATATATATATGATTTTTATATACTCAAAAATCAGATTTCAGTGTCAAGTCACAAACAGTAAATTTCAGTTAAGTTTTGTTCTCACACCAGTCGATTGGAAATATATAGAAATCTCACTTTCGAAACTCGAAAACAAGTACTGGCGATAGGGCCCCATCACCAGAATTATTCCCGAGCAACTAGAGTATGATTCTATATCTATCCAATATATTAAAACCTCGAATACACGCTTGCAAGGCGTATATGCAAAATTTTTATATATTGGATTGTCCAAATCAATTTAAAATAAATAGTCAAACACGTATGATATGATTTAAATTTCCAAACAAAAATGGTTTTCATTTTAAAAATATACTCTTCACACTCGTTCTAGGATACTACTGATCCTATCTCTAACGAGTCATTCTCAGTGGATATTACTAATCCAATTTCTGATGAATTCTTTCGTTTGGTTCTAATGTGTCATGTTATCTAGCTCTGTAAACCAGAGCTCTGATACCAACTGTGACAACAAGGAATTTCGCTCGATCCGAATTAGTCGCTAAACCGATCTAGACCTTTCGAAACGCCTGATTGTTTTGAGAACACAACAAAATAGAACACAAACAGAAGAACATTTCATTGTATATTACAACAATTCCATCAGAATACAAGAATATACAGAGTATGAATGAATTAAATTACATTCGATAAATATCAGAGAATACAATAAATTACATAGCAGCGGAAAAACAATATAAAACACAACTGAAAATAATGCACGGATACATAGCTTTCCGAACATCGTTCCAGCTGTAAATCAGGATCCTGTGAATACAAATCTGAAAAACCGAAACTACTAGCTGCCCGTGTGGAAAATAGGGGCACCCAGAGTTTAGGTTAAAACAATAAACTCCAGGTCAGTCATGTGACTGGTGTGAGAACTAAAACAGTTATTAATCTTTGTTTTTAAAGTTAGGTAAATCAAGGGACCACGCCGTATAACACGGAACGGGTTTCCTCCCAAGAATACCAGTGCAGAAAACAAACAGCGCAATGCTAAATAAAGAACAATGAAGCTATTATAAGACCCAGATCCCATCACACAATGCAACGCAAGCTAGAGGATAGGGTTTTCCCTTATAATAGCCAAATATGCTTGATACGCGAAATTTCATCTTATATTATTACTATAAGTGAAGAAAACAACTTCAAATATAAATGTATCAATCATAGACGACATGGGTACCATATATCATGTCGCCAATACTAGGCTCTACAATCAAAACCGCAAAATGTCATATTTGGAAATTGGATTTCCATCATGGTGGCTCCTGATTCGAAAGATCGATCGCGTAGTGCCATCTCAACGGCTTACGTCTCGGCTAGAGAAAACACCGTAATGCACATCCGCACTTTTGGGAAATCGAGTATCACTACGGCTTACGTCCCGGCGAGAGAAAACACCGCTTACCCTATCCCTCTGAGCACTAAGCTCACTCTCGGTCGACCGAATCCACGACACCACGGAGGTGCCCATCCACGAAAAAGCATACTGATCAAACCATCAGTTTCCCACCATACCGGGGTGTGAGGCTCGCGAATCAACGCTATACACAAAGCCGTGCTATATTAAAGCTGCGCTTTGATCATCAACCACCAAACTTTGCTTTTCAACAAAAGTCTGGATCACTGCATCTCAGCATGCCACACTATCAATCCATATCGTACCACTGATTTCTGCCAATATATAACCTCTAAGCTCGTATGTCTCAGAGAAGGGCGTTAAGCAAGAGAATAAATTCTCCGCCGCCAAACAGATATATATTTAGCAGAGATCAACGAATACAATATAAAGGAATACAATGTCAGACACACCATCCATTTACAAGTCCGTTCTAGGTCTGAACGAAACCGGAGGCACTTCCCTCGCATATCCGTCGACCTCCAAGCATGTCCGAACGGCTACCACTTCAGCCCCCTTCAAGGTAGCTACTCCCATCGTGAGCGTCAGTAGCACCCATCCATTCGATGTGAAGATCGTCGGTCTTGCACCGTCTTCAATCTCTTCGATTTATCGTCGAATCAGTTATTCAGAATGGGTATAGACCCGGCCTTTCTGAATAACCCACGTATATAATAAACAATTGTTAAACAAACACAGCATACGCCTCATCCCAATTCAGATATTCACACTCCTAGGGAAAGGTTCCCATTAATTTTATCAAAGATAAATTCTTTTAAATTTATTCTTTAATCTTCCTTTGGATATCATTTCAAACCATATTATGGTTTTCCAAATTAGTCGGGATTAGCGAACCACACCGAAGTAATTATTTATTTTATTCCCAATCCCAACCTATTTATCCCATGGAGCAAAACTATTATTACCCCATAACTAACACCACGGTGTTATCGGTAAATTTAATTACCATTTCACGTTCAAATCTAATTAAAGATTTAACTATCGCTTTGGAGAAAAACTGGTAATACTCCATTCTCGCTCAATTTCAAAATTTGATAATTCAGATTATCAATTCACATTTCAATTTAATTGCAGATTCATTAAATTTCCTTTTACTGGGTTAAAGAACTAGGTGTTATTTAAAACACAGTTCACAACAAACCCAAATCACATTCTATTTATTATCGGGTTAAAGAACTAGTGTTATTTAAAACACCGTTCACGATAAACCCATTTCAAATCCAATCAAATATATTAGAAATTCCGATTATTTAAAACCCCTTTTTAAATCTAATTTCTTTATTTAAAAATAATTGGGTTTTAAATTTAGTTCAACACTAGTTCATTTCGATAAAAATCTATTTTTATCTTTTCAAATATGGAGTTTTTCATCCCAATTTTTCCCAAATCATTTCTTATGATTTTACACAAATTATCACTATTTTTAATAATTTTATTAAGGCCCGTACAATCGATTTCCAACAATGGCCATCGAACTGCACTTACAGCGACCCTTTTTTAAATTTGATTTGGACGTAACCCCAAATCCAACCGTTAGATTTCAGATTTCTAATATTCGTTAGAAAGCTCTTTTCGATACGAACCCAACGGTTCTGGTTTTAGGAGAATCCGACGGTCAGATCTCCCGTAATGTCCGTTTGAAATAAATGGTCGAATTCACGAACGGCCGCGGCGCGGCGCGTTCTATTCCGGCCATTATATTATATATATAATATATATAATATATACTTCGTCGATTTCTATTTAAAACGAATTATATAAATAGTTTTGAATTCGTTTCAAAAAAAATTTCAACCTATATTTCAAATTAAAATCAAAATTGAATTTTCTATTATAAATTCTTCTTACTTTCATTTCTATTTGATTTTAATTCAAATCGATTTTAATTCGATTCGAATTCATTTTCTTTTCAATTCAATTCAAATTCGTTTTCAATTCAATTCGAATTCGTTTTCAATTCAATTCATTTAGAAATCGTTTTCAATTCAATTCGAATTCGTTTTTCAATTTAATTCAATTCACATTGGTTTTCAATTTGATTCAAATTCAAATTGGTTTTATATTCAATTCAATTCACATTGGTTTTCAATTTGATTCAAATTCAAATTGGTTTTATATTCAATTCAATTCACATTGGTTTTCAATTTGATTCAAATTCAAATTGGTTTTATATTCAATTCAATTCGAATTCGTTTTCAATTCAATTCATTTCGAAATCGTTTTCAATTTATTTCGAAATCACTTTCACATTCATTTTATTTCGAAATCACTTTCACATTCATTTTATTTCGAAATCACTTTCACATTCATTTTATTTCGAAATCACTTTCACATTCATTTTATTTCGAAATCACTTTCACATTCATTTTATTTCGAAATCACTTTCACATTCATTTTATTTCGAAATGAATAAAATCGATATAAATATCGATCACGTCAAAATGACGTCAATCTAATCAACATGGCTTCATATATTTCTATTTTCAAATATTTCAAATATTTCTTATTATCAAAATATTTCGTTCAACACATGACTAATCTCAACGGATGAGTACAGTCAAAACATGAACTTTTATTTTATAATATTCTTTATTTTCTAAATTGGAATGAGGCCCAATCAATCACCATATAATGTTAATTATATGGATTTTCATACATCACACGTATATAATAGCATTGAAAAATACTCAACCATCATCCAAAGTGCACTACACTGTATAAGCGTCAAATATAGATATCTAACGCTTATAACAGCCTGTCAATCAATCGATCGACATATTTAATCAATCAGGATGAGTGAACTTCAAATTTCATCCCAACATCCGTGTGGGGTTTCAAACAATCAAACACATATCTAATTTGTGCAGTTGGGCGATGTGTAAAATTTATCGGCCCAATCAATATCAGTCAAATCAGTGTATATAAACAAATCGGCCGATTTGTTTATAAAAATTTATTTATTCACTTTCACGTTAAAAATTATATTTTTAATGATAAAATATTTTATTTCAACACATGAATTTCTATTCAGTTCATTTATTCAATAAAATGATATTTTTATTTTTCTAACATATTTTAGAAAATTTCGGCGGCATAACGGCACGATACTAGAAACGGGACGAGGCCTAGCCTTGTCCCCAGTCTAGTGAAGGCCCACGCCATTCACACATCAATCATATCAATTTCATTTCACCAAACAATCCAATTCTAACCAGATAATCTAACCAACTACACAACCAAAACAATCAAACAAACAAGCCATCCATGGTCTGTGGATGACGGGTGTCGGGTGCTGCTAAGCACCGTCTACATCCTATATATATTTTTAACTAGAAATTTAAAATAAAAGTGAAGAGTTCTCACCGATAGCTATCCTAACTCCACGACTCTTCTTTTACAGAAATCTTCGTTGTTCTCGCCTTTTTGTCACCTTCATTGCTGTAGCCACTACATATGTAAAAATCGAATTTTCACTTTGCTATTCAATATATAAAAATCGTATTTTTATACTAACGATAACCATTTCAAAAATATATATTCCGCCTTTTCAAAAATAAAGATTATATTTTTAATATTTCTATGATGTAAAAATTATATTTTTATTCCTTTAAAAATATAAAAATCATAACTTACTTCTTCTACTTAATAAAAATTCCGTCTTTTCTATTTTAAAGCTCAAATCTTTTTCCTTTTAAAGCTCAAATCTTTTCTATTTTAAAGCTCAAATCTTTTTCCTTTTTCAAAATTAAATCATTTCAAAATCAGTTTTTAAACTTTTCTAAAAATCAGAATTTAAACGCTTTTGAAAATCAGTTTTAAATCATTTTTAAAATCAGTTTTTAACGCTTTAAAAAAAATCAGTTTTAAACGCTTTTGAAAATCATTTACAAACCTGACTACCGAAACTTAAAATAAAAATAAAACAGAATAAAATGAAGGCTCACCTTGAATCGTGGGAGGGGTCGTGTGACGATCCCAAAACCCCGTGACACGGTGTTAAGGATAATCATTGGAATATAACACATTAATCATCATTAGCAGATCACAGATAATAGCACAAACAGAAAATAGAATAATTTACACACATATGACAGCGGAATCATATAGATATCATCACATCAGAGAAGCACAGTACAGGATACAACTTAGTGCATAATGATACATAATCAGTCACCATCGCCAGAGGCGGAATCATACATAAAGAGTACACAAAAGGAATATCAGTCTACATCGCCAGTGGCGGAATCATAATATAGATACAATAATGGCGGAGAAAATCCAAGTCAGCACGGTGTAGTCAAGCCTCGCCATGAGCCAAAAGATGCGTCAGAAACCTGTAACTAGGCTGTCCGTGTGAAAATGAGGGCACCCGAGTTTGCAAGGTGAAACAAACTACGAGTCAGTCATGGGACTGGTATGAGAAATCTACTCAACTTATTAACAACAATAATAAGGCAAATCAAAGGACCACGCCACTTTCGCGGAACGGGTTTACTCCAATGAGTGCTAGTGCATGAAATAAAACAAACGATTAAATCAACGCAATGCTTTTTATAAAATGAAGCCATTATAAGACTCAGGTCCCATCACACAATGCAACGCAAGCCGGAGGATAGAGTTTTTACCTTATAATGGCAAAAAATGCTTCATACGAATAAAACAAAAGTGCTTGATATTATTACTAGTGCATATATGTTTCAAAAGCAATTCAATCATAAATATCAATCATAGGCGGCATAAATGACCCATACCACTATGTCGCCATACTAGTAATACAATCACAACCGCATATTTCGTATTGGAAATTGGGTTCCTTCATGAGTCGAGGCAAGGGGCAAGCTGCTCTCCGATTCGAGACACTCTAGCAAATGCCTCGGGACCGCACACAGCAATCCCCTGGATCCTCCAAGGCCGGTCCTCTCTTACTTTTGAGGATTAATTATTCCTGAACACACGTTTCCCGGTCCTTACAGACCTATAATCGAGGCGCCTCGCATTCCAACAACCACACAGGTGAAAAGTAGATATAAATGTCAGGGCTGGGAGGTCACTGACACCACCATAGCTAGAAAGAAACGTCATGCACTCCTTGGGTCCTTCTCCCGTTTTTGACTCATACCGGGGTGTGAGGCTCGCGAATTCACGTTATACACAAAGCTACGTCACACAGACCATGCTTTGATCATCAACCACAAGACTTTGCTTTGGAACAGAAGCCTTGATCATATGCCACTTAGGCGTGCCACACAGGCAATCTACTCAATGCGACTGATTTCTGTCAATACATAACCTCTGAGCTCGTACGTCTTAGAGAAGGGCGTTAAGCAAGAGAATAAATTCTCCGCCACCAAACAGATATATATTTAACAGAGATCAATCAACACAGAACAAAATCCAATGTCAGACACACAGTCCATTTACAAGTCCGTTCTGGGTCTGAACGAAACCGGAGGCACCAATTCCTCGCATATCCGTACAATCAACACTATGTTTGGACGGCTACTACTTCAATTCCTTCATGGTAGCTACTCCAATCACGAGCATCAGTAGCGCCCATCCATCCAATGTGGAGATCGTCGGTCTTCAGTCGTCTTCGACTCTTCGAATTCTCAACGTCGATCGATTATTTGAAATGAGATAACCTCGGCCTTTTCAAATAACCCACGTATATTTAGATTTTCAAATCAATTATTCACATGGTTGGAGTATTCAACATTCACTTTTCAGTTATTTAGTTATAATTTTCATGTCAAATACATTCAACCATCACATATCAAACCAACACAACAAAATTGGTTTATTTTCACTCTATATCGTCTATAGCACTTTATAACGATATATCGCCATTTTTATTTAATTTAAAACGGCCATATTTAATTAAACGACGTTTCAGGTCGTGTCGATGCACTGGCGCTGCTTTCCACTAATTTTGTTTTACACATATCTAAAAATCTAACCGTTGGATCTTCACAAATTTTACATCATTAGGAAGGTCATTTCAAAACGAATCCAACGGTTTCGGTTTTGGGAAAATCCGACGGTCGGATCTTCCACACTAACCATTTGAAGTTACGATTTCAATTTACGAACTGCAGCGTCGTTATTCGATTTAATTTAATTATATATATATATATATATATATAATCATTTCTGGCGCTGTTTTTCACTAATTTTGAATTAAACATTCCAGACAATCCAACCGTCGGATCTTCACAAAGTTGGTGCCGTTGGAAAGATATCTCCAAGGCGAACCCAACGGTTGAGGTTTCGGGAAAATCCAATGGTCGGATCTTCCGCACTAATCATTTGAAATCACGGTTTTAAAATATGAACTGCACGGCCACGTTTCGTTTTAATTCTATTTATATTTATATATTTATATAAATATAGCTCATTCAAAATTCCTATATCGTTTCCACTTCAATTATTTCACTAACGCCTTAAATTTTTGGAAAATTTCGCCATAACCTCCTTTGTACGGGAGGGTCTGGGAAAATTCCCAAATAGCCACACAGGCGTCTCATATCAAAAAGAAAAAGAAAAAGCCAAGCGGCTAGCAACCAGGCTCATAAAATCATCACCCAAACAAAGCGGTAAATGTGTACCTATTTGTCGGGCACAAAATTCTATTTCTCTTCTCTAGCCCCTTTTGCTTTAACCTGTTCAATAGATATGCATGTACATATATACAATTTCTAACATTTATCATTTTCCATTCAATTGCATATTTGATTTGCTTTGGTTTAAAAACACCATTCATTCGAATATTGCATGCATAGGCTAAAATCATATCATTAGCTAGTTAATGTATATTTCAACTCATGCACGTTTATTTGAACAAGTGGCTATTTTTAACACTTCACATTTCAAAGATGATAATTTTGGCGAACTAAAGTAGATTTCAACACATGACTATTTTATTCAGTTCCTATGCATGTTAAAAATAATATTTCTATCACAAATATTTGTTTCAACGTCCGCATATCTTTAGCATATCACACATATGATAAAAATGATATTTTTATCATTTAAAATATTTATTCAACCAATGTATGGTTTCAACACTTCATAGTTTCAATAAAAATGTAATTTTTATCGTTCAATCTTTTTATTCAACACATGAACCTTTCCACTACACACCCTTCTCAACAAATGAGCATTTCCACACATGGACATCTTATTTATGTTGTTCTTATTGGAAAGATGAAATTTTGATTGTTGAAACTATTTATACAAGGCGAATATTTTGCATACTTCATATATATATATATAAATGTGATTTTTATTGTTTAAACACTTCATCCATTCACAAATGAATTTTATTTTCACACGACACTTTTCAACACATGAATATTTCCACACATGGACATAGTTTCATATATGACTTTAATTTCTATGCATGAAAAATAATTTCAACATATGAAAATAATTCTAACACACAAAGATTATTCAAAATTTCGGCAGCATAACGGCAGGGTAGTTAAAACCGGGACCGTCCCTAGTACGGCTCCTCGCTCTACCTTAAAACCTCACGATTTTTGACAATGGGGATTCATGCATCTAATTCGAACGCAGGCTGCATGTTTATTTTTATTTCCACAAATATTTCCAATTCATTTCAATCACCAATGGGTATTTTTCAACCACAACCAAACAATATCAACCACAAACAATTATTCAACCATTCGTATTTTTCACTCAATATTTCACACCAATTCACCACAATAAATATCGTCCATGGTTTGTGGACGAGGGGAGTATATATATATATATATAATATATATATTTGCTATATTTCACTTGCATTTCAACACATATATCAAATATTCTATGCATGTAAAAATTCATACTTCGCTTATATAGCTTACACTACGCATGTACATGAGGTATACAACACGTATGTAATTTATATTTCGCTTATATAAATTATACACGACATTTTCCATTCAATTTCACGTTAATTTAGATTTCTCACCTTGGTTTTCTGAGCGCTAAAAATCGATTCGATGTTAGAAAAATCCGCAGCTTCTTCTATTGGGTAGAGAGCTTCCTTGCGGTCTCGATGTTTCCTGTTTCATCGAATTTCGTCAACACACCAAAAAGATATGATTTTTCAAAGTTTTGCAACGGTTTTAAAGTGTCGTAAAACAATTTAATTAAACAGGCCGTTACCTCCTTTGAAGGCTTCAAAACTAGGTCAGCGATTTTCGCGAGATCCGTTGATCGTTGAGACGATCGGCCTGCACCACCACGTCGGCCTTGGAGAGGGCTCTCCGTCGATGGTCACCACCCTCAGCTCGATGGCGGCAGGAAGGCAGGGCGGCGCTCGATAGGGTCGGACTTTGGAGGCGGATATCTCGGCGGAGAGGCGACGACAGGGGGAGCTCCTTATATGGATTTGAAGAGGGGAGGGAGAACTACAAAAAGTTGAACTGGAGGAGGGGCTAATTCTGGCCGTGGCGATCGGAAATCGCCTGGGAAGGTGACGAAGGCTTTCCGCCGTCGAAGTCAGGGTCGGGGGGGGGGGGGGTTTCTGTTATTTTTTTATTTTAAAATTTATGAAAGAAAAAATATGATTGGCCGAGACTATATTAAAAATTTTAAATAGTGTTTTCTTAAACGAACTCCTTTTTAAACCCAACGATTGTCGCCCCTAGCTAAATATCCCCATTCCGAACACAATAGGATATGTTTCATAGGCCAATTCGACTGTTACAGTCAGTTATTTTTCAAATTAAAGTATAAACCATTTAATTTTTAACTCTGAACGCACATTTCAATTTGCCAGGGCCACAAACTGATTCGAAAAATTCCAGAAAAATAAATCTAGCTATTTTTTGACGCTACGGTCCCAACAAAACTAGTTTCATCGAATTCTGAGGTCGTTTGAAAAATGGCCATTTTCTGGTCGATCCAATTTAACAGAAATCGACCAAACACATTTTCTTTTGCCACGCTCACATACTAGCTACAAAAATTATGAAATTTGAAACCTAGCAATAATTTGACATCCCGGACCCAACAAAAGTGGTTTCGTCGAATTCCGAGGTCATATGCAAAATATCAATTTTCTAGGCCTATATATTCTATATACCGACCCTTCTGAAAATTCATTCGGCCATAACTTTTGATTCCCGTTATGAAACTTTGATTTTTCAGATTCGTTAGAAAGGTATTGACTAACAGATTTAAATATTTTTGGTTTCACTAAAATCCGTTATATTTTCCACCCTGCATAGTCAGTCAAAGTTTGAATCCAAATTTCCAAACTGACTTACTATTCTTAACTTACTATTTTATTGAAATATTCTATTTCAATGGTTCAAATTGCTTTGAAATAATCAATTTAAATTTTTTAAATTGGCTCGTATTTTCCGGGTTATTACAATCTCCCCTACTTAAAACTTTTCGTCCTCGAAAAGGAAACAACAGTAAAGTAGGAAATAAAATGTAAATGCAAAGTATAGTAAAGGTACCTTGCACCGGAGTTAGTCAGAGATATCCACTCTGCATTTGGGGTAAGCTTGCTTAATGCTTTCCTCAGTTTCCGAAGTACAGTCTCTAGGATCACTGCTCCACTGCACTTTAACTAAATAAACCTTTTTGCTTCTGAGTTCTCTAATTTCTTTGCCAACAATTTTTAATGGCTCTCTTTTGAGTGCTAATTCTGGAGTTATCTCCACATCCCGTTGCGCTGCTTCTTCTACAACAAGATCCGGATCATGCACATGTCTCCTAAGTTGAGATACGTGAAATACATTGTGCACTCCAGGCAACCAATCTGGCAATTGAACCCTATAAGCAAGAGTTCTAATTCGCTCAAGTATAGGAAAGGGACCAATAAATCTCGGTGCCAACTTCCCAGTCTTGCCAAATCTGATTACTCCTCTCATCGGAGAAACCTTTAAATAAACATGATCACCAACAGCAAATGTCAAATCTCCCTTTCTAGAGTCTGCATAACTTTTCTGTCGGCTTTGGGCGGTTTTCAATCGCTTCTTGATGAAGTCCACTTTATCAGATGCCTCTCTAATCATATCGGGTCCTAGTACAAGTCTGTTGCCAGGTTCTACCCAACATGCTGGAGATCTGCAGGGTCTGCCATATAATGCTTCAAACGGTGACATTCTCAAACTTGCTTGATAGCTATTGTTATATGAGAATTCTGCAAAATGCAAATGATCTTCCCATGACCCACCAAAATCGATTATACAAGCCCGCAATAAATCTTCTAGAATTCTATTCACCCGCTCAGTTTGGCCATCTGTTTGGGGGTGATAAGCGGTGCTCATATTCAGTTTTATCCCCAATTCTTTCTGGAAAGCCTCCCGGAACTTGCTAGTAAATAGGGGATCTCTATCACTGACTATGCTGATGGGAATTCCATGCAGCTTAACAATTTCTTTGAAATATATCTGTGCTAGACTTTGGGCAGTTCTATTGGATCTGACAGGTATAAAATGGGCAGTCTTCGTGAAGCGATCTACGATTACCCAAATACTGTCATTACCTTTCTTGGTTCGCGGCAAACCATCTATGAAATCCATGGAAATCTGTTCCCATTTCCAACTTGGGATTTCCAATGGTTGTAACAGTCCAGCTAGCTTCTGTTGGTCACTCTTGACCAATTGACAAGTAGGGCACCTGCTAACATACAAAGAAATATCCCTTTTCATTGCCTTCCACCAGAAAGTGCGTTTGATATCGTTGTACATTTTACTCACCCCAGGATGGATGCAAAATTTGGATTTATGGCATTCATCCAGCACTTCTCTTTTAAGCTCGGGATTGTCGGGAACACATATCCTTTTATTCAGCCCCAGAACTCCCTCACTATCCACTTTGAAACTGGAGCCTTCGCCCCTTTGAATCCTTTTTACCATCTCTTTCACAAAACTGTCACTTTTCTGAAGAACAGATATCCTATCAATCAATCCAGGTGTAATTATAAGATTGGCAATGATTGCGGTTTTCCTACTAAGTGCATCCGCTACCACATTAGCTTTTCCCGGCGTATACAGGATATCAAGATCATACGCCGCAAGAAATTCTAGCCAACGCTGCTGTCTCAGATTCAGATCTTTCTGGGTATATAAATACTTCAACGATTGATGATCTGTATACAGTATAAATTTCTCGCCCAATAAGTAATGTCTCCAGATTTTCAAGGCAAATACGATGGCTAGCAACTCAAGATCATGAGTCACATAATTCTTTTCATGCGGTTTCAGTTGGCGGCTTGCATAAGCGACTACTTGGCCTCTCTGCATTAACACTGCTCCAAGACCTCTAATAGAAGCATCTGTCCAAACCGTTAAATCCTGATTGCCATCAATAATGGTTAACACTGGAGCGGTGGTCAGCTTCGATTTCAATTCCTGGAAAGCTTCTTCACAGTCGGAAGTCCACTTAAACTTCTCATGTTTCTTTGTGAGCTTCGTTAACGGACCGGATATCTTCGAAAAATCCTTAACGAACTTTCGATAATAACTAGCCAACCCCATAAAACTTCTAACTTCTGTGGGAGTAGTGGGTTGTTTCCAGTCTTGAATCGCTGTTATCTTGCTTGGGTCAACAGAAATTCCTTTCTCGGACACGACATGGCCAAGAAATTTGACTTCTTCTTGCCAGAAGACACATTTAGAGAATTTGGCTTTGAAGACGTTCTTCCTTAGAATCTCCAATACTTGTTCTAAGTGTTTTTCATGCTCGGGTTTTGATTTGGAGTAGATTAAAATATCATCGATGAATACGAGGACAAATTTATTCAGAACTCCCCTGAACACTCTATTCATTAGATCGACAAAGTATGCTGGAGCGTTACATAGGCCAAACGGCATTACTAACCATTCATAAAATATGTCTGGGCCTCTGAAAGCGGTCAAAGGAACACACTCTTCTGCTATTCTCAATTGATGAAAACCTGTAGCTAGGTCCATTCGGGAAAATACTTTCGCCCCATTCAATTGGTCGAGCAAATCATCAATGCGGGGTAGTGGATATTTATTTTTAAGCGTCTGTTTGTTAAGGTCACGGTACTCAACACACAATCTAAGAGTACCGTCTGACTTCGGGACAAACACAACAGCTGCACCCCAATTAGAAAAACTTGGTCTGATCAGACCTTTCCACAACAGTTGACGAGTTTGATCGCCTAATTCTTCTTTTTCTTTCGGAGTCATTCTACGGATTGGATGTACCACGGGTCTGGCATTAGGAATTAGATCTATTCGGAATTCTATTTCTCTTTGCGGAGGTAAGTTTTCAACTTCTTCAAACACATCCGCAAAGTTGCTAACAATCGGAATCTTTTCCATGGAAGTGGGGATAAGTTCTAATGCTGACCAAAATTCTTCTCTATTCGGATTCGAACCATGACAGGGAATATATATATGTCCAAGCTCCGTTCGAATTTTAACAATTCTTTCCGCACACTTCACTTCGGCTTCATATTTCGTCAACCATTCTAACCCAAGGATGACGTCGAATTCGGGAAAATCCATAACAATCAAATTAATGGGAAATTTGTAGAAAGAATAAGAGATTGGCACCCTACAATATGTACTGAGAGTAATAGGACCCCCTATCGGGTTATGAACTTCAACCGGTTCTTTAAGCTTTCGCTGTTTTAACTTTAATTTGTGCACTGTGTTTCTAGCAATAAAACTACGTGATGCACCTGTGTCAAATAATACAGAAACAGGAATATTTTTAATTGTAAGGGTACCTCCCAAAACATCGGGTTTACCTGCTCCATCGGAA
This sequence comes from Allium sativum, assembly GCA_030737875.1. NCBI lineage: Eukaryota > Viridiplantae > Streptophyta > Magnoliopsida > Asparagales > Amaryllidaceae > Allium > Allium sativum. Next base: position 188,861,838 of record CM060913.1, read on the forward strand.
GCAGCTGGCGGGCTAGACCCGTCATACACATGAGCTACAGTAGATTTCTTTAGCAAAGGACAGTCTTTGACCAGATGGTCGGTCTTGCAACAGTTGAAGCACGAGCGAGGGTTCTGAGAGCCGTGGCTCGAGCCTTGAGAATTCATTTTCTGCCTCTTCGGAGATGTGCAGACGTTTGAGTAGTGCCCCGGCTTACCACAATTAAAGCAATTTCCTCTTGGCGGCTTGCCGGTCTGAGGCTTTGAAGATGCTGCTTGGCTTGACTCGCCTTGATTTACAGCAGGCTTGCGCTTGTTTCCGGCTTGACTTCTAGCGCGATCCTGATCCAGATGCCTTTGATCAAGGTCTTCATAGTTGCATGTCATCTCCACTAGCTCGTTGAAATCCAGCTTGACATGGGCCATGGCTCTATCATGATATTGTTGTCTTAGTCCAAAGATAAACCTCTTATTTTTGGATTTCGCGGTAGCAACGAGTTCTGGAGCATAGGGCGACAACATTGTGAATTTGTTCAGATAATCCTGCACGGAAAGATCCCCTTGCTGGAGATTGGCGAAGTCATCGTGCATTCTTTCTAGAGCTTGTTCTGGGACATATTTCTCCTTGAAGAGTTCTTTAAATCCATCCCATGTTCTTCCAGCTTCTCTATTCCCGGCGGTAAGAGATTCCCACCATAATTCGGCTTGTTCCTGCATAAGCCAGGCGCCCATACTAGCTTTGTCTTCGTCTCCTAGCCTTAGGCCTTCAAGAATTTTCTCGCATGTTTTGAGCCATGCAAGGGCCTCTATTACGGTGCCAGTTCCCGAGAAGGTCTTGCCTCTTAAGTTCTTATATCTCTTAGCTACACGGTCGAGCTCGAAGTATTGAGCTGCCGGAGGTTGTATCAAAGGTCCTTCTTGAGCTGGGATTTCTCCCCTACCTCGGCCTCGGTCGGCACGGCCTCCTCTAGCGGCGGCTGCTCTGGTAGCCATTTGTCAAATTCTGTATAAGCAACGAAAAAAGTCAGCTAACAGAAATGATAGTCTATTGCATAGTTAAGCAGAAAACTTTACGGAAAGATAACGAGGGACTGATCAATTGTTTTTGCTATTCTGCTCCGCTCATTCTAGGACTTTACCAGTCCTATCTCTAATGAGCGACTCGCCTTAGAATACTACTGATTCTATTTTGACGAAGTGTTTACTGTGTTAGACTCCAGAACTAAGGTTAACCAAAGCTCTGATACCAGCTGTGACGATCCCAAAACCCCGTGACACGGTGTTAAGGATAATCATTGGAATATAACACATTAATCATCATTAGCAGATCACAGATAATAGCACAAACAGAAAATAGAATAATTTACACACATATGACAGCGGAATCATATAGATATCATCACATCAGAGAAACACAGTACAGGATACAACTTAGTGCATAATGATACATAATCAGTCACCATCGCCAGAGGCGGAATCATACATAAAGAGTACACAAAAGGAATATCAGTCTACATCGCCAGTGGCGGAATCATAATATAGATACAGTAATGGCGGAGAAAATCCAAGTCAGCACGGTGTAGTCAAGCCTCGCCATGAGCCAAAAGATGCGTCAGAAACCTGTAACTAGGCTGCCCATGTGAAAATGAGGGCACCCGAGTTTGCAAGGTGAAACAAACTACGAGTCAGTCATGGGACTGGTATGAGAAATCTACTCAACTTATTAACAACAATAATAAGGCAAATCAAAGGACCACGCCACTTTCGCGGAACGGGTTTACTCCAATGAGTGCTAGTGCATGAAATAAAACAAATGATTAAATCAACGCAATGCTTTTTATAAAATGAAGCCATTATAAGACTCAGGTCCCATCACACAATGCAACGCAAGCCGGAGGATAGAGTTTTTACCTTATAATGGCCAAAAATGCTTCATACGAATAAAACAAAAGTGCTTGATATTATTACTAGTGCATATATGTTTCAAAAGCAATTCAATCATAAATATCAATCATAGGCGGCATAAATGACCCATACCACTATGTCGCCATACTAGTAATACAATCACAACCGCATATTTCGTATTGGTAATTGGGTTCCTTCATGAGTCGAGGCAAGGGGCAAGCTCCTCTCCGATTCGAGACACTCTAGCAAATGCCTCGGGACCGCACACAGCAATCCCCTGGATCCTCCAAGGCCGGTCCTCTCTTACTTTTGAGGATTAATTATTCCTGAACACACGTTTCCCGGTCCTTACAGACCTATAATCGAGGAGCCTCGCATTCCAACAACCACACAGATGAAAAGTAGATATAAATGTCAGGGCTGGGAGGTCACTGACACCACCATAGTTAGAAAGAAACGTCATGCATTCCTTGGGTCCTTCTCCCGTTTTTGACTCATACCGGGGTGTGAGGCTCGCGAATTCACGTTATACACAAAGCTACGTCACACAGACCATGCTTTGATCATCAACCACAAGACTTTGCTTTGCAACAGAAGCCTTGATCATATGCCACTTAGGCGTGCCACACAGGCAATCTACTCCATGCGACTGATTTCTGTCAATACATAACCTCTGAGCTCGTACGTCTCAGTGAAGGGTGTTAAGCAAGAGAATAAATTCTCCGCCGCCAAACAGATATATATTTAACAGAGATCAATCAACACAGAACAAAATCCAATGTCAGACACACAGTCCATTTACAAGTCCGTTCTGGGTCTGAACGAAACCGGAGGCACCAATTCCTCGCATATCCGTACAATCAACACTATGTTTGGACGGCTACTACTTCAATTCCTTCATGGTAGCTACTCCAATCACGAGCATCAGTAGCGCCCATCCATCCAATGTGGAGATCGTCGGTCTTCAGTCGTCTTCGACTCTTCGAATTCTCAACGTCGATCGATTATTTGAAATGAGATAACCTCGGCCTTTTCAAATAACCCACGTATATTTAGATTTTCAAATCAATTATTCACATGGTTGGACTATTCAACATTCACTTTTCAGTTATTTAGTTATAATTTTCATGTCAAATACATTCAACCATCACATATCAAACCAACACAACAAAATTGGTTTATTTTCACTCTATATCGTCTATAGCACTTTATAACGATATATCGCCATTTTTATTTAATTTAAAACGGCCATATTTAATTAAACGACGTTTCAGGTCGTGTCGATGCACTGGCGCTGCTTTCCACTAATTTTGTTTTACACATATCTAAAAATCTAACCATTGGATCTTCACAAATTTTACATCATTAGGAAGGTCATTTCAAAACGAATCCAACGGTTTCAGTTTTGGGAAAATCCGACGGTCGGATCTTCCACACTAACCATTTGAAGTTACGATTTCAATTTACGAACTGCAGCGTCGTTATTCGATTTAATTTAATTATATTTATATATATATATAAATATAATCGTTTCTGGCGCTGTTTTTCACTAATTTTGAATTAAACATTCCAGACAATCCAACCGTCGGATCTTCACAAAGTTGGTATCGTTGGAAAGAAATCTCCAAGGCGAACCCAACGGTTGAGGTTTCGGGAAAATCCAATGGTCGGATCTTCCGCACTAATCATTTGAAATCACGGTTTCAAAATATGAACTGCACGGCCACGTTTCGTTTTAATTCTATTTATATTTATATATTTATATAAATATAGCTCATTCAAAATTCCTATATCGTTTCCACTTCAATTATTTCACTAACGCCTTAAATTTTTGGAAAATTTCGCCATAACCTCCTTTGTACGGGAGGGTCTGGGAAAATTCCCAAATAGCCACACGGGCGTCTCATATCAAAAAGAAAAAGAAAAAGCCAAGCGGCTAGCCAACAGGCTCATAAAATCATCACCCAAACAAAGCGGTAAATGTGTACCTATTTGTCGGGCACAAAATTCTATTTCTCTTCTCTAGCCCCTTTTGCTTTAACCTGTTCAATAGATATGCATGTACATATATACAATTTCTAACATTTATCATTTTCCATTCAATTGCATATTTGATTTGCTTTGGTTTAAAAACACCATTCATTCGAATATTGCATGCATAGGCTAAAATCATATCATTAGCTAGTTAATGTATAGTGAATATTAGGCACACATCCCTAAAACGAAACTTAATTAGGCTCACATCCGGTCATAAACTTATTGTAAATTAGGTCCCTATTTTTCAAAAACATATAAAAAAATATATTAAAAAACCATGTAAATTCGTATTTAATTAAAACAATTAATCGTGAAAAAAATCAGATCAAAAAAACATTAAAAACAACGTCAAAATCACGAAATACAGAAAATCAACGAAATGCAGTAAATTGCATCAAAACATGCATATAAATCGATTAGTTGCATACATGTATGCATTTATTTCAAATCTGCGTCAAAACTGCAGTATAAATGCATACATGTATGCACATATTGTTAAAACATGCATCTGCCGATGCATTTATTTAAAAACAGCATACCTACGTGCAACTTATTCACGTTTGCATATATTTTGAAATATATGCACACATGTATGCAGTTATATAGAAAAACTGCATACATGTATGCAATTTTTCAAACAGGCGTGCATAAATATATGCATGTGTATTCGAATAGTTGCATAAATGTATGCAACTATTCGTAAAAGTTGCATACATTTATGCAACTTTTTTTTTTAAATTTCTGTGGACTTTCGAGAATATTTATAGATTTTAGAATTTTTTTTTTTTTTTAAGTGATAGCACCTGAAAATTTGGACAGAAAACGAAAGAGGCGGAGGTATGGAAAGTGGCAGGCGGAAGATTCCAGGCAGCAGCTAAAATAGGGGGCGGGTTTACAGAGAAAACATTAATTACAGGGATGTATTGTGAATTTAAAACTTGCAAAATAGTTGCATACATGTATGCAACTTTTGCCAATAGTTGCATAAATGTATGCAAGTAATTCTGAAGCTGTTTTAGTTGAAAATGTATGCAGAAACTTGCATACATGTGTGCAACTATTTGAAATACTTGCACACATGTATGCAAGTATTTACATGTGAAAATAAAATGTGTGCAGAAACTTGCATACATGTATGCAACTATTTTAAATACTTGCACACATGTATGCAAGTATTGCATGTAAAAATATAACAGAGAAATACTTGCACAGATGAATGCAAGTATTCCAAATATGTGCATGATTTGATGCAAATTACTGCATTTTTCGTTGTTTTCTGTATTTTTTTGATTTTGATGCATGTTTTGATTTTATTATGATCTGAATTTTTGGGCGAGTACATGTTTAATTTAAATACGAATTATCGTGATTTTTTTATATTTTTTTTATATTTTTTTTATGAATTTTCGAAAAATAGGGACTAAATTTACAATAAGTTTATGACCGGGTTTTTTTTATATTTTGAAACCTAATAGGGACCTCTAAAAAACGCACCCTAATGTATATTTCAACTCATGCACGTTTATTTGAACAAGTGGCTATTTTTAACACTTCACATTTCAAAGATGATAATTTTGGCGAACTAAAGTAGATTTCAACACATGACTATTTTATTTAGTTCCTATGCATGTTAAAAATAATATTTCTATCACAAATATTTGTTTCAACGTCCGCATATCTTTAGCATATCACACATATGATAAAAATGATATTTTTATCATTTAAAATATTTATTCAACCAATGTATGGTTTCAACACTTCATAGTTTCAATAAAAATGTAATTTTTATCGTTCAATCTTTTTATTCAACACATGAACCTTTCCACTACACACCCTTCTCAACAAATGAGCATTTCCACACATGGACATCTTATTTATGTTGTTCTTATTGGAAAGATGAAATTTTGATTGTTGAAACTATTTATATAAGGCGAATATTTTGCATACTTCATATATATATAAAAATGTGATTTTTATTGTTTAAACACTTCATCCATTCACAAATGAATTTTATTTTCACACGACACTTTTCAACACATGAATATTTCCACACATGGACATAGTTTCATATATGACTTTAATTTCTATGCATGAAAAATAATTTCAACATATGAAAATAATTCTAACACACAAAGATTATTCAAAATTTCGGCAGCATAACGGCAGGGTAGTTAAAACCGGCACCGTCCCTAGTACGGCTCCTCGCTCTACCTTAAAACCTCGCGGTTTTTGACAATGGGGATTCATGCATCTAATTCGCACGCAGGCGGCATGTTTATTTTTATTTCCACAAATATTTCCAATTCATTTCAATCACCAATGGGTATTTTTCAACCACAACCAAACAATATCAACCACAAACAATTATTCAACCATTCGTATTTTTCACCCAATATTTCACACCAATTCACCACAATAAATATCGTCCATGGTTTGTGGACGAGGGGAGTATATATATATATATATAATATATTTGCTATATTTCACTTGCATTTCAACACATATATCAATTATTCTATGCATGTAAAAATTCATACTTCGCTTATATAGCTTACACTACGCATGTACATGAGGTATACAACACGTATGTAATTTATATTTCGCTTATATAAATTATACACGAAATTTTCCATTCAATTTCACGTTAATTTAGATTTCTCACCTTGGTTTTCTGAGCGGTAAAAATCGATACGATGTCAGAAAAATCCGCAGCTTCTTCTATTGGGTAGAGAGCTTCCTTGCGGTCTCGATGTTTCCTGTTTCATCGAATTTCGTCAACACACCAAAAAGATATGATTTTTCAAAGTTTTGCAACGGTTTTAAAGTGTCGTAAAACAATTTAATTAAACAGGCCGTTACCTCCTTTGAAGGCTTCAAAACTAGGTCAGCGATTTTCGCGAGATCCGTTGATCGTTGAGACGATCGGCCTGCACCACCACGTCGGCCTTGGAGAGGGCTCTCCGTCGATGGTCACCACCCTCAGCTCGATGGCGGCAGGAAGGCAGGGCGGCGCTCGATAGGGTCGGACTTTGGAGGCGGATATCTCGGCGGAGAGGCGACGACAGGGGGAGCTCCTTATATGGATTTGAAGAGGGGAGGGAGAACTACAAAAAGTTGAACTGGAGGAGGGGCTAATTCTGGCCGTGGCGATCGGAAATCGCCTGGGAAGGTGACGAAGGCTTTCCGCCGTCGAAGTCGGGGTCGGGGGGGGGGGGGGGGGTTTCTGTTATTTTTTTTATTTTAAAATTTATGAAAGAAAAAATATGATTGGCCGAGACTATATTAAAATTTTTAAATAGTGTTTTCTTAAACGAACTCCTTTTTAAACCCAACGACTGTCGCCCCTAGCTAAATACCCCCATTCCGGACACAATAGGATATGTTTCGTAGGCCAATTTGACTGTTACAGTCAGTTATTTTTCAAATTAAAGTATAAAACATTTAATTTTTAACTCTGAACGCACATTTCAATTAGCCAGGGCCACAAACTGATTCGAAAAATTCCAGAAAAATAAATCTAGCTATGTTTTGACGGTACGGTCCCAACAAAACTAGTTTCGTCGAATTCTGAGGTCGTTTGAAAAATGGCCATTTTCTGGTCGATCCAATTTAACAGAAATCGACCAAACACATTTTCTTTTGCCATGCTCACATACTAACTTCAAAAATTATGAAATTTGAAACCTAGCAATAGTTTGACATCCCGGACCCAACAAAAGTGGTTTCGTCGAATTCCGAGGTCGTATGCAAAATATCAATTTTCCAGGCCTATATATTCTATATACCGACCCTTCTGAAAATTCATTCGGCCATAACTTTTGATTCCCGTTATGAAACTTCGATTTTTCAGATTCGTTAGAAAGGTATTGACTAACAGATTTAAATATTTTTGGTTTCACTAAAATCCGTTATATTTTCCACCCTACATAGTCAGTCAAAGTGTAATAACCTGGAAAATCTGGGCCAGTTTAAAATTTTTATTTTGGCAATTTTAGCGAATTTTGAATATTTAAAATCAATTATTTTAAATAATATCGACGAGAAATTTATTTTGAATAGAATTCGAACGTATATATTATACGCGTCGTCGTTAGAATATAAATATTTATATATAATTATAAATAGAATTGAAAATGGCGCGGTAGTTCGATAATTCGATTTCAAACTTCAATTGAATGTACCGGGTGCAAAACGATCTGGATTTTAGTGAAACCAAAAACATTAGGATCGAATTGATGATATCTTTCCAACGAATCCGAAAAATCAAAATTTCGTAGCGGGAATGAAAAGATATGTCCAGTTGAAAATTCTGAATAGTCGCTATGGAATTCAGGCCCTTAAAAATGGACATTTTGCAAACGGCCTCAGAATTCGACGAAACTAGTTTTGTTAGGACCGTATCATCAATACAAAGATAGAAAATATTTTTCTGGGATTTTTAAAGTTCGTATGCGGCCCCGGTAATTTGAAATGTACGTTTAAAATTCAATATAGTGATTTAAAAGTAAATTCAACGGAAACTGATCAAAGTGATCGAATCAGCTTGCGATGCATATCCCATTGTGTTCGGAATGGGGGTTAAACGCTATGGACGATAGGTGGTGGGCCTCGTTTAGATGGCATATGTAAAAGTCAACTTTTAAAAATAATAAAATAATAAAAAAATAATAAAAAAAACCCTCTCCCCCTTTTTAACCGTTCTGCCCCCCCCATATTTTCAATCGAAAAAAAAAAAAAAAGAGGAACGAGGATCGGAGGAGCGCCCCCCCCCCCCCGATCAGTCGCCGCCGCCTCCACAGTGGTGGGGCGCCACCTCGAAACCCCTCCCCCCCCCCCCGGCGCCACGAAACCCCCCCTTCCCTCGCGGACGCGATCGAACACCCCCCTCCCCCCACCCCCCGTCGCAACCTCCAAGCGCGCAACCCCCTCCCCTCCCTTCGACCGACGCCGACCGCCTTCCCCCTCCTCTGCCTCGCGTCGCGCCACCGACAGAAGATCCCCTCCTGATCAACGCTGAAACCCCCCCCCCCCTTCTCTCTGCAACTCACTGTAAGTTTTAATTATATTTTTATTTATAAAATCAGTTTTTTTATGTATGAATTAGCATTTATAAAAGCTAAAAATAAAATATATATAAAGATTTGATTTTTAAAGTTGAAAAGATTATGTTTTTATTTATAAAAATATGATTTTTACATAAGGAAGAGGATAAAAATATGATTTTTATATTTTTAAAGTATTAAAAATATAATCTTTACTATATAGAAGTGGTAGAAATATGATTTTTGGTTAGGTAGAGAATTAAAAATATAATTTTTGCATGATAGGAATATTAAAAATATCATCTTTATATGTGTAGGAAAATAAAAAATGAGATTTTTTATAAAGATGAAATCTTTAAATTTGAAAAGACAAAATCTTTTTAGTTGAAAAGACGAGAACTTTAGAAGTTAAAAGGCGAAACCTTTATATTTTAAAAGGAGTGAACTTTATATTTAAAAGGGCGGAAACTATATATTTTATAACGTTGTAAAAATATAATCTTTGTCTATTTTAAAAGCGTGTTAAAAATATAATCTTTTATATTACAGAATAATAAAAATAGAATTTTTATATAATGAACTTCGAAATAAAAATAAAATTTTTATATAATCAACTTCGAAATAAAAATAGGATTTTTATATAATGAACTTCGAAATAAAAATAGGATTTTTATATAATGAACTTCGAAATAAAAATAGGATTTTTATATATTGAACTTCGAAATAAAAATAGAATTTTTATATAATGAACTTCGAAATAAAAATAGGATTTTTATATATTGAACTTCGAAATAAAAATATGATTTTTTATATATTGAACTTCGAAATAAAAATATGATTTTTATATATTGAACTTTGAAATAAAAATATGATTTTTATATATTGAACTTTGAAATAAAAATATGATTTTTACATATGGAATAGCGAAGTAAAAATTCGATTTTTACATATGTAGAGAATGCGGGCAACGAAGATGACAAAAAGGCGAGAAAGACGAAGATTTCTATCAATGAAGTGCCGTGGAGCTAGGATAGCTATAGGTGAGAATTTCTCACCTTTCAATTTCTTTTCTAGTTATATATATATATATATATATATATATATATATATATATATATATATACTAGGATGCAGACGGTGTTTAGTAGCACCCGACACAATCGTCCACAGACCATGGACTTGTTTGTTTGGCTGTTTGGTTATTGATTGCGATATGGGTTTGAATGTGGTTTGTGGTGTGAAAAATCGAATCGATAAATTGGTTAGGATTAGACGTGCGCCGTTATAAGGCGAAGGAGTAAGGCTAGGTTAGACTCTTACTCCAAATTTTGTGGTTTGCATAACGAAATTGATTAGATTGATGTGTGAATGGCGTGGGCCTTCACTAGACCGGGGATTAGGCTAGGCCTTGTCCCGTTTCTAGTATCGTGCCGTTATGCCGCCGAAATTTTCTAAAATAAGTTAGAAAAATAGAAATACCATTTTATTTATAGAATGAACTGAATAGAAATTCATATGTTGAAATAAAATGTTTTATCGTTAAAAATATAATTTTTAACGTGAATGTGAATAAATAAATATTCATTTACAAACCAGACGGTTTGTTTATGTACACCTATTTGAAGGACATTGATTGGGACGATAAATTTTACACATCGCCCAACTGCACAACTAAATCTGTGTTTGATGGTTTGAAACCCCACACGGGTGTTAGGATGAAATTTGAAGTTCACTCATCCTGATTGATTAAATATGTCGATCGATCGATTGACAGGCTGTTATAAGCGTTAGATATCTATATTTGATGCTTATACAGTGTAGTGCACTTTGGTTGATGGTTGATTATTTATCGTTGCTATTATATACATGTGTTGTATGAAAATCCATATAATTAACTTTATATGGTAATTGATTGGGCCTCATTCCAATCGTGAAAATAAAGAATATTTTGATAATAACAAATATTTTGATAATAGGACATATTTGAAATAGAATATATGAAAATAGAAATTTATGAAGCCGTGTTGATTAGATTGACGCCATTTTGACGTAAACGATATTTATATCGATTTTATTCATTTTAAAATGAATATTGAAAAGTAATTTCGAAATCGAATATTTCGAAATGAATTGAATTGAAAACTATTTCGAAATGAATTGAATTGAAAACGATTTCGAAATGAATTAAATTGAAAACGATTTCGAAATGAATTGAATTGAAAACGATTTCGAAATGAATTGAATTGAAAACGAATTCAAATTGAATTGAAAGCGAAGTGAAATGAATTCAAATTGAATTGAAATTTGAATTGAATAGAAATGAATTTTGAAACGAATCTATAAAGAAGAATTCAATTTTGCTTTGAATTGAAATGGAAGTTGAAATAGATTTTGAAACGAATTCAAAACTATTTATATAATTCGTTTTAAATAGAAATCGACGAAATATATATTATATATATTATATATATATAATATAATGGCCTGAATAGAACGCGCCGCGCCGCGGTAGTTCGTGAATTTCGACCATTTATTTCAAACGGACATTATGGGAGATCCGACCGTCGGATTCTCCTAAAACCGGAACCGTTGGGTTCGTATCGAAGAGAGCTTTCTAACGAATATTAGGAATTTGAAATCTAACGGTTGGATTTGGAATTATGTCCAAATCAAATTTGAAAAAGGTCGTTGTAAGTGCAGTTCGATGGCCATTGGTGGAAATCGACTGTACGGGCCTTGATAAAATTATTAAAAATATTAATAATTTGTGTAAAATCATAAGAAATGATTTAGAAAGGATTGGGATGTAAAACTCCATATTTGAAAGGATAAAAATAGATTTTTATCGAAATGAACTAGTTTTGAACTAGAATTATAATTCTATTTATTTTTAAATAAATAAATTGAATTTGAAAAGGGTTTTGAAAATAACCAGAATATCCAATGATTGCATTGGAGTGGATTTGAATCGAAATTGTCTTCGGAATATTTCGATGTTGGAATTCGTGATTATACAGGTGTTGTTATGGAAATTTGAAAGATATATATATTTATATCGCTATTTCCAATACGACATTTGTTAGTCGTAGAATTCGATATTGAATATAAGCCGATATATTTTCTATTCAGAGCCTTGTATTGAATATCGAATGTGATTTGGGTTTGTCGTGAATGGTGTCTTCACTAACACTGTTCTTGAACCCAGTTGAGAAATGATTAAATCTTTTTTATTTAGATTTAATGAAGTGTACCAATTAAATAATATTTAATTGGAATTGAATTGATAATGATTTTTGGGTTTATCGTGAACAGTGTTTTAAATAACACTTGTTCTTTAACCCGATACTTAATGAATGTGACTTTGGGTTTATCGTGAACCGTGTTTTAAATGACACTGATTCTTTAACCCAGTTAAAGATTAAAACTAAGTGGAGTTTTAATGAATCTTTAATTAGATTGAAATGATCGAAAATGGAGTATCACCAGTTTTACTCCAGGCGATGGTTAAATCTTTAATTAGATTTGAACGTGAAATGGTAATTGAATTTACCGATAACACTGTGGTGTTAGATATGAAGTATTACCAGTTTTACTTCATGGGATGAATAGGTTGGGATTGGGAAATAAAATAAATGATTACTTCGGTGTGGTTCGCTAATCCCGACTAGTTTGAATCGATATTCAAAGGAGATTAAAGAATAAATTTAAAGAATTTATCTTGGATAAAATTAATGGGAACTTTTCCCAAAGTATAGGAATATTTTAATAAAAGAATATTCTGAATTGGAATGAGGCGTATGTTGTGTTTGTGTAACACTTTTATAATATATACGCGAGTTATTCAGAAAGACCGGGTTTATCCCATTCTGAATAACTGATTCGACGTGGTGTCAAAGATGAAGACGGTGGTCGAAGACCGGAAGTCTTCACGTCGTTTGGGTAATTACTGATGATCTTGATTGGGCTGTACACCCAAGAAGATGGAAACAGTTAGTGATCGTCCAGACGTACTTGGAGATCGATGGATATGCGGGGTACTAGGTGCCTCCGGTTTCGATCAGACCCAGAACGGACTTGTAAATGGACTGTGTGTCTGACATTGGATTTTAGTCTGTGTGATTGATCTCTATTAAATATATATCTGTTTGGCGGCGGAGAATTTATTCTCTTGCTTAACGCCCTTCTCTGAGACGTATGAGCTCAGGGGTTATATATTGATGGATATCAAACGCATGGAGTGAATTGCCTGTGTGGCATGCCTAAGTGGCAATTGATCGAGGCTTCTGTTGAAAAGCAAAGTCTTGTGGTGATGATCAAAGCGAGGCCTTTGTGGCGTAGCTTTGTGTAACGTTGATTCGCGAGCTTCACACCCGGTATGAACCAAAAACGGGAGACGGACATCAGGGAGGACTTGCGTTTCTTTCTAGCTAAAAGTGGCGTCAGTGGTTTTACACGCCCTGACGAGTTTGACTTATGTGGTTGTTGCTGTTGCGAGGCGCCTCGTTTTGATCGGACGATCCGTGTCCGATGGAGTCATTCGTTGGCTCGTTTGCGCCCCAAAGGGTGGGGAGACGTATTGTTCAGGCATAATAATCCACATCGGTGGACCGGCCCTGACGATCCAGGGGCAGTTGCGGCTGTTCCTGAGACATGGTAGGCTTGATTGTCTCGAATCGGTTGAGGACTATCTTTTGCCTCGGTTCATAGACGGAAATCCAATTTCCAAATACGTGACATTTGCGGTTTTAATTGTAGAACCTAGTATGGCGACATGATATATGGTACCCATGCCGCCTATGATCGATACTTATGATTTGAAGTTGCTTTATACACTATGCACTTATAATAGTATCAAATGATTTGTTTTAAACGTATCAAGCATCCTTTGGCTGTTATAAGGGAAAACCCTATCCCCCGGCTTGCGTTGCATTGTGTGATAGGACCTGGGTCTTATAACAGCTTCATTTTTCTCTATTTAGCATTGCGCTGTTAGTTTTATGCACTGGTATTCTTGGGAGGAAACCCGTTCCGTGTTATACGGCGTGGTCCCTTGTTTTACCGAACTTTAAAATAAAGATTAACTGTTTTAGTTCTCACACCAGTCACATGACTGACCTGGAGTTTATTGTTTTAACCTAAACTCTGGGTGCCCTTATTTTCGACACGGGCAGCTAGTAGTTTTGGTTTTGCAGATTTATATTCACAGGATCCTGGTTTACAGCTGGAACGATATCCGGAAAGCTTTGTATCCGTATATCTCATTCTAGTTGTGTATTGTATTATTTTCCGCTGCGATGTATTTAAATGTAATATTTATTTGTTTATACTCTGTATATTCTTGTAATCTGATGGAATTGTTGTAATATACAATGAAATGTTCTTCTGTATGCATTCTGATTTGTCGTGTTCTCAAACGATAGGGCGTTTCGAGCGGCCTGGATCGGTTTAGCGACTGGTTCGGACCGAGCGAAATTCCTTGCCGTCACAGTTGGTATCAGAGCTTTGGTATACAAAGCTCAGAGAACAAGACATATTAGAATCATACGAAAGAATTCATCAGATATTGGATTAGCAATATCCAATGGAATGACTCGTTAGAGATGGGATCAGTAGTATCCTAGAACGAGTGTGAAGAGTATATTTTTAAAATGAAAACAAAATTTTGTTTTGAAAATTTAAATCAATTATACGTATTTGACTATTTATTTACATTGATTTGGACAATCAAATATATAGAGATTTTAGTATACGTCTGATCCACGTGTATTGAAGCCTCAAATATATTCGATAGATATAGAATCACACTCAAGTCGCTTGGACATGATTCTAATGATTGACGCGTCATCATTAGAATTTATTTTCGTGTTTCGAAGGTGTGATTTCTATATGTTTCCATTAGACTGGTGTGAGAACCAAAATTAGATAGGGCCTATCGTTGTGATTTGGCATCAAAAACCTGATTTTTGACTATGTATCAAAGTTATCAATTTGAAACTCTAATCCACTAATTGATTGATGTTTGTGTTGTTTGTTTATTTGTTTGCTAATTTTTAGCCATTTAGCCTAATTGAAACAAATATTGAATTGTATTGAAAATTGGTTGCATTTGCTTGCATATACATATATATCATTGAACAGGTCATAGCAAGGAGGCTAGAGCCAGAGAATAAAATTTGTTTGCCCGACAAATAGGTACATGTTTACTACATAATTTACTGTTTTGTTTGGGTGATGATGATTTTATGAGCCTATTGGCTAGCCGCTTGGCTTTTTCTTTTTCTTTTTGAGATCTGAAGGACCGGGGAAGCTATTTGAAATTCCCCGATGCTCCCGGTGCAGGGGAGGTTATGGCGAAATTTTTCAAAAATTTAGGGTGCTAGCCAAATTTTTGAAATTTTGAAAATTCTCAAAAACTGAAAAGTTAGAGAAGGGAAGCCAGATCGAATGTAGAGTTGAAGGATCAAACCATTTTCGACTTTGTTCCTTTTCGGGGACGAAAAGTTTTAAGTGGGGGAGATTGTAATAACCCGGAAAATCTGGGCCAGTTTAAATTTTTATTTTGGCAATTTTAGCAAATTTTGAATATTTAAAATCAATTATTTTAAATAATATCGACGAGAAATTTATTTTGAATAGAATTCGAACGTATATATTATACGCGTCGTCGTTAGAATATAAATATTTATATATAATTATAAATAGAATTGAAAATGGCGCGGTAGTTCGATAATTCGATTTCAAACTTCAATTGAATGTACCGGGTGCAAAACGATCTGGATTTTATTGAAACCAAAAACATTAGGATCTAATTGATGATATCTTTCCAACGAATCCGAAAAATCAAAATTTCGTAGCGGGAATCAAAAGATATGTCCAGTTGAAAATTCTGAATAGTCGCTATGGAATTCAGGCCCTTAAAAATGGACATTTTGCAAACGGCCTCAGAATTCGACGAAACTAGTTTTGTTAGGACCGTATCATCAATACGAAGATAGAAAATATTTTTCTGGGATTTTTAAAGTTCGTATGCGGCCCCGGTAATTTGAAATGTACGTTTAAAATTCAATATAGTGATTTAAAAGTAAATTCAACGGAAACCGATCAAAGTGATCGAATCAGCTTGCGATGCATATCCCATTGTGTTCGGAATGGGGGTTAAACGCTATGGACGACAGGTGGTGGGCCTCGTTTAGATGGCATATGTAAAAGTCAACTTTTAAAAATAATAAAATAATAAAAAAAACCCTCTCCCCCTTTTTAACCGTTCTGCCCCACCCATATTTTCAATCGAACAAAAAAAAAAAAGAGGAACGAGGATCGGAGGAGCGCCCCCCCCCCCCTCCCCGATCAGTCGCCGCCGCCTCCACAGTGGTGGGGCGCCACCTCGAAACCCCTCCCAGGCGCCACGAAAACCCCCCTTCCCTCGCGGACGCGATCGAACACCCCCCCCCCCCCCCGTCGCAACCTCCAAGCGCGCAACCCCCTCCCCTCCCTTCGACCGACGCCGACCGCCTTCCCCCTCCTCTGCCTCGCGTCGCGCCACTGACAGAAGATCCCCTCCTGATCGACGCTGAAAACCCCCCCTTCTCTCTGCAACTCACTGTAAGTTTTAATTATATTTTTATTTATAAAATCAGTTTTTTTATGTATGAATTAGCATTTATAAAAGATAAAAATAAAATATATATAAAGATTTGATTTTTAAAGTTGAAAAGATTATGTTTTTATTTATAAAAATATGATTTTTACATAAGGAAGAGGATAAAAATATGATTTTTATATTTTTAAAGTATTAAAAATATAATCTTTACTATATAGAAGTGGTAGAAATATGATTTTTGGTTAGGTAGAGAATTAAAAATATAATTTTTGCATGATAGGAATATTAAAAATATCATCTTTATATGTGTAGGAAAATAAAAAATGAGATTTTTTATAAAGATGAAATCTTTAAATTTGAAAAGACAAAATCTTTTTAGTTGAAAAGACGAGAACTTTAGAAGTTAAAAGGCGAAACCTTTATATTTTAAAAGGAGTGAACTTTATATTTAAAAGGGCGGAAACTATATATTTTATAACGTTGTAAAAATATAATCTTTGTCTATTTTAAAAGCGTGTTAAAAATATAATCTTTTATATTACAGAATAATAAAAATAGAATTTTTATATAATGAACTTCGAAATAAAAATAGAATTTTTATATAATGAACTTCGAAATAAAAATAGAATTTTTATATAATGACTTCGAAATAAAAATAGGATTTTTATATAATGAACTTCGAAATAAAAATAGGATTTTTATATATTGAACTTCGAAATAAAAATAGAATTTTTATATAATGAACTTCGAAATAAAAATAGGATTTTTATATATTGAACTTCGAAATAAAAATATGATTTTTTATATATTGAACTTCGAAATAAAATATGATTTTTATATATTGAACTTTGAAATAAAAATATGATTTTTATATATTGAACTTTGAAATAAAAATATGATTTTTACATATGGAATAGCGAAGTAAAAATTCGATTTTTACATATGTAGAGAATGCGGGCAACGAAGATGACAAAAAGGCGAGAAAGACGAAGATTTCTATCAATGAAGTGCCGTGGACCTAGGATAGCTATAGGTGAGAATTTCTCACCTTTCAATTTCTTTTCTAGTTATATATATATATATATACTAGGATGCAGACGGTGTTTAGTAGCACCCGACACAATCGTCCACAGACCATGGACTTGTTTGTTTGGCTGTTTGGTTATTGATTGCGATATGGGTTTGAATGTGGTTTGTGGTGTGAAAAATCGAATCGATAAATTGGTTAGGATTAGACGTGCGCCGTTATAAGGCGAAGGAGTAAGGCTAGGTTAGACTCTTACTCCAAATTTTGTGGTTTGCATAACGAAATTGATTTGATTGATTTGTGAATGGCGTGGGCCTTCACTAGACCGGGGATTAGGCTAGGCCTTGTCCCGTTTCTAGTATCGTGCCGTTATGTCGCCGAAATTTTCTAAAATAAGTTAGAAAAATAGAAATACCATTTTATTTATAGAATGAACTGAATAGAAATTCATATGTTGAAATAAAATGTTTTATCGTTAAAAATATAATTTTTAACGTGAATGTGAATAAATAAATATTCATTTACAAACCAGACGGTTTGTTTATGTACACCTATTTGAAGGACATTGATTGGGACGATAAATTTTACACATCGCCCAACTGCACAACTAAATCTGTGTTTGATGGTTTGAAACCCCACACGGGTGTTAGGATGAAATTTGAAGTTCACTCATCCTGATTGATTAAATATGTCGATCGATCGATTAACAGGCTGTTATAAGCGTTAGATATCTATATTTGATGCTTATACAGTGTAGTGCACTTTGGTTGATGGTTGATTATTTATCGTTGCTATTATATACATGTGTTGTATGAAAATCCATATAATTAACTTTATATGGTAATTGATTGGGCCTCATTCCAATCGTGAAAATAAAGAATATTTTGATAATAACAAATATTTTGATAATAGGACATATTTGAAATAGAATATTTGAAAATAGAAATTTATGAAGCCGTGTTGATTAGATTGACGCCATTTTGACGTAAACGATATTTATATCGATTTTATTCATTTTAAAATGAATATTGAAAAGTAATTTCGAAATCGAATATTTCGAAATGAATTGAATTGAAAACTATTTCGAAATGAATTGAATTGAAAACGATTTCGAAATGAATTGAATTGAAAACGATTTCGAAATGAATTGAATTGAAAACGATTTCGAAATGAATTGAATTGAAAACGAATTCAAATTGAATTGAAAGCGAAGTGAAATGAATTCAAATTGAATTGAAATTTGAATTGAATAGAAATGAATTTTGAAACGAATCTATAAAGAAGAATTCAATTTTGCTTTGAATTGAAATGGAAGTTGAAATAGATTTTGAAACGAATTCAAAACTATTTATATAATTCGTTTTAAATAGAAATCGACGAAATATATATTATATATATTATATATATATAATATAATGGCCTGAATAGAACGCGCCGCGCCGCGGCAGTTCGTGAATTTCGACCATTTATTTCAAACGGACATTTTGGGAGATCCGACCGTCGGATTCTCCTAAAACCGGAACCGTTGGGTTCGTATCGAAGAGAGCTTTCTAACGAATATTAGGAATTTGAAATCTAACGGTTGGATTTGGAATTATGTCCAAATCAAATTTGAAAAAGGTCGCTGTAAGTGCAGTTCGATGGCCATTGGTGGAAATCGACTGTACGTGCCTTGATAAAATTATTAAAAATATTAATAATTTGTGTAAAATCATAAGAAATGATTTAGAAAGGATTGGGATGTAAAACTCCATATTTGAAAGGATAAAAATAGATTTTTATCGAAATGAACTAGTTTTGAACTAGAATTATAATTCTATTTATTTTTAAATAAATAAATTGAATTTGAAAAGGGTTTTGAAAATAACCAGAATATCCAATGATTGCATTGGAGTGGATTTGAATCGAAATTGTCTTCGGAATATTTCGATGTTGGAATTCGTGATTATACAGGTGTTGTTATGGAAATTTGAAAGATATATATATTTATATCGCTATTTCCAATACGACATTTGTTAGTCGTAGAATTCGATATTGAATATAAGCCGATATATTTTCTATTCAGAGCCTTGTATTGAATATCGAATGTGATTTGGGTTTGTCGTGAATGGTGTCTTCACTAACACTGTTCTTGAACCCAGTTGAGAAATGATTAAATCTTTTTATTTAGATTTAATGAAGTGTACCAATTAAATAATATTTAATTGGAATTGAATTGATATTGATTTTTGGGTTTATCGTGAACAGTGTTTTAAATAACACTTGTTCTTTAACCCGATAATTAATGAATGTGACTTTGGGTTTATCGTGAACCGTGTTTTAAATGACACTGATTCTTTAACCCAGTTAAAGATTAAAACTAAGTGGAGTTTTAATGAATCTTTAATTAGATTGAAATGATCGAAAATGGAGTATCACCAGTTTTACTCCAGGCGATGGTTAAATCTTTAATTAGATTTGAATATGAAATGGTAATTGAATTTACCGATGACACTGTGGTGTTAGATATGAAGTATTACCAGTTTTACTTCATGTGATGAATAGGTTGGGATTGGGAAATAAAATAAATGATTACTTCGGTGTGGTTCGCTAATCCCGACTAGTTTGAATCGATATTCAAAGGAGATTAAAGAATAAATTTAAAGAATTTATCTTGGATAAAATTAATGGGAACTTTTCCCAAAGTATAGGAATATTTGAATAAAAGAATATTCTGAATTGGAATGAGGCGTATGTTGTGTTTGTGTAACACTTTTATAATATATACGCGAGTTATTCAGAAAGACCGGGTTTATCCCATTCTGAATAACTGATTCGACGTGGTGTCAAAGATGAAGACGGTGGTCGAAGACCGGAAGTCTTCACGTCGTTTGGGTAATTACTGATGATCTTGATTGGGCTGTACACCCAAGAAGATGGAAACAGTTAGTGATCGTCCAGACGTACTTGGATATCGATGGATATGCGGGGTACTAGGTGCCTCCGGTTTCGTTCAGACCCAGAACGGACTTGTAAATGGACTGTGTGTCTGACATTGGATTTTAGTCTGTGTGATTGATCTCTATTAAATATATATCTGTTTGGCGGCGGAGAATTTATTCTCTTGCTTAACGCCCTTCTCTGAGACGTATGAGCTCAGGGGTTATATATTGATGGATATCAAACGCATGGAGTGAATTGCCTGTGTGGCATGCCTAAGTGGCAATTGATCGAGGCTTCTGTTGAAAAGCAAAGTCTTGTGGTGATGATCAAAGCGAGGCCTTTGTGGCGTAGCTTTGTGTAACGTTGATTCGCGAGCTTCACACCCGGTATGAACCAAAAACGGGAGACGGACATCAGGGAGGACTTGCGTTTCTTTCTAGCTAAAAGTGGCGTCAGTGGTTTTACACGCCCTGACGAGTTTGACTTATGTGGTTGTTGCTGTTGCGAGGCGCCTCGGTTTGATCGGACGACCCGGGTCCGATGGAGTCATTCGTTGGCTCGTTTGCGCTCCAAAGGGCGGGGAGACGTATTGTTCAGGCATAATAATCCACATCGGTGGACCGGCCCTGACGATCCAGGGGGCAGTTGCGGCTGTTCCTGAGACATGGTAGGCTAGATTGTCTCGAATCGGTTGAGGACTATCTTTTGCCTCGGTTCATAGACGGAAATACAATTTCCAAATACGTGACATTTGCGGTTTTAATTGTAGAACCTAGTATGGCGACATGATATATGGTACCCATGCCGCCTATGATCGATACTTATGATTTGAAGTTGCTTTATACACTATGCACTTATAATAGTATCAAACGATTTGTTTTAAACGTATCAAGCATCCTTTGGCTGTTATAAGGGAAAACCCTATCCCCCGGCTTGCGTTGCATTGTGTGATAGGACCTGGGTCTTATAACAGCTTCATTTTTCTCTATTTAGCATTGCGCTGTTAGTTTTATGCACTGGTATTCTTGGGAGGAAACCCGTTCCGTGTTATACGGCGTGGTCCCTTGTTTTACCGAACTTTAAAATAAAGATTAACTGTTTTAGTTCTCACACCAGTAACATGACTGACCTGGAGTTTATTGTTTTAACCTAAACTCTGGGTGCCCTTATTTTCGACACGGGCAGCTAGTAGTTTTGGTTTTGCAGATTTATATTCACAGGATCCTGGTTTACAGCTGGAACGATATCCGGAAAGCTTTGTATCCGTATATCTCATTCTAGTTGTGTATTGTATTATTTTCCGCTGCGATGTATTTAAATGTAATATTTATTTGTTTATACTCTGTATATTCTTGTAATCTGATGGAATTGTTGTAATATACAATGAAATGTTCTTCTGTATGCATTCTGATTTGTCGTGTTCTCAAACGATAGGGCGTTTCGAGCGGCTTGGATCGATTTAGCGACTGGTTCGGACCGAGCGAAATTCCTTGCCGTCACACAAAGTTTGAATCCAAATTTCCAAACTGACTTACTATTCTTAACTTACTATTTTATTGAAATATTCTATTTCAATGGTTCAAATTGCTTTGAAATAATCAATTAAATTTTTTTAAATTGGCTCGTATTTTCCGGGTTATTACAGGTCGGAGCAGTGAAGCCCTTTTTAGCTCGCGGAGGGATTGCGGCGCTGGCGGTGCTCGACGATGGCGTCGATTGGAGGTGATGGTCAGAGGGGGTATTGGGGTCAGGTGGAGGCTTAGACGGCGGCGGAGGGTCGGGGTTTGGCCCTAGTGCGGGTGGCGGTGGTTGCTGAGAATCGGAGGGTTCGATTTAGGGATTCCGAGGCTAAAGGGGGGTGCGCTCCGGTCTAGAGGAGAAGCGGGTGGGGGAAGGAGATGGCGGAGCAGTGTCGGAGATGGAGGGGGAAAGCTCCGACATGGTGGCGGGGTAGAAGACTGGGCGACGGGCTTTTTAATTTGGGTTTTTTTTCTTTTTTTTCTTCGATTTGATAAAGTAACAGAGGGGGGGGGGCAGAAGATGATAATAAGGGGGAAGAGGAATATATATATATATTTATTTATTATTATTTTTAATTCAAAGAAGTTGACTTTTACATACGACTCTTGAACGAGGCCCACCGCCTGTCGTCCATAGCGTTTTACACCCATTCCAAACACAATGGGATATGTATCGCAAGCTGATTTGATCGTTTCGATTAGTTTCCGTTGAATTTACATTTAAATCACTATATTGAATTTCAAACGTACATTTCGAATTACCGGGGCTACATACTCACTCTAAAAATTCCCGAAAAATATTTTCTAGCTTCGTATTGACGATACGGTCCTAACAAAACTAGTTTCGTCAAATTCCGAGACCGTTTACAAAATGGCTATTTCTAACGGCCGAAATTCCATAGCGACTATTCAGAATTTTCAACTGGACATATCTTTTGACCACCGCTATGAAATCTTGATTTTTCGGATTCGTTGGAAAGATATTCACAAATAGATCCTATTATTTTTGGTTTCACTAAAATCCGGATTGTTTTGCACCCGGTACATTCAATTGAAGTTTGAAATCGAATTATCGAACTACCGCGCCATTTCCAATTCTATTATAATTATAAATAATTATTTATATTCAAACGACGATCTATATAAATATATACGTTCGAATTCTATTCAAAATAAAGTTTTCGTTGAAATTATTTAAAATAATCTATTTTAAATATTCAAATTCAGTTAAAATTGCTAAAATAAAAATTTCAAACTGGCTCGCATTTTCCGGGTTGTTACAATTTCTATCTCGCTGCCACACCTCGCAAGCCCCCTCCGTGAGCGCGACTTTCCCAAATACCCATCGCAAACCTCTATCGAAACCTTACTGCAACCTGGTGTTCGAGCTTGGCCCTCGCGGTGACTGTTATCGCGATTTCGATTTCAGGGACAAAAGTGGTTTTCCCCCTTTTCGATTTTGTTTTTACTTCGCCAGGACAAGAATTTAGAAGGAGGGCGGTAGAATTTGGTTTCATTTGATTTGAGAATGGAAAAATAGTTGGGTCAATTTATATAGGTGACGAGCAGACATGAAGTACCTCACCATTGAATTCGATGTCTCCTGGATATCGAAGATAAGAGACAATGTTTCTAGCTCAAGAAAACTATGTCCGTGAAATGAAAGTTTAGGATGGTACTAGTATGAATTTAGGTCGGCCAATATACAGTTTAGGGTGGTTGTAGTACTGTTAATTTATTTTGATTTGAAATTATATATTACACCAAAATATCTCGTGGTCCTCCACACTAAATTCTAAACCGCTATTTAACCGTAACGACAGATATTTCCACTGTGATTTGGTATCCTAGACTCAACGGAGCGAGTTCTAAAATTAAATTCGCCTATATAAAGAAGATAACTAATTTAAATTGACGATTAATAAGAAGTTCAGTTGACATACATTTGATTTCAAACAGTTTAATTCATTGAAAATAAACAAATATTATCACTCTAATTTGATACAGAATTTATATCAATTGACTAAATTGTTTCAACTCAATTTTGACTCAACATTCAATTACTTAACATCCTTGTATTACGATAATTATATCGATAATTCAAAAATAATCGATTTAATTTATCAGCCCAATATTTAAAATAATATTAAATATTCAAAATAAATCGACCAGAAAATCTGGGTCGTTACATTCTTTCCCCCTTAAAAATAATTTCGTCCTCGAAATTGCTAAGATAGGAAAAATGCTACAAACTCATTACTTTTCAAAACCTCACTTATGTTGAAACTCACCTCTTCATATTTCAACAAATTAGCTCCAACCAAAACTTTTGGTTTTCACACATTCAATCTAAACGATCTTCACCCAATTCAAATTCTATTCAATCTTATTCTAGTTGAATTTCATTAATTTATTTACCTCGATCCATTTAACTTACTTTAGTTAAATTTAAACTTCAGAATTCAAATTCCTGGGTTTTGTAACGACCCAGATTTTTCGTCGATTTATTTTAAATATTTAATATCGTTTTAAATATTGTGTTGGTAATATAAAAGAATTTTTATATTGGATTTATCGATTTAATAATCAATATAGGATATAATTCAGATTTAAAACTAAATCGAAACGATACAGTCGATTAATATAAATTCTGTTGAAATAGAACGATAATAATAATTTATTATCGATGAATTTAATTGTTTGAATCAATTTATATTTTAAATTGAATTTAATTTTTATCGTTAATTTAAGCTGTTATCTCTTCTATACGGTCAAATTTAATTCGAGAATCAGCTCTGTAATGTTCAGAATAAAGTTGTAATCTGAAATGTCGGTCGTTGCGGTCAGTTAGCGGTTCAGGAGGGCACATCATAGACCATGAGATATTTTAAAAACAAGCCGACCTAAAAATTTAGCGCCACCCTAAGATTTTACATCAGCACAGCACAGACTTCATTCATCTCGAGCCAACAGCTTTGTCTCCAAGCTTCACTATCAGGGAGACATAATTTTAATGTCTCGTACTCCTTGTTTCCCCAATCATGTATATATAAATGGCGACATCATCACTTTACTTTCCGGTTCTAAAATCAGTTCATTTTTATTTCCTTTCGTTTCTTTTTTCTGCCATCCATGAAAATCATTAACCGATTCCATTATATATATATAAAAAAAAAAAAGGGGGCGACCGATTCTCTGGTGCTAGATCCAAGCCAACGCACTCGAAGGTAGGAAGGTGTCACGATGGATTGTAGGGTTCGAAATTGGGTATGATGATGGGTTCGGTCTTCACCCTAGCGTACTCGACTGTGGTGGCGCAAGGATCTAGGGAGGTCTGTTTTTCCTTCGACGCGATGCTCTACGTGGTCTGGAAACCACAGTTCGGTGTTCTGGTTTTCTCGCGATCTGTAGCCGAGTTCCAGGAGGTTGCGATGGTTTCAGGAGATGGTCAACGCAATTGGGTGAAGTCTCGATGGAGGCTAGGGCGGTGGATTGGGAATGTCGAGTTGGGAATAAGGTAGCGAGGTCTGGTACTGGGTTGTTTAAGGGAGAAGACACTGAAAGGAGCAACGTTGGACTGTTCGGTAAGGGTACAAGTTTGTGGTGTTTTTGGGGATTCGACTGTAGGGCTGGATTGCGACAGAGGATGCGATAAGCTACAGGATCGAACTGTGAAGAGTTTGTGGAAACAATGGGCTGTTGGCAGTAGGTTAAAATGGGAGATGATAAGTACCTGTCAGTTGTATGAAGAAATGCCACAGTGGACTTTTACAAGCCATTTAAGGTGTTGGAAAATTCATTCAAAACGATTCGAGACCATTCATTGCTAAGACGATTTGGAATAAATGGATATTCAACAAATGAAAATCCCGGTGAGTAAATCTCACTCACCTTTAGAATTATTTTTATTTCATTAAAAATAATTGTTTGTGCTTGTTGAATGATTTCTGGTTGCTTTATATATATTAGTTATTTTAGGCTATATATATATATATTGGGTTGATTGATTGGTTGGATTCCCGCAGTCTCATTAGCGGATGCCCGCAGTTTCATAGCGGATGATTACCCTATACGCCCCACGCTATGATTAGTGGATGACCTTCTATACCGCGATATTCTGCCACGAAGCAGAATGGGTATTATTTATGTGCTAACATCTGTGGATGCAGGAAAACAGGTTGGAGGAATCCAACTGGATTCCTCAAAAATATATTATCTGTTTGGTTATTTGTTTGCATATATATTGTTATATATGATGTGTTAGAAAAATAATAATTCGTTGCTTTGTGTGTTTAAATATCACTGGGCTTAAGTAATGATATTTAAAACTATCGTGGAAGAATATTTGGGATTTAAAAAGGGAAAAATTCTATTTTTAAATAGAATTTGAATTTTAAATGGAAATAAAATATAAAACTTGTTTGAAAAATAAAACAAGTAGTTCTTTTTAAACGAAGTTTATAAATAATTCTTTTATAACGAAGTTATAAATGAAGTGAAAAGAATTATCATTTGATAATTCAGAAGTAGAAATACAAGCGTGGAATTGGGATTTTAAATGAAATTTCAAAATAGGACGTGAAAGGAAATTTTAAATATATAACTCAAATGAAATGTGAATTTTAAAAGGAGTTTAAATATTTGAATTTTAAAAGGAGATTGAATTTTAGAAATTCAAATAGAAGTTCAAATAGAATTTGAATAGACGAAATTAAAATAGAATTTGAATTCAAGGAATTAAAATAAAATTTGAATTCAAAGGAATTCGAATAAAGGAATTCAAATAGAGATTTGAATGTAGAATTTCAAAATAGATTTGAAATATAGAAGAAGAATTAAATGGAATTTGAAATATAGTATTTCAAGGAAGAATTCAAATGTGAAATTTGAATAGAGCTTTGAATGGGATTTAAATATGAAATTTGAATTGAGATTTGAAATAGAAATTCGAGTGTTGAATTTGAACATGGAATTGAATACAGAACTTCAAGTAGAAATTTGAATATGGGATTTCAAAATAGAATTTGAAATAAACTTTGAAAAATAGGATTTCAAAGTAGAATTGGCAATAGGATTTCCAATAGGATTTCAAAATAGAGAATTCAAATGGTTTTGCAATGGAATTTGAATTCAAGGGAATTCAAAAGAATTTGAATATTAGAAATTCAAATGGTGTTAATGAATTTGAATATTAGAAATTCAAATGATGATAAGGAATTTGAATATTAGAAATTCAAATGGGGCTGGAAACGAATTTGAATATTAGAATTCAAATGGAAAATGAAATTTGAATGTAAAAGATTCAAATTGAATTTAAATAGGATTTGATCTATGGGGTTTGAATATGGAATTCAAATGAGTTTTAAACTAAGGAATTTCAAATATAGAATTGGGAATGTAGAAGTTAAAATGGAATTTAAAAATAGAGTTTGAATAAAAGAATTCAAATGAATTCAAGTATTGAATTTGAATATAGGAAATTCAAATAGAAATTTAAGTATTGAATTTGAATATCAAATAGAAAGGGATTGAAATTTGAATATGGAATTCAAAGTGAGATTGGAATTTGAATCAAAGAATTCAAATTGAGTTAAATAGAGTTGAATTTATTTTAAAGAAGATTAAAAAGGTTTATATATATATAAATATAATTAAAACGAACTCGCCGCAGCGCTGCAGTTCGTAAATTGGCGATTCGAACTTCAATTGAATATATAGAACTCGATTGAAGTCGGAATTCTTTGAAACAAGAAAAGTTAGGACCAGTTTGATAATAGTTTTCTAATGAAGGAGAAAAATCTGAATTTCGTCGTATAGATTTTGAGATATGTCAAAATCAAATTTTCAGAAAAACAGCGCCAGAACTATTTAAAAACCATAACGGTTTATTTCATTTTATAAAAGGATTTTAAGCAAATAAAATCCGAAGTTTCTATTTAGAGAATTTCAGAGTTGAGTTGTAAAGTATATGTGAATTCAAGTTGTGAAAATGGATATGATTTTGAAACAGAAACCAGATTTTGATTTATTGAATAGAATTTACTAATTTGAACGAGAATTAGTTAAATGAGATTTTGAATGGATATTGAACTTTAAATAAGAAAATTCGATTTGAAATTTATATTCGAAATAGAAAAAAAAAGAACTAGAATTGAAATTGAAATTCAATTTAGTTATGAACGAGTTAAACATTTTGTTTGAACATGTTATGTTCAACAAAGAAGTGAAATAGGCAAAATGGCCGATTTAAAGAATAAATGGGCGAACTGAATTCAAACGATTAGATAGTGTTGAATTGAATTGAAAACAGGTGAACAGGTGTTGGACAGGTATGGAATGAAGTATATAAAGTATATAATTTATGTGCTCGACAAAAAGGTACATGTTTAATTCGTATATGGGTTTTATGCGCCGTATCGGCAAGCCGCTTGGCTTTTTCTTTTTGAGATTGGAAGATACCGGGATGCTATTTGAAATTTCCCGATGCTCCCGATACAGGGGAGGTTATGGCGAATTTTTCCCGGAATTTAAGGAGTTAGAATATTTTTAAGAAATTTGACAATTAGAAATATATATATCGATATATATAGAATTCGATAAGGAAACGAAATCAAAAATAGCGAAAAGGGCCAATACGGTTATTGAAAATATTTGGTTAACAAATATTGATAGAGGAAATGGAGAAGAGATTTAATTAATGAAATATTAATTAAAGAGCCCAGTGATTTGTTTGATATGTTTGGATGAACACTTGTTTTTATTCGATAGTTAAATCACAGACTATCGAAGTTTTTGACCATCGTTGTCAATATGGAGAGACCGGTTGGATTATTATCCGAAGAACCACTCCGTATCGGCATAAGCGTTGCGAACCAAGTATGCTGAATATATTGAAGACGGAGTGAAGTGCAAGGGCTTTTTCTATTAATAGAAATAGTGCCTTCGGTTTCGTTCAGTCCCAGAACGAACGTAAATGGACGAATGTCTGACAGAGTATTTCCAATGATCAAATGGGTTGGTCTGTATGAATATATATGGTTGCAACGGATTTATCCCTTAGCATAACATCCAGAATATTGGTGCAAATCAATTAGTGATTAACGGATCTGATGATGTGGCATTCAAAGTGATTGTGCTATCAAGGAATGGTAAGTAATCGTAGCCTCAGGCCTCAACAACCGGGAAAGGACAAAAATCGGGCAGGCAGCATGGCTATGTGGGTCGCACCCATTAGGGTGTATAATCACCTATCTAGAGAAATTCTTTTGTTTCTAAAATCTATCGATTCTGCCCATTCGGGAAACGGTGGTTTGAGTCCAACCGTTGGTGATATACATTCGATACACTCAAGCGAAATGAGTGGTCGGTCATGTGTGGGCCGGGTTACAAGATGTTCTTGTTGAACCCAGTGTATTCCTCTCTAGAGATACATCATCGGAAGGTGGCTCCATACCTTGTCATGTTGGAAATCCAATCTCCAATAAGCGCCATGCGGCTTTTGATTTTATACTATGTATGTGGAGCGTGAGATGCAAGCGTTCTGCTATTTGGTTATTTACTTGATGTAGACATTATTATAATATCACTAGATTTTCATATCAAAGTGTTTTTGGGTTATAGTAAGGTTAAAACCATCCGTGTTTATGTGTGGGCTGGTCTTACTATTATCCTTCCTTTTGAAAGGATTTTTAAAGTTAAACAAGTGGTTGGAGTTTACTCACACCAGTCCCATGACTGACCCAGAGTTTATTTTGTTTTGTTTTTCCTAAACTCTTGGGTGCCCAAATTTGTACGGGCAGTCAAGTGTTTCAGGCTTTTACAGATACACTTGGAGGAGCTTGAAGCAGGAGGCTTCAACGTTAGTTATTTCGAGTTACTTCCGCTGAATCAAATGTTATGTGTACTCTGATGATGGTATGTATATATGTACAGAACAGATTTGTATTTCAAAGCTTATGTTATATAATATATTTTTTTTCGTTCCGCTGTGAGTTGTGATCTTCGTTTTCTCCTATTCTGATATTTCTTTCTTTCTATTTCTCATCCTCTAACTTCTTTCTAATAATGAGTCGTATTTCTGTGCAATTTGAGTTGGACGTGTGGTGTTTTTAGTCAACTCTGATAGCACGGATTTGCGGGTCGTTTCAGTTGGTATCAGAGCTTAGGTTGAGCGAATACCTAGGCTTGATAGGGTTGTGCTCATTAGAGATAGGGTCAGTAGTACCCTAGAATGAGTTGAGTGTATAGATACGAGAGAGCGTATTTGTTAGTTGATATAAAAGTTGTTTTATATTGTGTTGGCTAGTCTGTTGAGTGATTTATGAATTCTGGTCGAATCGTGGGACGCCACGAAGTCGATAGGAATTTCTAAACACTTGAACAGAAGATTGAACATGATATTGTTTTAAGTGGGTAGATGAAATAATTTTACCCAAAATTTCTATTTTGATATAGAAAAGAATAGTTTGCTAGAATTATTAATATATGGATGTGTTGATTGTTAGGATTATAATCAAACGAAATTATAAAATTGGAATGGTTATTTATAACCAAAATAGAATTTGTATAGAAATTATATATACAAATGAGATGAATTAGAATTAAATTCAAACCAGAATTAAGAATTCAAAATCCTGGGAAGTTGAAAAATATTTTTCAAAGTATATTAAAATAATATAGATTTGTTTTAAAGGATTTGAAAGAAAATCATGGATTTTGAAATAACAAGGCACTAAACTCACTTCAGTCGCTGGGAAATAATTCTGATGATGATTGCAACATCATCAGTGTTCATTTTCGAGTTTCTAAGTGATGAATTGCTACCTTAGAAAAAGTTTTTGATGGAAATTTGTTGGAAAGAAAACAAATTGGTTTGAATATTCAAATGTTTTGAATTTGAAATGGAATTAAATATATATTTATAGGATTTCAAAAGAATTTGAAAAGAAAAACCCAGGGATTTGAATTCTGGAATTTAAATTTAACTTAAGCAAGTTAAATGGGTCGAAGTGAATGAATTGATTAGAATCAATTTGAATAGGTTTATTGGAATATAGATTGGATATAAATGGATTGATCATAGATCATTCGAATTAAATGGGTGAAGACCAAAAGTTTTGGTTGGAATTAATTTGTTGAAATATGAGGAGTTGAGTTTCAACATAAGTGAGATTTTGAAAAGTAATGAATTTGTACCATTTTTCCTAACTTAACAATTTCGAGGACGAAATTATTTTAAGGGGAGAAGAATGTAACGACCCAGATTTTTCGTCGATTTATTTTAAATATTTAATATCGTTTTAAATATTGTGTTGGTAATATAAAAGAATTTTTATATTGGATTTATCGATTTAATAATCAATATAGGATATAATTCAGATTTAAAACTAAATCGAAACGATACAGTCGATTAATATAAATTCTGTTGAAATAGAACGATAATAATAATTTATTATCGATGAATTTAATTGTTTGAATCAATTTATATTTTAAATTGAATTTAATTTTTATCGTTAATTTAAGCTGTTATCTCTTCTATACGGTCAAATTTAATTCGAGAATCAGCTCTGTAATGTTCAGAATAAAGTTGTAATCTGAAATGTCGGTCGTTGCGGTCAGTTAGCGGTTCAGGAGGGCACATCATAGACCATGAGATATTTTAAAAACAAGCCGACCTAAAAATTTAGCGCCACCCTAAGATTTTACATCAGCACAGCACAGACTTCATTCATCTCGAGCCAACAACTTTGTCTCCAAGCTTCACTATCAGGGAGACATAATTTTAATGTCTCGTACTCCTTGTTTCCCCAATCATGTATATATAAATGGCGACATCATCACTTTACTTTCCGGTTCTAAAATCAGTTCATTTTTATTTCCTTTCGTTTCTTTTTTCTGCCATCCATGAAAATCATTAACCGATTCCATTATATATATATATATATATATAAAAAAAGGGGGCGACCGATTCTCTGGTGCTAGATCCAAGCCAACGCACTCGAAGGTAGGAAGGTGTCACGATGGATTGTAGGGTTCGAAATTGGGTATGATGATGGGTTCGGTCTTCACCCTAGCGTACTCGACTGTGGTGGCGCAAGGATCTAGGAGGTCTGTTTTTCCTTCGACGCGATGCTCTACGTGGTCTGGAAACCACTGTTCGGTGTTCTGGTTTTCTCGCGATCTGTAGCCGAGTTCCAGGAGGTTGCGATGGTTTCAGGAGATGGTCAACTCAATTGGGTGA
Organism: Allium sativum; assembly: GCA_030737875.1. NCBI lineage: Eukaryota > Viridiplantae > Streptophyta > Magnoliopsida > Asparagales > Amaryllidaceae > Allium > Allium sativum. Next base: position 188,894,109 of record CM060913.1, read on the forward strand.
AGTCTCGATGGAGGCTAGGGCGGTGGATTGGGAATGTCGAGTTGGGAATAAGGTAGCGAGGTCTGGTACTGGGTTGTTTAAGGGAGAAGACACTGAAAGGAGCAACGTTGGACTGTTCGGTAAGGGTACAAGTTTGTGGTGTTTTTGGGGATTCGACTGTAGGGCTGGAATGCGACAGAGGATGCGATAAGCTACAGGATCGAACTGTGAAGAGTTTGTGGAAACAATGGGCTGTTGGCAGTAGGTTAAAATGGGAGATGATAAGTACCTGTCAGTTGTATGAAGAAATGCCACAGTGGACTTTTACAAGCCATTTAAGGTGTTGGAAAATTCATTCAAAACGATTCGAGACCATTCATTGCTAAGACGATTTGGAATAAATGGATATTCAACAAATGAAAATCCCGGTGAGTAAATCTCACTCACCTTTAGAATTATTTTTATTTCATTAAAAATAATTGTTTGTGCTTGTTGAATGATTTCTGGTTGCTTTATATATATTAGTTATTTTAGGCTATATATATATATATTGGGTTGATTGATTGGTTGGATTCCCGCAGTCTCATTAGCGGATGCCCGCAGTTTCATAGCGGATGATTACCCTATACGCCCCACGCTATGATTAGTGGATGACCTTCTATACCGCGATATTCTGCCACGAAGCAGAATGGGTATTATTTATGTGCTAACATCTGTGGATGCAGGAAAACAGGTTGGAGGAATCCAACTGGATTCCTCAAAAATATATTATCTGTTTGGTTATTTGTTTGCATATATATTGTTATATATGATGTGTTAGAAAAATAATAATTCGTTGCTTTGTGTGTTTAAATATCACTGGGCTTAAGTAATGATATTTAAAACTATCGTGGAAGAATATTTGGGATTTAAAAAGGGAAAAATTCTATTTTTAAATAGAATTTGAATTTTAAATGGAAATAAAATATAAAACTTGTTTGAAAAATAAAACAAGTAGTTCTTTTTAAACGAAGTTTATAAATAATTCTTTTATAACGAAGTTATAAATGAAGTGAAAAGAATTATCATTTGATAATTCAGAAGTAGAAATACAAGCGTGGAATTGGGATTTTAAATGAAATTTCAAAATAGGACGTGAAAGGAAATTTTAAATATATAACTCAAATGAAATGTGAATTTTAAAAGGAGTTTAAATATTTGAATTTTAAAAGGAGATTGAATTTTAGAAATTCAAATAGAAGTTCAAATAGAATTTGAATAGACGAAATTAAAATAGAATTTGAATTCAAGGAATTAAAATAAAATTTGAATTCAAAGGAATTCGAATAAAGGAATTCAAATAGAGATTTGAATGTAGAATTTCAAAATAGATTTGAAATATAGAAGAAGAATTAAATGGAATTTGAAATATAGTATTTCAAGGAAGAATTCAAATGTGAAATTTGAATAGAGCTTTGAATGGGATTTAAATATGAAATTTGAATTGAGATTTGAAATAGAAATTCGAGTGTTGAATTTGAACATGGAATTGAATACAGAACTTCAAGTAGAAATTTGAATATGGGATTTCAAAATAGAATTTGAAATAAACTTTGAAAAATAGGATTTCAAAGTAGAATTGGCAATAGGATTTCCAATAGGATTTCAAAATAGAGAATTCAAATGGTTTTGCAATGGAATTTGAATTCAAGGGAATTCAAAAGAATTTGAATATTAGAAATTCAAATGGTGTTAATGAATTTGAATATTAGAAATTCAAATGATGATAAGGAATTTGAATATTAGAAATTCAAATGGGGCTGGAAACGAATTTGAATATTAGAATTCAAATGGAAAATGAAATTTGAATGTAAGAGATTCAAATTGAATTTAAATAGGATTTGATCTATGGGGTTTGAATATGGAATTCAAATGAGTTTTAAACTAAGGAATTTCAAATATAGAATTGGGAATGTAGAAGTTAAAATGGAATTTAAAAATAGAGTTTGAATAAAAGAATTCAAATGAATTCAAGTATTGAATTTGAATATAGGAAATTCAAATAGAAATTTAAGTATTGAATTTGAATATCAAATAGAAAGGGATTGAAATTTGAATATGGAATTCAAAGTGAGATTGGAATTTGAATCAAAGAATTCAAATTGAGTTAAATAGAGTTGAATTTATTTTAAAGAAGATTAAAAAGGTTTATATATATATAAATATAATTAAAACGAACTCGCCGCAGCGCTGCAGTTCGTAAATTGGCGATTCGAACTTCAATTGAATATATAGAACTCGATTGAAGTCGGAATTCTTTGAAACAAGAAACGTTAGGACCAGTTTGATAATAGTTTTCTAATGAAGGAGAAAAATCTGAATTTCGTCGTATAGATTTTGAGATATGTCAAAATCAAATTTTCAGAAAAACAGCGCCAGAACTATTTAAAAACCATAACGGTTTATTTCATTTTATAGAAGGATTTTAAGCAAATAAAATCCGAAGTTTCTATTTAGAGAATTTCAGAGTTGAGTTGTAAAGTATATGTGAATTCAAGTTGTGAAAATGGATATGATTTTGAAACAGAAACCAGATTTTGATTTATTGAATAGAATTTACTAATTTGAACGAGAATTAGTTAAATGAGATTTTGAATGGATATTGAACTTTAAATAAGAAAATTCGATTTGAAATTTATATTCGAAATAGAAAAAAAAGAACTAGAATTGAAATTGAAATTCAATTTAGTTATGAACGAGTTAAACATTTTGTTTGAACATGTTATGTTCAACAAAGAAGTGAAATAGGCAAAATGGCCGATTTAAAGAATAAATGGGCGAACTGAATTCAAACGATTAGATAGTGTTGAATTGAATTGAAAACAGGTGAACAGGTGTTGGACAGGTATGGAATGAAGTATATAAAGTATATAATTTATGTGCTCGACAAAAAGGTACATGTTTAATTCGTATATGGGTTTTATGCGCCGTATCGGCAAGCCGCTTGGCTTTTTCTTTTTGAGATTGGAAGATACCGGGATGCTATTTGAAATTTCCCGATGCTCCCGATACAGGGGAGGTTATGGCGAATTTTTCCCGGAATTTAAGGAGTTAGAATATTTTTAAGAAATTTGACAATTAGAAATATATATATCTATATATATAGAATTCGATAAGGAAACGAAATCAAAAATAGCGAAAAGGGCCAATACGGTTATTGAAAATATTTGGTTAACAAATATTGATAGAGGAAATGGAGAAGAGATTTAATTAATGAAATATTAATTAAAGAGCCCAGTGATTTGTTTGATATGTTTGGATGAACACTTGTTTTTATTCGATAGTTAAATCACAGACTATCGAAGTTTTTGACCATCGTTGTCAATATGGAGAGACCGGTTGGATTATTATCCGAAGAACCACTCCGTATCGGCATAAGCGTTGCGAACCAAGTATGCTGAATATATTGAAGACGGAGTGAAGTGCAAGGGCTTTTTCTATTAATAGAAATAGTGCCTTCGGTTTCGTTCAGTCCCAGAACGAACGTAAATGGACGAATGTCTGACAGAGTATTTCCAATGATCAAATGGGTTGGTCTGTATGAATATATATGGTTGCAACGGATTTATCCCTTAGCATAACATCCAGAATATTGGTGCAAATCAATTAGTGATTAACGGATCTGATGATGTGGCATTCAAAGTGATTGTGCTATCAAGGAATGGTAAGTAATCGTAGCCTCAGGCCTCAACAACCGGGAAAGGACAAAAATCGGGCAGGCAGCATGGCTATGTGGGTCGCACCCATTAGGGTGTATAATCACCTATCTAGAGAAATTCTTTTGTTTCTAAAATCTATCGATTCTGCCCATTCGGGAAACGGTGGTTTGAGTCCAACCGTTGGTGATATACATTCGATACACTCAAGCGAAATGAGTGGTCGGTCATGTGTGGGCCGGGTTACAAGATGTTCTTGTTGAACCCAGTGTATTCCTCTCTAGAGATACATCATCGGAAGGTGGCTCCATACCTTGTCATGTTGGAAATCCAATCTCCAATAAGCGCCATGCGGCTTTTGATTTTATACTATGTATGTGGAGCGTGAGATGCAAGCGTTCTGCTATTTGGTTATTTACTTGATGTAGACATTATTATAATATCACTAGATTTTCATATCAAAGTGTTTTTGGGTTATAGTAAGGTTAAAACCATCCGTGTTTATGTGTGGGCTGATCTTACTATTATCCTTCCTTTTGAAAGGATTTTTAAAGTTAAACAAGTGGTTGGAGTTTACTCACACCAATCCCATGACTGACCCAGAGTTTATTTTGTTTTGTTTTTCCTAAACTCTTGGGTGCCCAAATTTGTACGGGCAGTCAAGTGTTTCAGGCTTTTACAGATACACTTGGAGGAGCTTGAAGCAGGAGGCTTCAACGTTAGTTATTTCGAGTTACTTCCGCTGAATCAAATGTTATGTGTACTCTGATGATGGTATGTATATATGTACAGAACAGATTTGTATTTCAAAGCTTATGTTATATAATATATTTTTTTTCGTTCCGCTGTGAGTTGTGATCTTCGTTTTCTCCTATTCTGATATTTCTTTCTTTCTATTTCTCATCCTCTAACTTCTTTCTAATAATGAGTCGTATTTCTGTGCAATTTGAGTTGGACGTGTGGTGTTTTTAGTCAACTCTGATAGCACGGATTTGCGGGTCGTTTCAGGTTTTCCTTTCAAATTCTTCTGAATACACACAAATATATACATATTTATTTATTCCCATTTCAAAACATTTGAATTTTCAAACCACTTATTCTCTTTCAAAACAAATTTCGACCAAGAACTTTTCTAAGGTAGCAATCCATCACTTAGAAACTCGAAAATGAACACTGATGATGTTGCAATAATCATCAGAATTATTTCCCAGCCACTGAAGTGAGTTCAGAACTTAATCACTTCCAAAATCCACTCAAATATGGTTTTGATTCAAAACCCTTGCAAAACAAAGCTATATTATTTTAATATACTTTAGAAAATATTTTCAAACCTCCCAGGATTTAAATTCCAAATTCTGGTTTGAATTAAATTTTAATTTATCTCAGTTGTATATTTTATTCATATACAATTATATATATATATATATATCCATTCCGATTTTTATAATCCCAACGGATTATAATAATAACTAACACATCCATATATTATAATAATTTCAGAAAATTATTCTTTTTCTATCAAAATAGAATTTTGGGTAAAATTATTTCATTTACCCAGTTAAAAACAATACGTGTTCAATCTTCTGTTCAAATGTTTATAAACTCTTATCGACGTCGTGGCGTCCCACGATTCGATCAGATTCATAATTCACTCAACAGACTAGTTAACACAATATAAAACAACTTTTATATCAAATAACAAATACGCTCTCTCGTATATACATACACTCAACTCATTCTAGGATACTACTGATCCTATCTCTAATGAGCACAACTCCACAAAGCCTAGGTATTAACTCAACCTAAGCTCTGATACCAACTGTAACGACCCGCAAATCCGAGCTATCTGAGTTGACTAAATACACTACATGTCCAACCCAAATAACACAGAAATACGAACCATTAATAGAAAGAAGTTAGAAGATGAGAAATAGAAAGAAAGAAATATTAGAATAGAAGAAAAACGAAGATCACAACTCACAGCGGAACGAATAAATATATTATATAACATAACTTTTGAAATACAAATCAGTAACTTTATATACATACCATCATCAGAGCACAACAGTCATTTCTGGAACAGTTATAAACACCTGTTTCCAGATACAACATAGTACACAGCGGAAATACGATAATCTACATTTACTGGTGAAGCCTCCTGCTTCCAGCTCCTCCAATTGAATCTGTGAAAATCCCGACTACTTGACTGCCCGTACAAATTTGGGCACCCAAGAGTTTAAGGAAAACAAAACAAAATAAACTCTGGGTCAGTCATGGGACTGGTGTGAGTAAACTCAAATCATTGGTTTAACCTTTAAAATCCTTTCAAAGAAAAGATAATAGTAAGACCAGCCCACACATAAACATGGATGGGTTTTACCTTACTATAACCCAAAACACTTTGATACGAAAATCCAGTGATATTATAATAATGTCTACATTAAGTAAATAACCAAATAGCAGAACGCTTGCATCTCACGCTCCACATATATAGTATAAAATCAAAAACCGCATGGCGCTTATTGGAGATTGGATTTCCAACATGGCAAGGTATGGAACCACCTTCCGCTAGTGTATCTCTAGAGAGGAATACACTGGGTTCAACAAGAACATCTTGTAACCCGGCTCATACATGACCGACCACTCATTTCGCTTGAGTGTATCGAATGTATATCACCAACGGTTGGGATCAGCAACCGCCTCCCGACTGGGACAGCATCGAATAGAATAAGAAATTAAATGAACCTCTAGATAGGTGATTATACATCCTAATGGGTGCGACCCACATAGCCATGCTGCCTGCCCGATTTTTGTCCTTTCCCGGTTGTTGAGGCCTGAGGCTACGAATACTTACCATTCATTGATAACACAATCACTTTGAATGCCACATTGTCAGATCCGTTAATCACTAGTTGAGTTTGCACAAATATTCTGGATGTTATGCTAAGGGAATAAATCCGTTGCAACCATATATATTTATACAGACCAACCCATTTGATCATTGGAAATACTCTGTCAGACATTCGTCCATTTACGTTCATTCTGGGATTGAACGAAACCGAAGGCACTATTTCTATTTAATAGAAAGAGTCCTTGCACTTTACTCCGTCTTCAATATATTCAGCATACTTGGTTCGCAACGCTTATGCCGATACGGAGTGGTTCTTCGGATAATAATCCAACCGGTCTCTCCATATTGACAACGATGGTCAAAAACTTCGATAGTCTGTGATTTAACTATCGAATAAAAACAAGTGTTCATCCAAACATATCAAACAAATCACTGGGCTCTTTAATTAATATTTCATTAATTAAATCTCTTCTCCATTCCTCTATCAATATTTGTTAACCAAATATTTTCAATAATCATCTTGGCCTCTTATGCCATTTGGAAAACGTTTCCAAATGTCAACTTCTTTAATTTTCTATATAATAGAAAATGTCTCTATTTGCAATTGAAAACAATTACAATCACTTATCTCTATTCCGACTATTTTAATTATACTCAGGAAATATTTACTTTTATTTTTCCAAAATTCCATCACTTGGGTTTAAAATGAATGTTGTGTAAAACATTGTTACAACAACCCAAAATATTTTATTCAACTAACTCTTTTTCAAACACTTCTCTTCGAGACTGGATCTTGCTATTTATCCATTAAAAATGAAATCAATCAAGTTGGGGTAAAATTACCTCTCAGCCCTTAACTGAAAACATCCTCAACTTCAAAACGGCAAAACCACTTACCTCGAATAAACACACTATACAATCCAATTATTCATTTTTAAAACATGTATATAGTTCGCTTTCTATTTCTAATTTATAGATTTCCCTTTTTGTTTACAATATTCGATTTTTATATTCATTTACCTATCGAATTTTATACGTCGATGCAATGATTTCTAACTATTAAAATATCTTAAAAATATTCTAACTCCTTAAATTTCCAGAAAAATTCGCCATAACCTCCCCTGCACCGGGAGCATCGGGAAATTTCAAATAGCTTCCCCGGTCCTTCTTATCTCAAAAAGAAAAAGAAAAAGCCAAGCGGCTTGCCGATACGGCGCATAAAATCTCATATATGAATTAAACATGTACCTTTTTGTTGGGCACACAAATTAAAATCTTCATATACTTCATCATGTACCTGTCTAACACATGTTCACCTGTTTTCAATTCAATTCAACACTATCTAATCGTTTGAATTTAGTTCCGCCCATTTATTCTTTAAATCGGCCATTTTGCCTATTTTACTCCTTTGTTTGAACATAGCATTTTCAAACAAAATATTTAACTTGCTCATAACCAAATTTCGTTTCAATTTCATTTTATTTCCCTTTTTGACTTCAAATATAAATTTCCAAATCAAATTCCCTTATTCAAAGTCCTATATCAATTCAAAATCCCATTAACTAATTACTATTCAAATTAGTTAATTCTATTCAATAAATCAAAAATCCGATTCCTGTTTCAAAAATCAACTCATTACTTCACTTGAGTACAGATATGTTTCACCTCTCAAAACCTGGGATTTCTTAAATAAAAATGCGGATTTTATTTTCTTAAAATCCTTTTATAAAATTAAATAAACCGTTATGCTTTTTAAATGGTTTTGGCGCTGCTCTTTTAAAAATTTGATTTTGACATATCTCAAAATTTATACGACGAAATCCAGATTATTCTCCTCCATCAGAAAACTGTTATCAAATTGGTCCTGACGTTTCTTGTTTCAAAGAATTTCGATTTCAATTGAGTTCTGTATATCCAAATGAAGTTCGAACCACCAATTTACGAACTGCAGCGCTGCGGCGAGTTCGTTTTAATTATATTATATATAAACTTTTAAACTTCGTTAAAATGAACCCAACTCCATTTTAACTCTATTTTAATTTCATGATTCAAATTCCAATCTCGCTTTTATTTGAATTCTATATTCAAACTCCAATTCCTTTTTTATTTGAATTCTATGTTCAAATTCTATTTCCTTTTCTATTTGAATTCTAAATTCAAATTTCCATTTCCTTTTCTATTATTCAAATTCTATATTTAAATTTCCTTTATTCAACTCCCATTTAAATTCCTATATTCAAATTCTATAGTTGAATTTCCTTTTCTATTTTATATTCAAATTCAATACTTGAATTTCTATTTCAATTCCATATTCAAATTCAATACTTGAATTTCTATTTCCATTTCATATTCAAATTCAATACTTGAAATTCCATTTGAATTCTGTTATTCAATTTCTATACATGAAATTCCATTTGAATTCTATTATTCAATTTCTATTTCAATTCTTCTTTGAAATTCTATATTTCAAATTCAATTCAATTCTTCTTTGAAATTCAATATTTCAAATTCAATTATTCAAATTCCTTCATTTCCTCTATTCACATTCCTTTATTCACATTCCTTTATGAATTTCTATATTCAAAATTCTATTTCAAATTCTGTTTGAATTCTCGATTCAAATTCTATATTCAATTTTGTTTGAATTCTCTATATTCAAATTTTTATACTTAAATTCTCTATTCAAATTCCGTTTGAATTTCTATATTCAAACTCCGTCCCAATTATATATCTGATTTCTATTTTTATATTCACATTTGAAATTAAATATTCGAATTATCCAAGTGATAATTTTCCCCTTTTCATTTACAAGCACCCTCTTGTTTTCTTTTTTAAAACAAGTCTCGATTTCAAATTTATTTTTAAATTTCTACTTTGGAAAATTAATTTTCCCTTTTCAATTTCACACTCGTATTTTCAATTCTGAAATATCCAATGATAATTCTTTTCACTTCATCTATAAATTTCGTTTATAGAAGAACTATTTATAAACTTCGTTTATAAAGGAACTACTTGTTTTTATTTCAAAACAAGTTTATACTTCTATTCCATTCAAATTTCAAATTCCATTTAAAAATAGAATTTTCTCTTTAAATCTCAAATACTCTTTCCACGATATTTTAAATAAATTAACCCTTAGCCCAGTGATATTTAAAGCCACAAAGCAACCAATTATTTATTTTTCTAACACATCATATATAACAATATATATGCAAACAAATAAACAAACAGATAATATATTTCTGAGGAATCCAGTTGGATTCCTCCAACCTGTTTTCCTGCATCCACAGATGTTAGCACATAAATAATACCCATTCTGCTTCGTGGAAGAACATCGTGGTATAGAAGGTCATCCACTAATCATAGCGTGGGGCGTATAGGGTAATCATCCGCTATGAAACTGCGGGCATCCGCTAATGAGACTGCGGGAATCCAACCAATCAATCAACCCAATATATATATAATAGCCTAAATAACTAATATATATAAAACAAGCAGAAAAATCCAAACAAGAAACAAAAATTATTTTTACGAAGTAAAAATAATTATAAATAAAAGGTGAGTGAGATTTACTCACCGGAGTTTGCAGTTGTCGAATATCCTGTTTATTTCCAAATCATCGACTATGAATCTTCTCGAATGAATTCGCACCTACGATAATTTGATTTAAATTTTCTGATTAATATTTATTTAAATTAACTATTTAAATAAATAAATTACTTTCCTATATTTTTCTTCTTCTTTTAGTGGTTATTAACTGAAACCTTACTTAACAAATAAAATTAAACTAACCTACGTATCTTTAAACACACACACACACACACATATATATATATATATATATGTTAGGTTTACTTGAACAAATAAATAACACATTTTAATTGTTATTTTTTTTCATTTTTATTTATGATTTTTGACATAAATCAAACTGATTTCATAAAAGAAACATAACTAAACTAATATCTAAATAAATTCACTTTAAATAGATTACCAATTGTATAAATTAATTTCCTATATTATTTAAAATAAAAATTACCTTAATTCTTTTCTGAAATTTCAAAAATAGGAGAAAAAGAACAAGCCTCTTCTCCCTTGCTGATTTCGGGTTCGACATCCCCAAAAACTATTTCGAGTCCAGTACCCTTGAACTCCATCGCTCGCATCACTACGTCGATCTTCTGAGGCTGCCATGCCCTTTCATCCAGCTAACCGAACAAGACCATATCGCACTTCCAATTTTACCGAGTCCTTTCTGTTGAACTTGATGCCTCAAAATCCGCAACCTGGAGCAATAACTCATCGTCGCGGTTTCTAGATCGAAGCCAAGTAGAACCAGTTCTCCACCTCGCGCGACTCTTAAATCACCTACATCGTGATTTCTACCTCGCTGCCACACCTCGCAAACCCCCTCCGTGAGCGCGACTTTCCCAAATACCCATCGCAAATCTCTATCGAAACCTTACTGCAACCTGGTGTTCGAGCTTGGCCCTCGCGGTGACTGTTATCGCGATTTCGATTTCAAGGACAAAAGTGGTTTTCCCCCTTTTCGATTTTGTTTTTACTTCGCCAGGACAAGAATTTAGAAGGAGGGCGGTAGAATTTGGTTTCATTTGATTTGAGAATGGCAAAATAGTTAGGTCAATTTATATAGGTGACGAGCAGACATGAAGTACCTCACCATTGAATTCGATGTCTCCTGGATATCGAAGAGAAGAGACAATGTTCTTAGCTCAAGAAAACTATGTCCGTGAAATGAAAGTTTAGGATGGTACTAGTATGAATTTAGGTCGGCCAATATACAGTTTAGGGTGGTTGTAGTACTGTTAATTTATTTTGATTTGAAATTATATATTACACCAAAATATCTCGTGGTCCTCCACACTAAATTCTAAACCGCTATTTAACCGTAACGACAGATATTTCCACTGTGATTTGGTATCCTAGACTCAACGGAGCGGGTTCTAAAATTAAATTCGCCTATATAAAGAAGATAACTAATTTAAATTGACGATTAATAAGAAGTTCAATTGACATACATTTGATTTCAAACAGTTTAATTCATTGAAAATAAACAAATATTATCACTCTAATTTGATACAGAATTTATATCAATTGACTAAATTGTTTCAACTCAATTTTGACTCAACATTCAATTACTTAACATCCTTGTATTACGATAATTATATCAATAATTCAAAAATAATCGATTTAATTTATTAGCCCAATATTTAAAATAATATTAAATATTCAAAATAAATCGACCAGAAAATCTGGGTCATTACAGAACGCGTATTTCAATTTCCCGGGGTCACATTCTAACTCTAAAAATTCCAGAAAAATATTTTCTAGCTTCGTATTGACGATACGGTCCTAACAAAACTAGTTTCGTCGAATTCTGAGATCGTTGGAAAAATGGCCATTTTCCAGTCGATTAAAATCAACTGAAACTGGTCAAATGCGTGTTCCTTTGCCACGCTCACATATTGATTCGAAAAATTATGAAATTTGGAATCTAGCAATAATTTGACATCACGGATCCAACAAAAGTGGTTTCGTTGAAATCCGAGGTCTTTTGCAAAATTCCCATTTTTAAGGGCCTGAATTCCATAGCGACTATTCAGAATTTTCATCTGGACATATCTTTTGATTCCCGCTATGAAATTTTGATTTTTCGGATTCGTTGGAAAAATATTCCCAATTAGATCCTATTATTTTTAGTTTCATTAAAATCCGGTTTATTTTGCACCCGGTATGTTCAATTGAAGTTTGAAATCGAATTATCGAACTATCGCGCCATTTTCAATTCCATTTATAATTATTTATATTCTAACGACGACGTATATAATATATACGTTCTAAATATATTCAAAATAAATTTTCATCGATATTATTTAAAATAATTTATTTTAAATAATCAAAATTCGCTAAAATTGCCAAAATAAAAATTTTAAATTGGCCCAGATTTTCCGGGTTATTACAATCCCATCCACTTAAAACTTTTCGTCCCCGAAAAGGAACGAAGCCGAAAGTTGTTTAACAATTCAACTCAACTTCCAGTATTTTGATTATGGCTTAAGTTCTTCAACTTTTCAGTTTCTAAGAACTTTTCAAATTCTTCAAAAATTTGGCTAACACCCGGAATTTTCGAAAAATTTCACCATAACCTCCCCTGCACCGGGAGCAACGGGAAAATCCGGAAATCGCCATATAGGCCTTCTGATCTCAAAAAGAAAAAGAAAAAGCCAATCGGCTCATAAAATCATCATCACCCAAACAAAACAGTAAATTATAGTAAACATGTACCTATTTGTCGGGCAAACAAATTTTATTCTCTGCTCTAGCCTCCATGCTATGACTTGTTCAATTTAAGTACATCTATATGCAAGCAAATGCGACAAATTTTCAATAAAATTCAATATTTGGTATCAGAGCTTTGGTTTACAGAGCTCGAGAACAAGACACATTAGAACCATACGAAAGAATTCATCAGATATTGGATTAGTAATATCCAATTAGAATGACTCGCTAGAGATAGGATTAGTAGTATCCTAGAACGAGTGTGAAGAGTATATTTTTCAAATGAAAAACAATTTTTTTTTGAAATTTAAATCGTTTTACACGTATTTGAACAATTTATTTATATTGATTTGGACAATCTAGTATATAAAGGTTTTACATATACGCGTCATGAACGTATATTCGAAGTTTTAATATATTAGATAGATATAGAGTCACACTCTAGTCGCCCGGACATGGTCCCGATGATGAGGTATACCATCACCAGTATTTATTTTCGAGTGACGAAGGTGTGATATCTATATATTTCCATTTGACTGGTGTGAGAACCAAAACTAGATAGGTTTATTGTTGTGATTTGGCATCAAAAACATGATTTTCTGTATATATATCAAAATTATGAATTTGAAACTCTAATTCACTAATCGATTGATGGTCGTGTTGTTTGTCTATTTTGTTTGATAATTTTGAAGATACCAAATGTGAGAACCCGTAACTTCCCTGTGAAGGAAAGAGCGGATGCTTTGAGAACAACACACAATAGAACGCAGACGGAAGAACATTTCATTGCTATTACAACAATTCCATCAGATACAAGAATATACAGAGTATAAATGAATAAATTACATTTGATAAATATCAGAGATTACAATAAATTACATAGCAGCGGAAAAACAATATAAAACACAACTGAAAGTAATGCACGGATACAGAGCTTTCCGAGCATCATTCCAGTTGTAAATCAGGATCCTGTGAATATAAATCTGCAAAACCAAAACTACTAGCTGTCCGTGTAGAAAATAAGGGCACCCAGAGTTTAGGTTAAAACAATAAACTCCAGGTCAGTCATGTGACTGGTGTGAGAACTAAAACAGTTATTTAAAGCTTTACTTTAAAAGAGAGTAATTCAAGGGACCACGCCGTATAACACGGAACGGGTTTCCTCCCAAGAATACCAGTGCATAGAATAAACAACGCGAAGCTTTTTCGAAAAATGAAGCTTTTACAAGACCCAGGTCCCATCACACAATGCAACGCAAGCCGGAGGATAGGGTTTTCCCTTATAATAGCCAAACATGCTTGATACGTTTAAAACAAATCATTTGATACTATAATAAGTGTATAGTGTCAAAACAATTTCAATCATAAATATCAATCCTAGGCGGCATGGGTACCATCTATCATGTCGCCATACTAGGCTCTACAAATAAAACCGAAATATCTCATATTGGAAATTGGATTTCCATCATGAGTCGAGGCAAGGGGCAAGCTCCTCTCCGCTTCGAGACACTCTAGCAAATGTCCCAGGGCTACGCACTCTAGGCAACCCTTGGATGCTTCAGGGCCGGTCCTCTCTTACGTTTGAGGATTAATTATGTCTGAACACACGTTTCCCGGTCCTTACAGATCAAAAATCGAGGCGCCTCATCCAACAATGACATAGGTGAAAAGTATATAAATGTCAGGGCTGGTAAGTCACTGACACCACCAAAGCTAGAAAGAAACGTCTTGCTCTCCCTGTAGTCCTTATCCCGTTTTTAACTCATACCGAGGTGTGAGGCTCACGAATTCACGTTATACACAAAGCTGCCACGTAGGTCATGCTTTGATCATCAACCACAAGACTTTGCTTTTCAATAGAAGCCTTGATCCACGCAACTCAGCGTGCCACACAGGCAATTCATGCCATGCGATTGATATCTATCGATATATAACCTCTAAGCTCGTACGTCTCAGAGAAGGGCGTTAAGCAAGAGAAAAAATTCTCCGCCGCCAAACACATATATATTTAACAGAAATCAATCAACACAGAATAAAATCCAATGTCAGACACACAATCCATTTACAAGTTCGTTTTGGGTCTGAACGAAACCGGAGGCACTTTCCTCGCATATCCATCCATCTCCAAGTACGTCTGGACGACAACCAACTGATTCCCTCATCTTGGGTGTACAGCCCAATCAAGATCATCAGTAATCACCCAAACGTTGTGAAGACTTCCGGTCTTCGACCACCGTCTTCATCTTCGACATATCGTCGAATCGGTTATTCAGAATGGGTATAAACCCGACCTTTCCGAACAAACCGCGTATATTAAAAAAAATGTTACACAAACACAACATACGCCTCATTCCAATTCATTAGTCACTAACCGTAAATCAGTAAGAGAGAAATCCCCCAAAATATTAACCCGGAAGGCCGATGCCAACATCAGATCAATACCCAGGAAACCATTCTTCTTAACTAACCTTCAGCTAGTTTCTAAATTTCAATTCTTAGGGAAAGTTTCCCATAAATTTTATCAAAGATAAATTCTTTAAACTTATCCTTTAATCTTCCTTTCGATGTCATTTCGAACCAAATTATGGTTTTCCAAACTAGTCGAGATTAGCGAATCACATCGGAGTAATTATTTATTTTATTCCCCAATCCCAACCTATTCATCCCATGAAGCAAAACTTGTAATACTCCATATCTAACACCACGGTGTTATCGATAAAATTAATTACCATTTCACGTTCAAATCTAATTAAAGATTTAACTATCGCTTTGGAGCAAAACTGGTGATACTCCACTCTCGCTCATTTTTTCAAATTTGATAATTTAGATTATCAATCCCCATTTCAATCTAATTGCAGATTCATCAAAACTCCTTTTACTTGGTTAAAGAACTAATGTCATTTAAAACACAGTTCACGACAAACCTAAATCACATTCTATATATTATCGGGTTAAAGAACAAGTGTTATTTAAAACACTGTTCACGATAAACCCATAGATCAATTCTATTTAAAACCCATTTCAAATCCAATTTATTTATTTAAAAATAAATGGGTTTTAAATTTCAGTTCAAAACTAGTTCATTTCGATAAAAATCTATTTTTATCTTTTCAAATATGGAGATTTTCATCCCAATTTTTCCCAAATCATTTCTTATGATTTCACACAAATTATTACTGTTTTTAATAATCTTATCAAGGCCCGTACAGTCGATTTCCATCAACGGCCATCGAACTGCACTTACAGCGACCTTTTCCAAATTTGATTTGGACGTATCTCCAAATCCAACCATTAGATTTCAAATTTCTAATATTCGTTAGAAAGCTCTTTTTGATATGAACCCAACGGTTCCGGTTTTAGGAGAATCCGACGGTCGGATCTCCCGTAATGTCCATTCGAAATAAATGGTCGAAATTCGCGAACTGCCGCGGCGCGACGCGTTCTATTCAGGCCATTATATAATATATATATATATATATATATGTTATATATATATATTTCGTAGATTTCCTTTTTAAAACATATTTTATAATTCGTTTCAAACTTGTTTCAAAAACAATTCAACTTCCATTTCCAATTCAAATCAAATTTGAATTTTTCCTTATAAATTCCTTTTAAATTCATTTCAATTTAATTCAAATTTCTATTCAATTTGAATTTATTTCAAATCGATTTCTATTCTATTTCAATTCGTTTTCAATTCAATTCGAATTCATTTTCTATTTAGTTCAATTCGAATTCATTTTCTATTTAATTCAACTCGAATTCATTTTCTATTCAATTCAATTCGAATAAACGAATATAATCGGTATAAATTTCGTTCGCGTCAAAATAGCGCATCTCTAATCAACACGGCTTAATATATTTAAATAATTCCGTTATTCTATTCAACAAATGAATATTTATTCTATTCAATACATGAATCTATATTTTTGTCAACACATGACTAATCTCAATGAATGAGTACTGTCCACGCGTGACTATTTTTGTTATTTAATATATTTTATAAAAATTATGGTATCTATCGTTTGATTTCAAATCAGACCCCAACCATAAATTAGTAAGAGAACGATTCCCTAAATATTAACCCCGAAGGCCGAAACCAACATCAGATCAATATCCAGGAGACCACTCATCTTATCTATTTTCCAGTTAGTTTCTAATTCTATATATGATAAAGATGTAAATTTTATTATTAAAATATTTCGTTCAATACATGACTAATCTCAATGGATGAGTACTGTCAACACATGAACCTTTATTTTATAATATAAAGATGTAAATTTTATTGTTAAAATATTTCGTTCAACACATGACTAATCTCAACGGATGAGTACAGTCAACACATGAATCTTTATTTTATAATATAAAGATGTAAATTTTATTGTTAAAATATTTCGTTCAACACATGACTAATCTCAACGGATGAGTACAGTCAACACATGAACCTTTATTTTATAATATTCTTTATTTTCTAAATTGGAATGAGGCCCAATCAATTACCATTTAGCGTTAACTATATGGATTCCATACAACACATGTATATAATAGCAACAACAAATAATCAACCATCATCGATAGTGCACTACACTGTATAAGCATCAAATGTAGATATCTAACGCTTATAACAGCCTGTCAATCAATCGATCGACATACAACTAATTATTGGGATTGGTGTATGCTGTATTTTTATCCCAATACCCGTGTGGGGTTTCAAATCAACAAACACAGATTTTTATTTGTGCAGTTGGGCGATGTGTAAAATTTATCGTCCCATTCAATGTCCTTCAAATAGGTGTACATAACAAACCGTCCGGTTTGTAAATGAATATTTATTTATTCCCATTCACGTTAAAAATTATATTTTTAACGAACAAACTATTTTATTCAACCTATGAATATTCTATTCGGTTCCTTTATCAAATAAAATGATATTTTTTTATTTTTCTAACTTATTTTAGAAAATTTCGGCGGCATAACGGCACGATACTAGAAACGGGACGAGGCCTAGCCTTATCCCCGGTCTAGTGATGTCCCACGCCATACACATATCAATCAAATCATTCCATTTCACCAAACAATCAAGTTTAAATCAAATAATCTAACCAACTACACAACCAAACAAATAAGTCCATGGTCTGTGGACAGTGGTGTCGTGTGCTACTAAACACCGTCTGCATCCTAGTATATATATAACTAGAAAAAGAAATTCGAGTGAGAAGTTCTCACCGATTGCTAATCCAATCATCTCGACTCTTCTTATGTAGAAATATTCGTCGTGCTTGCCTTTTTTCCAATTTCACTGCCCGTAGTCACTACATATATAAAAATCATATTTTTATGTTGTTGCTATGTATATAAAAATCACATTTTTATTTTGCTATTCAATATATAAAAATCGAATTTTTACTTCGCTATTCAATATATAAAAATCGAATTTTTACTTCGCTATTCAATATATAAAAATCCCATTTTTACTTCGCTACTATATAGATAAAAATTCTATTTTTACATCGTTACTATATAGATAAAAATTCTATTTTTACATCGTTACTATATAGATAAAAATTCTATTTTTACATCGTTACTATATAGATAAAAATTCTATTTTTACATCAATGTTCATATATTAAAGATTATATTTCTATCACGCTATAATCTATATAAAGGCTTCGCCTTTTCAAATATAAAGATTTCGCCTTTTCAAATATAAAGATTTCGCCTTTTTATTTCATCACTATAAAAATCATATTTTTACTTTGTTATTCAATATATATAAAAATCGAATCTTTACTTTACTATTCAATATATAAAATTCGAATCTTTACTTAGCTATTCAATATATAAAAATCAAATCTTTATTTTGCTATTCAATATATAAAAATTGAATCTTTATTTTGTTATTCAATATATACAAATCGAATCTTTATTTTTCTATTTAATATATAAAAATCGAATCTTTATTTAGCTATTCAATATATAAAAATCGAATCTTTATTTACTAAAAATGTTTATCATCCAAAACCCTATTAAATAATTTATTACTTTAATTAACTTGCTGAAAATAATTAATAGACTTCATTAACCAATTAATAATCTAATTAATTACCTTCATTAAGGCCTAATCAGCCCTTTTCTTCCCTTGCTCAAAAAGCCTGGAATGGCGAACCCCTTGCTCGACAAAAGAACTCCTCCTTTGCGCACTACTTTATAGCTGACCGAAGTTGGAGGAGCGGGGATGACCTTGTCGATCGGAGGTGGCCAAGCCACGGCGGTTTCAGGCTTTATGGGAGCTGCTGGGTGTAAAGACGAGGAAGGTGGAGCAGCGAGGTCTGGGAGGAAGGGGAGGGGTCACCGACGTGGGGGAGGCGGTGCGTTGGGTTGAGGGCTGCGATGGTTAGGGCTGCAGCGGGTTTGGGGGGGGCAAATGGAAAGCGAGGACGTCTGAGGTGGAAGGGGGGAGGGGGGATGGCGCGGCGCCTTGTACGACGGAGGGAGGCTGCGACAAGGTCAACGGCGGAAGGGGGAGTGGGTTTTTTTTTCTGAATTCGATTTGGAAATGAGGGGAGAGGGAGAGTAAAGGGAATTATATAATTATATATATATATTTTATTATTTTTAATTTCAAGAAATAACTTTTATTCTCGAACTCAAAATCAAGCCCACCGCCTGTCGCCCATAGCTAATTACCCCCATTCCGAACACAATGGGATATGTATCGTAAGCTGATTCGGCTGTTACAATCAGTTTCCGTTAAAATCAACATATAACTCTATATATTGAATTTGAACGCGTATTTCAATTTCCCGGGGTCACATACTAACTCTAAAAATTCCAGAAAAATATTTTCTAGCTTCGTATTGACGATACGGTCCTAACAAAACTAGTTTCATCGAATTCAGAGACCGTTGGAAAAATAGCCATTTTCCAGTCGATTAAAATCAACTGAAACTGGTCAAACGCATTTTCCTTTGCCACACTCACATATTGATTCGAAAAATTATGAAATTTGGAATCTAGCAATAATTTGACATCATGGATCCAACAAAAGTGGTTTCATTGAAATCCGAGGTCTTTTGCAAAATTCCCATTTTTAAGGGCCTGAATTCCATAGTGAATGTTCAGAATTTTCAACTGGACATATCTTTTGATTCCCGCTATGAAATTTTGATTTTTCGAATTCTTTGGAAAGATATTCCCAATTAGATTCTATTATTTTTAGTTTCGTTAAAATCCGGTTTATTTTGCACCCGGTATGTTCAATTAAATTTTGAAATCGAATTATTGAACTACCGCGCCATTTTCAATTCCATTTATAATTATATATAATTATTTATATTCTAACGATGACGTATATAATATATACGTTCTAAATATATTCAAAATAAATTTTCGTCGATATTATTTAAAATAATTTATTTTAAATAATCAAAATTCGCTAAAATTGCCAAAATAAAAATTTTAAACTGGCCCAGATTTTCCGGGTAATTACACTGTTTTTCAAAACCATGTCTATTTTATTTTTTCAAAACTAATGCAAATTATATTTTCAAACCAACACTAATTTATATTTTTTTCATAATGCTAATTTATATATTTACACAATGTTATTTATTATATAAATTAAAAACTGAATTCAAACAAAGTATTTACATAAATTAAACTATTTTTTTTCTTCTCATTGTTCAAGTTAAACAAAAGAATTTGTTTAAATAAACTAAAGAAACAAACCATTTCTTCCACGTTGAACTGCCATTCCATGAACCCATCCTTTCAGACCTAAATCCACCGCCGTAGGAAGCCCTAGGCCGTCGGCCTCTGATCAACGGCTACCCCATGAAATGCCTTCGCTCGAGCTTCCCCCTGGCACCCACCTCGACAAACTTGCCCTCCTCGATGGTGACAAAAACCACTCCGAAGCGCAGCCCTTTGTGGTGCTATTTCTCGTGACCCAGGCAGCCAAATCCGATCAACCTTCTCTAGATTTAAAGAGGATATAACGTATTTTGATTTTTGTTTAATTACCCTATTCTAATTCGCGATCGTTTAGGAGAATTTAAGGTCAGAAGGATAGACCATTTCGCCCGTCAGTTTTTTTGAGAAAGCGGCGGCTTAGAGAGAAAACGATAGGCTTAGGGTTTGGTGATAATAACTATATATATATATATATATATTAATAATATAATAATATTAAATTCCAACTAAAATGGTTTAACGTTCTAAACTCCAAACGAACTCCAATGATTGTCGCCCCTAGCTAATTACCCTCATTCCGAACACAATGGGATATGTATCGTTGTCCCATTCGACTGTTTGAGTCAGTTTCTCTTCAAATTAAAATATAAAACATTCAATATTTAATTTTAACGTACATTTCAATTTGCCGGGGTGTAACGACCCGGATTTTCAATGACTTTGGTTATCGACATAAGCTCGATGTCGATAACCAAAACACCGAAAAATCCTGGTAATTAGTGAAAGAAATTAGAGGGTGAGGAAAGATAAGATAGAAACTTATAATAGAAGAAGAAGAAGAACACAACATCAGAGTAACACGAATCTCACAGCGGAACGAATAACATATAGCAGATAACATATCTTTGAAATAAAAGATTTATATGTATACAATAACATTATCAGAGTACATCACTTACAACACAGCGGAAATAACTATAGCTATATGATCCTGAAGCCTCCTGCTCCAGCTCTTCAACTATATCTTTAAATCCCGACGACTTGACTGCCCATACAAGTTGGGGGTAGAACTACCTCTCAGACCTTAACTATTCCTTAATTAAAAACGAAGCCAATCAAGTTGGGGTAGAACTACCTCTCAGACCTTAACTGAACACATTTCTAACTTTGAAATAGGCAAAGTTCACTTTATATTCCTTTTACTAACTTCCTTACTTAACTCTCCTTCGAATAGCAATATTCGATTGACTCTTCTCACTTAACTCTATTCGATTAACCCTTATCAATTAACTCTATTGGACTAACACTATTGGTTTAACTCTATTTGACTAACGCTATTGATTTACTCATTTCACTTAACTCCTTTCGAATAAACTATATTCGATAACTCCTTTTACTTTCTTCGAATAAACTATATTCGATTAATTCATTTGCTTCTATTCGAATAACTATATTCAATTAACTCTTTTTACTTTCTATTCGAATAACTATATTTGATTAATTCTTTTTACTTTCTATTCGAATAACTATATTTGATTAATTCTTTTTACTTTCTATTCGAATAACTATATTTGATTAACTCATTTGCTTCTACTCTAATCGATTAAACTAACATCGATTAACTCCTTTGCTTTAACACTAATCGATTAAACTAACATCGATTAACTTCTTTTAACTTTATCTCTAATCGATTAACTAACATCGATTAGCTTCTTTTAACTTTATCTCTAATCGATTAACTAACATCGAATAACTTCTTTTACTTTAACTCTAATCGATTAACTAACATCGATTAGCTCCTTTTACTTTAACTCTAATCGATTAACTAACATCGATTAGCTCCTTTTAACTTTAACTCTAATCGATTAGACTAACATCGATTAGCTCCTTTATTCTATTCGAATAAACTATTCATTTACAACGTTTTACTTTTAGTGACAGTTCTTCACTTTACAAATGATTTCCCTTTTATAAAACTCTATTCGTTTTAAAAACATTTTTCCCTTTTTATTTACTTTCGTAATATTTCCTTTTAAAAAATCTGTTGATTTTATAAAATCCCTTTATTCCAATATACATTGAAGTAATTCTTTTTACATCCCAGGGTCTTTTATGATATTTAAAATATCGAATAAAAATGATCAACATCATTCCAACACCCATAATCCATAACAGATTATATAACACATCATATATCACAATATATGAATCACAGTAAAATAAATGTTGAGGGATCCAGTTTGATTCCTCCAACCTGTTTCCCTGCATCACAGATGTTAAACAATATAAATAACATCACTTTCAGTTCCATATGATATATTCTGTTAAACAGAATCAATATAGAAATTCAACTAACTGTCTAGCAGTTCAATCAAACAGTCAATCAGCCAATATTTAACAGTTCTAAAAATACAACATGAAATTTTAAACTGTTCAAAGTTAGTGAGATTTTCTCACATTGGACGATCATCGTTAATAACGATAACCATCGCTTGATTCCGATGGACAATTTATTTTGCAATAAATTGTAACGAGCTTCGATTCACTCCCCGTCAGTTCCATCGTGTTGCTCCCGTCCATACGATCCCATCGAATCTTGTTTTGTTGAATTCCGATAACAAACGAGTAAGTTATATAGTTTTCAAGTTTTACACTAATTAAATAAAAATAACTTACTTTATATTTCAATGGGCCATACCCATTTACCGCCGGCCCAAACTCATCCGTACACGAAATTAGACAGTGTCATCTTCCTGGAAACTAAACACTGTGACATTCTCCCGCTTACTTCCCTCATTCACCTTCTTACTTAAAATAAAAACCCAAGATTTTCATTACTTAAGTTTCCCCTTATCATTTGGGCCTTACCAAGCATTTAAGCCCGTCCATACATTTATGAACGTGAACCCACCTCTCAGGAAAAATAAACCGCACCTCCTCCCATTTCTTTTACTGCCGTTCACGCCTCCTTCCCAATTCAGAAGACCCTCCACGCTTCTTCCCAAAACTTCACTTCAGGACCTCTCCATGCATGGACACCCCCACTTCTTCATTACTTCATTCGTTTTTTCCACCACATTTTGCCATGACGTGAACAACTCCACCGACCCATAAACAAGATGATGCTTCCTCATTTCAATATTGCTCATGTCCTTTCTAAATCCTCTTCTTTTCGAAACATACAACACCCTAACCACACACATGACCACATACCCTGAAACACATGATTACAACTCATCTTCATCCCCTGCGCACCCCATGTACACACGTTCCCTCTCTTTCCTTTGCCGTAGTTCACCGCAGATGACGCCCCCCTTTTTACGTTGTCGACGCACCACTCTGTCCGCTCTGTCTTCTTCCTCTTCTTTTCCTTCTCCGCGGCATCAACTTCCAACGTTGGTGTGATTTCTCAAGTATTGTTGGATTAGTTTTACAAAGCTTTTTTTTTTCTTGTTTTTAGTTTGAGGGGACCATGAAAGTTCGGTTGCAAAGATCTGGAAGAAAAGTATATGGAGGCGGCTCGCGTTGGTGTATATATATACATAGGAAGGTGACTTAGTTCTCAGGTAATAATAGGATACGTATGAGGTAAAACGTGGATGCATTTGAGGCCATAGGGAATTAGTGGTTCAGAAGAGACGAAGAGTGGACTTCTGTTGATCACAAAAATGAAGGGATTAAATTATTTTATTTTGATCATCTTATTTTATAAAACTTCGTTAATTACGAACGGCTACTGACAGGATTAAATACACCATCATGACGATCAACGTGCCACAGTCCCAGAAATATAATAATATCGGTAGTTCAACTCATATGGTGAAATCCCGAAATGTTGATACAGGGTGCCAAATACCCCAAATAAAAAGTCGCTTATTAAATTAATTAAAAATTACAGAAAAATTATAAAAATTAAATAATCGCTATTTCCCAAAAGAACCTTGTCTGAATTCACACCCGATATCTAGTTATTTTGAAATAACCGTAATGGCCGATAAACGATTCTATAGCGACTATTCTGAAATTTGATTTGGACATATCTCAAAATCTACACGACGAAATCCCGATTTTTCTCTTCCACTAGAAAGATATACTCCACCAGCTCCACACGCTTCTTGTTTCACAGAAATCCGATTTAAAACGAACCATGTATACTCAGTTGAAGTTCGAATCGACAAATAGCGAACTACCGCGCCATTTTGAGCTCTATTTTAATTATATTATAATTATACGTTCAAACTGACGTCGACTGAATATATTCGTTATTCAAATTCAATTCTAAACTTCACAGATGATCCGGTTCACACCATATCGCCATTTCAGCCAATTCTGTTTATTTCAGAATTAAATATATTATTTAATTTATTATTTTAATTAAATATTCACCATTATTTAATTCAACGATCATTAAATTCACTAAACCACCATTTAAATAATAAAATAAATTAATCATAATACCTTTGCCAATGCGGGTCATTACACGGGGCCATATATTGATTCTAAAAATTCCCAAAAAATATTTTCTAGCTTCGTGTTGACGATACGGTCCTAAAAAAGCCAGTTTCATCGAATTCTGAGACCGTTTGAAAAATGGTCATTTTCCCGTCGATTAAAATCAACTAAAACTGGTCAAACTCGTTTTCCTTTGCCACGCTCACATATTGATTCGAAAAATTATGAAATTTGAAACCTAGCAATAACTTGACATCGCGGATCCAACAAAAGTGGTTTCGTCGAAATCCAAGGTCGTTGCAAAATTTCCATTTTTAAGGGCCTGAATTCCATAGCGACTATTCTGAATTTTCAACTGAACATATCTTTTTTATCCCCGCTATGAAATTTCAATTTTTCGGATTCTTGGAAAGATATTCTCAATTAGATTCTAATATTTTTAGTTTCACTAAAATCCGGTTTATTTTGAATCTTGTACATCCATTTGAAGTTCGAAATCGAATTATCGAAATACCACACCATTTTCAATTCCTTTTATAAATGTAAATAAATAATTATATTCTAACGACGATCTATATAATATATACGTTCGAATCCTATTCAAAATAAATTTCTCGTCGATATTATTTAAAATAATTCATTTTAAATAATCAAAATTCGCTAAAATTGCCAAAATAAAAAATTTAAACTAGCCCAGATTTTTGGGTTGTTACAGAAACGATAAAATTAATTCATTATCGTAGAATAAATTGTATTAAATTTGATTTATATCGATTTAAATAAATATCTTCCACAGACGATCGAATTGGACTTCGTGACCTATCCCAGTGTGCCCGGAATAGGGGTATTACCCTAGAATTAACAGTTGTTCGGTTCAGATAGGAGTTCAGAATCAACGTAATAATTTAAATTAGATATCGATTTGAAAACCAACTAAAATAAATATATATTTATTTATTTAATTTCTTCTATGACCACAAATCAAAACAAACAGCCGTGCTCCTCTCATGTCAACAATTCAAAACAACACCGTGCTCCTTTCTTCTCCACAACACAAATCAAAGGGGCATGTAATCTTCCTTCTCCTCAAGTTCAAAAGGGCTAGGAAGCAGCACGTCCGCCTTCTTCCAGTATAAAATCACGAGAACCCCCATATCCTTCCCATTTGTTTTGGTTCGCAGGCTAATTAAATCAATACCGCTCCTCTCTCAAACACAATCAAATCGAGAACCTTTTTATTTTGGGATTTTTTTGTTCTCTCGATCCTCGGTCCCATCAGCTCCATTCAAAGGGCGAGCACTTCATCTGGATAAGAAATTGAAAGTCGCGACCCTCCCTGCTGACGCACGAACGCTGTCGACAGTACAGCTAGGGATCGAGTTTCTACTCGATTTAGGCAATAAGAACGAAGGAGGTAGCACTGTCGATACTGGAATTCAACATTGAAGATTGAGGGAGTTCGAAGCTGGAAAACGATTTCTGTGGTGTTGAACCAGAGAAGTGATGCACTGCCACTGAAGACTGGAAGCAACTCCAGGACTGGATGATTACTGTTGCAGTGAATGAGGTGATAAAAAGGAGAAAGAAGATCGCCTGCAAGGTGTTTGGGAAAATGTCAGAATGGATAAGTGCTGAGTTGAGTAAGGTGATTGTAGGGTCAGTCAATGATGGAGGCAGTGGTAAAGGCCGGTAGAAGTACAAGGTCAGCACAGTTTTGATGTGAACGATATATGGTTTCAGAATTTCAATCAGGCAAAGATTTAAGGTAAAGTAATTTTTTTATAAATTTTTATTTAGCAAGTTAATGATCACTTGAATTTTATCGAATTTATAACACACATATATATCTCGTACGATATCAGATTAAGGCAAAATCAATCACGTTTAAATCATTTGGAAGAACACTATGGATATGAATTGATTCGGAACATTTTGAAGCTTCCTGGGATTGGTGTCTAATTTTAAACTATGGTTTAAATTTAGATATGATGACGATAATCACCAAATAAAACGGTGATTAAATCTCACCTTTTATTTAGAATTATTTTTATATTGTTAAAAATAATTGTCTGTGCTTATTTGAATGTTGTCTGATTGTTTTAAAATATATATTAGTTATTTAGGATATATATATATGTATATATTGGGTTGATGATTGGTTGGATTCCAGCAGTCTCATTAGCGGATGCACGCGGTACCATTAGCGGATGATTACCCTATACGCCCCACGCTATGATAGTGGATGACCTTCATACTGCGATATCCTGCCTCGAAGCAGGATGGGTATTATTTATGTGCTAACGTCTGTGGATGCAGGAAAACAGGTTGGCGGAATCCTACTGGATTCCTCAAAAATATATTATCTGTTTGTTGTTTGTTTGATTTCATATATATTCATTTATGATGTGTTAAAAATCAAATGATTGAAAATTGGTTTATTTGATTGTTTAAAACATCACTGGGCTTGAATATTGATTTATAAAAATATCAAAAAAGGGTGTTTGAGATTTAAAAAGGGAATTCTATTTTTATAAATAGAATTTGAATTTTAAAAAAACTATAGAAAATATTAACTTGTTTTGAAGATATATAAAACAAGTAATTGAATTTATAAACTCTGTTTATAAATGAAAATGTGGGATTTGAATTGAATTTATAAACTCTGTTTATAAATGAAAATGTGGGATTTGAATTGAATTTATAAACTTTGTTTATAAATGAAAATGTGGGATTTGAATTGAATTTATCAACTTTGTTTATAAATATATAATGGGGGGATTTTAAGTGAAGTTATAAACGTTGTTTATAAATAATGCAGAGAATTCAAATAGAATTTGAATATAGAATTCAAATGGACTTTAAACTATAGAATTTGAATATAGAATTCAAATTGACTTTAAACTATAGAATTTGAATATAAAATTCAAATGGACTTTAAACTATATAATTTGAAAATAGAATTCAAATGAAGTTTAATAAAGAGAATTCAAATAGAATTGAATTGGAATTTGAATAAGAAGTCGATAAGGAAACGAGAGTATGAGTATAATTAGAATTTGTTAATATGCAAGTTAAAATATATTTGAACATGTCATGTTCAAATATGAAGGTGAAATAGACCGAAGAGTTAAGTAACAAATTTATTTAACAAATTTAGATAAAAAGATTGGTATAGTTAAAATAGATTGGATGGGTATAAATATGCAGGAGACATGTTTGGAATAAAGTGTTAGAAAGTATATAAATAGAATACTCGACAAAAAGGTACGTATTTAATTCATATTTGAGATTTATGCACCGTATCGGCTAGCCGCTTGGCGTTTCTTTTTCTTTTTGATTGGAAAAGGCCTGTGTGGCAGTTTGGGGATTTTCCCGAAGCTCCCGGTACAAAGGAGGTTATGGCGAATTTTTCCGGGAATTTAAGGAGTTAGAATATTTTTAAGATAATTTGATAGTTAGAAACCAACGTATCAATATATATAGAAGTCGATAAGAAAACGAACTTAGAAATAGAATAGTATAATCAAAAAAGAAGGCTAGGAATACCATCTCGAAAGAATAAAAAGAGAAAGTGTATACGTGTTTAAAAGTGAATAACTAGTTGTATGGTATTGATTATTCAAGTAAGTAGTCATATCTGTTTTGACGTTATAAATGTTATTCAGTCAAGGTATGAGAGGTAGTTATACCCCAACTTGATTGATTTCATTATTAACAAATAAATAGTAAGATTTCGGGCTCGAAGATCAATGCTGAATAAGATTTAGTTGAATATAGTATTTGGGTTGTCGTAACGATGTTTTACACAACATCCGTTTTAACCCAAATGAAATGTAAGCTTGGAAATAGAATATAGAATATTTCCTAAGTATAGAAATAAACGAGATCGGAAAGATATAAGTAATTGGAATATTTTCCAATTATAAATAGCATATATTTTTTAAAGTTTAGAAAATAAAGGAAGGCGATATTTGGAAGCCAATATGGTTATTGAAAATATTTGGTTAACAAATATTGATAAAGAAATAGAGAAGTGATTTAATTAATGGAATATTAATTAAGAGCTTAGTGATTGTTGGATGTTTTGGATGAACACTTGTTTTCTTCGATAGTTAAATCATCGACTATTGAAACACTTGTTTTTATTTGATAGTTAAATCACAGACTATCGAAGTTTTGACCATCGTTGTCAATATGGAGAGACCGGTTGGATTATTATCCAAAGAACCACTATGTATTGGCAATAGCATCGCGAATCAGATTATATGAAGATAATCGAAGACGGAGTAGAATGCAAGGACTTTTTCTATTAATAGAAATTGTGCCTTCAGTTCATCTTGTTCCTGGGTGACTCGTATGGATGAATGTCTGACAGAGTATTTCCAGAAAGGTCACGTACATTGATTTCTTCAACCGTACCAAGAGTGGAAGCGGAGAAGGAAACTTCTTTAGCTAACACGTAATGTACTGTTGTAGACGACAATTAGTGATTTTCTATGGATCTGAGAACGTGGCATTTGAAGTAAATCTGATGTGATGATAAAGCGTAGCTTCTAGCCTCACATCCGGTAAATGACAGAAATCGGGCAAGCAGCATGGCTATGTAGGTCGCACCTATTAGGGTGTATAATCGCCTGATCTAGAGTTCCATTTACTTCTAAAAATTTATTGTCGATGCTGTCCCATTCGGGAAACGGTTGCTGATCCCAACCGTTGGTGATATACATTCGATACACTCAAGCCAATTGAGTGGTCGGTCATGTGTGGTTGAGTTGCAACTCGGTGTATTCTCCTCTAGAGATATACCAGCGGAAGGTGGTTCCATATCTTGTCATAGTTAGAAATCCATTACCCAATACGTGCTTGCGGTTTTGATTGTATATTACATATGTGGAACGTGAGATGCAAACGTTCCACTAGATTGTATTTACTTGATTTAGACACTATTATAATATCAAAGGAGTTTTGATATAAAGCTATCATTCCTTTCAAAGAGGATTTGAAAGTTAAATCAAGTGTTTGGATTCTCATAAGGGAAAAACCCGTTCCGTGTTATACGACGTGGTCTTATGAGATATCATTTAGTTTCTGAAACTGTTTACTCATACTAGTCCCATGACTGACCCGGAGTTTATTTGTTTTGTTCTACCTAAACTCTTGGGTGCCTAAATTTCTATGGGCAGTCAAGTAGTTCAGGATTTTTTCAGATATATCTAAAGGAGCTTGGAGCAGGAGGCTTCAGCGTTATCTAGTCATAATGTTGTTCTGTTGTGTTGTAAGTGTTGTACTTTGATAAGTGTATGTTTTACAGTTAATATTTTGTATTTCAAAGATATGATATATTATATTTTGTTCCGCTGCGATGTGAGATCCTGAGCGTATTTGTTATTTGATATAAAAACTGTTTTATATTGTGTTGACTAGTCTGTTGAGTGAATTATGGATTCTGATCGAATCGTGGGACGCCACGATGTCGATAGGAGTTTATGAACACTTGAACAGAAGATTGGACACGATATTGTTTTAAATAATTGAGTTGATTGTGAGGATTATAATCAAATTAGATTATAAAAACTGAAATAGTTATATATATAACCAATGGAATTTGTATATGAACTCAAATATACAAATGTGATAAATTGAAATTTGAATTCCAACCAGAATTAAGAATTTAAAATCCTGAGAGTTTGGGAAAATATTTTTTCAAAATGAATGTCAAGTGATATAGCATTGGACTCATTCAGTAGCTAGGAAATGATTCTGATGATGGTCGCAACATCATCAGTGTTCATTTTCGAGTTTCTAAGTGATGAATTACTGCCTTAGAAAAGTTTTGATGGAAATTTGTTTGAAAGAAACAAGCTGTTTGAAAATTCAAATGTTTTGAATTTGAGATAGATATAAATATATGTATATATTTATATTACTTCAAAGGAATTTTGAAATGGGAATTGGAATATAGAATTCAAATAGAAGTAAAATAAAGGAATTTGAATATATATAATTCAAATAAATGTAAAATAAAGGAATTTGAATATATATAATTCAAATAGAAGTAAAATAAAGGAATTTGAATATATATAATTCAAATAGAAGTAAAATAAAGGAATTTGAATATATATATAATTCAAATGAGTTTGAATAAAGAAATTCAAATGGAATTTGAATATTGCAAATATAAAGAAAATTCAAATATAGAGTTTGAATAAAGAAATTCAAATGGAATTTGAATATTGTAAATATATAGGATTTGAATATTAGAAGTGAAATAGATCGGGAATATTATGAAATGGATTTGATATATATTAAAAATATATCAGAATGGAGTTGAATTTATTATAAACAAAGTTAAAATGTTTATATTTATAAATATAATTAAAACGAGCTCGCCGTAGCGCAGCAGTTCGTAAATTGGCGATTCGAACGTCAATTTAGTATACAGAACTCAATTGAAGTCGGAATTCTTTGAAACAAGAATCGTCGGGACCGGTTGAATAATAGTTTTCTAACGAAAGAGAAAAATCTGGATTTAGTCGTATAGATTTTGAGTTATGTCAAAATCAAATTGTGACAACCCGTAACTTCCCCGTAAAGGAAAGCGTCGGATAGTTCGAGAACAAGCCACAACAGAACGCATACAGAAGAACATTTCACTGCCTATTACAACAATGCATCAGATTACACGAATATACAGAGTATGAATGAATATAACACAGAAATATCAGAGATTTAAATTACATTTAAATACATCGCAGCGGAAAATAATACAATACACAACTAGAATGAGATATACGGATACAAAGCTTTCCGGATATCGTTCCAGCTGTAAACCAGGATCCTGTGAATATAAATCTGCAAAACCGAAACTACTAGCTGCCCGTGTCAAAATAAGGGCACCCAGAGTTTAGGTTAAAACAATAAACTCCAGGTCAGTCGTGTGACTGGTGTGAGAACTAAAACAGTTATTAATCTTTATTTTTAAAGTTAGGTAAATCAAAGGACCACGCCGTATAACACGGAACGGGTTTCCTCCCAAGAATACCAGTGCATAAAACAAACAGCGCAATGCTAAATAAAGAAAAATGAAGCTGTTATAAGACCCAGGTCCCATCACACAATGCAACGCAGCCGAGGATAGGGTTTTCCCTTATAACAGCCAAAGAATGCTTGATACGGTTAAAACAAATCATTTGATACTATTATAAGTGCATAGTGTATAAAACAACTTCAAATCATAAGTATCAATCATAGGCGGCATGGGTACCATATATCATGTCGCCATATATAGGTTTACAAATAAAACCGCAAATGTCACGTATTTGGAAATTGGATTTCCATCTATGAACCGAGGCAAAAGATAGTCCTCAACCGATTCGAGACGCTCTAGCCCGTGTCTCAGGTCAGAGCTCGAGTGACGTTGGAGCGACAGGGCCGGTCCACCGATGTGGATTAAACTTAAACCCTGAACATGCGTTCCCCCGCCCTATGTGGCGTCAATGAGCCAACGAATGACTCCATCGGTTCGAGAACGACCGATCAATCCGAGGCGCCTCGCAACAGCAACAACCACATAAGTCAAACTTGTCAGGGCGTGTAAAACCACTGACGCCACTTCTAACTAGAAAGAAACGCATGCCCTCCCTGAGGTCCGTCTCCCGTTTTTGGTTCATACCGGGTGTGAAACTCGCGAAGTAAACGTTACACAAAGCTACGCCACAAAGGCCGTGCTTTGATCATCAACCACAAGACTTTGCTTTTCAACAGAAGCCTTGATCATTTGCCACTTAGGCATGCCACACAGGCAATTCACTCCATGCGTTTGATATCCATCAATATATAACCCCTGAGCTCATACGTCTCAGAGAAGGGCGTTAAGCAAGAGAATAAATTCTCCGCCGCCAAACAGATATATATTTAATAGAGATCAATCACACGGACTAAAATCCAATGTCATACACACCGTCCATTTACAAGTCCGTTCTGGGGCTGAACGAAACCGGAGGCACCTAGTACCCCGCATATCCATCGATCTCCAAGTACGTCTGGACGATCACTAACTGTTTCCATCTTCTTGGGTGTACAGCCCAATCAAGATCATCAGTAATTACCCAAACGACGTGAAGACCTCCGGTCTTCGACCATCGTCTTCATCTTCGACTTATCGTCGTATCAGTTATTCAGAATGGGATAAACCCGGTCTTTCCGAATAACTCGCGTATATTTTAAATAAGTGTTACACAAACACAACATACGCCTCATTCCAACTCATCAGTCACTAACCGTAAATTAATCAAGAGAATAACTTCCCAAATATTAACCCCGAAGGCCGAAACCAACATCAGATCAATATCCAGAAAACCATTCTGCTTGGCCAACCGACAGTTAGTTTCTAAATTTCACATTCATAGGGAAATGTTCCCATTAATTTTATCCAAGATAAGTTCTTTGAATTTATTCTTTATTCTATTTTTGAATCTCAATTCAAACTAGTCGGGATTAGCGAACCTTACCGAAGTAATCATTTATTTTAATTTCCCCATCCCAACCTATTTATCCCATGAAGTAAAACTGGTAATACTTCATATCTAACACCACAGTGTTATCGGTAAATTCAATTACCATTTCACGTTCAAATCTAATTAAAGATTTAACTATCGCCTGGAGCAAAACTGGTGATACTCCATTTCGATTATTTCAATCTAATTAAAGATTCATTAAAACTCCACTTAGTTTTAATCTTTGACTGGGTTAAAGAATCAGTGTCATTTAAAAACACGGTTCACGATAAACCCAAAATCACATTCATTAATCATCGGGTTAAAGAACGAGTGTTATTTAAAACACTGTCCACGATAAACCCAAAAATCAATATCGATTCAATTCCAATTAAATGTTATTTAATTGGTACACTTCATTAAATCTAAATAAAAAGATTTAATCTTTTCTCAACTGGGTTCAAGAACAGTGTTAGTGAAGACACCATTCATGACAAACCCAAATCACATTTGATATTCAATATAAGGCTCTGAATAGAAAATATATCGGCTTATATTCAATATCAAATTCTACGATTAACAAATGTCATATTGGAAATAACGATATAAATATATATCTTTCAAATTTCCATAACAACATCTGTATAATCACGAATTCCAACATCGAAATATTCCGAAGACAATTTCGATTCAAATCCACTCCAATGCAATCATTGGAAATTTTGGTTATTTTTAAAACCCTTTTCGAATTCGATTTATTTATTTAAAAATAAATAGAATTATAATTCTAGTTCAAAACTAGTTCATTTCGATAAAAATCTATTTTTATCTTTTCAAATATGGAGTTTTTCATCCCAAATCTTTCTAAATCATTTCTTACGATTTTACACAAATTATTACTATTTTTAATAATTTTATCAAGGCCTGTACAGTCGATTTCCATCAATGGCCATCGAACTGCACTTACAACGACCTTTTTCAAATTTGATTTGGACATAATTCCAAATCCAACCGTTAGATTTCAAATTTCTAATAATCGTTAGAAAGCTCTTTTCGATACGAACCCAACGGTTCTGGTTTTAGGAGAATCCGACGGTCGGATCTCCCGCAATGTCTGTTTGAAATAAATGGTCGAAATTCACGAACTGCCGCGTCGCGGCGCGTTCTATTCAGGCCATTATATTATATATAATATATATATAATATATATTTCGTCGATTTCTATTTAAAACGAATTATATAAATAGTTTTAAATTCGTTTCAAAAGCAATTTCAACTTCCTTTTCAATTCAAATCAAAATTGAATTCTTCTTTATAAATTCGTTTTAAAATTCATTTCTATTCAATTCAAATTTCAATTCAATTTGAATTCAGTTCAATTCGGTTTCAATTCCATTTGAATTCGTTTTCAATTCAATTCATTTCGAAATCGTTTTCAATTCAATTCATTTCGAAATCGTTTTCAATTCAATACATTTCGAAATCGTTTTCAATTCAATTCATTTCGAAATCGTTTTCAATTCAATTCATTTCGAAATCGTTTTCAATTCAATTCATTTCGAAATCGTTTTCAATTCATTTCATTTCGAAATCGTTTTCAATTCAATTCATTTCGAAATCGTTTTCAATTCATTTCATTTCGAAATCGTTTTCAATTCAATTCATTTCAAAATGAATAGAATCGATATAAATAGTTTACGTCAAAATGGCGTCAATCTAATCAGCACGGCTTCGTAAATTTCTATTTTCAAATATTCTATTTCAAATATTTCTTTTTTTCAAAATAGTTGTTATTATCAAAATATTTCGTTCAACACATGACCAATCTCAATGGATGAGACTGTCAACACATGAACCTTTATTTTATATTGATAAAGATGTAAATTTTATTACTAAAATATTTCGTTCAACACATGACCAATCTCAATGGATGAGACTGTCAACACATGAACCTTTATTCTATATTGATAAAGATGTAAATTTTATTACTAAAATATTTCGTTCAACACATTACCAATCTCAATGGATGAGACTGTCAACACATGAACTTTTATTTTATAATATTCTTTATTTTTCAAATTGGAATGAGGCCCAATCAATTACCATATAAAGTTAATTATATGGATTTTCATACAACACATGTATATAATAGCATTGAAAAATAATCAGCCATCAACCAAAGTGCACTACACTGTATAAGCATCAAATATAAATATCTAACGCTTATAACAGCCTGTCAATCAATCGATCGACATATTTAATCAATCAGGATGAGTGAACTGCATATTTCATCCTAACACCCGTGTGGGGTTTTCAAACAATCAACACAGATTTTATTTGTGCAGTTGGGCGATGTGTAAAATTTATCGACCCAATCAATGTCCTTCAAATAGGTGTACATAAACAAACCATCTGGTTTGTAAATGAATATTTATTTATTCACATTCGCGTTAAAAATTATATTTTTAACGATAAAACATTTTATTCCAACATATGAATTTCTATTCAGTTCATTCTTTAAATAAAATGATATTTTTATTTTTCTAACATATTCTAGAAAATTTCGGCGGCATAACGGCACGATACTAGAAACGGGACGAGGCCTAGCCTTATCCCCGGTCTAGTGAAGGCCCACGCCATTCACACATCAATCAAATCAATTCAAATAATCTAACAAATTTTTGCAATCAAACAAACAAGTCCATTGTCTGTGGACGATTGTGTCGGGTGCTACTAAGCACCGTCTGCATCCTAGTATATATATATATAACTAGAAAAATAAATTGAAAGGTGAGAAATTCTCACATATAGCTATCCTAGCTCCACGGCACTTCTTTTGCAGGAAATCGTCATCGCTATCGCATCTTCGTCATCTTTATTGCCCGTAGCCACTACATATATAAAAATCACATTTTTTTTATATTTTGATGTCTTTAAAATAAAAATCACATTTTTTTTTATATTTTGATTGAAATTGAATTATGTGGTGAAATGAATTGATTTGATTGATGTGTGAATGGCGTGGGCCTTCACTAGACCGGGGATAAGGCTATGCCTTGTCCCGTTTCTAGTAACGTGCCGTTACGCCGCCGAAATTTTCTAAAATATGTTAGAAAAATAAAAATATCATTTTATTGAATAAATGAATTGAATAGAAATTCATATGTTGAAATAAAATGTTTTATCGTTAAAAATATAATTTTTAACGTGAATATGAAAATAGTGAAGTGAACAAAATAAAATATTCATTTACAAACCAGACGGTTTGTTTATGTACACTGATTTGACTGACATTGATTGGGTCGATAAATTTTACACATCGCCCAACTGCACAAATAAAATATGTGTTTGATTGTTTGAAACCCCACACGGGTGTTGGGATGAAATTTGAAGTTCACTCATCCTGATTGATTAAATATGTCGATCGATTGATTGACAGGCTGTTATAAGCGTTAGATATCTATATTTGATGCTTATACAGTGTAGTGCACTTTGGTTGATGGTTGATTATTTTTCAATGCTATTATATACATGTGTTGTATGAAAATCCATATAATTAACTTTATATGGTAATTGATTGGGCATCATTCCAATTTGAAAAATAAAGAATATTTTGATAATAACAACTATTTTGAAAAAGAAATATTTGAAATAGAATATTTGAAAATAGAAATTTATGAAGCCGTGTTGATCAGATTGACGCCATTTTGACGTAAACGATATTTATAACGATTTCGAAATGAATTGAATTGAAAACGATTTCGAAATGAATTGAATTGAAAACGATTTCGAAATGAATTGAATTGAAAACGATTTCGAAATGAATTGAATTGAAAACGATTTCGAAATGAAATGAATTGAAAACGATTTCGAAATGAATTGAATTGAAAACGATTTCGAAATGAATTGAATTGAAAACGATTTCGAAATGAATTGAATTGAAAACGATTTCGAAATGAAATGAAGTGAAAACGATTTCGAAATGAGTTGAATTGAAAACGATTTCGAAGTGAATTGAATTGAAAACGATTTCGAAATGAAATGAAGTGAAAACGATTTCGAAATGAATTGAATTGAAAACGATTTCGAAATGAATTGAATTGAAAACGATTTCGAAATGAATTGAATTGAAAACGATTTCGAAATGAAATGAATTGAAAATGATTTCGAAATGAAATGAATTGAAAACGATTTCGAAATGAAATGAATTGAAAACGATTTCGAAATGAGTTGAAGTGAAAACGATTTCGAAATGAGTTGAATTGAAAACGATTTCGAAGTGAATTGAATTGAAAACGATTTCGAAGTGAATTGAATTGAAAACGATTTCGAAGTGAATTGAATTGAAAACGAATTCAAATTGAATTGAAAGCGAATTGAAATGAATTCAAATTGAATTGAAATTTGAATTGAATAGAAATGCATTTTGAAACGAATTTATAAAGAAGAATTCAATTTTGATTTGAATTGAAATGGAAGTTGAAAATGTTTTTGAAACGAATTCAAAACTATTTATATAATTCGTTTTAAATAGAAATCGACGAAGTATATATTATATATATAATATAATGGCCTGAATAGAATGCGCCGCGCCGCGGCAGTTCGTGAATTTCGACCATTTATTTCAAACGGACATTACGGGAGATCCGACCGTCGGATTCTCCTAAAACCGGAACCGTTGAGTTCGTATCGAAAAGAGCTTTCAAACGAATATTAGAAATTAGAAATCTAACGGTTGGATTTGGAATTATGTCCAAATCAAATTTGAAAAAGGTCGTTATAAGTGCAGTTCGATGGCCATTGTTGAAAATCGGCTGTACGGGCCTTGATAAAATTATTAAAAATAGTAATAATTTGTGTAAAATCATAAGAAATGATTTAGAAAGAATTGGGATGAAAAACTCCATATTTGAAAGGATAAAAATAGATTTTTATCGAAATGAACTAGAATTATAATTCTATTTATTTTTAAATAAATAAATTGAGTTTGAACAGGGTTTTAAAAATAACCAGAATTTCCAATGATTGCATTGGAGTGGATTTGAATCGAAATTGTCTTCGGAATATTTCGATGTTGGAATTCGTGATTATACAGATGTTGTTATGGAAATTTGAAAGATATATATTTATATCGTTATTTCCAATACGACATTTGTTAGTCGTAGAATTTGATATTGAATATAAGCCGGTATATTTTCTATTCAGAGCCTTGTGTTTAATATCAAATGTGATTTGGGTTTGTCGTGAATGGTGTCTTCACTAACACTGTTCTTGAACCCAGTTGAGAAAAGATTAAATCTTTTTATTTAGATTTAATGAAGTATGCCAATTAAATGATATTTAATTGGAATTGAATTGATATTGATTTTTGGGTTTATCGTGGACAGTGTTTTTAAATAACACTCGTTCTTTAACCCGATAATTAATGGAATGTGATTTTGGGTTTATCGTGAACCGTGTTTTAAATGACACTGATTCTTTAAACCAGTTAACGATTAAAACTAAGTGGAGTTTTAATGAATATTTAATTAGATTGAAAAGATCGAGAATGGAGTATCACCAGTTTTACTCCAGGCGATAGTTAAATCTTTAATTAGATTTGAACGTGAAATGGTAATTGAATTTACCGATAACACCGTGGTGTTAGATATGAAGTATAACCTGTTTTACTTCATGGGATGAATAGGTTGGGATTGGGAAATAAAATAAATGATTTCTTCGGTGTGGTTCGCTAATCCCGACTAGTTTGAATTGATATTCAAAGGAGATTAAAGAATAAATTTAAAGAATTTATCTTGGATAAAATTAATGGGAACTCTTCCCAAAGTATAGGAATATTTGAATAAAAGAATATTCTGAATTGGAATGAGGCGTATGTTGTGTTTGTGTAACACTTTTATAATATATACGCGAGTTATTCAGAAAGACCGGGTTTATCCCATTCTGAATAACTGATACGACGATAAGTCGAAGATGAAGACGGTGGTCGAAGACCGGAAGTCTTCACGTCGTTTGGTGGTTACTGATGATCTTGATTGTGCTGTACACCCAAGAAGATGGAAACAGTTAGTGATCGTCCAGACATACTTGGAGATCGATGGATATGCGGGGTACTAGGTGCCTCCGGTTTCGTTCAGCCCCAGAACGGACTTGTAAATGGACTGTGTGTCTGACATTGGATTTTAGTCCGTGTGATTGATCTCTATTAAATATATATCTGTTTGGCGGCGGAGGATTTATTCTCTTGCTTAACGCCCTTCTCTGAGACGTACGAGCTCAGGGGTTATATATTGATGGATATCAAACGCATGGAGTGAATTGCCTGTGTGGCATGCCTAAGTGGCAATTGATCGAGGCTTCTGTTGAAAAGCAAAGTCTTGTGGTGATGATCAAAGCACGGCCGTTGTGGCGTAGCTTTGTGTAACGTTTACTTCGCGAGTTTCACACCCGGTATGAACCAAAAACGGGAGACGGACCTCAGGGAGGGCATGCGTTTCCTTCTAGCTAAAAAGTGGCGTCAGTGGTTTTACACGCCCTGACGAGTTTGACTTATGTGGTTGTGGCTGTTGCGAGGCGCCTCGGATTGATCGGTCGTTCTCGAACCGATGGAGTCATTTAGTTGGCTCACCTACGCCCCATAGGGCGGGGAAACGCATGTTCAGGGTTTAAGTTTATCCACATCGGTGGACTGGCCCTGACGATCCAAGGGCCCACCTGAGTCTGGGTCCTGTGGCTCGGGCTAGAGAGTCACGAATCGGTTGAGGACTATCTTTTGCCTCAGTTCATAGATGGAAATCCAATTTCCAAATAAGTGACATTTGCGGTTTTATTTGTAAACCTATATATGGCGACATGATATATGGTACCCATGCCGCCTATGATTGATACTTATGATTTGAAGTTGTTTTATACACTATACACTTAAAATAGTATCAAATGATTTGTTGTAAACGTATCAAGCATTCTTTGGCTGTTATAAGGGAAAACCCTATCCTCGGCTGCGTTGCATTGTGTGATGGGACCTGGGTCTTATAACAGCTTCATTTTTCTTTATTTAGCATTGCGCTGTTTGTTTTATGCACTGGTATTCTTGGGAGGAAACCCATTCCGTGTTATACGGCGTGGTCCCTTGATTTACCTAATGATTTAAAATAAAGATTAACTGTTTTAGTTCTCACACCAGTCACATGACTGACCTGGAGTTTATTGTTTTAACCTAAACTCTGGGTGCCCCTATTTTCGACACGGGCAGCTAGTAGTTTTGGTTTTGCAGATTTATATTCACAGGATCCTGGTTTACAGCTGGAATGATATCCGGAAAGCTTTGTATCCGTATATCTCTTCAAGTTGTGTATTGTATTATTTTCCGCTGCTATGTATTTAAATGTAATTTAAATCTCTGATATTTCTGTGTAATATTCATTTATACTCTGTATATTCTTGTAATCTGATGCATTGTTGTAATATACAGTGAAATGTTCTTTCGTATGCGTTCTGATTTGTCGTGTTCTCAACGATAGGGCATTTCGAACGGTCTAGGTCGGTTTAGCGACCGGTTCGGACCGAGCGAAATTCCTTGCCGTCACAGTTGGTATCAGAGCATTGGTTTACAAAGCAGAGAACAAGACACATTAGCACCGTACGAAAGAGTTCATCAGATATTGGATTAGTAATATCCAACGAGAATGACTCGTTAGAGATGGGATCAGTAGTATCCTAGAACGAGTGTGAAGAGTATATTTTTGAAAGTGAAAACAAATTTTTGTTTTGAAAATTTAAAATCAATTATTCGTATTTGATTATTTAGTTTATATAGATTTGGACAGTCCAGTATATAAAGATTTTGCATATACGCCTTGCAAACGTGTATTTGAAATTTTAATATACTGGATAGATATAGAATCACATTCTAGACACCCGGAGATGGTTCTGATGATTGATCGATCATTATCAGAATTTATGTTCGTGTTTCGAAGATGTAATATCTATATATCTCCTATTGACTGGTGTGAGAACCAAAATTAGATAGGACCTATTGTTATGATTTGGCATCAAAAACATGATTTTTGTATATGTATCAAAATTATGAATTTGAAACTCTAATTCACTAATTGATTGATTTTTGTGTTGTTTGTTTATTTGTTTGCTAATTATGAACCATTTAGCCTAATGAAATCAAATATTGAATTGTATTGAAAATTGGTCGCATTTGCTTGCATATACATATATATCATTGAACAGGTCATAGCAAGGAGGCTAGAGCCGGAGAATAAAATTTGTTTGCCCGACAAATAGGTACATGTTTACTACATAATTTACTGTTTTGTTTGGGTGATGATGATTTTATGAGCCTATTGGCTAGCCGCTTGGCTTTTTCTTTTTCTTTTTGAGATCTGAAGGACCGGGGAAGCTATTTTAAATTCCCCGATGCTCCCGGTGCAAGGGAGGTTATGGCGAAATTTTTCAAAAATTTAGTGTGTTAGCCAAATTTTTGAAATTTTGAAAATTCTCAGAAACTGAAAAGTTGGAGAATGGAAGCCAGATCGAACGTAGAGTTGAATTGTTAAACAACTTTCGACTATGTTCCTTTTCGGGGATGAAAATGTTTTAAGTGGGGGAGATTGTAATAACCCGCAAAATCTGGGCCAGTTTAAAATTTTTATTTTGGCAATTTTAGCGAATTTTGATTATTTGAAATGAATTATTTTAAATAATATCGATGAGAAATTTATTTTGAATAGAATTCGAACGTATATATTTATACGTGTCGTCGTTAGAATATAAATATTTATATATATTTATAAATTGAATTGAAAATGGCGCGGTAGTTCGATAATTCGATTTCAAACTTCAATTGAATGTACCGGGTGCAAAACAATCCGGATTTTAGTGAAACCAAAAACATTAGGATCTAATTGATAATATCTTTCCGACGAATCCGAATAATCGAGATTTCATAGCGGGAATCAAAAGATATGTCCAGTTGTAAATTCTGAATAGTCGCTATGGAATTCAGGCCCTTAAAAATGGACATTTTGCAAACGACCTCGGATTTCGATGAAACCAGTTTTGTTGGGTCCGTGATGTTAAATTATTGCTAGGTTTCAAATTTCATAATTTTTCGAATCAATATGTGAGCGTGGCAAAGGAAAACGCGTTTGACCAGTTTTAGTTGATTTTAATCGACTGGAAATTGGCCATTTTTCCAACGGTCTCAGAATTCGACGAAACTAGTTTTGTTAGGACCGTATCGTCAATACGAAGCTAGAAAATATTTTTCTGGAATTTTTCTAGTTAGTATGTGACCTCCGTAATTTGAAATGTACGTTTAAAATTCAATATAGTGATTTAAATGTAAATTCAACAGAAACTAGTCGAAACGATCAAATCAGCTTGCGATACATATCCCAT
This sequence comes from Allium sativum, assembly GCA_030737875.1. Classification (NCBI taxonomy): domain Eukaryota; kingdom Viridiplantae; phylum Streptophyta; class Magnoliopsida; order Asparagales; family Amaryllidaceae; genus Allium; species Allium sativum. The sequence continues at coordinate 188,936,984 of CM060913.1, forward strand.
TGTGCTCGGAATGGGGGTAAAACGCTATGGACGACAGGCGGTGGGCCTCGTTTAGAGGTCGTATGGGAAAGTCAACTTTTTGAAAAATAAAATAATTAAATTAATATAAAAATTAAACTTCCCTTTTAACCGCCCCCCCCCCCCCCCCCCCGATGTTTTTCAATTGAATTTTTGAAAAAAAAAAGAGAAAGAACAGGGGGCGGAGCCCCGCTCCATCGTCAGCCGCGACGCCACCAGGGCCGCCGTGCGCTCCGGCGCCTACCACCTCCATCCAGCTTCCCTCTCGCCTCCGACCTCGCGTTCACCTCCTCGCGCCCCCTTCTGCATGACCGATCCAAGCCCTAGCCTCCCTATCAGCAACTGCCGTGCCACCTAGGGCAGAGCGCCGCTGCGTGAAGGCCAGCAACCCCGAGCCCCACCTTCCTGACCTCGTGCGCAAGCCTTCCCTCCCCCAATCGACTACAGTAAGTTTTAATTTAGGTTTTCTATTTATTTTTAATATTTAAAATCAGTTTAAAATCAGTTTAAAATTATTTAGAAAATATAATCGTTGTTTTGAAAATTTAGAGGTCATTGTTATGAAAATATAGGATTAATAGCGAAATATGATTTTTATATATTGAACATCGAAATAAAAATATGATTTTTATATTTTTAAAGTATTAAAAATATAGTCTTTACTATATAGCGACTATAAAAATATGATTTTTATATATTGAACTTCGAAATAAAAATATGATTTTTATATATTGAACTTCGAAATAAAAATATTATTTTTATATATTGAACTTCGAAATAAAAATATGATTTTTATATATTGAACTTCGAAATAAAAATATGATTTTTATATATGGAATAGCGAAGTAAAAATTCGATTTTTACATAGGTAGTGAAAGCGGACAACGAAGATGACGAAGATGCGGTAGCAATGAAGATTTCTATCAATGAAGTGCCATGGAGCTAGGATAGCTATATGTGAGAATTTCTCACCTTTCAATTTCTTTTCTAGTTATATATATATGCTAGGATGCAGACGGTGTTTAGTAGCACCCGACACAATCGTCCACAGACCATGGACTTGTTTGTTTGATTGCAAAAATTGGTTAGATTATTTGATTGAAATTGAATTGTGTGGTGAAATGAATTGATTTGATTGATGTGTGAATGGCGTGGGCCTTCACTAGATCGGGGATAAGGCTAGGCCTTGTCCCGTTTCTAGTATCGTGCCGTTACGCCGCCGAAATTTTCTAAAATATGTTAGAAAAATAAAAATATCATTTTATTGAATAAATGAATTGAATAGAAATTCATATGTTGAAATAAAATGTTTTATCGTTAAAAATATAATTTTTAACGTGAATATGAAAATAGTGAAGTGAACAAAATAAAATATTCATTTACAAACCAGAAGGTTTGTTTATGTACACTGATTTGACTGACATTGATTGGGTCGATAAATTTTACACATCGCCCAACTGCACAAATAAAATATGTGTTTGATTGTTTGAAACCCCACACGGGTGTTGGGATGAAATTTGAAGTTCACTCATCCTGATTGATTAAATATGTCGATCGATTGATTGACAGGCTGTTATAAGCGTTAGATATCTATATTTGATGCTTATACAGTGTAGTGCACTTTGGTTGATGGTTGATTATTTTTCAATGCTATTATATACATGTGTTGTATGAAAATCCATATAATTAACTTTATATGGTAATTGATTGGGCATCATTCCAATTTGAAAAATAAAGAATATTTTGATAATAACAACTATTTTGAAAAAGAAATATTTGAAATAGAATATTTGAAAATAGAAATTTATGAAGCCGTGTTGATTAGATTGACGCCATTTTGACGTAAACGATATTTATAACGATTTCGAAATGAATTGAATTGAAAACGATTTCGAAATGAATTGAATTGAAAACGATTTCGAAATGAATTGAATTGAAAACGATTTCGAAATGAATTGAATTGAAAACGATTTCGAAATGAAATGAAGTGAAAACGATTTCGAAATGAGTTGAATTGAAAACGATTTCGAAGTGAATTGAATTGAAAACGATTTCGAAATGAAATGAAGTGAAAACGATTTCGAAATGAATTGAATTGAAAACGATTTCGAAATGAATTGAATTGAAAACGATTTCGAAGTGAATTGAATTGAAAACGATTTCGAAATGAATTGAATTGAAAACGATTTCGAAATGAAATGAATTGAAAACGATTTCGAAATGAAATGAATTGAAAACAATTTCGAAATGAAATGAATTGAAAACGATTTCGAAATGAGTTGAAGTGAAAACGATTTGGAAATGAGTTGAATTGAAAACGATTTCGAAGTGAATTGAATTGAAAACGATTTCGAAGTGAATTGAATTGAAAACGATTTCGAAGTGAATTGAATTGAAAACGAATTCAAATTGAATTGAAAGCGAATTGAAATGAATTCAAATTGAATTGAAATTTGAATTGAATAGAAATGAATTTTGAAACGAATTTATAAAGAAGAATTCAATTTTGATTTGAATTGAAATGGAAGTTGAAAATGTTTTTGAAACGAATTCAAAACTATTTATATAATTCGTTTTAAATAGAAATCGACGAAGTATATATTATATATATTATATATATAATATAATGGCCTGAATAGAACGCGCCGCGCCGCGGCAGTTCGTGAATTTCGACCATTTATTTCAAACGGACATTACGGGAGATCCGACCGTCGGATTCTCCTAAAACCGGAACCGTTGGGTTCGTATCGAAAAGAGCTTTCTAACGAATATTAGAAATTAGAAATCTAACGGTTGGATTTGGAATTATGTCCAAATCAAATTTGAAAAAGGTCGCTATAAGTGCAGTTCGATGGCCATTGTTGAAAATCGGCTGTACGGGCCTTGATAAAATTATTAAAAATAGTAATAATTTGTGTAAAATCATAAGAAATGATTTAGAAAGAATTGGGATGAAAAACTCCATATTTGAAAGGATAAAAATAGATTTTTATCGAAATGAACTAGAATTATAATTCTATTTATTTTTAAATAAATAAATTGAGTTTGAACAGGGTTTTAAAAATAACCAGAATTTCCAATGATTGCATTGGAGTGGATTTGAATCGAAATTGTCTTCGGAATATTTCGATGTTGGAATTCGTGATTATACAGATGTTGTTATGGAAATTTGAAAGATATATATTTATATCGTTATTTCCAATACGACATTTGTTAGTCGTAGAATTTGATATTGAATATAAGCCGGTATATTTTCTATTCAGAGCCTTGTGTTTAATATCAAATGTGATTTGGGTTTGTCGTGAATGGTGTCTTCACTAACACTGTTCTTGAACCCAGTTGAGAAAAGATTAAATCTTTTTATTTAGATTTAATGAAGTATGCCAATTAAATGATATTTAATTGGAATTGAATTGATATTGATTTTTGGGTTTATCGTGGACAGTGTTTTTAAATAACACTCGTTCTTTAACCCGATAATTAATGGAATGTGATTTTGGGTTTATCGTGAACCGTGTTTTAAATGACACTGATTCCTTAACCCAGTTAACGATTAAAACTAAGTGGAGTTTTAATGAATCTTTAATTAGATTGAAAAGATCGAGAATGGAGTATCACCAGTTTTACTCCAGGCGATAGTTAAATCTTTAATTATATTTGAACGTGAAATGGTAATTGAATTTACCGATAACACCGTGGTGTTAGATATGAAGTATAACCTGTTTTACTTCATGGGATGAATAGGTTGGGATTGGGAAATAAAATAAATGATTTCTTCGGTGTGGTTTGCTAATCCCGACTAGTTTGAATTGATATTCAAAGGAGATTAAAGAATAAATTTAAAGAAATTATCTTGGATAAAATTAATGGGAACTCTTCCCAAAGTATATGAATATTTGAATAAAAGAATATTCTGAATTGGAATGAGGCGTATGTTGTGTTTGTGTAACACTTTTATAATATATACGCGAGTTATTCAGAAAGACCGGGTTTATCCCATTCTGAATAACTGATACGACGATAAGTCGAAGATGAAGACGGTGGTCGAAGACCGGAAGTCTTCACGTCGTTTGGGTGGTTACTGATGATCTTGATTGGGCTGTACACCCAAGAAGATGGAAACAGTTAGTGATCGTCCAGACATACTTGGAGATCGATGGATATGCGGGGTACTAGGTGCCTCCGGTTTCGTTCAGCCCCAGAACGGACTTGTAAATGGACTGTGTGTCTGACATTGGATTTTAGTCCGTGTGATTGATCTCTATTAAATATATATCTGTTTGGCGGCGGAGGATTTATTCTCTTGCTTAACGCCCTTCTCTGAGACGTACGAGCTCAGGGGTTATATATTGATGGATATCAAACGCATGGAGTGAATTGCCTTTGTGGCATGCCTAAGTGGCAATTGATCGAGGCTTCTGTTGAAAAGCAAAGTCTTGTGGTGATGATCAAAGCACGGTCTTTGTGGCGTAGCTTTGTGTAACGTTTACTTCACGAGTTTCACACCCGGTATGAACCAAAAACGGGAGACGGACCTCAGGGAGGGCATGCGTTTCCTTCTAGCTAAAAAGTGGCGTCAGTGGTTTTACACGCCCTGACGAGTTTGACTTATGTGGTTGTTCTGTTGCGAGGCGCCTCGGATTGATCGGTCGTTCTCGAACCGATGGAGTCATTTAGTTGGCTCACCTACGCCCCATAGGGCGGGGAAACGCATGTTCAGGGTTTAAGTTTAATCCACATCGGTGGACTGGCCCTGACGATCCAAGGGCCCACCTGAGTCTGGGTCCAGTGGCTCGGGCTAGAGAGTCACGAATCCGTTGAGGACTATCTTTTGCCTCGGTTCATAGATGGAAATCCAATTTCCAAATAGGTGACATTTGCGGTTTTATTTGTAAACCTATATATGGCGACATGATATATGGTACCCATGCCGCCTATGATTGATACTTATGATTTGAAGTTGTTTTATATACTATACGCTTAAAATAGTATCAAATGATTTGTTGTAAACGTATCAAGCATTCTTTGGCTGTTATAAGGGAAAACCCTATCCTCGGCTGCGTTGCATTGTGTGATGGGACCTGGGTCTTATAACAGCTTCATTTTTCTTTATTTAGCATTGCGCTGTTTGTTTTATGCACTGGTATTCTTGGGAGGAAACCCGTTCCGTGTTATACGGCGTGGTCCCTTGATTTACCTAATGATTTAAAATAAAGATTAACTGTTTTAGTTCTCACACCAGTCACATGACTGACCTGGAGTTTATTGTTTTAACCTAAACTCTGGGTGCCCCTATTTTCGACACGGGCAGCTAGTAGTTTTGGTTTTGCATATTTATATTCATAGGATCCTGGTTTACAGCTGGAATTATATCCGGAAAGCTTTGTATCCATATATCTCTTCAAGTTGTGTATTGTATTATTTTCCACTGCTATGTATTTAAATGTAATTTAAATCTCTGATATTTCTGTGTAATATTCATTTATACTCTGTATATTCTTGTAATCTGATGCATTGTTGTAATATACAGTGAAATGTTCTTTCGTATGCGTTCTGATTTGTCGTGTTCTCAACGATAGGGCATTTCGAACGGTCTGGGTCGGTTTAGCGACCGGTTCGGACCGAGCGAAATTCCTTGCCGTCACAAAGAGATTGAGAATTTATATTCGAAATCGAATATATAACTCGAGTTGAAAATATAATTTGATTAGTTTATAATTAAGTTGACATATATTTGAGCAAGTTATATTCAAATAAAAAGGGTGAAATAGGCAAAACGGTTAATTAGCAACTAGTTAATGGGAATTTGAATGATTGAAATTAAATTTAACTTAAGTAAGTTAAATGGATCGAAATGAATAAATTGAGTAAAATCAATGTGAATAAAATATGAATTGGGTGTGAATAAAGGAAAACCCAAAAGAGTTAAAAGAAAATATATTTGTAAAACAAATATAAAGGAATTATTTTTGTAACACAAATACAAAGGAAGTTATGTGCAAACAAATAGAAGGAGAAATATTTGTAAAAACATTTACAAATAGAATTTAAAAGGAGATATTTGTAAAAACATTTACAAATAGATTAAATGGAAATATTCATTTATAGAAAATAAATAGAATGTTATAAATGATATATTTATTTGTTAAATAAATAGAATTTAATCAAAGGAATATTTAAGAGATGAATAGAAAATGGAAATCTGTTTTTAACAGATAAATAGAAAAGATTAATTTATAAATAACAGTTTATAAATTAAATTAAATATTTATCATTCGATAAATGGAATATATAAGTCTGAACTTATATAGAGAAGAGATATTGGTTTTTAACACCGATAGTTTTAAATAGAAGGGGTGCACAACGCTTGTATAAGTGAAGTAACGTTATTAAAGAAAACATTTATAAAGTGAAGAACCGTTACTAAAAGTAAATCTTTATAAATGAATAAATGTTAACCAATAAGAGTTATTCGAATAGGAGAAGTCGATTAGAGTTAGAAATAATTGATTAGAGTTAGGATAAATCGATTAGAGTAAGAATTAACTAGTTAGAGTTAATCAGTTAGGGTTAATCCGTAGAGTTAATTGAATATTTGTTATTCAATTAGAATTTATCGAATATTTGTTATTCAAATTAAGAGTTAACCAGATAGAGTAAATTGAACATAGTTAATCGAATTAGGATTTAATTGGATGTTAGTTATTCAATTATAGTTGATCGAATATAGTTATCGATATAGAGTTAGTCAAACATAGTTACTCAGGATAAGTTGCCATTTCGTACAACTGCTAGCGTAATTCGCAGGACTGCAGATAGCTTAGGGTGGTCGGATGTTCCCTGAGGGAATCAAGCGTAACCATTGTGATCGCTGCGATCTAGAGTCAAGCGAATGGAGTTAAATCAAATATTAGTTATTCGAATTAAGTTAAAAGGAGTTAATCGAATATTAGTTATTCGAATAGAATTGAATAGAGTTAATCGAATATAGTTTATTCGAAAAAGGTTTTTGAATCTAGTTATTCGAAAGAGAGATTATCGAATATAGTTATTCGAGGGAGGAGTTATCGAATAGGGATTTATTCAAAAGAAAGTTATGTAAGGAAGTTTGGAATGTTGAGCATCAACATAAATAAGTTTTGAAAAGATAAATGGGATTGTAGCACTTTTTCTACCTTAGCAATTTCGAGGACGAAATTATTTTAAGTAGGGAAGATTGTAATGACCCGGATCCTTATGGTTAATTTTTGAATATTTAATATTTAATTTAAATATTGGTTTGGTAATATAAGTGGAATTTTATATTAAGTTATTAATTTAATAATTAATTTCGATTTAATATCAAACATATTAAATCATCGTAGTGCGAAAATATAATTCAGTTCGAGATCGAAAACTGAATTAAATACAGTTCAGACTTCTGTTCGAATTAGAAACGATAAAATTAATTTATTATCGCAGAATAAATTGTGTTAAATTTGACTTATATCAATTTAAATAAATATCTTCCACGGACGATCGAATTGGACTTCGTGACCTACCCTAATGTGTCTGGAATAGGGGTATTACCCTAGAATTGACAGTTGTTCGGTTCAGATAGGAGTTCATAATCAACGTAATAATTTAAATTAGATATCGATTTGAAAACCAACTAAAATAAATATATATTTATTTATTTAATTTCTTCTATGACCACAAATCAAAACAAACAGTCGTGCTCCTCTCATGTCCACAATTCAAAACAACACCGTTCTCCTTTCTTCTCCACAACAAAAATCAAAGGGGCGTGTACTCTTCTTTCTCCTCAAGTTCAAAAGGGATAGGAAGCACCACGTCCGCCTTCTTCCAGTATAAAATCACGAGAACCCCCATATCCTTCCCATTTGTTTTGGTTCGTAGGCTAATTAAATCAATACCGCCCCTATCTCAAACACAATCAAATCGAGACCCTTTTTATTCTGGGATTTTTTTGTTCTCTCGATCCTCGGTCCCATCAGCTCCGTTCAAAGGGCGAGCGCTTCATATGGATAAGAAATTGGAAGTCGCGACCCTCCATGCTGACACTCGAACGTTGTCGGCACTACAGCTAGGGATCGAGTTTCTACTCGATTTAGGCAATAAGAAGGAAGGAGGTAGAAGTGTCTATACTGGAATTCGACATTGAAGATTGAGGGAGTTCGAAGCTGGAAAACGATTTCCGTGGTGTTGAACCAGAGAAGTGACGCACTGCCACTGAAGAATGGAAGCAGCTCCCGGACTGGATGATTACTGTTGCAGTGATTGAGGTGATAAAAAGGAGAAAGAAGATTGCATGCAAGGTGTTTGGGAAAATGTCAGAATGGATAAGTGCTGAGTTGAGTAAGGTGATTGTAGGGTCAGTCAATGATGGAGGCAGTGGTAAAGGCCGGTAGAAGTACAAGGTTAGCACAGTTTTGATGTGAACGATATATGGTTTCAGAGTTTCAATCAGGGAAAGATTAAGGTAAAGTAATTTTTTTATAAATTTTTATTTAGCAAGTTAATGATCACTTGAATTTTATCGAATTTATAACACACATATATATCTCGTACGATATCAGATTAAGGCAAAATTAATCACGTTTAAATCATTTGGAAGAACACTATGGATATGAATTGATTCGGAACATTTTGAAGCTTCCTGGGATTGGTGTCTAATTTTAAACTATGGTTTAAATTTAGATATGACGACGATAATCACCAAATAAAACAGTGAGTAAATTTCACCTTTTATTTAGAATTATTTTTATATCGTTAAAAATAATTGTCTGTGCTTGTTTGAATGCTGTCTGATTGTTTTAAAATATATATTAGTTATTTAGGATATATATATATATCTATATATATATATATATATATATATTGGGTTGATGATTGGTTGGATTCCCGCAGTCTCATTAGCGGATGCCCGCGGTACCATTAGCGGATGATTACCCTATACGCCCCACGCTATGATAGTGGATGACCTTCATACCGCGATATCCTGCCTCGAAGCAGGATGGGTATTATTTATGTGCTAACGTCTGTGGATGTAGGAAAACAGGTTGGAGGAATCCAACTGGATTCCTCAAAAATATATTATCTGTTTGGTGTTTGTTTGATTTCATATATATTCATATTTGATGTGTTAAAAATCAAATGATTGAAAATTGGTTGATTTGATTGTTTAAAATATCACTGGGCTTGAATATTGATTTATAAAAATATCGAAAAAGGGTCTTTGAGATTTAAAAAGGGAATTCTATTTTTATAAATAGAATTTGAATTTTAAATAAACTATAGAAAATATTAACTTGTTTTGAAGATATATAAAACAAGTAATTGAATTTATAAACTCTGTTTATAAATGAAAATGTGGGATTTGAATTGAATTTATAAACTCTGTTTATAAATGAAAATGTGGGATTTGAATTGAATTTATAAACTTTGTTTATAAATGAAAATGTGGGATTTGAATTGAATTTATAAACTTTTTTTATAAATATATAATGGGAGGGTTTTAAGTGAAGTTATGAACGTTGTTTATAAATAATGCAGAGAATTCAAATAGAATTTGAATATAGAATTCAAATGGACTTTAAACTATAGAATTTGAATATAGAATTCAAATGGACTTTAAACTATAGAATTTGAATACAGAATTCAAATGGACTTTAAACAATAGAATTTGAATATAGAATTCAAATGGATTTTAAACTATAGAAATTGTATATAGAATTCAAATGGACTTTAATCTATAGAATTTGAAAATAGAATTCAAATGAAGTTTAAATAAAGAGAATTCAAATAGAATTGAATTGGAATTTGAATAGGAAGTCGATAAGGAAACGAGAGTATGAGTATAATTAGAATTTGTTAATATGCAAGTTAAAATATATTTGAACATCTCATGTTCAAATATGAAGGTGAAATAGACTGAAGAGTTAAGTAACAAATTTATTTAACAAATTTAGTTAAAAAGATTGGTATAGTTAAAATAGATTGGACAGGTATAAATATACAGGAGACAGGTTTGGAATAAAGTGTTAGAAAGTATATAAATAGAATGCTCGACCAAACGGTACGTATTTAATTCATATATGAGATTTTATGCGCCGTATCGGCTAGCCGCTTGGCGTTTCTTTTTCTTTTTGTTTGGAAAAGGCCTATGTGGCAGTTTGGAGATTTTCCCGAAGCTCCCGGTACAAAGGAGGTTATGGCAAATTTTTCCGGGAATTTAAGGAGTTAGAATATTTTTAAGATAATTTGATAGTTAGAAACCAACGTATCAATATATATAGAAGTCGATAAGAAAACGAACTTAGAAATAGAATAGTATAATCAAAAAGGAAGACTAGGAATACCATCTCGAAAGAATAGAAAGAGAAAGTGTATACGTGTTTAAAAGTGAATAAGTAGTTGTATGGTATTGATCATTCGAGTAAGTAGTCATATCTGTTTTGACGTTATAAATGTTATTCAGTCAAGGTCTGAGAGGTAGTTATACCCCAACTTGATTGATTTCATTATTAACAAATAAATAGTAAGATTTCAGGCTCGAAGATCAATGTTGAATAAGATTTAATTGAATATAGTATTTGGGTTGTCATAACGATGTTTTACACAACATCCGTTTTAACCCAAATGAAATGTAAGCTTGGAAATAGAATATAGAATATTTCCTAAGTACAGAAATAAACGAGATCGGAAAGAGATAAGTAATTGGAATATTTTCCAATTATAAATAGCATATATTTTCTAAAGTTTAGAAAATAAAGGAAGGCGATATTCGGAAATGTTTTCCAAATAACGTAAAAGGCCAATATGGTTATTGAAAATATTTTGTTAACAAATATTGATAAAGAAATAGAGAACTGATTTAATTAATGGAATATTAATTAAGAGCTTAGTGATTGTTGGATGTTTTGGATGAACACTTGTTTTCTTCGATAGTTAAATCATCGACTATCGAAACACTTGTTTTTATTCGATAGTTAAATCACAGACTATCGAAGTTTTGACCATCGTTGTCAATATGAAGAGACCGGTTGGATTATTATCCAAAGAACCTCTCTGTATTGGCAGTAGCGTCGCGAATCAGATTATATGAAGATAATCGAAGACGGAGTAGAATGCAAGGACTTTTTCTATTAATAGAAATTGTGCCTTCAGTTCATCCTGTTCCTGGGTGACTCGTATGGATGAATGTCTGACAGAGTATTTCCAGAAAGGTCACGTACATTGATCTCTTCAACCGTACCAAGAGTGGAAGCGGAGAAGGAAACTTCTTTAGCTAACACGTAATGTACTTTTGTAGACGTCAATTAGTGATTTTCTATGGATCTGACATCGTGGCATTCGAAGTGAATCTGATGTGATGATAAAGCGTAGCTTTTAGCCTCACATCCGGTAAATGACAGAAATCGGGCAAGCAGCATGGCTATGTAGGTCGCACCTATTAGGGTGTATAATCGCCCGATCTAGAGTTCCATTTACTTCTAAAAATCTATTGTCGATGCTGTCCCATTCGGTAAACGGTTGCTGATCCCAACCGTTGGTGATATACATTCGATACACTCAAGCCAATTGAGTGGTCGGTCATGTGTGGCTGAGTTGCAAGATGTTCTTGTTGAACTCGGTGTATTCTCCTCTAGAGATACACCAGCGGAAGGTGGTTCCATACCTTGTTATAGTTAGCAATCCATTACCCAATACGTGCTTGCGGTTTTGATTGTATATTACAAATGTGGAACGTGAGATGAAAACATTCCACTAGATTGTATTTACTTGATTTGGACACTATTATAATATCAAAGGAGTTTCTATATAAAGCTATCGTTCCTTTCAAAGAGGATTTAAAAGTTAAATCAAGTGTTTGGATTCTCATAAGGGAGAAACCCGTTCCGTGTTATACGACGTGGTCTTATGAGATATCATTTAGTTTCTGAAACTGTTTACTCATACCAGTCCCATGATTGACCCGGAGTTTAGTTTTTTTGTTCTACCTAAACTTTTGGGTGCCTAAATTTGTACGGACAGTCAAGTAGTTCAGGATTTTTCAGATATATCTAAAGGAGCTTGGAGCAGGAGGCTTCAACGTTATCTAGTCATAATGTTGTTCTGTTGTGTTGTAAGTGTTGTACTCTGATAAGTGTATGTTTTACAGTTAAGATTTTGTATTTCAAAGATATGATATATTATATTTTGTTCCGCTGCGATGTGAGATTCTGTGTTGTTATTTCTGTTCTTCTTCTACCTCTTTCTTCTAAAAAAAATGTTTCGTATTTTCGTGATATTTGGGTTGGATGTATGATGTATATAGTCAACTCTGATGTTGCAGCTATGCGGGTCATTACATTAATTGTGAACATTTAATATGCTGAGTCAATGCTGAGTCATTTCTGACTCATTGATGAGTCAATAGGATAATTCTATCTTGACAGAACGGTTGTGGTCAATTCTAGGGTTAATCAAACGGCCTAAATTAATCCTAAAATTCTATGTATACAACCTAGCTCTTAACTTAATTCATACTATTAAACTTGGAGCCGTCACGCTGCTGTAAGATAGCTTGGAATGGCCGCTGCCTAAAGCTTAACGACAAACAAAGCTAGAACAAAGCTAATTCAAATTTGAGATTAAAGCTACTAATAAAATCAAAACAACAACGCCTACACAACGGAACGCATCTCAATTTCAGAACCTCAGATCTCAGAAAAACAAGACCGTCTTGCGTTGTAAGTATAGTGGCTCTTTAGATGGGAATGCGATTAAGACATGATTTGTTGTAAATTGTAATATGGAATTATATCATTATTAACGATGTTGTTTTATATTTGTTATTTGTGATAATTTGAATGATTGTGGTGATTGAATCTTTTATGTATTGTGAATCAAACAATCAACACCTTATACGAATTGTATGTATACAGTTAGATCTAAATATATGCTTATGCAAGTTATAGGTTGCAAGTTAGATTTACACAAATATTTATATCATTCATGTAGGCTCTATGTATATATGTTTAAACCAATTGTGCCTACATGACTAGAATATATCTATATTCACATATTTTTATGCAAGTGAGAACTTATAATCGGATCCATGTCAAGATCCGTTTAGGATTCATATGAAAGTTTATTGTTAGATCTATGTTTATACATATGTGTTGCAAGTTCACACCCTTAAGTGGTTGTCAAAGTTATACATATAGTTTTGTCTTACGCCAGTTTTATGTTTGAGGTTATGCCTAGACCTATGCATTAACATGTTATACCATGTTTTAGTGGATTCATATGAAACCTATTAGGTTATACTATGTTATACCTTTATGTTAGGCTAAAACTATATGATTCATGTGACACCTATTTAACTAGGTCCAATATTTATATGCAAGTTTGTGGCATGTTATGCAATGTTATGATATTCATGTCGATTATTTTGCAAGTTTACACCTATGACATGTTTATGTTAATGAATTATTTTTATGCCAATTTTTGTGTACGCTAAATTAGGCTAAGTTTTTAGCCTAATATTATATGTCAAAATCATGCAGACGAAAAATTAGGCTAAGATTGTTAGCCTAATATTTAGACGGGGTAACGTTGGGTAAAATTTGTAATTATAGGAAACTTGACATAAATTGGTTGAAAATCACATAAGTGATTTATGGCATAAAATGGTATTAATTATATACCTAAACTAATGAGATTGATCGGAGATAAATTTGGCAGTAACTTGAATTTGAATAATTTACATAATTAAAATGTAAATTTAGACAATACAAATATGCTTAACCCGAGGTTGGATTGAGTTGTGATGTAAACCTGCCCGGACCCGCCCGGCTGTCCAGTAATCACAACAATACCTATCCAATGTGAGAGGTTAAGGCATTGAGCCCAATAAAGACCCGATGTTAGACTGAGTTGTGGCGTAAGACTGCCCGGAACCAACCGACATACAGGCAGCCACAACAATACCTGTCTAATGTGAGTGGTTGGTGCTTTAATAGGACAATTAAAGCTAAGTTAGGATTGGTAGGGTTAAGTTAACTAAAACACTTAACTTAACATGTTAACAAGACAAGACTTGTAGGGGTTAAGTAACTAAGAAAACACTTAGCCAATTTAACATGTTAACTAGACTAGAAGTTGAGGTTAAGTAAAGCTAATACACTTAACCAATTTAACATGTTAACTAGACTAGAGGTTGGCGTTAAGTAAAATAAATACACTTAGCCAAATTTGTACGTTAGCTGGACTAGAGCGTAGGGTTAAGTAAAATTAGAACACTTAACCATCATAGTGTGATAAATGAATATGGTTAAGTTAAAGCATGAAGGGACAATACTTAACCATTAGAACATGTTAATTAAATGGATGTTAGGGTTAAGTTAACTAAGGGAACACTTAACCGTTATAACATGTTAGTTAAAACAGATGGGAAAGGTTAAGTCAACGTGAATTACTGATAACACTTAACCGGTTTAACATGGCAAATGAATGGGTTAAGTTAACTTGTATCGACTAATGACACTTAACCAATCCAACTTGAAGAGAAAGAGAACTAAGTAGTAAACCTTAGTTGGAATGGGGCTAAGTAGTAAACCTTAGTTAAGAAAACGATGATTCAAGAAACTAAGTGGTAAACCTTAGTTAGGAAAACTAAGTAGTAATTTTAGTATAACACGGGGAGGAGTGAACGTCCATCTAATCTTAAAGAAGGCTCCAACGAATTGGGTTACGAAGCCCGAGGCATCGAGGGGACGTGAGGGTACCCTTAGTATCCCTCTGTGAGAATGCATATGATCCGCCTGGGCTCACAGAGGTTAAGGTCTGCGTTAGAAGAACCAAGGGTATGTCTTGGTTGCAATATAAGGCAACCTAAAGACTAGGATGGACCAGCATGATTCGGCGGGACAAATGGCCCTGTGATAGCGACCCGTCATCTACCTACCATCTTGAGTTAGTCGAGATACATAAAGCGGAAAGGCGGAGAACTCCAAAAGACCATATACTTGCTATCTAGTTATGGGTGAGGATGGCCATAAGACAGTGGGGCATAGGGGGCCTGCGTATAGTTCTCAATTTTTCAAGGGTGGCCTTTCATTAGTTGAGGGAGGGGTCATGTGGGACCATAGCCACTAGAAAAACAGACCTTAACATCTGCATCGGCAAATATCTGAAAGCTCCCGACCGAGTTCCGTGTTTCTAGAATAGCCCTGCCACAGGACTCGGGTCGCACATTTCAGGACATGTGCATCTAGACAGCAATAAACGATTCACGACACATATGAGGGGAAAGTCTAGGAACATATACAACTCTAGGTAGTGCGTCCTAGACTGGGGGCATCATTCGACAGGTAGCATAATCCCTAGTTGGACCTAGGTGGCATAAATCCTGAATCCGAGAAGTATTAGATAAGTCGCATAAACCCTAGTTGAATCTAGGAAGCGCTCGATAAGAAAACCCTAGATTAGATCTGGGTAATAAATAATAGATGTACACCTAAAGGCAACTGCAATTACAGGGATTGGGATCACGTTATCATCTTTATACAGATTACTAGTTGGGATACTAGTTAGGTGGTGCAGAAATATAGAATGGGGTGCGATAGTATATTCGGTTTAAACTGTCTTGCTCTGGTTAGTCTGTTATTCTGGTACTCTCCCATTTTCCAGTTTACTCCTGTCATGAACTTTATCCTGCTCACATGCTAAAAGCCACTAGACTTACTCAGGCTTTATGTCTGACTCTGTTTTTCTTTCGTCTTCTTTTCTTACATCCCCCCCAGGTAATCAAGGAGGGAATAGCTCTTCTTAGTATGGACTGTTACTCTTTCCAAGCTTGAAGACTCTTGGATATATCGCTTCAGACTCTCTTTTCCACTGCTATGGCTGGCTTATGCTACATTGGGGAATATAAATGTTATTTTATGCTTCTTTATTTTGTAAGATAGATGATACTCTAGTATTGGAAAGAAATTGTTGTATAAACTATTTTATCAATAAAGTAAAGTTTATTTTCCGCTGTTTTAAATTTTTTCTGTCTTGTAATTTATCTGCATCTTTTGCCTTAAATGCTCCACAGAACTTAGTGCATTCCCTTTGTGAGTGACACTAATGTATGTGGGGTGTTACAAACAATCCTATCAACCATTCGCATTATTCACCAAATTTTTCATGCCAATTCACAATCAATAAATATCGTCCATGGTTTGTGGACGAGGGGAGTATATATATATATATATATATATATATATATATATATATATATATATTCGTTTATAAATATATTTTATTTCCATTCCAACACACATATCATTTATACAATGCATGTATAATTCATACTTTGCTTATATAACTTATACAACGCATGTACATGAGGCATACAACACGTATATAATTTATATTTCGCTTATATAATTTATATATCAAATTTCTATTCACATTTCAGTTTAGAAATCTCACATTGGTTTGTTGCTTTTCTAAAAATCCTAGCAAGCTCAGAAAAATCTCCAGACACTTCTAGACTGTTGAGAGTGTCCTTGCGGTCACGATGTTTCCTGTTTCATCGAATTTCGTTAACACACGATAAAGATATGATTTTTCAAAGTTTGCAACACTTAAAAGTGTTATTTTCTGTTCAAATAAACCAAAGCCGATACCTTTCCCTAAACCTTTGAAACTAGGTTTCGATTTTTACTCAAATCCGTTGCACTATACTGAAATCGAGTAGCACCACAGTGTAGGGCTAGGAACGGCACGCAAGTCGAGGTCAGGGGATCCCACTCGCACGTAGATCGAGGGCAGGACGGCGATTGGAAGTCGCAATGTTCACGGCGGTCGTTCTCTCGATTGGAGCGACGAGAGGAGGAGCACCTGGTATGGATTTGACGAGGGAGGAGAGGTCTTCAAAAAGTTGAACTGGGGGAGGGGCGAATTCGCCGTTGTTTGATCGGAAAATGGCGGGGAAGGGAGGAACCTCTTCCGCCGTCGAGAGCAGGTAGGGGGTCGGGTTTTTTTTAATTTAAATTATGAATGGAATTTTTTTATTAGCCGGTGCTTTATTAAAATTTTAAAATAGTGTTTCTCCAAACGAACACCAATTCAAACCCAACGACTGTCGCCCCTAGCTAAATACCCCCATCCCGAACACAATGAGATATGTTTCGTAGGCCCATTCGACTATTACAGTCAGTTATTCTTCAAATTAAAATGTAAAACATTCTATATTCGATTTGAACGTGCATTTCAATTTGCCAGGTCCACAAACTGATTCGAAAAATTCCAGAAAAATAAATCTAGCTATGTTTTGATGCTACGGCCCCAACAAAACTAGTTTCGTCGAATTCTGAGACCGTTTGAAAAATGGCCAGTTTCTGGTCGATCCAATTTAACAGAAATCAACCAAACACATTTTCTTTTGCCACGCTCGCATACTAGCTTCAAAAATTATGAAATTTGAAACCTAGCAATAATTTGACATTCTGGATCCAACAAAAGTGGTTTCATCGAATTCCGAGGTTGTTTGCAAAATGTCTATTTTCAAGGGCTATACATTCTCTACAGCGACCTTTCTGAAAATTCATTTAGCCATAACTTTTGATTCCCGCTATGAAACTTCAATTTTTTAGATTCGTTATAAAGATATTCATAAATAGATTTAAATATTATTGGTTTCACTAAAATCCATTTTATTTTGCACTCGGTACAGTCAATCAAAGTTTGAATTCAAATTTTCAAACTGCCGCACCATTTCTAACTCATTATTTTACTGAAATATTCTATTTCAATTGTTTAAATTTCTTTAAAATAACCAATTTAAAATTTTTAAATTGGCTCGTATTTTCTGGGTTGTTACAATCTCCCCCACTTAAAACTTTTCATCCCCGAAAAGGAAACAACAGCACAGTAGGAAAAAAATGGAAATGCAAAGTATTGTAAGGGTACCGTGCACCAGAGTTTGTCAGAGATGTCCACTCTGCATTTGGGGTAAGCTTGCTTAATGCTTTCCTCGGTCTCCCAAGTACAGTCTCTAGGATCACTACTCCACTGCACTTTAACTAAATGAACCTTCTTACTCTTTAGTTCTTTAGTTTCTTAGCCAATAATTTTTAATGGATCACTTCTGACTGCTAATTCTGGAGTAATTTCCAAGTCCTGTTGCGCTGCTTCTTCTACAACAAGATCCGGATCATGCACATGTCTTCTAAATTGAGATACGTGAAACACATTATGCACTCCAGGGAAACAATCAGGTAATTGAACCCTATAAGCAAGAGTTCCAAATCGTTCAAGTATAGGAAAGGGACCAATAAATCTCGCTGCCAACTTCCCAGTTTTACCGAATCGGATTACTCCTCGCATCGGAGAAATTTTCAAATAAACATGATCACAAACAGCGAATGCCAAATCTCTTCCTCTAGAATCCGCATAACTTTTCTGTCGGCTTTGCGTGATTTTCAATCGTTTCTTGATGAAATCGACTTTGTCAGATGTTTCTCGAATCATATCGGGTCCCAACACAAGTCTGTTGTCAGGTTCTACCCAACATGCGGGAGATCTGCACGGTCTACCGTATAATGCTTCAAATGGTGACATTTTCAAACTTGCTTGATAGCTGTTGTTATATGAGAATTCTGCCAAATGCAAGTGATCTTCCCATGACCCGCCAAAATCAATAATACAAGCCCGTAGTAAATCTTCTAAAATTCTATTCACCCGCTCAGTTTGGCCATCTGTCTGAGGGTGATAAGCGATGCTCAGATTCAGTTTTGTCCCCAGTTCTGTCTGGAATGCCTCCCAGAATTTGCTAGCAAATATTGGGTCTCTATCACTGACTATGCCGATGGGAACTCCATGTAGCTTAACAATTTCTTTGAAATAAATCTGCGCTAGACTTTGGGCGGTTCTATTGGATCTGACAGGCATGAAATGGGCGGTCTTCGTGAAGCGATCTACGATCACCCAAATACTATCATTACCTTTCTTGGTTCGGGGCAAACCATCTATGAAATCCATGGAAATCTGTTCCCATTTCCAACCTAAGACTTCCAATGGTTGCAACAATCCAGCCAACTTTTGTTGGTCGCTCTTGACTAGTTGACAAGTAAGGCACCTGCTAACATATAAAGAAATGTCCCTCTTCATGGACCTCCACCAGAAAGTGCGCTTGATATCGTTGTACATTTTACTTACTCTGGAATGAATGCGAAGCTTGGATTTATGACATTCATCAAGCACCTCCCTTTTGAGCTCTGGGATGTTGGGAACACAGATTCTCGCTTTTAATCTCAAAACTTCTTCTTTATCCACTTGAAAACTCGAGGGCTCGCCTTTCTGTGTTCTCTCTCTGATCCGTTGAATGAAGTGATCATTTTTCTGGAGAGCAGATATTTTATCAATCAATGTAGGTGTAATTATAAGATTGGCAATGATTGCGGATTTTCTACTAAGCGCATCAGCTACAATGTTGGCTTTCCCCGGAGTATACAGAATATCTAGATCATATGCTGCAAGAAATTCTAGCCAACGCTGCTGTCTCAAGTTCAGATTTTTCTAGGTGAACAAATATTTCAATGATTGATGGTCTGTAAACAACTCGAATTTCTCACCCAATAAGTAATGCCTCCGGATTTTCAAAGCAAAAACGATGGCTAGCAACTCAAGATCATTAGTTACATAATTCTTCTCATGCGGTTTCAGCTGGCAGCTTGCATAAGCGACTACTTGGCCTCTTTGCATTAATACTGCACCAAGACCTCTAACAGAAGCATCCGTCCATACAGTCAAATCCTGATTGCCATCGATAATGGTTAATACTGGAGCGGTTTTCAATTTCGATTTCAATTCCTGGAAAGCTTCCACACAGTCGGAAGTCCACTTAAATTTCTCGTGCTTCTTTGTAAGCTTCGTTAATGGACCGGACATCTTCGAAAAATCCTTAATGAATTTTGGATAATAACTAGCCAACCCCATAAAACTTCGGACCCCTGTGGGTGTAGTAGGCTGTTTCCTGTCTTGAATTGCTGTAATTTTGCTCGGATCTATAGAAATTCCTTCCTTTGACATGACATGGCCAAGGAACTTCACCTTTTCTTGCCAGAAGATACATCTAGAGAATTTGGCCTTGAAGACGTTCTTTCTCAGAATCCCCAATACTTGTTCTAAATGTTTTTCATGCTCGGTTTTTGATTTGGAGTAGATTAAAATATCATCGATGAATACCAGGACCAATTTATTTAGAACTTCTCTTAACACTCTATTCATTAGATCGACGAAGTATGCTGGAGCGTTACATAAGCCGAACGACATTACTACCCATTCATATAATATGTCAGGACCTCTGAAAGCTGTCAAAGGAACACATTCTTCGGTGATTCTCAGTTGATGGAAACCTGTAGCTAGGTCCATTCTAGAAAATACTCTCGCCCCATTTAATTGGTCTAACAAATCATCGATGCGGGGTAACGGGTATTTGTTTTTGAGCATCTATTTGTTGAGGTCTCGGTACTCAACACACAATCGGAGAGTACCGTCTGACTTAGGGACAAGCACTACAGCTGCACCCCAACTAGAAAAGCTAGGTCAGATCATCCACTTCCATAGCAGTTGACGAGTTTGATTGCCAAATTCTTCTTTTTCATTTGGAGTCCTTCTTCGAATTGGATGTACCACTGGTCTGGCATTTGGAATTAGATCGATTCTGAATTCAATTTCTCTTTGCGGAGGTAAGTTTTCGACTTCTTCAAACACATCCGCATAGTTTTTAACAATAGGAATCTTTTCTAAGTAAGTGGGAATAACTTCTAGCGCAGACCAAAATTCCTTTCTATCTGGATTTGAAACATGGCATGGTACAGTAATATATCCAAGCTTCGTTTTAATTTTTACTATTCTTTCCGCACAATTTACTTCGGCTTCGTATTTCGTTAACCAGTCTAGCTCGAGAATGATATCGAACTCGGGAAAGTCCATAACGACTAGATTAAAAGGAAACCGATATCGGGAAAAAGAAGCAGGAACTTTACAGTATGAATCAAGAATAATAGAACCCCCTATTGGATTATGAACCCTAACCGATTCTGTAAGCTTTTTCTGTTTTAACTTTAATTTGTGAACCGTGTTACTTGCAATAAAACTACGTGATGCACCTGTGTCAAATAGTATAGAAACAGGAATATTTTTAATTGTAAGGGTACCTCAAAAAACATCGGGTTTACCTGCTCCATCGGAAGCAGACGGTGGGTTCGCCCCGTCATACACATGAGCAACCTCGG
Organism: Allium sativum; assembly: GCA_030737875.1. Classification (NCBI taxonomy): domain Eukaryota; kingdom Viridiplantae; phylum Streptophyta; class Magnoliopsida; order Asparagales; family Amaryllidaceae; genus Allium; species Allium sativum. The sequence goes on from CM060913.1 coordinate 188,958,280, forward strand.
CCTTCTTAAGCAAGGGACATTCTTTGTCAAGATATCCTGTTCTGCTGCAGTTAAAGCATGAAAGAGAATTCTGAGAGTTCTGGCTTGATCCTTGAGAGTTGGTCTTCTGCCGTTTTGGGGCTGTGCACACGTTAGGTAGTGCCCCATCTTTCCTAAATTAAAGCAGCTTCCCTTTGGCAGCTTGCTTGTTTGATGATTAGTGGATGTCGCGTTGCTTGACTCAGCCTGATTTGCAGAGGGCTTGTGTTTTTTCCCGGCTTGGCTCCTTGCGTGGTCCAGATCAAGGTTCCTTTTGTCCAGGTCCTCATAATTACAAGCCATCTCCACTAAGTCTGAAAATGCTAGCTTGATGTGGCTCATGGCCCTATCTTGATATTTATGCTTTGGCCCGTGGATGAACCTTTTGTTCTTGGACTTGGCGGTCGCGATGAGCTCTGGGGCGTAGCGAGATAACTTTGTAAACTTATTGAGGTAGTCTTGCACAGAGAGGTCTCCTTGTTTGAGGTTTGCAAATTCGTCATGCATGCGCTCAATTGCTTGTTCTGGGTTGAACTTCTCTTTGAAAAAATATTTGAACTCATCCCATGTTCTCCCTGCATTTCGATTCTCTGCGGTGATGGCTTCCCACCATAATTCTGCTTTGTCTTGCAAAAGCCAGGCACCCATGACTGCTTTGTCCTGATCTCCGAGCCTCAAGCCTCCCAAGATCTTTTCGCACGTGTTCAACCATGTTAAGGCCTCAATCACAGTGCCCGTTCCTGAGAAGGTTTTGCCTCCTAGATTCTTATATCTTTTGGCCACACGGTCGAGCTCGAATGGCTGAGCGGCTGGGGGTTGTATTAACGGTCCATCTGCAGCGGGAACATCTCCTCGTCCTCTGCCACGGCCAGCTAGGCCTCCTCTACCTGCTGCTACTCTGGTAGCCATTTTTCAAGTTCTGTATAAGCAAAAAAAGAGTCAGCCCATAGAAACGATAATTTATTGTATGATACAGCAGAAGAACTTAAGGAAAGACAACGATGTACTGATTAGATTATTTTTGCTATTCTGCTTAGCTCATTCTAGGTCATTACTAGTCCTACCTCTAATGAGCTACACGTCTAAGAATACCACTGATTCTATTCTGACGAGGTGTTTAATGTGTTAAATTCCAGAACTAAGGTTAACCAAAGCTCTGATACCACCTATGACGATCCCAAAACCCCGTACGACGGTGTTAAGGATAATCAATAGAATATAACACATTATTCATCATTAACAGAATATAGATAATAGCAAATGCAGGAAATAAAATAATTTACACAAATATGACAGCGGAATCATACATATCACAACATCATAGAGCATAGTGCAGGATACAACTTAGAGCATAAAAGTACATAATCAGTCTATATCTCCATAAGCGGTACATATACATAGAGAGTACATGAACGAAACATCAGTCTACATCGCCATAGGCGGAATCATATACATATATAATAATGGCGGAAAAATCATAGTCAACACTGTGTAGTCAAGCCTCGCCATGAACCAAAAGATGCACCTCTGCTGCGGTGCAAAGCCAAAATACGCCAGCTACCTGATACTAGGCTGCCCATGTGAAAATAAGGGCACCCGAGTTTGCAAGGTGAAACAAACTACGAGTCGGTCATGGGACTGGTATGAGAAATCTACTTAACTAATTAAACAACAATAATAAGGCAAATCAAAGGACTACGTCACTTTCGCGGAACGGGTTTACTCCAATGATTGCTAGTGCATGAAATAAAGTAAATTATTAAATCATCACATTGCTTTTTATAAAAATGAAGCCATTATAAGACTCAGGTCCCATCACACAATGCAACGCAAGTCGGAGGATAGAGTTTTACCTTATAATGGCCAAGAAATGTTTCATACGAATAAAACAAAAGTGTTTGAAATTATTACTAGTGCATATATGTTCCTAAAACAATTTTAATCATAAATATCAATCATAGACGGCATGGTTACCATATATCATGTCGCCATACTAGTAATACAATCAAATCCGCAATTTCGTATTGGAAATTGGATTCCATCATGAGTCGAGGCAAGGGGCAAGCTCCTCTCCGTTCGAGACACTCTAGCAAATGCCTCAGGATCACACACAACAATCCCTGGAATCGGCTGGGTAGGTCCTCTCTTACTTTTGAGGATTAGTTATTCTTGAACACACGTTTCCCGATCCTTACAGACCTATAATCGAGGCGCCTCGCATTCCAACAACCACACAGGTGAAAAGTATATATAAATGTCAAGGCTGGTAAGTCACTGACACCACCGTAGCTAGAAAGAAACGTCTTGTTCTCCCAGCGGTCCTTATACCGTTTTTGACTCATACCGAGGTGTGAGGCTCGTGAATCCACGCTATACACAAAGCTAATCCACATAGACCATGCTTTGATCATCAACACAAGACTTTTCTTTGCAACAGAAGCCTTGACAATATGCCACTTAGGCGTGCCACACAGGCAATTCACTCCATGCGACTGATTTCTATCGATATATAACCTCTGAGCTCGTACGTCTCAGAGAAGGGCGTTAAGCAAGAGAATAAATTCTCTGCCACCAAACAGATATACATTTAATATAGATCAATCAGCAAAGAACAAAATCCAATGTCAGACACACAGTCCATTTACAAGTTCATTCTGGGTTTAAACGAAGCGGGAGGCACCATATTCCTCGCATATCCGTAAAATCAATAAATACGTCCGGACGGCTACCACTTCAGCTCCTTCAAGGTAGCTACTCCAATCATGAGCCTCAGTAGCGCCAATCCATCCAATGTAAAGATCGTCGGTCTTGAACCGTCTTCAACTCTTCGACTTCTAACCGTCGATCGATTATTTGAAATGAGAATTAAATCGGCCTTTTCAAATAATCCACATATATTTAGGTTTTCAAATCAATTCTTCACATGGTTAAATTATTCAACATTCACATTTCAGTTCCTTAGTATAATTTTCATGTCAAACACATTCAACCATCAAATATCAAGCAAACCAAGCAGAATCGGTTTACTTCCATTCTATATCGTCTATAATATTTATAACGATATATCGCCATTTTTATTTATTTAAAAATGGCCCTATTTAATTAAACGATGTTTCAGGTCGTGCCGAGGCACTAGCGCTATTTTTCCCTAAATTTGTTTTACACATATCTGAAAATCTAACCGTTGGATCTTAACAAAGTTTATATCTTTGGAAAGATCTCTCAAAAGTGAACCCGACGGTTCCAGTTTCGTCAAAATCCGAAGGTCGGATCTTTCAGTATAATCGTTTAAAATTATGATTTCAAAACGCGAACTGCACGGCCTCGATACGTTTTAATTTAATTAATATATATATAAATAATTCATTCGGTGATTTCTATATCGTTTTCACTTCAAATAATTCACTAATGCCTTTAAATTTTGGAAAATTTCGCTATAACCTCCTTTGTACGGGAAGGGTCGGGAAAATTCCCAAATAGCCACACGGGCGTCTCATCTCAAAAAGAAAAAGAAAAAGCCAAGGGGCTAGCTAATCGGCTCATAAAATCATCACCCAAGCAAAATAGTAAACATGTACCTATTTGTCGGGCACACAATTTTATTCCTCTTCTCTAGTCTCTTTGCTATAACCTGTTCAATAAATATGCATGTACATTTATGCAATTGTTATCAATTTTTAGCGAACTATATTCAAAAAGCTCTTTATCCGTATATCTCTTTCAGTTGTGTTTTGTATTATTTTCTGCTGCATTGTAACTTATAAATCTCTGATATTTATCGAATGTATATCATTTGTTCATACTCTGTACATTCTTGTACTCTGATGTAAATTGTTGTAATAAGCAAGGAAATGTTCTTCTATTTGTGTTCGGATTTGTCGTTTTCTCAAGCAACCCAGGCTTTCCTTTACGGGGAGGTTCGGGTCGTCTCATTTATTAACTTTAAAATAAAGTAAATAATTGTTTTAGTTCTCACACCAATCCCATGGCTGATCCAGACTTTGTTGTTCTTTCCTTAAACTCTAGGTGCCTATATTTTCCATCTGAGCAACCTAGTAGTTTTGGTTGTAGCTACTTTATAGAGAAGGTGCTGGATTGAAGCTAGAGCTATGTCCATAACATTTTATTTCTTCCGCTGAGAGTTTATGTTTTCCGCTGTGTACATGTTATACTCTGGTATAGTTATTTCTGATGTGCATGCATTTACTATTGTACCCTAATATATGTTGTATTCTGATGTAAAAGCTATTGTAATGATAATAAAAAAGTTATTTTGTTAGTTCGTATGCATTGTTACCCCAAGCGATACGTCTTGTTGATTGGTTTAAGTCGGTTTAATTTTCAGTTTGAACCGGGCAAAAAGCGGTACGTCACATTTGGTATCAGAGCTATGGTTTATACAAAGCTTTGGGGTATAACTCATTTGAACAGGAGGAAATGACTCATCGTAGATAGGACTAGTAATATCTTAGAAGAGCGACTCTTTAGAGATAGGGATAGTTGTAACAACCTGCACATCCGTTCACGCAAGATATTGTCCCCTACTTAGCCACCATATAGGTGTGGGGTTTTGTTCCTCAAAAGGCCTCGGCGCTAGTAAGAGATGGGATCTACTATATAAGTACCCACTTCACATAGGCTTTCACGATGTGGGACTTAGGGGTGTTACATTCTCCCCTCCTACAGAGCCCAACGTCCCTGTTGGCTCACAAACACCTCACCCTGACGTTGTGGTCTACATAGGAGCCACCATTCCGGCTGGGTATTGGCTCTGATACCACTGTAACAACCCGCACCTCCGTCCACGCAAGATATTGTCCCCAACTTAGCCACCGTATAAGTGTGGGGTTTTGTTCCTCAAAAGGCCTCGGCGTTAGTAAGAGATGGGATCTACTATATAAGTACCCACTTCACATAGGCTTTCACGATGTGGGACTTAGGGGTGTTACAATAGTAATGTCAGAGAATGAGTTTGAAGAGTATTATACATAGAAGAGAACGAATTTGCGTATTCATAAAAATGAACTTGGTTTTGAAAGATTATATTTTTGGAAAGAGGGTTTAGAAATTACATATGTTTAACTAACTTGATTATCTTATAATAAGAGTTTGAGTGTTTTATTTGATGTTGAGGTTGGATTATCGAGTATAAGAAGATTTGGAATATATGCATGCCCGACGTATATACGAAGTCTTAGATATACTAGATAGATATAGAATCACATTCTAGTTGCTAAAAGATGATTTTTTTGATGATTGCAACATCATTAGTGTTTATTTTCGAGTTTCGAAAGTGGGATGACTAAATGGTTTCAATTGAAATGTCAACATATACTTAAACCAATTTAGATAAGTGTTTGTAAATGATTTGAATAGCCAAGATAAAGGAAAGAGTAGCCTTAAGCTAAAAACTTGGTTAAAATTTAATGTTTGTAATCTGGGAAATGATTAACAAGATCTGAGCTTTAAATTTAATTGGTACATGCTAAATAAATTGAAAAGAAAAAGGTGAATCAAATGAATTAAAATTTAACTTAAGTGAAGTTAAATAAAATTGGAATGATAAAACCAATATAATAATGGTTTGGAATTTTGGTAAAGAATGCAAATTAGTTGGAATTGATGTATATATATTGAGCAGGTAATTGAATGGATGCTAAGGTGAGGAATAAAATTGAATGACCGTCTAAAATGTACATGTTTACTGTATTGATTAGGTTCGGTGATTTTATGAGCCTAGTTGGTAAGCCGCTTGGCTTTCGATTTTCTTTCTGATTGGTGAGGGCCTTAAGAGGTGAGTTGTAGTTGTACCGACTAAATCGTACAAAGGAGGTTATAGAGAAATTTTTCGAAAATTTAAGGCATTAGAATAATTCGAGAATTGATATTATTTTTAAGAAACTAAAAAGTTGAAGAACTTAACTTAGTAAGAATAATGGCTTTGTTGGTTAAGTAAACGACATCTAGTTCCATCTTTGATTTCGAGAACGAAATATTTTTATGTGGGGGAGATCGTAACGACTCAGATTTTATTAAGGAAAAATTAATTTATTTAAATATTTTAAAACGAGGTATTTTAAGAAATAATGACTTGTAATTTATTTAATTTAAGGTTTGAACATATAATTTATAATACAAGTAAGAACAAGCTCACAACGGCGTGGTAGTTCATAATATTACATTTTGAACTTTGAATGGATGTATAAGATCCAATATAAGTCAGAATTTGTTGAAACAAGAAACATTCGAATATATTGAACTATATTTTTCTAATGAAAGTGAAAATTTGAGATTCATCTTGTAGATTGTGAGTTACGTCCAAATCAAATTTTCAAAAAGTCGTTATGGAATTGTTTATAGACCATAAAGATTTATTAAATAAAATAAAAGGATTTAAAAATAAATTGGATATCGATTTAGCTTGAAAATGAAATATTGAGTTTAAAATATAAGTTAGTTTATTTTGGAAGTTATATAGAATTCTATTGGAATATATATAAGATGATAATTTTTATTATGAATAGATTTGAAATTAAATTATATTTTATCGATTTAATTTAATATTAGAAATGGTCATTTTGCAAACGACCTCCATTTTCGATGAAATGAATTTTATTAGATCCGTAATGACTAATTATTGCTATATTTCAAATTCCGCATCAATCGGGGTTACTATGTGTCGGGCGAGCTATAAACGTCAAACGTGAATACATGTGAATATAAAAATCAAATCAAGTAAATTAAAAATAATCAGACTATCCTTTTAATCCATCCCAAGCACATGTCTACCTTATGCCCTATATTGCTTTAGTCTTTAGTCTACCCCTTCTATAAATGACCCTGAAATTCCCAAAAACTGAATTCCTAAATTCATATATCGACCTCCAAATTTGCAATTTAGCCCCTTACTTTGTTCTAATTTATATCTTTCAAAAGATAATGAATTGGTTGAAGTCACCAACTGGAAAGTTGTAGATATCGACGAGGTCAACACGCTGACCAAATTTCATGACCAACGGTCACCTGTGGTGGCTGGAAATCACTAATGACCGAGATGTTGACATTTTCGTTTTCGGGCTGTTTGAGGCGATTGTGGTGGTTATTGACCCGAGGTGTCAACAAGGAAGTCGCAAAGGGGAGGATGGTCTGCAACTTTCATGTTGGTCAGGTGGTTTTTGGTGGAGTGTGTCGACGGTGAAGTGGAGATAAACATGGTGGTTCGTTGTTTTGGAGCAGTGATCGGGTTTGTCCATTTTTTGTTCCAAGGAGTGAGATTCAGGTGAGGTCACCAGCAGGAAAGAGGGTAGGGCAGTGGTCACAATAGTAGTGGGGTTCGATGTTATGGTGGTTGGTGGCACACAAATTTCGGTGCGAATGGATTTCCGATCGAATGGCAATTGCAGGCAATGAGGGTGTTGATGGGGTCAGCGTAAGTCGATGGTAAGGCGATTCGGAACGACGATCATGTGGGTTTGTCAATCGAAGGCTCTGGTTCATTGTAGAGGCGACGATGTGGGGAATGGAGGAGGCTGTTGTTCAAATGATGTTGGGGGCGATTAATTAAGGTTTAAATTAATTTAATTACTTCTTTGATGACGTGATTAAATCGTTTAAAGTTTAAACAATTGTATCTCGCTCATATGAACTCAAAATCCAACAAAATAAAATCCATTAGGATCGTATGGACGTAAGCTATGCTATGGAACTAATTTGGAAGAGTTTGGCGCTAGTTGGAAATTTGAGATAAATTAAACGTCTGTTTAATTTAATTTAAGACGATCGTTATTGCAACGGTCAATAATTAAGGTGAGAACTCTTTTGATTTAACCTGAAAAGTTATTTATAATCATCAACTGATTATATATTGATTACTTGTGATTGCTATGGTTAATTCATGGATAATGGATGTTATTACATTTTATTATTACTGTTTATACACATATAAGAGTTAACTGTTACAACACTTATATTATAACTGTTGTTTGATGGATGATAACTATTGTGGTTGCTATTATTAATGTTCACACGAATTAACACCACAAATATGGAATAATTTCGGAATTGATTGAGAATCGTTCCGTTGGAATTCTGAATGAGCACTATATTCATTTAAGTGAAATATGACATGAAAATAGAAATTGGATTTTTATATACGATACGATTTGGAAATGAAATTGTGATGATTTCAAACAATTTTTGAAAAGGTTGAAATGAATTTGAAAGACTTTTGAATTGGAAATGGTTTTTTCTATTTTTCAATTTTGGATAGTTAATTCAAACTTGAATTCGAGTTATATATAAATGACATTTTTAACTCGAATCAATTGACCCCTTATTTTTATATAATGTTTAAATGGATCTCCGAAAAGTTAGAATTTCAAAATATTTAATCTTGAGAAATATTATTATTTTAATATTATAATAATATAATATTCAGTTTTGATTTACAATTGAATTTAATGTTAGAATTTGATGATCTATGACGACCGGGAATTCCGCTCGATCCGAATCAGTCGCTAAACTGACCCAGACCGTTCGAAACGCCTGATTGTTTTGAGGACAAGACAAAATAGAACGCAGACGGAAGACCATTTCATTGTTAATTACAACAATTCATCAAAATACAAGAATATATAGAGTATAAACAAATAAATTACATTCGATCAATATCAGAGATTACAATAAATTACATAGCAGCGGAAAATAATACAATACACAACAAGAAGTAATACGTGGATACAAAGCTTTCAGAGTATCGTTCCAGCTGTAAATCAGGATCCTGTGAATATAAATCTGCAAAACCAAAACTACTAGCTGCCCATGTCAAAATAAGGGCACCTAGAGTTTAGGTTAAAACAATAAACTCCAGCTCAGTCATGGGACTGGTGTGAGAACTAAAACAGTTATTAATCTTTATTTTAAAGTTAGGTAAATCAAGGGACCACGCCGTATAACACGGAACGGGTTTCCTCCCAAGAATACCAGTGCATAAAACAACAGCGCAATGCTAAATAAAGGAAAATGAAGCTATTATAAGACCTAGGTCCTATCACATAATGCAACGCAAGCCGGGGGATAGGGTTTTTACCTTATAATAGCCAAGAATGCTTGATACGTTTAAAACAAATCTTTTGATACTATAAGTGTATAGTGTATAAAACAACTTCAAATCATAAGTATCAATCATAGACGGCATAAGCGCCCCATCCCACTATGTCGCCATACTAGGCTCTACAAATAAAACTGCAAAGTCACGTATTGGAAGTTGGATTTCCATCTGTGAACCGAGGCAAAAGTTAGTCCTCTACCGATTCGAGACGCTCTAGCCCGTGTCTTAGGACCCAGACATAGGTGGGCCCTTGGATCGTCAGGGCCGGTCCACCGATGTGGATTAAAATGCCTGAACACTACGTTTCCCCACCCTAAGGGGTGTCAATGAGCCAACGAGTGACTCCATCGGTCCCGGATCGACCGATATAACCGAGGCGCCTCGCAACAGCAGCAACCACATAAGTCAAACTCATCAGGGCGTGTAAAACCACTGACGCCACTTCTAGCTAGAAGGAAACGCATGCCCTCCCTGATGTCCTCTCCCGTTTCTGGTTCACAACCGGGGTGTGAGGCTCGCGAATTCACGCTACACAAAGCTACGCCACAAAGGTCGTGCTTTGATCATCAACCATAAGACTTTGCTTTTCAACAGAAGCCTTGATCATTTGCATCTTAGCATGCCACATAGGCAAACCACTCCATGCAACCGATATCAATCACATAGAATGAAATCCAATGTCAGACACACAGACCATTTACAAGTTCGTTCTGGGTCTGAACGAAACCAGAGGCACCTAGTACCCCGCATATCCATCGATCTCCGAGTACGTCTGGACGATCACTAACTGTTTCCATGTTCTTGGGTGTATAGCCCAATCAAGATCTTCAGTATCCACCCAAACGACGTGAAGACCTCTGGTCTTCGACCACCGTCTTCATCTTCGACTTATCGTCGTATCAGTAATTCAGAATGGGATAAACCCGATCTTTCTGAATAACTCGCGTATATAATAAACAAGTGTTACAAAAACACAACACACGCCTCATTCCAATTCAGCAGTCACTAACCGTAAATTAACAAGAGAATAATTCCCCAAATATTAACCCCGAAGGCCGAAACCAACATCAGATCAATATCCAGAAAACCATTCTGCTTAGCTAACCGACAGTTAGTTTCTAAATTTCACATTCTTACGGAAAGGTTCCCATTAATTTTATCAAAGATAAATCCTTTAAATTTATTCTTTAATCTACTTTTGAATATCAATTCAAACTAGTCGGGATTAACGAACCTTACCGAAGTAATCATCTATTTTTAATTTCCCAACCCCAACCTATTCATCCCATGAAGTAAAACTGGTCATACTTCATATCTAACACCACGGTGTTATCGGTAAATTCAATTACCATTTCACGTTCAAATCTAATTAAAGATTTAACTATCGCCTGGAGCAAAACTGGTGATACTCCATTTTCGATCTTTTCAATCTAATTAAAGATACATTAAAACTCCACTTTGTTTCAATCTTTACTTAGGTTAAAGAATCAGTGTCATTTAAAACACGGTTCACGATAAACCCCAAAATCACATCACATTTCAATCAGTCCCTAATCGTAAATTAGCAAGTGAGCAATTCCCTAAGTATTAACCCCGAAGGCCGAAACCAACATCAGATCAATACCCCAGAAACCGTTCAACTTAACTAATCTCCAGTTAGTTTCTGATTTTCTTAACTCCTTTGGGTCTAAGAACAGTATTATTGAAGATACCGTTCACGACAACCCAAAATCACATTCCATTAATTATCGAGTTAAAGAACAAGTGTTATTTTAAACACTGTTCACGATAAACCCGAAAATCAATACCAATTCAATTCCAATTAAATATCATTTAATTGGTACACTTCATTAAATCTAAATAAAAAGATTTAATCCTATTCTCAATTGGGCTTAAGAACAGTGTTAATGAAGACACCATTCACGACAAACCCAAATCGCATTTGATATTAAATACAAGGCTCTGGATAGAAAATATATCGGCTTATATTCAATATCAAATTCTACGACCAACAAATATCGAATTGGAAATAACGATATAAATATATCTTTCAAATTCCCATAACAATACCTGTATTGTCACGAAATCCAACATCGAAATGTTCCAAAGACAATTTCGATTCAAATCCATTCCAATTCAATTATAGGAAACTCTGGTTATTTTCAAAACCATTTCAAATCCAATTTATTTATTTTAAAAATAAATAAATTATTATTCTAGTTCCAAAACTAGTTCATTTCGATAAAAATCTATTTTTATCTTTTCAAATTTGGAGTTTTTCATCCCAATTCTTCACAAATCATTTCTTATGATTTTACACAAATTATTGATATTTTTAATAACTTTATCAAGGCCCGTACAGTCGATTTCCATCAACGGCCATCGAACTCCACTTACAGCGACCTTTTTCAAATTTGATTTGGACATAATTCCAAATCCAACCGTTAGATTTCGAATTTCTAATATTCCTCAGAAAGCTCTTTTCGGTATGATCCCAACGGTTCCGGTTTCAGGAGACTCCGACGGTCGGATCTCCCGCAATATCCATTCGAAGTCAATGGTCGAAATTCGAGAACTACTGCGGCGCGGCGCGTTCTATTCAGGCCATTATATTATATATATAATATATATAATATATACTTCGTCGATTTCCTTTTAAAACGTATTATATAAATCGTTTTAAATTCTTTTTCAAAACGATTTCAACTTCTTTTCAAATTCAAATCAAAATTGAATTTTTCCTTATAAATTCGATTTAAATTCATTTCAAATTGATTTCAATTCAAATCGATTTTTTTATTCAATTTCAGTTCGTTTTCAATTCCATTCAATTTCAATTCGAATTCATTTCTATTCAATTTCCATTCGAATTCATTTCTATTCACTTTCAATTCAAATTCTAATTCTTTTCAAAATATTAGATTTTGAAATCACTTTCGATATTCATTATAAAATGAATAAAATCGATAAAAATATCATTCACGTCAAAATGGCGTCAATCTAATCAACACGGCTTCATATATTTCTATTTTCGAATATTCTATTTCAAATATTTCGTTTTAAATATTTCTATTTCAAAATTGGAATGAGGCCCAATCAATTACCATATAATGTTAATTATATGGATTTTCTACAATACATGAATACAATAACATCGATGAATAATCAACCATCATCCAAAGTGCATTCTACACTTTATAAGCATCAAATATAAATATTTATTGCTCATAACAGTTTATCCATCAATCGATCGACATACAGCTAATTATTGGGACTAGTGTATGTCATATATCATCCCAATACCCGTGTGGGGTTTTCAAACAATCAAACACAGATTTTATTTGTGCAGTTGGGCGATGTGTAAAATTTATCGTCCCAATCAATATCAGTCAAATGTGTGTATATAAACAAATCGTCCGATTTGTTTATATTTATTTCATTTTAAATACACGTTAAAAATTCCATTTTTAACTATAAAATATTTTCCACTATAAAATATTTTATTTCATATCACATCACACAATCAACTACACATCAAAATCAAACAAACAAGCATACAAGCCGTCCATGGTCTGTGGACGACGGGTGTCGGGTGCTACTAAACACCGTCTGCATCCTAGTATATATTTCAAACTAGAAATAAATTAAAGGTGAAAAGTTCTCACAGAGGGTTCCACTCCGCCGTGCCTTGCTTTTGAACTGCTGAATTGTCTGGATTTGACTGAAATTCCAACGCAGTCTTTTCACGCTGTTCAAATAAAAATTATTTTTTATTGCTTCATTTCAATAAAATAAAAATCATATTTTTATTTCTACTTCATATGTATCTTTATAAAGCTCTTTTCTATATGTAAATTATATTTCATATATCTACTTCTAATATAAAGATCAAAATTTTAGTTTATTATATATAATAAAAATCAGATTTTTATTTCACTACATATATAAAGATGATATTTTTACTATCTATATACTATAAAAATCGCATTTTTAATATGCCACTAGTATAAAAATTATATTTTTAACCTTTCCATATTATAAAAATTATATTTTTCTTCTCTAACTTCATGATAGAAATCATAACTTTGCTTCTATAAAAATCATATCTCTACTAAGTTAAAAATCAAATCTTTTATATTTAAAAATCATTTCTTTTTATTTATAAAAATTCAACCTTTCTTGTATATAAAAATCAAACCTTTCTTGTATATAAAAATCAAACCTTTATTTACCTTCAAAAGAAAAATCGAATCTTTACTATAAAAATTCAAATCTTTTAATGTTATTATTTATAAATAAATCAGATTTTATCTACTTAATAAATTAACTAACTAAACACGTAAAAAAACTCACCAATTCTCATGAAATGGCGCTCCCTGTCGAAGGAGGAAAAGGGAGCTCCATCTCCGGCGAGGCGCTGACTTTGGCGACGCGCTAGGTAGGGGCGGCGTCGGTCAGAACAAGGGGCAGTGGTCTATCATTGGTGCTCGCAGTCTTCAGAAGGGGGACGGCTCACTGCTTATGGAGGCTGAGGAGACGCGAGGGGGGTGATGCAGATCGAGGAACGGAGGACGAGGTGGAGGGATGGCGGCTTCTTTGATTTGGGGCGTGGCGGGTTCCTGAGCTCGAGATGGAAGAGGAAGAAGGAAGAAGGAAGAAGGGGCGGAAGCTAGAGAGGGGGTGGTGGCGCACCTACGACGGTGGCGATGGGGGATCGACGGGGTGTAGGCGCGTGAGAGGCCCGCATTTTTGATTTAGGGTTCGACCTTCTGATTTGAGAAGAAAAGAATACGGGGGTGTTTAAGTGTAAATTATATTTTATTATTATTTTATTTTAAATTTCAAAAAGGGTTGACTTTGTTTCTGAACTCACATCGAGACCCAACGACTATCGCCCCTAGCTAATTACCCCCATTCCGAACACAATGGGATATGTATCGTAAGCTGATTTGATCGTTTCGATCCGTTTCCATCAAAATGAAAATATAAATCTACATATTGAATTTGAACGCACATTTCAATTTACCGGGGCCACATACGGATTCTAAAAATTCCCGAAAAATATTTTCTAGCTTCGTATAGACGATACGGTCCTAACAAAACTAGTTTCGTCAAATTCTGAGACCGTTTGAAAAATGGCCATTTTCAAGTCGATCGAAATTGACAAAACACGTTTTCCTTTGCCACGCTCACATATTGATTCGAAAAATTATGAAAATTGGAATCTTGCAATAACCTGACATCACGGATCCAACAAAAGTGGTTTCGTCGAAATCCGAGGTCGTTTGCAAAATTCCCATTTTTAAGGGCTAGAATTCCATAGCGGTTATTCTGTATTTTCAACTGGACATATCTTTTGATTCCCGCTATGAAATTCCAACCTTTCGGATTCGTTGGAAAGATATTCACAATTAGATTCAAATATTTTTGGTTTCACTAAAATCCGGTTTATTTTGCACCCGGTCATTCATTTGAAATTTGAAATCGAATTATCGAACTACCGCGCCATTTTCAGTTCCTTTTATAATTTAAAATAAATATTTATATTCTACGACGACGTTTATAAATATATACGTTTGACTTCTATGCAAAATAAATTTCTCGTCGTTATTATTTAAAATAATTCATTTTAAATATTCAAAATTCATCAAAATTGCCAAAATAAAAAATTTTAATTGGTTCGGATTTCCGGGTCGTTACAATCTCCCCCACTTAAAACTTTTCGTCCCCGAAAAGGAACGAAGCCGAAAGTTGTTTAACTAATCAACTCAGCTTTCACTTTTTTCACTACGGCTTAAGTTCTTCAACTTTTCAGTTTCTAAGAACTTTTCAAATTTTTCAAAAATTTGGCTAACACCCTAAATTTTCGAAAAATTTCGCCATAACCTCCCCTGCACTGGGGACTTCGGGATATTTCATTTTGCCTCCCATGGCCTTCTTCAATCCAAAAGAAAAAGAAAAAGCCAAGCGGCTAGCCAATCGGCTCACAAAATCATCATCACCCAAACAAAACAGTAAATTATGGTAAACATGTACCTATTTGTCGGGCAAACAAATTTTATT
The DNA here is from genome assembly GCA_030737875.1 of Allium sativum. Lineage (NCBI taxonomy): Eukaryota > Viridiplantae > Streptophyta > Magnoliopsida > Asparagales > Amaryllidaceae > Allium > Allium sativum. The sequence goes on from CM060913.1 coordinate 188,973,470, forward strand.
CTTCTGCTCTAGCCTCCTTGCTATGACCTATTCAGTGTAAGTACATGTATATGCAAGCAAATGCGACTAATTTTTAATACAACTCAATATTTGGTTCAATTTGGCTAAAGGTTCAACATTTAATTAATCAAACAACACAATCAGCAATCAATTAGTTGATTAGCTTTTCTAACTCATAACTTTGATATATAGTCAAAAAATCAGATTTTTGATGCCAAATCACAACAATAGGCCCTATCTAATTTTGGTTCTCACACCAGTCTATAGGAAATATATAGACATCTCACCTTCGTTATTCGAAAATAAATACTGGCGACGGTGCCCCATTACCAGAATTATTCCTGGCAACTAGAGTATGATTCTATAACTATCCAGTATATTAAAACCTTGAATACACGTTTGCAAGACGTATATGCATAATCTTTATATATCAGATTGTCCAAATCAATATAGAATAAATATTCAAATACAATCGATTTAAATTTTCTCAAAACAAAATTTATTTTCATTTTAGAAATATACTCTTCACACTCGTTCTAGGATACTACTGATCCCATCTCTAACGAGTCATTCTCATTGGAATTACTAATCCAATTTCTGATGAATTCTTTCGTTCGGTTCTAATGTGTCTTGTTCTCTGAGCTTTGTAAACCAAAGCTCTGATACCAAATGTGACGACCGAGAATTCCGCTCGATCCGAATCAGTCGCTAAACCGACCCAGACCGTTCGAAACGCCTGATTGTTTTGAGGACAAGACAAAATAGAACGCAGACGGAAGAACATTTCATTGTTAATTACAACAATTCATCAGAATACAAGAATATACAAAGTATAAACAAATAAATTACATTCGATCAATATCAGAGATTACAATAAATTACATAGTAGCGGAAAATAATACAATACACAACTAGAAGTAATACGCGGATACAAAGCTTTCCGAGTATCGTTCCAGTTGTAAATCAGGATCCTGTGAATATAAATCTGCAAAACAAAAACTACTAGCTGCCCGTATCAAAATAAGGGCACCTAGAGTTTAGGTTAAAACAATAAACTCCAGGTCAGTCATAGGACTGGTGTGAGAACTAAATCAGTTATTAATCTTTATTTTAAAGTTAGGTAAATCAAGGGACCACGCCGTATAACACGGAACGGTTTTCCTCCCAAGAATACCAGTGCATAAAACAACAGCGCAATGCTAAATAAAGGAAAATGAAGCTATTATAAGACCCAGGTCCTATCACACAATGCAACGCAAGCCGGGGGATAAGGTTTTTACCTTATAATAGCCAAGAATGCTTGATACGTTTAAAACAAATCTTTTGATACTATAAGTGTATAGTGTATAAAACAACTTCAAATCATAAGTATCAATCATAGACGGCATAAGCGCCCCATCCCACTATGTCGCCATACTAGGCTCTACAAATAAAACCACAAAGTCACGTATTGGAAGTTGGATTTCCATCTGTGACTCGAGGCAAAAGATAGTCCTCTACCAATTCGAGACGCTCTAGCCCGTGTCTCAGGACACAGACACAGGTGGGCCCTTGGATCGTTAGGGCCGGTCCACCGATGTGTATTAAAATGCCTGAACACTACGTTTCCCCACCCTATGGGGTGTCAATGAGCCAACGAATGACTCCATCGTTCCGGATCGACAGATATAACCGAGGCGCCTCGCAACAGCAACAACCACATAAGTCAAACTCGTCAGGGCGTGTAAAACCACTGACGCCACTTCTAGCTAGAAGGAAACGCATGCCCTCCCTGATGTCCTCTCCCGTTTCTGGTTCACAACCAGGGTAGGAGGCTCGCGAATTCATGCTACACAAAGCTACGCCACAAAGGCCGTGCTTTGATCATCAACCACAAGACTTTGCTTTTCAACAGAAGCCTTGATCATTTGCATCTTAGCGTGCCACACAGGCAAACCACTCCATGCAACTGATATCAATCACATAGAATGAAATCCAATGTCAGACACATAGTCCATTTACAAGTTCGTTCTAGGTTTGAATGAAACCGGAGGCACCTAGTACCCCGCATATCCATCGATCTCCAAGTACGTCTGGACGATCACTAACTGTTTCCATCTTCTTGGGTGTACAGCCCAATCAAGATCATCAGTAACCACCCAAACGACGTGAAGACCTCAGGTCTTCGACCACCGTCTTCATCTTCGACTTATTGTCGTATCAGTTATTCAGAATGGGATAAACCCGATCTTTCCGAATAACTCGCGTATATAACAAACAAGTGTTACACAAACACAACATACGCCTCATTCCAATTCATCAGTCACTAACCGTAAATTAACAAGAGAATAATTCCCCAAATATTAACCCAAAGGCCGAAACCAACATCAGATCAATATCCAGAAAACCATTCTGCTTAGCTAACCGACAGTTAGTTTCTAAATTTCACATTCTAACGGAAAGGTTCCCATTAATTTTATCAAAGATAAATCCTTTAAATTTATTCTATAATCTACTTTTGAATATCAATTCAAACTAGTCGGGATTAACGAACCTTACCGAAGTAATCATCTATTTTTAATTTACCAACCCCAACCTATTCATCCCATGAAGTAAAACTGGTCATACTTCATATCTAACACCACGGTGTTATCGGTAAATTACGTTCAAATCTAATTAAAGATTTAACTATTGCCTGGAGCAAAACTGGTGATACTCCATTTTCGATCTTTTCAATCAAATTAAAGATTCATTAAAACTCCACTTAGTTTTAATCTTTTCTTGGGTTAAAGAATCAGTTTCATTTAAAACACGGTTCACGATAAACCCCAAAATCACATCACATTTCAATCAGTCCCTAATCGTAAATTAGCAAGTTAGCAATTCCCTAAGTATTAACCTCGAAGGCCGAAACCAACATCAGATCAATACCCCAGAAACCGTTCAACTTAACTAATCTCCAGTTAGTTTATGATTTTCTTAACTCCTTTGGGTCTAAGAACAGTATTATTGAAGATACCGTTCACGACAACCCAAAATCACATTCCATTAATTATCGGGTTAAAGAACAAATGTTATTTAAAACACTGTTCACGATAAACCCGAAAATCAATACCAATTCAATTCCAATTAAATATCATTTAATTAGTACACTTCATTAAATCTAAATAAAAAGATTTAATCCTTTTCTCAACTGGGCTTAAGAACAGTGTTAATGAAGACACCATTCACGACAAACCCAAATCACATTTGATATTAAATACAAGGCTCTGAATAGAAAATATATCGGCTTATATTCAATATCAAATTCTACGACCAACAAATATAGTATTGGAAATAACGATATAAATATATCTTTCAAATTCCCATAACAATACCATTATCGTCACGAAATCCAACATCGAAATATTCTAAAGACAATTTCGATTCAAATCAATTCCAATTCAATTATTGGAAATTCTGGTTATTTTCAAAACCATTTCAAATCCAATTTATTTATTTTAAAAATAAATAAATTATTATTCTAGTTCAAAACTAGTTCATTTCGATAAAATTCTATTTTTATCTTTTCAAATTTGGAGTTTTTCATCCCAATTCTTCACAAATCATTTCTTATGATTTTACACAAATTATTGATATTTTAGTAATTTTATCAAGGCCCGTACAGTCGATTTCCATCAACGGCCATCGAACTGCACTTACAGCGTCCTTTTTCAAATTTGATTTGGACATAATTCCAAATCCAACCGTTAGATTTCAAAATTCTAATATTCGTCAGAAAGCTCTTTTCGATACGAACCCAACGGTTCCGGATTTAGGAGAATCCGACGGTCGGATCTCCCGCAATATCCATTCGAAGTCAATGGTCGAAATTCGCGAACTGCCGCGGCGCGGCGCGTTCTATTCAGGCCATTATATAATATATATAATATATACTTCGTCGATTTCCTTTTAAAACATATTATATAAATCGTTTTAAATTCGTTTTCAAAACGATTTCAACTTCTTTTCAAATTCAAATCAAAATTGAATTTTTCCTTATAAATTCGATTTAAATTAATTTCAAATTGATTTCAATTCAAATCGATTTTTTTATTCAATTTCAGTTCGTTTTCAATTCCATTCAATTTTAATCCGAATTCATTTCTATTCAATTTCCATTCGAATTCATTTCTATTCACTTTCAATTCGAATTCTATTTCTTTTCAAAATAGAAGATTTTGAAATCACTTTCGATATTCATTATAAAATGAATAAAATCGATAAATATATCGTTCACGTCAAAATGGCGTCAATCTAATCAACACGGCTTCATATATTTCTATTTTCGAATATTCTATTTCAAATATTTTGTTTTAAATATTTCTATTTCAAAACTGGAATGAGACCCAATCAATTACCATATAATGTTAATTATATGGATTTTCTACAACACATGAATACAATAACATCGATGAATAATCAATCATCATCCAAAGTGCATTCTACACTGTATAAGCATCAAATATAAATATTTAGTGCTCATGACAGTCTGTCCATCAATCGATCGACATACAGCTAACTATTGGGACTAGTGTATGTCATATATCATCCCAATACCCGTGTGGGGTTTTCAAACAATCAAACACATATTTTATCTGTGCAGTTGGGCGATGTGTAAAATTTATCGTCCCAATCAATATCAGTCAAATGTGTATATAAACAAATCATCCGATTTTTTTATATTTATTTCATTTTAAATACACGTTAAAAATTCCATTTTTAACTATAAAATATTTTCCACTATAAAATATTTTATTTCATATCACATCACATCACACAATCAACTACATATCAAAATCAAACAAACAAGCATACAAGCCGTCCATGGTCTGTGGATGTAACAACCCGAAAATCTGGGCCAGTTTAAAATTTTTATTTCGGCAATTTTAGCGAATTTTGATTATTTTAAATAATATCGACGAGAAATTTATTTTGAATGGAATTAGAACGTATATATTATATACGTCGTCGTTAGAATATAAATATTTATATATAATTATAAATAGAATTGAAAATGGCGCGGTAGTTCGATAATTCGATTTCAAACTTCAATTGAATGTACCGGGTGCAAAACAATCCGGATTTTAGTGAAACAAAAAACAATAGGATCTAATTGAGAATATATTTCCAATGAATCCGAAAAATCGAAATTTCATAACGGGAATCAAAAGATATGTCCAGTTGAAAATTCTGAATAGTCCCTATGGAATTCGGGCCCTTAAAAATGGAAATTTTGCAAACGACCTCGGATTTCGACGAAACCACTTTTGTTGGATCCGTGATGTCAAATTATTGCTAGGTTTTAAATTTCCTAATTTTTCGAATCAATATGTGAGCGTGGTGAAGGAAAACGTGTTTGACCAGTTTCAGTTGATTTTAATCGACTGGAAAATGGCCATTTTTCTAACGGTCTCAAAATTCGACGAAACTAGTTTTGTTAGGACCGTATCGTTAATACGAAGCTAGAAAATATTTTTCTGGAATTTTTCGAGTTAGTATGTGACCCCGGTAAATTGAAATGCGCGTTCAAATTCAATATATAGAGTTATATGTTGATTTTAACGGAAACTGGTCGAAATGGTCGAATCACCTTACGATACATATCCCATTGTGTTCGGAATGGGGGTAATTACCTAGGGACGACAGTCAGTGGGTTCGAATCCGAGTTCGAAAATAAAAGTTACTTTTTGATAGAATAAAATATTAATTAAATAAAATTATAATATATATTCCTTAAGCCCTTATCTCCCTTCAGACTAACGAAGCCCCAAATTTCAAAATAAAACCCAGTCGCTCCTCGAAATCGCCGCCCCACTTCCCACCAGGCGTCGCGACCGTCAGAGTCCCCCCCCCCCTCCTCGCCACCGAACTCACCGCAGTCCTCTCCTCTTCCTCTTCCCTCTGTTCGACGCAAACCCCCTTCAAAACCCACGAGCAGCTCCACTAACCACCGCCTGGACCCGCCCTGGCCTCCGCCGTCGACTACCGAAGCCTCCGACCCGACCATCCTCACTCCGACCTCCCTCTCCTCACCTCGGCGCATAAGAAACCCCCCTTTTTTCCTAGAAAGCACTGTGAGTGTTGATGTTGGTTTTATTTATTTTTATTTAGTTAAACAGTATAGTTTTTATTATATTTTTCTTTAGAGATTTTTAAATGAAAACTGAATTTTAAAAATGATATTTTTAAATGTAAAACTGAATTTTTTTTAACATGTAATAGCATAGTGATTTTAACATGTAATAGCATAGTGATTTTAACATGTAATAGCATAGTTATTTTAACATGAAATAGCATAGTAAAAATTTGATTTTTATATATTGAATAGCGAAGTAAAAATTCGATTTTTATATATTGAATAGCGAAGTAAAAATTCGATTTTTATATATTGAATAGCGAAGTAAAAATTCGATTTTTATATATTGTGTAGCGAAGTAAAAATTCGATTTTTATATATTGAATAGCAAAGTAAAAATGTGATTTTTATACATGTAGTGGCTACGGGCGAAGAAAGTGATAAGAGACGAGAACAGTGAAGATTTCCTGCATTAGAAGTGCCGTGGAGTTAGGATAGCTATCGGTGATAACTTCTCACTCAAAATTCTTTTTCTAGTTATATATATATATTAGGATGCAGACGGTGTTTAGTAGCACCCGACACCCGTCATCCACAGACCATGGATGGCTTGTTTGTTAAATTGTTTGGTTGAGTAGTTAGTTAGAATATTTGATTGAATGGAATTGTTTGGTGAATTGAAATTGATTTGATTGATGTGTGAATGGCGTGGGCCTTCACTAGACCGGGGATAAGGCTAGGCCTTGTCCCGTTTCTAGTATCGTGCCGTTATGCCGCCGAAATTTTCTAAAATAAGTTAGAAAATAAAAATATCATTTTAATTAAAGAATGAACTAAATAGAAATTCATATGTTAAAATAAAATGTTTTATCGTTAAAAATATATAATTTTTAACGTGAATATGAATAAATGAATATTTATAAACAAATCGGCCGATTTGTTTGTATACACTAATTTGAATGACATTGATTGGGTCGATAAATTTTACACATCGCCCAACTGCACAAATAAAATCTGTGTTTGTTGATTTGAAACCCCACATGGGTGTTGGGATGAAATTTGAAGTTCACTCATCCTGATTGATTAAATATGTCGATCGATTGATTGACAGGCTGTTATAAGCGTTAGATATCTATATTTGATGCTTATACAGTGTAGTGGACTTTGGTTGATGGTTGATTATTTTTCAATGCTATTATATACATGTGTTGTATGGAATCCATATAATTAACTTTATATGGTAATTGATTGGGCCTCATTCCAATTTGAAAAATAAAGAATAATATAAAATAAAGGTTCATGTGTTGACTGTACTCATCCGTTGAGATTAGTCATGTGTTGAACGAAATGTTTGAAATAGGAATATTTGAACTAAGAAATATTTTGATAATAAGAAATGTTTGAAATAGAATATTTGAAATAGAATATTTGAAAATAGAATTATATGAAGCCGTGTTGATTAGATTGACGCCATTTTGACGTGAACGATATTTATATCGATTTTATTCATTTTATAATGAATATCGAAAGTGATTTCAAAATCTGATTTTTCGAAAAAAAAGAATTGAATATAAATGAATTCGAATTAGAATTGAATATAAATGAATTCGAATTGAAATTGAATATAAATAAATTCGAAGTGAAATTAAATATAAACTAATTCGAATTGAAATTGAATATAAATGAATTCGAATTGAAATTGATTAGAAATGAATTCGAATTGAAATTGAATTGAATTGAATTGAAAAGAAAACGACCATATTTGAAAAGATAAAAATAGATTTTTATTGAAGTAAACAAGTTTTGAACTAGACTTATAATTCTATTTATTTTTAAATAAATAAATTGAATTTGAAAAGGGTTTTAAAAATAACCAGAATTTCCAATAATTATATTGGAATGGATTTGAATCGAAATTGTCTTTGGATTATTTCGATGTTGGATTTCGTGATGATACCGATATTGTTATGGGAATTTGAAAGATATATATATATATCGTTATTTCCAATACGATATTTGTTAGTCGTAGAATTTGATATTGAATATAAGCCGGTATATTTTCTATTCACAGCCTTGTGTTTAATATCAAATGTGATTTTGGTTTGTCGTGAATGGTGTCTTCATTAACACTGTTCTTGAACCCAGTTGAGAAAAGATTAAATTTTTTTATTTAGATTTAATGAAGTGTACCAATTAAATAATATTTAATTGGAATAGAATTGATATTGATTTTTGGGTTTATCGTGAACAGCGTTTTAAATAACACTTGTTCTTTAACCCGATAATTAATGAATGTGATTTTGGGTTTATTGTGGGCCGTGTTTTAAATTCTCTTGATTAATTTACGGTTAGTGACTGATGAATTTGAATGAGGCGTATGTTGTGTTTGTGTAACACTTATTTAAAATATACGCGAGTTATTCGGGAAGACCGGGTTTATCCCATTCTGAATAACTGATACGACGATAAGTCGAAGATGAAGACGGTGGTCGAAGACCGGAAGTCTTCACGTCGTTTGGGTGATTACTGACGATCTTGCTTGGGCTGTACACCCAAGAAGATGGAAACAGTTGGTGATCGTCCAGACGTACTTGGAGATCGATGGATATGTGGGGTACTAGGTGCCTCCGGTTTCGTTCAGACCCAGAACGGACTTGTAAATGGATAGTGTGTCTGACGTTGTATTCCTTTATACTGTATTTGGTGATCTCTGCTAAATATATATCTGTTTGGTGGCAGAGAATTTATTCTCTTGCTATACACCCTTCTCTGAGACGTATGAGCCTAGAGGTTATATATTGGCAGAAATCAGTGGTACAGTATGGACTGACAATGTGGCATGCTGAGTTGCATGGATCAAGGCTTTTGTTGAAAAGCAAAGTCTTGTGGTTGATGATCAAAGCACGGCCTTGTGTGGCGTAGCTTTGTGTAACGCTGATTCGCGAGTATCACACCCGGTATGAACCAAAAACGGGAGACGGACATCAGGGAGGACATGCGTTTCTTTCTAGTTAGGAGTGGTGTCAGTGCTTGAACTGGCTGACGAGTTTGACTCATGTGGATGTTGCTTATTATTACTTGCTGAAAAGCGAGGCGCCTCGTGATATCGGTTTCGGCCGATGCTTCTGGTCGGCTGACGGGCCAGGCTTACGCCCCAAAGGGCGGGGAAACGCAGTGTTCAGGCATAATAATCCACATCGGTGGACCGGCCCTGACGATCCATGGGGCAGTTGCGGCTGTTCCTGAGGCTCGGACTAGACAGTCTCGAATCGGTGAGGTTCTTGCCCCTAGCCTCGGTTCATACCATAAATGATAACCCAACTTCCAATACGACATTGCGGTTTTGATTGTAAACTTATATATGGCGACATAGTGGTATGGGTCATTCATGCCGTCTATGATTTATACTTATGATTTGAAGTTGTTTTATACACTATACACTTATAATAGTATCAAATGATTTCTTTTAAACGTATCAAGCATTCTTGGCTATTATAAGGTAAAAACCCTATCCCCCGGCTTGCGTTGCATTGTGTGATAGGACCTGGGTCTTATAATAGCTTCATTTTTCTTTATTTAGCATTGCGCTGTTGTTTTATGCACTGGTATTCTTGGGAGGAAACCCGTTCCGTGTTATACGGCGTGGTCCCTTGATTTACCTAGCTTTGAAAATAAAGATAATAACTGTTTTCGTTCTCACACCAGTCACATGACTGACCTGGAGTTTATTGTTTTGACCTAAACTCTGGGTGCCCTTATTTTCGATACGGGCAGCTAGTAGTTTTGGTTTTGCAGATTTATATTCACAGGATCCTGGTTTACAGCTGGAATGATATCCGGAAAGCTTTGTATCCGTATATCTCTTCTAGTTGTGTATTGTATTATTTTCCGCTGCTATGTACTTTATTGTAATCTCTGATAATTTCTGTGTAATATTTATTCATTTATACTCTGTATATTCTTGTAATCTGATGCATTGATGTAATATATAATGAAATGTTCTTTTATATGCGTTTTGTTGTGGCTTGTTCTCGAACTATCCGCTCTTTTCTTTACGGGGAAGTTGCGGGTTTTTACATTTGGTATCAGAGCTTTGGTTTACAAAGCTCAGAGAACAAGACACATTAGAACCATACGAAAGAATTTATCAGAAATTGGATTAGTAATATCCAACGAGAATGACTCGTTAGAGATGGGATAAGTAGTATCCTAGAACGTGTGTGAAGAGTATATTTTTAAAAAAATGAAAACAATTTTTGTTTTGAAAATCTAAATCAACTATTCGTATTTGATTATTTATTTTATATTGATTAGGACAGTCCAGTATATAAAGATTTTGCATATACACCTTGCAAACGTGTATTTGAAGTTTTAATATACTGGATAGATATAGAATCACACTCTAGTCGCCCGGAGATGATTCTGATGATAGTTCGAACATCATCAGAATTGGTATTCGCGTTTCAAAGGTGCGATATCTATATATTTCCTATTGACTGGTGTGAGAACCAAAATTAGATAGGGCCTATTGTTGTGATTTGGCATTGAAAATCTAATTTTTTGACTATGTATCAAAGTTATCAATTTGAAAAGTTAATTCACTAATTGATTGATGTTTGTGTTGTTTGTTTATTTGTTTGATGATTTTGAACCATTATGCCTAATTGAATCAAATATTGAATATTATTGCAATTGGTCGCATTTGCTTGCATATACATATACTTACATTGAACAGGTCATAGCAAGGAGGCTAGAGCAGAGAATAAAATTTGTTTGCCCGACAAATAGGTACATGTTTACTACATAATTTACTGTTTTGTTTGGGTGATGATGATTTTATGAGCCTATTGGCTTTCCGCTTGGCTTTTTCTTTTTCTTTTTGGGATCAGAAGACCTATATGGCAATTTCGGGATTTTCCCGTGGCTCCCGGTGCAGGGGAGGTTATGGCGAAATTTTTCGAAAATTTAGGGTGTTAGCCAAATTTTGGAAAATTTGAAAATTCTCAAAAACTGAAAAGTTGGAGAATGGAAGCCAGATCGAACGTAGAGCTGATTAATCAAACCACTTTCGACTTTGTTCCTTTTCGGGGACGAAAAGTTTTAAGTGGGGGAGATTGTAACAACCCGAAAATCTGGGCCAGTTTAAAATTTTTATTTCGGCAATTTTAGCGAATTTTGATTATTTAAAATGAATTATTTTAAATAATATCGACGAGAAATTTATTTTGAATGGAATTAGAACGTATATATTATATACGTTGTCGTTAGAATATAAATATTTATATATAATTATAAATAGAATTGAAAATGGCGCGGTAGTTCGATAATTCGATTTCAAACTTCAATTGAATGTACCGGGTGCAAAACAATCCGGATTATAGTGAAACCAAAAACATTAGGATCTAATTGAGAATATCTTTCCAACGAATCCGAAAAATCGAAATTTCATAACGGGAATCAAAAGATATGTCCAGTTGAAAATTCTGAATAGTCGCTATGGAATTCGGGCCCTTAAAAATGGAAATTTACAAACGACCTCGGATTTCGACGAAACCACTTTTGTTGTATCCGTGATGTCAAATTATTGCTAGGTTTTAAATTTCCTAATTTTTCGAATCAATATGTGAGCGTGGCGAAGGAAAACGCATTTGACCAGTTTCAGTTGATTTTAATCGACTGGAAAATGGCCATTTTTCTAACGGTCTCAGAATTCTACGAAACTAGTTTTGTTAGGACCGTATCGTTAATACGAAGCTAGAAAATATTTTTCTGGAATTTTTCGAGTTAGTATGTGACCCCGGTAAATTGAAATGCGCGTTCAAATTCAATATATAGAGTTATATGTTGATTTTAACGGAAACTGATCGAAATGGTCGAATCAGCTTACGATACATATCCCATTGTGTTCGGAATGGGGGTAATTACCTAGGGATGACAGTCGGTGGGTTCGAATCCGAGTTTGAAAATAAAAGTTACTTTTTGATAGAATAAAATATTAATTAAATAAAATTATAATATATATTCCTTAAGCCCTTATCTCCCTTCAGACTAACGAAGCCCCAAATTTCAAAATAAAACCCAGTCGCTCCTCGAAATCGCCGCCCCACCTCCCACCAGGCGTCGCGACCGTCAGAGTCCCCCCCCTCCTCGCCACCGACCTCACCGCAGCCCTCTCCTCTTCCTCTTCCCTCTGTTCGACGCAAACCCCCTTCAAAACCCGCGAGCAGCTCCACCAACCACCGCCTGGACCCGCCCTGGCCTCCGCCGTTGACTACCGAAGCCTCCGACCCGACCATCCTCACTCCGACCTCCCTCTCCTCACCTCGGCGCATAAGAAACCCCCCTTTTTTCCTTGAAAGCGCTGTGAGTGTTTATGTTGGTTTTATTTATTTTTATTTAGTTAAACAATATAGTTTTTATTATATTTTTCTTTAGAGATTTTTAAATGAAAACTGAATTTTAAAAATGATATTTTTTAATGTAAAACTGAATTTTTTTTTAACATGTAATAGCATAGTGATTTTAACATGTAATAGCATAGTGATTTTAACATGTAATAGCATAGTGATTTTAACATGTAATAGCATAGTTATTTTAACATGAAATAGCATAGTAAAAATTCGATTTTTATATATTGAATAGCGAAGTAAAAATTCGATTTTTATATATTGAATATCGAAGTAAAAATTCGATTTTTATATATTGAATAGCGAAGTAAAAATTCGATTTTTATATATTGAATAGCAAAGTAAAAATGTGATTTTTATACATGTAGTGGCTACGGGCGAAGAAAGTGATAAGAGACGAGAACAGTGAAGATTTCCTGCATTAGAAGTGCCGTGGAGTTAGGATAGCTATCGGTGAGAACTTCTCACTCAAAATTCTTTTTCTAGTTATATATATATACTAGGATGCAGACGGTGTTTAGTAGCACCCGACACCCGTCATCCACAGACCATGGATGGCTTGTTTGTTAAATTGTTTGGTTGAGTAGTTAGTTAGAATATTTGATTGAATGGAATTGTTTGGTGAATTGAAATTGATTTGATTGATGTGTGAATGGCGTGGGCCTTCACTAGACTGGGGATAAGGCTAGGCCTTGTCCCGTTTCTAGTATCGTGCCGTTATGCCGCCGAAATTTTCAAAAATAAGTTAGAAAATAAAAATATCATTTTATTTAAAGAATGAACTGAATAGAAATTCATATGTTAAAATAAAATGTTTTATCGTTAAAAATATATAATTTTTAACGTGAATATGAATAAATGAATATTTATAAACAAATCGGCCGATTTGTTTATATACACTAATTTGAATGACATTGATTGGGTCGATAAATTTTACACATCGCCCAACTGCACAAATAAAATCTGTGTTTGTTGATTTGAAACCCCACACGGGTGTTGGGATGAAATTTGAAGTTCACTCATCCTGATTGATTAAATATGTCGATCGATTGATTGACAGGCTGTTATAAGCGTTAGATATCTATATTTGATGCTTATACAGTGTAGTGCACTTTGGTTGATGGTTGATTATTTTTCAATGCTATTATATACATGTGTTGTATGGAATCCATATAATTAACTTTATATGGTAATTGATTGGGCCTCATTCCAATTTGAAAAATAAAGAATAATATAAAATAAAGGTTCATGTGTTGACTGTACTCATCCGTTAAGATTAGTCATGTGTTGAACGAAATGTTTGAAATAGGAATATTTGAACTAAGAAATATTTTGATAATAAGAAATGTTTGAAATAGAATATTTGAAATAGAATATTTGAAAATAGAATTATATGAAGCCGTGTTGATTAGATTGACGCCATTTTGACGTGAATGATATTTATATCGATTTTATTCATTTTATAATGAATATCGAAAGTGATTTCAAAATCTGATTTTTCGAAAAAAAAAAAGAATTGAATATAAATGAATTCGAATTAGAATTGAATATAAATGAATTCGAATTGAAATTGAATATAAATAAATTCGAAGTGAAATTGAATATAAATGTAACGACCCGTATTTTCTGGCCAATTATTTTAAATTATTTTATTATTTAAAATGGAAGTTTGAATTTAAATAATGGTATTTAATTATTTTTGAATAAATAAATAAATAAAATAATATTTTAATTTCAAAATATTTGAAAATGTTCAATCTTGTGTATAATGTCAATTGGCAAAATATAAAGGGTAACATCGTCTATATTGAAAATATATCGACGATATCGTTTATTTAACGACCGTCGAGCGTATAGTTTATAATATAATTATAAAACGAGCTTGGAAATGGCGTGCAGTTCGTAATATGGGATTTTGAACTTCAACTGAGAATACATGATCCGATATAAGTCGGATTTCTGTGAAACGAGAAACATTAGAACCATATTGATTATAGTTTTCATATGAAAGAGAAAAATTCAGATTTTGTGTTATAGTTTGCTAGTTATGGCCAAATCAAATTTTGAAATAGTCGCTGTGGAAAATCGTTATTTAAAATATAGGCCGTTAAAATAGTCGTTTTACAAACGGACTCAGAATGCAACGAAACTGGTGCCGTTGGGTTCGTATTGAAAAATTATTTTGGGATATCAAGGTTTCAAGTTGATTTGATTTATCTGGTGATCGTGGAAAAATTAAATGCGTGTTTATTTCCGGTTTCATAAAGGAAATTTTTTCATACGACCTCAGATTTCGATAAAACTTGTCTCATTGGGACCGGAATATCTTTTTACACAAAGATTAGCCTTTTTATCAGTAAACAGACGTCGTTTGTGGTAGTTTTATCAACTACTTCGCTGCGAAGTTTTGCTATAATATATATAATAATATATATAAAAAAATTTAGCTTCTAAAAGAAACCCACGTTCTGACCTACCTCATTTCTTCCTTCACTAATTGTAACCTCTGCCATCCTTTCTTTTCCCAGCACACAAAACATGAAATGAAAAATCAGTCTACTATAGCAGATCTATACTTTCTAATCACAGCTGCACACCTTATTTTGCCTATTACTTCTTTGTTAAGCTTTATAAGATTTTAGGCAAAAGCTATTCTGCGGACCTTTTCTCTTTCCAGTCAGCTACTCTACCTTCTACTATGACATGAAAGTTCATCTCAGCTAATCTATTTTTTTTCCATCAGTAGGCCAATGGTGAAGGGACAGTGTTCTTATCCCTTGTCTGTCTCCTATAAATATATGTGTCCACCTTCATTTCTTAAATGGCATAAGCCTATTCGTTTCTGATGGTCAATGCACTAACATTTTTCGCCTCCACCCTTATTATATGAACGACCATTAATTCATCATTTTCTCCTCGATTAATCTTCAAAAGCCACCAATTTGTTCGAAATCTTTCTAAACCAAAAACATGGATCTCGGTGAGAGGTGATAATGGACGGCTAAGATGAGGTCGGTGGCCTTTAAGGACTTGCATGAGTGGATTTTAAAGGGAAGGGGACGCTGAAACAAGGTGGCAGTTCGAGGCCTTTACTGGCGAATAGAGGGGGTCTGGTGAGGAGCCACAGTTGTCGAAGATGGAGTGGGACGAGGCGGTCAGTTCGCCAGCTTCCGATGGCACTCCGGTCATCAACGTTGGCCGCGACAATGAAGAGGACGAGGTCAGATGTGAAGTCGAAACCGGTTTTGGCTTCTGAGGATTAACGAAGAACATAGGGCATCGGGTACCGTGGGTATGGTTGATACATCAAAGGAAATGAAGCACCAAAAGAATCCGCCACCTTATTTTTTTACAGTAATTAAATTATATTAAGGATTAATTACCTAATTAGTTTAAACGTTTATCAGCTATGTGGTTAATCGACTATTATATGTTTCAGACAAAACGAGAATGAAGGAGAGGTGGTTGGCCTGGTTATTGTTTCAGCACGGGGATCTTTTCACGATGGAAATTTGGAACTGAGGAGCAACTTTCAACAAGAATAATCACCGTATTTATCGTTAAATTAAGTAATATATAGTTTAATCAGTCTATAATTTTATAATTAAGGAATTTTAAAAATTTCTTCTAACCTAATTAGAAGTTAACTGATTGTTTAAAACCATGACCGGTTTTGAAACGAGAATACAGGGTTGAAGAGGGAACCATTTCTGCCAAACATTTATAACTTAAAACGTTATCAGTATTGGATGGAACCAGAGACGTTGGACTCATCTCAATGAGCACCACATTTTGGAATATAAATAGGAGGAACGGGAAACAACTGAATTCTTCAGTTAAATTAAATGTTGATTGTAATAACCCGGAAAATACGAGCCAATTTAAAATTTTTAAATTGATTATTTCAAAGCAATTTGAACCATTGAAATAGAATATCTCAATAAAATAGTAAGTTAAGAATAGTAAGTCAGTTTGAAAATTTGAATTCATACTTTGACTGACTGGGCAGGGTGGAAAATATAACGGATTTTAGTGAAACCAAAAATAATTAAATCTGTTAGTCAATACCTTTCTAACGAATCTAAAAAATCGAAGTTTCATAACAGGAATCAAAAGCTATGGCCGAATGAATTTTCAGAAGAGTCGGTATATATGATATATAACCCTGGAAAATTGATATTTTGCATACGACCTCGGAATTCGACGAAACCACTTTTGTTGGGTCCGGGATGTCAAACTATTGCTAGGTTTCAAATTCTATAATTTTTGAAGCTAGTATGTGAGCATGGCAAAAGAAAATGTGTTTGGTCGATTTCTGTTAAATTGGATCGACCAGAAAATGGCCATTTTTCAAACGACCTCAGAATTCGACGAAACTAGTTTTGTTGGGACCGTAGCGTCAAAACATAGCTAGATTTACTTTTCTGGAATTTTTCGAATCAGTTTGTGGCCCTGGCAAATTGAAATGTGCGTTCAGAGTTAAAAATTAAATGTTTTATACTTTAATTTGAAAAATAACTGATTGTAACGATCAAATCAGCTTACGATACATATCCCATTGTGTTCGGAATGGGGGTAAAACGCTATGGACGACAGGCGGTAGGCCTCGTTTCGAGGTCGTATGTAAAAGTCAACCTTTTTGCAAAATTAAATAATTAAATAATAAAAAGGGAAAAAAAATATTATTTTAATTCCCTCCCTTTTCTTCTTCTTGCCCCCCCCCCCCCCCGATTCATTAATCAGAAAACGAAAAAAAAAAAGAAAAAAAAAACCTAAACCTATCGACAGCCGCCCCCCCCCCCCCCCTCAAGCGAACGCGCCGACGAAGACATCGCCGCCCCCCCTCCGTCCAGCCTCCTCCTCCCAGTGGTGAAACCCCCGAAGACCCCGTCCCCCTCGAGGCCATCGCGACGCGGATCAAGCAGCCCCCTGAAGCCTCGACGCCACCACCACCGAACACCACCACCCTGCCGCCGACGCCTTCTTCTTCCCCCCCCCCCCCCCCTTCGCAGGCTACGGTGAGTATTTTAGGTTATTTTTTTTTTGTTTTTTTTTTGTTTTGCAAAAACTGATTCTTTTTAAATGATTTAAAAACTAATTTCTGAATTTGAAAAAGAATTTAAAACTGATTTATAAAGAATTTAAAAACTGAATTTAATAAAGAATTTAAAACTGATTTATAAAGAATTTAAAAACTGATTTAATAAAGATTTAAAAACTGATTAATAAAGATTTAAAAACTGATTTTTAAAGATTTAAAAACTGATTGATAAAGATTTAAAAACTGATTTTTAAAGATATAAAAACTGATTTTTAAAGGAAATAAAAACTGATTTTATTTTAAGGTTTAAAATAGGAAAAAGGTTTAAACTTTGAAATAGAAAAAGGTTTAATCTTTTAAAAGAAAAAGATTTGAACTTGCAAAAATAAAGATCATATTTTTAAAAAGAGAAAAAGACGGAATTTTTATTAGGTAAAAGGAGTAAGATATGATTTTTGTATTTTTAAAGTAATAAAAATATAATTTTTACATCATAGGAATAATAAAAATATAATCTTTATATATTTAATAGCGAAGTCAAAATGCAATCTTTATATATTGAATAACATAGTAAAAATTCGATTTTTTACCTATGTAGAGAATACGGGCAACGAAAGCGACAAGAAGGCGAAATAGGCGAAGATTTCTATAAAGGAAGAGTCGTGTTATTGGATAGCTATTGGTGAGAATTTCTCACTCTTCAATTTATTTATATATATATATATGTGTGTGTGTGTGGAAATAAAAGTGAATTGCTATATATAAATATTTATATATATATATATACGCCCCCTCGTCCACAAACCATGGACGATATTTATTGGTTGAAATTGTTGTGAAAATTGATTGATGACGAATTGTTGTTTGGGATGGTTTGTGGTTGATATTGAATTGATTATGGTTGAAAAATACCCGTTTGTGATTGGAAAATATTTGGTTGAAACCACATAGGATTAGTTTGTGGAAATGAAATAAATATAAACATGCCGCCTGCGTGCGAATTAGATGCATGAATCCCCATTGTCAAAAACCGCGAGGTTTTAAGGTAGAGCGAGGAGCCGTACTAGGGACGGTGTCGGTTTTAACTACCCTGCCGTTATGCTGCCAAAATTTTGAATAATCTTTGTGTGTTAGAATTATTTTCATATGTTGAAATTATTTTACATGCATTGAAATTAAAGTCATATATTGAAACTATGTCCATGTATGGAAATTGTTCATGTGTTGAAAAGTGTTGTATGAAAATTAAATTCATTTGTGAATGAATGAAGTGCTTAAACAAAAAAAATCACATTTTTATGTATGTATGAAGTATGAAAAATATTCGCCTTATATAAATAGTTTCAACAATCAAAATTTCATCTTTCTAATAAGAACAACATAAATAAAATGTCCATGTGTGGAAATGCTCATTTGTTGAGAAATGTGTGTAGTGGAAAGGTTCATGCGTTGAATAAAAAGATTGAGCGATAAACATTACATTTTTATTGAAACTATGAAATGTTGAAACCATACATTGGTTGAATAAATATTTTAAATGATAAAAATATCATTTTTATCATATGTGTGATATACTAAAGATATGCGGACGTTGAAATAAATATTTGTGATAGAAATATTATTTTTAACATGCATAAGAACTAAATAAAATAGTCATGTGTTGAAATCTATTTTAGTTCGCCAAAATTATCATCCTTGAAATGTGAAGTGTTAAAAATAGCCACTTGTTCAAAATAAACATATATAAGTTGAAATATTCATTAATTAGCTAATGAAATGATTTGCACCTATTTATGTAACATTAGAATGAATGGTGTTTTTAAAACAAACAGAAATCAAATATGAAGTTGAATAGAAAATGATAAATGATAAGAACTGTATATATATGTACATGCATATTCATTGAACAGGTTATAGCAAAGGGGCTAGAGAAGAGGAATAAAATTTTGTGCCCGACAAATAGGTACACATTTACTGTTTTGTTTGGGTGATGATTTTATGAGCCTGTTGGCTAGCCGCTTGGCTTTTTATTTTTCTTTTTGAGATTAGAAGGACCGGGAACGCTATTTGCGATTTCCCGATGCTCCCGGTGCAGGGGAGGTTATGGCGAAATTTTCCAAAATTTTAAGGTGTTAGAAAAATATTTGAAGTGAAAATGATATGGAAATCATTGAATGAACTATATTTATGTAAATATATAAATATAAATATAATTAAAACGAAACGTGGCCGTGCAGTTCATATTTTGAGACCGTGATTTCAAACGGCTAGTGCGGAAGATCCGACCATTGGATTTTTCTGAAACCTCAACCGTTGGGTTCGCCTTGGAGATATCTTTCCAACGGCACCCACTTTGTGAAGATCCGACGGTTGGATTGTCTGGAATGTTTAATTCAAAATTAGTGAAAAACAGCGCCAGAAACGATTATATTTATATATATATATATATATATAATTAAATTAAATCGAATAACGACGCTGCAGTTCGTAAATTGAAATCGTGACTTCAAATGGTTAGTGTGGAAGATCCGACCGTCGGATTTTCCCAAAACTGGAACCGTTGGATTCGTTTTGAAAAGACCTTCCTAATGATGTAAAATTTGTGAAGATCCAACGGTTAGATTTTCCTATATGTGTAAAACAAAATTAGTGGAAAGCAGCGCCAGTGCATCGACACGACCTGAAACGTCGTTTAATTAAATATGGCCGTTTTAAATTAAACAAAAATGGCGATATGTCGTTATAAAGTGCTATAGACGATATAGAGTGAAAATGAACCAATTTTGTTGTGTTGGCTTGAGATGTGATGGCTGAATGTGTTTGACATGAAAATTTTAACTAAATAACTGAAATGTGAATGTTGAATAGTTCAACCATGTGATTAATTGGTTTGAAAATCTAAATATACGTGGATTATTTGAAAAGGCCGAGTTTATCTCATTTCAAATAATCGATCGATGTTGAGAAGTCGAAGAGTCGAAGACGACTGAAGACCGACGATCTCCACGTTGGATGGATGGGCGCTACTGATGCTCGTGATTGGAGTAGCTACCATGAAGGAATTGAAGTAGTAGCCGTCCAAACATATTGTTGATTGTACGGATATGCGAGGAATTGGTGCCTCAGGTTTCGTTCAGACCCAGAACGGACTTGTAAATGGACTGTGTGTCTGACATTGGATTTTGTTCTGTGTTGATTGATCTCTGTTAAATATATATTTGTTTGGCGGCGGAGAATTTATTCTCTTGCTTAACGCCCTTCTCTGAGACGTACGAGCTCAGAGGTTATGTATTGACAGAAATCAGTCGCATGGAGTGGATTGCCTGTGTGGCACGCCTAAGTGGCATATGATCAAGGCTTCTGTTGCAAAGCAAAGTCTTGTGGTTGATGATCAAAGCATGGTCTGTGTGACGTAGCTTTGTGTATAACGTGAATTCACGAGCCTCACACCCCGGTATGAGTCAAAAACGGGAGAAGGACCCAAGGAGTGCATGACGTTTCTTTCTAGCTATGGTGGTGTCAGTGACCTCCCAGCCCTGACATTTATATCTACTTTTCACCTGTGTGGCTGTTGGAATGCGAGGCGCCTCGATTATAGTTCTGTAAGGACCGGGAAACGTGTGTTCAGGAATTTCCAATCCTCAAAAGTAAGAGAGGACCGGCCTTGGAGGATCCAAGGGATTGCTGTGTGCGGTCCCGAGGCATTTGCTAGAGTGTCTCGAACGGAGAGGAGCTTGCCCCTTGCCTCGACTCATGAAGGAATCCAATTTCCAATACGATATATGCGGTTGTGATTGTATTACTAGTATGGCGACATGATATATGGTACCCATGCGTCTAGGATTGATATTTATGATTGAATTTGCTTTTGAAACATATACGCACTAGTAATAATAATATCAAGCACTTTGGTTTTATTTGTATGAAGCATCTTTGGCCATTATAAGGGAAAACTCTATCCTCCGGCTTGCGTTGCATTGTGTGATGGGACCTGAGTCTTATAATGGCTTCATTTTATAAAAAGCATTGCGTTGATTTAATCATTTACTTTATTTCATGCACTAGCACTCATTGGAGTAAACCCGTTCCGCGAAAGTGGCGTGATCCTTTGATTTTCCTTATTATTGTTGTTAATAAGTTGAATAGATTTCTCATACCAGTCCCATGAATGACTCGTAGTTTGTTTCACCTTGCAAACTCGGGTGCCCTTATTTTCACACGGGCAGCCTAGTTACAGGTTTCTGACGCACCTTTTGGCTCATGGAGAGGCTTGACTACACCGTGCTGACTTGGATTTTCTCCGCCATTATTGTATCTATATTATGATTCCGCCACTGGCGATGTAGACTGATATTCCTTTTGTGTACTCTTTATGTATGATTCCGCCTCAGGCGATGGTGACTGATTATGTATCATTATGCACTAAGTTGTATCCTGTACTGTGCTTCTTTGATGTGATGTTATCTATATGATTCTGCTGTCTTATGTGTGTAAATTATTCTATTTTCTATTTATGCTATTATCTGTGATCTGCTAATGATGATTAATGTGTTATATTCCAATGATTATCCTTAACACCGGGTCACGGGGTTTTGGGATCGTCACAGCTGGTATCAGAGCTTTTGTTAACCTTAGTTCTGGAGTCTAACACATTAAACACTTCGTCAAGATAGAATCAGTAGTATTCTAAGGCGAGTCGCTCATTAGAGATAGGACTAGTAAAGTCCTAGAATGAGCTGAGCAGAATAGCAAAAACAATTGATCAGTCCATCGTTATCTTTCCGTAGGAATTTCTGCTTAACAATGCAATAGACTATCATTTCTGTTAGCTGACTTTTTTCGTTGCTTATACAGAATTTGACAAATGGCTACCAGAGCAGCCGCCGCTAGAGGAGGCCGTGCCGGCCGAGGTCGAGGAAGGGGAGAAATCCCAGCTCAAGAAGGACCTTTGATACAACCTCGGGCAGCTTAATACTTCGAGCTTGACCGTGTAGCTAAGAGATATAAGAACTTAGGAGGCAAGACCTTCTCGAGAACTGGCACCGTAATAGAGGCCCTTGCATGGCTCAAAACATGCGAGAAAATTCTTGAAGGCCTAAGGCTAGGAGATGAAGACAAAGCTATTATGGGTGCCTGGCTTATGCAGGAACAAGCCGAATTATGGTGGGAATCTCTTACCGCCGGGAATAGAGAAGCTGGAAGAACGTGGGATGGATTTAAAGAACTCTTCAAGGAGAAATATGTCCCAGAACAAGCTCTAGAAAGAATGCACGATGACTTCGCCAATCTCTAGCAAGGGGACCTTTCCGTGCAAGATTATCTGAACAAATTTACAATGTTGTCTCCCTATGCTCCAGAGCTCGTTGCCACTGCGAAATCCAAAAATAAGAGGTTTACCTTTGGACTAAGATGACAATATCATGATAGAGCCATGGCCCATGTCAAGCTGGATTTCAACGAGCTAGTGGAGATGACATGCAACTATGAAGACCTTGATCAAAGGCATCTGGATCAGGATCGCGCTAGAAGTCAAGCCGGAAACAAGCGCAAGCCTGCTGTAAATCAAGGCGAGTCAAGCCAAGCAGCATCTTCAAAGCCTCAGACTGGCAAGCTGCCAAGAGGAAATTGCTTTAATTGTGGTAAGCCGGGGCATTACTCAAACGTCTGCACAGCTCCGAAGAGGCAGAAAACAAACTCTCAAGGCTCGAGCCAAGGCTCTCAGAACCCTCGCTCGTGCTTCAACTGTCGCAAGACCGATCATCTGGTCAAAGACTGTCCTTTGCTGAAGAAAGCTACAGTAGCTCATGTCTATGACGGGTCTAGCCCGCCAGCTGCTTCCGACGGAGCAGGTAAACCCGATGTTTTGGGAGGTACCCTTACAATCAAAAATATTCCTGTTTCTGTATTATTTGACACAGGTGCATCACGTAGTTTTATTGCTAGAAACACAGTGCACAAACTAAAGTTAAAACAGCGAAAGCTTAAAGAATCGGTTGAAGTTCATAACCCGATAGGGGGTCCTGTTACTCTCGGTTTATATTGTAGAGTGCCAATCTCCTATTCTTTCTACAAATTTCCTTTTGATTTAATCGTTATGGATTTTCCCGAATTCGATATTATTCTCGGGCTGGATTGGTTAACGAAATATGAAGCCGAAGTGAAGTGTGCGGAAAGAATCGTTAAAATTCGAACGGAGCTTGGACATATATATATTCCCTGTCATGGTTCGAATCCGAATAGAGAAGAATTTTGGTCAGCATTAGAACTTATTCCCACTTCCATAGAAAAGATTCCGATTGTCAGAAACTTTGCGGATGTGTTTGAAGAAGTTGAGAACTTACCTCCGCAAAGAGAAATAGAATTCTGAATCGATCTAATTCCCAATGCTAGACCAGCGGTGCATCCAATTCGTAGAATGACTCCGAAAGAAAAAGAAGAATTAGGCGATCAGACTCGTCAACTGTTGTGGAAAGGTCTAATCAGACCGAGTTTTTCTAATTGGGGTGCAGCTGTCGTGTTTGTCCCGAAGTCAGACGGTACTCTTAGATTATGTGTTGATTACCGAGACCTCAACAAACAGACGCTTAAAAATAAATATCCACTACCCCGCATTGATGATTTGCTAGACCAATTGAATGGGGCGAAAGTATTTTCCCGAATGGACCTAGCTACAGGTTTTCATCAATTGAGAATAGCAGAAGAGTGTGTTCCTTTGACCGCTTTCAGAGGCCCAGACATATTTTATGAATGGTTAGTAATGCCGTTTGGCCTATGTAACGCTCCAGCATACTTTGTCGATCTAATGAATAGAGTGTTCAGGGGAGTTCTGAATAAATTTGTCCTCGTATTCATCGATGATATTTTAATCTACTCCAAATCAAAACCCGAGCATGAAAAACACTTAGAACAAGTATTGGAGATTCTAAGGAAGAACGTCTTCAAAGCCAAATTCTCTAAATGTGTCTTCTGGCAAGAAGAAGTCAAATTTCTTGGCCATGTCGTGTCAGAGAAAGGAATTTCTGTTGACCCAAGCAAAATAGCAGCGATTCAAGACTGGAAACAACCCACTACTCCCACAGAAGTTAGAAGTTTTATGGGGTTGGCTAGTTATTATCGAAAGTTCGTTAAGGATTTTTCGAAGATATCCGGTCCGTTAACGAAGCTCACAAAGAAACATGAGAAGTTTAAGTGGACTTCCGACTGTGAAGAAGCTTTCCAGGAATTGAAATCGAAGCTGACCACCGCTCCAATGTTAACTATTATTGATGGCAATCAGGATTTAACGGTTTGGACAGATGCTTCTATTAGAGGTCTTGGTGCAGTGTTAATGCAGAGAGGCCAAGTAGTCGCTTATGCAAGCCGCCAATTGAAACCGCATGAGAAGAATTATGTGACTCATGATCTTGAGTTGCTAGCCATCGTATTTGCCTTGAAAATCTGGAGGCATTACTTATTGGGCGAGAAATTTGTACTGTACACAAATCACCAATCATTGAAGTATTTATATACCCAAAAAGATCTGAATCTGAGACAGCAGCGTTGGCTAGAATTTCTTGCAGCGTATGATCTTGATATCCTGTATACGCCGGGGAAGGCTAACGTGCTAGCGGATGCACTTAGTAGAAAAACCGCAATTGTTGCCCATCTTATAATTACACCTAGCTTGATCGATAAGATATGTGCTCTCCAGAAGGATGATTATTTCATTCAAAAGATCAAGGAAAGAATCCAGAAAGGAGAACCCTCAAGCTTTCAAGTAAATAAAGAAGGAGTTTTGAGGATGAATGGGAGAATTTGTGTTCCCAACCTTCCTCAGCTCAAAAGAGAAGTGCTAGATGAATGCCATAAATCCAAATTTTGCATCCATCCTGGGGTGAGTAAAATGTACAACGATATCAAACGCACTTTCTGGTGGAAGGCAATGAAAAGAGATATTTCTTTGTATGTTGGCAGATGCCCTACTTGTCAATTGGTCAAGAGCGACCAACAGAAGCTAGCTGGACTGTTGCAACCGTTGGAAGTCCCAGGCTGGAAATGGGAACAGATTTCCATGGATTTCATAGATGGTTTGCCGCGAACCAAGAAAGGTAATGACAGCATTTGGGTAATCGTAGATCGCTTCACGAAGACTGCCCATTTTATACCTGTCAGATCCAATAGAACTGCCCAAAGTCTAGCACAGATATATTTCAAAGAAATTGTTAAGCTGCATGGAATTCCCATCAGCATAGTCAGTGATAGAGATCCCCTATTTACTAGCAAGTTCTGGGAGGCTTTCCAGACAGAATTGGGGACAAAACTGAATATGAGCACCGCTTATCACCCCCAAACAGATGGCCAAACTGAGCGGGTGAATAGAATTCTGGAAGATTTATTGCGGGCTTGTATAATCGATTTTGGTGGGTCATGGGAAGATCATTTGCATTTGGCAGAATTCTCATATAACAATAGCTATCAAGCAAGTTTGAGAATGTCACCATTTGAAGCATTATATGGCAGACCCTGCAGATCTCCTGCATGTTGGGTAGAACCTGGCAACAGACTTGTACTAGGACCCGATATGATTAGGGAAGCATCTGATAAAGTGGACTTCATCAAGAAGCGATTGAAAACCGCCCAAAGTCGACAGAAAAGTTATGCAGACTCTAGAAGGAGAGATTTGACATTTGATGTTGGTGATCATGTTTATTTAAAGGTTTCTCCGATGAGAGGAGTAATCAGATTTGGAAAGACTGGGAAGTTGGCACCGAGATTTATTGGTCCCTTTCCTATACTTGAGCGAATTGGAACTCTTGCTTATAGGGTTCAATTGCCAGATTGGTTGCTTGGAGTGCACAATGTATTTCACGTATCTCAACTTAGGAGACATGTGCATGATCCGGATCTTGTTGTAGAAGAAGCAGCGCAACAGATGTGGAGATAACTCCAGAATTAGCACTCAGAAGAGAGCCATTAAAAATTGTTGGCAAAGAAACCAGAGAACTCAGAAGCAAAAAGGTTCATTTAGTTAAAGTGCAGTGGAGCAGTGATCCTAGAGACTGTACTTGGGAAACTGAGGAAAGCATTAAGCAAGCTTACCCCAAATGCAGAGTGGATATCTCTGACTAACTCCGGTGCAAGGTACCTTTACCATACTTTGCATTTACATTTTATTTCCTACTTTACTGTTGTTTCCTTTTCGAGGACGAAAAGTTTTAGGTAGGGGAGATTGTAATAACCCGGAAAATACGAGCCAATTTAAAATTTTTAAATTGATTATTTCAAAGCAATTTGAACCATTGAAATAGAATATCTCAATAAAATAGTAAGTTAAGAATAGTAAGTCAGTTTGAAAATTTGAATTCATACTTTGACTGACTGGGCAGGGTGGAAAATATAACGGATTTTAGTGAAACCAAAAATATTTAAATCTGTTAGTCAATACCTTTCTAACGAATCTGAAAAATCGAAGTTTCATAACAGGAATCAAAAGTTATGGACGAATGAATTTTCAGAAGAGTCGGTATATATGATATATAGCCCTGGAAAATTGATATTTTGCATACGACCTCGGAATTCGACGAAACCACTTTTGTTGGGTCCGGGATGTCAAACTATTGCTAGGTTTCAAATTCTATAATTTTTGAAGCTAGTATGTGAGCGTGGCAAAAGAAAATGTGTTTGGTCGATTTTTGTTAAATTGGATCGACCAGAAAATGGCCATTTTTCAAACGCCCTCAGAATTCGACGAAACTAGTTTTGTTGGGACCGTAGCGTCAAAACATACCTAGATTTACTTTTCTGGAATTTTTCGAATCAGTTTGTGGCCCTGGCAAATTGAAATGTGCGTTCAGAGTTAAAAATTAAATGTTTTATACTTTAATTTGAAAAATAACTGATTGTAACGATCAAATCAGCTTACGATACATATCCCATTGTGTTCGGAATGGGGGTAAAACGCTATGGACGACAGGCGGTAGGCCTCGTTTCGAGGTCGTATGTAAAAGTCAACCTTTTTGCAAAATTAAATAATTAAATAATAAAAAGGGAAAAAAAATATTATTTTAATTCCCTCCCTTTTCTTCTTCTTGCCCCCCCCCCCCCCTGATTCATTAATCAGAAAACGGAAAAAAAGAAAGAAAAAAAAAGAAAAACCTAAACCTATCGACAGCCGCCCCCCCTCAAGCGAACGCGCCGACGAAGACATCGCCGTCCCCCCTCCGTCCAGCCTCCTCCTCCCAGTGGTGAAACCCCCGAAGACCCCGTCCCCCTCGAGGCCATCGCGACGCGTATCGAGCAGCCCCCTGAAGCCTCGACGCCACCACCACCGAACACCACCACCCTGCCGCCGACGCCTTCTTCTTCCCCCCCCCCCTTCGCAGGCTACGGTGAGTATTTTAGGTTATTTTATTTTTATTTTTATTTTTGTTTTGCAAAAACTGATTCTTTTTAAATGATTTAAAAACTAATTTCTGAATTTGAAAAAGAATTTAAAACTGATTTATAAAGAATTTAAAAACTGAATTTAATAAAGAATTTAAAACTGATTTATAAAGAATTTAAAAACTGATTTATAAAGAATTTAAAAACTGATTAAATAAAGATTTAAAAACTGATTAATAAAGATTTAAAAACTGATTTTTAAAGATTTAAAAACTGATTAATAAAGATTTAAAAACTGATTTTTAAAGATATAAAAACTGATTTTTAAAGGAAATAAAAACTGATTTTATTTTAAGGTTTAAAATAGGAAAAAGGTTTAAACTTTGAAATAGAAAAAGGTTTAATCTTTTAAAAGAAAAAGATTTGAACTTGCAAAAATAAAGATCATATTTTTAAAAAGAGAAAAAGACGGAATTTTTATTAGGTAAAAGGAGTAAGATATGATTTTTGTATTTTTAAAGTAATAAAATTATAATTTTTACATCATAGGAATAATAAAAATATAATCTTTATATATTTAATAGCGAAGTCAAAATGCAATCTTTATATATTGAATAACATAGTAAAAATTCGATTTTTTACCTATGTAGAGAATACGGGCAACGAAAGCGACAAGAAGGCGAAATAGGCGAAGATTTCTATAAAGGAAGAGTCGTGTTATTGGATAGCTATTGGTGAGAATTTCTCACTCTTCAATTTCTTTTTATATATATATATGTGTGTGTGGAAATAAAAGTGAATTGCTATATATAAATATTTATATATATATATATATACGCCCCCTCGTCCACAAACCATGGACGATATTTATTGGTTGAAATTGTTGTGAAAATTGATTGACGGCGAATTGTTGTTTGGGATGGTTTGTGGTTGATATTGAATTGATTATGGTTGAAAAATACCCGTTTGTGATTGGAAAATATTTGGTTGAAACCACATAGGATAAGTTTGTGGAAATGAAATAAATATAAACATGCCGCCTGCGTGCGAATTAGATGCATGAATCCCCATTGTCAAAAACCGCGAGGTTTTAAGGTAGAGCGAGGAGCCGTACTAGGGACGGTGCCGGTTTTAACTACCCTGCCGTTATGCTGCCGAAATTTTGAATAATCTTTGTGTGTTAGAATTATTTTCATATGTTGAAATTATTTTACATGCATTGAAATTAAAGTCATATATTGAAACTATGTCCATGTATGGAAATTGTTCATGTGTTGAAAAGTGTTGTATGAAAATTAAATTCATTTGTGAATGAATGAAGTGCTTAAACAATAAAAATCACATTTTTATGTATGTATGAAGTATGAAAAATATTCGCCTTATATAAATAGTTTCAACAATCAAAATTTCATCTTTCTAATAAGAACAACATAAATATAATGTCCATGTGTGGAAATGCTCATTTGTTGAGAAATGTGTGTAGTGGAAAGGTTCATGCGTTGAATAAAAAGATTGAGCGATAAACATTACATTTTTATTGAAACTATGAAATGTTGAAACCATACATTGGTTGAATAAATATTTTAAATGATAAAAATATCATTTTTATCATATGTGTGATATGCTAAAGATATGCGGACGTTGAAATAAATATTTGTGATAGAAATATTATTTTTAACATGCATAAGAACTAAATAAAATTGTCATGTGTTGAAATCTATTTTAGTTCGCCAAAATTATCATCCTTGAAATGTGAAGTGTTAAAAATAGCCACTTGTTCAAAATAAACATATATAAGTTGAAATATTCATTAATTAGCTAATGAAATGATTTGCACCTAATTATGTAACATTAGAATGAATGGTGTTTTTAAACCAAACAGAAATCAAATATGAAGTTGAATAGAAAATGATAAATGATAAGAACTGTATATATATGTACATGCATATTCATTGAACAGGTTATAGCAAAGGGGCTAGAGAAGAGGAATAAAATTTTGTGCTCGACAAATAGGTACACATTTACTGTTTTGTTTGGGTGATGATTTTATGAGCCTGTTGGCTAGCCGCTTGGCTTTTTCTTTTTCTTTTTGAGATTAGAAGGACCGGGAACGCTATTTGCGATTTCCCGATGCTCCCGGTGCAGGGGAGGTTATGGCGAAATTTTCCAAAATTTTAAGGTGTTAGAAAAATATTTGAAGTGAAAACGATATGGAAATCATTGAATGAACTATATTTATATAAATATATAAATATAAATATAATTAAAACGAAACGTGGCCGTGCAGTTCATATTTTGAGACTGTGATTTCAAACGGCTAGTGCGGAAGATCCGACCATTGGATTTTTCTGAAACCCCAACCGTTGGGTTCACCTTGGAGATATCTTTCCAACGGCACCAACTTTGTGAAGATCCGACGGTTGGATTGTCTGGAATGTTTAATTCAAAATTAGTGAAAAACAGCGCCAGAAACGATTATATTTATATATATATATAAATATAATTAAATTAAATCGAATAACGACGCTGCAGTTCGTAAATTGAAATCGTGACTTCAAATGGTTAGTGTGGAAGATCCGACCGTCGGATTTTCCCAAAACTGGAACCGTTGGATTCATTTTGAAAAGACCTTCCTAATGATGTAAAATTTGTGAAGATCCAACGGTTAGATTTTCCTATATGTGTAAAACAAAATTAGTGGAAAGCAACGCCAGTGCATCGACACGACCTGAAACGTCGTTTAATTAAATATGGCCGTTTTAAATTAAACAAAAATGGCGATATGTCGTTATAAAGTGCTATAGACGATATAGAGTGAAAATGAACCAATTTTGTTGTGTTGGCTTGAGATGTGATGGCTGAATGTGTTTGACATGAAAATTTTAACTAAATAACTGAAATGTGAATGTTGAATAGTTCAACCATGTGATTAATTGGTTTGAAAATCTAAATATACGTGGATTATTTGAAAAGGCCGAGTTTATCTCATTTCAAATAATCGATCGACGTTGAGAAGTCGAAGAGTCGAAGACGACTAAAGACCGACGATCTCCACGTTGGATGGATGGGCGCTACTGATGCTCGTGATTGGAGTAGCTACCATGAAGGAATTGAAGTAGTAGCCGTCCAAACATATTGTTGATTGTACGGATATGCGAGGAATTGGTGCCTCCGGTTTCGTTCAGACCCAGAACGGACTTGTAAATGGACTGTGTGTCTGACATTGGATTTTGTTCTGTGTTGATTGATCTCTGTTAAATATATATCTGTTTGGCGGCGGAGAATTTATTCTCTTGCTTAACGCCCTTCTCTGAGACGTACGAGCTCAGAGGTTATGTATTGACAGAAATCAGTCGCATGGAGTGGATTGCCTGTGTGGCACGCCTAAGTGGCATATGATCAAGGCTTCTGTTGCAAAGCAAAGTCTTGTGATTGATGATCAAAGCATGGTCTGTGTGACGTAGCTTTGTGTATAACGTGAATTCGCGAGCCTCACACCCCGGTATGAGTCAAAAATGGGAGAAGGACCCAAGGAGTGCATGACGTTTCTTTCTAGCTATGGTGGTGTCAGTGACCTCCCAGCCCTGACATTTATATCTACTTTTCACCTGTGTGGTGGTTGGAATGCGAGGCGCCTCGATTATAGGTCTGTAAGGACCGGGAAACGTGTGTTCAGGAATTGCCAATCCTCAAAAGTAAGAGAGGACCGGCCTTGGAGGATCCAAGGGATTGCTGTGTGCGGTCCCGAGGCATTTGCTAGAGTGTCTCGAACGGAGAGGAGCTTGCCCCTTGCCTCGACTCATGAAGGAATTCAATTTCCAATACGATATATGCGGTTGTGATTGTATTACTAGTATGGCGACATGATATATGGTACCCATGCCGTCTAGGATTCATATTTATGATTGAATTTGCTTTTGAAACATATACGCACTAGTAATAATAATATCAAGCACTTTGGTTTTATTTGTATGAAGCATCTTTGGCCATTATAAGGGAAAACTATATCCTCCGGCTTGCGTTGCATTGTGTGATGGGACCTGAGTCTTATAATGGCTTCATTTTATAAAAAGCATTGCGTTGATTTAATCATTTACTTTATTTCATGCACTAGCACTCATTGGAGTAAACCCGTTCCGCGAAAGTGGCGTGATCCTTTGATTTGCCTTATTATTGTTGTTAATAAGTTGAATAGATTTCTCATACCAGTCCCATGACTGACTCGTAGTTTGTTTCACCTTGCAAACTCAGGTGCCCTTATTTTCACACGGGCAGCCTAGTTACAGGTTTCTGACGCACATTTTGGCTCATGGCGAGGCTTGACTACACCGTGCTGACTTGGATTTTCTCCGCCATTATTGTATCTATATTATGATTCCGCCACTGGCGATGTAGACTGATATTCCTTTTGTGTACTCTTTATGTATGATTCCGCCTCAGGCGATGGTGACTGATTATGTATCATTATGCACTAAGTTGTATCCTGTACTGTGCTTCTCTGATGTGATGTTATCTATATGATTCCGCTGTCATATGTGTGTAAATTATTCTATTTTCTGTTTATGCTATTATTTGTGATCTGCTAATGATGATTAATGTGTTATATTCCAATGATTATCCTTAACACCGGGTCACGGGGTTTTGGGATCGTCACATTGATTTAATTTAACCAAAAGCAAGATGTTCAACCACAAATCGACTCAAGGTGAGTTAAACTCACTCGGTTATTTCCCATTTATATTGATATAAATTGGGTTTTTATTTTTGTGTGCTCTGCTTGTTGATGGTTGCCTGTTTGCTAGTTAAATATTTATTTGTTGATTTAACTGATGAAATTAAACCGTCGTTTAATTTTAGTGAAATACCAAATCGTTATTCTAACGAATGGTTCCAATAAAGGTAACTTACCTTATTGGTCACGTTTATCAATAAACGTGTTTAATGGTTTGATTGGTTGATTCATTTGAAATGTTTGATCTGTTTGAATTGGTTTAAACTGTGTAAAGATAACCATTTGTATACAGGGAAGAACAGGTTGGAGGGATCCAACTGGATTCCTCAAAATATATTATTTATTTTCATATTATCATATGAACTGTCATGCTTGGGTAATTGATTGAGTATTGATCATTGATGGGAAAGTCCACCTGTGTTGTGTTTTAACCAGTGGGCGGTATTGGTTGAGTAATCGGCAGTAAATGGCCTAAAAGTAAATTATTTGGTTTATATCGATTCACCGTCAGGTGAGTCGATAGAGATGAAGTTATAAAATTTATTTTATAACTAGAGATAGAGTTATGAATATATATTTTGAATAAAGGTTTATTAAAAGGAAATAAACAGTTATTTTTATAAATAAATTGTGAACTGATTTTATAAAGGCAAATTTGATGTTAATCAGCTTTGTAGATGTGAGATTAAGGTAATCAACCTAATGGTTAAAAATTGAATAATGGTTTTGTTGAAAAACATTTAAATGGGATTATTTTAAATTAATTATCAATTAATTTAAAAGGGAAAACGAATTAGAATCGGTTAATGAGATAACCGTGTTGAGTAGAATAGATCAACCGTTTTAAATTAAGATTGGTTATTAAATTGGTGTGTTTTAAACAAAATAGTTTAATGAATATTGTTTTAAAATTATAATAAGATTTAAAAAGGGGATTTACTATTTATTTTAGATAAATAAAGAAATTAACTACTAATGTAGTAGATGATTGAAATAAATCATTTTTGTAATGAATAAGGATTTAGAAAACTACTTTTTAATGAAAATTCATTTGGAAAGTAATCCAAGTGAATGGAATCCAATTAAATGGTAAAGGAGTTTATAAACAAGTTTTGTTTAAAAACTTGAATTTGTATAACAGAGTTCTAAAGATGTTTTTAAGTGAATTCTATAGCTTAAAATATATGTTATTTAATGAATTGAATTAAGTGAAAGGGAATTTAGGAAAAAAGGTTTTATAATAAACCAGTGTTATATAAATGGGGTTTAAAGTGTTAAAGCGTTAATTTTACATTAACGTTATTTCATAATGGGATTAAGTAAAAATGAGGATTTGAGAAGAAGATCTTGAAATGGGAAATGGTGTAATGAAATTTGGAAAGTGTGAAAACCCGTAACTTCCCCGTAAAGGAAAGCGTCGGATAGTTCGAGAACAAGCCACAACAGAACGCATACAGAAGAACATTTCATAGTATATAACAACAATGCATCAGATTACAAGAATACACAGAGTATAAATGAATATTACACAGAAATAACAGAGATTTAAATTACATTTAAATACATAGCAGCGGAAAATAATACAATACACAACTAGAAGTAGATATACGGATACAAAGCTTTCCGGATATCGTTCCAGCTGTAAATCAGGATCCTATGAATATAAATCTGCAAAACCAAAACTACTAGCTGCCCGTGTCAAAATAAGGGCACCCAGAGTTTAGGTTAAAACAATAAACTCCAGGTCAGTCATGTGACTGGTGTGAGAACTAAAACAGTTATTAATCTTTATTTTAAATCATTAGGTAAATCAAGGGACCACGCCGTATAACACGGAACGGGTTTCCTCCCAAGAATACCAGTGCATAAAACAAACAGCGCAATGCTAAATGAAGAAAAATGAAGCTGTTATAAGACCCAAGTCCCATCACACAATGCAACGCAGCCGAGGATAGGGTTTTCCCTTATAACAGCCAAAGAATGCTTGATACGGTTAAAAGGAATCGTTTGATACTATTATAAGTGCATAGTGTATAAAACAACTTCAAATCATAAGTATCAATCATAGACGGCATGGGTACCATATATCATGTCGCCATACTAGTTCTACAATTAAAACCGCAATACACGTATTGGAAATTGGGTTATCATTTATGGTATGAACCGAGGCTAGGGGCAAGATCCTCTACCGATTCGAGACGCTCTAGTCCGTGTCTCAGGAACAGCCGCAACTGCCCCCTGGATCGTCAGGGCCGGTCCACCGATGTGGATTATAATGCCTGAACAATACGTTTCTCCGCCCTTTGGGGCGTAAGCCTGGCCCGTCAGCCGACCAGAAGCATCGGCCGAAACCGATATCACGAGGCGCCTCGCTTTTCAGCAAGTAATAATGAGCAATATCCACATGAGTCAAACTCGTCAGCCAGTTCAAGCACTGACGCCACTCATAACTAGAAAGAAAACGCATGTCCCCCCTGAGGTCCGTCTCCCGTTTTTGGTTCATACCGGGTGTGAAACTCGCGAAGTAAACGTTACACAAAGCTACGCCACAAAGGCCTTGCTTCGATCATCAACCACAAGACTTTGCTTTTCAACAGAAGCCTTGATCATTTGCCACTTAGGCATGCCACACAGGCAATTCACTCCATGCGCTTGATATCCATCAATATATAACCCCTGAGCTCGTACGTCTCAGAGAAGGGCGTTAAGCAAAAGAACAAATTCTCCGCCGCCAAACAGATATATATTTAATAGAGATCAATCACACGGACTAAAATCCAATGTCAGACACACAGTCCATTTACAAGTCCGTTCGGGGTCTGAATGAAACCGGAGGCACCTAGTACCTCGCATATCCATCGATCTCCAAGCACGTCTGGACGATCACTAACTGTTTCCATCTTCTTGGGTGTACAGCCCAATCAAGATCATCAGTAACCACCCAAACGACGTGAAGACCTCCGGTCTTCGACCATCGTCTTCATCTTCGACTTATCGTCGTATCAGTTATTCAGAATGGGATAAACCCGGTCTTTCCGAATAACTCGCGTATATTTTAAATAAGTGTTACACAAACACAACATACGCCTCATTCCAATTCATCAGTCACTAACCGTAAATTAATCAAGAGAATAATTCCCCAAATATTAACCCCGAAGGCCGAAACCAACATCAGATCAATATCCAGAAAACCATTCTGCTTGGCTAACCGACAGTTAGTTTCTAAATTTCACATTCATAGGGAAAGATTCCCATTAATTTTATCAAAGATAAATTCCTTGAATTTATTCTATAATCTATTTTTGAATTTCGATTCAACTAGTCGGGATTTACGAAACTTACTGAAGTAAGCATTTGTTTTAATTTCCCAATCCCAACCTATTCATCCCATGAAGTAAAACTGGTAATACTTCATATCTAACACCACGGTGTTATCGGTAAATTCAATTACCATTTCACGTTCAAATCTAATTAAAGATTTGACTATCGCCTGGAGCAAAACTGGTGATACTCCATTCTCGACCATTGCAATCTAATTAAAGATTCATTAAAACTCAACTTAGTTTTAATCGTTAACTGGGTTAAAGAATCCGTGTCATTTAAAAACACAGTTCACAATAAACCCAAAATCACCTTCATTAATTATCGGGTTAAAGAACGAGTGTTATTTAAAAACACTGTCCACGATAAACCCAAAAATCAATATCAATTCCAATTAAATATTATTTAATTGGTACACTTCATTAAATCTAAATAAAATGATTTAATCTTTTCTCAACTGGGTTCAAGAACAGTGTTAGTGAAGACACCATTCACGACAAACCCCAAATCACATTTGATATTCAATACAAGGCTCTGAATAGAAAATATATCGGCTTATATTCAATATCAAATTCTACGACTAACAAATGTCGTATTGGAAATAACGATATAAATATATCTTTCAAATTTCCATAACAACACCCGTATAATCACGAATTCCAACATCGAAATATTCCGAAGACAATTTCGATTCAAATCCACTCCAATGCAATCATTGGAAATTCTGGTTATTTTTAAAACCCTTTTCAAATTCAGTTTATTTATTTAAAAATAAATAGAATTATAATTCTAGTTCAAAACCAGTTCATTTCGATAAAAATCTATTTTTATCTTTTCAAATATGGAGTTTTTCATCCCAAATCTTCACAAATCATTTCTTATGATTTTACACAAATTATTACTATTTTTAATAATTTTATCAAGGCCCGTACAGTCGATTTCCATCAACGGCCATCGAACTGCACTTGCAGCGACCTTTTTCAAATTTGATTTGGACATAATTCCAAATCCAACCGTTAGATTTCAAATTTCTAATATTCGTTGGAAAGCTCTTTTCAATACGAACCCAACGGTTCCGGTTTTAGGAGAATCCGACGGTCGGATCTTCCGTAATGTCCGTTTGAAATAAATGGTCGAAATTTACGAACTGCCGCGGCGCGGCGCGTTCTATTCAGGCCATTATATTATACATATAATATATATTTCGTCGATTTCTATTTAAAACGAATTATATAAATAGTTTTAAATTCGTTTCAAAAGCAATTTCAACTTCCATTTCAATTCAATTTGAATTCATTTCAATTCGCTTTCAATTCAATTTGAATTCCATTCAATTCGCTTTCAATTCAATTTGAATTCGTTTTCAATTCATTTCGAAATCGTTTTATATTCAATTCATTTCGAAATCGTTTTATATTCAATTCATTTCGAAATCGTTTTATATTCAATTCATTTCGAAATCGTTTTCAATTCAATTCATTTCGAAATCGTTTTCAATTCAATTTATTTCGAAATCGTTTTATATTCAATTCATTTCGAAATCGTTTTATATTCAATTCATTTCGAAATCGTTTTCAATTCAATTTATTTTGAAATGAATAAAACCGATATAAATATCGTTCACGTCAAAATGGCGTCAATCTAATCAACACGGCTTCATAAATTTCTATTTTCAAATATTCTATTTCAAATATTTCTTTTTCAAAATAGTTGTTATTATCAAAATATTTCGTTCAACACATGACCAATCTCAATGGATGAGTACTGTCAACACATGAACCTTTATTTTATATTGATAAAGATGTAAATTTTATTACTAAAATATTTCGTTCAACACATGACCAATCTCAATGGATGAGTACTGTCAACACATGAACTTTTATTTTATATCGATAAAGATGTAAATTTTAATACTAAAATATTTCGTTCAACACATGACCAATCTCAATGGATGAAACTGTCAACACATGAACCTTTATTTTATATCGATAAAGATGTAAATTTTGATTATAAAAATATTTCGTTCAACACATGACCAATCTCAATGGATGAAACTGTCAACACATGAACCTTTATTTTATATCGATAAAGATGTAAATTTTGATTATAAAAATATTTCGTTCAACACATGACCAATCTCAATGGATGAGTACTGTCAACACATGAACTTTTATTTTATATATTCTTTATTTTTCAAATTGGAATGAGGCCCAATCAATTACCATATAAAGTTAATTATATGGATTTTCATGCATTACACACATATAATAGCATTGAAAAATAATCAACCATCAACCAAAGTGCACTACACTGTATAAGCATCAAATATAGATATCTAACGCTTATAACAGCCTGTCAATCAATCGATCGACATATTTAATCAATCAGGATGAGTGAACTTCAAATTTCATCCCAACACCCGTGTGGGGTTTCAAACAATCAAACGCACATTTTATTTGTGCAGTTGGGCGATGTGTAAAATTTATCGACCCAATCAATGTCCTTCAAATAGGTGTACATAAACAAACCGTCTGGTTTGTAAATGAATATTTATTTATTCACATTCACGTTAAAAATTATATTTTTAACGACAAAACATTTTATTCAAACTTATGAATTTCTATTCAATTCATTCTTTAAATAAAATGATATTTTTATTTTTCTAACATATTTTAGAAAATTTCGGCGGCATAACGGCACGATACTAGAAACGGGACAAGGCCTAGCCTTATCCCCGGTCTAGTGAAGGCCCACGCCATTCACACATCAATCATATCAATTTCACTTCACCAAACAATTCAAATCAACCCAAACAATCTAACTAACAACACAGCCAAACAAACAAGTCCATGGTCTGTGGACGATTGAGTCGGGTGCTACTAAGCACCGTCTGCATCCTAGTATATATATATAACTAGAAAAATAAATTGAAAGGTGAGAAATTCTCACCAATAGCTATCCAATTATCTTGAATCTTCTTTTGCAGAATTCTTCGTCGTTCTCGCCTTTTTGTCGCTTTCTCCCGCATTCACTACATATGTAAAAATCGAATTTTTACTTCGCTATTCCATATGTAAAAATCATATTTTTATTTCAAAGTTCAATATATAAAAATCATATTTTTATTTCGAAGTTCAATATATAAAAATTCTATTTTTATTTCGAAGTTCATTATATAAAAATTCTATTTTTACTATTCTGTAATATAAAAGATTATATTTTTAACACGCTTTTAAAATAGACAAAGATTATATTTTTACAACGTTATAAAATATATAGTTTCCGCCCTTTTAAATATAAAGTTCATTCCTTTTAAAATATAAAGGTTTCGCCTTTTAACTTCTAAAGTTCTCGTCTTTTCAACTAAAAAGATTTTGTCTTTTCAAATTTAAAGATTTCATCTTTATAAAAAATCTCATTTTTATTTTCCTACACATATAAAGATGATATTTTTAATATTCCTATCATGCAAAAATTATATTTTTAATTCTCTACCTAACCAAAAATCATATTTCTACCACTTTTATATAGTAAAGATTATATTTTTAATACTTTAAAAATATAAAAATCATATTTTTATCCTCTTCCTTATGTAAAAATCATATTTTTATAAATAAAAACATAATCTTTTCAACTTTAAAAATCAAATCTTTATATATATTTTATTTTTAGCTTTTATAAATGCTAATTCATACATAAAAAAAACTGATTTTATAAATAAAAATATAATTAAAACTTATAGTGAGTTGCAGAGAGAAGGCGGGGTTTTCAGCGTCGATCAGGAGGGGATCTTCTGTCGGTGGCGCGACGTGAGGCAGAGGAGGGGGAAGGCGGTCGGCGTCGGTCGAAGGGAGGGGAGGGGGTTGCGCGCTTGGAGGTTGCGACGGGGGGGGGGGGGGGTGTTCGATCGCGTCCGCGAGGGAAGGGGGGGTTTTCGTGGCGCCTGGGGGGGTTTCGAGGTGGCGCCCCACCACTGTGGAAGCGGCGGCGACTGATCGGGGGGGGGGGGGCGCTCCTCCGATCCTCGTTCCTCTTTTTTTTTTTGTTCGATTGAAAATATGAGGGGGGCGCCAGAACGGTTAAAAAGGGGGAGAGGGTTTTTTTTATTTTTTTATTATATTTTTTTTATTATTTTATTATTTTTAAAAGTTGACTTTTACATATGCCATCTAAACGAGGCCCACCACCTGTCGTCCATAGCGTTTAACCCCCATTCCGAACACAATGGGATATGCATCGCAAGCTGATTCGATCACTTTGATCAGTTTCCGTTGAATTTACTTTTAAATCACTATATTGAATTTTAAACGTACATTTCAAATTACCGGGGCCGCATACGAACTTTAAAAATTCCAGAAAAATATTTTCTAGCTTCGTATTGACGATACGGTCCTAACAAAACTAGTTTCGTTGAATTCTGAGACCGTTGGAAAAATGGCCATTTTCCAGTCGATTAAAATCAACTAAAACTGGTCAAACGCGTTTTCCTTCGCCACGCTCACATATTGATTCGAAAAATTATGAAATTTGGAATCTAGCAATAACTTGACATCACGGACCCAACAAAATTGGTTTCGTCGAAATCCGAGGTCATTTGCAAAATGTCCATTTTTAAGGGCCTAAATTCCATAGCGACTATTCAGAATTTTCAACTGGACATATCTTTTGATTCCCGCTACGAACTTTTGATTTTTCGGATTCGTTGGAAAGATATTCACTATTAGATCCTATTATTTTTGGTTTCACTAAAATCCGGATTGTTTTGCACCCGGTACATTCAATTGAAGTTTGAAATCGAATTATCGAACTACCGCGCCATTTTCAATTTTATTTATAATTATATATAAATATTTATATTCTAATGACGACGCGTATAATATATACGTTCGAATTATATTCAAAATAAATTTCTCGTCGATATTATTTAAAATAATTCATTTTAAATAATCAAAATTCGCTAAAATCGCCAAAATAAAAATTTTAAACTGGCCCAGATTTTCGGGTTATTACAGAAAGATAAAAGTGAATATGGTAAAAGAAATGTATCATAGGATTTGGTAAACAAATCCTAATTATAAATTGACTTGGTTTAAAGAGTTGAGTTAAAAGTGATGTTTTATAAAGAAATTATTTAATTATTGAATTAAGAAAGAACAGGCATATCCGATAAAGAGATGTTCAAAGCATAAGAAGGTTTTATGAAACCATATGTTGAATAAAGTAGTTCAATGGTAATTGTTTTGGGATTAGAATGAAATATCGGTTTTTGGGTTACAACTTATATTTATCTTAAGATATTTACGTTGTTGATCAAGGTCTGAGAGGTAATTAAAATACCCTAACTTGAACGACTTCAGGATTATCTGAGAGTGATGTTAGTTGTAATGGTGAAGATGATTAGTCAAATTTATTATTTCATTAGAGAAATAATAACGCAACATTGTGACGAATATTTGGAATAGTTATATATATAAAAGAGGATTCCCAAGTGGAAATAAAAGGAGTTGCCAAAAATATAATGGTATTTTCGAATTAGAAGAAACGTAAAGCTGAGTTTTATTCTATCAGAATAAGCAATTGTATTATTTCAAGTAATGAAATAGATAATATCTCGTAACATCGTTTTACAAGAAATAAGTTAAAATGATTTTCCAATATTTTAATAACATGGCAGATGTTTGAAAGTGAATGTGAAACTGAATGTAATATAGGATTATCCTAAGTATTGTAATGAGGTGTTTAAAGAAAAGTCTTATGTTAAATAAGAAAGCGAGAAAACGATATTTGAAATATCGAAAGATTTAGAATTTGAATTTACAATTGTTTTAAATTAAAAGGCCAAGTGGTGCTGAATACTGAACCAGTGAACTCACTGGAGTGTCATGATTGAAACACTGTATATTTTGATAGTTAAAACACCGACTATCAAATCTGCCCAGTACGATTGTTGGCACGGAAATACTAGGATCGAATTCGTATTCGAAAACCATTCCGACCAACAAATACGTGAAGATATTAGAAGACCGTCGAGATGAAGCAATGAAGACCGTGGATTTTCATAAGCGGAAGAACTACTAATAATCTCTGGTTTAGCGGCCAGAGATAAACTGTGGTTCTGTCGTGGTTGGAATCTACGGGTTGCAAGGACTACTCGCTACTGATCCATGGGGTGATTCCTATATGAGATGTAGTAGGAGAGTACCTTCGGTTCATCCTGTTCCTGGATGAGTTGTATGGACGAATGTCTGACGGAGTATTTCCAAAGGAATTACGTACGTTGATTTCTTCAAACGTATTTCTGTGATGGCGGAGAAGGCCGTACACCTTCTCTTAGCTAGACCGCAGAGTATTTTTGTGGACGTCAATTAGTGATATCTGGCGGATCTGACGAGGTGGCATTCAAAGTGAATGGCGATCAGATGTTTAAAAGTAAATTCTGGCCTCAAGCCTCACAACCGAGAAATGACAGAAATCGGGCAGGCAGCATGGCTATGTGGGTCGCTCCCATTAGGGTGTATGATCACCTATCTAGAGAAATTCCTTTTTCTTCTTTAATCTATCGATGCTGTCCCTTTTCGGGAAGACGGTGGGTAGCTCCCAACCGTTGGTGATATACATTCGATACACTCAAGCGAAATGAGTGGTCGGTCATGTGAGGGCCGGGTTGCAAGACGTTCTTGTTGAACCCAGTGTATTCGCTTCTAGAGATATACTATCGGCAGGTGGTCCCATACCTTGTCAAGGTCGGAATCCAATTTCCAATAAGCGCCTGCGGTTTTGTTTGTATACTATATATGTAGAGCGTGAGATGCAAGCGTTCTACTAGATTCTATTTATTTGTATTTAGACATTATTATAATATCAGACAAGATATTGATTTCAAAACAGTTTTGGGTTATCATAAGGTAAAAACCGTCCGTGTTTATGTGTGGATTTGGTCTTACGATTATCCTTTTCTTTCGAAAAGATTTTAACTCTAAAATCAGGTTGTGTGATATCCTTGATACTGTGTGTGTTTATCTCACTTTGGTTCACCAGACTGACCCGGTGTTTTGTAAATGCTCGGGTTAGCCCGGGATGTACAGGTTCAGGTTATCGAATGCTGTGAAGAGACGAGCTGGAAGAGTCCAGACGTATGATATTATATAGCTTCTATTCCGCTGTGTTTCACATATGGGAACAGGTTATTATAACTGTCCCAGTGATGTGGATGTACTCTGATATTGTAAGTTTTATTTAAAGCTCTCAATAAAGTTATTTCTATATTATATTTTGTTCCGCTGCGATGTGAGACTCTGTGTTGTGTTGTTTCTTCTTCTTCTATTCTAATATTTCTTTCTTTCTTATCTCACCCTCTAATTTCTTTCTAATAACGTCCAGTGTTTTCGGTGTTGGAAGGTCGGCATGAGTTACAGTAAGGGTATTTATGTCGATTCTCGAGGCCGAAAATCCCTGGGTCGTTACAGTGGTATCAGAGCTATTGGTTTAGTGATAACCTTGGCTCTGTGGTGTAATTCAATAGAGATGGGGTTTGTAATACCCTAGATTGAGTTGAGTGTATATATATTGAGGGCGCGTATTTGTATTTGGATATTAAACTATTTCTAAATATTTTGGAAATAGGGTAAATGAAACAATATTGCCCAAATTTTTGTATATAAAGGAGATTATTTTATCGAATTGTTGAAGTATTTGATTATTGGATTGATTTAAACAAAATTAAGACCAAAGGTGGAAGTGCAACTTGACTTGGTTGAGTCGAGTTAAGTCAGAATTGGATATAGTGTTGGAGTTAAATAAAATACCTTTGGAATGTGCTAATCAAATAAACAATTGGATAAGAAATTGATTTAATATAAATCGATAAGCAAAACCATAGTGAAACGAACAAGAAATGTTAATGTTGAATCTGAATGAATTTAGTTGGATTGTTTTGCCTTGCTCGTTTGTTTGTTTGATTTATGTTGGGTGGTTTGTATAGAATTCACCAATAGTTAAAATTAAAAAGTTGAGTAAATTAAAAAGGTTAAGTAAATAAACTTTGGTATAATAAAGGTGAGTGGAAACCAGGAGATTTAACCCAATAAGGATGTCAAGTAGTTGATTTTGGAGTTTGTGTAATCACACGTTATCATTGGAATGTTATCCCATATATTTTTACTTACCTGGTAAATGCAGATAAGTACAGGTATGAGACAGCTTTGAAGATAGAATCGATTGCATTGATTGCGATAAATTAAAAATTTTGCTTGATAATGCCCGCAGAAAGGTACGCCTACGCCAAATATAATTTTTGGATTTTGGTTTGGGTTTTGTGTTTTGATTTTGCATTTTTCGACCATGAGAGTCGATGATTACATATTTGGTGAACCTGCAATATTGC
Organism: Allium sativum; assembly: GCA_030737875.1. NCBI lineage: Eukaryota > Viridiplantae > Streptophyta > Magnoliopsida > Asparagales > Amaryllidaceae > Allium > Allium sativum. The sequence continues at coordinate 189,017,813 of CM060913.1, forward strand.
AGATGTCTTTCCGTGCAGGGGAGACTCTGCCAAAAATTTTCCAAAATTTAAGGAGTTAGAATTTTTGAAGATTTTTGAAAATTAGTTATTTGAAATTTATTGGTTTAACACCAATTAAATCAATTTTAAAATAAAGTCGTGTTTTAAATATTTTTGCAAGGATAATAGGGCCGTACCATTCTTTTTAACTTGGCAATTTCGAGGACGAAATTATTTTAAGGGGGAAGGAATGTAACGACCCGTATTTTCTGGCCAATTATTTTAAATTATTTTATTATTTAAAATGGAAGTTTGAATTTAAATAATGGTATTTAATTATTTTTGAATAAATAAATAAATAAAATAATATTTTAATTTCAAAATATTTGAAAATGTTCAATCTGGTGTATAATGTCAATTGGCAAAATATAAAGGGTAACATCGTCTATATTGAAAATATATCGACGATATCGTTTATTTAACGACCGTCGAGTGTATAGTTTATAATATAATTATAAAACGAGCTTCGAAATGGCGTGCAGTTCGTAATATGGGGTTTTGAACTTCAACTGAGAATACATGATCCGATATAAGTCGGATTTCTGTGAAACGAGAAACATTAGAACCATATTGATTATAGTTTTCATATGAAAGAGAAAAATTCAGATTTTGTGTTATAGTTTGCTAGTTATGGCCAAATCAAATTTTGAAATAGTCGCTGTGGAAAATCGTTATTTAAAATATAGGCCGTTAAAATAGCCGTTTTACAAACGGACTCAGAATGCAACGAAACTGGTGCCGTTGGGTTCGTATTGAAAAATTATTTTGGGATATCAAGGTTTCAAGTTGATTTGATTTATCTGGTGATCGTGGAAAAATTAAATGCGTGTTTATTTCCGGTTTCATAAAGGAAATTTTTTCATACGACCTCAGATTTCGATAAAACTTGTCTCATTGGGACCGGAATATCTTTTTACACAAAGATTAGCCTTTTTATCAGTAAACAGACATCGTTTGTGGTAGTTTTATCAACTACTTCGCTGCGAAGTTTCACTATAATATATATAATAATATATATAAAAATCTTTAGCTTCTAAAAGAAACCCACGTTCTGACCTACCTCATTTCTTCCTTCACTAATTGTAACCTCTGCCATCCTTTCTTTTCCCAGCACACAAAACATGAAATGAAAAATCAGTCTACTCTAGCCGATTTATACTTTCTAATCACAGCTGCACACCTTATTTTGCCTATTACTTCTTTGTTAAGCTTTATAAGATTTTAGGCAAAAGCTATTCTGCGGACCTTTTCTCTTTCCAGTCAGCTACTCTACCTTCTACTATGACATGAAAGTTCATCTCAGCTAATCTATTTTTTTTCCATCAGTAGGCCAATGGTGAAGGGACAGTGTTCTTATCCCTTGTCTGTCTCCTATAAATATATGTGTCCACCTTCATTTCTTAAATGGCATAACCCTATTCGTTTCTGATGGTCAATGCACTAACATTTTTCGCCTCCACCCTTATTATATGAACGACCATTAATTCATCATTTTCTCCTCGATTAATCTTCAAAAGCCACCAATTTGTTCGAAATCTTTCTAAACCAAAAACTTGGATCTCGGTGAGAGCTGATAATGGACGGCTAAGATGAGGTCGGTGGCCTTTAAGGACTTGCATGAGTGGATTTTAAAGGGAAGGGGACGCTGAAACAAGGTGGCAGTTCGAGGCCTTTACTGGCGAATAGAGGGGGTCTGGTGAGGAGCCACAGTTGTCGAAGATGGAGTGGGACGAGGCGGTCAGTTCGCCAGCTTCCGATGGCACTCCGGTCATCAACGTTGGCCGCGACAATGAAGAGGACGACGTCAGATGTGAAGTCGAAACCGGTTTTGGCTTCTGAGGATTAACGAAGAACATAGGGCATCGGGTACCGTGGGTATGGTTGATACAGCAAAGGAAATGAAGCACCAAAAGAATCCGCCATCTTATTTTTTTACAGTAATTAAATTATATTAAGGATTAATTACCTAATTAGTTTAAACGTTTAATCAGCTATGTGGTTAATCGACTATTATATGTTTCAGACAAAACGAGAACGAAGGAGAGGTGGTTGGCCTGGTTATTGTTTCAGCACGGGGATCTTTTCGCGATGGAAATTTGGAACTGAGGAGCAACTTTCAACAAGAATAATCACCGTATTTAATCGTTAAATTAAGTAATATATAGTTTAATCAGTCTATAATTTTATAATTAAGGAATTTTAAAAATTTCTTCTAACCTAATTAGAAGTTAACTGATTGTTTAAAACCATGACCGGTTTTGAAACGAGAATACAGGGTTGAAGAGGGAACCATTTCTGCCAAACATTTATAACTTAAAACGTTATCAGTATTGGATGGAACCAGAGACATTGGACTCATCTCAATGAGCACCACATTTTGGAATATAAATAGGAGGAACGGGAAACAACTGAATTCTTCAGTTAAATTAAATGTTGATTTAATTTAACCAAAAGCAAGATGTTCAACCACAAATCGACTCAAGGTGAGTTAAACTCACTCAGTTATTTCCCATTTATATTGATATAAATTGGGTTTTTATTTTTGTGTGCTTTGCTTGTTGATGGTTGCCTGTTTGCTAGTTAAATATTTATTTGTTGATTTAACTGATGAAATTAAACCGTCGTTTAATTTCAGTGAAATACCAAATCGTTATTCTAACGAATGGTTCCAATAAAGGTAACTTACCTTATTGGTCACTTTTATCAATAAACGTGTTTAATGGTTTGATTGGTTGATTCATTTGAAATGTTTGATCTGTTTGAATTGGTTTAAACTGTGTAAAGATAACCATTTGTATACAGGGAAGAACAGGTTGGAGGGATCCAACTGGATTCCTCAAAATATATTATTTATTTTCATATTATCATATGAACTGTCATGCTTGGGTAATTGATTGAGTATTGATCATTGATGGGAAAGTCCAACTGTGTTGTGTTTTAACCAGTGGGCTGTATTGGTTGAGTAATCGGCAGTAAATGGCCTAAAAGTAAATTATTTGGTTTATATCGATTCACCGTCAGGTGAGTCGATAGAGATGAAGTTATAAAATTTATTTTATAACTAGAGATAGAGTTATGAATATATATTTTGAATAAAGGTTTATTAAAAGGAAATAAACAGTTATTTTTATAAATAAATTGTGAACTGATTTTATAAAGGCAAATTTGATGTTAATCAGATTTGTAGATGTGAGATTAAGGTAATCAACCTAACGGTTAAAAATTGAATAATGGTTTTGTTGAAAAACATTTAAATGGGATTATTTTAAATTAATTATCAATTAATTTAAAAGGGAAAACGAATTAGAATCGGTTAATGAGATAACTGTGTTGAGTAGAATAGATCAACCGTTTTAAATTAAGATTGGTTATTAAATTGGTGTGTTTTAAACAAAATAGTTTAATGAATATTGTTTTAAAATTATAATAAGATTTAAAAAGGGGATTTACTATTTATTTTAGATAAATAAAGAAATTAACTACTAATGTAGTAGATGATTGAAATAAATCATTTTTGTAATGAATAAGGACTTAGAAAACTACTTTTTAATGAAAATTCATTTGGAAAGTAATCCAAGTGAATGGAATCCAATTAAATGGTAAAGGAGTTTATAAACAAGTTTTGTTTAAAAACTTGAATTTGTATAACAGAGTTCTAAAGATGTTTTTAAGTGAATTCTATAGCTTAAAATATATGTTATTTAATGATTTGAATTAAGTGAAAGGGAATTTAGGAAAAAAAGGTTTTATAATAAACCAGTGTTATATAAATGGGGTTTAAAGTGTTAAAGCGTTAATTTTACATTAACGTTATTTCATAATGGGATTAAGTAAAAATGAGGATTTGAGAATAAGATCTTGAAATGGGAAATGGTGTAATGAAATTTGGAAAGATAAAAGTGAATATGGTAAAAGAAATGTATCATAGGATTTGGTAAACAAATCCTAATTATAAATTGACTTGGTTTAAAGAGTTGAGTTGAAAGTGATGTTTTATAAAGAAATTATTTAATTATTGAATTAAGAAAGAACAGGCATATCCGATAAAGAGATGTTCAAAGCATAAGAAGGTTTTATGAAACCATATGTTGAATAAAGTAGTTCAATGGTAATTGTTTTGGGATTAGAATGAAATATCGGTTTTTGGGTTACAACTTATATTTATCTTAAGATATTTACGTTGTTGATCAAGGTCTGAGAGGTAATTAAAATGCCCCAACTTGAACGACTTCAGGATTATCTGAGAGTGATGTTAGTTGTAATGGTGAAGATGATTAGTCAAATTTATTATTTCATTAGAGAAATAATAACGCAACATTGTGACGAAGATTTGGAATAGTTATATATATAAAAGAGGATTCCCAAGTGGAAATAAAAGGAGTTGCCAAAAATATAATGGTATTTTCGAATTAGAAGAAATGTATTATTTCAAGTAATGAAATAGATAATATCTCGTAACATCGTTTTACAAGAAATAAGTTAAAATGATTTTCCAATATTTTAATAACATGGCAGATGTTTGAAAGTGAATGCGAAACTGAATGTAATATAGGATTATCCTAAGTATTGTAATGAGGTGTTTAAAGAAAAGTCTTATGTTAAATAAGAAAGCGAGAAAACGATATTTGAAATATCGAAAGATTTAAAATTTGAATTTACAGTTGTTTTAAATTAAAAGGCCAAGTGGTGTTGAATACTGAACCAGTGAACTCACTGGAGTGTCATGATTGAAACACTGTATATTTTGATAGTTAAAACACCGACTATCAAATCTGCCCAGTACGATTGTTGGCACGGAAATACCAGGATCGAATTCGTATTCGAAAACCATTCCGACCAACAAATACGTGAAGATATTAGAAGACCGTCGAGATGAAGCAATGAAGACCGTGGATTTTCATAAGCGGAAGAACTACTAATAATCTCTGGTTTAGCGGCCAGAGATAAACTGTGGTTCTGTCGTGGTTGGAATCTACGGGTTGCAAGGACTACTCGCTACTGATCCATGGGGTGATTCCTATATGAGATGTAGTAGGAGAGTACCTTCGGTTCATCCTGTTCCTGGATGACTTGTATGGACGAATGTCTGACGGAGTATTTCCAAAGGAATTACGTACGTTGATTTCTTCAAACGTATTTCTGTGATGGCGGAGAAGGCCGTACACCTTCTCTTAGCTAGACCGCAGAGTATTTTTGTGGACGTCAATTAGTGATATCTGGCGGATCTAACGAGGTGGCATTCAAAGTGAATGGCGATCAGATGTTTAAAAGTAAATTCTGGCCTCAAGCCTCACAACCGAGAAATGACAGAAATCGGGCAGGCAGCATGGCTATGTGGGTCGCTCCCATTAGGGTGTATGATCACCTATCTAGAGAAATTCCTTTTGCTTCTTTAATCTATCGATGCTGTCCCTTTTCGGGAAGACGGTGGGTAGCTCCCAACCGTTGGTGATATACATTCGATACACTCAAGCGAAATGAGTGGTCGGTCATGTGAGGGCCCGGTTGCAAGACGTTCTTGTTGAACCCAGTGTATTCGCTTCTAGAGATACACTATCGGCAGGTGGTCCCATACCTTGTCAAGGTCGGAATCCAATTTCCAATAAGCGCCTGCGGTTTTGTTTGTATACTATATATGTAGAGCGTGAGATGCAAGCGTTCTACTAGATTCTATTTATTTGTATTTAGACATTATTATAATATCAGACAAGATATTGATTTTAAAACAGTTTTGGGTTATCGTAAGGTAAAAACCGTCCGTGTTTATGTGTGGATTTGGTCTTACGATTATCCTTTTCTTTCGAAAAGATTTTAACTCTAAAATCAGGTTGTGTGATATCCTTGATACTGTGTGTGTTTATCTCACTCTGGTTCACCAGACTGACCCGGTGTTTTGTAAATGCTCGGGTTAGCCCGGGATGTACAGGTTCAGGTTATCGAATGCTGTGAAGAGACGAGCTGGAAGAGTCCAGACATATGATATTATATAGCTTCTATTCCGCTGTGTTTCACATATGGGAACAGGTTATTATAACTGTCCCAGTGATGTGGATGTACTCTGATATTGTAAGTTTTATTTAAAGCTCTCAATAAAGTTATTTCTATATTATATTTTGTTCCGCTGCGATGTGAGACTTTGTGTTGTGTTGTTTCTTCTTCTTCTATTCTAATATTTCTTTCTTTCTTATCTCACCCTCTAATTTCTTTCTAATAACGTCCAGTGTTTTCGGTGTTGGAAGGTCGGCATGAGTTACAGTAAGGGTATTTATGTCGATTCTCGAGGCCGAAAATCCCTGGGTCGTTACAATAAATGAATTCGAATTGAAATTGAATATAAATGAATTCGAATTGAAATTGAATAGAAATGAATTCGAATTGAAATTGAATTGAATTGAATTGAAAAGAAAATGACCATATTTGAAAAGATAAAAATAGATTTTTATCGAAGTAAACTAGTTTTGAACTAGAATTATAATTCTATTTATTTTTAAATAAATAAATTGAATTTGAAAAGGTTTTAAAAATAACCAGAATTTCCAATAATTATATTGGAATGGATTTGAATCGAAATTGTCTTTGGATTATTTCGATGTTGGATTTCGTGATGATACCGATATTGTTATGGGAATTTGAAAGATATATATATATATATATATATATATATCGTTATTTCCAATACGATAATTGTTAGTCGTAGAATTTGATATTGAATATAAGCCGATATATTTTCTATTCAGAGCCTTGTGTTTAATATCAAATGTGATTTGGGTTTGTCGTGAATGGTGTCTTCATTAACACTGTTCTTGAACCCAGTTGAGAAAAGATTAAATTTTTTTATTTAGATTTAATGAAGTGTACCAATTAAATAATATTTAATTGGAATAGAATTGATATTGATTTTTGGGTTTATCGTGAACAGCGTTTTAAATAACACTTGTTCTTTAACCCGATAATTAATGAATGTGATTTTGGGTTTATTGTGGGCCGTGTTTTAAATTCTCTTGATTAATTTACGGTTAGTGTCTGATGAATTGGAATGAGGCGTATGTTGTGTTTGTGTAACACTTATTTAAAATATACGCGAGTTATTCTGGAAGACCGGGTTTATCCCATTCTGAATAACTGATACGACGATAAGTCGAAGATGAAGACGGTGGTCGAAGACCGGAAGTCTTCACGTCGTTTGGGTGATTACTGACGATCTTGATTGGGCTGTACACCCAAGAAGATGGAAACAGTTGGTGATCGTCCAGACGTACTTGGAGATCGATGGATATGCGGGGTACTAGGTGCCTCCGGTTTCGTTCAGACCCAGAACGGACTTGTAAATGGATAGTGTGTCTGACGTTGTATTCCTTTATACTGTATTTGGTGATCTCTACTAAATATATATTTGTTTGGTGGCAGAGAATTTATTCTCTTGCTATACACCCTTCTCTGAAACGTACGAGCCTAGAGGTTATATATTGGCAGAAATCAGTGGTACAGTATGGACTGACAATGTGGCATGCTGAGTTGCATGGATCAAGGCTTTTGTTGAAAAGCAAAGTCTTGTGGTTGATGATCAAAGCACGGCCTTGTGTGGCGTAGCTTTGTGTAACGCTGATTCGCGAGTATCACACCCGGTATGAACCAAAAACGGGAGACGGACATCAGGGAGGACTTGCGTTTCTTTCTAGTTAGGAGTGGCGTCAGTGCTTGAACTGGCTGACGAGTTTGACTCATGTGGATGTTGCTTATTATTACTTGCTGAAAAGCGAGGCGCCTCGTGATATCGGTTTCGGCCTATGCTTCTGGTCGGCTGACGGGCCAGGCTTAAGCCCCAAAGGGCGGGGAAACGCAGTGTTCAGGCATAATAATCCACATCGGTGGACCGGCCCTGACGATCCATGGGGCAGTTGCGGCTGTTCCTGAGGCTCGAACTAGACAGTCTCGAATCGGTGAGGATCTTGCCCCTAGCCTCGGTTCATACCATAAATGATAACCCAACTTCCAATACGACATTGCGGTTTTGATTGTAAACTTATATATGGCGACATAGTGGTATGGGTCATTCATGCCGTCTGTGATTGATACTTATGATTTGAAGTTGTTTTATACACTATACACTTATAATAGTATCAAATGATTTCTTTTAAACGTATCAAGCATTCTTGGCTATTATAAGGTAAAAACCCTATCCCCCGGCTTGCGTTGCATTGTGTGATAGGACCTGGGTCTTATAATAGCTTCATTTTTCTTTATTTAGCATTGCGCTGTTGTTTTATGCACTGGTATTCTTGGGAGGAAACCCGTTCCGTGTTATACGGCGTGGTCCCTTGATTTACCTAGCTTTGAAAATAAAGATAATAACTGTTTTCGTTCTCACACCAGTCACATGACTGACCTGGAGTTTATTGTTTTGACCTAAACTCTGGGTGCCCTTATTTTCGACACGGGCAGCTAGTAGTTTTGGTTATGCAGATTTATATTCACAGGATCCTGGTTTACAGCTGGAATGATATCCGGAAAGCTTTGTATCCGTATATCTCTTCTAGTTGTGTATTGTATTATTTTCCGCTGCTATGTACTTTATTGTAATCTCTGATAATTTCTGTGTAATATTTATTCATTTATACTCTGTATATTCTTGTAATCTGATGCATTGTTGTAATATATAATGAAATATTCTTTTATATGCATTCTGTTGTGGCTTGTTCTCGAACTATCCGCTCTTTCCTTTACGGGGAAGTTGCTGGTTTTTACAGTGGACGACGGGTCTCGGGTGCTACTAAACACCGTCGTGCTTTGCTTTTGAACTGCTGAATTGTCTGGATTTGACTGAAATTCCAATGCAGTCTTTTCACGCTGTTCAAATAAAAATTATATTTTTATTGCTTCATTTCAATAAAATAAAAATCATAATTTTATTTCTACTTCATATGTATCTTTATAACGCTCTTTTCTATATGTAAATTATATTTTATATATCTACTTCTAATATAAAGATCAAATTTTTACTTTACTATATATAATAAAAATTGGATTTTTATTTCGCTACATATAAAAGATGATATTTTTACTATCTATATAATATAAAACTCGCATTTTTAATATGCCACTAGTGTAAAAATTATATTTTTAACCTTTCCATATTATAAAAATTATATATTTCTTCTCTAACTTCATGATAGAAATCATAACTTTGCTTCTATAAAAATCATCTCTACTAAGTTAAAAATCAAATCTTTTATATTTAAAAATCATTTCTTTTTATTTATAAAAATTCAACCTTTCTTGTATATAAAAATCCAACCTTTATTTGTCTTCGTAAGAAAAATCGAATCTTTACTATAAAAATTCAAATCTTTTAATGTTATTATTTATAAATAAATCAGATTTTATTTACTTAATAAATTAACTAACTAAACACATAAAAAAAACTCACCAATTCTCATGAAATGGCGCTCCCTGTCGAAGGAGGAAGGGGGAAAGGGGAGCTCCATCTCCGGCGAGGCGCTGACTTTAGCGACGCGCTAGGTAGGGGCGGCGTCGGTCAGAACAAGGGGCAGTGGCCTGTCATTGGTGCTCGCAGTCTTCAAATGGGGGACGGCTCGCTGCTGATGGAGGCTGAGGAGACGCGAGGGGGGTGTGATGTAGATCGAGGAACGGAGGACGGGGTGGAGGGATGGCGGCTTCTTCGATTTGGGGCGTGGCGGGTTCCTGAGCTCGAGATGGAGGAGGAAGAAGGAAGAAGGGGCGGAAGCTAGAGAGGGGGGTGGTGGTGCACCCACGACGGTGGCGATGGGGGAGCGAAGGGGTGCAGGCGCGTGAGAGGCCCGCCATTTTTGATTTAGGGTTCGACCTTCTGATTCGAGAAGAAAAGAATACGGGGGTGCTTATGTGTAAATTGTATTTTATTATTATTTTATTTTAAATTTCAAAAAGGGTTGACTTTGTTTTTGAACTCCAATCGTGACCCAACGACTGTCACCCCTAGCTAATTACCCCCATTCCGAACACAATGGGACATGTATCGAAAGCTGATTCGATCCGTTTCCGTCAAAATCAAAATGTAAATCTATATATTGAATTTGAACGCACATTTCAATTTATCGGGGCCACATACAGATTCTAAAAATTCCCGAAAAATATTTTCTAGCTTCGTATAGACGATACAGTCCTAACAAAACTAGTTTCGTCAAATTCTGAGACCGTTTGAAAAATGGTCATTTTCAGGTCGATCGAAATTGACAAAACACGTTTCCCTTTGCCACGCTCACATATTGATTCAAAAAATTATGAAAATTGGAATCTAGCAATAATCTGACATCATGGATCCAACAAAAGTGGTTTTGTCGAAATCGGAGGTCGTTTGCAAAATTCCCATTTTTAAGGGCCAGAATTCCATAACGACTACTATGTATTTTCAACTGGACATATCTTTTGATTCCCGCTATGAAATTCCAACCTTTCGGATTCATTAGAAAGATATTCACAATTAGATTCAAATATTTTTGGTTTCACTAAAATCCGATTTATTTTGCACCCGGTACATTCATTTGAAATTTGAAATCTAATTATCGAACTACAGCGCCATTTTCAATTCCTTTTATAATTTAAAATAAATATTTATATTCTACGATGACGTATATAAATATATACGTTCTACTTCTATTCAGAATAAATTTCTCGTCGTTATTATTTAAAATAATTCATTTTAAATATTCAAAATTCATCAAAATTGCCAAAATAAAAAATTTTAATTGGTTCGGATTTCTGGGTCATTACATGATCTCTCTTTTAAGTGAGTTTATAAACGTTTTATAAAAATATAGTTGAACTGAACCGAGTGAGTTTTGTTTTAAATTATAATATGGTTGGAATAGGATGTCTCGCGCATCAACAGTTCGTGAATTTCGACCATAAACTTCAAACGGCCATAACCAATGAAATTTAAATTAGATTTCCCCGAAACGAAAAATGTTTGTTTTCTACTGATCTTAACTTTCAAATGAAAGAAGAAATTTTTAATTTCAACTTACAGATTTCAAGTTATGTTTAAATCTATTTTGTAAAGGATGTTGTAAACGCTGTTCGATGACCTTAATTTGAAATCGATCATAATGGCCTTATAAAAATTATTAAAAATATGGAAAAAATATGATAAATCATAGTGAATGATTTTAAAGTGATTTGAGAAAGAAATTTGAAGCCTTTAACTACATTTAGATTTTTGTGATTTCAGCCTAACTTGCTTAATACAGTAAAACGACGTTTTGAGAATTTAACTTAAATGACTCAAGTTATTTGGTTTATCAAATATAAATATCATTTCAAAAGATAAGTTTTGGTAAATGAAAAGTTTTCCAATTTGAATAAACTAGATTTGAATAGAAATGATCATCGAATATTTGGTATTGATTTGCATTGTGTATGTTTACTATTTTGAGGAATTTGGAATATGTTTTTATCGTTATTCCACTTATAGCATTTGTTGATTATGAGAAATGTTGTTGAATAATTGTTGATGTAAATTCCTTTTGATTTCTTATATTTAATATCAACTAGTTTGGGGTTTGTCGTGAATGGTGTCTTCAACAACATCGTTCCTTAACCCTATTAAAGATGAAGTTATGTTTAGAATTTTATAAAGTGATAATCTTCGTTAAGATTAATTGACTTTTTTATGATTTAATGGAGTTTTCCCAAGTTATGTTTTCCAATTATGAATTGAATTGGAATTGAATGAGAATTTGTTTATTGATAATCAAGATGAGTCTCTGTGGATGAAGACCTTTACTATTTAAGGAACTTAAAAGACTTTGACATTATTCCGCTTATAGTATTAGTCCGATACGGGAATTCATATCGATTATAAGCTGATATGATTTCCGTGAAGAATTCACTTAGAATGAAAGAATGATTTTGGGTTTATCGCGAACGATATCTTAAATAACATAGTATAGTAGCCCATTTAAAGTAGAAGTTGATTTCCCAAGTTAAGTTGAAGAGTAATCTTTATTCAATTTGAATACAAAGATTTAGTGAAATTGTCTTCCCTAGCAAACGATAATGGGAGCAAACTTTAAGGATCGCTTAAAAGAAGATAAGTGTGTTTTTTGAGAAATGATAAGATTAAGAAATCGTAAGTACAATTTTTGGCAAGAGATAAGATCAAGCAAAGTTAAAGTAATTTACCATAATCAATGATCAACGAAAGGGTAGAGTTTGTGTTAATATGTTTTCGCGTAAAGATAATTGAAATCTTTAATTAGATTTGAAATGAAAGACGACAATTAAGCTTACTAAAATACGAGGGCAACTAGATATGGAGTACTGCCAGTTTTTCTACATAGGATGAATAGGATGGGAAAGGGATAATGATTTGAGAAATTACCTTTTTCATGGGATTCGTTAATCCCGATAAAGCGTAGAAACCTTGGTTTGATTTAAATATGTGAAATGAGATTTTATAATCATTTGAAATGATTTCCAAGAAAATATTTAAATAAGAAGTTTAATGATTGTAAATTTTTGATAAGATTTAAATGGGTATACCCATATAAAGAATGACTTGAGTAAAAAGAATATTCCGAAACAAAATGTGACTCATGATATCCTTGTATATCAATATTGGTTTTAAAGATGCACTAGTTATTTTGGAAAGACCAGGTTTCAACCCATTCTGAATAACTATATGACGAGGATTGAAGATACTTGAAGACTGTGGTTGAAGAATGGGGACCTTCATGCCGTTTGGATTGGTTACTGATGTCTCAATTAGGGTGTACAACTAAGACGAAGTTATATGTGATAATGGTCCGGAGGCACTTGTAGATTGCCCAGATATGCAAGGGCCTCCCTCCTTTATTGGACGAGTAATAAGGTGCCTTCTGTTTCATTCACAACCTAGAAAGAACTTGTAAATGGATGTGTGTCTAAGACTGTATTTTACAGCATAACCAATTGGTTTCTATTGATGATACATTAGTTGCTGGCAGAGGATTTATCCTTTTAACTTAATACCGTTCTCTAAGACTTATGTACTCAGAGGGTTATATATTAATAGACATCGATTATATGCTGTTGTAACGACCTGCCTTTTTGACCGCTTCAAGTCGATATTTAAACCAACTTAGAACGTTCAAACAACAGATTCGTTATGTGCTAAGAGGGTCTAAAAGGAATTTACACAGAATCACACAAAAACAAATATATGCTGCAAAATAAATTTTATATAAATATCAGAGTATACAAAATTATTTATATAGAGGAAGATTTAATAATGTATACCTTCATTTTAAAAGAGTAAAAGCTTTACAATTTTTTCGTACTCACACACAAGCGTCTTGCGTCTTTACGTTCCACCCCAGTTTGTGAGCTGAAATATTTAAATCTAGAACACTTAGGACCTGACCCGAGTGTTCCATGCAAAATACACAAAACACTCGAGTCAGGATTAAACTTATTTCAAGTTAGCACACTTCGATAAAAACTAAATATAATTAGTTTAATCCGAATTATTATTAAATAAATTCGAGTACCAAAATAAATGAACTGCCGAAATATCATAAAGTATGGTGTAACATAGGCGCATGCGGATATAGCTGTATGCTTGAGAATCAAACCAATATCAAAGGAAAGCGTATGAGAACGAAATGCTATAGAAACTTCAAATGAAGTAATCTAATTATCAAGTGAAGTAATAAATTATTTAGACCCGGGAAGGTATTTCGAACAGAGGCTACAGCCACTCCAGACCAGATCAAGTACGATGACTTGCCTAACTCAAAATAAGGGGCAGCTAAAATGAACAGTCCATGTCAGGCATTAAATCTCAAGATGAACCCGTGCGCCTCAAAATATAAATGTGTGCACAACTACACAAAATAAGACAGGTTCAGGTGGCATGGCTTTTGGCAACATAGGGAAAAGTAGTAACATCATAGGTGGGACAAGGCATGGAACTTATATGTTTGAAATTTTAGCAGTATATGAATTAGAGAACTGGATGTAAAATGAACTTAAAACATTCCAGTAAATGCCAATTTGAAGTGTGCTAACTTGAAATACAATGCATACAAAAAACGGTTTGGACATAACAAATGCAATGCCAATTTGAAGATAGTTTTAACATTAAACAAGCCAAGTCCATTAAATTTTGTAGGGTGACAATAAGGGAACAACAGTTAAGGAACACAGGAGAAAGAAAACAATCTACAAAGCAAACTATTTATAGGATCATACCAAAGCCCACATGACGATTGCAAATATATATAATATTGTACGACTTCAAAGATGGTTCAAATGCTGTAACTAAAATGCAGATCATTGGATTTAGGACAGATTTCATATATACATAAATAGTGGGGTCGAAGGTCACTTATGGTTTAACCTTTCCTGGCCCTTTTCTTCAAGTTTCCTTTTATGCAATGAATTCCAAGGTATACACACACACGCTTGTTTCTAAACATATAAGTCAACAAGGCTTAAACAAGGTTATTGCAAACCTGCATGTGGATGGACAGTGAAGCTTAACCCAAAATATTAGTTGATAGTTAACAGGTGGTTTATCTCAAAGTTGCTCATATACACAAGGGTTAACTAAAAACACAAAGAACTACAACCTTCAAGTTTAGCAAAGTTAAAACCATGTGAAAAACTATACAAACAATCATTCAAAGCAAGTTAACAGACTACGCAATGGAAATCCGAGTGCGTGAGGATAGTTGCATGTATATGCTTAAATGGTGTAATAATATATGCAGGGAAATTCAAGTGGCAAGGGACAGTTACTAGAACTAAGGAAACAAATTGAAACTACGGACAACGGTGGCCAAAATCCTTAAACAAATTATATCTAGCGGACCGCAGTGGCAGCTGGAAAGAAAGTCTAATCGTAAGCAAACATACTTTTTATCGCGGTCGCGGACATTGGAGCTGAAGCGTTGGTTGCCATCGTGCTTGCTTGAACAGTTGTTGGGCTTAGCGATGACGGTAGCAGCTTAAACGGGTGAGTGACTCGACTGGAGCAGTGACGGTCCCGGGTACTCACGGTGGTGAAGATGGCGAATTGATTCAAGGTAGCGGCTTCAGAAGGCAATTGGAGTAAAATGGCAAAGCTTTCCAAGGAGGAGGAAAATGAGTTGCTGACGCAGTGGCTCAGGGATCTACAGGTTTGGGGAAAAAGCAGAGCAGTGGTGGAGGTGGTAGCAACGCTCGACGGCGCTGGGTTCGATTGAGGAAGTGGCGATCGATGTCGGAGCAGAAGACTGGTTTAGTTGATGAAGAAAGAGGCCAACTTTAATTAGGAAGAAGGGTTATATTTTACGGTGGATATGATTTTGGCTGAGGAACCGATCGAAGAAAAGGGGAAAATTAAAACAAGGGGAAAGAAAACGGTGAAGCGAATAAATGGATAACAATGGAGAAAATAACTTGGGCGGGCAGGTGTGATTTATCAGAACTTTTAGACCAAGTGTCAAAATAATTTCAACATGCCTAAACAAGTGGCAAATTAAATTAAATAGAATATTAGATTAAAAGAGTGTATATTTTCCCATGTATAAATAGCATTTATATACACTAAGTATGCATACACAAATTTAATTTAAAACCAGTTTCAAAACAAATTGAATTATGAATAAAATCTCAAATTTAAAATTTAAACAAATCTAAAAATTATAATTCTCAAATAATAGTTTATTTCATTAAATTATAAAATACTACCAATGTTAAGTTTAAAATAATGCTTAACATTTAATTTAAACAAAACCATTCATAAATTCAAATATAGAATCAAAATTTAAATTTTTTAACTTCCAAGAATCAATTTAAAAACCGAAATGAACTAGACTATATTTTAAATAAAAAAATCAAACACGAATATACACATTAATTTTCAATGTTAAATTAAATTAACGATAAAATTTTAAAATGCAAAAATTTCTGGTTCGTTACAGCTGTGAATTGACAGTGTGGCATGCTAAGTGTTGAGCTATTGATGATCAAAGCTTTTTGTTGAAAAGAACAGCTTTGTGTGTAAGGATGACTCTTCAAGTCCCACGACCGGTAATGAGCCGAAAAAGTGTGAAGTACAACAGAGATAAGGACTCGCGTTTCCTTCTAGTTGGGAAAGTGATGCTATGTAACCAAGAAAATTTACTTAGTGGATGATAGATCGAGGCGCCTCAGAATGGTCGACAACGACCGAGAGATGTTACGTTCAAGAAAAACATGAACTACACATGGTATAGGTGGGTTGGCTTTGCCGATACTGAAGGAGCATTTTTCAATCCTGAGACATCCGTCTAAAGGTGTTCCGAATTGAGGTTAAGAAAGATCCTTTACCTTGGTCATTGATGGAACCCAACTTCCAATATGAACCTTTATAGTTTTACTTTTAACCTATGCATGTAGATGTAATATATGGTACCTACGTCTACTAAGATTTATACATTTACTTTCAAAAGTGATTTCCACACCATGTACCAGTGATAATAAAAGATACTTTGGCGTACAAAGCATATTAGGTTATTATAAGGTAAAACCTACTTCCAATACTGTGTTTTTGCATTGTGTGATGGGATGCGGGTCTTATGGTTGCTCCATTTTCAAAAAGCATTATGAGTAGTTTTATGACTGGTATCCATAAGGGGAACCTGTTGCGTGTTATACGGCATGGTCTTATGATTTACCCAACTTTAAAATAAAGTAAATAATTGTTTTAGTTCTCAAACCAGTTCCATGACTGATCCGGAGTTTATTGTTCTTTCCCTAAACTCTTGGTCCCTTTATTTCCACACGGACTGCCTAGTAGTTTTGGTTTGCAGATATTTTATAGAGCAGGTGCTGGATTGAAGCTAGAGCTGTGTCTAGAGCATTTTATTTCTTCCACTGAGAGTTTATGTTTTCTACTGTGTACATGTTATACACTGTGTACATTTTATACTCTGATATTGTTATTTCGGTTGTGCATGTATTTACTATCATACTCTGATATAAGTTGTACTATGATATAAAAGGTATTGTAATGATAATGAAAAGGTTGTTTTGTTTTATTTTTATGCATTGTTACCCCAAGCGATACGTCTTATGATCGGTTTAAGTTGGTTTAATCATCAGTTTGAACTAGGAAAAAAGGCGGGTCGTCACAGAGCGAAACCCTAATTTGTAAATCAATTTGCGGAGAAGAGTCTGTAATTCTAAGAGCTCTAAATAAAGAAATTTTATGGAGCCTTTAGGGAAATTTGGGTGATTTTTCTTTAGTTAAAGATATTAGTACTATTTTGTACTAACATTACAGGTATGGGTTTTCTCGGGTCGGCAGGTCACCAAAAGAAAGCCATCCATGGTATCCTTAGGTAATAGATACAATACCGTCTTCCCGTTAGCTATAGTTGTTGTATATAACGGTGTTGTATATGCAATTATAAGATTTTTGTTTGATGATAACAACCAAATATATTTTATTATAAATGTGTTTATTGTATTGTTCCATATATTCATTACAGACAGGAATATAATATTTATATTTAAATAGAATACGACTGTACAAACATTCATATATTCATACTGTATTTTATTTAAATTGAATATTATATTACAAACATTCAAACGGTACAACTATTTATTACTCCACTATTTAAACATTTCACATGAATTTATACTTGTATATAAACTTAATACGATAAACAAATTTGTTTGAACACAATGAAACGATATTTTATTTCAATCAAATTTGTTTATTACAAATATCTGTACAATTTTCTGTTCTTTGTACATCAGCTCCTCACTACAGATTCACTCATACACTCAGTTTACACTCATATACATACATTCACTGACTCACACACTCATTCACTGTTATTGTCTAGTCTTCTATCTTCACTGAACAGTCAGTTTAGTCATCTACACCTGTCATATACAGAAATGCACACACGGTACACTGCGATAGAATTGGAACTGAATACATGCAAAATTGAATTTATTTTTTAAATTTTATTTTCCTCAGATTTCTGGTGTGATTCTCATCATTTTTCATGACTTCATCTGATATGTGAATGTATCACGCACATGATATATAGTATACACACATGTGTATGTATATACACATATTATTATGCAGGGATAGGAAAATCCATTCGTATGGCTGCATATACACACGTGTGCACTGCCTCGCCAATCAAAATACAGTGTAGCAACCGAGGAGCATCCACGTGGACCAACTCGACTCAGTGCTCACATATATGATCAACTTGCATAACTGAAAATGGAACAGCATAAAATAGTGCAAGTGTTCAAGTCAACATGATCAGTTCAAACATGGTCGAGGCATGCACATGACAGCTCAACAAGACTACATGGAGCACATGCACAAATGAAACAGTGCAATAAGTATGGTGGTCAACAAGTCAAACAACATGGTGCATGGTACACAAGCTATTGTACATATGTTACTGCAAGAAGCTACAAGCATCCCTAAAATGGTTCATCAAACATACTTTTTCAAATGGAACAAACATGGAGATCAAATTACAGGTACATGGAAATACAGGGCGGTTTAGTTCATATATAATGCAAGCATGTCAAAACCATCAATACAGCAAAGCAAATGGTGTAAAAATAGACAAGAACATGCAAGTGCACAAGAGGGACATTGGTTCAACAAACTTATCAATGCAACAATGAACAAACACATACATAAAGATCAGTGCATGCATGACTGATGCTACTGTGTCATGTACAACAGTGTGTTCAAGAAAGCATAGTGGTGCAAGCACAAGTGCTACAGATATGAGAGCATCAATATGAATGTTCAAGGCAGTAACATACAAAGCCATAAAAGTCAAGTGTCCGAGGATAGTCAATCCAAATACAACATTTCAAATGCAATCAAGTGGACATCAAAGTGAATAACATGTCAGCATGTGCAAGTGAAGTCCAAAGGAATTCAGTGTCAAAGATTCAAGAATGTTTCAGTATGATACATGCATATAAAAATTTAATCCTAGGGTGCAATAATATTTCCAGCATGAAAGTATATAAGAAAAATCTCACAATGTTTTTAGAAATGGCAAAGTCTTTAAAAGGGAAATTTTCTATTTCTTATGTTACTGGGGAATGTCAAAGTTGGCATAAATGTTGTTCACAAATCAATCTCCAGAAACAATTCAGGTTTCGAACGTATCTAGATTTGGCAAGTTTAAAAAAGGATTTCCAAAAATACATGGTGCTTGTTCAAGAGCCACAATACCAAATTTATTTGTTTTAAGGAATTCAGCAATCACATATTTTAGACAAAATTTCATTCAAAGTATCTTTTGTGGAATGTTTGCAAATTCGCATATGTTTTCGGTTCATTTTTGGAAAAGACATAAATCGGTTTGTTTTTGCTAAAAATCAAGAGTGCAATTTTGGTAAGATTTTTTTTTTTAGGAGAATTATTTTCAGTCATCACGAAATCACAGAAAATCAAGTCTCAATTCCTTCCCAAAAATCAACAGTCATGTTTCTTACAAATGGCAATTTACCAATCAAAGATTTCATGCAAGGGACAAGTAGTTTGGAAGAATCTTTAAAGTACAGAATTTATCAAGGGATCAAGCCAACAATTCACGCTGATTTTTTCAAAGCCGAGAATTTCAAAAAGGGAAAAATCAAGTCTCGCAAATTAGATTTTTTTCTTTTAGCAAAATCAGAGTGTGATTTAGGATTTTCTATAATCCTACTTAACACCAATTTCATCACAGGCAACATATCATCGAAAATCAAAACCAAACATCATAGATTCAAGAACAAAAGGAAATAAATTATTCACAATTTTCTACAGAGAATTTCGATCACAAAATTGATGATAAGGAATCAAATCCCAATTCGATCGAGCAAGATAAAGAAGCCATCGAAGATTCGAGCATCAGAGAATCTAATTTTATTTGAATAGACATCATCGATTTGGAGAGAGAGCTAAAACCCTAGGAGTCGCTGCCATGTTTTTCCAAAGCAAAGTAATCGGGACAAAATGAAATAAGGGTGGAACCTAGTTGATGTGGCCAACCAAGTCATTTGAAGTGTGAAAGGGAGTTTGTTATTCCTTTTTAAATACTAAGGTTTTAGTTTTTATTTTTGTTTTGTTTTTTAATTTGTTTTGTAAACCGTTCGAATCAGTTTCTAGTGTCTGTAAAATACTAGGGTATCTAGTTAGGGTGTTAACTGGCCGTTTACTAGAGTCTGTAAAATCTAGGGTTATGGATTACGGGTTTGTAATTCAGGAAAATATGGTCGAGGTGATATAGGTCAGTCTAGGTTTTTTAGCGTAGGATTAGAATAGGAGCGAGGGGTTCATGAGTGTATATGGTCTTGTATGCGGGATCTATTCTTTTACCTAGTAGAAACCTTCAGAATGCAGCAGTAGGCAGGGTTTTGCCGAAGCTACGTATATCTTGTGTCATCTATTTTCTGCATTTCTATTCTGCTATATTCTGTGATCTGTGATTATTTTTAATATCCTGTTAACTTTAACAAATCAACGATAAAGTGTAATAAACCCTATTCACCCCCTCTAGGGTTAATCTAGATCCCACAAGTGGTATCAAAGCAGGTATTTTGTTTAACTCTGGAGTCATGGGTCATCCTAGTTGTTAGCTCACTGAGAGTCAGTCCAGTCACATCCAAACATTTTTGATGGTATATATTTTTTGAATTGGAAATCTAAAATGAAATACTATTTGAAATCTGTTAATACTAAATATTGGGATGTTGTTAATAGTGGAAGTGATATAATAGATAGGAATATTAATGCTCGTGATATGCATATTCTCTATTCTCATCTTAATAATAATCAACTTGATCTTATCTCTCATTGTTTGACTGCGCAGGATATCTGGAGAACTCTCGACTCGCGGTATGGAAATTTTGACAACTGCTCAAAACCCTCAATTGCCAACTCAGATTTAGATGTGTGCTTAACTGGAGCTATTAATGATGAGACGATGAAGATTTATCATATAAAGAATTGGTTTATCTTTGTAATAATTTAACTAAAATTGTCGATCGTCTCCAACGAAAAAATAAAATTTTGAAATCTGAAAACTGAGTTGCGTTGCAAAAATAATGCTTTGAAATTAAAACCTGAAGACTCTTATTGTAAATATTGTATGAATATGAAAATCGATTTAGCTCATCGTAATGAAAATTCTAGAAAACTTGAAAACGAAATTTTGATTTTGAAAAGTCGTGAATATGAACTAATTCATAAAAATAATACTTTGCAAAAGGAGCTGGATAAGGTTGATTTCAAACATGAATTTTTTGAAAAGGAAAGTTTGATGAAAACTGAAGCGATTTTGAGAGAGCTTGAAATTGAAATAGAAAAACTCAGAAATTCTGAAAAACTCACTACAAGAAAAATAACCTATTGCAACTAGTTATTTGCAACAGGCGAAAAATGACAGTTGCAGTAAACGATATTTAGCAACAGACTTATTATAACAGTTGCAATAGATTAGATTTAGCAATAGACCTTTGATTTCTGTTGCAAAAAGCATATTTTTAGCAACTGTGTTTCCCTTCCTATTGCAAAAACAAACTTTTCGCAATTGTTCTTTCATACCAGTTGCAACATACATATTATTTGCAACTGCACTTCCGAGCCAGTTGTGAATAAATACCTTTAGCAACTGTTTTCACCACTAGCAATAACTGTATTTTTTACAACTGGTAAAGCCAGTTGCGAAAAACATACTATTAACTTTTAATAATTAATTTTGAATAGTTATTATTAAATAATTAATAATTATAGTAAAAGATTAAAAATTAGTAATAAAAATTAATTATTATAAATTAATATTTATAATTGATAACTAAAAATAATAATTAATAATTAACAAATAATAATTATTATTACAACTCTTTTTATTAGTTTCAAAATATTAAACAATTCTAATTAGTTATGGGAGCGGCTATTGTAAGACAAAATTAAACACAAAATTAGAAACACAAAATCTAGACCGTAGCATTTGTTTGTCTTTATGTGTGAGGTGGAATTCAGGGGGAGATCTTGTGGTTGAGATTGCTTGTGTCTAAATTTGTGTCAACATTTTGTGTCTAAATAGACTTTCACATTAGTTATAATAAACATAATTAATAATCAAGAAACAAAACTATTATGAAATAAACAATGCTTAATCAATAATAATTAATATATAATAATTACTATTATAAAATAAAAAATGGCAATTAATTTGAAATATGAAATAATTTCTATTACTAATTAATAACTTGAAAAACAATAATTAATAATCAATTAATATTAAATATTTAATCAGTGATTGATAATTAACAAATAATCATCAACCGGTGTTGAATTAAAAAAACTAACAGAAACTGAATATAGAAGTTCCCTTGAATGCAGAAATAAGTCATAAGCGTGTTTCGCGGATGGTGTCAGCGTTTCTTACCTTCCCGCTCCTCTTTCCACCAAAAATTCGTTTCCCGCCAACTCGTATCGTTTTAATTTTAATTCCCTTTTATCTCTTTTATAGGAATCCTAATTTCATTTTCGTTTCTTTTGCCGCTTTCCATTTTTAAACCCTAATTTCCTTTTCTCCCTGTCAATCCTCTTATCTCTCGCGACTGCTCCTCCCATCTCGTGTGAGTCTCCATTTCATTATATAAAAATGTAACTTTTCTATTTTCTTTTATTACATTAAAAGTTCAATCTTTCATTTTCCTCTTTAATTACATATAAACTTCTATCTGTACTAGAAAAAAGGCTTATTTCTGACGTCAACTAGCGACGCCGCAGTGACACGATGATAGAATGTGTCGTTAAAAGTTTTGGACATTATTAAGGCATCGTTAAGTCATCAATATTTACTTATGTTTTTATGACTTCATATGGAAAAAAATTAGATGGGAAAGCAACGTAAAATCTACTACCTATGCCACCGCGATGCCACTAGATTCTGAGAAGCCGTCAGGATGCCTTCACTCGTATAACTAATAATGCAGCCTGGTATCAATTCACTTCTCAAAGGATAATGAACCATGGTCCGTTCATCCAAATCCAATCTTACGTTTCATATGTCTCACGTCATCAATCTTGGTCCTTTTCCACAGACCATTCTCTACAAACACAATTCGCTAAATCCGTCAAATTAATTGAAATGAAATTTTCATTAGGAAAATCGAATCCCTAATTTTAATGGTTTTCGTTTCCCGTTTTCACTTCCATTCGAGCGAGCCTCATGATAATTGCCAACTAGTCCTTCTCCATTATTGAACTTCCTCACATAGCCTGACATCCTGTCGGATCCTAGATCTAAAATTAGAATGCTAGTTTCATTGTATTCGTCCTTGAAGTACCAGATCTAATAAGCTTAGATGTCGCGAATGGGACGAAGGAGCTGTGTCTTCAATTAGTTCGCATGTTCCGGATTCGGTAAGTTTTAACATTCCGGTCTTCCAAGCTTGCAAGTTCACTTTTCGATTCTAAATAAAAAGTTATTGTAACATAGTTGTATCCATGGATAGGAATAAAAAGTTACGTTTAGCATTTATGCTCCATATTCCTCAACTCGAACATAATACTATGATGGAAGTAATCTATTATTTTAGCGGTTCAATATTTGATTTATCTCTTCTTGGTTATTTTTTAAAGTTCTACCTAACTAGTGTTGGTACCAACCATCTTGGGCTGTTTTAGCATTGACATATTGAAGTATTGTTTAAAAAACCATGTTACACCAAAAAAAAATTAGATGGTAGTAGAATTTTAAGAAGTTTTTGCTTTAAAAAAGAGGTAACATTATTTTGCTTGCTTTAGAAAAAATGCATAAGCAAAACCTGATAAATGTCTTATGGTGTTGTTTACATCCTTTAGTAATATATACTTGATGCTATTTTTATCTCTCTTTTTTTTGCATATAATTTGCACCACAATTTGATAATGGAGGAATATAGAATACCCAATTTTTCTTTGGTAAAAACAGGTGGATCTGGTTTTGTTTCGTGAAAATCCTAGGGATCCTGCAGTTTATGTTTCTCTTGCACGAATTGACTTCAATGGTAGTCTAACTCACTCGCTTCATGGTTGACAAGAAGGTATATTGTTCATTTTTAAATTTGTGTTCCAAACTTGATGCAATAATCGTGCAACTATTAACGTTATCAAAAGAAGCAGGATATGATAAGTAGTGTCATGCTAGATATTTATAAAATTCTAGCAGATTAACTTCTCCAGTTCAGCATTGTTTTTTGTATAGCTTCTGGCGAGTGTTGAATCTTTGCTTACTAACTATAAATGCTTACACTAACAAATATAAGGTTTTTTATGACCTTTCCCATTTTTGTGTCTGTTATTAGTTATGCTTGACACCAATATATTATACATTTCAGTATTTCAGTCATCTTTATGCTTGGCTTTGAATTTCAGATGCTTTTAATGCTCCTCAAGTGTAACGATACGGATTTTCCCCGAACTTAATCGATCACAAAATCGACCAAGACCGTTCAAAACTCGCATACGTTAACTTTGGGAATACAAAATATTAGAACAATAACAGCAGACTTTTATTATATTACAATAATATAACATCAGAGTACAGAATATCAGAGTACAAATAAAGTAAACTACAGCGGAAGATAAATTACAACAGATTTAATACATTAAACAGCGGAAGACTTCTAAGCTCTGGACACAGCTTTAGGCTTCGATCCAGGATCCTGCTAAAGAGAGAGATGTCTGCAAAAAGCTACTCGACTGCCCGTGTGGAAAAGAGGGCACCCGAGTTTGCAAAGTGAAACAAACTACGAGTCAGTCATGGGACTGGTGTGAGAATTCTTAACTAGTTTAACTAATAGTAATAAGGCAAATCCAAGGACCACGCCGCTAATGCGGAACGGGTTTACTCCAATGGATTGCCGGTGCATAAACTAAAGTAAATCGAGAAATAACGCAATGTCTTTTTGGAAAAATGAAACCATTATAAGACCCAGGTCCCATCACACAATGCAACGCACACCAGGGGATAGGGTTTTACCTTATAATGGTCAAAAGATGCTTTATACGTATAAAACGGATTTGATATTATTATTAGTGTATATATGTTTTTAATAAAAAGATTTGAATCATAAGTAGCAATCCTAGACGGCATGGTTACCATATAGCATGTCGCCAATACTAGTTCTACAATCAAAACCGCAAGGGCGTATTGGAAATTTGGATTCCATCATGAGTCGAGGCTAGGGGCAAGATCCTCTCCGATTCGAGACACTCTAGCAAATGCCTCAGGATTCCCCGCAGTGAACCCTTGGAAGCGGTAGGGCCGGTCCCCGCCAATGGGCAGTGGATTAGTTATGCCTGAACACACGTTTCCCGGTCCCTTTGGACCTATAGTATGACCACCAACGGCCTATAAAAATAACGAGGCGCCTCAAAATCCATCATCCACATAAGTAAAATGTCAGGGCTGGCAGGTCGCTGACACCACTCTAGCTAGAAAGAAACGTGTGCACTCCCTACGGTCCATATCCCGTTTTTGACTCATACCGGGGTGTGAGGCTCGCGAAGTCACGATATACACAAAGCTATGCCTAAATAGACTATGCTTTGATCATCAACCACAAGGCCCTGCTTTTCAACAAAAGCCTTGATCAATGCATCTTAGCATGCCACATTGTCAGTCCATACTATACCATTGATTTCTACCAATATATAACCTCTAAGCTCGTATGTCTCAGAGAAGGGTGTTAACCACCAAACAGATATATATTAAGAGAGATCAACGAATGTAGTATAAGGGACTACAACGTCAGACATACATTCCATTTATAAACTTATGCCCTGGGTCTGGGCGAAAGTCAAATCCGTGCAATCAACACTACGTCCGGACAGCTACTACTGTCGCCCCTTCAAGGTAGCTACTCCCATCATGGGTCTCAATAGCAACACACCCATTCGATGTGAAGATCGTCGGTCTTCAATCACCGTCTTCAACTCCTCGAACGTCGTATCATTATTTGGAATGAGAGTAAACTCGGACTTTCCAAATAATTCTTGCATATATAAATTTTGCAAACCATTCTATATCGTTATTTATTCTTTTATAAATATCGTCCATTCATTTCATGTATATATATATCGTCCATTCATTAATCGTGTCAAAGAATTTATAATTCAACAATTTATTCTTTTTATTTCAACAATCATACAAAATAAAAATGATATTTTATTTTATATCATTTCATTAAAGCGAACATATATACAATTAAAGTCTTTTAAACGTTTAATTCTTTTCAAATAAAAAGGACCTTATTTCAATATATAGACACGACATCAAAAATATGTCCATTTTTACTATATGAACGTGATCTTAAAAATATATTTATTTTTAATATGGTAGCATAAACCTTAAGTATGTTTGAATATCATACATATATTAACGCTATCTCAAGATTTGCCTTTCAATTCATATGCAATAATACTACTCTAAACATGAATTTTTATTTCATATGCGGTTTCTTGATTATGCATTTCATATGCGACTTCATGCTTTTTAAAACATGTTAAATTTTCATATGCGGTTCAAGCTTCTAAATCATGTTTCATTTCATATTTATATCTTTTTATTCGCATGTGAAATGTAAATAAAAATTCCCTTCTTATTTTCATCTTTTTATTTACATGTGAAAAGTAAATAAAGGTTTCATTCTTATTTTCATCTTTTTATTTACATGTGAAAAGTAAATAAAAGTTTCATTCTTATTTTCATCTTTTTATTTACATGTGAAAAGTAAATAAAAGTTTCATTCTTATTTTCATCTTTTTATTTACATGTGAAAAGTAAATAAAAGTTTCATTCTTATTCTCATCTTTTTATTTACATGTGAAAAGTAAATAAAAGTTTCATTACTTTTATTTATATAAAATATATAAATAATATAACCATTTCATGTTTTCATTCATTTATTCATTTATAACATGAAAATATTCATTGCTTTATGGTTCATTTCCCATTTTCGATCACTTTCTTAATTCAGTGATCTTAACTACTTAATTCCCTTTCAATATAATTAAAGATTTAATTAAAATCTTACTTAGTTTTAATCTTCCAAAGTTATTATTAAATGATTATTCAATTTCTAGGGAATTAATTCTATCATAAATTCGGGTTAAAGAATAAATGTTATTTAAAACATAATTCACGATAAACCCAAATTTAGATTTCATAAATTTCCCATTTAATATATATAATTAGACAGCATTTATTTCAGAGTATTTCATTTAATCTTATATAAAATATTTATCATCTTCGATTTCCTTTATAAAATGTATAACATAATTTATACGGGTTAAAATGGAGTTACTATTTTAAAATGGACTGAATAGCCCAATTCATTTTCCTTATCCATTTATTATGTTTATCTTTACATTTTATTATTTAATAGCGGGCCAGACCTCTCACATTAGGCCTATAACTTGTGGATGCTGGATATGCCGGTTGGTTCCGGGCAGACTTCTACCACAGGTTGGGCTTAACCTCGTGTCTTGACCCAATTCGTATTTGCGCACTTGGACCTCTCACATTAGGCCCAACATTTATGGCTGTTGGATATGCCGGTTGGTTCCGGGCAGACTTCCGCCATAAATGTGACCTAACCTCGTGTCCAAGTACAATTAATAATTATAATTATAATTATCTCCTAAAAGTATTATTTTAAAACATTTCATATTTTAGAATATCTAATTTCTAAAATATCATTCATTCTCTTACTTATCCTTTCATTTCAGTAAACATTAATCTTTCCATATTAATATCATAAAACTATTCCCAAAATGTTTCAATTGTAATATCAAAACTTACCATTTTAATATTAAATGAAATCTTCCTCAATTAATCCATTTATGTTAAATTTTAAAATCAAATCTTCTAAATTTACAAGTTAACATAAAAACGAGATTTTTCAATTCAAATCTTCATTATTATAATTGGAATGAAATCTTATCAATTTAAACTTTTTATTTCATCCTTTTTAAATGTACAATCTTCTTAATTAAATCGTCCATTAATTCCATTAATTGAGTAAATAATGAAAATATTTCAAGTTCCTTAATAACGCTAATTATATATTCACTTTCATGTACAACTTTCATGTGCAATATCCATATATAAATTTTTTTATATTTTTAATCAGAAACACTACGAATATATTTATTTACATATTTTACTTAAAAACGCTTAGAATAAACTTGCATTCATGTTTTGACATAACAATAAAAATAAAGTTGCATTCATATTTTTATGTAAATAAAAAAAATAAAGTTTCATTCATATTTTAACAGAACGATGCAAACAAAGTTTGCATTTATATTTTATCAAAAAGTGTAAATAATGTTTGCATTCATATTTTTATCAAAACAATGCGAATAATGTTGCATTTATATTTTATAAAAAAAACAATGCAATTAAGTTTGCATTCTTATTTTATTAACAACAATGAAATTACAATTTTTTCTAAATTTACCTAACTCGCTAAAAATAAGTTATCAATCTTATTTTAACTTAAACAATGAAAATATATTTATTTTCTACTTTCACTTAACGCGCTAAAAAAAAATATATAACACTCATATTTTTACATAAACGTTGGAAATAAGGTTGCATTCCTATTGTGACATTAACTATGAAAATAAGTTTATTTTCTTAAATTTTATTAAGACGCTAAGACTATTTTAATAATCTTATTCTTACTTAAGTGCTAAAATATAATACAAATTTGCTATTTACACTCACGCACTAAAATGTGGTTATTTTCCTATTTACATGACCGCACTAAAATTATGGTCATCTTCCAATTCACATGACCGCATACGAAAATTAATAATACATAGAATAGGGTGTCGCGCTTGCATATCATTAAAATGATAAATAACATAATATGGGGTGTTCAAATCCATTCCAAACCATTCAATGGGCAACATGTAGATTAATGTTAAGCATTCATGTCGACAAACAATAATGACAACATACAATATGGTACTAAATCTTCATGTCATCGCATATAATAACATCATAAGATGTAGTGTCGCATTTTTGTGTCAAGATCCCAACTTTTTTTTTTTTCATCTAAATAGAATAAGATTTTTTTTTTTTTGTCAAAACAACATAAAAAGGGATCAAATCCATTCGTGTAGATTCCAACAACACAATTCATATGACAATCATCCAAACACAAATCCAAACCCAAGCATCAACATGTAGTCATACATCACGGATCTAGTTCACTTCTCATTAAATTATTTAAATAACAAAAAATAATAATTAAATTAAAAATAGAATCTCACACTGATTTTTGCTGAAAATTTGACTGTCTCGGATTCAGCTCTGGTCTGCGCCATCGCGAAGAGCTCGGAAAGACGAGTCCAACGCAATTTACGGTTCGTCAATCGGACCTCATACGAGAGAGTTATGATTTATTAAAGTTGGACATAATTAAATAATTAATTAATATTCGTGAAAAATACCTAAAAATTTCACTTTCTCAGAATTGGACAAAATTAGTGTCCACGCGTCCATCTCGTCGCCACGATCCCAACGCACCTAAAATCGTCGATTTTCGACTTCGTATGAGTGAGTTATGCAATTTTAAAGTTCTAGAAATTAATTAAATAATTTAAAAATAAAATAGAAAATACCCTCAGCCCGTTGACCGAAAAACACTGTTCACCGCCGAACTTTGACCGCACTTTGCTGCTGCCTCGGGCCACCTGACGCCACGGGACCACCGCCAATGTCTTCGTCTTGGCGAGACGCACCACCACCAGAAAGAGCCGCCCCTAAAGCTTCTCCGATCATCGGGAAATCGCCTAGAAAGGATTTCGCCTCGCGGGTCCCACAGGCCGCCTCACACCTCCAAACTGCCTGAAATTTTCTGAGCATCTTCGTCTTGCGTAGACGAAGAACTTCCGTGTTCGTGACTTCGTCTAATTCTTCCTCGATTCACGGGAATTTCTTGATTTACGTTTTGAGTTTCTGAATTTCGAAAACAGCGAGCTTTAAGACGAGATTCCGGCGAATCCGAGCGCTGTTTGACAAAACCGACTACACCATTAGCTTCGTATCGTCGAGACCTTCGAGAAAACATATAATTTGCTATGGTTTGAAGAGATTTTATTTTTTTATGAATTTTAGAGGAAGAGGGAGCCGCCATGGAAATTGAGAAAAAATGATGGAAAAGAGAGTGGCTGCTGTGTATTTCGAATTTCAGCCCTAAAACTCAGAAAAAAGATAATATATACCATGGGTTTAATTTTGGTTTGGGCCCAAATATCATTATGTGCCCAATTACTCAATTTTCAACTGTTTTCTTCAGTTCAAAAATTCTTATAAATACATGCTGATTTCAAAATTAATAAAATTTTAAACATAATTATTTCAGGTCATTACGAACCCAACGAACCTGATTTCGTAATTTTCCGATTCCGTATGAATTTATTATAAATTTCCGAAGTTTGAAAATAGGCTGTATTTCCACTTTAAAAATTATACAGGCCACAAAATAATTCCAAAAATTATAAATTTTAGAATTTTACCTTAATTTAATATTCCGAATCCATAGAAACTGGTTTCGTCGAATTTCGAGTTCGTTTGCAAAAATTCTATTTTTCAGGTGTATATTTTAATATTTTAAAAATACCAAAAATAGTGGAATTTTTCCGAAACTCAAAAATATAAGTTCTTATAGTCATTTTTGTATGTAAACAACATTCTAAAACCAATGGAGATGGTTTCGGGTCCTAATTCCTTATTCTGCAAAATGTAGCATTTTGGCCCTTATAAATTTCATAGCGACCATTCTAGATTTTAATTTTGACATAACTTTTGATTCCCGTTATGAAATTTCGATTTTTCGGATTCGTTGGAAAGATAAATTTAAATAGATTCTAATATTTTTGGTTTCACTAAAATCCGTTAAATTTTGCATCCTGTACGGTCAGTCAAAGTTCAAGTTTGACTTTTCAAACTACCGCGTTATTTCTAACTCTTTTTATAATAAAAATTAAATCATTCATTCTAACTTCGATTTGAATCAAATTTGTGATCATTATTATTTAAATAAATTATTTTATATTGTCAAAATTCATTAAAATTTTCTAAAATAAAATTTTTAAATTGGTCCTGATTTTTGCGGGTTGTTACAATCGCCTCCACTTAAAAACTTTTCGTCCTCGAAAAGGAACTAGGCTAAAAGTTGTTTAATTAACTAACTAAATTTTAATTTCTCTTATTAATTTCATTTGTTGACTAACTTATCAAATATACATACTCTTTTATATATTTAAAAGTCATATTTTCAGAAATAGATTATATAATCAAAAATACGCTAATCATAAGCTTATCACTCTGAACTCATTCTAGGGCATTACTAACCCCATCTCTAATGAGTTTTCCCATTCTAGGATACTGCTGATCATATCTCTAATGAGTATTCTTATTGGATATTGCTAATCCAATCTCTGATGAGTCTTTTGTTCAGTTCTAACGAGTTGTACCCCAAAGATTTGAGCTAACCAGAGCTCTGATACCACCTGTAACGATACGGATTTTGCCCGACCTTAATCGATCACAAAATCGACCAAGACCGTTCAAAACTCGCATACGTTAACTTTGGGAATACAAAATATTAGAACAATAACAGCAGACTTTTATTATATTACAATAATATAACATCAGAGTACAAAATATCAGAGTACAAATAAAGTAAACTACAGCGGAAGATAAATTACAACAGATTTAATACATTAAACAGCGGAAGACTTCTAAGCTCTGGACACAGCTTTAGGCTTCGATCCAGGATCCTGCTAAAGAGAGAGATGTCTGCAAAAAGCTACTCGACTGCCCGTGTGGAAAAGAGGGCACCCGAGTTTGCAAAGTGAAACAAACTACGAGTCAGTCATGGGACTGGTGTGAGAATTCTTAACTAGTTTAACTAATAGTAATAAGGCAAATCCAAGGACCACGCCGCTAATGCGGAACGGGTTTACTCCAATGGATTGCCGGTGCATAAACTAAAGTAAATCGAGAAATAACGCAATGTCTTTTTGGAAAAATGAAACCATTATAAGACCCAGGTCCCATCACACAATGCAACGCACACCAGGGGATAGGGTTTTACCTTATAATGGTCAAAAGATGCTTTATACGTATAAAACGGATTTGATATTATTATTAGTGTATATATGTTTTTAATAAAAAGATTTGAATCATAAGTAGCAATCCTAGACGGCATGGTTACCATATAGCATGTCGCCAATACTAGTTCTACAATCAAAACCGCAAGGGCGTATTGGAAATTTGGATTCCATCATGAGTCGAGGCTAGGGGCAAGATCCTCTCCGATTCGAGACACTCTAGCAAATGCCTCAGGATTCCCCGCAGTGAACCCTTGGAAGCGGTAGGGCCGGTCCCCGCCAATGGGCAGTGGATTAGTTATGCCTGAACACACGTTTCCCGGTCCCTTTGGACCTATAGTATGACCACCAACGGCCTATAAAAATAACGAGGCGCCTCAAAATCCATCATCCACATAAGTAAAATGTCAGGGCTGGCAGGTCGCTGACACCACTCTAGCTAGAAAGAAACGTGTGCACTCCCTACGGTCCATATCCCGTTTTTGACTCATACCGGGGTGTGAGGCTCGCGAAGTCACGATATACACAAAGCTATGCCTAAATAGACTATGCTTTGATCATCAACCACAAGGCCCTTCTTTTCAACAAAAGCCTTGATCAATGCATCTTAGCATGCCACATTGTCAGTCCATACTATACCATTGATTTCTACCAATATATAACCTCTAAGCTCGTATGTCTCAGAGAAGGGTGTTAACCACCAAACAGATATATATTAAGAGAGATCAACGAATGTAGTATAAGGGACTACAACGTCAGACATACATTCCATTTATAAACTTATGCCCTGGGTCTGGGCGAAAGTCAAATCCGTGCAATCAACACTACGTCCGGACAGCTACTACTGTCGCCCCTTCAAGGTAGCTACTCCCATCATGGGTCTCAATAGCAACACACCCATTCGATGTGAAGATCGTCGGTCTTCAATCACCGTCTTCAACTCTTCGAACGTCGTATCATTATTTGGAATGAGAGTAAACTCGGACTTTCCAAATAATTCTTGCATATATAAATTTTGCAAACCATTCTATATCGTTATTTATTCTTTTATAAATATCGTCCATTCATTTCATGTATATATATATCGTCCATTCATTAATCGTGTCAAAGAATTTATAATTCAACAATTTATTCTTTTTATTTCAACAATCATACAAAATAAAAATGATATTTTATTTTATATCATTTCATTAAAGCGAACATATATACAATTAAAGTCTTTTAAACGTTTAATTCTTTTCAAATAAAAAGGACCTTATTTCAATATATAGACACGACATCAAAAATATGTCCATTTTTACTATATGAACGTGATCTTAAAAATATATTTATTTTTAATATGGTAGCATAAACCTTAAGTATGTTTGAATATCATACATATATTAACGCTATCTCAAGATTTGCCTTTCAATTCATATGCAATAATACTACTCTAAACATGAATTTTTATTTCATATGCGGTTTCTTGATTATGCATTTCATATGCGACTTCATGCTTTTTAAAACATGTTAAATTTTCATATGCGGTTCATGCTTCTAAATCATGTTTCATTTCATATTTATATCTTTTTATTCGCATGTGAAATGTAAATAAAAATTCCCTTCTTATTTTCATCTTTTTATTTACATGTGAAAAGTAAATAAAGGTTTCATTCTTATTTTCATCTTTTTATTTACATGTGAAAAGTAAATAAAAGTTTCATTCTTATTTTCATCTTTTTATTTACATGTGAAAAGTAAATAAAAGTTTCATTCTTATTTTCATCTTTTTATTTACATGTGAAAAGTAAATAAAAGTTTCATTCTTATTTTCATCTTTTTATTTACATGTGAAAAGTAAATAAAAGTTTCATTACTTTTATTTATATAAAATATATAAATAATATAACCATTTCATGTTTTCATTCATTTATTCATTTATAACATGAAAATATTCATTGCTTTATGGTTCATTTCCCATTTTCAATCACTTTCTTAATTCAGTGATCTTAACTACTTAATTCCCTTTCAATATAATTAAAGATTTAATTAAAATCTTACTTAGTTTTAATCTTCCAAAGTCATTATTAAATGATTATTCAATTTCTAGGGAATTAATTCTATCATAAATTCGGGTTAAAGAATAAATGTTATTTAAAACATAATTCACGATAAACCCAAATTTAGATTTCATAAATTTCCCATTTAATATATATAATTAGACAGCATTTATTTCAGAGTATTTCATTTAATCTTATATAAAATATTTATCATCTTCGATTTCCTTTATAAAATGTATAACATAATTTATACGGGTTAAAATGGAGTTACTATTTTAAAATGGACTGAATAGCCCAATTCATTTTCCTTATCCATTTATTATGTTTATCTTTACATTTTATTATTTAATAGCGGGCCAGACCTCTCACATTAGGCCTATAACTTGTGGATGCTGGATATGCCGGTTGTTTCCGGGCAGACTTCTACCATAGGTTGGGCTTAACCTCGTGTCTTGACCCAATTCGTATTTGCGCACTTGGACCTCTCACATTAGGCCCAACATTTATGGCTGTTGGATATGCCGGTTGGTTCCGGGCAGACTTCCGCCATAAATGTGACCTAACCTCGTGTCCAAGTACAATTAATAATTATAATTATAATTATCTCCTAAAAGTATTATTTTAAAACATTTCATATTTTAGAATATCTAATTTCTAAAATATCATTCATTCTCTTACTTATCCTTTCATTTCAGTAAACATTAATCTTTCCATATTAATATCATAAAACTATTCCCAAAATGTTTCAATTGTAATATCAAAACTTACCATTTTAATATTAAATGAAATCTTCCTCAATTAATCCATTTATGTTAAATTTTAAAATCAAATCTTCTAAATTTACAAGTTAACATAAAAACGAGATTTTTCAATTCAAATCTTCATTATTATAATTGGAATGAAATCTTATCAATTTAAACTTTTTATTTCATCCTTTTTAAATGTACAATCTTCTTAATTAAATCGCCCATTAATTCCATTAATTGAGTAAATAATGAAAATATTTCAAGTTCCTCAATAACGCTAATTATATATTCACTTTCATGTACAACTTTCATGTGCAATATCCATATATAAATTTTTTTATATTTTTAATCAGAAACACTACGAATATATTTATTTACATATTTTACTTAAAAACGCTTAGAATAAACTTGCATTCATGTTTTGACATAACAATAAAAATAAAGTTGCATTCATATTTTTATGTAAATAAAAAAAATAAAGTTTCATTCATATTTTAACAGAACGATGCAAATAAAGTTTGCATTTATATTTTATCAAAAAGTGTAAATAATGTTTGCATTCATATTTTTATCAAAACAATGCGAATAATGTTGCATTTATATTTTATAAAAAAAACAATGCAATTAAGTTTGCATTCTTATTTTATTAACAACAATGAAATTACAATTTTTTCTAAATTTACCTAACTCGCTAAAAATAAGTTATCAATCTTATTTTAACTTAAACAATGAAAATATATTTATTTTCTACTTTCACTTAACGCGCTAAAAAAAATATATAACACTCATATTTTTACATAAACGTTGGAAATAAGGTTGCATTCCTATTGTGACATTAACTATGAAAATAAGTTTATTTTCTTAAATTTTATTAAGATGCTAAGACTATTTTAATAATCTTATTCTTACTTAAGTGCTAAAATATAATACAAATTTGCTATTTACACTCACGCACTAAAATGTGGTTATTTTCCTATTTACATGACCGCACTAAAATTATGGTCATCTTCCAATTCACATGACCGCATACGAAAATTAATAATACATAGAATATGGTGTCGCGCTTGCATATCATTAAAATGATAAATAACATAATATGGGGTGTTCAAATCCATTCCAAACCATTCAATGGGCAACATGTAGATTAATGTTAAGCATTCATGTCGACAAACAATAATGACAACATACAATATGGTACTAAATCTTCATGTCATCGCATATAATAACATCATAAGATGTAGTGTCGCATTTTTGTGTCAAGATCCCAACTTTTTTTTTTTTTTTCATCTAAATAGAATAAGATTTTTTTTTTTTTTTTGTCAAAACAACATAAAAAGGGATCAAATCCATTCGTGTAGATTCCAACAACACAATTCATATGACAATCATCCAAACACAAATCCAAACCCAAGCATCAACATGTAGTCATACATCACGGATCTAGTTCACTTCTCATTAAATTATTTAAATAACAAAAAATAATAATTAAATTAAAAATAGAATCTCACACTGATTTTTGCTGAAAATTTGACTGTCTCGGATTCAGCTCTGGTCTGCGCCATCGCGAAGAGCTCGGAAAGACGAGTCCAACGCAATTTACGGTTCGTCAATCGGACCTCGTACGAGAGAGTTATGATTTATTAAAGTTGGACATAATTAAATAATTAATTAATATTCGTGAAAAATACCTAAAAATTTCACTTTCTCAGAATTGGACAAAATTAGTGTCCACGCGTCCATCTCGTCGCCACGATCCCAACGCACCTGAAATCGTCGATTTTCGACTTCGTATGAGTGAGTTATGCAATTTTAAAGTTCTAGAAATTAATTAAATAATTTAAAAATAAAATAGAAAATACCCTCAGCCCGTTGACCGAAAAACACTGTTCACCGCCGAACTTTGACCGCACTTTGCTGCTGCCTCGGGCCACCTGACGCCACGGGACCACCGCCAATGTCTTCGTCTTGGCGAGACGCACCACCACCAGAAAGAGCCGCCCCTAAAGCTTCTCCGATCATCGGGAAATCGCCTAGAAAGGATTTCGCCTCGCGGGTCCCACAGGCCGCCTCACACCTCCAAACTGCCTGAAATTTTCTGAGCATCTTCGTCTTGCGTAGACGAAGAACTTCCGTGTTCGTGACTTCGTCTAATTCTTCCTCAATTCACGGGAATTTCTTGATTTACGTTTTGAGTTTCTGAATTTCGAAAACAGCGAGCTTTAAGACGAGATTCCGGCGAATCCGAGCGCTGTTTGACAAAACCGACTACACCATTAGCTTCGTATCGTCGAGACCTTCGAGAAAACATATAATTTGCTATGGTTTGAAGAGATTTTATTTTTTTATGAATTTTAGAGGAAGAGGGAGCCGCCATGGAAATTGAGAAAAAATGGTGGAAAAGAGAGTGGCTGCTGTGTATTTCGAATTTCAGCCCTAAAACTCAGAAAAAAGATAATATATACCATGGGTTTAATTTTGGTTTGGGCCCAAATATCATTATGTGCCCAATTACTCAATTTTCAACTGTTTTCTTCAGTTCAAAAATTCTTATAAATACATGCTGATTTCAAAATTAATAAAATTTTAAACATAATTATTTCAGGTCATTATGAACCCAACGAACCTGATTTCGTAATTTTCCGATTCCGTATGAATTTATTATAAATTTCCGAAGTCTGAAAATAGGCTGTATTTCCACTGTAAAAATTATACAGGCCACAAAATAATTCCAAAAATTATAAATTTTAGAATTTTACCTTAATTTAATATTCCGAATCCATAGAAACTGGTTTCGTCGAATTTCGAGTTCGTTTGCAAAAATTCTATTTTTCAGGTGTATATTTTAATATTTTAAAAATACCAAAAATAGTGGAATTTTTCCGAAACTCAAAAATATAAGTTCTTATAGTCATTTTTGTATGTAAACAACATTCTAAAACCAATGGAGATGGTTTCGGGTCCTAATTCCTTATTCTGCAAAATGTAGCATTTTGGCCCTTATAAATTTCATAGCGACCATTCTAGATTTTAATTTTGACATAACTTTTGATTCCCGTTATGAAATTTCGATTTTTCGGATTCGTTGGAAAGATAAATTTAAATAGATTCTAATATTTTTGGTTTCACTAAAATCCGTTAAATTTTGCATCCTGTACGGTCAGTCAAAGTTCAAGTTTGACTTTTCAAACTACCGCGTTATTTCTAACTCTTTTTATAATAAAAATTAAATCATTCATTCTAACTTCGATATGAATCAAATTTGTGATCATTATTATTTAAATAAATTATTTTATATTGTCAAAATTCATTAAAATTTTCTAAAATAAATTTTTTAAATTGGTCCTGATTTTTGCGGGTTGTTACATCAAGTTTTCCCTTGCTCTTTATTATTTCCATCCTTCCAATAATCTTTCCACTTATTGTTCATCCTTAAAGAATGATTACATTCTGCCTTGATTATTTTAGATAAGGACATTTGAGTGTTTTGTTGCATTAATTATAGTTTGAATCTCATATTCTTTGCATAGTTTGCATAATAACTTGGTTTTCTTTAACTTTTCAACTAATTTTAATTTCACGTTTTTTACATAAAATAGTTGTTCAAAATTGATTTGCATATTCGTTTATGTTTATATTTATTTGTTAACACCACCATTTCGTTCAACGGTAACACTAAATGCTATTCTATACAGCCTTTGAGAACAAGTGAGACTTATTCTTCTAGTCTTGAGAACAATTTTAAAGCTTGGCCATGGCTTTAATTTTCCTGTTTTCCGGGATAATGTGAGTTGGTTTTTTTTTTGTTAGAGAGCAGCTTTCATTATTATGTTTTGGAGCTTGTAGCTGGATCTTTTTATTCTTGTGGCCTTCTAATAGAGCTTGTCGGATGGATTTGCATGCTAGTTCTGTATTTTTATTTTTTTGGTGTATGTGTGATTTGTCTTTGAGCGTTTATTTTACTAGGCATTCTTTTGTGTTTTGTGCATATTTATTTGTTTAGTTGTACTGTACAATTCTTTGCATGCCTTGTTTATGCATCTTCTCTTGTGATTAAGTATCCATTTATGCTGTGCAGAAGTAAACTACCCAGATTCTTATGACTTCGATCGATATTTTCAAATTTTATGCAGGTTTTAAGGGGAACACTATTGGAGTATAAAGAAGTTGTTAAAAGGACGGTTTCAGAAGGTAATATGCTCAAAATGTTACTCTACATTTTGTTACTATGCATTCGTAATTTGTTCCTTTGTATCATTCTCTACATTTTGTTGTTCATTTGTATCATCCGCTTGTGTCTTGTGATTCCTCCTCTTTAGTTTCGTTAAGTAAAAGATTACCTTTTTCTTCATTTCATTTTGCATTTGTTTACAAACGTTTATTTGCAGTAGTTATTGTTTTTCCTTAGGCATTTGTTAATGTTTTATGCATTTGTAGTTTAGGTTTTCCATTTCAAAAAGAATAATCAATATTCAGCAAAATTATTCGATATTTTGTCCATCTTTTATTATTTTTCTTTGAAACTGTTCTTCTGCTATATCATTGTAATCATACTACTTTCCTATAGTCATTATCTTGTCCATATTTCATAGTGCAGTTTCATTCTGCAAACTATTACCTATTGAACACTTCACTGTTTTTTTTTTCTATTATAGCTTCACAATCCAAATTCCCAAATCCGTCCACATGCTACGCTTCCACCATCTACATCATCGGCAGCCTGAAATCGAAGTATAGATCTGTGCTCTCCTTTACCAGCGGCATCACATCCTCCAGCATCGGCGCGATCGACACTGGGCTCCTCCTCGCTTCCTTTATAAGTGATCCGTTTCTCCTTTCAGTACCAGAAACCTCTTTGATGCCTTGACATCCGATGGCAGATCCTTGTACCAAGGATGGAGTTTGGGACTGTAGCTTCCGTGTTCGTACACTGATCTGAAGTTCTCGAAGAGGCACTGATATATGTCGGATAGGGTGGCGCCTTGGTTTTCTGATGCTGGGGTTATAACTGGTCTTTTGCATTTTGATAGTTTGAAGAAGTATTGAGTTGTATTTTTATGGCAAATAATGTTGTTCAAATTGAATTTTTTTTGTTTATTTTTGCGGTTGGAAGGAAAAATTTACAATGTGCAATGGTTTGTGATATAATTTTCTTAGTGTACTGTTAATTTTGTAATATTGCTTATGTTTATATGATATGAAAAATGTGTTTCAATCGATATACACTATTACTAAAACAAATACATTTAATATGTAATATTTATAAGCTATATTTTTATTTTATTTTATAGATTTATGAATCTATTGCAATGGGCATATACTATTGCAAAATGGTCTGTTACAACAACAAAGGCCAGTTGCAAAAAAGTATACTGCAACGTTTTATTGCAACAGGCAGAAAACGTTGCAGACTTTTTGGAACGTTGGCTATACCAATAGGAGTGGGTCTGTTGCAATTGGTCAACTGCAACAGATATTTCCTATTGCGAAAAGTGTTTTTTGTTGTAGTGACTTGTGTTTGAAAAACAAAAATATTTTGAGTTTGAAATTTCTGAGTCCAAAGCCAAAATCAAATTACTTGAATCTGAAAATTCAGTTTTGAAACAACATGATACTGAAAGAAAGATCACTAATAATCGTTGTTCCAATCTAATTAAAGAAAACGGTGATCTTAAATCCAAAATTCAATAATTAGAATCAACTTTGGATAAATTCTCTAAGGGGGAAAATCGTTGAATATGTTGTTACAAAATCGAGTTTCTGTTGGAAATAAACATGGTATTGGCTTTGGGAAAAATAATGTTTTTGAAAATCGGAATTCTTATAATTTTAAAAATCCCTCAAATCATTTTGGAAATGTTCGTTATGAAAATTTAAACTCTGAAAACTTCAAAGGATTTTTAAATCACAATCGAGATGAGAATTTGTTGTATAACAAACCATTTAAACATTCTTGGATCCCAAAAGGAAATAAAACGGGTTTTGTTAAATTCAAACAGATTTGGGTTCCTAAGGGTACAAAAGTTAATTCTAATGGTTTGTTGTACAAACAAGTCTGGGTACCAAAACATATTAATACAAATGTGAGTGGTTTTACTCATTTTGTTAGACCACTCGATCCTCTAAACTGTTAGGTACCAGAGGAGGCTGAAGAACTGCTTTGCGAAAGAGAAACTGAATTCAAACTACTTCATATCATCATAATATTCATAGTTCCTTAGCCAAGATTGTTGAGTTTGAGATTCATCTGCTTACACTGAAATCTGGTATGATCTCTTGGCTCATATTTGTTAATATTTTCTGTCTTGATTTTTCCTTGTTTTTTCTTCTACCCCTTCTATCTCTTTCTTCTGTTTATTCTGATTTAATTTATCACTGCTAGATTTTTTTTCTTTTCCCCTTGGGCTTCCTTAACTTCCAGTTGTAGAACTCTTGATTTTCTAGAATTTTGCCTCACTTAAATGAAAATCTGATGTTTTAATCTTTTCAAGATCTTGAATATAAATCTGTAAATATCTGCAATTGTTTTGAAGTTTACTTTATGTTTTCTGAATTCATAATAGTGTTGATGTATTCTTGTCATATCTTGAACACTATTGTTTTGAATTCTAATTTTTTTTGAAGATCTGAAAGTTTAATGAAATTTCACACACCTTTGCTATTTTGAGTTTCTTCTAATTCATTTTAAACAAGCTTGAAATATTATACTCATTACAACACTCTGTTATTTATTAGTTATGATAATTTAAGAAATTTTCAGATTGGCTTGAATATTTTAAATTGTCGTGAATTACAGTGATACATATAGAAATTCATCTTATATTCATGACCATTTTATGGTTGAAATCTGTTTGTCTGAAACCATCTGAAATACTTGATATTCTGAATCTCACAAACCTCTTAAGTTTGAAATTATCAATCTTGTGCGACTAATTTATTATATCCGTAACACCCCATATTTTATGTGAACATTAAAGTAACAAAACAAAGTATACTTAATTTTTAAAAGAAGAATTAAGGGAAACGGCTTATGACATTGCGTTCGACTCGAAATTCTTCTTGAGATAGAGTCTGAGTTTGCATAAATCGGACTCCGTATGAAGAAGTTATGCCCCTTAGAAGTTTTAGGAATTTAAAATAAAACTAACCCGAATTCAAAACTTAAAAGTTTGAAATTCAAAACACACACCTGGGCTGGGCGGGAAATTTCCCGCCCAGGACCTAAGTCGACATGGGGGTCGACCTGGGTCACATAGGTCGACCTGGGGGTCGACCTCCCCCCTTTTCCCAGATCCGAGGACTGATTCGTTTTTTTGCAATTGGACGCCTGCTCTAACCAGATTCGTTGAGCCCTATGCTATATAAACACCCTAAGGCTACAGTTTTCTCTACACAACTTCATTACGCCTATACTCTGCCCTAATTCATATTAAAATAAATCAATGGCATCGCTAATCTTTTGAAACCTAAGCTAAAAATAGTGCTCCTTCTTCTTCCAATCTGAATAGGATTAAAAGAGAACAACTACAACCCTTTTTCTTTTAGAATCCAACCAAGGTGAGTATAGTTATGCTCAGATATGAAATTTAATTATGATCTTGACATGGTTATAAATCTCAGTTTGAGATTATGCATATTCTTGTTTATCAAATCTTCTTTTCTATGTAGATCTATTTTATTAATATTATAGTAACTATTCTGTTTCTCTTTCTTCCTTCTGTTCTGTAGCCAAGCTACCAAGAGCCTGATCCAAATCTCATAAGAGATTGACGCACGAACGCAAAATTCGGGGAAATAGCGAATGATGCATAATTAGACATGACTGATTTTTGAATGATTTGAGAAAAGAACATATGTTGTATTTAAGATCTGGATCTAGGCATACTATATATGATAATCTGTGATTTGGAAAAAGGAGAATTATTGTGTATATGACTTAGGCGCAAAGATCTATATTATAATAGGATAAGTATTAAATGTGAATATGCCTAAATGGGGATTTTGGATATTAGGCATACGCAGGAATCAAATGCTATAATTTGGCATAATTCGTATTGTATATCATGATCTGGGGTTTTTGGAGAATATTCTGTACTATGTAAATTTAACTAAAATTTGGGGCATACGTTATATTGTGAATTATGACCATA
The DNA here is from genome assembly GCA_030737875.1 of Allium sativum. Classification (NCBI taxonomy): domain Eukaryota; kingdom Viridiplantae; phylum Streptophyta; class Magnoliopsida; order Asparagales; family Amaryllidaceae; genus Allium; species Allium sativum. The sequence continues at coordinate 189,060,957 of CM060913.1, forward strand.
ATTTAGGCATGTAAAATTAGGCTTAATTTTATGATTAGGCGGGATATGTCAATGGAACTTTAGGGGATGATTAAATCTATTAAATTTCCTAATTTGCTAAATCTATTGAAAACTAAATACGGTAATATGGGGTATGAAAATCTGTAGGCTCGATCTAAAATTGAGCAAAACATGTTAATAGAACTTTGGGTAATCTGTTGTAATTTATGAAGAAGTTAATTTGTTGAATTGGCGTAATTAGTCTGATATTGCCATAATCTGTGAATGAATACTTTAGCTAAAATAAGAATGCTGAGACACGAGGTTAGACTCTGTTTGCGGTAGAAGCCTGCCCGGACCCAACCGGCTTAACCAGCAACCGCAAACTGTCTGTCTAATGTGAGAGGTCGTAGGCATAACTAAAAGATGCTTAGACACGAGTTTAGGTCTGGCTTGTGGCAGAAGTCTGTCCGGAACCGCCCAGCACATCCAACGGCCACAAGCTATCGACCTAATGTGAGAGGTTTGTGCATTAGTGATTAATTAATGCAAATTTAGGATAAATATGATGCCTAAAACGTGTTGGGTGGATAAGGTTAAATCAACTGGGTGGATGAATCTAATAAACCTATTTTGTAAATTTGTAGGCCCAATTCAAGGTTAGGTAAAACCATCTGTAAGTCTGTAAATCTGTATACCTGATCCGTTTGTTTGAAAAAGTTGATAACCAATATGTCTGATCTGAGAATTAGTTAATCTGAACTTTGTACATCTGAATTCTGTAAGCAAGTTAATCTGAAATTTGTTAGTCTGGGGACCCAAGGTTAGGAGGGGTAATTACTTATGTCATCTGTTGTGTGGGACCCATATTATCCAATAACCCTTTTCTGGTATCAAAACTATGACACAACACTAGGACGGGTCCGGGCACGCTTACTGAACTAATTGTAAGAGGTTCACTCTGATAATGGCGAGGGGTGTCGATGGCGCATTCCAACTGGGTCAAGTGCGTGCATGGATCTGGTCTACTCTGAGGATATAAGACACCGTGACATCTGTAAATAGGCCTGTGTCTATAGGTTGCCACTTTAGGGAATGATACACCCTTCTATGGGGCCGGCACAGGGTATTTATGTATTAGGGAGCCGATCACTTGGGGTAGAATTTAGGGTACACCTAGTTCTATTTGTTTCTATTGGTGTACCGTCTGTTTCTGTTGGGGTGGTAAAGGCCCATTATTAGCATTCTTTTTCCATACCTTCTGTTTCTGTTGGGGTGGTAAAGGCTCATTTGTTGGGGTGGTAAAGGCCCATTATTAGCATTATGTTTCCGTACCTTCTCTCTCTGTTGGGGTGGTAAAGGCCCATTACTAGCATTCTGTTTCTATAGAGATTATTCTGTTTCCGTTTCTGTTTCGGTTTAGACATTAGGGTAACACCTAATCATGTTATACTAAGTATTAGTGTAGAGAAGTAAGATATAGGTAAGAAGCATATCTTGGTCTATATCATTCTGTTTCTTCTTTTTAACTTAAGCATACCTGCTACTCCTGTTGCTGTAATCCCTCATCCAGTTTTATTTACATGTCATGATACTACTATCTGTTTATATGCTGAAATTTACTGGACTCGCCAGACTTTATGTCCAACCTCATTTGCTTTCGCCTCTTTTTCTTTCCGTCCCCCCCCCCCCCAAAGGTGCTCAGGGTGGAAACATAGGAGCTTGATTCATACTCTCTCTGCTTCAAGTGCTTGATGTATTGCTTAGCTTTGACTCTACCTTCCTATGGCTGTTTATGTTGGGGATTATGGTTTTAAAATTATGCATTCTGAAGGATTTTTGTATATGACTATTACTTGTGTACTTAAGTTTTGGTATTGTGATTTTGAAGGATGTAACCAAACTTATTTATGTTTCTGCTATAATAAAGTTATAAAATTTTCAAGTACTACTTTACGTATTTGTCTTGTAATATTCTGTTCTGTTTACTTATGATGTTTTATGAAAGTTAATGCATTCCCTTTGTGAATGACAATAACGGACATGGGGTGGTACACTTGGTACCAGAGCTGAAGGTTACCAGATTTGATAAAAAGTTTTTGAAAACTATTTTCAAAAAGGTTTTAAAAAGGAAGTATTTTCAAAAGTAATGTTTATTTTGAAAAACATAATACCCAAAAGCCATATATCTGTCTTTCGGTTCTCCGTTCTTGAATCTCTTTGCTTTCGTTTCAGTATGTCTGGAGAACAAAACATCCCTTATGTCCCAGAGGGAGTCACCATACCCGGATGGTTCCATAGATATTTGGATGCCACAACACCCGCCGAAGGCTAAGGAAACGTTCCTCCAGCTGTATCCATCGCCTCTCCTCCTCCTCCTCCTCCGCGCGTGAATACTTTCCCGAAGACAGGTAGGGACTTTCGAGCTATGGGAGGAAAGAACTTTAATGTGACTGAATCATCCGTGGAAGCAAGAAACTGGCTCAAGGAAATAGAAGATTTGTTCGTTATCTTTGAAGTGGACGATAGGCAGAAGATACAGTTGGTTGTATGGTTACTTAACGATGAAGCCTCATTCTGGTGGGAGGTCACGAATGGAGAAAGAGCAGTGGAGACTTGGATGGATTTCAGGCATAGGTTCGAGATGAAATTTCTTTCACGAGCAGAAAAGAATTTATACATGGAGAGGTTCTTGGCGTTGAAGCAGGGGAATTCATCCGTGAAAGAGTACGTCAACAAGTTCAATCAGTTGGCGAGATTCGGCTTAGACTTGGTTAACACACCTGATAAGAAGGCCTTGAAATTCGTTAAAGGTTTGAATGAGCCGCTACACGGGTTGGCTATGACCCACATTCCTATGGGTCTACCTTCGAGAAATTGGTTGACATGGCATTGATGCATGAAGAGGAAGCCAAAAGTGAGAAAAAAGAGGAAAAGTTTGAAGGACCACAGAACAAGAAAGCGTGGACCAAAAAGGAAACACAAAATAAGGATGAAAAGTCTGAAAATAAAAAGGAGAAAAAGTGCTTTACTTGTGGAAGCTTGGCTCATTTGAACAAGGATTGCAGAAAGAGGAAGGGCACTTGCTTCAACTATGGTGAGATGGGACACTTCGCTAGGGACTTCCCAAAGAAACGAGGGCAAGGGCAGAGGACAAGACCTACTTCTGAAGGGAAGGTGAACGCCCTCGGGGCTGGTGGATAGGATAGAGATAGGATGCATATACACACACTAGGCAAGATCGACTTAAAAGCACTCTCATACTGCATATGGATGTGTGTACATTTTTCAATTTTTGTGGATGAAAAATGATTGACTCATCACATGAATATTTCATTTGGATGAAAGGTTATGCACTCATATAGAAATTATGTGTATCAAATAGGATTTCTTGCATACATAATTGGACTCATGGCACTAACATAATTTGCATTGAGGAGGTCAACTGAATCAGTAGACCGCTTGATCTTTGCATTAGATAAGAGACATATACACACACTTTTGCATATGTTCATACAACATTAGAAGTTTTCAAAGGACAATGGATTCTTGTGGATGATGGTTGAGTAGATGAGTGATTGGATGGTATGACACATTCTTTTTAACTTGAAGATTTCGGGGACGAATTCCTTTAAGGAGGGGAGAATGTAACACCCCATATTTTCTATGAACATAAAAGTAACAAAACAAAGTATATTTAATTTTTAAAAGAAGAATTAAGGGAAACGGGTTACGCTATTACGTTCGTCTCAGAATTCGGCTTGAGATAGAGTCCGAGTTTGGGTAAATCGGACTCCGTATGAAGAAGTTATGGCCCCTAGAAGTTTCAGGAATTTAAAATAAAAACCAACCTGAAATCAAAATTTAAAAGATCGAAATTCAAAACACACACCAGGGCTGGGTGGGAAATTTCCCGCACAGGACCCAGGTTGACCAGGGGGTCGACCTGGGTCACATAGGTCGACTAGGGGGTCGACCTGGGGGTCGACCTCCCCCTTTTCCTAGATCTGAGGACTGATTCGTTTTTCTGCATTTGGACGCCCGTTCTGACCAGATTCGTTGATCCCTATGCTATATAAACACCTCTAAGGCTACAGTTTTCTCTACACAACTTCATTACGCCTATACTCTGCCATAATTCATATTAAAATATATCAATTGCGTCACTACTCTGTTGAAACCTAAGCTAGAACTGGTGCTCCTTCTTCTTCCAATCTGAATAGGATTAAAAGAGAACAACTACAACGCTTTTTCTTTTAGAATCCAACCAAGGTGAGTACAGTTATTTTCAGATAAGAAATTTAATTATGATCTTGACATGGTTATAAATCTGAATTTGAGATTATGCATATTCTTGTTTATCAGATCTGCTTTTCTGTGTAGATCTATTTTATTAATATTATAGCAACTATTCTGTATCTCTTGCTTCCTTCTGTTCTGTAGCCAGGTGAGACGATCCGAACTTCCCCGCGAAGGAAAGCCCGGATTACCTTGAGAACACGACAAAATAGAACGCAAACAGAAGAACATTTCATTGTTTATTACAACAATTCCATCAGAATACAAGAATATACAGAGTATGAATAAATATTATACAACAAAGAATATCAGAGATTTAAATACAGTATTGCAGCGGAAAAATAATACAAAACACAACTAGAAGAGATATACGGATACAGAGCTTTCCGGATATCATTCCAGCTGTAAATCAGGATCCTATGAATATAAATCTGCAAAACCAAAACTACTAGCTGCCCGTGTGGAAAATAGGGGCGCCCAGAGTTTAGGTTAAAACAATAAACTCCAGGTCAGTCATGTGACTGGTGTGAGAACTAAAACAGTTATAAATCTTTATTTTAAAAGAGAGTAATTCAAGGGACAACGCCGTATAACACGGAACGGGTTTCCTCCCAAGAACACTAGTGTATATAACAAAATAGCGCAATGCTTTTTCGAAAAATGAAGCTATTATAAGACCCAGGTCCCATCACACAATGCAACGCAAGCCGGAGGATAGGGTTTTCCCTTATAATAGCCAAACATGCTTGGTACGTTCAAAACAAATCATTTGATACTATTATAAGTGTATAGTGTCAAACCAATTTCAATCATAAATATCAATCATAGACGACATGGGTACCATATATCATGTCGCCATACTAGTTCTACAAATAAAACCGCAATATCACATATTGGAAATTGGACTTCCGTCATGAGTCGAGGCAAGGGGCAAGCTCCTCTCCGTTCGATACACTCTATCAAATGTCCCAGGACCGCACACAGCAATCCTTGGAATCGGTTGGGTCGGTCCTCTCTTACTTTTGAGGATTGGCAATTCCTGAACACACGTTTCCCGGTCCTAACAGACCTATATCCGAGGCGCCTCATATCCAACAACCACACAGGTGAAAAGTATATAAATATCAGCCAGTTTAAGCACTGACACCACCGCTAGCTAGAAAGAAACATCATGCTCTCCCAACGGTCCGTATCCCGTTTTTGACTCATACCGAGGTGTGAGGCTCGCGAATTCATGTTATACACAAAGCTGCGCCACACAGGCCGTGCTTTGATCATCAACCACAAGAATTTTCTTTACAATAGAAGCCTTGATCAATTGCCACTTACTCGTGCCACACTGGCAATTCACTCCATGCGACTGATGTCTATCGATAAACAACATCTGAGCTCGTACATCTCAAAGAAGGGCGTTAAGCAAGAGAATAAATTCGCCGCCGCCAAACAGATGTATATTTAATAGAGATCAATAAACACATAATAAAATCCAATGTCAGACACACAGTCCATTTACAAGTTCGTTCTGGGTCTGAATGAAACCGGAGGCACTTTCCTCGCATATCCATCGATCTCCAAGTACGTCTGGACGATCACCAACTGATTCCCTCATCTTGGTTGTACAGCCCAATCAAGATCATCAGTAGTCACCCAAACGATGTGAAGATTTCCGGTCTTCAACCACCGTCTTCATCTTCGGCATATCGTCAAATCGGTTATTCAGAATAGGTATAAACCCGGCCTTTCTAAATAACCCACGTATATAATAAACAAATGTTACACAAACACAACAAACGCCTCATTCCAATTAAGAATGTTCTTTTATTCACAAAATCACATTCTTAGGGAAAGGTTACCATTAATTTTATCAAAGATAAATTCTTCTAAATTTATACTTTATTCTTCCTTTGGATATCATTACAAATAAGTCGGGATTAGCGAACCACACCGAAGTAATTATTTGTTTCATTTCCCAATCCAAACCTATTCATCCCATGAAGTAAAACTGGTCATACTCCATATCTAACACCATGGTGTTATCGGTAAAGTTAATTACCATTTCACGTTCAAATCTAATTAAAGATTTAGCTATCGCTTTGGAGCAAAACTGGTGGTACTCCCTTCTCGATCACCTTTCAGATTTGATAATTTAAATTATCAATTCACATTTTGTAATGACCCGGGAAAAGACGACCTTGATTATCCGATATACAACACATATCGAACATCAAGGGTCGACAATTACCGAATAGTTAATGAAAGAATTTAGAGGGTGAGGGTAGATAAGATAGAACTAATAGAATAGAAGAAGAAGAAGACAATCACCACATCAGAGTAACACGAATCTCACAGCGGAACTGTAACACCCCACGTCCATTAATGTCACTCACAAAGGGAATGCATTAACTTCCATGGAGGTTTTAAGTGAATATAGAACAGTAAAATTACAACAAGACAGATATAAAATAGTACTTGGAAATTCAAAAACTTTATTTCATTGTAGAAGAAGTCAAAACATGTTTGATTACATCATAACACCATATTCAATGTCAAGTACAATATCTATCTTGATAAAACAAGTGCATAATCCCATTACATGAATAGCCATTAAAAAGAAAGATAACAAGCTGGACTTTACTTCAGCAGTCCAAGCTTTCCAGAAGATAAGCGATCCAACTAGACTCCACTAGAACTTGGCCCAACCTGCGGACCTGAAGGGAGAAAAAGGATGGAAAAGAGGGGGTCAGACATAAAGTCTGGTGAATATGATAATTCTACAATACTATTACCAAAATAACTGGACTAAGGCATAAGCTGGAAAACAAGAAAATGTCTATGAAGAGCAGATTAAGGACATAGACAATCGCTAAAGGCAACGTTATAGGCGCTCCTAAATACTAAAGGATAAACACTATACTGCACCACACCAGTCACCCTAAAGATTCATCCCACTTAGCTTCACTTAGAAACTTTCCCAATGGCTTTACGTACCCCTAGCTTACTACATAGGTGCCGCCTGCCCCTATCTCCACTAGGTGTACCCTACTTCCCATTATTCGATCGGCTCCCTAACTCGTAGATACCCGTGCTAGCCCCACAGTGGGGTGTATCACTCCCCTAAAGTGGCAACCTGATACAACGGACATGCACGGCTTATACCTACACGATGCAACAACGTCTTACCTACCAGCCCGGGTCCACACACGCATATGAAACCCGTTAGACTTGCGTTGCCACCGCTCCCTGTTTTGGCCTCTTATAGTCAAACCCAGTATGCGTGTCCCGTCCTCGACTTGGGTCGAGCCCACAAAGATACGTTTTGGGATACTGGTTGAAATGGGCCCCCACTATTTACCACAAGCATTCCACCTAAGCTTGTCCCCATTAGTCCATCCCACTTAACCCACTTAGTCATGTTCATTTACATGTGTGTTTGGTTAAGTCTAATCGTATTTCAAATGCCTCTAAAGGCAACCACCAGATTCCTCATGCCACCCAAGGCACCTACTTAACCCCCATGTCCCACCTTACATGATTATCTGGTTAAGTATTTCTTAGTTCATTAAGGCCATAACCTCATAAAGACCTCTCACATTAGACTGGCATTTATGGCAGCTGGATTTGCCGGGCGGGTCCGGGCAGTCTTACACCATAAAAGAGTCTAACCTCGTGTCTTTACAACTGTTATGCTTTAGTTTGGGCCTAGGACCTCTCACATTGGGCCGACATTTGTGACTACTGGATTTGCCGGGCGGGTCCGGGCAGGTTTACATCACAAACGGGTCCAACCTCGTGTCCTAAGCATTGATTATTAATAATAATCCACTTTCCCCCAATTTTAATAATTCCCTACTTGAATTATTAATTACTTCCAATTTTTAACAATGTCCATAATTGACTCAATTATGGACATCCATTCATGGTATGCAAAATCTTACAAAATTGCACCCAATTTATTAATTCCTAATATTACCCCTACCCCACGTTTGAATGTTTATTCGCAAAATATATGTTAGACTCGAATAGCCTAACTCATAGCATAAAAGAGATTATCATAATAACAACATGTATATGTGACCAAATGAATCATAATAAGGGGTGAAACTTGCATATGTCCAACTTGCATAGATTATACATGTCATGGACCTAAAGGTGTCAACTTGTTCAAAATTCACCTAATATAATCTCAATCAATTTTCATAAACTTACATATGAACATGTGTGAATCAACATCATCTAATTTTTTTAACAACATGGTTTTATATGGGTACACCTAACTCAATAGGCAAATTCCCATAATCAAGTATTATTTAATTATAGTTTCAAGTTTATGGGTACACCTAACCTAATAGGCAAATTCCCATAAACAAGATCCATTTAAATTAAGAAAAAAAACATAACTTTAAGCATGATCCAACAACATCATGATTTTTCAACATAATATAGCATGATTTATAACATGGCATAGTATGATAGTATAACATAGCTTGACATGATTCTCAACATAGCACGACATAGCATAAGAGAATTTACAACATAGCATGACATAGCATATATAATTTACATCATACGACAACATAATAACATAATAAGAGATCCACAATATATAGAATTTACAATTACAAATCACATCACTTTCTTGTGATCCATTCATAACTGAGTCAAATTAGTTTGTAATAGTCTTGTGAGAATCATCATACTCACCAACAAAAGAAAAGAATTGGAGAAAGAGAGATCTTTTGATTTGATTTGTGTAGATTTAGTTGTAGATGATTAGGCTTCCTCTTCTTAGTTTGTGACGGCTATGATGAACTCCATGGCAGCAGCATGACGGTAGCTTCTCTAATTTTACAAGTGATTTAGGTCTAGGGTCTACCCACTTATTTATAGATTTTAGAATTCATTTAGGCCATTAGATTTAACCTAGAAATAACCGCAGCCGTTCAGACAAGATGGGGTTTATCTTGTTGACTCAGCAATGAGTCAGAAGTGACTCAGCAAACAGTCAGCAAATTAATAAACTTCTATTCATGTTTGCATTAACTGCCCATATATATATATATATATATATATATATATATATATATATATATATATATTCTACAATGTACACATTAGATACATCCCCCCTTTTACACACTTATTATTGTTTTTATATACATATTAGATACATCCTCTCTCTTACACACTTATTAATATTTTTATATTCATATTAGATACATCCCCTCTCTTACATACTTATTAATATTTTTATATTCATAATAGATACATCCCCTCTCTTACATACTTATTAATATCTTTATATTCATATTAGATACATCCCCTCTCTTACATACTTATTAATATTTTTATATTCAAATTAGATACATCCCCTCTTCTACACACTTATTATTATTTTAGCAACTTTAGTGTTAATAGAAAATTCGGGGTATTACATTCTCCCCTCCTTTTAGGATTTCGTCCCCGAAATCTTCAAGTCTGGAAGAATGTATATCCTACCATCCAAACGTCCATCTACTCATCCATCATACACAGGCATCCATTGTCCTTAAAAGACTTCTAATGCTTTATGATCATATGCAAGTGTGTGTACATGTCCTTACCTAATGCGAAATCAGGCGGTCTACTGATTCAGTTGACCTCCTTAATGCAAATTATGTAAGTGTCATGAATCCATTATGTATGCAAAAGATCCTAATTGCTTACATACTACTTCTATATGCGTGCACACCCATTCAACCGAATGCAGCATCCATATGATGGTACAACCATTATACATCCATTATACTAAATACATCCATATATATGCAATATGAAGTGACTGAGCCGATCTAGTGCCTAAAGTGTGTGTATATATGCATCCACGAGCAACCACTAGCAAACACTTGCATCCATTTTGCATCCATCATACATAACATGTCTCAAACACATGTTTCAACCATAGGATTATCCTTACTAAAGGTCAAAGATACTAATGAGAGGACATACTAAAGATAAGATATGATAAGCTAAGCGATAAAGGAGAAATTAAAAGACATACCCTCAAAAAGAAAAGGGTACAACGAACGCATCTTCTCTTCTGTCTCCCAAGTTGCGTTGCTCTCATCATTTCCCCATTGCACTTTAACCAGTCTGACCTCTCGATTCCTCAACTTTTTGATCTCCGACCCAAGAATGCATGTAGGAGCTCGTCTAATTGTTGCATCACGCTCTATTTCCACCTCTTTAAGCAAGCTCGGCTCTACCACCTCCGCGGTCTTGTGCAAACACTTCCTCAAATGTGATACATGGAATACGTCGTGTACTCCACTAAGTTTCTCAGGCAACTCCACCCTATATGCCATTTTCCCAATCCTGTTTTTCACAGGAAACGGCCCTACAAACCTTGGTGCTAATTTCCCCACGGACCCAAAGCGAACAACATTCTGTAACGGAGACACTTTGATAAAAACCATGTCCCCAATGTAAAACTCAAGATCTGTTCTCCTCTTATCAGCATACGATTTTTTCCTATCTTGTGCTGCTTTCATCCTCCTTCGAATCAACTCAATCTTCTCCGAGGTTTCCCTAACCATATCGGGCCCAAGTAGGATTTTATCGGTAGATTCCCACCAACATGTAGGCGAACGGCAAGGCCTTCCATAAAGAGCTTCGAAAGGTGCCATGCCAATACTAGACTGAAAGCTATTATTATATGCGAATTCTACTAACGGAAGGTGCTCTTCCCATGTACCCCAAAGTCTAGGATACAAAGCCTTAAAAGATCCTCTAGAATGCGATTCACCCTCTCGGTCTGGCCGTCTGTCTGAGGATGATATGCGGTGCTCAAACATAGCTGAGTCCCTACCACCTCTTGTAAACTCTTCCAAAATTCGCTAGTAAAGATGGGGTCACGGTCGCTTACTATACTGGAAGGAATACCGTGCAAACGAACTATCTCCTTAATGTATACAGAAGCCAACCACGGAGCAGTCCTCTTACTTTTCACGGGAATAAAATTGGCTCTTTTAGTAAGTCTATCTACTATAACCCAAATCCCCGTGTTACCCTTCCTTGATCTTGGTAATCCATCCACAAAATCCATTGAGATGCTTTCCCATTTCCATAGTGGAACTTCTAATGGGTGAAGCAACCCACCGGGTTTCTTTAGTTCTGCTTTAACTCGTTGGCATACCAAACATCTAGCGACGTACTCGGCCACATCCTTTTTCATACCGGCCCAAAAGAAAACCCGCTTCATATCTTTGTACATCTTATCCCCGCCGGGATGAATGGTCATTTTTGAGCGATGAGCATCATCAAGAATGGCCTTCCTTAAGTCTTCGTCTTGTGGTACACAAAGTCTATTATCCCTTCGTAACCAACCCTTATCGTCTAGGGTATACCTACGAAGATGGCTTGACGACTCCCCCCTTTTGAGCTTTTCTACTATCTCAACCAACTGTGGGTCGTCTCGCTGTGCCTCACCAACCCGTCCTAGAAGTGTAGGTCTAACCTCCAAGGATGCTAACAGACCGGGTACTAAGTCAACGGAGGGTCTAAAGTCAAACATAGAGATGAATTCTAAGCTTTGTCGTTCAACAAACAACGGACTCAAGGACAACCTTTTCCTACTTAAGGCGTCTGCCACCACATTACCCTTGCCCGGGGTATATGCTATTTCAAAATCGTAGGAGGCTAAGAATTCCATCCACCGTTGCTGCCTTAAATTCAAATCCTTCTGAGAGAATAAGTATTTTAATGATTTGTGGTCAGTGAACAGTTCGAATTTCTCACCAAGAAGATAGTGACGCCCAGACTTAAGCGCGAAAACAATTGCGGCTAGCTCTAAGTCATGCGTGGGGTAATTCTTTTCATGAACCCTCAACTGCCTTCCACCATAGGCTATTACTCTTCCCTCTTGCTTGAGGACCGCGCCAAGTCCCGTCCCACAAGCATCAGTATAGATGGTAAACGGTTTATTCCCGTCTGGCAGCACTAAGACTGGGGCTGAAGTTAAGGCTCTCTTTAAACGTTGGAACGCATCATCGCAATCTTTGTCCCACGTAAAAACCAGGTTCTTCTTCGTTAACCGTGTTAATGGAGCTGATATTTTTGCGAAGTCTTTGATAAACTTCCTATAATAGCCAGCCAACCCCAAGAAACTTCTTACTTCGGTTGCATTTTTAGGGACCTTCCAATCTTGGATGGCCACTACCTTTGCGGGATCCACTGCTATCCCTTCTTTGGAAACCACGTGCCCTAAGAACCGTACTTCCTTCCTCCAGAAGTGACACTTAGAAAATTTTGCCTTAAGGTTATGCGCTCGAAGGGTTTCCAACACTTCCCTAAGATGTAGGGAGTGCTATTCTTTATTCTTAGAAAAGACTAAGATGTCATCCACAAAGACTACCACGAATTTGTTAAGGTATTCCCTAAACACCCTACTCATCAAATCAACAAAATATGCAGGGGCGTTTATCAAACCAAAGGGCATCACTAGCCATTCATAGAATCCGTCAGGAGTCCTAAAAGCAGTCTTATCTATACTATCCTCATCCACTCTCAGTTGATGAAAGCCAGTGGCTAAGTCCAACGGCGAAAACACTGAGGCGCCAGCTAACTGATCAAAGAGATCGTCAATCCTCGGCAGTGGGTGTCGGTTCTTTTTAGTAAGCTTGTTTAGTTCTCTATAGTCCATACAAAGTCTAAGTGACCCATCCGCCTTTGTGGCAAAAACTACTGGAGCACCCCACTCCGATATACTACGTCTTATGAACCCCTTCTCAAGCAACTCCTTTACTTGATTATTGAGTTCCCTCCTTTCACGAGGAGCCATGTGGCGCACTGGCAAAGATACGGGTTTAGCATTATCCACAAGATAAATTCGAAAGTCTATCTCCCGCTTTGGAGGTAAGCCCTTCACCTCCTCAAACACATCCGGATATTCCCGGACCACTTCTACCGATCGCAGGTTCTCTAAAGACGCGTCAAGCGATTCAAGATAACTTAGCATAATGGAATTTATGGGATTACAAAATATGTCGAGAGCATTACCAAGGCGAGTCACAAGCCTAACTACTCTCCTTTCACAATCAAGAATGGCCCTATTTCTAGACAACCAATCCATTCCTAAAATTAGCCCATAGCCCGTGAAGCCCAATACATAAGCATCACATCTAAATTCAACGCTAAGTATAGAGATTTTCAAATCCAAACATATCATGGTCAAATGAGCCGAACCCCCAATTGGATTTGAAACGACCAAGGGATCCTCTACTAAACTGGTGTTCAAGTGCAGTGATTCAACTAATGATGCAGAGATAAACGAATGAGATGCGCCAGAATCGAATAAGGTACGGACAGGATGATCAAACAGAAAAACTAAGCTTTCAACAGAAATTGTTCTACCTCTTTCTTGCAGCGGTGGGGCCGCAATAGCCTAAACTTGCCCCTTTGCCTGCCCTGGTGCCATAAGAGCCTGCACCTGTCCTCCCGAGGTAGACCCTGCCCTCTGCCCCTTCTTTGGACAGTCCTTTACTAAATGTCCCGCATCTCCACAATGAAAACAACCAGTCTTCTTTTTCTTTCTACAATCTTTGCTGAGATGGCCAGGCGTCCCACAATTGAAGCATTTCTTCTTCCCTTTGCCATTATTGTTTTTACCACCCTTCTTATTTTGCTGTTGGGGTTTCTTCTGATCCCCTTTCTTTTCAACTGCCTTATCCTCATGCATAAGTGCCATTTCTACTAGCTTTTCAAAGGTGGCTCCCATAGGGATGTGGGTCATAGCCAACCCTTGCAACGGTTCATTCAAGCCTCTAACGAACCTCAAAGCTTTCTTCTCTGGCGTGTTCACCAACTCCAAGCCAAACCTTGCTAACTGATTAAATTTATTGACATATTCCTTTACTGATGAGCTCCCTTGCTTTAGTGCCAGGAATTTTTCCATATTTAAGTTCTCCTCTGCCCTTGAAAGAAACTTTGCCTCAAACCTTCGTCTGAAATCCGCCCATGAATCAACTGGACGTTCCCCGTTAGTGACCTCCCACCAAAACGAGGCCTCTCCCTTCATTAACCAAGCAGCTAAACGGACTTTCCTCCCATCTTCCACTTCAAAGATATCCAACAATTCCTCAGTCTCCTTAAGCCAATCTCTGGCCTCCACAAACGTCTCAGTCCCTTGAAAAGTTTTTCCTCCCATAGCCTTGAATTCCTTGTACGTCTTTGCAAAAGTGTCAACACGAGGAGGAGGAGGAGGAGGAGGAGGAGGAGGAATGGGTGCAACTAGGGGTGGAGGAGTATCCGCTGGGCCTGCAGTGGTGGCCCTAGCCTCCAAGTATCTCCTAAACCACCCTGGAATCGTCACACCTTCTGGGAGATTAAGATCTTCAGCCATGCTGAAACGAAAAAGGAAAGATTCAAAATGGAGAATTCGAAAGATAAAGATAAGGATGTGGCTATTTGGGATTATGTTTTTCATAAAAACTCTCTTTAAATAACATGTTTTCTTTTTTTTGAAAGCACTTCTTCCAAAAACACTTTAGAAAAAAAAAATTTCTAAATTTTTTTTTTATCTGTTCTGGTAACCTTATGCTCTGATACCACGTGTATCACCCCACGTCCATTAATGTCACTCAAAAAGGGAATGCATTAACTTCCATGGAGATTTTAAGTGAATATAGAACAGTAAAATTACAACAAGACAGATATAAAATAGTACTTGGAAATTCAAAAACTTTATTTCATTGTAGCAGAAGTCAAAACATGTTTGATTACATCATAACACCATATTCAATGTCAAGTACAATATCTATCTTGATAAAACAAGTACATAATCCCATTACATGAATAACCATTAAAAAGAAAGATAACAAGCTGGACTTTACTTCAGCAGTCCAAGCATTCCAGAAGATAAGCGATCCAACTAGACTCCACTAGAACTTGGCCCAACCTGCGGACCTGAAGGGAGAAAAAGGATGGAAAAGAGGGGGTCAGACATAAAGTCTGGTGAATATGATAATTCTACAATACTATTACCAAAATAACTGGACTAAGGCATAAGCTGGAAAACAAGAAAATGTCTATGAAGAGCAAATTAAGGACATAGACAATCGCTAAAGGCAACGTTATAGGCGCTCCTAAATACTAAAGGATAAACACTATACTGCACCACACCAGTCACCCTAAAGATTCATCCCATTTAGCTTCACTTAGAAACTTTCCCAATGGCTTTACGTACCCCTAGCTGACTACATAGGTGCCGCCTGCCCCTATCTCCACTAGGTGTACCCTACTTCCCATTATTCGATCGGCTCCCTAACTCGTAGATACCCGTGCTGGCCCCACAGTGGGGTGTATCACTCCCTTAAAGTGGCAACCTGATACAACGGACATGCACGGCTTATACCTACACGATGCAACAACGTCTTACCTACCAGCCCGGGTCCACACACGCATATGAAACCCGTTGGACTTGCGTTGCCACCGCTCCCTGTTTTGGCCTCTTATAGTCAAACCCAGTATGCGTGTCCCGTCCTCGACTTGGGTCGAGCCCACAAAGATACGTTTTGGGATACTGGTTGAAATGGGCCCCCACTATTTACCACAAGCATTCCACCTAAGCTTGTCCCCATTAGTCCATCCCACTTAACCCACTTAGTCATGTTCATTTACATGTGTGTTTGGTTAAGTCTAATCGTATTTCAAATGCCTCTAAAGGCAACCACCAGATTCCTCATGCCACCCAAGGCACCTACTTAACCCCCATGTCCCACCTTACATGATTATCTAGTTAAGTATTTCTTAGTTCATTAAGGCCATAACCTCATAAAGACCTCTCACATTAGACTGGCATTTATGGCAGCTGGATTTGCCGGGCGGGTCCGGGCAGTCTTACACCATAAAAGAGTCTAACCTCGTGTCTTTACAACTGTTATGCTTTAGTTTGGGCCTAGGACCTCTCACATTGGGCCGACATTTGTGACTACTGGATTTGCCGGGCGGGTCCGGGCAGGTTTACATCACAAACGGGTCCAACCTCGTGTCCTAAGCATTGATTATTAATAATAATCCACTTTCCCCCAATTTTAATAATTCCCTACTTGAATTATTAATTACTTCCAATTTTTAACAATGTCCATAATTGACTCAATTATGGACATCCATTCATGGTATGCAAAATCTTACAAAATTGCACCCAATTTATTAATTCCTAATATTACCCCTACCCCACGTTTGAACGTTTATTCGCAAAATATATGTTAGACTCGAATAGCCTAACTCATAGCATAAAAGAGATTATCATAATAACAACATGTATATGTGACCAAATGAATCATAATAAGGGGTGAAACTTGCATATGTCCAACTTGCATAGATTATACATGTCATGGACCTAAAGGTGTCAACTTGTTCAAAATTCACCTAATATAATCTCAATCAATTTTCATAAACTTACATATGAACATGTGTGAATCAACATCATCTAATTTTTTTAACAACATGGTTTTATATGGGTACACCTAACTCAATAGGCAAATTCCCATAATCAAGTTTTATTTAATTATAGTTTCAAGTTTATGGGTACACCTAACCTAATAGGCAAATTCCCATAAACAAGATCCATTTAAATTAAGAAAAAAAACATAACTTTAAGCATGATCCAACAACATCATGATTTTTCAACATAATATAGCATGATTTATAACATGGCATAGTATGATAGTATAACATAGCTTGACATGATTCTCAACATAGCACGACATAGCATAAGAGAATTTACAACATAGCATGACATAGCATATATAATTTACATCATACGACAACATAATAACATAATACGAGATCCACAATATATAGAATTTACAATTACAAATCACATCACTTTCTTGTGATCCATTCATAACTGAGTCAAATTAGTTTGTGATAGTCTTGTGAGAATCATCATACTCACCAACAAAAGAAAAGAATTGGAGAAAGAGAGATCTTTTGATTTGATTTGTGTAGATTTAGTTGTAGATGATTAGGCTTCCTCTTCTTAGTTTGTGACGGCTATGCTGAACTCCATGGCAGCAGCATGACGGTAGCTTCTCTAATTTTACAAGTGATTTAGGTCTAGGGTCTACCCACTTATTTATAGATTTTAGAATTCATTTAGGCCATTAGATTTAACCTAGAAATAACCGCAGCCGTTCAGACAAGATGGGGTTTATCTTGTTGACTCAGCAATGAGTCAGAAGTGACTCAGCAAACACTCAGCAAATTAATAAACTTCTATTCATGTTTGCATTAACTGCCCATATATATATATATATATATATATATATATATATATATATATATTCTACAATGTACACATTAGATACATCCCCCCCTCTTACACACTTATTATTGTTTTTATATACATATTAGATACATCCCCTCTCTTACACACTTATTAATATTTTTATATTCATATTAGATACATCCCCTCTCTTACATACTTATTAATATTTTTATATTCATAATAGATACATCCCCTCTCTTACATACTTATTAATATCTTTATATTCATATTAGATACATCCCCTCTCTTACATACTTATTAATATTTTTATATTCATATTAGATACATCCCCTCTTCTACACACTTATTATTATTTTAGCAACTTTAGTGTTAATAGAAAATTCGGGGTGTTACAGGAACGAATAAAATATAATATATCACATAACTTGAAATCAAAAGCAGTATATGCATACAATACCATTATCAGAGTACAACCCTTGCATCACAGCGGAAATAAACAATAGCTATATAAGTCCTGATGCCTCCTGCTCCAAGCTCTCCAAGTCTATCTGTAAAATCCTGACTACTTGACTACCCGTACAAATTTGGGCACCCAAGAGTTTAGGGAAAACAAAACAAAATAAAACTCTGGGTCAGTCATGGGACTGGTGTGAGTAAACTCAAATCATTTGGTTTAACTTTTCAAAAATCCTTTTCAAAAGAAAAGATAATCGTAAGACCAATCCACACATAAACACGAACGGTTTTTACCTTACGATAACCCAAATCATTTTTTGGAAATCATATTTTATCTGATATTATAATAGTGTCTAATCACAAGTAATTAACAATCTAGCAGAACGCTTGCATCTCACGCTCCACATATATAGTATACAATCGAAAGCCGCGAGCGCTTATTGGGTATTGGATTCCAACTTGACAAGGTATGGGACCACCTTCTGAACGTGTATCTCTAGAGGCAAATACACTGGGTTCAACAAGAACATCTTGCAACCCGGCCCACACATGACCGACCACCCATTTCGCTTGAGTGTATCGAATGTATATCACCAACGGTTGGGATCAGCAACCGTCTCCCGATAAGGGACAACATCGATAGATTTAAGAACAAAAGGAATTTCTCTAGATAGGTGATCATACATCCTAATGGGTGCGACCCACATAGCCATGTTGCCTGCCCGATTTTTGTCATTTCCCGGTTGATGAGGCTTGAGGTAATAGCGTATCTTTTGACAGATCACACCTCCTTTACTTTGAACGCCACATCGTCATACCCGCCAAATCACAAATTGATTTTCCCAAAAATACCACGGGTATACAACTAAGAGAAATGAATTCCTCCGCCACCAAACGTAAGTACGTTTGAAGAGATCAACTTACGCGGTCCTTTGAATATACTCTGTCAGACATTTGTCCATTCACGTCTGTCCTGGGACTGGACAAACCGAAGGCACTATTCTGTAAACAGGATAGCCCTTGCATAACTCCGTCTTCAATATATTCAGCATACTTGATTCGCAACGCTTATGCTAATACGAAGTGGTTCTCTGGATAATAATCCAACCGGTCTCTCCATATTAACAACGTAAAATGGTCAAAACTTTGATAGTCGGTGATTTAACTATCAAATGAAAACATGTCTGTGTGCAAACAACGATATTATTTCCCGATGGAAATTCTATCGATCAATCATCAATCATCATTAATTCTTAAAATAAATTATCATAAATTTATTCTTTTCCTTATTCATGTTTCTCTATATTTCTTATTTACTATATTTAGAAAATATACGTTATTAACAATGGACAACATTTCCACTTCTTGTTTTCTATATTAGAAAATATCCTGATCTTATTTGGAAAACATTTCCAAAATTCCTTCATTGGGTTTAAACAGATGTTTTAGATAAAACATCGCTATGCCAACAACAACCATTACGCTCTTTAACTAAATTCACTTTCACTCTCGAACCTTATCCACTTTTTAGTTAAAATTGAAGTCAATCAAGTTGGGGTATAATTACCTCTCAGACCTTAACTGAACAACATTTCTAACTTCGAAACAGACAAAGTTCACCTTTTTACACTTTCAACAACTTACGTAACTCTCGGATTTTATTTACGAATCCACTTCCTTTACGGAAGCCATTTGATTGTAATAATGGTGTTATAATCCCCTGCGTCCGAAATATAATAACTTTAATATGACTTTTTCTTTCTAGCTCAAATAAATACACGAACAACTAATTTATCAACTCCTATTCAGTTAACTATAATCTATAACCATTATTCTATTAACTTTTACTGGATTAACTCTTATTTGGATAACTCGGTTTGATTAACTCATCTTGATTAACTCAACTCGACCAACTTACTTGATCAGCTCAACTTGACTAACTTAACTTAATTAACTCGACTTATTTAACTTAATTTGACTAACTATTATCGAATAACTAATATTCGATTAACTTATATTCGACTAACTATGTCTGTTTTTAAATTCATTTTGAATAGCTAATATTTGATTTAACTTCATTCGCTTGACTCTAGATCGCAGCGATCACAATGGTTACGCTTGATTCCCTCAGGAAACATCCGACCACCTTAGGCTATCTGCAGCCCTGCGAATTTCGCTAGCAGTCGTGCTAAATGGCAATTTATACTGAATAACTACTTCTGTTTAACTATATCTCGAATAACTATGTTCGATCAACTCTAATTGAATAACTAATATTCAATTTAACCTTTATTCGATTACTATATTTGAATAACTCTAGTTCGATTTGATTCAAACCGCTTAAGTCTAACTGATTTACTCTATTGGTTAATTCTAAATAACTAACTCTAACTGTTTGACTCTAACAGCTTAACTCCAACGGTTTAATTCTAATAGATTAACTCCAACTGTTAGACTCTAATAGTTTAACTCTAACAGTTTAACTCTAATGGTTTAACTCTAACTGTTTAACTTTAACGGTTTAACTCTAACTGACTAACTTTTCTGATTAACTCTAATGGTTTAACTCTAACTGTTTAACTCTGACAGTTTAACTTTGGTTGATTAACTCTTTTGAATTAACCCCTTTGAATTTTCTCTTTTGAATAATTCCATTTGAATAACTCCTTTTGAATAACTCTTTTGAATTACTCTTTTTGAATAACTCTTTTGAATAATACTTTTTGAATAACTCTTTTGAATAATACTTTTTGAATAACTCTTTTGAATAATACTTTTTGAATAACTCTTTGGAATAATATTTTTTCTATTTGTTTACTTAACAAATAACTATTCCCTTTTTACTTCTATTTATTTAACAAATAATTATTACTTTTAACTTTTCCATTTATTCTCTACATAAATATCTCTTTTAATTTTCCTTTATTCCCTAAATGAATATTCGCTTGCTAATTCCATTTGTAATCTTTTTACAAATGATTCCCTTTTGATTTCTATTTGTAAAGGTTTCACAAATAGCTACTTTTTCCCTATTCTATTTGATTGGCAAATAATTTCCTTTACATTTGTTTTACAAATGTATTTCCTCTATGTTTGTTTTTCTTTTCAAATCTTCTCCTTTATATTTGATTTCACAAATATTTTCCTTTACTCAATTTCTTTGATTCTATAATTATTTTCCTTTATGAAACTCTTTTCCTTTTATATATAAAATCTATTGATTTTATATAAATAATTTATTTTCAAAATATACTTTGAAAATTCCTTTTCACTTCTCGTTATCATTTATGGTATAAAAATACCAAACCATAAGGTTTGATCATCATCCAAACACACGGGTTCAACGACAGATGATATAACACATCATATAACAGAATATATGAAAAACGGTAAATAATTGTTGAGGAATCCAGTTGGATCCCTCCGACCTGTTTCCCTGCATCCACAGATGTTACACAATATAATTCACATCAATTTCATTTCAATATGAGGTATTCTGATAAACAAAATCAACATCGGTTAACGATATATACAACAATATCGGTATTTTCAACCAGCTGACTAGCAGTTTAACCAAATAATCAACACTCAGCAACTCAATCAATATTTATCAATTCTAAAAATACTTTATAAAAATATAAACTGTTCAGAGTTAGTGAGATTTACTCACCTTGGACGGTTTATCGTTGAATAACGATAATCGGTCATTGATTTGGTTCAGACGTTAAATTTCACTATAAATCCAAACGATCTCTAATCCACTTGCGGTCAGTTCCATTGCGTAGTGCTCGTCCATACGATCCCAACGGATCCTGTTTCGTTAAATTTCGTTAATGTATGCAAAAGTTATGTTATTTACAATATTTACCTAATTTAAATGAATATATATTTAATTAAATCAATTAAATTATTTTTATCTTAATTAATTTCTAATTGCGTTATTAGCCAAATTACCTTCCCTGCCCTTCTAAAAAATCGTACTTTCCCATCTCTAGCCATATCCAATTTTTTTTTAAAATTGAAAAACCATTTTAATATTAATTAAATTTAATTATCAAATAAAATATTTAAAAATATTCATTTAATTATAACTTAAAATTTTTAATCCGGATCAAAAATTTGCTTCCACTCATTTTAAAGTATTTTTCGATAAGAATCCAACGGTCCTTATTTCGTGGAAATCCGACTTGTTTTGAAAAAGTTATAAGCTTTTAAAGTTTATGGTTAAAAATTACGAAAATGCCCCTGGTTTGTTTTAAATTCAAATTAAATTCAAATTAAATTTTAAATTTAAATTTAAATTAATCATCCCATCCGTCGGATCAGTTAGGGATAGCCAGGGAGAGCAGGAAACTATATTTTCCAAACTCAAGCCTTAGACACTATCCTCTCTGTCACCCTTAGAATGTTCTGATATTTAATTTTTTCAAAATCTATTTTAATTATTATATATATATATTATAAAAATAAATAAATAAATATTATTTAAAAACTTACCCCGTGGAGCCCAAGCCTCTGCCTAAGAGTCCCTAGCTCCCCGTCTTGCCCTCCTTTCTCCCTTCCTCCCTTTTCCCTATTTCCTATTATTTTATTATTATTTCTGTCATTGCCAAAGCTTGAATGAGGAGGAGGAGGAGTGAGTTTAAAATGAAAGGGGGGGCTATTTATAGCCGAAGGAGTCACATGGATTGCTGAGGTGGCGCGAATCCAACGGTCGAAAATGGATGGCTAGGATTAATCCTAAAATTAATTAAATTATAAATAAATTTAATAATTTATGAATAGTAAAGTGTGTTTTCTCAACCCTATTCGGACGTTAATTTGACTTACTTATTGATACCTTATCCAAAATCTTTTTCAACCATGTTGTTCAATTTTCTTGCTCTTCAATAATATATAAAAATATTTAAATTTTGAATTCGTTTGAACTTTCAAATAATTTAAATTCAAATTCAAAATAGTGTTTTGTGTTAGTTTTAACACCTTCCGGTCTCATATTGGAGTATCAAACGATAACGGTTTTCAGAAATTCTTCCACCATCTGGTCCGGTTTTTAACGTACTTCAATCCTATGTATTCAAATCAAAAATCGGAGTTCGTTTAGATTTTAAAATAATTTATTTAAATTTTGTTTCCTTAATAACTTTCTATATCCGTTATAGGATTTTCCCAGATTTCATATATAGCTAATATCCTATGTTTAGAATTTTCCTGGATAGGTCTCAGGTTCCAGTTTTGTCGTTAGCATTAGCAAATTCCAATTACCGTCAAAATTTAGTTCAAATTTTGGCCTTTTATTTTTTCTTTTCCACATACGGATGCCATTTTTGACGTAACTTGGTTGGTTATCTAATTTCATCATTTCGGATTTAATGAAACTGATTTCATCGAAATCCGAGTTCGTTAGCTACTACATCCTTTGTAAACGTACTATTTTAAATTAAAAATTTATCCTTTTATACTGCCAGTTCACATTATATTGCAGATCCACTAAATTTCTACCATTTCGGAATAAAATAAAATATTCCAAATTATTGAAATTAAACCATTTAAAATTCCAAAACAATAAAAAAAATTAAATATTAAACTAAATGGTCAAAAATCTGGGCCGTTACATTCTTTCCCCCTTAAAATAATTTCGTCCTCGAAATTGCTAAGGTAGAAAAATGAACTTTATAACTAGGTTAAATTTATTTGGTTACTCTGATTTCACTAAACCATTCTATTCTAATTAATTAATTTATTTATTTCTATAAACGAAAATTTTCAAAAATTCTGAAAATTTTCTAACACTCGAAATTTCTGAAAAATTTCGCCAGCACCTCCTTTGTACTGGTCAATAGCTCCAACTCCAACTCGCCTCTCTAGGCCTTCTTCAACCCAAAAGAAAATCAAACAGCCAAGTGGCTTGCCAAACAGGCTCATAAATCTCATCAAACTCATATGAATATGAATGTGTACCCTTTTTGCCGGGCATCCAACTCTGCTATCAATTTAGCATATACCACTATCATCCCAATCAAACTCCCAATCACTTTTATCTTCAACATGACCATCCGCTTATAACCAAGCCAAATTTCAATCAAACTGCAATTCCAATCTCAATTCAAATTTCTTGCTCGACCATCCATTTCTATCCCAGATTATCTCTAATCTAGTCCAATTCTACTTGATACCATTCTATTTCAATTCAACTCAATTTCCACTGAACTGCTGTAACAACCCAATTTTTTTTTTAGGGATACTGAATTGGGAATCCAATAATAAATTGGAAATAATTATATTAAATATTATTTGAAAATTAAATAAATGGCAATAAAATATTAAAATGGATGAGAGGAAAAATTGTTGACGATCAATAAATCGGTTGTGTGTAGTTAATATGAAGAATTTTACCATTTTTGTTGCATAATTAATTTATTTTAGCAAATGTACTTTTGAAAAAAAATATGTAAATTTTGTTAATGGAAAAAGAAAGAGAAAAAGGAAAAAAAATGTAGTTATAAGTTAGCTATAGTTGTGAACAAGTTTTTTTGCATGAAATAAAAAGGACAAATTTCAATACAATGGAAAAGTGCAAATTTTATTAGAAAATTTTGATTGATTTCATAAAATGTGTTCATTGTTGTGTGTGTTATTTTAAATAATATATAAAATAATGTTTTCTTGTTGTTTTCAAGTTATGAAAAAAAAGGAGAAGTTCACATAATGTTGAAAATATGTGTAAGGTAAGGTAAAAAAGAAAATTTTATGTCATTTACCATAAAAAGAAAAGATTATAAAAGAGAAAAAAATGTAAATAAAATAAAAATAAAAATATTTATGTATGCATTTTTGTTGGAAATATCTAGAAACTAAATTTAAAAAGGGGAAACACAAAAATATCTCATAAAGAGACAAAGAGTAATCATTATATGCATAAGAAGAGAAGGGGTAAAAATAAAAAGAAAAGAAAAGAAAAGTGTAGATACTTAAGGAAGGATCGAGAGGGGGACTTATGAATAAAAGTACATAACATCTCTTTCTCCCGATTAAAAACATCAGTACGTATATTTTTTCTTTCTCACCGTAAGAAACCAGAAACATCACATACACAGAGAAAAGAAAAAAATTTAATTCCTCTTCATCTCAATCAAAAATAAAAATTAGAAATTTACAATCTAAGAGTGAAGTAGATTCCCAATTCTTCAAGTAAGTATCCCTAAATCTAATCTTATTTCATCTTCCTCCTTGCCTTTCTATGAATTGTTATTTAGGGGTTTTTGATTTTTTTGTTTGAATTGGAAAGGAAGAGGATAGCAATCAAAAGCAAGCTGTTATAGGGCTTCAAAATTGCTTTTTGGTGTTGGAGGTGAGTGAAGTTTCCACCTTTTTCCTCTTTTAATCATGGATTGTGGATGCATGATGGGTTAAAGGTGATGTCTTGATTATAAATTAGCTCCTTCCCCTATGTATGGTTGATTCTTGGTATGTTTGGGGCAATTAAATTAGATCTGAAATAAATTTGTGGTAGTAATACAAAATTGAAGGCATTATTGCTTTGAAATTGGTTGCATGTATGCAATTTTATTGCATGCAAGGTATATGCGTAAATGCCTCATATTTGTTGCATGCATAGGTTTTTATCGCATGCAACATATTTGTATAATTGCCTCTTACAAGTAATTCTGACAATTAATCGGGAAAAAAAAAATTTAATTTTTACTGAAATTTTCTGCAAGGGGGAGGGAAGGACTGCTGTGCAGTCCTGCGCAGCTATGCTGCTCTGTGCAGCCAGAACTGGGCTGCACAGGCATCCCGTGCGCAGGCTGTGCAGCAGCCCGTGTTCAGGCTGCCATGCAGCCCAGAATGGGCTGCAGTGCAGCCCGCGTTCGGGCTGCAAAGCAGCCCAGAACGGGCTGCATTAGCAGCCCAGAACGGGCTGTAGTGCAGCCCAGAACGGGCTGCATAGCAGCCCAGAACGGGCTGCATTAGCAGCCCAGAAAGGGCTGCAGTGCAGCCCAGAAAGGGCTGCAGTGCAGCCCGTGATGGGGCTGCATTAGCAGCCCAGAAAGGGCTGCAGTGCAGCCCAGAACGGGCTGCATAGCAGCCAAGAAAAGGCCTGCAGCGCAGCCCGTGATGGGGCTGCATTAGCAGCCCAGAACGGGCTGCAGTGCAGCCCGTGTCTGGGCTACAGTGCAGCCCAAATGGGCTGCGCAGCAGCCCAACTATGGGCTGCAATGCAGCCCGGCAGTGGGCTGCACAGTGCAGCCCAGTTGGCTGACTGTGCAGTCCAGGCTGCACTGTGCAGTCCAGGTTGCACTAGGCAGACCTAAGGAAAAAAAAATTCTAAACTTTATTTAAAAATAATTATGCAATTTTATATTAGAAAAATTATTGTTTTCTTTAATATTTGAGAATAAATTCTTCCTACTTGCAAAAATAACAGTATCATGTACAAATTAAATGGCCAAATAATTTTATTAGTTCCAAATAAATTAAACATGTTAAACAATGATTAAGTTTCGTTATAATACATAAGTATTATGGGGTGCTTGTGTATTAGAGCGAAACGGAAGTGTAACCATCTATGGACATGTGATGTTAACCTTTTTGTAAAGTATACTGAGTTTTGTAAAAAACTTACTTTTATGAATGTTGCCTGAATGGTTTTATATAGTGTTTTGATGTTATAAACACTATGAGTTTTCAAAGTATGAATTTACAAATTAATATTTCAAAATACTTTAATTTTGGGATTGGGATAGATTGGAATCTGTTGTACCAATGGGCCAAAACTCCATCTTGGTCGACCTGATTCAGGTTCGCTACCTGAATCACGGTGGTTATAAATTTCGCCCACTTACCACCAAAGGTCAAACGGTCTGCTACATTGGGCAATTTTGTTGTTTTGATCGGGATTCCCGATCGGCGGGTCACGGACTACATCAGATGGAGACGTGGGTGTGCCACGTGTAGTGTCGTGAACGGGTAGCATACGGCCTTCGCCTTAGACCGTCTTGGTTATCCTGGGTTGATCGCCAGGTGTTGTTATGGCGTTATGAGTAGGTTACGGTGCTGATGTCTCCGCGCGCGCAAGAGCTCTACCACTGTAATTTTACAATACTAGCGTCTGTTTAGTTGGTCGTTATGGGTCATATTATATTTATCCCGTAGTCCCCATAATTCTCTATTACTCAAATAATTTGAAACCCAGTATTATAACCAACATTTAATTATTATATTATCATATTGTTTTATATATGATAATCGTTATGGTATTGTATTGTTTTACAGACAATACCTGTGCCTTTAATTAATCTCACTTTTTATATTATCATATTGCTTTACATATGATAATCGTTATGGTATTGTATTGCTTTACATACAATACCTGTGCCTTTAATCTGACTTTTTATATTATCATACTGCTTTACATATGATAATTGTTTTGGTATTGTATTGCTTTACATACAATACCGATGCCTGATTTTATGGCTTATTTAATGCGGCAACTTTGCTAAATTGTTCATTCATATGCCTCATGTTGACTTACACATGTGGCATCATTTATTATTATAATTCGATGTCCATAGATACTTACTTCACTCACACTAGACATAGTTTGACCCGTGTGATTTGTTTTGTTAGAACAATCCTCGGGTCAGGTTGAGGATTGTTTGCAGGTTAGGTTTCGTGGACTGTAGCAGCATTCTTATCTTTTTCCACGTTTTGGGGTTTTGGACAACGCAGCTTCAGACTATTAGTATCGTGTAGTATTATGGTATGTGCACTATTATGTATTTTGGGAAGTGATATTATGTATGATGGACCATGTATTCTGGACATCTCTATTATGATATGTATTATGTATTCTGCTGTTGTTATTGTGCTGTGCTTGATTCTATTATATTTTGCACTATGTACCTAGGAAATTTTCTTGTACCATTTCTTTGAACTTATACTGAGCACAAATGGTAAGTTAAGAAGTTTTAAATTTCTCGTGCCAGTGTTCGCTCAAAGGAATGAGAACAACTTTTAGCCCTATCGAGTCCCATTCTCCGTGCTTTCCGACAGTAACACTTAGTGTTGCTCTTGGTCAGCATGGGTCTAGGGGCCGAGCGTTACAACTGCCTTCAATTCAATTTCAAATTTTCTTTCACAAATTTCTATTTAATTTGTGTTTATTTCAATAATTTGTACCTGGGAGTTTCAAATAGCTTTGCCTTTTCCAAAAATCAAATATCCCTTTGGAATATCAAAACAACTCGGTTTCTCAAAACAATTCAAAAACAAAATCTTTGGTAGTAATCCGTCACTTACAAACTCGAAAATGAGCACCGATGATGTCCGGATCAACATCGGAATTTATTTTCCAGGTATCGAAGTGAGTTCAATACTATAGCACTTTCAAAACCCATTTTTAAACATTTTCATTTTGAAATTCATTTCAAAATATCCCTTTTCAATGCTTGTAACAAATTTAAAATCTCCCAGGATTTTAAAATTCACATATATTCAATTTAATTCCATTTACAACGCTTATTCAAATTTTAGCAATTTTAATTCCAATTCTGAACTTAAATTCAGATTTAATTCATCTGATTTCATATATTTCACTTATATGAATTTTGATTTGTTATTTACATAACCATTTCACATTTTATAATCTTATTCGATTATAATCACAACCAACACATTCAATATACTATAATAATTTCAAATATCTATACTTTGCTTATATCAAAATATAATTTGGGTAAAATTATTTCATTTACCCTTTTTTTCAAAACATACTGTGTCGGTTCATCGTATTCAAGCGTTTAGAAACCCCTATCGATACAGTGGATAAAACTGATCGACCAGAATTCATAAACAACTCAACCAATAAATCTCCACAATATAAAATCATTTTATATCAAATAACAAATACGTTCACTCGTATATATACACTCAAACTCAGTCTAGAGTATTACTAACCCCATCTCTACTGAATCACGCCACAGAGCCAAGGTAATACTTAACCTTCGGCTCTGATACCACTGTAACGACCCGGGAAAAGACGACCTTGATTATCCGATATACAACACATATCGAACATCAAGGGTCGACAATTACCGAATAGTTAATGAAAGAATTTAGAGGGTGAGGGTAGATAAGATAGAACTAATAGAATAGAAGAAGAAGAAGACAATCACCACATCAGAGTAACACGAATCTCACAGCGGAACGAATAAAATATAATATATCACATAACTTGAAATCAAAAGCAGTATATGCATACAATACCATTATCAGAGTACAACCCTTGCATCACAGCGGAAATAAACAATAGCTATATAAGTCCTGAAGCCTCCTGCTCCAAGCTCTCCAAGTCTATCTGTAAAATCCTGACTACTTGACTGCCCGTACAAATTTGGGCACCCAAGAGTTTAGGGAAAACAAAACAAAATAAAACTCTGGGTCGGTCATGGGACTGGTGTGAGTAAACTCAAATCATTTGGTTTAACTTTTCAAAAATCCTTTTCAAAAGAAAAGATAATCGTAAGACCAATCCACACATAAACACGGACGGTTTTTACCTTACGATAACCCAAATCATTTTTTGGAAATCATATTTTATCTGATATTATAATAGTGTCTAATCACAAGTAATTAACAATCTAGCAGAACGCTTGCATCTCACGCTCCACATATATAGTATACAATCGAAAACCGCGAGCGCTTATTGGGTATTGGATTCCAACTTGACAAGGTATGGGACCACCTTCCGAACGTGTATCTCTAGAGGCAAATACACTGGGTTCAACAAGAACATCTTGCAACCCGGCCCACACATGACCGACCACCCATTTCGCTTGAGTGTATCGAATGTATATCACCGACGGTTGGGATCAGCAACCGTCTCCCGATAAGGGACAACATCGATAGATTTAAGAACAAAAGGAATTTCTCTAGATAGGTGATCATACATCCTAATGGGTGCGACCCACATAGCCATGATGCATGCCCGATTTTTGTCATTTCCCGGTTGATGAGGCTTGAGGTCATAGCGTATCTTTTGACAGATCACACCTCCATTACTTTGAATGCCACATCGTCATACCCGCCAAATCACAAATTGATTTCCCCAAAAATACCACGGGTATACAGCTAAGAGAAACGAATTCCTCCGCCACCAAACGTAAGTACGTTTGAAGAGATCAACTTACGCGATCCTTTGAATATACTCTGTCAGACATTCGTCCATTCACGTCTGTCCTGGGAGTGGACAAACCGAAGGCACTATTCTGTAAACAGGATAGCCCTTGCATAACTCCGTCTTCAATATATTCAGCATACTTGATTCGCAACGCTTATGCTAATACGAAGTGGTTCTCTGGATAATAATCCAACCAGTCTCTCCATATTAACAACATAAAATGGTCAAAACTTTGATAGTCGGTGATTTAACTATCAAATGAAAACATGTCTGTGTGCAAACAACGATATTATTTCCCGATGGAAATTCTATCGATCAATCATCAATCATCATTAATTCTTAAATTAAATTATCATAAATTTATTCTTTTCCTTATTCATGTTTCTCTATATTTCTTATTTACTATATTTAGAAAATATACGTTATTAACAATGGACAACATTTCCACTTCTTGTTTTCTATATTAGAAAATATCCTGATCTTATTTGGAAAACATTTCCAAAATTCCTTCATTGGGTTTAAACAGATGTTTTAGATAAAACATCGCTATGCCAACAGCAACCATTACGCTCTTTAACTAAATTCACTTTCACTCTCGAACCTTATCCACTTTTTAGTTAAAATTGAAGTCAATCAAGTTGGGGTATAATTACCTCTCAGACCTTAACTGAACAACATTTCTAACTTCGAAACAGACAAAGTTCACCTTTTTACACTTTCAACCACTTACGTAACTCTCGGATTTTATTTACGAATCCACTTCCTTTACGGAAGCCATTTGATTATAATAATGGTGTTATAATCCCCTACGTCCGAAATATAATAACTTTAATATGACTTTTTCTTTCTAGCTCAAATAAATACACGAACAACTAATTTATCAACTCCTATTCGGTTAACTATAATCTATAACCATTATTCTATTAACTTTTACTGGATTAACTCTTATTTGGATAACTCGGTTTGATTAACTCATCTTGATTAACTCAACTCGACCAACTTACTTGATCAGCTCAACTTGACTAACTTAACTTAATTAACTCGACTTATTTAACTTAATTTGACTAACTATTATCGAATAACTAATATTCGATTAACTTATATTCGACTAACTATGTCTGTTTTTAAATTCATTTTGAATAGCTAATATTTGATTTAACTTCATTCGCTTGACTCTAGATCGCAGCGATCACAATGGTTACGCTTAATTCCCTCAGGAAACATCCGACCACCTTAGGCTATCTGCAGCCTTGCGAATTTCGCTAGCAGTCGTGCTAAATGGCAATTTATACTGAATAACTACTTCTGTTTAACTATATCTCGAATAACTATGTTCGATCAACTCTAATTGAATAACTAATATTCAATTTAACCTTTATTCGATTACTATATTTGAATAACTCTAGTTCGATTT
This sequence comes from Allium sativum, assembly GCA_030737875.1. Lineage (NCBI taxonomy): Eukaryota > Viridiplantae > Streptophyta > Magnoliopsida > Asparagales > Amaryllidaceae > Allium > Allium sativum. The sequence continues at coordinate 189,092,550 of CM060913.1, forward strand.
GATTCAAACCGCTTAAGTCTAACTGATTTACTCTATTGGTTAATTCTAAATAACTAACTCTAACTGTTTGACTCTAACAGCTTAACTCCAACGGTTTAATTCTAATAGATTAACTCCAACTGTTAGACTCTAATAGTTTAACTCTAACAGTTTAACTCTAATGGTTTAACTCTAACTGTTTAACTTTAACGGTTTAACTCTAACTGACTAACTTTTCTGATTAACTCTAATGGTTTAACTCTAACTGTTTAACTCTGACAGTTTAACTTTGGTTGATTAACTCTTTTGAATTAACCCCTTTGAATTTTCTCTTTTGAATAATTCCATTTGAATAACTCCTTTTGAATAACTCTTTTGAATTACTCTTTTTGAATAACTCTTTTGAATAATACTTTTTGAATAACTCTTTTGAATAATACTTTTTGAATAACTCTTTTGAATAATACTTTTTCTATTTGTTTACTTAATAAATAACTATTCCCTTTTTACTTCTATTTATTTAACAAATAATTATTACTTTTAACTTTTCCATTTATTCTCTACATAAATATCTCTTTTAATTTTCCTTTATTCCCTAAATGAATATTCGCTTGCTAATTCCATTTGTAATCGTTTTACAAATGATTCCCTTTTGATTTCTATTTGTAAAGGTTTCACAAATAGCTACTTTTTCCCTATTCAATTTGATTTGCAAATATTTTCCTTTACATTTGTTTTACAAATGTATTTCCTCTATGTTTGTTTTTCTTTTCAAATCTTCTCCTTTATATTTGATTTCACAAATATTTTCCTTTACTCAATTTCTTTGATTCTATAATTATTTTCCTCTATGAAACTCTTTTCCTTTTATATATAAAATCTATTGATTTTATATAAATAATTTATTTTCAAAATATACTTTGAAAATTCCTTTTCACTTCCTTTTATCATTTATGGTATAAAAATACCAAACCATAAGGTTTGATCATCATCCAAACACACGGGTTCAACGACAGATGATATAACACATCATATAACAGAATATATGAAAAACGGTAAATAAATGTTGAGGAATACAGTTGGATCCCTCCAACCTGTTTCCCTGCATCCACAGATGTTACACAATATAATTCACATCAATTTCATTTCAATATGAGGTATTCTGATAAACAAAATCAACATCGGTTAACGATATATATAACTATATCGGTATTTTCAACCAGCTGACTAGCAGTTTAACCAAACAATCAACACTCAGCAACTCAATCAATATTTATCAATTCTAAAAATACTTTATAAAAATATAAAGTGTTCAGAGTTAGTGAGATTTACTCACCTTGGACGGTTTATCGTTGAATAACGATAATCGGTCATTGATTTGGTTCAGACGTTAAATTTCACCATAAATCCAAACGAGCTCTAATCCACTTGCGGTCAGTTCCATTGCGTAGTGCTCGTCCATACGATCCCAACGGATCTTGTTTCGTTAAATTTCGTTAATGTATGCAAAAGTTATGCTATTTACAATATATTCCTAATTTAAATGAATATATATTTAATTAAATTAATTTTATCTTAATTAATTTCTAATTGCGTTATTAGCCAAATTACCTTCCCTGCCCTTCTAAAAAATCCTACTTTCCCATCTCTAGCCATATCCAATTTTTTTTAAAATTGAAAAACCATTTTAATATTAATTAAATTTAATTTTCAAATAAAATATTTAAAAATATTCATTTAATTATAACTTAAAATTTTTAATCCGGATCAAAAATTTGCTTCCACTCATTTTAAAGTATTTTTCGATAAGAATCCAACGGTCCTTGTTTCGTGGAAATCCGACTTGTTTTGAAAAAATTATAAGCTTTTAAAGTTTATGGTTAAAAATTACGAAAATGCCCCTGGTCTGTTTTAAATTCAAATTAAATTCAAATTAGATTTTAAATTTGAATTTAAATTAATCATCCTATCCGTCGGATCAGTTAGGGATAGCCAGGGAGAGCAGGAAACTATATTTTCCAAACTCAAGCCTTAGACACTATCCTCTCTGTCACCCTTAGAATGTTCCGATATTTAATTTTTTCAAAATCTATTTTAATTATTATATATATATATATATTATAAAAATAAATAAATAAATATTATTTAAAAACTTACCCCGTGGAGCCCAAGCCTCTGCCTAAGAGTCCCTAGCTCCCCGTCTTGCCCTCCTTTCTCCCTTCCTCCCTTTTCCCTATTTCCTATTATTTTATTATTATTTCTGCAATTGCCAAAGCTTGAATGAGGAGGAGGAGGAGTGAGTTTAAAATGAAATAGGTGGAGGGCTATTTATAGCCGAAGGAGTCACATGGATTGCTGAGGTGGCGCGAATCCAACGGTCGAAAATGGATGGCTAGGATTAATCCTTAAATTAATTAGATTATAAATAAATTTAATAATTTATGAATAGTAAAATGTGTTTTCTCAACCCTATTCGGACGTTAATTTGACTTACTTATTGATACCTTATCCAAAATCTTTTTCAACCATGTTGTTCAATTTTTCTTGCTCTTCAATAATATATAAAAATATTTAAAATTTGAATTCGTTTGAACTTTCAAATAATTTAAATTCAAATTCAAAATAGTGTTTTGTGTTAGTTTTAACACCTTCCGGTCTCATATTGAAGTATCAAACGATAACGGTTTTCAGAAATTCTTCCACCATCTGGTCCGGTTTTTAACGTACTTCAATCCTATGTTAGATTTTCAAATAATTTATTTAAATTTTGTTTCCTTAATAACTTTCTATATCCGTTATAGGATTTTCCCAGATTTCATATATAGCTAATATCCTATGTTTAGAATTTTCCTGGATAGGTCTCAGGTTCCAGTTTTGTCGTTAGCATTAGCAAATTCCACTTACCGTCAAAATTTAGTTCAAATTTTGGCCTTTTATTTTTTCTTTTCCACATACGGATGCCATTTTTGACGTAACTTGGTTGGTTACCTAATTTCATCATTTCGGATTTAATGAAACTGATTTCATCGAAATCCGAGTTCGTTAGCTACTACATCCTTTGTACACGTACTATTTTAAATTAAAAATTTATCCTTTTATACTGCCGGTTCACATTATATTGCAGATCCACTAAATTTCTACCATTTCGGAATAAAATAAAATATTCCAAATTATTGAAATTAAACCATTTAAAATTCCTAAACAATAAAACATTTTTAAATATTAAACTAAATGGTCAAAAATCTGGGCCGTTACACATTTTAATCTAATTAAAGATTCCTTAAAACTCCACTTAATTTTAATCTTCCCAAAAATAAACATCTTGACTTTAACTGGGTTAAAGAACCAATGTCATCTAAAACACGATTCACGATAAACCTAAAATCACTTTCAAATTCAATTCCAATTAAATATTGTTTAATTGGTACACTTCATTAAATCTGAATAGAAAGATTTAATCTTTTTCTCAACTGGGCTTAAGAATCAGTGTTAATGAAGACACCATTCACGACAAACCCAAATCACGTTTGATAATAATTACAAGGCTCTGAATAGAAAATATACCGGCTTATATTCAATATCAAATTCTGAAACCAACAAATATCGTATTGGAAATAACGATATAAAATATATCTTTCAAATTCCCATAACAATATCTGTATAGTCACGAAAACCAACATTGAAATATTCCAAAGATAATTTCGATTCAACTCCAGTCCAATTCACGTATTGGGAATTTTGATTACTTTTAAAACCACTTTCAAATTCAATTTATTTATTTCAAAAATAAATTGATTTTAATTCTATTTCAAAACTAGTTCATTTTGATAAAAATCTATTTTTATCTTTTCAAATTTGGAAATTTTCATCCCAATTCTTCACAAATCACTTCTTATGATTTTACACAAATTATTGATATTTTTATTAATTTTATCAAGGCCCGTGCAGTCGATTTCCATTAACGGCCATCGAACTGCACTTACAGCGACCTTTTCCAAATTTTATTTGGACATAATTCCAAATTCAACCGTTAGATTTCAAATTTCTAAAATTCATTGGAAAGCTCTTTTCGATACGAACCCAATGGTTCCGGTTTCAGGAGAATTCGACGGTCGGATCTCCCGTAACGTCAATTCGAAGCCAATGGTCGAAATTCACGAACTACCACGGCGCGTTCTATTCAGGCCATTATATATATATAATATATATATATATATATATATTATATATATTTTGTCGATTTCCTTTCAAAACGTATTTTATAAATCATTTTAAATTAGTTTTCAAAACAAATTCAACTTCATATTCAATTTCAAATCAAAATTGAATATTTCATATCATTAATATATAAATGATAATATTTTCAAAATGTTATATTTTGAAATCACTTCCTTTTCTATATTCATTATAAAAACGAATATAATCGATATAAATATCATTCGCGTCAAAATAGCACAACTCTAATCAACACGGCTTTATATATTTCAATAAATTTGTTATTCTATTCAACAAATGAATATTTATTCTATTCAACACATGAATCTATATTTCTTTCAACACATGAATATTCTCAACACATGAGCACTGTCAACACATGACTATTTTTGTTATTTAATATATTTTATAAAATTATGGTATCTATCGTTTGATTTTCAAATCAGACTCCAACTGTAAAGTAGTAAGAGAATGATTCCTTAAATATTAACGCCGAAGGCCGAAACCAATATCAGATCAATACCCAGGAAACCACTCATCTTATCTATTTTCCAGTCAGTTTATAATCTTCAAATATGATAAAGATGTAAGTTTTATTGTTAAAATATTTCTTTCAACACATGAAAATTTTCAACACATGTTTATTTATTCTATTCAACACATGAATATATACTTCATTCTATTCTTTATTTTCCCAATTGGAATGAGGCCCAATCAATTACCATATAATGTTAATTATATGGATTCCATACAACTCATGTATATAATCACAACAATAAATAATCAATCATCATCCAAAGTGCACCACACTGTATAAGCATCAAATATAGATATCTAACGCTTATAACAGTCTGTCAATCAATCGATCGACATATAACTAATCAATCGCGATGAGTGGACTTCAAATATCATCCCAACACCCGTGTGGGGTTTCAAATCAACAAACACATATTTTTATTCACACACACGTTAAAAACAATATTTTTAACTATATAAATATTTTATTTCACGTCACACAATCAATTTTCATCACAACAAACAATAAAACATACAAGCCATCCATGGTCTGTGGATGACGGGTGTCGGGTGCTGCTAAGCACCGTCTGCATCATAGTATATATTTTTAACTAAAAAAACAAGATTTAAAGTGAGAAGTTCTCACCAACTAGCTAATCCAAACGCCACGACTCTTCTTGTGTAGAAATCTTCGTCGTTCTCGCTTTTTGTCACTTTCGCTGCCCGTAGTCACTACATATATAAAAATCACATTTTTATATTGTTGCTATGTATATAAAAATCACATTTTTATATTGTTGCTATGTATATAAAAATCACATTTTTATAATCATGCTATATGGATAAAAATTCTATTTTCACACCGCAACTATATAGATAAAAATTCTATTTTTACATCGCTACTATATAGATAAAAATTCTACTTTTACAACGGTATTCATATAATAAAGATTATATTTTTATATCGCCACTATATAGATAAAAATTCTATTTTTACATTGCTACTATATAGATAAAAATTCTATTTTTACAACGGTATTCATATAATAATGATTATATTTTTTTATCGCCACTTATATAAAAATAACATATTTGCTCCTTCTACAAAATAAAGATCAAATCTTTAACACTTGTATAATGTAAAAATCATATTTTTAATCTTCTACCCATATAAAAATTATATTTTTAACCTTTCTATATTATAAAAATTATATTTCTATTTCGCTAACCCATATATAAATATCCTACCTTTGTTCAATTAAAGGTCAAAACTTTGTTCAAGTAAAATTCATTTCTTTGTAATTGAACCAAAATAATGTTTTTATATAACCTGTTATATGTAAAAACTGGGTTTTAAAATTAAAACTGAATTTAAAACTGAAAATAAACCATTTTTATTTACTGCCTAATTACAAAATTACCTAAACAAATTACATAAAACACTCACTGTTTTTATTCTTGGACCGTCGCATTGGAGCTCGCCATCGGAGCCGCCTGAAGCCATTAGTTGCCATAAGCCATGCACCGGAGCGAAATCAATCGCCACTACCTCGAAGGCCGAGGGACTGCGCCTGAGTGCTACAGGCAGAGGGTTGGAAGCGGCGCCGGAGGTCTTGGGTCAGGGGCGAGGTCACGACAGTGGAGGCAGGCGGGTTTGGGCGTTTGTGGTGGTGGAGCGGTCTTTTTAATTGAAGAAAGGGGAGCGAGGGAGGAAATGAATGGCCTGAGGATGGGGGTTTGGACGGAGGGGCGGCGTTGCGATGGAGGCCCTCCAGCGGTGGTGGAGTCCGGTCAAGGCGGCGGCGCGACTAGGTCTTCAGCATTTTTTTCTTTTTTTTCTTTCGATCTGGTGAGGAGAGATAAAGGGGAGGGGGTATAAGAGAAAGGATATATAATAATATATTATTTTATTTATTTAATCAATTTTAAAAAGCAACTTTTATTTTCGACCTCGAAACGAGACCCACCGCCTGTCCTCCATAGCTAATTACCCCCATTCTGAACACAATGGGATAAGTATCGTAAGCTGGCTCAATCGTTTCGATCAGTTTTCTTCAAAATCAACATATAACTCTATATATTGAATTTGAACGCGCATTTCAATTTACCGGGGTCGCATACTAACTCGAAAAATTCCAGAAAAATATTTTCTAGCTTCGTATTGACGATATGGTCCTAACAAAACTGATTTCATCAAATTCTGAGACCGTTTGAAAAATGGCCAATTTCCAGTCGATTAAAATCAACTGAAAATGTTCGAACGCGTTTTCCTTTGCCACACTCACATATTGATTCAAAAAATTACGAAATTTGAAACCTAGCAATAACTTGACATCACGGATCCAACAAAAGTGGTTTCGTCAAAAACCGAGGTCGTTTGCAAAATGGCTATTTTTAAGGGCCGAAATTCCATAGCGACTATTCTAAATTTTCAACTGGACATATCTTTTGATCCCCGCTATAAAATTTTGATTTTTTGGATTCGTTGGAAAGATATTCTCAAATAGATTCTATTATTTTTGGTTTTGCCAAAATCCGGTTTGTTTTGCACCCGGTATGTTCAATTGAACTTTGAAATCGAATTATCGAACTACCGCGCCATTTTCAATTCCTTTTATAATTATAAATAATTATCTATATTCTAACGACGATTCGAATAAATATATATGTTTTTATTCAATTCAAAATAAATTTCTCGTCGATATTATTTAAAATAATCTATTTTAAATATTCAAAATTCATCCAAATTTCCAAAATAAAAATTTTAAATTAGCTTGCATTTTCCAGGTTGTTACATTCTCCCCCACTTAAAATTTTCGTCCCCGAAAAGGAACGAAGCAGAAAGTTGTTTAACTTATCAACTCAACTTTCATTGTTTTCTTTACGGCTTAAGTTCTTCAACTTTTCAGTTTCTGAGAACTTTTCAAATTTTTCAAAAATTTGGCTAACATCCTAAATTTTCGAAAAATTTCGCCATAACCTCCCCTGCACCGGGGACTTCGGGATATTTCATATAGCTTCCCATGGCCTTCTTCAACCTAAAAGAAAAAGAAAGAGCCAAGCGGCTAGCTAATCGGCTCATCAAATCATCAGCACCCAAACAAAACAGTAAATTATGGTAAACATGTACCTATTTGTCGGGCAAAACAATTTTATTCTTCTGCTCTAGCCTCATTGCTATGACCTGTTCAATGTAAGTACATGTATATGCAAGCAAATGCGACCAATTTTCAATACAATTCAATATTTGGTTCAGTTAGGCATAATGGTTCAAAATTTAATTAGACAAATAGACAAACAACACAACCATCAATTTACTAGTGGATTAAAATTTCAAAAACACAACTTGATACATATACAGAAATTCATGTTTTGATGCCAATCACAACAAATAATCTATATAGTTTTGGTTCTCACACCAGTCTATGGAAATATACAGATATCGCACCTTCGTCACTCGAAAATAAATACTGGTGATGGTATACTTCATCATCAGGACCATGTCTGTAATGGCGCGTTTTGTAAGGTATAATAATTAAGTTATTTAATTATTTAAATAACATATATATTAAATAAACAATGGTTGAACATATAAATTATAATAATAATTATAATCAAGCCGTAACGACGCGGCAGTTCGTTATTTGGCAAGTTGAACTTCAACTGAATGTACAGGATTCGTTCTAAGCCGGATTTCTGTGAAACAAGAAACGTGTGGAGCTGGTGGAGTATATCTTTCTAGTAGAAGAGAAAAATCTGGATTTCGTCGGATAGATTTTGAGATATGTCCAAATAAAATTTCAGAATAGTCGCTATGGAATCGTTTATCGGCCATAACGGTTATTTCGAAATAACTAGTTATCAGATTCGAATTTAGACAAGGTTCTTTTGGGAAGTAGTGATAACTTAATTTTTGGAATTTTACTGTAATTTTTAATAAATTTAATAAGCAACTTTTTATTTGAAATATTTCGTACCCTGAAATCAACATTTTGAAGTTTCAAAATATGAGTCCATCTACCGGTATTATTATATTTTTGGGATCGTGGTACGTTGCCCGACACGACGACATACTTAATTCTGTCTGTAGCAGTCGGTCATGAATGAAATTATACGTGTCACGGTACTAAAACTAGAACCAAAATATATGTGTGTAAATGCTCCACGCCCTTCTCTTTCTATCCACAATTTCTTCGTGACATTTACTAGGCCTCGTCTCCCTCATACCAAATCTTTTTCCAACCACAAAACCCCATAGTGACCACATCATCGAAGAGTAAAAAGGGGTGTAAGCTTATAAATACACAAGCTAAGGAAAACCATTTTTCTTGTTTCAGAAAATAGGATCCGCAAGCAAGACAAATACATTCGATAAAAAGAAAATACCCCTTTTGAAATTCGAAATCAAATACAAGGAATTTCAAATAAATCGTATTATATATATAAATGCAATCCTCATCCGTTGCTCTTCAGTTTGATGCTCGTTTTGTGGTGTACGAGGTAATCTTGGTCGCGCTGGAACCATGTCAGTAATGCTAGGGCTGAGGTAGGAAGCTGATGTAGAGGGAGATAGATTGAAATATCGGTGGCATGGTTCGTATGAGGGCGACGTGCAGCTGGTGGAGTCGATGAGGTGTACTCCGGTGGTCTCTGATGGCAGGCGACATGGGGGAAGTCGCTGATGAGGGAGCAGGTCGAGTTGACGGGGTGAGTGCGGTCGTGGTTCGAAGGTGACCCTTGGGCGCGAATTTTGGTGCTGAGTCCGATGGAGATGTCGGCGCCGAAGATTAGTGACCGGAGCAACGACGATGGTGGGTCAAACAGCGGTCAATGGTTTTGAACAGGAGGCTGGAGTCAGGATTTTCTAATTTGGGGAAGAAGTTTTGAAGCGGTATCGGGTTTAAGAAGGAAACGGGCCTGAACGTTTGGGCCAAAGTAAAGGTGAGGAAAAGAAGTGAGGCCCAATACATTGAAATTCAAGTTTATTCTATTTAAAAGATGTATTAACTTGTAAAATGAATTTCTTATCCATACGATATCAGAATCACGAACGGTCGGATCCGTTGGGATCGTATGGACGGACACTACACGATGGAACTGACTGGAAGTCCATCGGAGCTCGTTACAATTTATGGAGAAATAAATTGTCCGTCCGAATCAAACCGAGCGATGGTTATTGTTATTAACGATGGTCGTCCAATGTGAGTAAATCTCACTAACTCTGAACAGTTTATAATTTCATGTTGTATTGTTAGAATTGTTAAAATTGTCTGTTTGACTGTGTGTTGATTGAGCTGCTAGTCAGTTAGTTAAATTTCTATATTAATTCTGTTTAACAGAATATATCATATGGAACTGAAAGTGATGTTATCTATATTGTCTAACATCTGTGATACAGGGAAACAGGTTGGAGGAATCCGACTGGATTCCTCAACAGTTATTTTATTGTTTTCCATATATTGTTACATGATGTGATATAAAATCTGTGGGCGATTATATGTGCTTGGACGATATTGAATATCGTGATTTGATATGATTGAATACCATAACATACCGAAATGTTGATAAGGGGATTTTCAATGTTTATATTGAAAATGAATCTTATTTATAAAATCGATAGGATTTTATAAAAGGAAAACATTTATTTAATTTGAAAATAAATAAATGAAAAAGGAAACATTTATTTGAAAATAAATGAAATAAAATAGAAACATTTATTTAGAAAATAAATGAATTAGAATAAAAAGGAATATTTATTTAGGAAATAAATATAGGAACATTTATTTAGATTTTAAATAAATGGAATAAAGGGATATTTATTTAGGGAATAAATCAAGGAACACTTGTTCGGAAAATAAATAGAATTATACAAGGATAGATTTAAACACGTGCTTCGCACACAAGTATAACACGATATAGATTTTAAGGAGATATTGTAGAAGTAGGAATTTTAACCAGAGTGTGATAAAAGGATTAAACAAAGTAATTTGTTAGGTTAACCAAAGCAAGTTAGTCGAGTTAATCAAAGTAATTGGTTAAGTTAACCAAAGTAAATTACTTAAGATAAACTAAGCGGTTAATCGAAGTGAATTAGTTAAGTTAAACTAATTGGTAAATCAAAGTGAATTAGTTGCGTCAAACTAAGTGACTTAGTTAAGTTAAACTAATTTGTATATCAAAGTGAATTAGTTGCGTCAAACTAAGTGAATTAGTCAAGTTAAACTAATTGGTTAATCGAAGTAAATTAGTGGGTTATTCAAAGTGAATTAGCTGAGTTAAACTAAGTAAATCGGTTAGAGTTAATCAAAGTGAATTAACTAAGTTAAACTAAGTGGATTAGTTCAGTTAATCGAGACAAGTAAATCAAGTTAGGTTAAACCATTTGAGTTAACCAGTTAAAATTTACCAGTTAAAGATAAACAGTTAGAATTGACCAGTTAAAGTTGACCAGTTAGAGTGATCAGTTAGAGTTACTCAGTTAGAGTTGACCAGTTAGAGTTGACCATTTAGAGTTATCCAAGTGGAGTTAATCGAGTAGAGTTGCCGAATATCACTTATTCGAAGTAGAGTTATCGAATATAGAGTATTCGAGGGAAGAGTAATCGAATATAGTTTATTCGAGTGGAGAAATCAAATGTTATTCATTTGAGAAGAGTTACCGAATATTATTTATTCGAAGAATAGTTATCGAATATTGGTTATTCGAAGTTAGTTAACCCAAAGGAGTTATTCGAAGTTAGTTAATCCAAAGGAGTTATTCGAAGTTAGCTAATCCAAAGGAGTTATTCGAAGTTAGCTAATCCAAAGGAGTTATTCGAAGTTAGTTAATCCAAAGGAGTTAGTCGAAGAGTTAATCGAATATAGTTATTCGAAAGAAGGTGTTAATCGAATATAGTTATTCGAGTAAAGTTAAAAGAGTAAATCGAATTTAGTTATTCGAAAGGAGTTATTCGAATTTGATATTTGAAGAGTTAAACACATTAGAGTGATTCGAATTACTTATTCAAATAGAGTTAAACACGTAAGAGTTAATCGAATATTAGTTATTCAATTAGAGTTAAATCGAATTTAGTTATTCGAAAGGAGTTAATCAATTTGAGTTAAGTTAATCGATTTGAATTAAGTTGAATCGAAATGGGGTAAGTCGATTAGAATTAAGTTAATCGAGTTAGAGTAAATCGAATATTGGTTATTCGAAGGTAAGTTATTCGAATTAGTTATTCGAAGGAGTTAATCAAATGAGTCGATCCAAAGGAGTTAGTCGAATATTAGTTATTCGAATAGAGTTAAAGGAGTTATCGATTTTAGTTTGATCGAAAGGAGTTATCGATTAGTAAATCGAAAGGAGATTTTCGAATATAGCATATTCGAAAGAAAGAGATCGAATATTGTTGATTCGAAAGAGAGAGATTTCGAATATGAGTTATTCGAAGAGAGATAATCGAATATAGGTTATTCGAAGAAGAGTTTATCAAATAGAGATTACTCGAAAGAGAGTTATACGTCGAATTCGATTATAGCGAATTCGGGAAAGTACTATTTACTTTCCAGGGTTTAAATCAAGGTTTAGTTATTGATTAAGAAATTAGGTGTCTGTTTAATTATTCGAGTTAGAAGATAAAGTTATAATTCAGGTTAGATATTGTAGAAGTAGGAATTATAACGTTATAGTTATAATCAAATGTTGTCATATAAGAAGTAGATTCGTAACCTGAATCCGAGAATTTGCGTAAACAGATGATTGGAAAAAGTGAGTGACGAGCTTCATCTATTTCACAGTAAATTACGTGGTTCAATTAAGGTCTGAGAGGTAATTATACCCCAACTTGATTGACTTCAGAATTGACAAAGGAATAGTTGTGGTTCGATAGAAAAGGTTGATTTGAAATATAGTTAAGTAATAAGCGATTAATGGATTAAGCGTAACGATGTTTTATACAACGTTCATTGGAAATCCGAAATGAGTTTTGGAAACATTTTCCAAATATAGTCAGATATGTTTTCTAAACATAGAAAATGAAATGTTTTCATGATAAGAATTTAAGAAATAGAGTTAAGAAAATTCAGAAACTAACTGGAGAGGGTAAGTTGAACGGTTTTCTAAGTGACGATCTGATGTTGGTTTCGACCTTCCGGATTGATACTTAGAGAATTGTTCTCATACTAGTTACAGTTAGGGACTGATAGTTGCGAAATAATAGTGATGTGAAAATAAGCTATGGAAATGTTTTCCAATGATTAATAACATATATTTTCTAAATATATGAAATAAGGAAATATGAACATATGATGACTGATCGATCGAATTCCCATTTGGAAATAAGATCGTTGTTTGTACACCGACATGTTTTCATTTGATAGTTAGATCACAGACTATCAAAGTTTTTACCATTTTAACGTTGTTAATATGGAGAGACCGGTTGGATTATTATCCAAAGAACCACTCTGTATCGGCATAAGCGTTGCGAGCAATATATGCCAAAGACAAATTGAAGACGGAGTAAAGTGCAAGGGCTGTTGTATAAGTCTTAGATAACAGTGACTAAGATGGATATACTGAATAGTGCCTTCGGTTTGTCCAGTCCCAGGACAACGTATATGGAAGAAGGTCTGACAGAGTATATCCAATGGATCGCGTAAGTTGATCTGTTCAAACGTATTCACGTTTGGTGGTGGAGGAATTCGTTTCTCTTAGCTGTATACCCGTGTTATTTTTGAATAAGTCAATTTGTGATTTGGCGGGTATGACGATGTGGCATTCAAAGTGAATGGTGATCAGATGTTCTGAAGATAGACGTAGCTTCTAGCCTCACACCAGGAAGTAACAAAAGTTGGGCTAGGCAGCATGGCTAGTTGGGTCATTCCCAAGCAGGGTGTATTGTCACCGATCTAGGGAATATCCATATTTATACTTCTTTTTGATTCTGTATCTTCGAATGACGGTTGGATGGCCTACAACCGTGGTGGCAATATATTCGCGACACTCAAGCTAAATGAGTGAGCGGTCATGTGTGGCCGGGTTGCAAGACGTTCTTGTTGAACCTTGAGTGTATCACCTCTAGAGTACACTATTCAGAAGGTGCTCCCATACCTTGTCTGTTGGAATCCAATCTTCAATAAGCACCCTGCGATTTATGATTTTATACTATGTATGTAGAACGTGAGATGCAAGCGTTTCTGCTAGATTGATACCTATTTGTACTTAGACATTATTATAATATCACAATGATATTGCTTGTCAAAGCTGTTCAGATACTCATAAGGAAAAACCCGTTCCGTATTCACGGCGTGGTCTTATGAGATATCATATACCTGTTCAATTGTTTTAAACTATTTTACTCATACCAGTCCCATGACTGACCCGGAGTTTACTTTGTTGTTTTCCCTAAACTCTTGGGTGCCTAAATTTGTACGGGCAGTCAAGTTGTCGGGATTTACAGATATACTTGGAGAGCTTGGAGCAGGAGGCTGCAAGATTTTATAGCTATAGTTATTTCCGCTGTGTTGTAAGTGTTGTACTCTGATAAGTGCTATTGTATATATATAACTGTTTACTTCAAAGCTATGTTATATATTATATGTTATTCGTTCCGCTGTGAGATTTGTGTTACTCTGATGATTCTTATGTTCTTCTTCTTCTTCTATTCTATTAGTTCTATCTTTTCTTTCTCACCTTCTAAATTCTTTCACTAACGTCGCGGAATTTCCGACTCTCGAGGAGTCGGAAATTTCCAGCCGTTACAGTTGGTATCAGAGCTTAAGTTAAGTGATTACCTTGGCTCTGTGGCATAACTCGATAGAGGTGGGATTAGTAATATCCTAGATTGAGTTTGAGTGCATATATATGAGCGCGTAATTGTTATTCAATATAAAATGGTTTTATATTGTGGAGACTCATTGGTTGAGTGGCTTATGAATTCTGGTCGATCAGTTTGATCCACTGTATCGATAAGGGTTACTAAACACTCGAATACGATGAACCGACATGGTATGTTTTGAAAGAGGGTAAATGAAATAATTTTTCCCAAAATATATTTGTTTATAGAAGAAATATATATGTTGAAATTATTATAGTATATTGATTGTGTTGGTTGTTATTATAATCGAATAAGATTATAAAAGGGTGAAATGGTTATAAATAACTAATCAGAATTCATATAAGGAAATATATGAAATAAGATGAATTAAATCTGAATTTAAATCAGATTTGGAATTAAAATAAGGAAATTTTAAGTTCCTGGGAGATTTTGAAAATGTTTTTCAAATTGAAAATGATATAGTATTGAACTCACTTCGATAGCTGGAAAATAGATTCTGATGATGAATCTAGACATCATCAGTGTTCATTTTCGAGTTCTAAGTGATGGATTACTACCAAAGGTTTTGTTTTTGAATTGTTTTGAGGAAATAAGTTGTTTAGAAATTCCAAGGTTTTGAATTAGTGTTAGGATTTGAAACTTGATTTGAAATAAACCCAGGAATTTTGAATTCTGGAATTAAAAATTTAACTTATGAA
The DNA here is from genome assembly GCA_030737875.1 of Allium sativum. Classification (NCBI taxonomy): domain Eukaryota; kingdom Viridiplantae; phylum Streptophyta; class Magnoliopsida; order Asparagales; family Amaryllidaceae; genus Allium; species Allium sativum. Next base: position 189,107,776 of record CM060913.1, read on the forward strand.
GTTAAATGGGTTAAAATATTGAAATTGGGTAAATAAATTTGAATTAAGCTCAGACAATGTTAAATATAATATAGGATTATATTGGAATGATATTGATTAAGTTGATGGATGACATAAGAATTTGGAAATCAGGAATGTAACGATGGTTTGAAATTGAATTAGACTCGGTTATAAACGAATGGTTGGATTTAGGGATAAAAACAGATTGGAGAATTTGTTGAGATGACCTTGGGTATATGTTGGGTTGATAACAGGTGAAAGTTATGAAGTTAATACGACCGACAAAAAGATACAAGTTTATATTATATATGAGTTTGGATTTTATGAGCCGAATTGGCAAGCCGCTTGGCTGTTTGATTTCCTTTTGGGTTGGAGAAGGCCTAGAGAGGCGATAGGTGGTTTGTCATATTGACCAATACAAAGGAGGTTATGACGAAATTTTTTGAAAATTCCAGGCGTTAGAACATTCTCATGATTTATGGAAATTCAGTTAGCCAGAATGAATTAATAATTTAATTGAAAATTTAATGGTTCAGTTGAAACTGGAGTTGAGAAGTAAACTAAAAGTTATTTGAATCTAGTTAGTAAAGTTGGTAGCATTTTCCTAGCTTAGCAATTTCGAGGACGAAATTATTTTAAGGGGGGAAGTCTGTAATGGCGCGTTTTGTAAGGTATAATAATTAAGTTATTTAATTATTTAAATAACAAATATATTAAATAAACAATGGTTGAACATATAAATTATAATAATAATTATAATCAAGCCGTAACGACGCGGCAGTTCGTTATTTGGCAACTTGAACTTCAACTGAATGTACAGGATTCGTTCTAAGCCGGATTTCTGTGAAACAAGAAACGTGTGGAGCTGGTGGAGTATATCTTTCTAGTAGAAGAGAAAAATCTGGATTTCGTCGGATAGATTTTGAGATATGTCCAAATCAAATTTCAGAATAGTCGCTATGGAATCGTTTATCGGCCATAACGGTTATTTCGAAATAACTAGTTATCAGATTCGAATTTAGACAAGGTTCTTTTGGGAAGTAGTGATAACTTAATTTTTGGAATTTTACTGTAATTTTTAATAAATTTAATAAGCAACTTTTTATTTGAAATATTTCGTACCCTGAAATCAACATTTTGAAGTTTCAAAATATGAGTCCATCTACCGGTATTATTATATTTTTGGGATCGTGGTACGTTGCCCGACACGACGGCATACTTAATTCTGTCTGTAGCAGTCGGTCATGAATGAAATTATACGTGTCACGGTACTAAAACTAGAACCAAAATATATGTGTGTAAATGCTCCACGCCCTTCTCTTTCTATCCACAATTTCTTCGTGACATTTACTAGGCCTCGTCTCCCTCATACCAAATCTTTTTCCAACCACAAAACCCCATAGTGACCACATCATCGAAGAGTAAAAAGGGGTGTAAGCTTATAAATACACAAGCTAAGGAAAACCATTTTACTTGTTTCAGAAAATAGGATCCGCAAGCAAGACAAATACATTCGATAAAAAGAAAATACCCCTTTTGAAATTCGAAATCAAATACAAAGAATTTCAAATAAATCGTATTATATATATAAATGCAATCCTCATCCGTTGCTCTTCAGTTTGATGCTCGTTTTGTGGTGTACGAGGTAATCTTGGTCGCGCTGGAACCAAGTTAGTAATGCTAGGGCTGAGGTAGGAAGCTGATGTAGAGGGAGATGGATTGAAATATCGGTGGCATGGTTCGTATGAGGGCGACGTGCAGCTGGTGGAGTCAATGAGGTGTACTCCGATGGTCCCGGATGGCAGGCGACGTGGGGGAAGTCGCTGATGAGGGAGCAGGTCGAGTTGACGGGGTGAGTGCGGTCGTGGTTCGAAGGTGACCCTTGGGCGCGAATTTTGGTGCTGAGTCCGATGGAGATGTCGGCGCCGAAGATTAGTGACCGGAGCAATGACGATGGTGGGTCAAACAGCGGTCAATGGTTTTGAACAGGAGGCTGGAGTCGGGATTTTCTAATTTGGGGAAGAAGTTTTGAAGCGGTATCGGGTTTAAGAAGGAAACGGGCCTGAACGTTTGGGCCAAAGTAAAGGTGAGGAAAAGAAGTGAGGCCCAATACATTGAAATTCAAGTTTATTCTATTTAAAAGATGTATTAACTTGTAAAATGAATTTCTTATCCATACGATATCAGAATCACGAACGGTCGGATCCGTTGGGATCGTATGGACGGACACAACACGATGGAACTGACTGGAAGTCCATCGGAGCTCGTTACAATTTATGGAGAAATAAATTGTCCGTCCGAATCAAACCGAGCGATGGTTATTGTTATTAACGATGGTCGTCCAATGTGAGTAAATCTCACTAACTCTGAACAGTTTATAATTTCATGTTATATTGTTAGAACTATTAAAATTGTCTGTTTGACTGTGTGTTGATTGAACTGCTAGTCAGTTAGTTAAATTTCTATATTAATTCTGTTTAACAGAATATATCATATGGAACTGAAAGTGATGTTATCTATATTGTCTAACATCTGTGATGCAGGGAAACAGGTTGGAGGAATCCGACTGGATTCCTCAACAGTTATTTTATTGTTTTCCATATATTGTTATATGATGTGATATAAAATCTGTGGGCGATTATATGTGCTTGGACGATATTGAATATCGTGATTTGATATGATTGAATACCATAACATACCGAAATGTTGATAAGGGGATTTTCAATGTTTATATTGAAAATGAATCTTATTTATAAAATCGATAGGATTTTATAAAAGGAAAACATTTATTTAATTTGAAAATAAATAAATGAAAAAGGAAACATTTATTTGAAAATAAATGAAATAAAATAGAAACATTTATTTAGAAAATAAATGAATTAGAATAAAAAGGAATATTTATTTAGGAAATAAATATAGGAACATTTATTTAGATTTTAAATAAATGGAATAAAGGGATATTTATTTAGGGAATAAATCAAGGAACACTTGTTCGGAAAATAAATAGAATTATACAAGGATAGATATAAACACGTGCTTCGCACACAAGTATAACACGATATAGATTTTAAGGAGATATTGTAGGAATTTTAACCAGAGTGTGATAAAAGGATTAAACAAAGTAATTTGTTAGGTTAACCCAAGCAAGTTAGTCAAGTTAATCAAAGTAATTGGTTAAGTTAACCAAAGTAAATTACTTAAGATAAACAAAGCGGTTAATCGAAGTGAATTAGTTAAGTTAAACTAATTGGTAAATCAAAGTGAATTAGTTGCGTCAAACTAAGTGACTTACTTAAGTTAAACTAATTTGTAAATCAAAGTGAATTAGTTGCGTCAAACTAAGTGAATTAGTCAAGTTAAACTAATTGGTTAATCGAAGTAAATTAGTGGGTTATTCAAAGTGAATTAGCTGAGTTAAACTAAGTAAATCGGTTAGAGTTAATCAAAGTGAATTAACTAAGTTAAACTAAGTGGATTAGTTCAGTTAATCGAGACAAGTAAATCAAGTTAGGTTAAACCATTTGAGTTAACCAGTTAGGTTAAACCATTTGAGTTAACCAGTTAAAATTTACCAGTTAAAGATAAACAGTTAGAATTGACCAGTTAAAGTTGACCAGTTAGAGTGATCAGTTAGAGTTACTCAGTTAGAGTTGACCAGTTAGAGTTGACCATTTAGAGTTATCCAAGTGGAGTTAATCGAGTAGAGTTGCCGAATATCACTTATTCGAAGTAGAGTTATCGAATATAGAGTATTCGAGGGAAGAGTAATCGAATATAGTTTATTCGAGTGGAGAAATCAAATGTTATTTATTTGAGAAGAGTTACCGAATATTATTTATTCGAAGAATAGTTATCGAATATTGGTTATTCGAAGTTAGTTAACCCAAAGGAGTTATTCGAAGTTAGTTAATCCAAAGGAGTTATTCGAAGTTAGTTAATCCAAAGGAGTTATTCGAAGTTAGCTAATCCAAAGGAGTTATTCGAAGTTAGTTAATCCAAAGGAGTTAGTCGAAGAGTTAATCGAATATAGTTATTCGAAAGAAGGTGTTAATCGAATATAGTTATTCGAGTAAAGTTAAAAGAGTAAATCGAATTTAGTTATTCGAAAGGAGTTATTCGAATTTGATATTTGAATAGAGTTAAACACATTAGAGTGATTCGAATTACTTATTCAAATAGAGTTAAACACGTAAGAGTTAATTGAATATTAGTTATTCAATTAGAGTTAAATCGAATTTAGTTATTCGAAAGGAGTTAATCAATTTGAGTTAAGTTAATCGATTTGAATTAAGTTGAATCGAAATGGGGTAAATCGATTAGAATTAAGTTAATCGAGTTAGAGTAAATCGAATATTGGTTATTCGAAGGTAAGTTATTCGAAGGAGTTAATCAAATGAGTCGATCCAAAGGAGTTAGTCGAATATTAGTTATTCGAATAGAGTTAAAGGAGTTATCGATTTTAGTTTGATCGAAAGGAGTTATCGATTAGTAAATCGAAAGGAGATTTTCGAATATAGCATATTCGAAGGAAAGAGATCGAATATTGTTTATTCGAAAGAGAGAGATTTCGAATATGAGTTATTCGAAGAGAGATAATCGAATATAGGTTATTCGAAGAAGAGTTAATCAAATAGAGATTACTCGAAAGAGGGTTATACATCGAATTCGATTATAGCGAATTCGGGAAAGTACTATTTACTTTCCAGGGTTTAAATCAAGGTTTAGTTATTGATTAAGAAATTAGGTGTCTGTTTAATTATTCGAGTTAGGAGATAAAGTTATAATTCAGGTTAGATATTGTAGAAGTAGGAATTATAACGTTATAGTTATAATCAAACGTTGTCCTATAAGAAGTAGATTCGTAACCTGAATCCGAGAATTTGCGTAAACAGATGATTGGAAAAAGTGAGTGACGAGCTTCATCTATTTCACAGTAAAGGACGTTGTTCAATTAAGGTCTGAGAGGTAATTATACCCCAACTTGATTGACTTCAGAATTGACAAAGGAATAGTTGTGGTTCGATAGAAAAGGTTGATTTGAAATATAGTTAAGTAATAAGCGATTAATGGATTAAGCGTAACGATGTTTTATACAACGTTCATTGGAAATCCGAAATGAGTTTTGGAAACGTTTTCCAAGTATAGTCAGATATGTTTTCTAAACATAGAAAATGAAATGTTTTCATGATAAGAATTTAAGAAATAAAGTTAAGCAAATTCAGAAACTAACTGGAGAGGGTAAGTTGAACGGTTTTCTAAGTGACGATCTGATGTTGATTTCGACCTTCCGGATTGATACTTAGAGAATTGTTCTCATACTAGTTACAGTTAGGACTGATAGTTGCGAAATAATAGTGATGTGAAAATAAGTTATGGAAATGTTTTCCAATGATTAATAACATATATTTTCTAAATATATGAAATAAGGAAATATGAACATATGATGATTGATCGATCGAATTCCCATTTGGAAATAAGATCGTTGTTTGTACACCGACATGTTTTCATTTGATAGTTAGATCACAGACTATCAAAGTTTTTACCATTTTAACGTTGTTAATATGGAGAGACCGGTTGGATTATTATCCAAAGAACCACTCTGTATCGGCATAAGCGTTGCGAGCAATATATGCCAAAGATAAATTGAAGACGGAGTAAAGTGCAAGGGCTGTTGTATAAGTCTTAGATAACAGTGACTAAGATGGATATACTGAATAATGCCTTCGGTTTGTCTAGTCCCAGGACAACGTATATGGAAGAAGGTCTGACAGAGTATATCCAATGGATCGCGTAAGTTGATCTGTTCAAACGTATTCACGTTTGGTGGCGGAGGAATTCGTTTCTCTTTGCTGTATACCCGTGTTATTTTTGAATAAGTCAATTTGTGATTTGGCGGGTATGACGATGTGGCATTCAAAGTGAATGGTGATCAGATGTTCTGAAGATAGACGTAGCTTCTAGCCTCACACCAGGAAGTAACAAAAGTTGGGCTAGGCAGCATGGCTAGTTGGGCCATTCCCAAGCAGGGTGTATTGTCACCGATCTAGGGAATATCCATATTTATACTTATTTTTGATTCTGTATCTTCGAATGACGGTTGGATGGCCTACAACCATGGTGGCAATATATTCGCGACACTCAAGCTAAATGAGTGAGCGGTCATGTGTGGCCGGGTAGCAAGACGTTCTTGTTGAACCCTGATTGTATCACCTCTAGAGTACACTATTCAGAAGGTGCTCCCATACCTTGTCTGTTGGAATCCAATCTTCAATAAGCACCCTGCGATTTATGATTTTATACTATGTATGTAGAACGTGAGATGCAAGCGTTTCTGCTAGATTGATACCTATTTGTACTTAGACATTATTATAATATCACAATGATATTGCTTGTCAAAGCTGTTCAGATACTCATAAGGAAAAACCCGTTCCGTATTCACGGCATGGTCTTATGAGATATCATATACCTGTTCAATTTGTTTTAAACTATTTTACTCATACCAGTCCCATGACTGACCCGGAGTTTACTTTGTTGTTTTCCCTAAACTCTTGGGTGCCTAAATTTGTACGGGCAGTCAAGTAGTCGGGATTTACAGATATACTTGGAGAGCTTGGAGCAGGAGGCTGCAAGAATTTATAGCTATAGTTATTTCCGCTGTGTTGTAAGTGTTGTACTCTGGTAAGTGATATTGTATATATATAACTGTTTACTTCAAAGCTATGTTATATATTATATGTTATTCGTTCCGCTGTGAGATTTGTGTTACTCTGATGATTCTGATGTTCTTCTTCTTCTTCTATTCTATTAGTTCTATCTTTTCTTTCTCACCTTCTAAATTCTTTGACTAACGTCGCGGAATTTCCGACTCTCGAGGAGTCGGAAATTTCCAGCCGTTACAATGTCCGGGCGAATAGAGTGTGATTCTATATCCATCTAGTATATTAAAACTTCGAATATACGTTCATGACACGTATATGCAAAATCTTTATATACTCGATTGTCCAAATTCAAAATAAATAAATATTCAAATACGTATAAAACGATTTAAATTTTCAAAACAAAATTGTTTTCATTTGAAAAATATACTCTTCACACTCGCTCTAGGATACTACTGATCCCATCTCTAACGAGTCATTCTAATTGGATATTACTAATCCAATATCCGATGAATTCTTTCGTTTGGTCCTAATGTGTCTTGTTCTCGAGATCTGTAAACCAAAGCTCTGATACCAAACTGAGACGACCCGAACTTCCCCGCGAAGGAAAGCCCGGATTACCTTGAGAACACGAAAAAATAGAACGCAAACAGAAGAACATTTCATTGTTTATTACAACAATTCCATCAGAATACAAGAATATACAGAGTATGAATAAATATTATACAACAAAGAATATCCGAGATTTAAATACAGTATTGCAGCGGAAAAATTATACAAAACACAACTAGAGAGATATATGGATACAGAGCTTTCCGAATATCATTCCAGCTGTAAATCAGGATCTTGTGAATATAAATCTGCAAAACCAAAACTACTAGTTGCCCATGTGGAAAATTGGGGCACCCAGAGTTTAGGTTGAAACATTAAACTCCAGGTCAGTCATGTGACTGGGGTGAGAACTATAACAGTTATAAATCTTTATTCTAAAAGAGAGTAATTCAAGGGACCATGCCGTATAACATGGAACGAGTTTCCTCCCAAGAACACTAGTGTATATAACAAAGCAGCGCAATGCTTTTTCGAAAAATGAAGCTATTATAGGACCCAAGTCCCATCACACAATGCAACGCAAGCCGGAGGATAGGGTTTTCCCTTATAATAGCCAAACATGCTTGGTACGTTCAAAACACATCATTTGATACTATTATAAGTGTATAGTGTCAAAACAATTTCAATCATAAATATCAATCATAGACGGCATGGGTACCATATGTCATGTCGCCATACTAGTTCTACAAATAAAACCACAATATCACGTATTGGAAATTGGATTTCCGTCATAAGTCGAGGCAAGGGGCAAGCTCCTCTCCGTTCGAGACACTCTAGCAAATGTCCCAGGACCGCACACAGCAATCCTTGGAATCGGTTGGGCCGGTCCTCTCTTAATTTTGAGGACTGGCAATTCCTGAACACACGTTTCCCGGTCCTAACAGACCTATATCTGAGGCGCCTCGTATCCAACAACCACACAGGTGATAAGTATATAAATGTCAGCCAGTTTAAGCACTGACACCACCACTAGCTAGAAAGAAACGTCGTGCTCTCCCAACGGTCCGTATCCCGTTTTTGACTCATATAGAGGTGTGAGGCTCGTGAATTCATGTTATACACAAAGTTGCGCCACACAAGCCGTGCTTTGATCATCAACCACAAGACTTTGCTTTACAACAGAAGCCTTGATCAATTGCCACTTACGCGTGCCACACTGGCAATTCACTCCATGCGACTGATGTCCATCGATATACAACCTCTGAGCTCGTACGTCTCAGAGAAGGGCATTAGACAAGAGAATAAATTCTCCGCCGCCAAACAGATGTATATTTAATAAAGATCAATCAACACAGAATAAAATCCAATGTCAGACACACAGTCCAATTACAAGTTCGTTTTGGGTCTAAACGAAACCGGAGGCACTCTCCTCGCATATCCATCGATCTCCAAGTACGTCTGGACGATCACCAACTGATTCCCTCATCTTGGTTGTACAGCCCAATCAAGATCATCAGTAATCACCCAAACGATGTGAAGATTTCCGGTCTTCAACCACCGTCTTCATCTTCGACATATCGTCGAATCGGTTATTCAGAATGGGTATTAACCCGGCCTTTCTGAATAACCCACATATATAATAAACAAATGTTACACAAACATAACAAACGCCTCATTCCAATTTAGAATGTTCTTTTATTCACAAAATCACATTCTTAGGGAAAGGTTCCCATTAATTTTATCAAAGATAAATTCTTCTAAATTTATTCTTTAATCTTCCTTTGGATATCATAAAAAACTGGTCGGGATTAGCGAACAACACCGAAGTAATTATTTGTTTTATTTCCCAATCCCAACCTATTCATCCCATGAAGTAAAACTGGTCATACTCCATATCTAACACCACGGTGTTATCGGTAAAGTTAATTACCATTTCACGTTCAAATCTAATTAAAGATTTAGCTATCGCTTTGAAGCAAAACTGGTGGTACTCCCTTCTCGATCACCTTTCAGATTTGATAATTTAAATTATCAATTCATATTTTAATCTAATTAAAGATTCCTTAAAACTCCACTTAATTTTAATCTTCCCGAAAATCAACATCCTGACTTTAACTGGGTTAAAGAACCAATGTCATCTAAAACACGATTCACGATAAACCCAAAATCACTTTCAAATTCAATACCAATTAAATATTGTTTAATTGGTACACTTCATTAAATCTAAATAGAAAGATTTAATCTTTTTCTCAACTGGGCTTAAGAATCAGTGTTAATGAAGACACCATTCACGACAAACCCAAATCACGTTTGATATTAAATACAAGGCTCTGAATAGAAAATATACCGTCTTATATTCAATATCAAATTCTGAAACAAACAAATATCGTATTGGAAATAACGATATAAAATATGTCTTTCAAATTCCCATAATAATATCTGTATAGTAACGAAATCCAACATCGAAATATTCCGAAGATAATTTCGATTCAACTCCAGTCCAATTCATGTATTGGGAATTTTGATTATTTTTAAAACCACTTTCAAATTCAATTTATTTATTTCAAAATAAAGTGATTTTAATTCTAGTTCAAAACTAGTTCATTTTGATAAAAATCTATTTTTATCTTTTCAAATTTGGAAATTTTCATCCCAATTCTTCACAAATCACTTCTTATGATTTTACACAAATTATTGATATTTTTAATAATTTTATCATGGCCCGTACAATCGATTTCCATCAACGGCCATCGAACTGCACTTACAACGACCTTTTCCAAATTTGATTTGGAAATAATTCCAAATCCAACCGTTAGATTTCAAATTTCTAATATTCATTGGAAAGCTCTTTTCGATACGAACCCAATGGTTCCGGTTTCAGGAGAATCCGACGGTCGGATCTCCCGTAACGTCAATTCGAAGCCAATGGTCGAAATTCACGAACTGCCGCGGCACGGCGCGTTCTATTCAGGCCATTATATATATATAATATATATAATATATATAATATATATATATATATTATATATATTCCTTCGATTTCCTTTTAAAATGTATTTTGTAAATCGTTTTAAATTCGTTTTCAAAACAAATTCAACTTCATATTCAATTTCAAATCAAAATTGAATATTTCATATCATTACTATATAAATGATAATATTTTAAAAACATTATATTTTGAAATCACTTCCTTTAATATATTCATTATAAAAACGAATATAATCGATATAAATATCGTTCACGTCAAAATAGCGCAACTCTAATCAACACGGCTTTATATATTTCAATAAAATTGTTATTCTATTCAGCAAATGAATATTTATTTTATTCAACATATGAACCTATATTTCTTTCAACACATGAATATTCTCAACACATGAGCACTGTCAACACATGACTATTTTTGTTATTTAATATATTTTATAAAATTATGGTATCTATCGTTTTATTTTCAAATCAGACTCCAACTGTAAAGTAGTAAGAGAATGATTCCCTAAATATTAACGCCGAAGGCTGAAACCAATATCAGATCAATACCTAGGAAACCACTCATCTTATCTATTTTCCAGTTAGTTTCTAATATTTAAATATGATAAAGATGTAAATTTTATTGTTAAAATATTTCTTTCAACACATGAAAATTTTCAACACATGATTATTTATTCTATTCAACACATGAATATATACTTCATTCTATTCTTTATTTTCCCAATTGGAATGAGGCCCAATCAATTACCATATAATGTTAATTATATGGATTCCATACAACACATGTATATAATCACAACAATAAATAATCAATCATCATCCAAAGTGCACCACACTGTATAAGCATCAAATATAGATATCTAACGCTTATAACAACCTGTCAATCAATCGATCGACATACAACTAATCAATCGGGATGAGTGGACTTCAAATATCATCCCAACACTCGTGTGGGGTTTCAAATCAACAAACACATATTTTTATTCACACACACGTTAAAAACAATATTTTTAACGATAAAATATTTTTAACTATATAAATATTTTATTTCACGTCACACAATCAATTTTCATCACAACAAACAATAAAGCATACAAGCCATCCATGGTCTGTGGATGACGGGTGTCTGGTGCTGCTAAGCACCGTCTGCAGCCTAGTATATATTTTTAACTAGAAAAACAAGATTTAAAGTGAGAAGTTCTCACCGACTAGCTAATCCAAACGCCACGACTCTTCTTGTGTAGAAATCTTCGTCGTTCTCGCCTTTTGTCACTTTCGCTGCCCGTAGTCACTACATATAAAAAAAATCACATTTTTATATTGTTGCTATGTAAATAAAAATCACATTTTTATATTGTTGCTATGTATATAAAAATCACATTTTTATAATCACGCTATATGGATAAAAATTCTATTTTCACACCGCTACTATATAGATAAAAATTCTATTTTTACATCGCTACTATATAGATAAAAATTCTATTTTTACAATGGTATTCATATAATAAAGATTATATTTTATATCGCCACTATATTGATAAAAATTCTATTTTTACATCGCTACTATATAAATAAAAATTCTATTTTTACAACGGTATTCATATAATAAAGATTATATTTTTATATCGCCACTTATACAAAAATCACATCTTTGCTCCTTCTACAAAATAAAGATCAAATCTTTAACACTTCTATAACGTAAAAATCATATTTTTAATCTTCTACCCATATAAAAATTATATTTTTAACCTTTCTATATTATAAAAATTATATTTTTAACCTTTCTATATTATAAAAATTATATTTCTATTTCGCTAACCCATATATAAATATCCTACCTTTGTTCAAATAAATATCAAAACTTTGTTCAAGTAAAATTCATTTCTTTGTAATTGAACCAAAATCACGTTTTTATATAACCTATTATATGTAAAAACTGGGTTTTAAAATTAAAACTGAATTTAAAACTGAAAATAAACCATTTTTATTACTACCTAATTACAAAATTACCTAAACAAATTATATAAAACACTCACTGTTTTTATTGTTGGATCGTCGCATTGGAGCTCGCCATCGGTGCCGCCCTAAGCCATTAGTTGCCATTAACCAGTGCACCGGAGCGAAATCGATCGCCACTACATCGAAGGCCGAGGGACTGCGCCTGAGTGCTACAGGCGGAGGGCTGGAAGCGGCGCCGGGGGTCTTGGGTCAGGGGCGAGGCCACGACGGTGGAGGCAGGCGGGTTTGGGCATTTGTGGTGGTGGAGCGGTCTTTTTAATTGAAGAAAGGGGAGCGAGGGAGGAAATGAACGGCCTGAGGATGGGGGTTTGGACGGAGGGGCGGCGTTGCGATGGAGGCCCTAACAAAACTAATTTCGTCGAATTCAGAGACCGTACCAATTTCCAGTCGATTAAAATCAACTGAAAATGGTCGAACGTGTTTTCCTTTACCATGCTCACATATTGATTCAAAAAATTACGAAATTTGAAACCTAGCAATAACTTGACATCACGGATCCAACAAAAGTGGTTTCATCGAAAACCGAGGTCGTTTGCAAAATGGCTATTTTTAAGGGCCGAAATTCCATAGCGACTATTCTAAATTTTCAACTAGACATATCTTTTGATCCCCGCTATGAAATTTTGATTTTTCGGATTCGTTGGAAAGATATTCTCAATTAGAATCTATTATTTTTTGTTTCGCTAAAATCCGGTTTGTTTTGCACCTGGTATGTTCAATTGAACTTTGTAATCGAATTATCGAACTACCGCACCATTTTCAATTCCTTTTATAATTATTTATATTCTAATGATGATTCGAATAAATATATACATTCTAATTCAATTTAAAATAAATTTCTCATCGATATTATTTAAAATAATCTATTTTAAATATTCAAAATTCATCCAAATTGCCAAAATAAAATTTTTAAATTGGCTCGCATTTTCCGGGTTGTTACACCAGGCTACCACGAGCCTAAGCCAATTCTCATAAGAGATTGACGCACGAACGCTAAATTTGGGGAAAATAGTGAATGATGCATAATTAGACATAACTGATTTGTGACTGATTTGAGAAAAGAACATATGTTGTAATTTAAGATTTGGATCTGAGCATACTATATATGATAGTCTGTGATTTGGAAAAAGGAGAATTATTGTGTATATGACTTAGGCGCAAAGATCTATATTGTAATTGGATAACTATTAAATATGAATAAGCCTAAATGGGGATTTTGGATATTAGGCATACGCTGAAATCAAAGGCTATAATTTGGCAAAATTCGTATTGTATGTCATGATTTGGGGTTTTTGGAGAATATTCTGTACTATGTAAATTTAACTAAAATTTGGGGAATATGTTATATTGTGAATTATGACCATAATTTAGGCATGTAAAATTAGGCTTAATTTTATGATTAGGCGAGATATGTCAATGGAACTTTAGGGGTTGGTTAAATCTGTTAAATTTCCTAATCTGCTAAATCTGTTGAAAACTAAATATAGTAATATGGGGTATGAAAATTTGTAGGCTCGATCTAAAATTGAGAAAAACATGTTAATAGAACTTTGGATAATCTGCTGTAATTTGTAAAGAAGTTAATTTGTTGAATTGGCTTAATTAGTCTGATATTGGCATAATCTGTGAATGAATACTTAAGCTAAAATAAGAATACTGAGACATGAGTTTAGACTATGTTTGCGGTAGAAGCCTGCCCGGACCCAACCGGCTTAACCAGCAACCGCAAACTATCAGTCTAATGTAAGAGGTCGTAGGCATAATTAAAAGATGCTTAGACACGAGGTTAGGTCTGGCTTGTGGCAGAAGTTTGCCCGGAACCGCCCGGCACATCCAGGGGCCACAAGCTACTGACCTAGTGTGAGAGGTATGTGCATTAGTGATTAATTAATGCAAATTTAGGATAAATATGATGCATAAAACGTGTTGGGTGGATAAGGTTAAATCAACTGGGCGGATGAATCTAATAAACCCATTTAGTAAATCTGTAGGCCCAATACAAGGTTAGGTAAAACCATCTGTAAGTCTGTAAATCTGTATATCAGATCCGTTAGTTTGAAAAACTTGTTACCCTATATGTATGATCTGAGAACTAGTTAATCTGAACTTTGTACATCTGAAATCTGCAAGCAAGTTAATCTGAAATCTGTTAGTCTGGGGACACAAGGTTAGGAGGGGTAATTACTTGTGTCATATGTTGTGTGGGACCCATATTAGTCAGTAACCCTTTTCTGGTATCAAAACAATGGCCCAACACTAGGAGGGGTCCGGGCACGCTTTCTGAACTAATTGTAAGAGATTCACTCTGATAATGGCAAGGGGTGTCGATGGCGCATTCCAATTGGGTCATGTGTGTGCATGGATCCGGTTTGCTATGAGGATGTAAGACACCATGACATCTGTAAATAGGCCTGTGTCTATAGGTTGCCACTTTAGGGAATGATACACCCTTCAGTGGGGCCGGCACAGGGTATTTATGTATTAGGGAGCCGATTGCTTAGGGTAGAATTTAGGGTACACCTAGTTTTGTTTGTTTCTGTTGGTGTACCGTCTGTTTCTGTTGGGGTGGTAAAGGCCCATTATTAGCATTATGTTTCCGTACCTTCTGTTTCTGTTGGGGTGGTAAAGGCCCATTAGTTGGGGTGGTAAAGGCCCATTATTAGCATTCTGTTTCCTTACTTTCTGTCTCTGTTGGGTGATAAAGGCCCATTACTAGCATTCTGTTTCTGTAGAGATTATTCTGTTTCCGTTTCTATTTCTGTAACGACCCAGAAAATCTGAACCAATTTAAAATTTTTAAATTGGCAAAAATAATGGATTTTAAATATTTAAAATAAATATTTTAAATAATGGCGATGAAAACTAAGTTTGAATCGACAATTGAAAACGAATATAATTAATTATAATTATAAACAAGGCCTGAAATGGCGTGGCCGTTTCAAAAATTGAATTCAAACTTTGTCGGACTGTACCGGGTGCAAAACAATCCGGATTTTAGTGAAACCAAAAATAATGGAATCTAATTGGTAATATCTTTCTAACGAATCTGACCAATCGAAATTTGATAGCGGGAATCAAAAGATATGTCCAGTTGAAAGTTCTGAATAGTCACTATGGAATTCAGGCCCTTAAAAATGGACATTTCGCTAATAACCTCGCATTTCGACGAAACCACTTTTGTTGGATCCGCAGTGTCAAGTTATTGTTAGGTTTCAAATTTCATAATTTTTCGAATCAATATGTGAGCGTGGCAAAAGAAAACGCGTTTGACCAGTTTCCGTTGATTTTAATCGACTTGAAATTGGCCATTTTTCAAACGGCCTCAGAATTCGACGAAACTAGTTTTGTTAGGACCGTATCGTCAATACGAAGCTAGAAAATATTTTTTTGGAATTTTTAGTGTTAGTATGTGACCCCGGTAATTTGAAATGTACGTTTAAAATTCAATATAGTGATTTAAATGTAAATTCAACGGAAACTGATTGTAACAATCGAATCAGCTTGCGATACATATCCCATTGTGTTCGGAATGGGGGTGAAACGCTATGGGCGACAGGCGGTGGGCCTCGTTACGAGGTCATATGTAAAAGTCAAACCTTTTTGACAAATATAATAATTAAATAATAAATAAATAAATAAAAAGTACTCTTCCCTCCTTTTCTTCTGCTTGCCCCCCCCCCCCCGACTTCATTATTCAGAAACAAAAAAAAAACTTAAATTAATCGATCCGCCCCTCCCCCCTCGTCTGGACGCCGACGAAGAGCCGCCCTCCCCCTCAAGCGAACGCCGCCGAAGACAAGCCATCGCCCCCTCCATCGATCGAAGAGCCGAAGCCCTCGAGCCCCCCGTCGAATCAAAAGCGCGAGCCCCTCTCGAGCCCCGAAGCATCGCCACCACCGTTCGAGACCCTAGCCGTCACCTCGAAGCCCTCCGTCGAACTGCAGAAACCCCCCCTTTTTTTTGCAGCTAATTCGGTAAGCACTTATTTTTATTTATTTATTTATTTTCTTTTTACTTATTCAGTAAAACTGTTTTGTTTTTAAAAGTTTAAAACTGAGATTTTTTAAAAGTTAAAACTGAAATTTTTAAAAAGCTTAAAACTGAGATTTTTAAAAGATAAAAACTGAATTTTTTTAAAGTTTAAAACTGAATTTTTAAAAGTAGTTTAAAACTGAAATTTTTAAAAGCATAAAACTGTTTTTTTTTGAGAAAGTAAAAACAGATTTTTATAAAGGAATTTTTAAACTGATTTTTGTAAAGAAAGAATTTTAAAACCTGATTTATAAAAATATAAAAACTGATTTTTCTGAGATTTTAAAAACTGAATTATAAAGGAATAAAAAAAAACTGATTTTAAAATGATTTATAAACTAGAAGAAGATTAGAAATTTAAAAGTAAAAATCAGATTTTTATATATGGAAAGCCGAAGTAAAAATCATATTTTTAAATATCGAAAGTCGAAAGAAAAATCATATTTTTATATATTGAGTAACATAGTAAAAATTCGATTTTTTTACATGTGTAGAGAATACGGGCGAAAACGACAAAAGGCGAAGATTTCTATAAAGGAAGAGTCTTGGTATTGGATAGCTATTGGTGAGATTTCTGATTTAAAATTTATATATATATGGGTGAAGTAAAAGTGAATTGCTATATATAAATATATATATATATATATACGCCCCTCGTCCACAAACCATGGACGATATTTATTGGCTGAAATTGTTGTGGAAATTTGATTGATAGCGAATGATTGTTTGGGATTGTTTGTGATTGATATTGGTTGATTGTGGTTGAAAAATACCCATTGGTGGTTGTGAAATATTTGGTTGAAACCACATAGGATTAGTTTGTGGAAATGAAATAAATATATACATGCCGCCTGCGTGCGAACTAGATGCATGATCCCCATTGTCAAAAACCGCGAGGTTTTAAGGTAGAGCGAGGAGCCGTACTAGGGACGGTCCCGGTGTAACTACCCTGCCGTTATGCTGCCGAAATTTTGAATAATATTTGTGTGTTTGAATTATTTTCATATGCTTAAACTATATTTATTCATTGTATAGAAAACATTCATGTGTTGAATTGATATTCATTCGTTGTTTAGAAATTCATGTGTTGAATGGTATTCATATTTTGAAATAAATTGTTCGATAATAAAAATCACATTTTTATCTATATATAAAAACCATAGAAAACATTCATGTGTTGAATTGATATTCATTCGTTGTTTAGAAATTCATGTGTTGAATGGTATTCATATTTTGAAATAAATTGTTCGATAATAAAAATCACATTTTTATCTATATATAAAAACCATAGAAAACATTCATGTGTTGAATTGATATTCATTCGTTGTTTAGAAATTCATGTGTTGAATGGTATTCATATTTTGAAATAAATTGTTCGATAACAAAAATCACATTTTTATCTATATATAGAAACTATAGAAAACATTCATGTGTTGAATTGATATTCATTCGTTGTTTAGAAATTCATGTGTTGAATGGTATTCATATTTTGAAATAAATTGTTTGATAATAAAAATCACCTTTTATCGACTATATGAACTATATAGAAAAATAGTGTTTTGAAATGAATTGTTTTACAATAAAAATCACATTTTTATTGTATGCATAAATCGTTGAAATGTGAAGTGTTAAAAATAGCCACTTGTTCAAAATAAACATATATGAGTTGAAATATTCATTAATTAGCTAATGAAATGATTTGCACCTATTTATGTAACGTTAGAATGAATGGTGTTTTTAAACCAAATAGAAATCAAATATGAAGTTGAATAGAAAATGAAAAATGATATGGACTGTATATATATGTACATGCATATTCATTGAACAGGTTATAGCAAAGGGGCTAGAGAAGAGGAATAAAATTTGTGCCCGACAAATAGGTACACATTTACTGATTTGTTTGGGTGATGATTTTGAGCCTGTTGGCTAGCCGCTTGGCCTTTTCTTTTTCTTTTTGAGATTAGAAGGACCGGGACGCTATTTGCGATTTCCCGACGCTCCCGGTGCAGGGGAGGTTATGGCGAAATTTTTCCAAAATTTAAGGAGTTAGAAAATTTTTTGAAGTAAAAACGATATTGAAATCGTTGAATGAACTATATTTATATAAATATATAAATATAAATAAAATTAAAACGAAACGAAGCCGTGCAGTTCGTATTTAGAAACCGTGATTTCAAACGACTAGTACGGGAAATCCGACCATTGGATTTTCCCGAAACCTCAACCGTCAGGTTCGCCTTGGAATATTCTTTCCAACGGCACCAACCTTGTAAAAATCCAACGGTTGGATTGTCTGGAATGTTAAATTCAAATCTGAAGAAAAACAGCGCCAGAAACGATTATATTTATTTATATATATAAATATAATTATATTAAATCGAATAACGACGCTGTAGTTCGTAATTTGAAATCGAAAATTCAAACGATTGTACCGGGAGATCCGACCGTCGGATTTTCCCGAAACTGGAACTGTTGGGTTCGTTTTGAAAAGACCTTTCTAATGATGTAAATTTTGTGAAGATCCAACGGTTAGATTTTCAGATATGTGTAAATCAAATCTGAAGAAAAACAGCGCCACGGCCGCTTTATGGCCCGAAGCGTCGTTTTGAATAAATTAGCTATTTTAAAATAAATAAAAATAGTGATAAATAGTTATAAAATATCATAAGCAATATGGAATGGAAATAAACTGAATTTGCTCGATTTATGTTGTATTTGATGGTTGAATGTGTTTGGTGTGAAAACTATATTAAAGAACACAATTGGTGTTGTCGAATAATTTAACCATTGAAATAAATCGATTTGAAATTCTAAATATACGTGAATTATTTGAAAAGGCCGAGTTAATTCTCATTTCGAATAATCGACCGACGATTGAAATTCGAAGATAAAGACGGTGGTCGAAGACCGGAGATCTTCACCTCGTTTGGATGGTAACCGAGGTCCTGATTGGGAGGCATCCCGAAATATGGATAATGAGTGGTGATCGTTCAGACGTACGTGTTGATCGAAGGGTTTGCGAGGTATTTAGTGCCTCCAGTTTCGTTCAGACCCAGAACGGACTTGTAAATGGACTGTGTGTCCGACATAGGATTTATTCTGTGTGGCATGCTAAGATGCAGTGATCAGGGCTTCTGTTGAAAAGCAAAGTCTTGTGGTGATGATCAAAGCACCGCCTGTGTGGCGTAGCTTTGTGTATAAAGTGAATTCGCGAGCCTCACACCCCGGTATGAACCTAAAACGGGAGAGGACATCAGGGAGGGCCTGCGTTTCTTTCTAGCTAGGGTGGTGTCAGTGACCTACCAGCCCGGACATTTATATACTTTTCACCTGCGTGGTTGTTGCTGTTGCGAGGCGCCTCGGTTTGATCGGACAATCCGGGTCCGATGGAGTCATTCGTTGGCTCGTTTACACCCCAAAGGGCGGGGAGACGTAGTGTTCAGGCATAATAATCCACATCGGTGGACCGGCCCTGACGATCCAAGGGGCAGTTGCGGCTGTTCCTGAGACACGGGCTAGAGCGTCTCGAATTCGGTAAGGACTATCTTTTGCCTTGGTTCATGACGGAAATCCAATTTCCAAGTACGACATCGTGCGGTTTTGATTGTATATATATATGGCGACATGATATATGGTACCCATGCCGTCTATGATTGATAGTTATGATTTGAAATAGTTTTCAAAACATATAAACACTAGCAATAATATCAAATGCCTTTGTTTTATTCGTATCAATCATATTTTAGCCATTATAAGGTAAAACTCTATCCTCCGGTTTGCGTTGCATTGTGTGATGGGAACTGAGTCTTATAATGGCTTCATTTTTATAAAAAGCATAGCGATGTTTAAAAGAAAGATTTGTTTTAGAGCACTGGCAATCCAATGGAGTAAACCCGTTCCACGAAAGTGGCGTGGTCCTGTGATTAGCCATATTATATATGTGTTGATTAGATTTCTCATACCAGTCCCATGACTGACTCGTAGTTTGTTTCACTTTCAAACTCGGGTGCCCCTTTTTCTACACGGGCAGCCTTGTATTCAGGTTTAGCTGGTTCTTTCTGGATAGCTGGAGCTGAAGATGGATTCTATCATTTATTTCTTTTTATGCTGTTCAGCTCCTATTGTACATATTTTGTTTTTTTCCGCTGTAGACATTTATGTATAGCTGAACTGTATTTGTACTAAGTAAGATCCTGTATACTGTGTAACTCTGATGATTACTTTTATCCAGTATATTTTGTTGTTCAATCTGGTGTATTTATTTAATTCTGTTCTGCTATTATCTGTTTCTGTGTTATATTCCAAAGATAACCTTGTTTCCGTGAAAACGGGAAATCGGGTCGTCTCAACGTGGTATTAGAGCTTTGGTTAAGCTTAGTTCTGGAATATAACATTTGAACGAACTCGTCAGAAATAGAACCAGTAGTGTTCTAGGACGGGTAACTCTATACAGATAGGATCAGTAATATCCTAGTATGAGTAAAGCAGAATGAAATTACACCTTGATAGACACATTTACATTTGAAGTATGTGTTTCTATATCTTAAAATACCTTTTCTGTGACCTGACACTTGATCTGCCATTTGCAGAAGTACTAGAAAAATGAGTGTCAGAAGCAGAAGGAATGCAGAACCGGATATTGAGGCCCTATTAATCAAATATCGAAATATGGGTGGAATACCGTTCTCTGGTGAAGAATCTATTATGAAGACGCAAGCTTGGATTCATTCGGCTGAGAAAATCTTCGAAGCATTAAAGCTGAGGGATAACCAGAAAAGATTACTGGCCTCCTGGGCTCTCAAAGACGAAGCTTTGTTTTGGTGGGATTCGGTTATACAGAATAATCCAGAAGGTGATATCACCTGGGATAGATTCAAAGTGATTTTCTTAGAAAGATTTACTCCTCCCGAAGCGACCGAGCGACTATGCGACGAATTTTCTTATCTGATACAAGGAGACATGACAATTCCCGAATATCATAAGAAATTCAACGAACTAGCTCACTTTGCTCCTCATCTAATTCAAAATCCGAAGAGTAAAAATATGAGATTTATTCACGGGCTTTAAAGGAAATACCAGAATAAAGTATTGGGGCATGTGAAGCTTCCTTTTTCAGAAATGATTTATATGGCTTATCAATATGAAGATCTCCATAAGAAAGGAATGTTGCGCGACGAAGAGGAAGTTTGTTGTAGTGACAAAGCAGAGTCTGAAATTGATATTCCTGAAGCCAGTAAGAAGCCCAGTGTCAATAGAAAAAGGGCTGAATCTGAAAAGGAACCGGCAACGACTACCACTTGCTCTAACTGCCATCTGAAGGGGCATTTGTCGATAAACTGCGGGCCCTTAAGGAAGCGATTAAAAGGTGGACTTAAATCCAAAGAAGGACTTCAAGCGAATAGAAAATGCAATCTCTGCCATCAGGCTGGTCATGTAAAGCAAGATTGCTGGCAGTTGAAAAAGACTGAAATAGTTCACGTGAATGAAGTAGCAGAAACTTCTGAGCCCTCAGCTAGTCAAGAAAGGGCCGACGTTTTAGAAGGCACGCTCAATGTCAAAAACATTCCAGTTAAAGTACTGTTTGACACATGCGCGTCGCGAAGCTTTATTGCAAAGAGTGCAGTCAAGAAGTTGGATTTGAATTTGAAGAAGCTCAAAGAGCCAATGACTGTCCGAAATCCAGTTGGAGGTTCCATCAATCTTAGTTGGGTTTGTGCAGTACCCGTCTCTTTTTCTTGCTATAAATTCCCTATTATCTCTGTAGTCATGAATTTTGATGAATTCGATCTTATTTTGGGATTGGATTGGTTAACCAAATATGAAGCAGAGGTTAGATGCGCCGAGAGAGTCGTTAGAGCTAAGATTAAATCAGGGGGTTATATAACCATACCGTATGAAGGTCAGAATGCAAATAGAAAAGACTTCTGGGCAGCTTTGAATGTTTCTCCAGCCCAAATTGAAAATGTTCCTGAAGTCACAGAGAATATTCCTGACCTCATCAAAGACATTCCTGTCGTCAAGAACTATGCGGATGTGTTCGAAGAAGTTGTTCGCTTACCTCCGTAGAGAGAAATAGATTTCAAGATTGCTTTGATTCCCAATGCAAGGCCGGTAGTTCACGCTATTCGAAGAATGTCATTGAAAGAGAAGGAGGAATTAGACAATCAAACACGACAGCTAGTATGGAA
The DNA here is from genome assembly GCA_030737875.1 of Allium sativum. Taxonomy (NCBI): domain Eukaryota; kingdom Viridiplantae; phylum Streptophyta; class Magnoliopsida; order Asparagales; family Amaryllidaceae; genus Allium; species Allium sativum. The sequence continues at coordinate 189,130,211 of CM060913.1, forward strand.
AGGTCTGATAAGGCCTAGTTTCTCTGATTGGGGTGCAGCAGTGGTATTTGTCCCAAAATCTGACGGTACTCTACGTCTATGTGTGGATTATCGTGATCTGAACAAACAGACAATAAAGAACAAATATCCATTGCCGTGGATTGATGATCTGTTGGATCGATTAAATGGAGCACAAGTATTCTCAAGAATGGACCTAGCTACAGGTTTCCATCAACTTCGAATTGCCGAAGAGTGTGTTCCAATGACAGCGTTCAGAGGCCCCGACTTATTCTACGAGTGGTTAGTAATGCCGTTCGGCTTATGTAACGCTCCAGCCTATTTCGTCGATCTAATGAACAGGGTATTCCGAGGATTTTTGAATAAATTTGTTCTGGTTTTTATTGATGATATTCTAATCTTCTCTAAATCAAAGGCCGAACATGAAAAGCATCTGGAACAAGTGTTAGAAATTCTCAGACGGAATGTATTAAAAGCCAAGTTTTCCAAATGTATATTCTGGCAAGATGAAGTGAAATTTCTGGGCCACGTTGTATCGAAAGAAGGGATCGCTGTGGATCCAAGCAAAATCACAGCTATTCAGAATTGGAAACAGCCCAGTACTCCCACGGAAGTCCGTAGTTTTCTCAAATTGGCTAGCTATTATCGGAACATCGTTAAAGACTTTTCGAAGATATCTGGCCACTTAACGAAGCTTACAAAGAAGCAATCTAAATTCAAATGGACTCAAGAGAGTGAGGAGGCTTTCGAAGAGCTTAAGTTGAGATTAACCACAACTCCGGTGTTAACCATTATAGATGGCAACCAAGATTTAAAGGTCTGGACTGATGCTTCTAGAGAAGGCCTTGGCGCAGTGTTAATGCAAAGGGGCCAAGTAATTGCTTATGCTAGCCGTCAACTGAAGCCACATGAGAAAAACTATGTAACTCATGATCTTGAGTTATTGGCTATCATATTCTCTTTGAAAATCTGGAGACACTATCTTCTGGGCGAGAGGTTTGAACTGTTTACAGATCACCAGTCGTTAAAGTATCTGTTCACTCAGAAGGACTTAAATCTGATACAGCAACGTTGGCTGGAGTTTCTTGCAGCATATGACTTTGAAATTATATATACTCCAGGAAAAGCCAATGTCGTGGCCGATGCATTAAGCAGAAAGAATGTAATGATCGCCAGTTTTATTATCACGACTTCATTGCTAGATAAGATATCTGCTCTTCAGGAGGATGATCACTTCATTCAGAAGATCAGAGGGATAATTCAACAGGGCGAACCCTCGAGTTTTCAAGTAGACAATGATGGGATTTTAAGGCTCAAAGGTCGAATCTGTGTCCCTAACATTCCTGAGCTTCGAAAAGAAGTTCTAGATGAATGCCACAAGTCAAAACTCAGTATCCACCCGGGAGTAAGAAAAATGTATAATGACATCAAACGCACTTTCTGGTGGAAGTCGATGAAAAGGGACATTTCTTTATATGTAAGCCGATGCCCCACCTGCCAGCTAGTCAAAAGTGATCAATAGAAATTGGCTGGATTGTTGCAACCGCTAGAAGTTCCTGGTTGGAAGTGGGAGCATATTTCTATGGATTTCATTGATGGTTTGCCCAGAACCAGAAAGGGAAATGACAGTATTTGGGTGATCGTAGATCGCTTCACGAAGACCGCCCATTTTATACCTGTCAGATCAAATAAACCGCTCAGAGTCTGGCGCAGATATACTTCAGGGAAATAGTTAGACTACATGGAGTGCCACTCAGTATAGTCAGTGATAGAGATACAATATTCACTAGCAAATTCTGGGAAGCATTTCAAGTCGAGCTGGGAACGAAGTTAAACTTGAGCACCGCTTATCATCCTCAGACAGACGGTCAGACTGAGAGGGTGAATCGCATTTTAGAAGATCTATTGCGGGCTTGTGTTCTAGATTTCGGTGGATCATGGGAAGACCATCTACATTTGGTTGAATTCTCTTATAACAACAGTTACCAGGCGAGTCTGACAAGGTCGCCATTCGAAGCATTGTATGGTAGACCGTGCCGATCTCCTGCTTGTTGGGTCGAGCCTGGAAATAGACTTGTGTTGGGTCCTGATATGATTCGAGAAGCTGCCGACAAAGTCGATTTTATTAAAAAGCGATTACTCGCCGCTCAAAGCCGACAGAAGAGCTATGCCGATAGAAGAAGAAGAGATATATCCTTCGAAGTTGGCGACTATGTATATTTGAAAGTATCGCCGATGAGAGGAGTTATCCGGTTCGGTAAAACTGGAAAGTTAGCGCCTAAATTTATTGGTCCGTTTCCTATTCTGGAACGGATTGGAACTCTCGCTTACAGGGTCAAACTGCCTGACTGATTGCCTGGAGTTCATGATGTATTTCACATATCTCAACTTCGAAAGCACGTTCATGATCCAGACTTGATCGTGGAAGAAGCAGCTCAGCAGGATATTGAAATTACTCCAGAATTAGCAGTGAGGCGAGAGCCGCTAAAGATTATCGGCAAAGAAACCAAAGAGCTGAGAAACAAGAAGGTTCACTTAGTCAAAGTGCAATGGAGTGGAGATCCGCGAGATTGTACTTGGGAAACTGAGGAGAGCATTCAGAAAGCTTATCCTAGATGCCGAGTAGATATCTCTGATTGACTCTGGTGCAAGGTATATTTACTCTACTTTGCATTACCATTTAATTCTCTATTCTGTTGCTATTTTCTTCCCATGGATGTGCATTGTTTATTCTATACTTTGAATATTAGAAACAAATTGGTTGTTGTATTGTGGGGTTGTTGATTTATCAAACCACTTTCGACTTTGTTCCTTTTCGGGGACGAAAAGTTTTAAGTGGGGGAGATTGTAACGACCCAGAAAATCTGAACCAATTTAAAATTTTTAAATTGGCAAAAATAATGGATTTTAAATATTTAAAATAAATATTTTAAATAATGGCGATGAAAACTAAGTTTGAATCGACAATTGAAAACGAATATAATTAATTATAATTATAAACAAGGCCTGAAATGGCGTGGCCGTTTCAAAAATTGAATTCAAACTTTGTCGGACTGTACCGGGTGCAAAACAATCCGGATTTTAGTGAAACCAAAAATAATGGAATCTAATTGGTAATATCTTTCTAACGAATCTGACCAATCGAAATTTGATAGCGGGAATCAAAAGATATGTCCAGTTGAAAGTTCTGAATAGTCGCTATGGAATTCAGGCCCTTAAAAATGGACATTTCGCAGATAACCTCAGATTTCGACGAAACCACTTTTGTTGGATCCGCAGTGTCAAGTTATTGTTAGTTTTCAAATTTCATAATTTTTCGAATCAATATGTGAGCGTGGCAAAAGAAAACGCGTTTGACCAGTTTCCGTTGATTTTAATCGACTGGAAATTGGCCATTTTTCAAACGGCCTCAGAATTCGACGAAACTAGTTTTGTTAGGACCGTATCGTCAATACGAAGCTAGAAAATATTTTTCTGGAATTTTTAGTGTTAGTATGTGACCCCGGTAATTTGAAATGTACGTTTAAAATTCAATATAGTGATTTAAATGTAAATTCAACGGAAACTGATTGTAACAATCGAATCAGCTTGCGATACATATCCCATTGTGTTCGGAATGGGGGTGAAACGCTATGGGCGACAGGCGGTGGGCCTCGTTTCGAGGTCATATGTAAAAGTCAAACCTTTTTGTAAAATATAATAATTAAATAATAAATAAATAAATAAAAAAGTACTCTTCCCTCCTTTTCTTCTGCTTGGCCCCCCCCCCCCCGACTTCATTATTCAGAAACAAAAAAAAAAAACCTAAATTAATCGATCCGCCCCCCCCCTCGTCTGGACGCCGACGAAGAGCCGCCCTCCCCCTCAGGCGAACGCCGCCGAAGACAAGCCATCGCCCCCTCCATCGATCGAAGAGCCGAAGCCCTCGAGCCCCCCGTCGAATCAAAAGCGCGAGCCCCTCTCGAGCCCCGAAGCATCGCCACCACCGTTCGAGACCCTAGCCGTCACCTCGAAGCCCTCCGTCGAACTGCAGAAACCCCCCCTTTTTTTTTTGCAGCTAATTCGGTAAGCACTTATTTTTATTTATTTATTTATTTTCTTTTTACTTATTCAGTAAAACTGTTTTGTTTTTAAAAGTTTAAACTGAGATTTTTTAAAGTTAAAACTGAAATTTTTAAAAAGTTTAAAACTGAGATTTTTTAAAAGTTAAAACTGAAATTTTTAAAAAGTTTAAAACTGAGATTTTTAAAAGATAAAAACTGAATTTTTTTAAAGTTTAAAACTGAATTTTTAAAAGTAGTTTAAAACTGAAATTTTTAAAAGCATAAAACTGTTTTTTTTTTGAGAAAGTAAAAACAGATTTTTATAAAGGAATTTTTAAACTGATTTTTGTAAAGAAAGAATTTTAAAACCTGATTTATAAAAATATAAAAACTGATTTTTCTGAGATTTTAAAAACTGAATTATAAAGGAATAAAAAAAAAACTGATTTTAAAATGATTTATAAACTAGAAGAAGATTAGAAATTTAAAAGTAAAAATCAGATTTTTATATATGGAAAGCCAAAGTAAAAATCATATTTTTAAATATCGAAAGTCGAAAGAAAAATCATATTTTTATATATTGAGTAACATAGTAAAAATTCGATTTTTTTACATGTGTAGAGAATACGGGCGAAAGCGACAAAAGGCGAAGATTTCTATAAAGGAAGAGTCTTGGTATTGGATAGCTATTGGTGAGATTTCTGATTTAAAATTTATATATATATGGGTGAAGTAAAAGTGAATTGCTATATATAAATATATATATATATATATATATATATATATATATATATATATACGCCCCTCGTCCACAAACCATGGACGATATTTATTGGTTGAAATTGTTGTGGAAATTTGATTGATAGCGAATGATTGTTTGGGATTGTTTGTGATTGATATTGGTAGATTGTGGTTGAAAAATACCCATTGGTGGTTGTGAAATATTTGGTTGAAACCACATAGGATTAGTTTGTGGAAATGAAATAAATATATACATGCCGCCTGCGTGCGAACTAGATGCATGATCCCCATTGTCAAAAACCGCGAGGTTTTAAGGTAGAGCGAGGAGCCGTACTAGGGACGGTCCCGGTGTAACTACCCTGCCGTTATGCTGCCGAAATTTTGAATAATATTTGTGTGTTTGAATTATTTTCATATGCTTAAACTATATTTATTCATTGTATAGAAAACATTCATGTGTTGAATTGATATTCATTCGTTGTTTAGAAATTCATGTGTTGAATGGTATTCATATTTTGAAATAAATTGTTCGATAATAAAAATCACATTTTTATCTATATATAAAAACCATAGAAAACATTCATGTGTTGAATAGATATTCATTCATTGTTTAGAAATTCATGTGTTGAATGGTATTCATATTTTGAAATAAATTGTTCGATAATAAAAATCACATTTTTATCTATATATAAAAACCATAGAAAACATTCATGTGTTGAATTGATATTCATTCGTTGTTTAGAAATTCATGTGTTGAATGGTATTCATATTTTGAAATAAATTGTTCGATAACAAAAATCACATTTTTATCTATATATAGAAACTATAGAAAACATTCATGTGTTGAATTGATATTCATTCGTTGTTTAGAAATTCATGTGTTGAATGGTATTCATATTTTGAAATAAATTGTTTGATAATAAAAATCACCTTTTATCGACTATATGAACTATATAGAAAAATAGTGTTTTGAAATGAATTGTTTTACAATAAAAATCACATTTTTATTGTATGCATAAATCGTTGAAATGTGAAGTGTTAAAAATAGCCACTTGTTCAAAATAAACATATATGAGTTGAAATATTCATTAATTAGCTAATGAAATGATTTGCACCTATTTATGTAACGTTAGAATGAATGGTGTTTTTAAACCAAATAGAAATCAAATATGAAGTTGAATAGAAAATGAAAAATGATATGGACTGTATATATATGTACATGCATATTCATTGAACAGGTTATAGCAAAGGGGCTAGAGAAGAGGAACAAAATTTGTGCCCGACAAATAGGTACACATTTACTGATTTGTTTGGGTGATGATTTTGAGCCTGTTGGCTAGCCGCTTGGCTTTTTCTTTTTCTTTTTGAGATTAGAAGGACCGGGACGCTATTTGCGATTTCCCGACGCTCCCGGTGCAGGGGAGGTTATGGCGAAATTTTTCCAAAATTTAAGGAGTTAGAAAATTTTTTGAAGTAAAAACGATATTGAAATCGTTGAATGAACTATATTTATATAAATATATAAATATAAATAAAATTAAAACGAAACGAAGCCGTGCAGTTCGTATTTAGAAACCGTGATTTCAAACAACTAGTACGGGAAATCCGACCATTGGATTTTCCCGAAACCTCAACCGTCAGGTTCGCCTTGGAATAATCTTTCCAACGGCACCAACCTTGTAAAAATCCAACGGTTGGATTGTCTGGAATGTTTAATTCAAATCTGAAGAAAAACAGCGCCAGAAACGATTATATTTATTTATATATATAAATATAATTATATTAAATCGAATAACGACGCTGCAGTTCGTAATTTGAAATCGAAAATTCAAACGATTGTACCGGGAGATCCGACCGTCGGATTTTCCCGAAACTGGAACCGTTGGGTTCGTTTTGAAAAGACCTTTCTAATGATGTAAATTTTGTGAAGATCCAACGGTTAGATTTTCAGATATGTGTAAATCAAATCTGAAGAAAAACAGCGCCACGGCCGCTTTATGGCCCGAAGCGTCGTTTTGAATAAATTAGCTATTTTAAAATAAATAAAAATAGCGATAAATAGTTATAAAATATCATAAGCAATATGGAATGGAAATAAACTGAATTTGCTCAATTTATGTTGTATTTGATGGTTGAATGTGTTTGGTGTGAAAACTATATTAAAGAACACAATTGGTGTTGTCGAATAATTTAACCATTGAAATAAATCGATTTGAAATTCTAAATATACGTGAATTATTTGAAAAGGCCGAGTTAATTCTCATTTCGAATAATCGACCGACGATTGAAATTCGAAGATAAAGACGGTGGTCGAAGACCGGAGATCTTCACCTCGTTTGGATGGTAACCGAGGTCCTGATTGGGAGGCATCCCGAAATATGGATAATGAGTGGTGATCGTTCAGACGTACGTGTTGATCGAAGGGTTTGCGAGGTATTTAGTGCCTCCGGTTTCGTTCAGACCCAGAACGGACTTGTAAATGGACTGTGTGTCCGACATAGGATTTATTCTGTGTGGCATGCTAAGATGCAGTGATCAGGGCTTCTGTTGAAAAGCAAAGTCTTGTGGTGATGATCAAAGTACCGCCTGTGTGGCGTAGCTTTGTGTATAAAGTGAATTCGCGAGCCTCACACCCCGGTATGAACCTAAAACGGGAGAGGACATCAGGGAGGGCCTGCGTTTCTTTCTAGCTAGGGTGGTGTCAGTGACCTACCAGCCCTGACCTTTATATACTTTTCACCTATGTGGTTGTTGCTGTTGCAAGGCGCCTCGGTTTGATCGGACGATCCGGGTCCGATGGAATCATTCGTTGGCTCGTTTACGCCCCAAAGGGCGGGGAGACGTAGTGTTCAGGCATAATAATCCACATCGGTGGACCGGCCCTGACGATCCAAGGGGCAGTTGCGGCTGTTCCTGAGACACGGGCTAGAGCGTCTCGAATTCGGTAAGGACTATCTTTTGCCTTGGTTCATGACGGAAATCCAATTTCCAAATACGACATCGTGCGGTTTTGATTGTATATATATATGGCGACATGATATATGGTACCCATGCCGTCTATGATTGATAGTTATGATTTGAAATAGTTTTCAAAACATATAAACACTAGCAATAATATCAAATGCCTTTGTTTTATTCGTATCAATCATATTTTAGCCATTATAAGGTAAAACTCTATCCTCCGGTTTGCGTTGCATTGTGTGATGGGAACTGAGTCTTATAATGGCTTCATTTTTATAAAAAGCATAGCGATGTTTAAAAGAAAGATTTGTTTTAGAGCACTGGCAATCCAATGGAGTAAACCCGTTCCACGAAAGTGGCGTGGTCCTGTGATTAGCCATATTATATATGTGTTGAGTAGATTTCTCATACCAGTCCCATGACTGACTCGTAGTTTGTTTCACTTTCAAACTCGGGTGCCCCTTTTTCTACACGGGCAGCCTTGTATTCAGGTTTAGCTGGTTCTTTCTGGATAGCTGGAGCTGAAGATGGATTCTATCATTTATTTCTTTTTATGCTGTTCAGCTCCTATTGTACATATTTTGTTTATTTCCGCTGTAGACATTTATGTATAGCTGAACTGTATTTGTACTAAGTAAGATCCTGTATACTGTGTAACTCTGATGATTACTTTTGTCCAGTATATTTTGTTGTTCAATCTGGTGTATTTATTTAATTCTGTTATGCTATTATCTGTTTCTGTGTTATATTCCAAAGATAACCTTGTTTCCGTGAAAACGGGAAATCGGGTCGTCTCAATTTCGGTTTAGACATTGGGGTAACACCTAATCCTGTTATACTAAGTATTAGTACAGAGAAGTAAGATATAGGTAAGAAGCATATCTTGGTCTATATCATTTTGTGACTTCTGTTTAACTTAAGCATACCTACTACTCATGTTTTTGTAATCTCTCATCTAGTTTTATTTACATGTCATGATACTACTATTTGTTTATATGCTGAAAGTTACTGGACTCGCCAGACTTTATGTCTGACCTCGTTTGTTTTCGCCTCTTTTTCTTTCCGTCCCCCCCTAGGTGCTCAGGGTGAAAACATATGAGCTTGATTCATACTCTCTCTGCTTGAAGTGCTTGAAGAATTACTTGGCTTTGACTCTACCTCCCTATGGCAGTTTATGTTGGGAATTATGGTTTTAAAATTATGCATTCTGAAGGATTTTTGTATAAGACTGATACTTGTGTACTCGAGTTTTGGTATTGTGATTTTGAAGGATGTAACCAAACTGATTTCTGTTTTTGCTGTAATAAAGTTATAAATTTTTCAAGTACTACTTTACGTATCTGTCTTGTAATATTCTGTTCTATTTACTTATAACGCTTCATGAAAGTTAATGCATTCCCTTTGTGAATGAAATTAACTATAATAACCCGGAAATCCGAGCCAATTTAAAAAAAATTATTTTGGCAATTTTAGTGAATTTTGAATATTTAAAATGAATTATTTTAAATAATAACGACGAGAAATTTATTTTGAATAGAATTAGAATTTATATATTTATTTGAATCGTCGTTAGAATATAAATATTTATTTTGAATTATAAAAGGAATTTAAAATGGCACAGTAGTTTGAAAATTCGATTTCAAAGTTCAAATGAATGTACAAGATTCAAAATAAACCGGTTTTTAGCGAATCCAAAAATATTTGAATCTATTTAAAAATATCTTTCCAACGAATCCGAAAAATTGATAATTCATAGCGAGAATAAAAAGTTATGCCAAGTTGAAAATTCAGAATAGTCACTATGGAATTTTTGGCCCTTAAAAATGGAAATTTTGCAAACGACCTCTGTTTTCGACGAAACCACTTTTGTTCGAACCGAAATGTCAAATTATTGCTGGATTCCGATTTTCATAATTTTTTGAATCAATATGTGAGCGTGGCAAAGGATAACGCGTTTGACCAGTTTTAGTTGATTTTAATCGACTGGAAAATGGCCATTTTTCAAACGGTCTCGGAATTTGATGAAATTAGTTTTGTTAGAACCATATCGTCAATACGAAGCTATAAAATGTTATTCGCGAATTTTTAGAGTTCGTATGTGACCCCAGTAAATTGAAAGGTGCGTTCAAATTCAATATATATTGATTTATATTTTGAATCTGATGGAAACTGATCGAAATGACCGAATTGGCTTACGAAACATATCCCATTGTGTTCAGAATAGGGGTATTTAGCTAGAGGGTACAGTCGTTGGATCTCGATTAGAGTTAAAATAGAAAGTCAACACATTGGAGAAATAAATAAAATAATTAATTATGTATAAATTATAAAAAGAACCCCGTAACCTCTTCATTCTCTCCTCACAGTTCAAAACATTAAAGAAAGAAAAAAAAATATAAATCGGATCTGGAGAAAACCCGTCGCCCTTTCCCCCATGTCAACCATCGCACGCCTCAGGGCCGGCCACCCATCATCGTCGCCTATCCCGGCGAACCCCTCATTCTCTCTCCTCTTTGTGCAATGCCAACTCAAAACCCAAGCGCCCTAACCCTCTTCAAAGGTCGCGCTGCCACTGTTAGTGCCCACTGCTGTTGCCTGAAGGGACCGCCACCACTTGCTGCACCTCACGCCGCACTACCCCGCCGCCATCTCCAACCAGTGGAGCTCCCTTCATCCAAAACTGAATTTTTACAAGCAAGGTGAGCTTTTTATTTGGTTCAATCAATTTTAGTTATGATACATGGCTTAAAATTACTAAAAATACATATGTATAGATATATATAACATTGGATTTATTTTCATATTTTAAATTATAAAAGTATTGTTAAAAATACGACTTTTAAATATAAAAAAAATATAGCATATAAAAATTAGATTTGTATGATAATAAAGATTAGATCTTTATGTATATGGAAGCGATGTAAAGATAATAATGTGATTTTTATTTAAATTACATTGTATTAAAAAGTTGAAATATATATATATATATATATATATATATATATATATATATATACATATATAAGTATATATATAGTGGGAAGATTAGATTTGTAAAAATATAAACTTCGAAATAAAAATATGATTTTTATATTATAGAAAGAATAAAAATATGATTTTTATATTATAGAAAGAATAAAAATAAAAATTTTATATTATAGAAAGAATAAAAATATGATTTTTAATGTATAGAACATCATGTTAAAAATGTGATTTTAATATGAACAGCGTGGAGACGACTGCGTTGGAAGTACGGACAGATCCAGACTGTTCTAAATTTCAGAAATAAAATGGAGGAGTGGAAGCCTCGGTGAGAACTCCTCACTTTTACTTTAATTTCTAGTTTGAAATATATACTAGGATGCAGACGTTGCTTAGCAGCACCCGACACCCGTTGTCCACAGACCATGGATGACTTGTTTGTTTAATTGATGTGCTGTGAAAGTTGATTGTGTGAAGTGGAATGGAATAAAATATTTTATAGTTGAAAATATTTTATAGTTAAAAATATTTTATAGTTAAAAATATAATTTTTAGCTTGTCTATAAAATAAATATTTATAAACAAATCGAAAGATTTGTTTATGTACACACATTTGACTGATATGGATTGGGACGATGAATTTTACACATCGCCCAACTGCACAAATAAAACCTGTGTTTGATTATTTGAAAACCCCACATAGGTGTTGGGATGAAATTGGCCATACACTAGTCCCAATAATTAGCTGTATGTCGATCGATTGATTGACATGCTGTTATAAGCGTTAAATATTTATATTTGATGCTTATGCAGTGTAAAATGCACTTTGGGTGATGGTTGACTGTGTTTGATTGTTGTAGTGTACGTGTGTGTTTGAAATCCATATAAATCACATTGTATGTTAATTGACTGTGTCTGATTCCAGTTCAGAAAGAAAGAATATTTTAAAATAACGATTAATTTAAAATAACGAATATTTTCAAACATTATTCAGAAAAGAATCAAAGTCTGATTTTGACGTCCGATTTGGGATGGGCACGAATATATTTAAATATATAAAGCCGTGTTGATTAGATTGGCGCCATTTGAACGTAAACGATATTTATTTCGATTTTATTCATTTTTATAACGAATATCGAAAAGGAAATGATTTCTAAATATAATGTTTTGAAAATATTATTATTTATATATCGATGATATGGAATATTCAATTTTGATTAGAAATTGAATATGAAGTTGAAATCGTTTTGAAAACGAATTTAAAACGATTTTTAAAATACGTTTTGAAAGGAAATCGATGAAATATATATAATATATATATTATATATATAATGGCCTGAATAGAATGCGCCGTGCTGCGGCAGTTCGCGAATTTCGGCCATTGACTTTGAATGGATATTACGGGAGATCCGACCGTCGGATTCTCCTAAAACCGGAACCGTTGGGTTTGTAACACCCCACGTCCATTAATGTCACTCACAAAGGGAATGCATTAACTTCCATGGAGGTTTTAAGTGAATATAGAACAGAAAAATTACAATAAGACATATAATAAGTAGTACTTGGAAATCTAAAACATCATTTTATTGCAGCAGAAATTAAACATGTCTGTTACATCATAAAACCATAAATCAGAGTCAAGTACATTATCCATCTTCATAAACAAAATACATAATCCCATTACACAAATAGCCATTAAAGAAGATAATAAGTGGGACTTTACTTCAACGGTCCAAGCTTTCTAAGAGAGATAAAGCAATCCAATCAAACTCCACTAGAGTTGGGTACAACCTGAGGACCTGGTGGGAGAAAAAGGATAGAAATGGAGGGGGTCAGACATAAAGTCTGGCGAGTATGATAATTCTAACAATACTATTACCAAAATAACTAGACTAAGGCATAAGCTGGAAAACAAGGAAATGTCTATGAATTATTGGGTATGGAAAAGCAGATAAAGATAACATTAAAGATAACGTTAAAGGTAAAGTTTAAAGGCATACCTAATTACTAACGAATAATTACTACACTGCACCGCACCAGTCACCCTAAAAGTTGATCCCACTTGCTTCACACAGAAACTATATAAATAGCCTTGCGTACCCCTAGCTGACTACATAGGTGCCGTCTGCCCCTATCTCCACTAGGTGTACCCCACTACCCACTTTCGATCGGCTCCCTACTCGTAGATACCCGTGCTGGCCCCACAGTGGCGTGTATCACTCCCCTAAAGTGGCAACCCGATACAATTTGAGAATGCACGGCTTATACCTACACGATGCAACAACGTCTTACCTACCAGCCCGGGTCCACACACGCATATGAAACCCGTTGGACTCGCGTTGCCACCACTCCCCGTTTTGGCTTCTTATAGTCAAACCCAGTATGCGTGTCCCGTCCTCGACTTGGGTCGAGCCCACAAAGATACGTTTGGGATACTGGTTGAAATGGGCACCCACAAGCTACCCACCTAAGCTTGTCCACTAGTACATCCCACTTAACCCTCTTAGTCATGTTCATTTACATGTGTGTTTGGTTAAGTCTTACTAAACGTATTTCACATGCCTCTAAGGGCACCCACTAGATTTCTCATGCCACCCAAGGCACCTACTTAACCCCCCATGTCCCACTTTACCTGTTTATCTGGTTAAGTATTTCTTAATTCATTCAGGCCATAACCTCATAAAGACCTCTCATATTAGACTGGCATTTATGGCAGCTGGATTTGCCGGGCGGGTCCGGGAAGTCTTACACCATAAAAGAGTCTAACCTCGTGTCTTTACAACTGTTATGCTTTAGTTTAGGCCTAGGACCTCTCACATTGGGCTGACATTTGTGACCACTGGATTTGCCGGGCGGGTCCGGGCAGGTTTACGTCACAAACGAGTCCAACCTCGTGTCCTAAGCATTGATTATCACTTATAATCTTTTACCCTAGTTTTGAATATCCCTATTCAAATTATTAATTACTTCCAATTTTAATGATGTCCATAATTGACTCAATTATGGCCATCCATTCATGGCATGCAAAATCATATCAATTGCACCCCCAACTTCTTTATATTAAATCCTTAATATTACCCCTACCCCACGTTTATACGTTCGCTTGTTCGACGCAAAATATACATTAGACCCGAATGGTCTAACTCATAGCACAAAGATAAATTATCACAACATATAGACAATAAAATAGTAATAGGGGTGAAACTTGCATAAACTACACATGTTAAGGATCTAAAGGTGTCAACTTGTTAAATGTCACAATTTTCATGATATGATCACAACCCTAATTCATGTGTAAACTTGCATATGGGGTTTTAGGCAACATAATGATGGTGTGAACTAGCATAGAATTCCACATATGTCATAGCATAATTCTAGATGTCATAATAGATGTCATGGCATATGTTCGTAACTTATACTAATCAACCTAAACTTGCATATGTGACTTGTCATATAGATCAACATAACCCAAATAATATCAACATTATGATTTGATTAACATGAACTAACTAGCATAGACAATAACATCATGATTTTATGACATGTATGATTCATCTCAACTTAGCATAGAAACTTCCAACATATATAACATCATCATAACATGATTTACAACATATAGGATATCACATAGCATAGGATTTATAACATACATGATAGCATAAGATTTATAACAACATATATGACAATCCACATCATTCACTTATAATCCATTCATGACTTAATCGAATTACTTTAACAATAATCTTCTTAAGATCATCATACTCACAATTTAGAAGAGAAAGATAGCCTAGATTTTCTTTAGAGTTGAGTAGAATTAGGTTTTGATTAGCTTTTCTTCCTTCTTAGTTGGCGGCGGCTCCACTGAGTTCCATGGCGACGTATGACGGTAGCTATTCTATTTTTCATATGAATTAGGGTGAGAGACTACCTAGGTATTTATTGAGTTTAGGTTTTATTTAGACCGTCAGATCAACACAGAACTAATCCCAGCCAACCAGATTAGGTCAAAATCCTAATGGGTCATCACTCAGTCAAAAACAGGCTCAAAACAAAAACTGCTTGGGGGGGGGGGGCAAACCGGGGGGGGGGGGGGGGGGGCAGGTCGACTGCCAGTTCGACCCCCAGGTCGACTCTGTAGTCGACTTGGTAGGCAGGTGGACTGCCCAGTTGACCCTAGGGTCGACCTGGGCCTGGCGGGAATTTTCCCGCCTGCCTGTTTTGACTCCGAATTTGAATTTTAAATTTTTCTGAAATCTGTTTTGAATTTTCTGAAACTTCCGATGGCCATAACTTCTTCATACGAAGTCCAATTCATGCAAACTCGGACTCTATTTCGACCAGAATTCCGAGACCAACACAATGGCGCAACCCGTTTCCCATAATTCTCACGTCTGAGATTAGTTATTCTTTAATTTGTGAATATTAATATTAACAGAACTACGGGGTGTTACATTCTCCCCTCCATAAAGGATTTCGACCCCGAAATCTTCAAGTTAAGAAAAATGTGTATCCTAACATCCAATCGTCCATCTACTCAATCATCAAACACAGTCATCCATTGTGTAACGACCCGTGTTTTTGACCGTTAAATATTTAATTCGATTTATTCATTTTAATTATTATATTGGGAATATTAATGGAATTTAATATTTAATTCGATAATAAAACGAAGTTGAACGTTAATTTTATTTATATAATATAAAACGAGCTCAAAAATGGCGTGCAGTTCGTAATATTTGGTTTTGAACTTCAACTGAGAATACAGGATTCGATATAAGTCGGATTTCTGTGAAACAAGACACGTTGGAACCATATTGACGATAATTTTCATACGAAAGAGAAAAATCTTGATTTCGTGTTATAGTTTGATAGTTATGGCCAAATCAAATTTTGAAATGGTCGCTATGGAAAACCGTTATTTAATTATAGGCCTTTAGAATAGCCATTTTGCAAACGGACTCTGTTTTCGATTAAATTAGTTTCATTGGGACCGTATCGCTAAATTATTGTCAGAAAGTCAAACTGTGTGGCAAACCGATGTCCTATGTGACCACGGTAGCCGTAAACGCCCGTTCAATTTCTATAACGCACAATTAAATAAATAAAAGGATATTTGGCATAACTTGAGTAGACAATCGAATTAAGCCACGAAACCAGTTCCGTTGAGTTCGTATCATCGATTAGAGTCAGGATAGGCATATAGTGTGATTTTTGAAGACCGGGAAATTTGGCGTTAAAAGGGGTAGTGCGGTGCACATTAAAAATGGCCTACTGGAGCAACAGTCTCAGAATGCGACGAAACTAGTGCCGTTGGGTTCGTATCGAAAAGTTATTGTCAGAGTTCGCAGTTTCAAGTTGATTTGATTTATCTGGTGATCGTGAAAAAAATTAAATGCGTGTTTATTTCTGGTTTTATAAAGGAAATTTTTTCATACGACCTCGGATTTCGACGAAACTTGTCCCATTGGGTCCGGAATACCTTTTTACATCAAGAAAAGCCTTTTTATCAGTAAACAGAAAGTATCTGTGGTAGTTTTTATCAATTACTTCAACGTGAAGTTTCGTTAAATTAAAATAATAATATAATCCTAAAAGAAAAATCTGCATGTTACATCTAAATCAAATTAATTTACACAGTAGCATAGATTAGCACATGTGCTTCTACTGCTACAAATTCCTTCATTTTCAAAGCAGAGCATCCATTGTCTTAGTCATCCACGTTATACTTGTACCGCATGAAAATGACATTTCTAAAACCGTGCCGACCAAGTTTCAGAATGCTCAGCTACTATCTATTTTCTGAAAAACCTATTACCCTAAATAACTTGACAATCACGTAGTTCTTCCTATAAAAGCTATCCACTACTGTATAATTTTCATTCGTGAATGGCAAAACGAAAACCCCATCTCAACAGAATATAACCAAGCCTATATATAAAATAAAAGCCGCTCTCTTCCTTCCAAAACAGGGTGCGTGAGTTCAGTTCAGCGTGGGGATGCTGGAGTAATTTGCGTGGGAGTAGGAGTGGGCCGATTGTTTCAGTGGGCTGGAGGGCCATTTACTTTGTAGCGGTGGAGATTTGGCGTCCAGGTGAAGTGTTGTGGGGAAGTGTGGACGTGAATACGGGAAGAGGACGGGCGCAGTATCAGGTGGAAGTTAATGTATGGAAGAAGGCGGTTATGGCTTTTAACGGGTAAGGTATATGGCGTGTAGAATGAAGAGCTGTGAAGCTTTGTGGGATCGGTCTCAGCTAAAACAAAGAATTGGTTGATTCAAGATCAAGACTGGAAACGGTATGCATGAGTAGGACGGTACAAATGGGAATAGAATCGAACGAGTTGGAATTAACTGGAACGAGCTGTGTATACACCGCATATCAAGGTGAGTTAAACTCACTCAGTTACCCTTTTTATATTTTATAAAAATTTGGTATTTTTATTTTGTGTGCTCTGCTTGCCAATGGTTGACTGTTTTGCTAGTTATCTGCTTATCTGTTGATTTAACCGATGAAATTAAACTGTGTTTAATTTCAGTGAAATACCAAATCGTTATTTTTAACGATTGGTTCCAATAAAGGTGACTCACCTTGGTTGGTCATGTTTATTTATAAACATGTTTGAATGGTTGAATTGTTTGAATTGCTTATGGTTGATGTTAAATGGTCGTTATTTAATTTATCAGTTAAACAAAACTGAACCGTCTGATTTGAGAAAAACCATTTGAATACAGGGAAGAACATGTTGGAGGGATCCAACCAGATTCCTCAAGTATATTATTTATTTCATATTTTCCCATATGAACTGTCCTGTTTGGTTGATTGATTGATTATTGATTTGGACTGGGAATTCAACCTGTGTTGTGTTTAAACCAGTGAGCGGTATTGGTTGAGTATTTAGCAGCGTATGGCCTATAAAATCAATCGTGTTATAAATATTGATTCACCGTCAGGTGAATCGATAAAGATGAGGTTATAAAATTTATTATATAACTAGAGTTGGATTTTGAATATATTATTTTGAATAAAAGTTATAATAGGGAATTAAATAAATATTTTATTTATTTAAGACTTTGATTGTTATTAAATTATTTTATAAAGTAAATGCTGACGTTAATCAGGTTTACGAGTATGAGAACAAGTAAAGAATCGAAGGATTTAACTTTGATAATTGTTTTGTAAAGAAAACAATTAATGGGATTATTTAAATTAATTATATTTTTAATTAATTTAAAGTGAGGATTAATTGGAATCGATTAACGAGATAATCGAGTTTTGGGTTAATTAAATCGACCGTTTGAATTGGAATTTGATTATCAAAATTGATGTGTTTTGATTTGAATAGTTTAATAAATATTATTTAAATTTAAATAGGGTTTTAAAAAGGGATTTACCATTTAATTTTGTCATTAAAGAAATTTACTACTCATGTAGTTAATGATTGAAATAAATTATTATTTTAATTAATAATAATTTAGACAATTACTTTTCAAAAGTAATTGAAGTGAAATGAATTCAAAGGAGATTGGAAATAAGCGAATCTGGTTAAAGAACTAGGTTATAGAGTTGTATAACCAAATCCAATAGTAAAATGGAATTTGTTTGAGACTAGATAGAAATATTGATTTTGATTACAACTTATGTTTATCGGAGGATAAGAACGTTGTTGATCAAGGTCTGAGAGGTAATTAAAATACCACAACTCGAACAACGTCGGGATTATCTGAAGATAGTATTAGTTGGTAATCGTAAGAGACGTTAGTGAATATGTTTTGAAATCTAAACAGCGACTTTAGCTCTGTTGTTATAATGTTTTGTGAATCTAATAGCGAGTTTAGCGCTGTTGCTATGGTACATGTTTTGTAAACCTAAACAGCGATTATAGCACTGTTGTTTTGTAAATCTAAATAGTAATTATAACGCTATTGTTATAACATATGTGCTATAAATTTCTTTGTTAAAACTAATGGATTTCCGAATTTAAAAGATGATTTGAAGGAAGAATTAAGTGGGAAATTGAATATAGTTATTCGAGATAGAGTTAGTCAAACATAGTTATTCGGGATGAGTGCTAGCGTAATTCGCAGGGCTGCAGATAGCCTACGGCGGTCAGATGTTTCCTAAGGGAATCAGGCGTAACCATTGTGATCGCTGTGATCTAGAGTCAAGCGAATGGAGTTAAGACGAATGTTAATTAATCAATTAGAGTTATTCAAATATCGTATTTTTGAATATTAAAAGAATTGGAAGTTTCAATTTAACAAAAAGGAAATTAGTTTTTCAAAGGCCAAATGATGCTAAATACTGAACCAGTGAACTCATTGGAGTGTCATGATTGAAACACTGAATATTTTGATAGTTAAATCACCTACTATCAAACCCGCCCAATACGATTGTTAGTATGGAAAGACCGGGATCGAATTTATATTTGAAAACCATTCTGACCAACAAATACGTGAAGATATCTGAAGTTGATCGTGATGGAGCATTGAAGACCGTTGATTTTCACAAACGGAAGAACCACTAATATTCTCTGCCTGGCAAGCAGAGAAAAGATGTGATTCTGTCGTGATTAGAATCAACGGGTTGCAAGGACTTCTCGCTACTGATCCATGGAGTGATTCCTATATGGATGCAGTAGGAGAATACCTTCGGTTCATCCTGTTCCTGGATGACCTGTGTGGACGGATGTCTGACAGAGTATTTCCAAAGGATCATGTAAGTTGATTGCTTCAAACGTGCTATGGTTGTTGGCGGAGAAATTGCCGTTCTCTTAGCTTAACTGCTAGAGTATTTTTGTGGACGTCAATTAGTGATATCTGACGGATCTGACGATGTGGCATTCAAAGAGAATGACGACCAGATGTTCAAAGAAAAATTCTGGCCTCAAGCCTCATCAACCGGGAAATGACAAAAATCGGGCAGGCAGCATGGCTATGTGGGTCGCTCCCATTAGGGTGTATAATCACCTATCTAGAGAAATTCCTATTTTTTCTTAAATCTATGTTTCGATGCTGTCCCTTTTCGGCAGATGTTTGCTGATCCCAACCGTCGGTGATATACATTCGATACACTCAAGCGAAATGAGTGGTCGGTCATGTGAGGGCCGGGTTGCAAGATGTTCTTGTTGAACCCAGTGTATTCGTCTCTAGAGATATACTAGCGGCAGGTGGTCCCATACCTTGGCAAGGTCGGAATCCAATATCCAATAAGCGGCTGCGGTTTTGATTGTATACGAGCGTGAGATGCAAGCGTTCCACTAAATTGATATTTACTTTTATTTAGACATTATTATAATATCAGAACAAGATATTGGTTTCAAAACTGTTTTGGGTTATCGTAAGGTAAAAACCGTCCGTGTTTATGTGTGGATTTGGTCTTACGATTATCCTTTTCTTTTGAAAAGGTTTTGAACTTTAAAATCATGATTGGATGGTTCACCCTTATTACTGTGCGAGTTTATCTCACTCTGGTTCACCAGACTGACCCGGTGTTTTGTAAATGCTCGGGTTAGACCGGGTTGTACAGGTTCAGGTTATCGACTGCTATGAAGAGACGAGCTGGAGTTGTTCGGACGTATGATATTACTACTATTCCGCTGTGTGTTGTATATGGGAACAGGCTATTATAACTGTCCCATGGTATGATGTACTCTGATACTGTAAGTATTTTAAAGCTTTCAATAAAGATTATTTCTGTATTATATTTTGTTCCGCTGCGATGTGAGACTCTGTGTGGTGTTTCTTCTTCTTCTATTCAATACTTCTACCTTATCTATTCCCACCCTCTAACTTCTTTCTATTAATGATCTGGAATGTTCGATGTCTGAATGGTCAACACGGTAGTTTGATGTTGATTTTCGGAGTCGAAAATCCCAGTTCGTTACAGTGGTATCAGAGCTGAAGGTTAAGTGATTACCTTGGCTCTGTGGCGTGACTCAATAGAGATGGGGTTAGTAACATCCTAGATTGAGTTTGAGTGTATATATATACGAGTGGACGTATTTGTATATAAAAAAAAATTTGTTTTATATTGTGGAGATTTATTTGGTTGAGTTGTTTATGAGTTCTGGTCGATCGGTTTGATCCACTGTATCGATAGGAGTTTCTAAACACTCAAGTACGATAAACCGACACAGTATGTTTTGAAAGAGGGTAAATGAAATAATTTACCCAAATTATATTTTGATATAAAGGAAATATATGTATTGTAAATATTATGGTATATTGGATGTGTTGGTTGATTATAATTGAAATGGTTATATAAATAACCAATTCAAATTCGTATAATATGGAATCAGATGAATTAAATCTGAAATCTAAATCAGAATTGGAATTAAAATTCCTTAAAGTGGGATAAATGATTGCAAATGAACTTGAATTGAATGTATGAGAATTTTAAAATCCTGGGTGATTTTAAATTTGTTACAAGCATTGAAAGGGATATTTTGAAATGGATTTCAAAATGAAAGTGTTTAGAACTGGTTTTGAAAGTGACATAGTATTGAACTCACTTCGATAGCTGGAAAATAGATTCCGATGATGATCCGGACATCATCGGTGTTCATTTTCAAGTTCTAAGTGACGGATTGCTACCAAAAAAAAAATCTTGTTTTGAATTGTTTTGAGAAAAACAAGTTGTTTTGAATCCTGAAAGGGGATATTTGATTTTCAAAAGAGCTGAACTGTTTAAAAACTCCCAGAGAAATTATTTGAACAAAAACAAAATTAAATATAAATTGGAAAAGTAAATATGAATTGAACTGAAACAAATTAACTGGAAATTGAATCAGGAAATAGTATATTAAGTAGAATCATATTTTGAATGGTGAGACAGGGATCTGAAATGGTGTTGGACTGATAAGTTAAGAGATGAAATTGATAATGGATGAGGATTGAGCTAAGAATGGGATTTGGCTTGGACGCGTGAAGGATTTGGGTTTGAGGATAAAATTGGAAGTTTGTTTGGGAATGCGTTTGTATATGCTGACAGGGCAACAGATGGAAAGGATATAATGTTATGCCCGACAAAAAGGTACACGTTTATTTTTATATGGATTTGGAGATTTGTGAGCCAATTTGGCAAGCCACTTGGCTGTTTTATTTTCTTTTGGATTGTAGAGGGCCTAGAAAGGCGAGTTGGAGTTGTAGCGATTGAGCCGTACAGAGGAGGTGCTGGCGAAATTTTTCGAAAATATAATGTGTTAGAAAAATTTCAATATTTTTGAAAATATTTATTTACAATATTGAATTGATTTTGATTTAAAAAAAATTGTATTTGAATGTTAGTGAGTTTATAACGTTCTTTCTTACCTTAGCAATTTCGAGGACGAAATTATTTTAAGGGGGGAAGAATGTAACGACCCGTGTTTTTGACCATTAAATATTTAATTCAATTTATTTATTTTAAATATTATATTAGGAATATTAATGGAATTTAATATTTAATTCGATAATAAAACGAAGTTGAACGTTAATTTTATTTATATAATATAAAACGAGCTCAAAAATGGCGTGCAGTTCGTAATATTTGGTTTTGAACTTCAACTGAGAATACAGGATTCGATATAAGTCGGATTTCTGTGAAACAAGACACGTTGGAGCCGTAATGACGATAATTTTCATATGAAAGAGAAAAATCCAGATTTCGTGTTATAGTTTGATAGTTATGGCCAAATCAAATTTTGAAATAGTCGCTATGGAAAACCGTTATTTAATTATAGGCCTTTAGAATAGCCATTTTGCAAACGGACTCTGTTTTCGATGAAATTAGTTTCATTGGGACCGTATCGCTAAATTATTGTCAGAAAGTCAAACTGTGTGGCAAACCGATGTCGTATGTGACCACGGTATCCGTAAACGCCCGTTCAATTTCTATAACGCGCAATTAAATAAATAAAAGGATATTTGGCATAACTTGAGCAGACAATCGAATTAAGCCACGAAACCAGTTCCGTTGAGTTCGTATCGTCGATTAGAGTCAGGATAGGCATATAGTTTGTTATTTTTGAAGACCGGGAAATTTGGCGTTAAAAGGGGTAGTGCGGTGCACATTAAAAATGGCCTACTGGAGCAACAGTCTCAGAATGCGACGAAACTAGTGCCGTTGGGTTCGTATCGAAAAGTTATTGTCAGAGTTCGCAGTTTCAAGTTGATTTGATTTATCTGGTGATCGTGAAAAAAATTAAATGCGTGTTTATTTCTGGTTTTATAAAGGAAATTTTTTCATACGACCTCGGATCTCGACGAAACTTGTCCCATTGGGTCAAGAATACCTTTTTACATCAAGAAAAGCCTTTTTATCAGTAAACAGAAAGTATCTGTGGTAGTTTTTATCAATTACTTCAACGTGAAGTTTCGTTAAATTAAAATAATAATATAATCCTAAAAGAAAAATCTGCATGTTACATCTAAATCAAATTAATTTACACAGTAGCATAGATTAGCACATGTGCTTCTACTGCTACAAATTCCTTCATTTTCAAAGCAGAGCATCCATTGTCTTAGTCATCCACGTTATACTTGTACCGCATGAAAATGACATTTCTAAAACCGTGCCGACCAAGTTTCAGAATGCTCAGCTACTATCTATTTTCTGAAAAACCTATTACCCTAAATAACTTGACAATCACGTAGTTCTTCCTATAAAAGCTATCCACTACTGTTTAATTTTAATTCGTGAATGGCAAAACGAAAACCCCATCTCAACAGAATATAACCAAGCCTATATATAAAATAAAAGCCGCTCTCTTCCTTCCAAAACAGGGTGCGTGAGTTCAGTTCAGCGTTCGGATGTTGGAGCAATTTGCATGGGAGTAGGAGTGGGCCGATTGTTTCAGTGGGCTGGAGGGCCATTTACTTTGTAGCGGTGGAGATTTGGCATCCACGTGAAGTGCTATGGGGAAGTGTGGACGTGAATACGGGAAGAGGACGGGCGCAGTATCAGGTGGAAGTTAATGTATGGAAGAAGGCGGTTATGGCTTTTAACGGGTAAGGTATATGGCGTGTAGAATGAAGAGCTGTGAAGCTTTGTGGGATCGGTCTCAGCTAAAACAAAGAATTGGTTGATTCAAGATCAAGACTGGAAACGGTATGCATGAGTAGGACGGTACAAATGGGAATAGAATCGAACGAGTTGGAATTAACTGGAACGAGCTGTGTATACACCGCATATCAAGGTGAGTTAAACTCACTCAGTTACCCTTTTTATATTTTATAAAAATTTGGTATTTTTATTTTGTGTGCTCTGCTTGCCAATGGTTGACTGTTTTGCTAGTTATCTGCTTATCTGTTGATTTAACCGATGAAATTAAACTGTGTTTAATTTCAGTGAAATACCAAATCGTTATTTTTAACGATTGGTTCCAATAAAGGTGACTCACCTTGGTTGGTCATGTTTATTTATAAACATGTTTAAATGGTTGAATTGTTTGAATTGCTTATGGTTGATGTTAAATGGTCGTTATTTAATTTATTAGTTAAACAAAACTGAACCGTCTGATTTGAGAAAAACCATTTGAATACAGGGAAGAACAGGTTGGAGGGATCCAACCAGATTCCTCAAGTATATTATTTATTTCATATTTTCCCATATGAACTGTCCTGTTTGGTTGATTGATTGATTATTGATTTGGACTGGGAATTCAACCTGTGTTGTGTTTAAACCAGTGAGCGGTATTGGTTGAGTATTTAGCAGCGTATGGCCTATAAAATCAATCGTGTTATAAATATTGTTTCACCGTCAGGTGAATCGATAAAGATGAGGTTAAAAAATTTATTATATAACTGGAGTTGGATTTTGAATATATTATTTTGAATAAAAGTTATAATAGGGAATTAAATAAATATTTTATTTATTTAAGACTTTGATTGTTATTAAATTATTTTATAAAGTAAATGCTGACGTTAATCAGGTTTACGAGTATGAGAACAAGTAAAGAATCGAAGGATTTAACTTTGATAATTGTTTTGTAAAGAAAACAATTAATGGGATTATTTAAATTAATTATATTTTTAATTAATTTAAAGTGAGGATTAATTGGAATCGATTAACGAGATAATCGAGTTTTGGGTTAATTAAATCGACCGTTTGAATTGGAATTTGATTATCAAAATTGATGTGTTTTGATTTGAATAGTTTAATAAATATTGTTTAAATTTAAATAGGGTTTTAAAAAGGGATTTACCATTTAATTTTGTCATTAAAGAAATTTACTACTCATGTAGTTAATGATTGAAATAAATTATTATTTTAATTAATAATAATTTAGACAATTACTTTTCAAAAGTAATTGAAGTGAAATGAAATCAAAGGAGATTGGAAATAAGCGAATCTGGTTAAAGAACTAGGTTATAGAGTTGTATAACCAAATCCAATAGTTAAATGGAATTTGTTTGAGACTAGATAGAAATATTGATTTTGATTACAACTTATGTTTATCGGAGGATAAGAACGTTGTTGATCAAGGTCTGAGAGGTAATTAAAATACCCCAACTCGAACAACGTCGGGATTATCTGAAGATAGTATTAGTTGGTAATCGTAAGAGACGTTAGTGAATATATTTTGAAATCTAAACAGCGACTTTAGCGCTGTTGTTATAATGTTTTGTGAATCTAATAGCGAGTTTAGCGCTGTTGCTATGGTACATGTTTTGTAAACCTAAACAGCGATTATAGCACTGTTGTTTTGTAAATCTAAATAGTAATTATAACGCTATTGTTATAACATATGTGCTATAAATTTCTTTGTTAAAACTAATGGATTTCCGAATTTAAAAGATGATTTGAAGGAAGAATTAAGTGGGAAATTGAATATAGTTATTCGAGATAGAGTTAGTCAAACATAGTAATTCGGGATGAGTGCTATTTCGTACGACTGCTAGCGTAATTCGCAGGGCTGCAGATAGCCTACGGCGGTCAGATGTTTCCTGAGGGAATCAGGCGTAACCATTGTGATCGCTGTGATCTAGAGTCAAGCGAATGGAGTTAAGACGAATGTTAATTAATCAATTAGAGTTATTCAAATATCGTATTTTTGAATATTAAAAGAATTGGAAGTTTCAATTTAACAAAAAGGAAATTAGTTTGTCAAAGGCCAAATGATGCTAAATACTGAACCAGTGAACTCATTGGAGTGTCATGATTGAAACACTGAATATTTTGATAGTTAAATCACCAACTATCAAACCCACCCGATACGATTGTTAGTATGGAAAGACCGGGATCGAATTTATATTTGAAAACCATTCCGACCAACAAATACGTGAAGATATCTGAAGTTGATCGTGATGGAGCATTGAAGACCGTTGATTTTCACAAATGGAAGAACCACTAATATTCTCTGCCTGGCAAGCAGAGAAAAGCTGTGATTCTGTCGTGATTGGAATCAACGGGTTGCAAGGACTTCTCGCTACTGATCCATGGGGTGATTCCTATATGGATGCAGCAGGAGAATACCTTCGGTTCATCCTGTTCCTGGATGACCTGTGTGGACGGATGTCTGACAGAGTATTTCCAAAGGATCACGTACGTTGATTGCTTCAAACGTGCTATGGTTGTTGGCGGAGAAATTGCCGTTCTCTTAGCTTAACTGCTAGAGTATTTTTGTGGACGTCAATTAGTGATATCTGACGGATCTGACGATGTGGCATTCAAAGAGAATGACGACCAGATGTTCAAAGAAAAATTCTGGCCTCAAGCCTCATCAACCGGGAAATGACAAAAATCGGGCAGGCAGCATGGCTATGTGGGTCGCTCCCAATAGGGTGTATAATCACCTATCTAGAGAAATTCCTATTTGTTCTTAAATCTATGTTTCGATGCTGTCCCTTTTCGGGAGACGGTTGCTGATCCCAACCGTCGGTGATATACATTCGATACACTCAAGCGAAATGAGTGGTCGGTCATGTGAGGGCCGGGTTGCAAGATGTTCTTGTTGAACCCAGTGTATTCGTCTCTAGAGATATACTAGCGGCAGGTGGTCCGATACCTTGTCAAGGTCGGAATCCAATATCCAATAAGCGCCTGCGGTTTTGATTGTATACTATATATGTGGAGCGTGAGATGCAAGCGTTCCACTAAATTGATATTTACTTTTATTTAGACATTATTATAATATCAGAACAAGATATTGGTTTCAAAACTGTTTTGGGTTATCGTAAGGTAAAAACCGTCCGTGTTTATGTGTGGATTTGGTCTTACGATCATCCTTTTCTTTTGAAAAGGTTTTGAACTTTAAAATCATGATTGGATGGTTCACCCTTATTACTGTGCGAGTTTATCTCACTCTGGTTCACCAGACTGACCCGGTGTTTTGTAAATGCTCGGGTTAGACCGGGTTGTACAGGTTCAGGTTATCGACTGCTATGAAGAGACGAGCTGGAGTTGTTCGGACGTATGATATTACTACTATTCCGCTGTGTGTTGTATATGGGAACAGGCTATTATAACTATCCCATGGTATGATGTACTCTGATACTGTAAGTATTTTAAAGCTTTCAATAAAGATTATTTCTGTATTATATTTTGTTCCGCTGCGATGTGAGACTCTGTGTGGTGTTTCTTCTTCTTCTTCTATTCAATATATCTACCTTATCTATTCTCACCCTCTAACTTCTTTCTATTAATGATCTGGAATGTTCGATGTCTGAATGGTCAACACGGTAGTTTGATGTTGATTTTCGGAGTCGAAAATCCCAGTTCGTTACACATTGTCCTTATAGACCTCTAATGCTTTCATGTTTTAGATGCACATCGTGTGTATATGTCTATATCTAATGCAAAATCAGGCGGTCCACTGATTCAGTTGACCTCCTTAATGCAAATCATGATAGTGCCATGCGTCCATTATGTATGCAAAAGTTCCCTAATGCTACATATTATCTCTATATGCATGCACAATCATCATCTGAATGCAACATCCATATGATAATACAATCGTCATACATCCATTTTACTAAATACATCTATTTATATGCTATATGCAGTATGAAGTGACTGAGCCGATCTAGTGCCTAGCAGTGTGTGTATATGCGTCCATGAGCAACCACTAGCAAACACTTGCATCCACTTTGCATCCATCATACATAACATGTCTCAAACACATGTTTCAACCATAGGATTATCCTAACTAAAGGTTAAAGATACTAGCGAGAGTACATACTAAAGATATGATAAGTACAAGCTAAGCGATAAAGGAGAAATTAAAAGACATACCCTCAAAAAGAAAAGGGTACAACGAACGCATCTTCTCTTCCGTCTCCCAAGTAGCGTTGCTCTCATCATCTCCCCATTGCACTTTGACTAGTCTGACCTCTCGATTCCTCAACTTCTTGATATCTGACCCAAGAATGAGCGTAGGAGCTCGTCGAATCGTCGCATCACGCTCTATCTCCACCTCTCTAAGCAAGTTCGGCTCTACCACTTCCGCGGTCTCATGCAAGCACTTCCTCAAATGTGACACATGGAATACGTCGTGTACACCACTAAGTCTCTCAGGCAACTCCACTCTATACGCCATCTGTCCAATCTTCTCCTTAATAGGAAACGACCCTACAAACCTTGGTGCTAACTTCCCAACGGACCCAAAGCGAACAATGTTTCGTAATGGAGATACTTTGACAAAGACCATGTCCCCAACCTCAAACTCAAGATCTGTCCTTCTTTTATCCTCATAAGATTTCTGCCTATCTTGCGCCGTCTTCATCCTCCTTCGAATCAAGTCGATCTTCTCCGATGTCTCCCTAACCATATCGGGCCCAAGTAAGATCTTATCGGTAGATTCCCACCAACATGTAGGCGAACGACACGGCCGTCCATAAAGAGCTTCGAATGGTGCCATGCCAATGCTAGACTGAAAGCTGTTATTATATGCGAACTCCACTATTGGAAGATGCTCTTCCCATGTACCCCCAAAGTCTAGGATACATAGCCTCAAAAGATCCTCTAGAATGCGATTCACCCTCTCGGTCTGGCCGTCCGTCTGAGGATGATATGTGGTGCTCAAACATAACTGAGTCCCTACCGCCTCTTGTAAGCTTCTCCAAAATTCGCTAGTGAAAATAGGATCGCGGTCGCTCACTATGCTAGAAGGAACATCGTGCAAACGAACTATTTCTCGGACATATACAGACGCTAACCATGGAGCAGTCCTCTTACTCTTCACGGGAATGAAATGGGCGCTTTTAGTAAGTCTATCTACTATAACCCAAATCCCCGTATTACCCTTCCTTGATCTTGGTAATCCATCCACAAAATCCATCGAGACGCTTTCCCATTTCCATAGTGGAACTTCCAATGGGTGAAGCAACCCACCGGGTTTCTTTTGCTCCGCTTTTACTTGTTGGCACACCAAGCATCTAGCGACATACTCGGCCACGTCTCTTTTCATACCGGCCCAAAAGAAAACTCGCTTCATGTCCTTGTACATCTTGTCCCCGCCGGGATGAATGGTCATCTTCGAATGATGTGCTTCGTCAAGAATAGCCTTCCTCAAACCTTCGTCTTGAGGTGCACAAAGTATACTATCCCTACGTAACCAACCCTTATCATCTAGGGTATACCTACGGAGATGGCTTGATGACTCCCCTCTTTTGAGCTTTTCTACTAACTCAACCAACTGTGGGTCGTCTCGCTGTGCCTCGCCAACCCATCCCAAAAGCGTAGGTCTGACCTCCAAGGATGCTAGCAAACCGGGTACAAAGTCAATGGAAGGTCTAAAGTCAAACATCGAAATGAATTTTAAGCTTTGCCGCTCAACAAACAACGGACTCAAGGACAACCTTTTCCTACTTAAGGCATCTGCCACTACATTACCCTTGCCAGGGGTATATGCTATTTCGAAGTCGTAGGACGCTAAGAACTCCATCCACCTTTGCTGCCTTAAGTTCAAGTCCTTCTGAGAGAATAAGTATTTTAAAGATTTGTGGTCAGTGAATAAATCGAATTTCTTGCCAAGAAGATAAGACGCCAATACTTAAGCGCGAAAACAATAGCGGCCAACTCTAGGTCATGTGTGGGGTAATTTTTCTCATGCTCCCTCAACTGCCTTCCACCATAGGCTGTTACCCTACCCTCTTGCATTAGAACTGCGCCTAATCCTGTCCCACAAGCATCGGTATAAACAGTAAATGGCTTACTCCCGTCTGGCAGCACTAAGATTGGAGCTGAAGTCAAAGGTCTCTTCAAACGTTGGAACGCATCATCACAGTCTACGTTCCATGTGAAAACTAGGTTCTTCTTCGTCAAGCGTGTTAATGGAGCTGATATCTTTGCGAAGTCCTTGATAAACTTCCTATAGTAGCCAGCCAACCCCAAGAAACTCCTTACTTCGATAGCATTTTTAGGGACCTTCCAATCTTGGATGGCCACCACCTTCGCGGGATCAACATCTATCCCTTCTTTGGAAACCACGTGCCCTAAGAACCGTATTTCCTTCCTCCAGAAGTGACACTTAGAAAATTTGGCTTTAAGGTTATGCGCCCGTAGGGTCTCCAACACTTCCCTAAGATGTAGGGCATGTTCTTCTTCATCCTTAGAAAAGATCAAGATGTCGTCTACAAAGACTACCATGAATTTATTAAGGTACTCCCTAAACACCCTACTCATCAAATCAACAAAGTATGCGGGGGCGTTTGTCAAACCGAAGGGCATCACTAGCCATTCATAGAAACTGTCTGGAGTCCTAAAGGCAGTCTTGTCAATGCTATCCTCATCCACTCTCAATTGATGGAAACCAGTGGCTAAGTCCAACTGCGAAAACACTGAGGCGCCAACTAACTTATCGAAGAGATCGTCAATCCCCGGCAGTGGGTGTCTGTTTTTCTTAGTAAGTTTATTAAGTTCTCTATAGTCCACACACAGTCTAAGGGACCCATCCGCCTTCGTGGCAAATACTACTGGAGCACCCCACTCCGATATACTTCGTCTTATGAACCCCTTCTCAAGCAACTCCTTCACTTGCTTATCGAGTTCCCTCCTTTCACGAGGAGCCATGTGGCGTACTGGCAATGATACTGGTTTCGCATTATCCACAAGATATATTCGAAAATCTATCTCCCGCTTCGGAGGCAAGCCCTTCACCTCCTCAAACACATCCGAGTATTCTCGGACCACTCTAACAGATCGTAGATTTTCCTCAGACGCATCAAGCGATTCTAAATAACTTAGCATAACAGAATTTATGGGATTACAAAAGATTTCGAGAGTGTTTCCAAGGCGAGTCACGAGCCTAACTGCTCTCCTTTCACAATCAAGAACGGCCCCATTTCTGGATAACCAATCCATTCCTAAAATTAGCCCATAGCCCGTGAAGCCTAACACATAAGCATCACATCTAAACTCAACGCTAAGTATAGAAATTTTCAAATCCAAACACATCATGGACAAATGAGCTGAGCCACCAATTGGATTCGAAACAACTAAGGCATCCTCTACTAAACTGGTGTTTAAGTGCAGTGATTCAACTAATGATGTAGAGATAAACGAATGCGATGGGCCGGAATCGAATAAGGTACGGACAGGATGATCAAACAGAAAAACTAAGCTTTCAACAAAAATGGTTCTACCTCGTTCTTGCAGCGGTGGGACCGCGAGAGCCAGAACTTGTCCCCTTGCCTGCCCTGGTGCCATAAGAGCTTGCACCTGTCCTCCCGAGGTAGACCCTGTCCTCTGCCTCTTCTTTGGGAAGTCCTTCACTAGATGTCCCGCTTCGCCACAGTGAAAACAGCCAGTCTTCTTCTTCTTTCGGTAATCCTTGCTGAGATGGCCTGGTGTCCCATAGTTAAAGCATTTCTTCTTTCCCTTGCCATTATTGTCTTTACCACCTTTCTTAATTTGTTGTTGTGGTTTCTTCTGATCCCCTTTCTTCTAGGGTGCCTTATTAGCATTAGCGCTTTTCTCCTCGTGCATGAGCGCCATTTCTACTAGCTTCTCAAAGGTGTCCCCCATAGGGATGTGGGTCATAGCCAACCCTTGCAACGGCTCATTCAAACCATTAACGAACCTCAGAGCCTTCTTCTCCTGCGTGTTCACTAAGTCCAAGCCAAACCTTGCCAACTGATTAAATTTGTTAACATATTCTTTCACCGATGAGTTTCCTTGCTTCAATGTCAAGAACCTTTCCATATATAGATTCTCTTCTGCCCTTGAGAGAAACTTTGCCTCGAACCTACGTATGAAATCCGCCCAAGAGTCAACAGGACGCTCCCCATTAGTGACCTCCCACCAAAACGAGGCCTCTCCCTTCATTAACCAAGCTGCTAAACGAACTTTCCTCCCTTCTTCTACTTCAAAGATTTCTAGCAATTCTTCCACCTTAAGCCAATCTCTAGCTTCCACAAACGTTTCTGACCCTTGAAAGGGTTTTCCGCCCATAGCCTTAAATTCCTTGCACGTCTTCGCAAAAGTATCTACGCGAGGAGGAGGAGGAGCGGGTGCAACTGGTGGTGGAGGCACATTGGCTGGACCTGCAGCGGCCCTAGCCTCTAATAGCCTCCTATACCATCCTGGTATTGTTACACCATCCGAAAGGTTGAAATCTTCAGCCATGCTGAAACGAAAAAGGAAAGATTCAAAATGGAGAATTCGAAAGATAAAGATATATGGCTATTAGGGATTATGTTTTTCATAAAAAAAAAACTTTCCTCTTTAAATTACTCATTAAGACATGTTTTTGAAAACACTTCTTCCAAAAATACTTTAGAAAAATAGTTTTTCTAAAAAATTTATCTGTTCTGGTAACCTTAGGCTCTGATACCACGTGTAACACCCCACGTCCATTAATATTACTCACAAAGGGAATGCATTAATTTCCATGGAGGTTTTAAGTGAATATAGAACAGAAAAATTACAACAAGACAGATAATAAGTAGTACTTGGAAATCTAAAACATCATTTTATTGCAGCGGAAATTAAACATGTCTGTTACATCATAAAACCATAAATCAGAGTCAATTACATTATCCATCTTCATAAACAAAATACATAATCCCATTACACAAATAGCCATTAACGAAGATAACAAGCTGGACTTTACTTCAGTGGTCCAAGCTTTCCAAGAGAGATAAAGCAATCCAATCAAACTCCACTAGAGCTGGGTCTAACCTGAGGACCTGGAGGGAGAAAAGGGATAGAAATGGAGGGGGTCAGACATAAAGTCTGGCGAGTATGATAATTCTAACAATACTATTACCAAAATAACTAGACTAAGTCATAAGCTGGAAAACAAGGAAATGTCTATGAATTATTGGATATGGAAAAGCAGAAAAAGATAACATTAAAGATAACGTTAAAGGTAACGTTTAAAGGCATACCTAATTACCAACGAATAATTACTACACTGCACCGCACATTAATACACTGCACCGCACCAGTCACCCTAAAAGTTGATCCCACTTGCTTCACATAGAAACTATATAAATAGCCTTGCGTACCCCTAGCTGACTACATAGGTGCCGTCTGCCCCTATCTCTACTAGGTGTACCCCACTACCCACTTTCGATCGGCTCCCTACTCATAGATACCCGTGCTTGCCCCACAGTGGGGTGTATCACTCCCCTAAAGTGGCAACCCGATACAACTTGAGAATGCACGGCTTATACCTACACGATGCAACAACGTCTTACCTACCAGCCCGGGTCCACACACGCATATGAAACCCGTTGGACTCGCGTTGCCACCGCTCCCCGTTTTGGCCTCTTATAGTCAAACCCAGTATGCGTGTCCCGTCCTTGACTTGGGTCGAGCCCACAAAGATACGTTTGGCATACTGGTTGAAATGGGCCCCCACAAGCTACCCACCTAAGCTTGTCCACTAGTACATCCCACTTAACCCTCTTAGTGATGTTCATTTACATGTGTGTTTGGTTAAGTCTTACTAATCGTATTTCACATGCCTCTAACGGCACCCACTATATTCCTCATGCCACCCAAGGCACCTACTTAACCCCCCATGTCCCACTTTACCTGTTTATCTGGTTAAGTATTTCTTAATTCATTCAGGCCATAACCTCATAAAGACCTCTCACATTAGACTGATATTTATGGCAGCTGGATTTGCCGGGCGGGTCCAGGAAGTCTTACACCATAAAAGAGTCTAACCTCGTGTCTTTACAACTGTTATGCTTTAGTTTGGGCCTAGGACCTCTCACATTGGGCTGACATTTGTGACCACTGGATTTGCCGGGCGGGTCCGGGCAGGTTTACGTCACAAACGAGTCCAACCTCGTGTCCTAAGCATTGATTATCACTTATAATCTTTTACCCCAGTTTTGAATATCCCTATTCAAATTATTAATTAATTCCAATTTTAATGATGTCCATAATTGACTCAATTATGGCCATCCATTCATGGCATGCAAAATCATATCAATTGCACCCCCATCTTCTTTATATTAAATCCTTAATATTACCCCTACCCCACGTTTATACGTTCGCTTGTTCGACGCAAAATATACATTAGACCCGAATGGTCTAACTCATAGCACAAAGATAAATTATCACAACATATAGACAATAAAATAGTAATAGGGGTGAAACTTGCATAAACTACACATGTTAAGGATCTAAAGGTGTCAACTTGTTAAATGTCACAATTTTCATGATATGATCATAACCCAAATTCATGTGTAAACTTGCATATGACGTTTTAGGCAACATAATGATGGTGTGAACTAGCATAGAATTTCAAATATGTCATAGATTCTAGATGTCATAATAGATGTCATGGCATATGTTCATAACTTATGCTAATCAACCTAAACTTGCATATGTGACTTGTCATATAGATCAACATAACCCAAATAGTATGAACATTTTGATTTGATTAACATGAACAAACTAGCATAAACAATAACATCATGATTTTATGACATGTATGATTCATCTCAACTTAGCATAGAAACTTCCAACATATATAACATCATCATAACATGATTTACAACATATAGGATATCACATAGCATAGGATTTATAACACACATGATAGCATAAGATTTAAAACAACATATATGACAATCTACATCATTCACTTATAATCCATTCATGACTTAATCAAATTAGTTTAACAATAATCTTGTTAAGAACATCATAGTCACAACTTAGAAGAGAAAGATAGCCTAGATTTGCTTTAGAGTTGAGTAGAATTAGGTTTTGATTAGCTTTTCTTCCTTCTTAGTTGGCGGCGGCTCCACTGAGTTCCATGGCGACGGTATGACGGTAGCTATTCTATTTTTCATATGAATTAGGGTGAGAGACTACCTAGGTATTTATAGAGTTTAGGTTTTATTTAGACCGTCAGATCAACACAGAACTAATCCCAGCCAACCAGATTAGGTCAAAACCCTAATGGGTCATCACTCAGTCAAAAACAAGCTCATAACAAAAACTGCTCGGGGGGGGGGGGGGGGGGGCAGGTTTACTGCTAGGTCGACCCCCGGGTCGACTCTGTAGTCGACCTGGTAGGTAGGTCGACGGCCCAGACGACCCTAGGGTCGATCTGGGCCTAGCGGGAATTTTCCCGCCTGCCTGCTTTGACTCCGAATTTGAATTTTAAATTTTTCTGAAATCTGTTTTGAATTTTCTTAAACTTCCGATGGCCATAACTTCTTTATACGAAGTCCAATTCACGCAAACTCGGACTCTATTTCGACCAAAATTCTGAGTCGAACACAATGGCGCAACCCGTTTCCCACAATTCTCAAGTCTGAGATTAGTTATTCTTTAATTTGTGAATATTAATATTAACAGAACTACGGGGTGTTACAGGGTTCGTATCGAAAAGAGATTTCTAAGAATATTAGAGATTTGAAATCTAACGGTTGGATGTGGAATTATGTCCAAATCAAATTTGGAAAAGGTCGCTGTAAGTGCAGTTCGATGGCGTTTATGGAAATCGACTGTGCGGGCCTTGATAAAATTATTAAAAATAGTAATATTTTGTGTAAAATCATAAGAAATGATTTGGAAAGAATTGGGATGAAAAATTCCATATTTGAAAAGATAAAAATAGATTTTTATTGAAATGAACTAGTTTTGAACTAGAATTATAATCCATTTATTTTTGAAATAAATAAATTGGATTTGAAAGGGTTTTAAAAGTAACCAGAATTTCCAATAATTGAATTGTAATGGATTTGAATCGAGATTGTCTTTGGAATATTTCGATGTTGGATTTCGTGATTATACAGATATTGTTATGGAAATTTGAAAGATATTTTTATATCGTTATTTCTAATACGATATTTGTTGGTCGTAGAATTTGATATTGAATATAACCGATATATTTTCTATTCAGAATCTTGTATTTAATATCAAATGGGAATTGGGTTTTTCGTGAATGGGGTCTTCATTAACACTGTTTTTAAACCCAGTTGAGTACA
Organism: Allium sativum; assembly: GCA_030737875.1. Taxonomy (NCBI): domain Eukaryota; kingdom Viridiplantae; phylum Streptophyta; class Magnoliopsida; order Asparagales; family Amaryllidaceae; genus Allium; species Allium sativum. The sequence continues at coordinate 189,166,307 of CM060913.1, forward strand.
AGATTAAATCTTTTTATTTAGATTTAATGAAGCATACAAATTAAACGGTATTTAATTGGAATTAAATTTGAATTGATTTTTGGGTTTATCGTGAACGGTGTTTTAAATAACACTTGTTCTTTAACCCGATAATCAGTGGAATGTGAATTTGGTTTATCGTGAACTGTGTTTTAACGACATTCGTTCTTTAACTCGATTTACAGTGAAATGTGAGTTGGAATTTATAAATCTTTTGTTAAGATTTAAAGGAGATTTTCCAAAGTAAAGTTTTCCAATTTAATAAAATAAACTGGAATGGAATGAAATTCGATTTGGTAATAATCGAAGTGAATTTCTGTGGAGGAAGACAACTAATATATCTGGAATTTAAAAGGCTTTTCCGTTATTCCATTTATATTAGTAGTCGGATATGGAAGTTTATATTGATTATATATATCGATTTGTTTTCCATGAAGATTCCATTGTAAATGGAATGTGTTTTTTGGTTTATAGTTAACCATGTTTTAAATGACATTGGTTCTTTAACCCAGTTAAAGACAGGATATATTTCCAAGTTAAATAATCATTGATAGTGATTTTTGGGAAGATTAAAACCAAGTGGAGTTTTAATGAATCTTTAATTAGATTGAAATGATTGAGAATGGAGTATCACCAATTTTTCTCAAGGCGATAGTTAAAATCTTTAATTAGATTTGAACGTGAAATGGTAATTGAATTTACCGATAACGTCGTGGTGTTAGATATGAAGTATGACCAATTTTACTTCATGGGATGAATAGATCGGGGTTGAAAATTTTAACAAGTGATTACTTCGGTAAGGTTCGCTAATGCCAACTAGTTTGGATAAACCATAATTTGGTTTGAATTGATATTCAAGAGAAGATTAAAGAATAAATTTAAAAAATTTATCTTTGATAAAATTAATGGGAACCTTTCCCAAAGTATAAGAATATTCGAATAAAAGAATATTCTAAATTGGAATGAGCTGTATGTTGTGTTTGTGTAAAACTTGTTTATTATATACGCGAGTTATTCAGAAAGACCGGGTTTATCCCATTCTGAATTACTGATTTGATGATGTGTTAAGGATGAAGACGGTGGTCGAAGACCGGAGGTCTTCACATCGTTTGGATAATTACTGATGATCTTGATTGGGCTGCACACCCAAGAGGAGGGAATCAGTTGGTGATCGTCCAGACGTACTTGGAGATCGATGGATATGCGAGGTACAAGGTGCCTCCGGTTTCGTTCAGACCCAGAACGGATTGTAAATGGACTGTGTGTCTGACATTGGATATCATTCTGTGTGATTGATTGATATCGGTTGCATGGAGTGGTTTGCCTATGTGGCATTCTAAGATGCAAATAATCAAGGCTTCTGTTGAAATGCAGAGTCTTATGGTTGATGATCAAAGCACCGCCTGTGTGGCATAGCTTTGTGTAGCGTTAATTCGCGAGCCTCACACCCCGGTTGTGAACCAGAAACGGAAGAGGACCTCAGGGAGGGCATGCGTTTCCTTCTAGCTAGGGTGGTGTCAGTGACCTACCATCCCTGACATTTATATTATTTTCACCTGTGTGGTTGTTGGATTGCGAGACACCTCGGATATATCGGTGACTTCGTGGAGCCAATGGAGTCATTTGGCTCATTTACGCCCCAAAGGGAAGGGAAACGCAGTGTTCTGGAATTTTAATCCACATCGGTGGACCGGCCCTAACGATCCAAGGGCTCACCTCTTCTGGGTCCTGAGGCTCGGGCTAGAGAGTCTCGAATCGGTGAGGACTATCTTTTGCCTCGGTTCACATATGGAAATCCAATCTCCAATACGTGACATTTGCGGTTTTGATTGTAGAGCCTAGTATGGTGACATGATATATGGTACCCATGCCGCCTAGTATTGATACATTTATATTTGAAGTTGTGTTATACACTATGCACTTATAATAGTATCAAATGATTTGTTTTAACGTATCAAGCATTCTTTGGCTATTATAAGGTAAAACCCTATCCTCCGGCTTGTGTTGCATTTTGTGATGGGACCTGGGTCTTATAATAGCTTCATTGTTCTTTATTTAGCATTGCGCTGTTGTTTTATGCACTGGTATTCTTGGGAGGAACCCGTTCCGTGTTGTACGGCGTGGTCCCTTGATTTACCTAACTTTAAAATAAAGATTAATAACTGTTTTAGTTCTCACACCAGTCACATGATTGACCTGGAGTTTATTGTTTTAACCTAAACTCTGGGTGCCCTTATTTTCGACATGGGCAGCTAGTAGTTTTGGTTTTGCAGATTTATATTCACAGGATCCCGATTTACATCTGGAACGATATTCGAAAAGCTCTGTATCCATATATCTCTTTCAGTTGTGTTTTATATTATTTTCCCCTGCTATGTAATGTAATTTAAATCTCTGATATTTTTCTGATGTATAATATTTATTCGTACTCTGTATATTCTTGTATTCTGATTGAACTGTGGTAATAAGCAGTGCAATGTTCTTCTGTTTGTGTCCCGATGTGGCTTGTTCTCAACTCAATCTGTACTTTCCTTTACGGGGAAGTTCGGGTCGTAACAGCTTGGTATCAGAGCTTTGGTTTACGGAGCTCGAGAACAAGACATGTTAGAACCAAATGAAAGAATTCATCAGAGATTGGATTAGTAACATCCAATAAGAATGACTCGTTAGAGATAGGGTCAGTAGTATCCTAGAACGAGTGTGAAGAGTGATGATTTTGAAAATAAATTGAAAAAAAAAATTGTTTTGAAAAATTAAATTCAATTATTCGTATTTGAATATTTATTTGTCTTGATTTGGACAATCAAGTATATAAAGATTTTGCGTATACGTCTGATCCGCGTGTATTTGAAGTTTTAATATACTGGATAGATATGGAATCACACTCTAGTCGCCCGGAGTGATTCTGATGATTACTCGAGTATCATCAGAATTTATATTCGAGTGCCGAAAGTGGGATTTCTATATGATTCCAATTGACTGGTGTGAGAACCAAAACTAGATAGGGCTTATTGTTGCGATTTGGCATCAAAAATCTGATTTTTTGACTATATATCAAAATTATGTGTTTAAAATGATAATCAACTAATCGATTGATGGTTGTGTTGTATGATTATTCCTTTAAACTATTTTGTGAAAGAACGATACATATAACCAAATTGTATCAAATATTGAACTGTATTGAAAATTGTTCGAAAATGCATGTATGTACATGTATATAGATTGAACAGGTCATTGCAAGGAGGCTAGAAAAGAGGAATAAAATTGTATGCCCGACAAATAGGTACATGTTTACTAATTTCTTGGGTTTTGGATGATTTTATGAGCCGCTTGGCTGTTTCTTTTTCTTTTTGGATGTGAAAGGCCTATATGGAAATTTTAGGAATTTTCTCGGTGCTACCATGCAGGGGAGGTTATGGCGAAATTTTTCGAAAATTTAGGGAGTTAGCCAAATTTTTGAAAAATCCCTAAATTTTCGAAAAATTTGAAAAGTTCTTAGAAACTGAAAAGTTGAAGAACTTAAGCCGTAATGAAAATAATGAAAGTTGAGTTGATTAGTTAAACAACTTTCAGCTCCATTCCTTTTCGGGGATGAAAAGTTTTAAGTGGGGGAGATTGTAATAACCCTGAAATCCGAGCTAATGTAAAATTTTTATTTTGGCAATTTTAGTGAATTTTGAATATTTAATATGAATTAATTTAAATAATAATGACAAGAAATAGATTTTGAATAGAATTAGAATGTATATATTTATTTGAATCGTCGTTAGAATATAAATATTTATTTTTAATTATAAAAGGAATTGAAAATGGCACGATAGTTTGAAAATTCGATTTCAAAGTTCAAATGAATGTACAGGATTCAAAATAAACCGGATTTTAGCAAAACCAAAAATATTTGAATCTTTTTGAAAATATCTTTCAAACGAATCCAAAAAATTGAAATTTCATAGCGGGAATAAAAAGTTATGCCCAGTTGAAAATTCAGAATAGTCATTATGGAATTTTTGGCCCTTAAAAATGGAAATTTTGCAAACGACCTCTGTTTTCGATGAAACTACTTTTGTTGGAACCAAAATGTCAAATTATTGCTAGATTCCAATTTTCATAATTTTCTGAATCAATATGTGAGCGTGGCAAAGAAAAACGCGTTTGACCAGTTTTAGTTGATTTTAATCGACTGGAAAATTACAATTTTTCAAACGGTCTCGGAATTTGATGAAATTAGTTTTGTTAGAACCGTATCATCAATACGAAGCTAGAAAATATTTTTCAGGGATTTTTAGAGTCCGTGTGTGACCCCAGCAAATTGAAAGGTGTGTTCAAATTCAATATATATTGATTTATATTTTGAATTTGATGGAAACTTATCGAAACGATCGAATTGGCTTACGAAACATATTCCATTGTGTTCAGAATGAGGGTATTTAGCTAGAGGCGATGGTCGTTGGGTCTCGATTAGAGTTAAAATAGAAAGTCAACTCATTTGAGAAATAAATAAAATAATTAATTATATATAAATTATAAAAAGAACCCCCTCACCTCTTCATTTTCTCCTCACCGTTCAAAACATTAAAAAAAGGAAAAAATATAAACCGGATCTGGAGAAAACCAGTTGCCCTTTCCCCCACATCGTCCATCGTGCGCCCTAGGGCCAACCACCCATCATCGTCACAGATCCCGCCGAACCCCTCATTCTCTCTCCTCTTTGTGCAGCGCCAACCCGAAACCCAAGCGCCCTAACCCTCTTCAAAGGTCGCGCCGCCACTGTCAGTGCCCACCGCTATTGCCTGAAGGGACCGCCACCACTTGCTGCACCTCACGCCGCACTACCCCGCCGCTATCTCCAACTAGTGGAGCCCCCTACATCCAAAACCGAGTTGTACAAGCAAGGTGAGCTTTTTATTTGGTTCCATCAATTTTAATTAGGATACATGGCTTAAAATCAGTAAAAAAATGCATATGTATAGATATATATATATATATAACATTGGATTTATTTTTATATTTTACATTATAAAAGTATTGTTAAAAATATGACTTTTATATATAAAAAAATAATATAGCATATATAAATTAGATTTGTATGATAATAAAGATTAGATCTTTATGTATATGGAAACGATGCAAAGATAATAATGTGATTTTTATTTAAATTGCATTGTATTAAAAAGGTGAAATATTATATATACATACATATATATATATATATATATATATATAGCGGGAAGATTTGATTTGTAAAAGTATAAACTTCGAAATAAAAATATGATTTTTATATTATATAAAGAATAAAAATATGATTTGTATATTATAGAAAGAATAAAAATATAATTTTTATATTATAGAAAGAATAAAAATATGATTTGTAATGTATAGAACATCATATTAAAAATGTGATTTTAATATAAACAGCGTGGAGACGACTGCGTTGGAAGTACGAGCAGATCCAGACTGTTCTAAAATTCATAAATAAAATGGAGTAGTGGAACCCTCGGTGAGAACTCCTCACTTTTACTTTAATTTCTAGTCTGAAATATATACTAGGATGTAGACGGTGCTTAGCAGCACCCGACACTCGTTGTCTACAGACCATGGATGACTTGTTTGTTTAATTGTTATTACGTGAAAGTTGATTATGTGAAGTGGAATGGAATAAAATATTTCATAGTTGAAAATATTTTATAGTTAAAAATATAATTTTTAACATGTATATAAAATAAATATTTATAAACAAATCGGACGATTTGTTTATGTACACACATTTGACTGATATGGATTAGGACGATGAATTTTACACATCGCCCAACTGCACAAATAAAACCTGTGTTTGATTATTGGAAAACCCCATACGGGTGTTGGGATGAAATTGGCTATACACTAGTCCCAATAATTAGCTGTATGTCGATCGATTGATTGACAGGCTGTTATAAGCGTTAAATATTTATATTTGATGCTTATGTAGTGTAGAATGCACTTTAGGGGATGGTTGACTATGTTTGATTGTTGTAGTTTACGTGTGTGTACGAAATCCATATAAATCACATTGTATGGTAATTGACTGTGTCTGATTCTAGTTCAGAAAGAAAGAATATTTTAAAATAACGATTATTTTAAAATAACGAATATTTTCAAACAATATTCAGAAAAGAATCAAAGTCTGATTTTGATGTCCGATTTGGGATGGGCACGAATATATTTAAATATATAAAGCCGTATTAATTAGATTGGCGCCATTTGAACGTGAACGATATTTATATCGGTTTTATTCATTTTTATAATGAATATCGAAAAGGAAATGATTCAAAATATAATGTTTTGAAAATATTATCATTTATATATGTCGATGATATGGAATATTCAATTTTGATTTGAAATCGAAATTGAAATCGTTTTGAAAACGAATTTAAAATGATTTTTAAATATGTTTTGAAAGGAAATCGACGAAATATATAATATATATATATTATATATGTTGGCCTGAATAGAACGCGCCGCGCTGCGGTAGTTCGCGAATTTCGATCATGGACTTCGAATGGATATTACGGGAGATCCGACCGTCAAATTCCCCTAAAATCAGAACCGTTGGGTTCATATCGAAAAGAGCTTTCTAACGAATATTAGAGATTTGAAATTTAACGGTTGTATTTGGAATTATGTCCAAATCAAATTTGGAAAAGGTTGCTGTAAGTGCAGTTCGATGGCCATTTATGGAAATCGACTGTACGGGCCTTAATAAAATTATTAAAAATAGTAATAATTTGTGTAAAATCATAAGAAATGATTTGGAAAGAACTGGGATGAAAAATTCCATATTTGAAAAGATAAAAATAGATTTTTATCGAAATGAACTAGAATTATAATCCATTTATTTTTGAAATAAATAAATTGGATTTGAAAGGGTTTTAAAAAGTAACTAGAATTTCCAATAATTGAATTGGAATGGATTTGAATCGAAATTTTTGGAATATTTCGTTGTTGGATTTCGTTATTATACAGATATTGTTATGGAAATTTGAAAGATATATTTATATCGTTATTTCCAATACGATATTTGTTGGTCGTAGAATTTGATATTGAATATAAGCCAATATATTTTCTATTCAGAATCTTGTATTTAATATCAAATGGGATTTGGGTTTGTCGTGAATTGTGTCTTCATTAACACTGTTTTTAAACCCAGTTGAGAAAAAGATTAAATCTCTTTATTTAGATTTAATGAAGCATACCAATTAAATGGTATTTAATTGGAATTAAATTTGAATTGATTTTTGGGTTTATCGTGAACGGTGTTTTAAATAACACTTGTTCTTTAACCCGATAATCAGTAGAATGTGAATTGGGTTTATCGTGAACTGTGTTTTAACGACATTTGTTCTTTAACCCGATTTATAGTGAAATGTGAGTTGGAATTTATAAATCTTTTGTTAAGATTTAAAGGAGATTTTCCAAAGTAAAGTTTTCCAATTTAATAAAATAAACTGGAATGGAATGGAATTCGATTTGGTAATAATCGAAGTGAATTTCTGTGGAGGAAGACAACTAATATATCTGGAATTTAAAAGGCTTTTCCGTTATTCCATTTATATTATTAGTCGGATATGGAAGTTTATATCGATTTGTTTTCCATGAAGATTCCATTGTAAATGGAATGTGTTTTTTGGTTTATAGTGAACCATGTTTTAAATGACATTGGTTCTTTAAGCCAGTTAAAGACAGATATATTTCCAAGTTAAATAATCATTGATATTGATTTTTGGGAAGATTAAAACCAAGTGGAGTTTTAATGAATCTTTAATTAGATTGAAATGATCGAGAATGGAGTATCACCAGTTTTGCTCCAGACGATAGTTAAATCTTTAATTAGATTTGAATGTGAAATGGTAATTGAATTTACCGATAACACCGTGGTGTTAGATATGAAGTATGACCAGTCTTACTTCATGGGATGAATAGGCCGGGGTTGGGAATTTAACAAGTGATTACTTCGGTAAGGTTCGCTAATCCCGACTAGTTTGGATAAACCATAATTTGGTTTGAATTGATATTCAAAAGAAGATTAAAGAATAAATTTAAAGAATTTATCTGTATCAACCCGTAAAATGCGAGCCAATTTAAATTTTTTATTTTGGCGATTTTAATGAATTTTGAATATTTAAAATGAATTTTGAATATTTAAAATGAATTATTTTAAATAATATCGACGAGAAATTTATTTTGAATAGAAATAGAACGTATATATTTATATACATCGTCGTTAGAATATAAATAATTATTTATATATATAAAAGGAATTGAAAATGGCGCGGTAGTTCCATAATTCGATTTCAAAATTCAAATGGATGTACCGGGTGCAAAATAAACCGGATTTTAGCAAAACCAAAAATATTTGAATCTAATTGAGAATATCTTTCCAACGAATCCGAAAAATCAATATTTCATAGCTGGAATCAAAAGTTATGTCCAAATTAAAATTCAGAATAGTCGCTATGGAATTCTGGCCCTTAAAAAAAGCCATTTTGCAAACGACCTCAAATTTCGACAGAACCACTTTTGTTGGATCCGGGATGTCAAATTATTGCTAGGTTCCAATTTTCATAATTTTCCGAATCAATATGTGAGCATGGCGAAGGAAAACGCGTTTGACCAGTTTCAGTTTTAGTTGACCAGTTTCTAGTTAGTATGTGGCCCCGGTAAATTGAAATGCACGTTCAAATTCAATATATAGCGTTATATGTTGATTTTGACAAAAACTGATCGAAATGATCGAATCAGCTTACGATACATATCCCATTGTGTTCGGAATGGGGGTAATTAGCTAGGGACGATAGGCGGTGGGTTCGATTTCGAGTTCGAAAATAAAAGTTGCTTTTTGGAAATAAATAAATTAAATAAAATTAAAAACCCCTCTAACTCTATCTCCTACACCCCCCATTAGTTTCAAGATCAGAAAAAGAAAAAAATTAAAAAAAGGGGGCGGAAGCCCTAATCGATCGCGCCCCCCTAGGCTGCCGCCCACCGCCGGACTCCCTCATCCAACCGCCGCCCCCATCTTCTTCTCCTTCTCCTTCTCCCTCCCCTGCTCTTCCTCCGTTCCCCTCTTCTCCCTCCTAAAACGCGCGAGACCCCCCCCCCCCCCCAATCCTCCACCGCAATGCCTACCTCGCGCCCCCTCCTCCTGTTGCTGCCGCCGCTACTTCTTCTTCTTCCTCCCTTCAGCCCCTCTTCTCCTTTCTTCCTCTAGGCACTGTAAGTTTTCTTTTTATTTAAATTATTTGAAATATTCAGTTTTTTTAAATTAAAGTAGCTTTGTTTATTTTCTGATTTTTAAAAATATAAATAAAAAGAAGGGATTTTTAGAAAGAAAAAGATTAGATTTTAAATAAGAGGAAAGGTCGGATTTTTATATACGATGTTAACGAAGAAAGGTTGGATTTTTATCCGAATAAAGATAGGCTTTTTACTATGTAAACATCGTTATAAAAGTGAAAAAATAAAAATATAGAGATCGTATTTTTATATCACGGCTAAAAAAATCACATTTTTAACGCTTCTATAATGTAAAAATCATATTTTTATATTTCTATCTCATAAAAAAAAAAATTATAATTTCTACTATATAAAAATCATATTTTTATCTCTTATATAAATTAACAATCGAATTTTTATTCTTTCCAAATATAAAAATCATATTTTTATAAATAAAAAAATAATCTTTATATAGAGAATAGGGTGATAAAAATATAATCTTTATTATATGAACAGCAGTGTAAAAATAGAATTTTTATCTATATAGTAGCGGTGTAAAAATAGAATTTTTATCTATATAGTAGCAGTGTAAAAATAGAGTTTTTATCTATATAGGAAAAATATAAAAAATGTGATTTTTATATATGTTTTTGCTACGGACGACGAAATTGACAAAAGGCGAGCACGACGAAGATTTTACCTATGAAGAGTTGTGGTATTGGATTAGCTAGTCGGTGAGAACTTCTCACTTTAAATTTTCTTTTCTAGTTAAAAAAATATATACTAGGATGCAGACGGTGCTAAGCAGCACCCGACACCCGTCGTCCACAGACCATGGATGGCTTGTATGTTTGATTGTTTGTTGTGGTGAAAATTGATTGTGTGATGTGAAATGAAATAAAATATTTATATCGTTAAAAATATTTTATCGTTAAAAAAATAATTTTTAATGGGTATGTGAATAAATAAAAATCTATGTTTGTTGATTTGAAACCCCACACGGGTATAGGGATAAAATATGGCATACACTAATCCCAATAATTAGTTGTATGTCGATCGATTGATTGACGGGCTGTTATAAGCGTTAAATATCTATATTTGATGCTTATACAGTGTAGTGCACTTTGGATGATGGTTGATTATTTGTTAGTGCTATTATATACATGTGTTGTGTGGAAACCATATAATTAACATTATATGATAATTGATTGGGCCTCATTCCAATTGGGAAATAAAGAATATTATAAAATATAAATAACCATGTGTTGAAAATGATCATGTGTTGAAAATGATCATGCGTTGAAAATTATCATGTGTTGAAAATTACCATGTGTTGAAAGAAATAATTTTATAAAATATATTAAATAACAAAAATAGTCATGTGTTAACAGTGCTCATGTGTTGAGAATATTCATGTGTTGAATAGAAATATATATTCATGTGTTGAATAGAATAAATATTCATTTGTTGAATAGAATAACGAATTTATTGAAATATATAAAGCCATGTTGATTAGAGACGCGCCATTTGGACGTGAGCGATATTTGTATTGATTATATTCGTTTTTATAATTAATATAGAAAAAGAAGTGATTTCAAAATATAATGTTTTGAAAATATTATCATTTGTATATCGATAATGTGGAATATTCAATTTCAATTCGAAATTGAATATGAAGTTGAAATCATTTCAAAAACGAATTTAAAACGATTTATAAAGTACGTTTTAAAAGGAAATCGATGAAATATAATATATATATATATATTATATAACGGCCTGAATAGAACGCGTCGCGTTGCGGTAGTTCGTATCACTACAACAAAAACACCCTTTTACAACACCGATTCCGCAACAGTTCATCAAAGTGTTGTAAAATTATATAACTTTCATAACAATTGTTAAGAAAAATGTTGTAATAGAATTTTTCAAACAATGTTCTTTATACAAATGTTGTAAAATAAGATTATTCACAATGTTTGTTCAAACCATCATCGAAAATAATCTTTAACAATGACTTTCATACATTGTATTATAGTTACTTTTTTCATCACATGCATGCAATGTTATTGAAACATGCATATAATAACGTTTTTTAAACATTGTGAGTTTATAGTACTCAACGGTATTTATCTAACGTTGTAAACTCAAAGATAAACAACAACAACAAATAGATGTAAATTCTAATAAAGTTAAAAATCAACAAAAAATAGTTGTAATTTTTATCTATTAATTAATTACAACATTTGTATAATGCTATGATAATTACCAATCCATACTCCTATTTTAATTACCATCTGAGTGGTTCAAATAAAATAATCCAACGTCTGGCAGCAGTGATCCACATCTAGATATTGGTACCACAAGAGCCATCGATATTAAAAACATAGATCGTGATTCACCAGTGCTTCGTACGCACTCATCACCTCTTTCGTTCTCCATAGTTCCCAAATCATCACGACATTCCCAAACACAAAAAACCCTAATTTCATGCTGAACGAGAAGATATAAACGCCAACGTTCCTAATCATCATCGGCTAGGACAACATAGCTTTCTCTACAAGCATGCGAGATCTAATGAAAAAGTACGGAAAACTGGCTCTCGGCATCCACTTTTCTGTCTCCTTCACCTCCATCGGTGGCCTCTATCTAACTATTAATAACAACGTCAATGCTGAATCGGTCTTCAGTAAGGTCAGACTCTCCCCGAATCCTAAACCTGATCCCGATGGCGATTCGGATTCTCGTTCCAGCACTATCGTTATTCTCGGTGACGACAATAATGATATTGGAAAAACTGCAAATGGAAATCGAATGGCGGAGTTGGCGGCATCAACTAGTAGTGCCCTAGCCAGATTTTTAGCAAGGAGGAATCTAATTAAGCATTGAAATATTTTTCCTGGTATGTTATCTATTTTATGGATAATGAATTTATGTTTGATTGCCTTAAAATTCAATAAGCTGTTAAAATGATAGAAAAATGGGAGAAAGCGGGAAGCTTTTTCAACCCCTACATAAGTTTATGTTTGTGAGTATTGTAACAAGAGGGAACAAAATTTGCCTGCTTACAGAGAAAATGTCCAAATAGCAGCACCTTTCTGGATGATAATTTGTTGGGGGTATTGCAAGGGCAATTTTACATAAACTGTTGGTTGTTTTAGGGTATAGTTCATGGACTCGTGGTCACTCATAGCACAGTATTTCTGAAATGACTTATCCTGGTTTTATTATCCAAATTTATAATAAGCTTAATAAGTCAATAGACCACCATAAAAGCATCAGTTACACGTTAGCACAGTTGAATATGGGTCGATAAATATATAGTTCAAAGGAGCTTATGAGGATAGAAAATCTATGAACCTGGTTATGGAGTTGTGTGAAGGCAGAGAGCTGTTTGATAGGATCATTGCCAAAGGGCAGCATATAGAGAAGGCGGCTGCTAGGATATGTACGGCCATTGTGAACGTAGTTAACATTTGCCATTTTATGGGTGTATATGCATAAAAAATGTCATGTCATAAAGTTAGCTTACTAAACTATATTATCAACTTCATATGGAAGTACATATTTCACCAGATTAAATAGGAAACTAACACACCATATTAAATAGAATTCCAAAGCACCTATAGCTTTAACCATGCCCTGCTCATTAATTCTTTTACATATTAACAAAATTGAGAGAAACACATTTGCTTTTTCATTACTAACTAGCACTTGTTCGGCTCTTATGGAACTATATATATATAGTGACAAATTTACTATCTGCATTTGTTTTGTTTTCACTTGAATATGCTTATACTTCAACTATAACAAGTTCCGAACATGTTATATGGTGATTGTGTCATTAGTGTCTGTATGATTAAAAAAAAATCAAATAATAAATTTTAGCAATCTAAAATTTTCTTGCAACAGCAATTTCGGTATAGTCATCCAAATTTGATATGGCTACAGTTACCACTGTTTACCAGGCCAAAACCATTCCTGTATGTGTTATAATAAGTAATAATACAGTAAAAAATGACTAAGAATGCATGAAAACAAAATGTCCCAACCTTAAAAATTGTGGTGAGTTCATAGTTGATTGAGACTGTAAAATGTGCAAGAGAAATCAAAGTGGATAAACATGAATATGGTGAAGGAAAGATTGAATTAGAAATTTTGAAATTCAAGTAAAAATTGACCATTAGCATATAATCACATATATGGTGTAAGAACATAGAAATCAAACATACTATGCATGTGAAATGTTAATAACCACTTTTTTCATATGCATTGAGAACGTTGAAGTAACATAAAAGAAATGTGTTTCAGCTGTTAGTATGTTCAGTAAGCCACTAAATCATGGAATAAAGACGATATATGCAATGAAAGAATTGGTTTGCTGTCAGTATTTGTTTATTTTAACTTCAGTAAGCTTTAGTTTTTTTCCCAGCTCTAGAGCTCGGCTTCCACACATTTATGCTGATTTTGCAAAAAAAGTAGATTGCAATGTTTTGTAAACACGTGTAGTGCACGCTTTGCCCACTTAGAAAACTATTTAAAAGAGGCCTACCTAAACTATGGCAACTTTCCAAGTTCTGACTGTATCCGCGCAAAGGACTCCTTATCCTCTATAATTGTATTTCCCGTGCTATTTCTATCTGTTTTCTCTTTTTGGAAGTATAATGAAATTAATAAGCCTAAGAAATTATGCGACTGCCAACTGTCGACTGCCTCTTCTCCTCTCTTTCTTTGATACCAACTCATTGATTTCACTACTTTTTGTCTGATTTGGTTCGCTTTTTGGTGCCAGATACGGATTGTGGATTTCAAGCATGGTAGATAATCAATTGAGGCGATCCTTATTCATGTTGATGCATTCACAACCAACCATTAATCATAAGGTATGCTTTCGTTGAATGCATAGGTCTGAAAAGTGAGATTTGAAAAGGATATGTTTATATAAAAACTTCTCCATAACGGTATTACTGCCTAGCAGTAGCAATGTATAGAATGCAACTATATTTCTATACTAACGATCTTTAAATAGCAATGACAGATGATGATCATATAGCAATGCACAAGTAATTTTGTACCGATTTATCATATATGACTAATGTTGTCAGTTTACGATATAGCAATGCCCACATGCTTAACATGAGTTACTCATTAATTTTAATATGAGTTTGATAGATTTTCTAAATTAGATCATTATTTCACTAAATCATTTATTTCAAATAATGCCGAGTTGCAGCTTTACCTTTTACTGGATTTATAGTTATGCTTCTCTTCTAGCATTTTATAAGTGGCAGGTAAGAGTAAAAGCATAATAAAATAATCTGATTTGATGAATACATGCAAAATATGAATACAAACGAGATTGAGTGGTGACTAATATTTATTGATTTATGTTATTTGCTGTATTAAAATTAAATAATATGTGCCAATATCAACAGAGTTCAACACACTGTAAGTCACATATTAGTTAATACTATATTACATCAAAAATTGAATATTAGGCTAAATATTTGTTGTATGCATCTTATAAATCTTCTTTAGTGTTTTATAAATGACAGCGAAGAGTAAACATTACAGGTGAAAATTGATCCATGCAATCTTTTGCTGTTAAGTCTTTTGTTTCCTGTATGTTGCAACAATAACTATTATTGTTAATAAATGCCAATCCATTCGCTGTTTCATGTTTGTAGGGCTTGTAGTATCTACTAGATGACTGGTAAACTAGTCATTGATACAAGTTGATGACCTGCTTATTGTAAGACATTATCGCCTTACCTTCAGTTTCATGCACTATTTTTTAAAAAAAAAAAAATCCTTCAACACATATTCATTTGGTAGTTTACATGTGGAAGAGATAACATATTCTGTCTAAATTAACTTTAATCCAATATCAGACTTGAAACTTCCAAGGGAGTTGCTTTTTTTTGTTAAACCTCATGCTAAGCTTCAAAACAATTTTCCTTGATTTACAGCTCAGGACATTACAATCTGGAGCTGCATGTTGAAAGGGATCATGTTGGACTTTTTCCCTTCAAACGACCCAGTACATACATTGTCTCCTAACTAGCCATATGAGCATAGACTTGACGTTTTTGTCTTGAAATTTTTGTCCATCTCTGAAATATTTTGCTGTAGCCATTTGGAATTCTTTAGGCTAATATAACTGTCCCACCACCACCATGAATACATGCATCTTGATTCATCATGAGATAATCACAACTGCACAAACTAGTCAGTAGTACAAATCTACTTTATGAATGAATTGGAAAACATTAAATATATGCAAAAGCTAATGTCAATTATTCTAAGAGAAGTTAAAGCCAGACCTTTCTCTTCGCATGTGAAAGATTTTGAGAGCTGATGAGTGCATGTTCGTTTCCTTCAAGCGTAGATGTACGATCAACTGGTTTTGCACCCTAAATTATAAGATGTAATACTATTTGAAATTTATCACATGAGATGAAATATTAGAAGCATGGCCAAGTTAGCAGAATGCGGTGAAGTGTAAATAGACATGCTCAATATTCTCAATGTTTTTCTCCTAAAGCATATGTCCTTGTTTTTTTATTATCTCATGACATTAAACTAATTAACTTTTGATGATTATCTTATATTGCAGATAATATAAGAATAAAAGTGCTTTCGGGGAGAGAACTGTTGCTGGTCATCATATTTTCGGTTGTAGTAGTATTATCTTTGTTCTAATTTCTATATAGATTCTTGTTGTGTATGTATTTCTTCCACACCAAACAATGCTTTTTGATGACTTACGCAATCGATTTTTCGATTAGTTAATCGTTGGTTGTTCCTAGATTTCTGTCATGTGTACGATGTTTGTGAATAATTGTGGGTGGATATTTAATAACATTTTGTGTTCATAATAAATATATTATTGTGATGTATAAATGTTATTGACACGTAAGATACATGTGAAAATAGGGATAGGAGTGCATGTGCACAACATATAAATATTATTATAAAAAAATAATGTCATAATATTTGAAATATGTTATAATTGGCTCTCTCATAACATTCAAAAAACGTGGTATATAGTTTTTCTCTAATTCTTTTTGGTGTTTTCACTATGTTTATATTTTGTTATAAGTAACTTTTCAACAACATTTTATACAACATTTAGGTAACTGTTGTAAAAGGAACCCCATCTTTTATAACTATGGATATAACAACATTATGATAAATGTCGTTAAAATACATTGACAACGTTTATTCAATGTTGTAAAATGTAATTTTTGTCGTGAATTTCGACCATTGACTTTGAATTTACGTTGCAGGAGACCCGACCGTCGGATTCTCCTTAAACCGGAACCGTTGGGTTCGTATCGAAAAGAGCTTTCCAATGAATATTAGAAATTTGAAATCTAACGGTTGGATTTGGATCTATGTCCAAATCAAATTTGGAAAAGGTCGTTGTAAATGTAGTTCGATGGTCGTTGATGGAAATGGATTGTACGGGCCTTGATAAAATTATTAAAAATATCAATAATTTGTGTAAAATCATAAGAAATGATTTGGGAAAAATTGGGCTAAAAAACTACACATTTGAAAAGATAAAAATAATTTTTTATCGAAATGAACTAGTTTTGAACTAGAATTAAAATCAATTTATTTTTGAAAAATAAATAAATTGAATTTGAAAGTGGTTTTAAAAATAATCAGAATTTCCAATATACAAATTGGAATGGATTTGAATTGAAATTGTCTTCGGAATATTTCGATGGTGGATTTCGTGATTATACAGATATTGTTATGGGAATTTGAAAGATATAATTATATCGTTATTTCCAATACGATGTTTTAGTCGTAGAATTTGATATTGAATATAAGCCGATATATTTTCTATTCCGAACCTTGTATTTAATATCAAACGTGATTATGGGTTTGTCGTGAATGGTGTCTTTATTAACACTGTTCTTAAGTCCAGTAGAGAAAAAGATTAAATCTTTCTATTTAGATTTAATGAGGTGTAGCAATTAAATAATATTAATTCGAATTGAATTAAAATTGGTTCTTGGGTTTATAGCGAACGGTGTTTTGAATAACACCTGTTCTTTAACCCGATTAACAATAGAATGTGATTTTGGGTTTATCGTGAATCGTGTTTTAGATGACATTGGTTCTTTAACCCAGTTAAAGACAAGATATTGATTTGTGGGAAGATTAAAACTAAGTGGCGTTTTAATGGATCTGTAATCAAATTGAAATGTGAATTGATAATTTAAATTATCAAATCTGAAAAGTGATCGAGGATGGAGTATCACCAGTTTTGCTCCAAAGCGATAGTTAAATCTTTAATTAGATTTGAAGGTGAAATGGTAATTAATATTTACCAATAACACCGTGGTGTTAGATATGGAGTATTACCAGTTTTCTCCATGGGATGAATAGGTTGGGATTGGGAAATAAAACAAACAATTACTTCGGTGTGGTTCGCTAATCCCGACTAGTTTGGAAAACCATAATATGGTTTGAAATGATATCCAAAAGAAGATTAAAGAATAAATTTAGAAGAATTTATCTTTGATAAAATTAATGGGAACCTTTCCCTAAGAATGTGATTTTCTTTGAATAAAAGAATATTCTGTATTGGAATGAGGCGTATGTTGTGTTTGCGTAACACGTGTTTATTATATGCGCGGGTTATTCGGAAAGGCCGGATCTATACCCATTCTGAATAACCGATTCGATGATATGTCGAAGATGAAGACGGTGGTTGATGACCAGAAGTCTTCACATGGTTTGGGTGATTACTGATGATCTTGATTGGGCTGTACACCCAAGATGAGGGAAACAGTTGGTGATCGTCCAGACGTACTTGAAGATCGATGGATATGCGAGGAAAGTGCCTCCGGTTTCGTTCAGACCCAGAACAAACTTGTAAATGGATTGTGTGTCTGACATTGGATTTTATTCTGTGTTGATTGATCTCTATTAAATATACATCTGTTTGGCGGCGGAGAATTTATTCTCTTGCTTAACGCCCTTCTCTGAGAAGTACGAGCTCAAAGGTTGTATATCGATGGACATCAGTCTTATGTAGTGAATTGCCTATGTGGCACGCCTAGGTGGCAAATGATCAAAGCTTCTGTTGAAAAGCAAAGTCTTATGGTTGATGATCAAAGCACGGCCTGTGTGGCGCAGCTTTGTGTATGGCGTTAATTCGCGAGCCTCACACCTCGGTATGAGTCAAAAACGGGATAAGGACCCAAGGAGAGCACGACGTTTCTTTCTAGCTAGTGGTGGTGTCAGTGCTTAAACTGGCTGACATTTTATACTTTTCACCTGTGTGGTTGTTGGAATGTGAGGCGCCTTGGATATAGGTCTGTTAGGACCGGGAAACGTGTGTTCAGGAATAATTAATCCTCAAAAGTAAGAGAGGACCGGCCTTGGAGGTTCCAAAGGATCATAGTATGGTCTTGGGACATTTGCTAGAGTGTCTCGAATCGGAGAGGAGCTTGCCCCTTGCCTCGACTCACGACGAAAATCCAATTTCCAATACGTGATATTGCGGTTTTATTTATAGAACCTAGTATGGCGACATAGTGGTATGGGTCATTAATGCCGTCTATGATTGATATTTATGATTGAAATTGTTTTGACACTATACACTTATAGTAATATCAAAATAATGTGTTTTGAACGTATCAAGCATGCTTTGGCTATTACAAGGTAAAAACCCTATCCTCCGTCTTGCGTTGCATTGTGTGATGGGACCTGGGTCTTATAATAGCTTCATTTTTCTTTATTTAGCATTGTGCGGTTTGTTTTATGCAGTGGTATTCTTGGGAGGAAACCCGTTCCGTGTTATACGGCGTGGTCCCTTGATTTACCGAACTTTAAAATAAAGATTAATAACTGTTTTAGTTCTCACACTAGTCACATGACTGACCTGGAGTTTATTTTTTTAACCTAAACTCTGGGTGCCCCTATTTTCCACACGGGCAGCTAGTAGTTTTGGTTTTGCAGATTTATGTTCACATGATCATGATTTACAACTGGAACAATGCTCGGAAAGCTCTGCATCCGTGTATTACTTTTAGTTGTGCTTTGTATTATTTTTCCGCTGCTATGTAACTTATTGTAATCTCTGATATTTTTCTGTTGTATAATATTTATTCATACTCTGTACATTCTTGTATCTGATGGAATTGTTGTAATAAACAATGAAATGTTCTTCTATTTGCGTTCTGTTATGTCGTGTTCTCAAGATAATCCGGGCTTTCCTTACCGGGGAAGTTCGGGTCGTCTCATTATCTTTGACAAAATTAATGGGAACCTTTCCCAAAGTATAAGAATATTTGAATAAAAGAATATTCTGAATTGGAATGAGGCATATGTTGTGTTTGTGTAACATTTGTTTATTATATACGCGAGTTATTCAGAAAGACTGGGTTTATCCCATTCCGAATAACTGATTTGATGATGTGTCAAGGATGAAGACGGTGGTCGAAGACCAGAGGTCTTCATATCGTTTGGATAATTACTGATGATCTTGATTGGGTTGTATGCCCAAGAGGAGGGAATCAGTTGGTGATCGTCCAGACATACTTGGAGATCGATGGATATGCGAGGTACAAGGTGCCTTCGGTTTCGTTCAGACCCAGAACGGACATGTAAATGGACTGTGTGTCTGACATTGGATATCATTCTGTGTGATTGATTGATATCGGTTACATGGAGTGGTTTGCCTGTGTGGCATTCTAAGATGCAAATGATCAAGGCTTATGTTGAAAAGCAGAGACTTGTGGTTGATGATCAAAGCACCGCCTGTGTGGCATAGCTTTGTGTAGCGTTAGTTCGCGAGCCTCACACCCCGGTTGTGAACCAGAAACGGGAGAGGACCTCAGGGAGGGCATGTGTTTCCTTCTACCTAGGGTGGTGTCAGTGACCTACCAGCCCTGACATTTATATTATTTTCACCTGTGTGGTTGTTGGATTGTGAGGCACCTCGCATATATCGGTGACTATGTGGAGCCAATGGAGTCATTTGGTTCATTTACGCCCCAAACGGCGGGGAAACGCAGTGTTCTGGCATTTTAATCCACATCGGTGGACCAGCCCTAACGATCCAAGGGCTCACCTCTTCTGGGTCCTGAGGCTCGGGCTAGAGAGTCTCGAATCGGTTAGGAATATCTTTTGTGTAACACCCCACGTCCATTAATGTCACTCACAAAGGGAATGCATTAACTTCCATGGAGGTTTTAAGTGAATATAGAACAGTAAAATTACAACAAGACAGATATAAAATAGTACTTGGAAATTCAAAAACTTTTTTTCATTGTAGCAGAAGTCAAAACATGTTTGATTACATCATAACACCATATTCAATGTCAAGTACAATATCTATCTTGATAAAACAAGTACATAATCCCATTACATGAATATCCATTAAAAAGAAAGATAACAAGCTGGACTTTACTTCAGCAGTCCAAGCTTTCCAGAAGATAAGCGATCCAACTAGACTCCACTAGAACTTGGCCCAACCTGCGGACCTGAAGGGAGAAAAAGGATGGAAAAGAGAGGGTCAGACATAAAGTCTGGTGAATATGATAATTCTACAATACTATTACCAAAATAACTGGACTAAGGCATAAGCTGGAAAACAAGAAAATGTCTATGAAGAGCAGATTAAGGACATAGACAATCGCTAAAGGCAACGTTATAGGCGCTCCTAAATACTAAAGGATAAACACTATACTGCACCACACCAGTCACCCTAAAGATTCATCCCACTTAGCTTCACTTAGAAACTTCCCCAATGGCTTTACGTACCCCTAGCTGACTACATAGGTGCCGCCTGCCCCTATCTCCACTAGGTGTACCCTACTTCCCATTATTCGATCGGCTCCCTAACTCGTAGATACCCGTGCTGGCCCCACAGTGGGGTGTATCACTCCCCTAAAGTGGCAATCTGATACCACGGACATGCACGGCTTATACATACACGATGCAACAACGTCTTACCTACCAGCCCGGGTCCACACACGCATATGAAACCCATTGGACTTGCATTGTAACAACCCGTAAAATCTGGGCCAGTTTAAAATTTTTATTTTGGCAATTTTAGCGAATTTTGATTATTTAAAATGAATTATTTTAAATAATATTGACGAGAAATTTATTTTGAATATAATTCGAACGTATATATTATATACGTCGTCGTTAGAATATAAATAATTATATATAATTATAAAAGGAATTGAAAATGGCGCGGTAGTTCGAAAATTCGATTTCAAACTTCAATTGAATGTACCGGGTGCAAAACAATCCGGATTTTTGTGAAACCAAAAACATTAGGATCTAATTGATGATATCTTTCCAACGAAGTTGAGAAACTGAGATTTCACTTTATAAATGATGAGATATGTCCAGTTGAAAATTCTGAATAGTCGCTATGGAATTCAGGCCCTTAAAAATGGACATTTTGCAAATGACCTCGGATTTCGACGAAACCACTTTTGTTGGGTCCGTGATGTCGAGTTATTGCTAGGTTTCAAATTTCATAATTTTTCGAATCAATATGTGAGCGTGGCAAAGGAAAACGTGTTTTGACCATTTCAGTTGATTTTAATCGACTGGAAATTGGCCATTTTTCTAACGGTCTCAGAATTCGACGAAACTAGTTTTGTTAGGACCGTATCGTCAATACGAAGCTAGAAAATATTTTTCGGGAATTTTTAGGGTTAGTATGTGACCCCGGTAACTTGAAATGTACGTTTAAAATTCAATATAATGATTTAAATGTAAATTTAACGGAAACTGATTGTAACAATCAAATCAGCTTGCGATATATATCCCATTGTGTTCGGAATGGGGGTAAAACGCTATGGACGACAGGCGGTGGGCCTCGTTTCGAGGTCGAATGTGAAAGTCAACTCTTTAGGATAAAATTTATTAATTAAATAAAAAAAAAAAAAAAAAAGAATATTATCTCCCCCTTTACTACCCAGGCCCCCCCCCCCCCCCCCGATTTCCTTTTACAGAAAACTAAAAAAGAAAAAAAAAAAAAAAGGGAAACGAAATCGAAATCGCCCCTTTCCCTCGTCGGAGCCGCCACCCCCGCGTCGGCCTCCTCCTCCAATCGCCCGCCACTCAGTTGAAGCCCCTGTCCCCTCTTCGGCCTCCTCCCCCTCGCGACTCTTTCCTCCTCCCTCCTCCACGCGAGGACAGCGAGCGCCCCCCCCGAACCCTAGCGCCGCCGATGAAGTCGAGCCCCCCCTCCGATCTGCAAGCCTCGATGAAGCCCCCCCGACCACTCGACGAGCCCCTGTAAGTTTTGGTTTTTTTTTTATTTACTTATTTTCATTTAAACTGTAAAATTTTGTTGATTTTAAAAACTGAATTTTTAGGAAGTTAAAAACTGAAATTTTATTTAAAGTAAAACTGAAATTTTATTTAAAGTAAAACTGAAATTTTTATAAAGTATAAAGCTGAAAATAAAAGGTTAAAACTGATTTTAAAATAAAAGAATAAAACTGATTTTAGGAATTTTAAAAACTTTGATTTGAAAAAGTTATTTTAAACTTTAAAGGTGAAAAGATTTAAACTTTAAAAGTGAAAGGTTTAGATTTTAAAAAGGAAAGGATTTGAACTTTTTGAAATAAAAATTCGATTTTTATATATTGAACTTTGAACTAAAAATTCGATTTTTATATATTAAATAGCGAACTAAAAATTCGATTTTTATATATTGAATAGCGAAGTAAAAATGTGATTTTTACGTATGTAGTGAAAGCAGCAACGAAGGTGACAAAAAGGCGAAACGACGAAGACTTCTGCAAAGGAAGAGCCGTGGAGCTGGATAGCTATAAGTGAGAATTTCTCACCTTTCTATTTTATTTCTAGTTATATATATATACTAGGATGCAGACGGTGCTTAGTAGCACCCGACACAATCGTCCACAGACCATGGACTTGTTTGTTTGATTGTTTGGTGATTGATTGTGATATTGGTTTGAATGTGGTTTGTGGTGTGAAAAATCGAATCGATAAATTGGTTAGGATTAGACGTGCGCCGTTATAAGGCGAAGGAGTAAGGCTAGGTTAGACCCTTACTCCAAATTTTGTGGTTTGCAAAATGAAATTGATTTGATTGATGAGTGAATGGCGTGGGCCTTCACTAGACCGGGGATAAGGCTAGGCCTCGTCCCGTTTCTAGTATCGTGCCGTTATGCTGCCGAAATTTTCTAAAATATGTTAGAAAAATAAAAATATCATTTTTTTTAAAGAATGAACCGAAGAGAAATTCATATGTTGAAATAAAATGTTTTGTCGTTAAAAATATAAATTTTAACGTGAATGTGAATAAATAAAATATTCATTTGCAAACCAGATGGTTTGTTTATGTACACTTATTTGAAGGACATTGATTGGGTCGATAAATTTTACACATCGCCCAACTGCACAAATAAAATCTGTGTTTGATTGTTTGAAACCCTACACGGGTGTTGGGATGATATTTGACGTACACTAATCCCGATTGTTTAGTTGTGTGTCGATCGATTGATTGACAGACTGTTATAAGCGTTGAATATTTATATTTGATGCTTATACAGTGTAGAATGCACTTTGGATGATGGTTGATTATTCATCGTTGTTGATATATGCATGTGTTGTAGAAAATCCATATAATTAACATTATATGGTAATTGATTGGGCCTCATTCCAGTTTTGAAAAAGAAATATTTGAAAAAGAAATATTTGAAATAGAATATTTGAAAATAAAGGAATATATGAAGCCGTGTTGATTAGATTGACGCCATTTTGACGTGAACGATATTTATATCAATTGAAAACGATTTCGAAATGAATTGAATTGAAAACGATTTCGAAATGAATTGAATTGAAAACGATTTCGAAATGAATTGAATTGAAAACGATTTCGAAATGAATTGAATTGAAAACGATTTCGAAATGAATTGAATTGAAAACGATTTCGAAATGAATTGAATTGAAAACGATTTCGAAATGAATTGAATTGAAAACGATTTCGAAATGAATTGAATTGAAAACGATTTCGAAATGAATTGAATTGAAAACGATTTCGAAATGAATTGAATTGAAAACGATTTCGAAATGAATTGAACTGAAAACGATTTCGAAATGAATTGAACTGAAAACGATTTCGAAATGAATTGAACTGAAAACGATTTCGAAATGAATTGAATTGAAAACGATTTCGAATTGAATTGAAAGCGAAGTGAAATAAATTCAAATTGAATTGAAATTTGAATTGAATGGAAATGGATTTTGAAACGAATTTATAAAGAAGAATTCAATTTTGATTTGAATTGAAATGGAAGTTGAAAATGTTTTTGAAACGAATTCAAAACTATTTATATAATTCGTTTTAAATAGAAATCGACGAAATATATATTATATATATTATATATAATATAATGGCCTGAATAGAACGCGCCGCGTCGCGGCAGTTCGCGAATTTCGACCATTTATTTCGAACGGACATTACGGGAGATCCGACCGTCGGATTCTCCTAAAACCGGAACCGTTGGGTTCGTATCGAAAAGAGCTTTCTAATGAATGTTAGAAATTTGAAATCTAACGGTTGGATTTGGAGATACGTCCAAATCAAATTCGAAAAAGGTCGCTGTAAGTGCAGTTCGATGGCCGTTAATGGAAATCGACTGTATGGGCCTTGATAAAATTATTAAAAATAGCAATAATTTGTGTAAAATCATAAGAAATGATTTAGAAAGAATTGGGATGAAAAACTCCATATTTGAAAAGATAAAAATGGATTTTTATCGAAATGAACTAGTTTTGAACTAGAATTATAATTCTATTTATTTTTAAATAAATAAATTGAATTCGAAAAGGGTTTTAAAAATAACCAAAATTTCCAATGATTGCATTGGAGTGGATTTGAATCGAAATTGTCTTCGGAATATTTCGATGTTGGAATTCGTGATTATACAGGTGTTGTTATGGAAATTTGAAAGATATATATTGATATCGTTATTTCCAATACGACATTTGTTAGTCGTAGAATTCGATATTGAATATAAGCCGATATATTTTCTATTCAGAGCCTTGTATTGAATATCGAATGTGATTTGGGTTTGTCGTGAATGGTGTCTTCACTAACACTATTCTTGAACCCAGTTGAGAAAAGATTAAATCTTTTTATTTAGATTTAATGAAGTGTACCAATTAAATAATATTTAATTGGAATTGAATTGATATTGATTTTTGGGTTTATCGTGAGCAGTGTTTTAAATAACACTCGTTCTTTAACCCGATAATTAATGAATGTGATTTTGGGTTTATCGTGAACCGTGTTTTAAATGACACTGATTCTTTAACCCAGTCGAAGATTAAAACTAAGTGGAGTTTTAATGAATCTTTAATTAGATTGAAATGATCGAAAGTGGAGTATCACCAGTTTTGCTCCAGGCGATAGTTAAATCTTTAATTAGATTTGAACGTGAAATGGTAATTGAATTTACCGATAACACTGTGGTGTTAGATATGAAGTATTACCAGTTTTACTTCATGGGATGAATAGGTTGGGATTGGGAAATTAAAACAAATGATTACTTCGGTAAGGTTCGCTAATCCCGACTAGTTTGAATTGATATTCAAAAATGGATTAAAGAATAAATTCAAGGAATTTATCTTTTATAAAATTAATGGGAATCTTTCCCTATGAATGTGAAATTTAGAAACTAACTGTCGGTTAGCCAAGCAGAATGGTTTTCTGGATATTGATCTGATGTTGGTTTCGGCCTTCGGGGTTAATATTTGGGGAATTATTCTCTTGATTAATTTACGGTTAGTGACTAATGAATTGGAATGAGGCGTATGTTGTGTTTGTGTAACACTTTTATAAAATATACGCGAGTTATTCGGGAAGACCGGGTTTATCCCATTCTGAATAACTGATACGACGATAAGTCGAAGATGAAGACGATAGTCGAAGACCGGAAGTCTTCACGTCGTTTGGGTGATAACTGATGATCTTGATTGGGCTGTACACCCAAGAAGATGGAAACAGTTGGTGATCGTCCAGACGTACTTGGAGATCGATGGATATGCGGGGTACTAGGTGCCTCCGGTTTCGTTCAGCCCCAGAACGGACTTGTAAATGGACTGTGTGTCTGACATTGGATTTCATTCTGTGTGACTGATATCGGTTGCATAGAGTGGTTTGCCTGTGTGGCATGCTAAGATGCAAATGATCAAGGCTTCTGTTGAAAAGCAAAGTCTTGTGGTGATGATCAAAGCACGGCCTTTGTGGCGTAGCTTTGTGTAACGTTTACTTCGCGAGTTTCACACCCGGTATGAACCAAAAACGGGAGAAAGGACCTCAGGGAGGGCCTGCGTTTCTTCCTAGTTAGAAGTGGCGTCAGTGGTTTTACACGCCCTGACGAGTTTGACTTATGTGGTTGTTGCTGTTGCGAGGCGCCTCGGATTGATCGGTCGTTCTCGAACCGATGGAGTCATTTAGTGGCTCATTTACGCCCCAAAGGGCGGGGAAACGTAGTGTTCAGGCATTTTAATCCACATCGGTGGACCGGCCCTGTCGCTCCTAGGGTCACTCGAGCTCTGATCCTGAGGCTGGGGCTAGGCAGTCTCGAATCGGTTGAGGACTATCTTTTGCCTCGGTTCATAGATGGAAATCCAATTTCCAAATACGAGACTTTGCGGTTTTGATTGTATATCCTATATATGGCGACATAGTGGGATGGGGCGCTTATGCCGCCTATGATTGATACTTATGATTTGAAGTTGTTTTATACACTATGCACTTATTATAGTATCAAATGATTTGTTTTAAACGTATCAAGCATTCTTTGGCTGTTATAAGGGAAAACCCTATCCTCGACTGCGTTGCATTGTGTGATGGGACCTGGGTCTTATAACAGCTTCATTTTTCTTTATTTAGCATTGCGCTGTTTGTTTTATGCACTGGTATTCTTGGGAGGAAACCCGTTCCGTGTTATACGGCGTGGTCCCTTGATTTACCTAACTTTAAAATAAAGATTAATAACTGTTTTAGTTCTCACACCAGTCACATGACTGACCTGGAGTTTATTGTTTTAACCTAAACTCTGGGTGCCCCTATTTTCGACACGGGCAGCTAGTAGTTTGGTTTTGCAGATTTATATTCACAGGATCCTGGTTTACAGCTGGAACGATATCCGGAAAGCTTTGTATCCGTATATCTTCTTCTAGTTGTTTATTGTATTATTTTCCGCTGCGTTGTATTTAAATGTAATTTAAATCTCTGATAATTCTGTGTAATATTCTTTTAAACTCTGTATATTCTTGTAATCTGATGCATTGTTGTAATATACAATGAAATGTTCTTTGTATGCGTTCTGTTGTGGCTTGTTCTCGAACTATCCGACGCTTTCCTTTACGGGGGAGTTGCGGGTCTTTACACGTGGTATCAGAGCTTTGGTTTACAAAGCTAGAGAACAAGGCACATTAGAACCATACGAAAGAATTCATCAGATATTGGATTAGTAATATCCAATGAGGATGACTCGTTAGAGATGGGATCAGTAGTGTCCTAGAACGAGTCGAAAGAGTGTTGTTTTTGAAAATAAAAGTGAAAACCCACTTTGTTTTGGAAATTCAAATCTTAAGTATTCGTATTTGAATAGTCTATTTAAATTGAATTTGGGCAATCGAGTATATAAAGATTTTGCATACACGCTTAGCGGCTTGTATTCGAAGTTTTAATATATTGGGTAGATATAGAATCACATTCTAGTTGCCCGGGGATGATTCTGATGATGAGGCATCGTCATCTGTGTTGTGTTCGACTGGCGAGAGTGGGTTATCTATATATTTCCATATAGGCTGGTGTGAGAACCAAAATTAGATAGGGCTTATTGTTGTGATTTAGCATCAAAAATCTGATTTTTGTCTATGTATCAAAATTATGAATTTGAAACTTTAAATTCACTAATTGATTGATGTTTGTGTTGTTTGGTTAATTGTTTGCTAATTTTGAACCATTATGCATAATTTAAATCGAATATTGAACTGTATCGAAAATTGGTCGCATTTGCTTGCATATATGTACTTACATTGAACAGGTCATAGCAAGGAGGCTAGAGCCGAGAATAAAATTTGTTTGCCCGACAAATAGGTACATGTTTACTACATAATTTCCTGCGTTGTTTGGGTGATGATGATTTTGTGAGCCTATTGGCTAGCCGCTTGGCTTTTTCTTTTTCTTTTTGAGATCTGAAGGACCGGGGAAGCTATTTGAAATTCCCCGATGCTCCCGGTGCAGGGGAGGTTATGGCGAAATTTTTCAAAAATTTAGGGTGTTAGCCAAAATTTTGAAGTTTTGAAAATTCTCAGAAACTAAAGAGTTGGAGAATGGAAGCCAGATCGAGCGTAGAGTTGATTAATCAAACCACTTTCGACTTTGTTCCTTTTCGGGGACGAAAAGTTTTAAGTGGGGGAGATTGTAACAACCCGTAAAATCTGGGCCAGTTTAAAATTTTTATTTTGGCAATTTTAGCGAATTTTGATTATTTAAAATGAATTATTTTAAATAATATTGACGAGAAATTTATTTTGAATATAATTCGAACGTATATATTATATACGTCGTCGTTAGAATATAAATAATTATATATAATTATAAAAGGAATTGAAAATGGCGCGGTAGTTCGAAAATTCGATTTCAAACTTCAATTGAATGTACCGGGTGCAAAACAATCCGGATTTTTGTGAAACCAAAAACATTAGGATCTAATTGATGATATCTTTCCAACGAAGTTGAGAAACTGAGATTTCACTTTATAAATGATGAGATATGTCCAGTTGAAAATTCTGAATAGTCGCTATGGAATTCAGGCCCTTAAAAATGGACATTTTGCAAATGACCTCGGATTTCGACGAAACCACTTTTGTTGGGTCCGTGATGTCGAGTTATTGCTAGGTTTCAAATTTCATAATTTTTCGAATCAATATGTGAGCGTGGCAAAGGAAAACGTGTTTTGACCATTTCAGTTGATTTTAATCGACTGGAAATTGGCCATTTTTCTAACGGTCTCAGAATTCGACGAAACTAGTTTTGTTAGGACCGTATCGTCAATACGAAGCTAGAAAATATTTTTCGGGAATTTTTAGGGTTAGTATGTGACCCCGGTAACTTGAAATGTACGTTTAAAATTCAATATAATGATTTAAATGTAAATTTAACGGAAACTGATTGTAACAATCAAATCAGCTTGCGATATATATCCCATTGTGTTCGGAATGGGGGTAAAACGCTATGGACGACAGGCGGTGGGCCTCGTTTCGAGGTCGAATGTGAAAGTCAACTCTTTAGGATAAAATTTATTAATTAAATAAAAAAAAAAAAAAAAAAGAATATTATCTCCCCCTTTACTACCCAGGCCCCCCCCCCCCCCCCGATTTCCTTTTACAGAAAACTAAAAAAGAAAAAAAAAAAAAAAGGGAAACGAAATCGAAATCGCCCCTTTCCCTCGTCGGAGCCGCCACCCCCGCGTCGGCCTCCTCCTCCAATCGCCCGCCACTCAGTTGAAGCCCCTGTCCCCTCTTCGGCCTCCTCCCCCTCGCGACTCTTTCCTCCTCCCTCCTCCACGCGAGGACAGCGAGCGCCCCCCCCGAACCCTAGCGCCGCCGATGAAGTCGAGCCCCCCCTCCGATCTGCAAGCCTCGATGAAGCCCCCCCGACCACTCGACGAGCCCCTGTAAGTTTTGGTTTTTTTTTTATTTACTTATTTTCATTTAAACTGTAAAATTTTGTTGATTTTAAAAAACTGAATTTTTAGGAAGTTAAAAACTGAAATTTTATTTAAAGTAAAACTGAAATTTTATTTAAAGTAAAACTGAAATTTTTATAAAGTATAAAGCTGAAAATAAAAGGTTAAAACTGATTTTAAAATAAAAGAATAAAACTGATTTTAGGAATTTTAAAAACTTTGATTTGAAAAAGTTATTTTAAACTTTAAAGGTGAAAAGATTTAAACTTTAAAAGTGAAAGGTTTAGATTTTAAAAAGGAAAGGATTTGAACTTTTTGAAATAAAAATTCGATTTTTATATATTGAACTTTGAACTAAAAATTCGATTTTTATATATTAAATAGCGAACTAAAAATTCGATTTTTATATATTGAATAGCGAAGTAAAAATGTGATTTTTACGTATGTAGTGAAAGCAGCAACGAAGGTGACAAAAAGGCGAAACGACGAAGACTTCTGCAAAGGAAGAGCCGTGGAGCTGGATAGCTATAAGTGAGAATTTCTCACCTTTCTATTTTATTTCTAGTTATATATATATACTAGGATGCAGACGGTGCTTAGTAGCACCCGACACAATCGTCCACAGACCATGGACTTGTTTGTTTGATTGTTTGGTGATTGATTGTGATATTGGTTTGAATGTGGTTTGTGGTGTGAAAAATCGAATCGATAAATTGGTTAGGATTAGACGTGCGCCGTTATAAGGCGAAGGAGTAAGGCTAGGTTAGACCCTTACTCCAAATTTTGTGGTTTGCAAAATGAAATTGATTTGATTGATGAGTGAATGGCGTGGGCCTTCACTAGACCGGGGATAAGGCTAGGCCTCGTCCCGTTTCTAGTATCGTGCCGTTATGCTGCCGAAATTTTCTAAAATATGTTAGAAAAATAAAAATATCATTTTTTTTAAAGAATGAACCGAAGAGAAATTCATATGTTGAAATAAAATGTTTTGTCGTTAAAAATATAAATTTTAACGTGAATGTGAATAAATAAAATATTCATTTGCAAACCAGATGGTTTGTTTATGTACACTTATTTGAAGGACATTGATTGGGTCGATAAATTTTACACATCGCCCAACTGCACAAATAAAATCTGTGTTTGATTGTTTGAAACCCTACACGGGTGTTGGGATGATATTTGACGTACACTAATCCCGATTGTTTAGTTGTGTGTCGATCGATTGATTGACAGACTGTTATAAGCGTTGAATATTTATATTTGATGCTTATACAGTGTAGAATGCACTTTGGATGATGGTTGATTATTCATCGTTGTTGATATATGCATGTGTTGTAGAAAATCCATATAATTAACATTATATGGTAATTGATTGGGCCTCATTCCAGTTTTGAAAAAGAAATATTTGAAAAAGAAATATTTGAAATAGAATATTTGAAAATAAAGGAATATATGAAGCCGTGTTGATTAGATTGACGCCATTTTGACGTGAACGATATTTATATCAATTGAAAACGATTTCGAAATGAATTGAATTGAAAACGATTTCGAAATGAATTGAATTGAAAACGATTTCGAAATGAATTGAATTGAAAACGATTTCGAAATGAATTGAATTGAAAACGATTTCGAAATGAATTGAATTGAAAACGATTTCGAAATGAATTGAATTGAAAACGATTTCGAAATGAATTGAATTGAAAACGATTTCGAAATGAATTGAATTGAAAACGATTTCGAAATGAATTGAATTGAAAACGATTTCGAAATGAATTGAATTGAAAACGATTTCGAAATGAATTGAACTGAAAACGATTTCGAAATGAATTGAACTGAAAACGATTTCGAAATGAATTGAACTGAAAACGATTTCGAAATGAATTGAATTGAAAACGATTTCGAATTGAATTGAAAGCGAAGTGAAATAAATTCAAATTGAATTGAAATTTGAATTGAATGGAAATGGATTTTGAAACGAATTTATAAAGAAGAATTCAATTTTGATTTGAATTGAAATGGAAGTTGAAAATGTTTTTGAAACGAATTCAAAACTATTTATATAATTCGTTTTAAATAGAAATCGACGAAATATATATTATATATATTATATATAATATAATGGCCTGAATAGAACGCGCCGCGTCGCGGCAGTTCGCGAATTTCGACCATTTATTTCGAACGGACATTACGGGAGATCCGACCGTCGGATTCTCCTAAAACCGGAACCGTTGGGTTCGTATCGAAAAGAGCTTTCTAATGAATGTTAGAAATTTGAAATCTAACGGTTGGATTTGGAGATACGTCCAAATCAAATTCGAAAAAGGTCGCTGTAAGTGCAGTTCGATGGCCGTTAATGGAAATCGACTGTATGGGCCTTGATAAAATTATTAAAAATAGCAATAATTTGTGTAAAATCATAAGAAATGATTTAGAAAGAATTGGGATGAAAAACTCCATATTTGAAAAGATAAAAATGGATTTTTATCGAAATGAACTAGTTTTGAACTAGAATTATAATTCTATTTATTTTTAAATAAATAAATTGAATTCGAAAAGGGTTTTAAAAATAACCAAAATTTCCAATGATTGCATTGGAGTGGATTTGAATCGAAATTGTCTTCGGAATATTTCGATGTTGGAATTCGTGATTATACAGGTGTTGTTATGGAAATTTGAAAGATATATATTGATATCGTTATTTCCAATACGACATTTGTTAGTCGTAGAATTCGATATTGAATATAAGCCGATATATTTTCTATTCAGAGCCTTGTATTGAATATCGAATGTGATTTGGGTTTGTCGTGAATGGTGTCTTCACTAACACTATTCTTGAACCCAGTTGAGAAAAGATTAAATCTTTTTATTTAGATTTAATGAAGTGTACCAATTAAATAATATTTAATTGGAATTGAATTGATATTGATTTTTGGGTTTATCGTGAGCAGTGTTTTAAATAACACTCGTTCTTTAACCCGATAATTAATGAATGTGATTTTGGGTTTATCGTGAACCGTGTTTTAAATGACACTGATTCTTTAACCCAGTCGAAGATTAAAACTAAGTGGAGTTTTAATGAATCTTTAATTAGATTGAAATGATCGAAAGTGGAGTATCACCAGTTTTGCTCCAGGCGATAGTTAAATCTTTAATTAGATTTGAACGTGAAATGGTAATTGAATTTACCGATAACACTGTGGTGTTAGATATGAAGTATTACCAGTTTTACTTCATGGGATGAATAGGTTGGGATTGGGAAATTAAAACAAATGATTACTTCGGTAAGGTTCGCTAATCCCGACTAGTTTGAATTGATATTCAAAAATGGATTAAAGAATAAATTCAAGGAATTTATCTTTTATAAAATTAATGGGAATCTTTCCCTATGAATGTGAAATTTAGAAACTAACTGTCGGTTAGCCAAGCAGAATGGTTTTCTGGATATTGATCTGATGTTGGTTTCGGCCTTCGGGGTTAATATTTGGGGAATTATTCTCTTGATTAATTTACGGTTAGTGACTAATGAATTGGAATGAGGCGTATGTTGTGTTTGTGTAACACTTTTATAAAATATACGCGAGTTATTCGGGAAGACCGGGTTTATCCCATTCTGAATAACTGATACGACGATAAGTCGAAGATGAAGACGATAGTCGAAGACCGGAAGTCTTCACGTCGTTTGGGTGATAACTGATGATCTTGATTGGGCTGTACACCCAAGAAGATGGAAACAGTTGGTGATCGT
Source organism: Allium sativum (assembly GCA_030737875.1). Taxonomy (NCBI): domain Eukaryota; kingdom Viridiplantae; phylum Streptophyta; class Magnoliopsida; order Asparagales; family Amaryllidaceae; genus Allium; species Allium sativum. Next base: position 189,200,045 of record CM060913.1, read on the forward strand.
CCAGACGTACTTGGAGATCGATGGATATGCGGGGTACTAGGTGCCTCCGGTTTCGTTCAGCCCCAGAACGGACTTGTAAATGGACTGTGTGTCTGACATTGGATTTCATTCTGTGTGACTGATATCGGTTGCATAGAGTGGTTTGCCTGTGTGGCATGCTAAGATGCAAATGATCAAGGCTTCTGTTGAAAAGCAAAGTCTTGTGGTGATGATCAAAGCACGGCCTTTGTGGCGTAGCTTTGTGTAACGTTTACTTCGCGAGTTTCACACCCGGTATGAACCAAAAACGGGAGAAAGGACCTCAGGGAGGGCCTGCGTTTCTTCCTAGTTAGAAGTGGCGTCAGTGGTTTTACACGCCCTGACGAGTTTGACTTATGTGGTTGTTGCTGTTGCGAGGCGCCTCGGATTGATCGGTCGTTCTCGAACCGATGGAGTCATTTAGTGGCTCATTTACGCCCCAAAGGGCGGGGAAACGTAGTGTTCAGGCATTTTAATCCACATCGGTGGACCGGCCCTGTCGCTCCTAGGGTCACTCGAGCTCTGATCCTGAGGCTGGGGCTAGGCAGTCTCGAATCGGTTGAGGACTATCTTTTGCCTCGGTTCATAGATGGAAATCCAATTTCCAAATACGAGACTTTGCGGTTTTGATTGTATATCCTATATATGGCGACATAGTGGGATGGGGCGCTTATGCCGCCTATGATTGATACTTATGATTTGAAGTTGTTTTATACACTATGCACTTATTATAGTATCAAATGATTTGTTTTAAACGTATCAAGCATTCTTTGGCTGTTATAAGGGAAAACCCTATCCTCGACTGCGTTGCATTGTGTGATGGGACCTGGGTCTTATAACAGCTTCATTTTTCTTTATTTAGCATTGCGCTGTTTGTTTTATGCACTGGTATTCTTGGGAGGAAACCCGTTCCGTGTTATACGGCGTGGTCCCTTGATTTACCTAACTTTAAAATAAAGATTAATAACTGTTTTAGTTCTCACACCAGTCACATGACTGACCTGGAGTTTATTGTTTTAACCTAAACTCTGGGTGCCCCTATTTTCGACACGGGCAGCTAGTAGTTTGGTTTTGCAGATTTATATTCACAGGATCCTGGTTTACAGCTGGAACGATATCCGGAAAGCTTTGTATCCGTATATCTTCTTCTAGTTGTTTATTGTATTATTTTCCGCTGCGTTGTATTTAAATGTAATTTAAATCTCTGATAATTCTGTGTAATATTCTTTTAAACTCTGTATATTCTTGTAATCTGATGCATTGTTGTAATATACAATGAAATGTTCTTTGTATGCGTTCTGTTGTGGCTTGTTCTCGAACTATCCGACGCTTTCCTTTACGGGGGAGTTGCGGGTCTTTACAACTTGCGTTGCCACCGCTCCCTGTTTTGGCCTCTTATAGTCAAACCCAGTATGCGTGTCCCGTCCTCGACTTGGGTCGAGCCCACAAAGATACGTTTTGGGATACTGGTTGAAATGGGCCCCCACTATTTACCACAAGCATTCCACCTAAGCTTGTCCCCATTAGTCCATCCCACTTAACCCGCTTAGTCATGTTCATTTACATGTGTGTTTGGTTAAGTCTAATCGTATTTCAAATGCCTCTAAAGGCAACCACTAGATTCCTCATGCCACCCAAGGCACCTACTTAACCCCCATGTCCCTCCTTACATGATTATCTGGTTAAGTATTTCTTAGTTCATTAAGGCCATAACCTCATAAAGACCTCTCACATTAGACTGGCATTTATGGCAGCTGGATTTGCCGGGCGGGTCCGGGCAGTCTTACACCATAAAAGAGTCTAACCTCGTGTCTTTACAACTGTTATGCTTTAGTTTGGGCCTAGGACCTCTCACATTGGGCTGACATTTGTGATTACTAGATTTGCCGGGCGGGTCCGGGCAGGTTTACATCACAAACGGGTCCAACCTCGTGTCCTAAGCATTGATTATTAATAATAATCCACTTTCCCCCAATTTTAATAATTCCCTACTTGAATTATTAATTACTTCCAATTTTTAACAATGTCCATAATTGACTCAATTATGGACATCCATTCATGGTATGCAAAATCTTACAAAATTGCACCCAATTTATTAATTCCTAATATTACCCCTACCCCACGTTTGAACGTTTATTCGCAAAATATATGTTAGACTCGAATAGCCTAACTCATAGCATAAAAGAGATTATCATAATAACAACATGTATATGTGACCAAATGAATCATAATAAGGGGTGAAACTTGCATATGTCCAACTTGCATAGATTATACATGTCATGGACCTAAAGGTGTCAACTTGTTCAAAATTCACCTAATATAATCTCAATCAATTTTCATAAACTTACATATGAACATGTGTGAATCAACATCATCTAATTTTTTAACAACATGGTTTTATATGGGTACACCTAACTCAATAGGCAAATTCCCATATTCAAGTTTTATTTAATTATAGTTTCAAGTTTATGGGTACACCTAACCTAATAGGCAAATTCCCATAAACAAGATCCATTTAAATTAAAAAAAAACATAACTTTAAGCATGATCCAACAACATCATAATTTTTCAACATAATATAGCATGATTTATAACATGGCATAGTATGATAGTATAACATAGCTTGACATGATTCTCAACATAGAACGACATAGCATAAGAGAATTTACAACATAGCATGACATAGCATATATAATTTACATCATACGACAGCATAATAACATAATAAGAGATCCACAATATATAGAATTTACAATTACAAATCACATCACTTTCTTGTGATCCATTCATAACTGAGTCAAATTAGTTTGTAATAGTCTTGTGAGAATCATCATACTCACCAACAAAAGAAAAGAATTGGAGAAAGAGAGATCTTTTGATTTGATTTGTGTAGATTTAGTTGTAGATGATTAGGCTTCCTCTTCTTAGTTTGTGACGGCTATGCTGAACTCCATGGCAGCAGCATGACGGTAGCTTCTCTAATTTTACAAGTGATTTAGGTCTAGGGTCTACCCACTTATTTATAGATTTTAGAATTCATTTAGGCCATTAGATTTAACCTAGAAATAACCGTAGCCGTTCAGACAAGATGGGGTTTATCTTGTTGACTCAGCAATGAGTCAGAAGTGACTCAGCAAACACTCGGCATATTAATAAACTTCTATTCATGTCATAAATATATATATTTTTTCTACAATGTACATATTAGATACATCCCCCTTTACTTATTATTGTTTTTATATTCATATTAGATACATCCCCTCTCTTACACACTTATTAATATTTTTATATTCATATTAGATACATCCCCTCTCTTACACACTTATTAATATTTTTATATTCATATTAGACACATCCCCTCTCTTACACACTTATTAATATTTTAGCAACTTTAGTGTTAATAGAAAATTCGGGGTGTTACATTCTCCCCTCCTTTTAGGATTTCGTCCCCGAAATCTTCAAGTCTGGAAGAATGTATATCCTTCCATCCAAACGTCCATCTACTCATCCATCATACACAGGCATCCATTGTCCTTAAAAGATTTCTAATGCTTTATGATCATATGCAAGTGTGTGTACATGTCCTTACCTAATGCGAAATCAGGCGGTCTACTGATTCAGTTGACCTCCTTAATGCAAATTATGTAAGTGTCATGAATCCATTATGTATGCAAAAGATCCTAATTGCTTACATACTACTTCTATATGCGTGCACACCCATTCAACCGAATGCAGCATCCATATGATGGTACAACCATTATACATCCATTATACTAAATACATCCATATATATGCAATATGCAATATGAAGTGACTGAGCCGATCTAGTGCCTAAAGTGTGTGTATATATGCATCCACGAGCAACCACTAGCAAACACTTGCATCCATTTTGCATCCATCATACATAACATGTCTCAAACACATGTTTCAACCATAGGATTATCCTAACTAAAGGTCAAAGATACTAATGAGAGGACATACTAAAGATAAGATAAGATAAGATAAATTAAGCGATAAAGGAGAAATTAAAATACATACCCTCAAAAAGAAAAGGGTACAATGAACGCATCTTCTCTTCTGTCTCCCAAGTTGCGTTGCTCTCATCATCTCCCCATTGCACTTTAACCAGTCTGACCTCTCGATTCCTCAACTTTTTGATCTCCGACCCAAGAATGCATGTAGGAGCTCGTCTAATTGTTGCATCACGCTCTATTTCCACCTCTTTAAGCAAGCTCGGCTCTACCACCTCCGCGGTCTTGTGCAAACACTTCCTCAAATGTGATACATGGAATACGTCGTGTACTCCACTAAGTTTCTCAGGCAACTCCACCCTATATGCCATCTTCCCAATCCTGTTTTTTACAGGAAACGGCCCTACAAACCTTGGTGCTAATTTCCCCACGGACCCAAAGCGAACAACATTCTGTAACGGAGATACTTTGATAAAAACCATGTCCCCAATGTCAAACTCAAGATCTGTCCTCCTCTTATCAGCATACGATTTCTGCCTATCTTGTGCTGCTTTCATCCTCCTTCGAATCAACTCAATCTTCTCCGAGGTTTCCCTAACCATATCGGGCCCAAGTAGGATTTTATCGGTAGATTCCCACCAACATGTAGGCGAACGACAAGGCCTTCCATAAAGAGCTTCGAAAGGTGCCATGCCAATACTAGACTGAAAGCTATTATTATATGCGAATTCTACTAACGGAAGGTGCTCTTCCCATGTACCCCCAAAGTCTAGGATACAAAGCCTTAAAAGATCCTCTAGAATGCGATTCACCCTCTCGGTCTGGCCGTCTGTCTGAGGATGATATGCGGTGCTCAAACATAGCTGAGTCCCTACCACCTCTTGTAAACTCTTCCAAAATTCGCTAGTAAAGATGGGGTCACGGTCGCTTACTATACTAGAAGGAATACCGTGCAAACGAACTATCTCCTTAATGTATACAGAAGCCAACCACGGAGCAGTCCTCTTTCTTTTCACGGGAATAAAATGGGCGCTTTTAGTAAGTCTATCTACTATAACCCAAATCCCCGTGTTACCCTTCCTTGATCTTGGTAATCCATCCACAAAATCCATTGAGATGCTTTCCCATTTCCATAGTGGAACTTCTAATGGGTGAAGCAACCCACCGGGTTTCTTTTGTTCTGCTTTAACTCGTTGGCACACCAAGCATCTAGCGACGTACTCGGCCACATCCTTTTTCATACCGGCCCAAAAGAAAACCCGCTTCATATCTTTGTACATCTTATCCCCGCCGGGATGAATGGTCATTTTTGAGCGATGAGCATCATCAAGAATGGCCTTCCTTAAGTCTTCGTCTTGTGGTACACAAAGTCTATTATCCCTTCGTAACCAACCCTTATCGTCTAGGGTATACCTACGAAGATGGCTTGACGACTCCCCCCCTTTGAGCTTTTCTACTATCTCAACCAACTGTGGGTCGTCTTGCTGTGCCTCACCAACCCGTCCTAGAAGTGTAGGTCTAACCTCCAAGGATGCTAACAGACCGGGTACTAAGTCAACGGAGGGTCTAAAGTCAAACATAGAGATGAATTCTAAGCTTTGTCGTTCAACAAACAACGGACTCAAGGACAACCTTTTCCTACTTAAGGCGTCTGCCACCACGTTACCCTTGCCCGGGGTATATGCTATTTCAAAATCGTAGGAGGCTAAGAATTCCATCCACCGTTGCTGCCTTAAATTCAAATCCTTCTGAGAGAATAAGTATTTTAATGATTTGTGGTCAGTGAACAGTTCGAATTTCTCACCAAGAAGATAGTGACGCCAAGACTTAAGCGCGAAAACAATTGCGGCTAGCTCTAAGTCATGCGTGGGGTAATTCTTTTCATGAACCCTCAACTGCCTTCCACCATAGGCTATTACTCTTCCCTCTTGCATGAGGACCGGTCCCACAAGCATCAGTATAGATGGTAAACGGTTTATTCCCGTCTGGCAGCACTAAGACTGGGGCTGAAGTTAAGGCTCTCTTTAAACGTTGGAACGCATCATCGCAATCTTTGTCCCACGTAAAAACCAGGTTCTTCTTCGTTAACCGTGTTAATGGAGCTGATATTTTTGCGAAGTCTTTGATAAACTTCCTATAATAGCAAGCCAACCCCAAGAAACTTCTTACTTCAGTTGCATTTTTAGGGACCTTCCAATCTTGGATGGCCACCACCTTTGCGGGATCCACTGCTATCCCTTCTTTGGAAACCACGTGCCCTAAGAACCGTACTTCCTTCCTCCAGAAGTGACACTTAGAAAATTTTGCCTTAAGGTTATGCGCTCGAAGGGTTTCCAACACTTCCCTAAGATGTAGGGAGTGCTCTTCTTTATTCTTAGAAAAGACTAAGATGTCATCCACAAAGACTACCACGAATTTGTTAAGGTATTCCCTAAACACCCTACTCATCAAATCAACAAAATATGCAGGGGCGTTTGTCAAACCAAAGGGCATCACTAGCCATTCATAGAATCCGTCAGGAGTCCTAAAAGCAGTCTTATCTATACTATCCTCAGCCACTCTCAGTTGATGAAAGCCAGTGGCTAAGTCCAACTGCGAAAACACTGAGGCGCCAACTAACTGATCAAAGAGATCGTCAATCCTCGGCAGTGGGTGTCGGTTCTTTTTAGTAAGCTTGTTTAGTTCTCTATAGTCCATACAAAGTCTAAGAGACCCATCCGCCTTTGTGGCAAAAACTACTGGAGCACCCCACTCCGATATACTACATCTTATAAACCCCTTCTCAAGCAACTCCTTTACTTGCTTATTGAGTTCCCTCCTTTCACGAGGAGCCATGTGGCGCACTGGCAAAGATACGGGTTTAGCATTATCCACAAGATAAATTCGAAAGTCTATCTCCCGCTTTGGAGGTAAGCCCTTCACCTCCTCAAACACATCCGGATATTCCCGGACCACTTCTACCGATCGCAGGTTCTCTACAGACGCGTCGAGCGATTCAAGATAACTTAGCATAACGGAATTTATGGGATTACAAAAGATGTCGAGAGCATTACCAAGGAGAGTCACAAGCCTAACTACTCTCCTTTCACAATCAAGAATGGCCCTATTTCTAGACAACCAATCCATTCCTAAAATTAGCCCATAGCCCTTGAAGCCCAATACATAAGCATCACATCTAAATTCAACGCTAAGTATAGAGATTTTCAAATCCAAACATATCATGGTCAAATGAGCCGAACCCCCAATTGGATTTGAAACGACCAAGGGATCCTCTACTAAACTGGTGTTCAAGTGCAGTGATTCAACTAATGATGCAGAGATAAACGAATGAGATGTGCCAGAATCGAATAAGGTACGGACAGGATGATCAAACAGAAAAACTAAGCTTTCAACAGAAATTGTTCTACCTCTTTCTTGCAGCGGTGGGTCCGCAATAGCCTGAACTTGCCCCCTTGTCTGCCCTGGTGCCATAAGAGCCTGCACCTGTCCTCCCGAGGTAGACCCTGCCCTCTGCCCCTTCTTTGGACAGTCCTTCACTAAATGTCCCGCATCTCCACAATGAAAACAACCAGTCTTCTTTTTCTTTCTACAATCTTTGCTGAGATGGCCAGGCGTCCCACAATTGAAGCATTTCTTCTTCCCTTTGCCATTATTGTTTTTACCACCCTTCTTATTTTGCTGTTTGGGTTTCTTCTGATCCCCTTTATTTTTAACTGCCTTATCCTCATGCATAAGTGCCATTTCTACTAGCTTTTCAAAGGTGGCTCCCATAGGGATGTGGGTCATAGCCAACCCTTGCAACGGTTCATTCAAGCCTCTAACGAACCTCAAAGCTTTCTTCTCTGGCGTGTTCACCAATTCCAAGCCAAACCTTGCTAACTGATTAAATTTATTGACATATTCCTTTACTGATGAGATCCCTTGCTTTAGTGCCAGGAATTTTTCCATATTTAAGTTCTCCTCTGCCCTTGAAAGAAACTTTGCCTCAAACCTTCGTCTGAAATCCGCCCATGAATCAACTGGACGTTCCCCGTTAGTGACCTCCCACCAAAACGAGGCCTCTCCCTTCATTAACCAAGCAGCTAAACGGACTTTCCTCCCATCTTCCACTTCAAAGATATCCAACAATTCCTCAGTCTCCTTAAGCCAATCTCTGGCCTCCACAAACGTCTCAGTCCCTTGAAAAGTTTTTCCTCCCATAGCCTTGAATTCCTTGCACGTCTTTGCAAAAGTGTCAACACGAGGAGGAGGAGGAGGAGGAGGAATGGGTGCAACTAGGGGTGGAGGAGTATCCGCTGGGCCTGCAGTGGTGGCCCTAGCCTCCAAGTATCTCCTAAACCACCCTGGAATCGTCACACCTTCTGGGAGATTAAGATCTTCAGCCATGCTGAAACGAAAAAGGAAAGATTCAAAATGGAGAATTCGAAAGATAAAGATAAGGATGTGGCTATTTGGGATTATGTTTTTCATAAAAACTCTCTTTAAATAACATTTTTTTTTTGAAAGCGCTTCTTCCAAAAATACTTTAGGAAAAAATATTTTTCTAAAAAAAAAATTTTTTATCTGTTCTGGTAACCTTATGCTCTGATACTACGTGTAACACCCCACGTCCATTAATGTCACTCACAAAGGGAATGCATTAACTTCCATGGAGGTTTTAAGCGAATATAGAACAGTAAAATTACAACAAGACAGATATAAAATAGTACTTGGAAATTCAAAAACTTTATTTCATTGTAGCAGAAGTCAAAACATGTTTGATTACATCATAACACCATATTCAATGTCAAGTACAATATCTATCTTGATAAAACAAGTACATAATCCCATTACATGAATAGCCATTAAAAAGAAAGATAACAAGCTGGACTTTACTTCAGCAGTCCAAGCTTTCCAGAAGATAAGCGATCCAACTAGACTCCACTAGAACTTGGCCCAACCTGCGGACCTGAAGGGAGAAAAAGGATGGAAAAGAGGGGGTCAGACATAAAGTCTGGTGAATATGATAATTCTACAATACTATTACCAAAATAACTGGACTAAGGCATAAGCTGGAAAACAAGAAAATGTCTATGAAGAGCAGATTAAGGACATAGACAATCGCTAAAGGCAACGTTATAGGCGCTCCTAAATACTAAAGGATAAACACTATATTGCACCACACCAGTCACCCTAAAGATTCATCCCACTTAGCTTCACTTAGAAACTTTCCCAATGGCTTTACGTACCCCTAGCTGACTACATAGGTGCCGCCTGCCCCTATCTCCACTAGGTGTACCCTACTTCCCATTATTCGATCGGCTCCCTGACTCGTAGATACCCGTGCTAGCCCCACAGTGGGGTGTATCACTCCCCTAAAGTGGCAACCTGATACCACGGACATGCACGGCTTATACCTACACGACGCAACAACGTCTTACCTACCAGCCCGGGTCCACACACGCATATGAAACCCATTGGACTTGCGTTGCCACCGCTCCCTGTTTTGGCCTCTTATAGTCAAACCCAGTATGCGTGTCCCGTCCTCGACTTGGGTCGAGCCTACAAAGATACGTTTTGGGATACTGGTTGAAATGGGCCCCCACTATTTACCACAAGCATTCCACCTAAGCTTGTCCCCATTAGTCCATCCCACTTAACCCACTTAGTCATGTTCATTTACATGTGTGTTTGGTTAAGTCTAATCGTATTTCAAATGCCTCTAAAGGCAACCACCAGATTCCTCATGCCACCCAAGGCACCTACTTAACCCCCATGTCCCACCTTACATGATTATCTGGTTAAGTATTTCTTAGTTCATTAAGGCCATAACCTCATAAAGACCTCTCACATTAGACTGGCATTTATGGCAGCTGGATTTGCCGGGCGGTTCCGGGCAGTCTTACACCATAAAAGAGTCTAACCTCGTGTCTTTACAACTGTTATGCTTTAGTTTGGGCCTAGGACCTCTCACATTGGGCCGACATTTGTGACTACTGGATTTGCCGGGCGGGTCCGGGCAGGTTTACATCACAAACGAGTCCAACCTCGTGTCCTAAGCATTGATTATTAATAATAATCCACTTTCCCCCAATTTTAATAATTCCCTACTTGAATTATTAATTACTTCCAATTTTTAACAATGTCCATAATTGACTCAATTATGGACATCCATTCATGGTATGCAAAATCTTACAAAATTGCACCCAATTTATTAATTCCTAATATTACCACTACCCCACGTTTGAACGTTTATTCGCAAAATATATGTTAGACTCGAATAGCCTAACTCATAGCATAAAAGAGATTATCATAATAACAACATGTATATGTGACCAAATGAATCATAATAAGGGGTGAAACTTGCATATGTCCAACTTGCATAGATTATACATGTCATGGACCTAAAGGTGTCAACTTGTTCAAAATTCACCTAATATAATCTCAATCAATTTTCATAAACTTACATATGAACATGTGTGAATCAACATCATCTAATTTTTTAACAACATGGTTTTATATGGGTACACCTAACTCAATAGGCAAATTCCCATATTCAAGTTTTATTTAATTATAGTTTCAAGTTTATGGGTACACCTAACCTAATAGGCAAATTCCCATAAACAAGATCCATTTAAATTAAAAAAAAACATAACTTTAAGCATGATCCAACAACATCATGATTTTTCAACATAATATAGCATGATTTATAACATGGCATAGTATGATAGTATAACATAGCTTGACATGATTCTCAACATAGAACGACATAGCATAAGAGAATTTACAACATAGCATGACATAGCATATATAATTTACATCATACGACAGCATAATAACATAATAAGAGATCCACAATATATAGAATTTACAATTACAAATCACATCACTTTCTTGTGATCCATTCATAACTGAGTCAAATTAGTTTGTAATAGTCTTGTGAGAATCATCATACTCACCAACAAAAGAAAAGAATTGGAGAAAGAGAGATCTTTTGATTTGATTTGTGTAGATTTAGTTGTAGATGATTAGGCTTCCTCTTCTTAGTTTGTGACGGCTATGCTGAACTCCATGGCAGCAGCATGACGGTAGCTTCTCTAATTTTACAAGTGATTTAGGTCTAGGGTCTACCCACTTATTTATAGATTTTAGAATTCATTAAGGCCATTATATTTAACCTAGAAATAACCGCAGCCGTTCAGACAAGATGGGGTTTATCTTGTTGACTCAGCAATGAGTCAGAAGTGACTCAGCAAACACTCAGCATATTAATAAACTTCCATTCATGTCATAAATATATATATATTTTCTACAATGTACATATTAGATACATCCCCCTTTACTTATTATTGTTTTTATATTCATATTAGATACATCCCCTCTCTTACACACTTATTAATATTTTTATATTCATATTAGATACATCCCATCTCTTACACACTTATTAATATTTTTATATTCATATTAGATACATCCCCTCTCTTACACACTTATTAATATTTTAGCAACTTTAGTGTTAATAGAAAATTCGGGGTGTTACATTTTGCCTCGGTTTACAGATGGAAATCCAATCTCCAATATGTGACATTTGCGGTTTTGATTGTAGAGCCTAGTATGGCGACATGATATATGGTACCCATGCCACCTAGGATTGATACATTTATACTTGAAGTTGTTTTATACGCTATGCACTTATAATAGTATCAGATGATTTGTTTTAACGTATCAAGCATTCTTTGGCTATTATAAGGTAAAACCCTATCCTCCGGCTTGTGTTGCATTGTATGATGGGACCTGGGTCTTCTAATAGCTTCATTGTTCTTTATTTAGCATTGCGCTGTTGTTTTATGCACTGGTATTCTTGGGAGGAAACCCGTTCCGTGTTATACGGCGTGGTCCCATGATTTACCTAACTTTAAAATAAAGATTAATAACTGTTTTAGTTCTCACTCCAGTCACATGACTGACCTAGAGTTTATTGTTTTAACCTAAACTCTGGGTGCCCTTATTTTCGACACGGGCAGCTAGTAGTTTTGGTTTTGCAGATTTATATTCATAGGGTCCTGATTTACAGATGGAACGATATCCGGAAAGCTCTGTATCCGTATATCTCTTTCATTTGTGTTTTATATTATTTTCCATTGCTATGTAATGTAATTTAAATCTCTGATATTTTTATGATGTATAATATTTATTCCTACTCCGTATATTCTTGTATTCTTATGGAATTGGTGTAATAAGCAATGCAATGTTCTTCTGTTTGTATCCTGATGTGTCTTGTTCTCAACTCAGTCCATGCTTTCCTTTACGGGGAAGTTCGGGTCGTAACATTAACGGATATAGGGAGTTACAATATCTCAAAACTTAACATTGATTCAAGTGATTTCAAATAGATTATTTTTTAAATTTCTGGATCATGAATACCTCTCAAATTTGATGTAAACGATCTGAAATTTCTCTTATACCTATAAGGGATAATTGTGAAAAAATCTTTGAAAAATGTGGTCCTTGAAACTTATTGTCATTTCATGATTATTTGATTTGAATATTTGTTTGTTTAAAATCCTTCGAAATTATTGATTTACTGAATCCCATACATATCCCGAATCTGAAATTTATAAATCGTTTGATTGATTCATTGAATCCTGATATCTTCCTAATTCGTTCAAATGATTTAAAAATAAACTATATTTTATAATCTTGGATCATGGAATATCGTTTGTAACCATCATCTTGACTTGTCTGCTTTGAACTGATTTCTTGTGCTGCTCTGATGATGTTTTGAAAATATTTTGGAAATTGCTTATTTATGATCTGTTTGCTGCTCTGATACTGTTTTTCAAATATCTGCTTGTTCTTGTCTACAGCTCTGACAAATGTGCCAAATTTATTAATTTTGTTTGGTTGGGCTTTGTGATTAAATTTTTATTAATAAGGACACCAATTGGTATCAGATGTGCGGAAATTTTTCTATATATATTTTAATCCCTCTTATCCTGTATAGCTATTCATATTCTTCTTATAATTGATTTTCAATTTTAAGTTTATTTATTGATTATTCAGTTAGAAATTGAAATCAATATCCAAATTGAACTGTATTTATAAGTCATCAAAATTATTACCAAATTTTGAAATTGTGATGAATTGTCACTGCTGTATATTTCACAACAAGAGGAGATTTTATTTTCATGATGATTGAACAATTTTTATAATATCTTTGAATTGGTAGTTAATTTCACGACCATCTTCATTATCTATCATCATTCTGCCATTCATCGTAATTTTATATTAATGTGGAGATTTAATATATATATATATATATATATATATACATATTTTTAAAAACATCTTGAATAATCAGTGAAAATATTTCTGATAGATTTGGGGTTACATTGTTATGTAGAATTAGTGACAATTGAAAATTTTCAATGATCTCGGTACAGTTGATCATACTTCATAATATGATTAATTTAGAAATTTATTTCACAAACCATTTCGGCACCTATCACATTTCTATCATCCATATTGGTTTTATATACCAAGGAGTTTTTTATCTTTAAATGCTGAGAATAATAAATATAATTAATATTTAAGTGTGTCTCTAATCTCATCTAAAAATCCAAGCTCTGGTAATTCATGGTTATGAAATAACTTATAATTTAAGCTGCGACTGACCTCATTTAAAAATCCAAGCTCCGATTATGCGTGGTCAGTGTGCTCTTAAATAAAAAATAAAAGAGTAGGAAATAATGTGCTATAAATTGAAATTAATTTGAAATTCTCCTTTGTGTATAAAAACCAGCCGATCTATCCATATTCTAACATGTGGAATGTGTTGAAATCTTTTGATGTATTATGATTTGTTGATTGATAGCTATTGGGATTTGAGATTATTCGATTTTGTCACTTGAATTGAATTATTAACTATAGTCCAAATCCAACACTGTTTTTGTGCTCAATTTTATAAAATTCTTTTGGAAATAATTGGAAAATATTCATATTTTTTAACTCTCTCCATTTTTATAAATTCATCATAAATCCGTCATTCCCTAAAATGTGAAATATGTCACCTGTTCTTAGAATATTATGATTTTTGTTTGACTGATTGAGATTTATGATCAACGCTCTTCCTCTTAAGCTGAAATTATATTTTTTAGTCATTTTTCATCTATATTTTAAATTCTGAATCCTTTTGATGATAACAAAAGGGGGAGAATGGGTTGATTTTGAATTATGAGTGAAAATTTTATAAATATTCTAATTTTGAAATATTTATAAAAAAAATTTACATTCTTTTCACTCATGCACAGTTATAGGGGGAGTTTCTATTGAAGGGGGAGATTTCTAATAAGGGGAGTCCAGTTCTTCACTGTTAAACACATCTATTGGATTTAAAATATTAATATTTGTTTTTCATCATCAACAGGGGGAGATTGTTGTATATAACGGTGTTGTATACACAATTATATGATTTTTGTTTGATGATAACAACCAAATATATTTTATTATAAATGTGTGTTATTGTACTATTCCATATATTCATTATAGACAGTAATATAATATTTATATTTAAATAGAATACGACTGTACAGACATTGATATATTCATACAGTATTTTATTTAAATTGAATATTATATTACAAACATTCAAACGGTACAACTATTTATAACTCCACTATTTAAACATATCACATGAATTTTTACTTGTAAATAAACTGAATACGATAAAAAAAAATTGTTTGAACACAATGAAATGATATTTTATTTCAATCAAATTTGATTATTACAAATATCAGTACAATTTTCTACTCTTTGTACATCAGCTCCTCACTACAGATTCACTCATATACTCAGTTTACACTCATATACATACATTCAGTGACTCACATACTCATTCACTAATATTGTCTAGTCTTCTATCTTCACTGCACAGTCAGTTTAGTCATCTACACCTGTCATATACAGAAACACACACGGAGTACACTGCGTTAGAACTGGAACTGAATACATGCAAAATTGAATTTATTTTTTAAATTTTATTTGCCTTAGATTTCTGGTGTGTTTCTCATCATTTTTCATGACTTGATCTGATATGTGAATGTAGCACGCACACGATATATGTATACACACATGTGTATGTATATACACATATTATTGTGCAGGGACAGGAAAATCCATTCATATGGCTGCATATACACACGTGTATAGATATATACGTGTGAACTGCGTCATCAATCAAAATACAGTGTAGCAACTGAGGAGAAGCCACGTGGACCAACTCGACTCAGTGCTCACATATATGATCAACTTGCATAACTAAAAATGGAAAAGCATAAAATATTGCAAGTGGTCAAGTCAACATGATTAGTTCAAACATGGTCGAGGCATGCACAGGACAGCTCAGCAAGACTACATGGAGCACATGCACAAATGAAACAGTGCAACATGTATGATGGTCAACAAGTCAAACAACATGGTATATGGTACACATGTTGCTGCAAGAAGCTACAAGCATCCCTAAAATGGTTCAGCAAACATACTTTTTCAAATGGAACAAACATGGAGATCAAACTACAGGTGCATGGAAATACAGGGCAGTTTAGTCCATATATAATGCAAGCATGTCCAAACCATCGATACAACAAAGCAAGTGGTGCAAAAATACACAAGAATACGCAAGTGCACAAGAGGGACAATTTCTTGGTTCAGAAAACTTATCAATGCAACAATGAACAAACACATAGCTACAGATCAGAGCATGCATGAGTGATGCTACTATTGTACAACAATGTATTCAAGCAAGCGTAGTGGTGCAAGCACAAGTGCTACAGATATGAGAGCATCAACATGAATGTTCATGTGATACAAGTGCTACGAGTAAGGCAGCAACATACAAAGCCATAATAGTCAAGTGTCCAAGGATAGTCAATCCAAATACAACATTTCAAATGCAAGCAAGTGGACATCAAAGTGAATAACATGTTTGCATGTGCAAGTGAAGTCAAAAGGAATTCAGTGTCAAAGATTCAAGAATGTTTCAGTATGATACATGCATATACAAATTTAATCCAAGGGTGCAATAATATTTCCAACATGAAAGTACATAAGAAAAATCTCATAATGTTTTCAGAAATGGCAAAGTCTTTAAAAGGGAAATGTTCTATTTCTTATGTTACTAGGGTATGTCAAAGTTGGCGTACATGTTGTTCACAAATCAATCTCCATAAACAATTCAGGTTTTGAATGTATCCAGATTTGGCAGGTTTAAAAAAGGATTTCCATAAATACATTGTAAAGACCCGCAAATTCCCACCCTTTGAATCGACCATAAACCACACAGGTCTGACCCAAAAGGTGAAAAACTACGAATACTTTAACTTTGGGCATACAACACAACAGAACAAAAACACAGACTTTTATAACATCAATAATAAATGTTACATCAGAGTACATAATATATCAGAGTACATCGATAAATAATACAGTGGAAGAAACATTTTAATTAAATTAAATACATTGCAGCGGAACTAATCTCAGCGGAAGGCCATCAATATTCTGGACCCGGCTTCAGACTTCAATCCAGGATCCTGCTTAACTATATCTGCAAAAAGCTACTCGACTGCCCGTGTGGAAAGAGGGCACCCGAGTTTGCAAAGTGAAACAAACTATAGGTCAATCGTGGGATTGGTGTGAGAATTCTTAACTAGTTTAACTAATAGTAATAAGGCAAATTGTAATGGCGCGTTTTGTTAGCTGTCGAATAATTAATTTATTTAATGATTTATATATCGATTTAGCGATATCGATAACTTAAAGTACAACGTTCGAACTTATAATTTATAATTATAATTAAAACGAACCTGAAACGTCGCGGCAGTTCACAATTTGGCAATTTGAACTTCAACTGAATGTACATGATTCATTTTAAGTCGGATTTCTGTGAAACAAGAAACGTGTGGAGCTGGTGGAGTATATCTTTCTAGTGGAAGAGAAAAATCGGGATTTCGTCGTGTAGATTTTGAGATATGTCCAAATCAAATTTTAAAATAGTCGCTATAGAATCGTTTATCGACCATAACGGGTATTTCAAAATATCTAGATATCGGGTGTGAATTTAAACAAGGTTCTTTTGGGACATAAGGATAATTTAATTTTTAGAAATTTATGGTAATTTTTAATTAATTAAATAAGCAACTTTTTATTTGGAGTATTTTGCACCCTGAAATCAACATTTTGAGGTTTCAAAATATGAGTTAATCTACCGGTATTATTATATTTTTTGGACCGTGACACACTGTTTGTCGCAACGATATTTTTGTTTCTGTCTGTAGCAGTGCATATGTTGACGAAATATTAAGTAACGAGTATGATATATAAGTATGTAATGCAAATGAAATAACGTATGCTTGAGGACTCATTTACGTGGAAGTGAACATATACAGTTAAGTTTTCCATTCGTAACCATAAATTCTCCTGGAGTACAAATATACACGTAACGTTAGGCACTCGTCACCTCCATGTCCACGCATTTACAGCCAAAGTTTTCTTCCTTTTAATAAAACCATCATCACACCCGTTAACTCTTCTGTTTCCCGAAAGTTTGCCGCAGCAGCTTTAATGGAAACTAAAAAGAAAACTAATATATATATACATATTGGAACCTGCGTTGTACACGATGGAGCAGCTGCGTTCGAAACTAGGGGAAGAAGGAGAAGTAGCACCCTATAGCGGTTCAGCGTACATGAAGACAAACGATGGGGATGATGTTCTTGTACATGATTGGGATGGAAATAACGTGGAGTAGGAATTCATTTGTGAGGGGAAAGGGTCACGCATGGGTCATGCGTAGGGAGGACTTAGGAGAGGGCGCACTGGGTATAGGAGAAAGGAAGTGCGGTGTGGTGTTTTACTGAGATTGAAGAGGATGGTTGAGTGAGTGGTTCGGTGGTCTTTGTGGTGAGCTTCGCGAAGTAGTGGTAGAGAGTGGGGCTCGAAAACTTTGGAAATGGCAATGGTGTTCGGTGGATTTTTGAGGAGCAGGTCACGGCAGAATTTTGGTAAGGGAGGAAGCAATATACGGTGTTGGGTCTGAGAGGTAGTGGGCCGAGGTAATTAAAGAGGGTGAGGCCCAATTATAAAATAAACCAAGTTTATTTTTCGGATTTGTATACAAACTTCTAAATTGAATATCTTCCTCATATATTATCGAAATTCAGCGAATCAAGATCCGTTGGGATCGTATGGACGGACACTACGCGCTGGAACTGACTAGAAGTCCATCCGAGCTCGTTACAATTTATGGCAAAGTAAATTGTCCGACTGAATCAAATAACGCAAACCGTTATTTAACGGCTAACGCGCAAATGTGAGTAAAACTCACTAACTCTCCTCAGTTTATATTTTTATATAAACTGTGTTAAATGATTTGATTGCTGTGTATTGATAGTTTGGACTGTTAAATAGATTTGATTGAAACATAGATATAGTTATATATATAAACGACAATCAAATATTGATTCAGTTCATCAGTATATTTCATGTTGGAATGAAATTGATGTATATTTTATTGTGTAACATCTGTGGATGCAGGGAAATAGGTTGGAGGAATCCGACTGGATTCCTCAACATTTATTTTACCGTTTTTCATATATTGTGATATATGATGTGTTATGAAATCTGTTATTGATTTCATATGTTTGAATGATACCGATCATTGTTATACGACACGTTAAACACCGTAGCTGATACTAGAATGTAAAAAGTGAATTTTCAATGTTTATATTGAAAATAAATCTTATTTATAAAATCGATAGGATTTTATAAAATGAAAACATTTATTTCTTTAGGAAATAAATAAAGGAACATTTATTAGATTATAAATAAATGGAATAAAGGAATATTTATTTAGGGAATAAATAAAGGAACACTTGTTCGGAAAATAAAAAGAATTATACAAGGATAAATTTAAACACGTGCTTCGCACACGGTATAACACGATATGGATTTAAATAAGATATTAAATAGGAAATCTGTTTTAAACAGATAAATTGAAGTAGATTAATTTATAAATAATGTTTTATAAATTAAATAAATTATTTATCATTGATAAATGGAATATATATAAGTCTGGACTTATATAGAGTAGTAGAAACGTTATTAAAAGGACATTTATAAAGTGAAGGACCGTTACTAAAAGTAAATCTTTATAAATGGATAAACGTTGTAAAAAGTAAATCTTTATCAATGGATAAACGTTGTAAAAAGTAAATCTTTATCAATGGATAAACGTTGTAAAAAGTAAATCTTTTGAAATGAATAAACGTAAATAAAAGGAGTTAATCGAATTTAGTTATTCGAAATGAGTTATTCGAATTTGATATTTGAATAGAGTTAAACACATTAGAGTGATTCAAATTACTTATTCGAATAGAGTTAAACAAAGTAATTTGTTAGGTTAACCAAAGCAAGTTAGTCGAGTTAATCAAAGTAATTGGTTAAGTTAACCAAAGTAAATTAGTTAAGATAAACTAAGCGGTTAATCGAAGTGAATTAGTTAAGTTAAACTAATTGGTAAATCAAAGTGAATTAGTTGCGTCAAACTAAGTGAATTAGTGAAGTTAAACTAATTGGTTAATCGAAGTAAATTAGTTGGGTTAATCAAAGTGAATTAGCTGAGTTAAACTAAGTAAATCGGTTAGAGTTAATCAAAGTGAATTAACTAAGTTAAACTAAGTGGATTAGTTCAGTTAATCGAGACAAGTAAATCAAGTTAGGTTAAACCATTTGAGTTAAACAGTTAGGTTAAACCATTTGAGTTAACCAGTTAAAGTTTACCAGTTAAAGATAAACAGTTAGAGTTGACCAGTTAAAGTTGACCAGTTAAAGTTGACCAGTTAGAGTTGACCAGTTAGAGTTATCCAAGTGGAGTTAATCGAGTAGAGTTGCCGAATATCACTTATTCGAAATAGAGTTATCGAATATAGAGTATTCGAGGGAAGAGAAATCGAATATAGTTTATTCGAGTGGAGAAATCAAATGTTATTCATTTGAGAAGAGTTATCGAATATTATTTATTCGAAGAATAGTTATCGAATATTGGTTATTCGAAGTTAGTTAATCCAAAGGAGTTATTCGAAGTTAGTAATCCAAAGGAGTTATTCGAAGTTAGTAATCCAAAGGAGTTATTCGAAGTTAGTTAATCCAAAGGAGTTAGTCGAAGAGTTAATCGAATATAGTTATTCGAAA
This sequence comes from Allium sativum, assembly GCA_030737875.1. Classification (NCBI taxonomy): domain Eukaryota; kingdom Viridiplantae; phylum Streptophyta; class Magnoliopsida; order Asparagales; family Amaryllidaceae; genus Allium; species Allium sativum. Next base: position 189,220,258 of record CM060913.1, read on the forward strand.
GAAAGTGTTAATCGAATATAGTTATTCGAGTAAAGTTAAAAGAGTTAATCGAATATAATTTATTCGAATAGAGTTAGAGAAGTTAATCGAATATAGTTCATTCGAATAGTGTTGGAGGAGATATCGAATATAGTTTATTCGATAGGATAGAAGTGAATATAATTTATCAATTAAGTTATTCGAATTAGTTATTCGAAGGAGTAAATCAAATTAAGTTAATCGATTAGAGTTGAGTTAATCGATTTGGGTTAAGTTAAGTTATCAAGTTAAGTAATCGAGTTAAGTAATCGAGTTAAGAAATCGAGTTGAGATAATCGAGTTAAGAAAATCAAGTTGAGTTAATCGAATAAGTTATTCGATAAGAGTAAATCCATTTAAGTTAAATCGGATGTTAGTTATTCGATAAGAATCGACAGATTTAAGAAAATCGAATATTTGTTATTCGATAAGAGCTAATGAAATAGAGCCAACCAAGAAGAGTTATTCGAATATTAGTTATTCGATAGGAGTTAATCGAAATAGAGTTTATCGAATATCAGTTATTAAAAAGGGAGAGTTAATCGAATAGAGATTACTCGAAAGAGAGTTATACGTCGAATTCGAATATAGCGAATTCGGGAAAGTACTATTTACTTGCCAGGGTTTAAATCAAGATTTAGTTATTGATTTAGAAATTAGGTGTCTGTTAAATTATTCGAGTTAGGAGATAAAGTTATAATTTAGGTTAGATATTGCAGAAGTAGGAATTATAACGTTATAGTTATAATCAAACGTTTTCATATAAGAAGTAGATTCGTAACCTGAATCCGAGAATTTGCGTAAACAGATGATTGTAAAAAGGGAGTGATGAGCTTCATCTATTTCGCAGTAAAGGACGTTGTTCAATTAAGGTCTACGAGGTAATTATACCCCAACGTGATTGACTTCAGAATTGACAAAGGAATAGTTGTGGTTCGATCTAAAAGGTTGATTAGGAATAAAGTTAAGGAATAAGCGATAAATGGATTAAGCGAAACGATGTTTTATACAACGTTCATTGGAAATCCGTAAATAAGTTTTGGAAACGTTTTCCAAATATAGTCAGATATGTTTTCTAAACATAGAAAATGAAATGTTTTCATGATAAGAATTTAAGAAATAGAGTTAAGCAAATTCAGAAACTAACTGGAGAGGGTAAGTTGAACGGTTTTCTAAGTGACGATCCGATGTTGGTTTCGACCTTCCGGATTGATACTTAGAGAATTGTTCTCATACTAGTTACAGTTAGGGACTGATAGTTGCGAAATAATAGTGATGTGAAAATAAGCTATGGAAATGTTTTCCAATGATTAATAACATATATTTTCTAAATATATGAAATAAGGAAATATGAACATATGATGACTGATCGATCGAATTTCCATTTGGAAATAAAATCGTTGTTTGTACACTGACATGTTTTCATTTGATAGTTGAATCACAGACTATCAAAGTGTAACGAACTGGGATTTTCGGCTCCGAAAATCAACTTCAAACTACCATGTTGACCATTCAGACATCGAACATTCCAGATCATTAATAGAAAGAATTTAGAGGGTGAGAATAGATAAGATAGAAATATTGAATAGAAGAAGAAGAAGAAATACCACACAGATTCTCACATCGCAGCGGAACAAAATATAATACAGAAATAATCTTTATTGAAAGCTTTAAAATACTTACAGTATCAGAGTACATCATACCATGGGACAGTTATAATAGCCTGTTCCCACACAGTGGAATAGTAGTAATATCATACGTCCGAACAACTCCAGCTCGTCTCTTCATAGCAGTCGATAACCTGGACCTGTACAACCCGGCCTAACCCGAGCATTTACAAAACACCGGGTCAGTCTGGTGAACCAGAGTGAGATAAACTCGCACAGTAATAAGGGTGAACCATCCAATCATGATTTTAAAGTTCAAACTCTTTTCGAAAGAAAAGGATAATCGTAAGACCAAATCCACAAATAAACACGGACGGTTTTTACCTTACGATAACCCAAAACAGTTTTGAAACCAATATCTTTTCTGATATTATAATAATGTCTATATACAAGTAAATAGCAATCTAGTGGAACGCTTGCATCTCACGCTCCACATATATAGTATACAATCAAAAACCGCGGGCGCTTATTGGAGATTGGATTCCAACTTGACAAGGTATGGGTCCACCTTCCGATAGTGTATCTCTAGAGACGAATACACTGGGTTCAACAAGAACTTCTTGCAACCCGGCCCTCACATGACCGACCCCTTATTTCGCTTGAGAGTATCGAATGTATATCACCGACGGATGGTATCAGCAACCGTCTCCCGAAAAGGGACAGCATACACCCTAATGGGAGCGACCCACACAGCCATGCTGCCTGCCCGATTTTTGTCATTCCCCGGTTGATGAGGCTTGAGGCCAGAATACTTCTGAACATCTGGTCATCACTCACTTTGAATGCCACATCGTCAGATCCGCCAGATATCACTAATTGACGTCCACAAAAATACCCTAGCTGGAAGGTAAGAGAACGGCAACTCCCCGCCAACAACTATCGTACGTTTGAAGAAATCAACGTACGTGATCCTTTGGAAATACTCTGTCAGACATCCGTCCATACAAGTCATCCAGGAACAGGATGAGCCGAAGGCACTCTCCTACCGCATCCATATAGGAATCACCCCATGGATCAGTAGCGAGTAGTCCTTGCAACCCGCAGATTCCAACCACGACCGAATCACAGTTTATCTCTGCTTGCCAGGCAGAGAATATTAGTGGTTCTTCCGTTTGTGAAAACCCACGATCTTCACAGCACCATCTCGATCATCTTCTGATATCTCCACGTATTTGTTGGTCGGAATGGTTTTCGAATATAAATTCGATCCCTCATTTTGTTGCTTGCATCCTTCTACTCGCAAATTGCTTTTGAACCCATTTCAACGCATGTTGTCATTTTTCCCATTTCAACCCATCCTTCTTCTTTGCTTCGTTTGTGCACCAGACCCCCCCTCACGTTTGTCTTCCTTCCGCCTTTTCTTGTTTTGTTCTTTTTTTTCGTATGGGAAACATCGGTTCCATTGGAGGGGAAAAACTTGGGAAAAAGTAATGATAAAGCTCGAGAGCAAGTGCTGTATATATAGCCGATGAAAGTTTGGAGGCCACGGTTTTATTAGCGTGAGAAGCACGGAGTCGGATGGCTTGGTTTGCACGAAACTTAAATAGCTTGGGAACCACGGTTCCTTGGTAGCACGAATGGGTTCCTTGGGTAGCACGGATGGTATCAGCTAGAGCATACAGGAAAGAAAAGAAAGTTATACTAAAAAGAAAAAGGATGTATTTTATTGATAAAATAATGTATGAAACCTTGTTATAGAGAAATTGTGCTAAAAACCACTACAAATGATTTCTGTCTACTGATAAAAAAGCTAATCTCAATGTAAAACGATATTCCGGATCCAATGGTACAAGTTTCGTCGAAATCCGATTTCGTTTGAAAAAGATTCCCTTATAAAACCAGAAATAAACACGCTTTTTAATTTACCACGACTACCCACTAAATCGAATCAACTTGAAACCTTGATATCTTGTAATAACTTTTCGATACGAACCCAACAGCACTAGTTTCATCGCATTCTGAGACCGTTTGCCCGATAGGCTGTTTTTACCCCGAACCGCCCTACCCTTTTTAACGCCAAATTTCTCGATCTCTAAAAATAACAAACTATATACCTATCCTGACTCTAATCGACGATACGAACTCAACGGAATTGGTTTCATGGCTTAATTTGATCATCTGCTCCAGTTACGCTCAAATATCCCTTTATTTATTTAATTACGCGTTATAGAGTTTGAACGGGCGTTTATGACTATCGTGGTCACATACGACATCGGTTTTCCACGCAGTTTGATTTTCTGACAATAATTTATCGATACGGTTCTAATGAAACTGGTTTCATCGAAAACAGAGTCCGTTTGCAAAACGGCTATTTTAAAGGTCTATAATTAAATAACGGTTTTCCATAGCGACTATTTCAAAATTTGATTTGGCCATAACTATCAAACTATAACACGAAATCTAGATTTTTCTCTTTCATATGAAAATTATCGTCAATACGGTTCCAACGTGTCTTATTTCACAGAAATCCGACTTATATCGAATCCTGTATTCTCAGTTGAAGTTCAAAACTCCAATTTACGAACTGCACGCCATTTTCAAGCTCGATTTGTATTATATATATAAATTATAACGTTCAACTTCGTTTCGATAACGAATTAAATATTAAATTCCATTAATATTCCCAATGTAATATTTAAATTAAATAAATTAAATTACATATTCGAGTGCCAAAAAGACGGGTTGTTACATTCTTCCCCCCTTAAAATAATTTCGTCCTCGAAATTGCTAAGGTAAGAAAGAACGTTATAACTCATTAATTTCAAATCTAATTTTATACTAAATTAGAAACCAATTCAATACTGTGAATAAATATTTTCAAAAATATCGAAAATTTTCTAACACTTTAAATTTTCGAAAATTTTTGCCAGCACCTCCTCTGTACGGCTCAATCGGTACAACCACAACTCGCCTTTCTAGGCCATCTCCAATCCCAAAAGAAAATAAAACAGCCAAGCGGCTTGCCAAATAGGCTCATAAATCACCAACCCATATAAAAATAAACGTGTACCTTTTTGTCGGCCATATCATTATATCCTTTCCATCTGCTACCCTGTCAGCATATACAAATGCATCCCCAACAAAGTTCCAATTTTATCCTCAAAGCCAAATCCTTCACGCGTCCAAGCCAAATCTCATTCTTAACTCAATTTCCATTCATCACCAATTTCAACTCTTGACTTACCAACCCAATATCATTTCAGATTCCTGTCTCCAATTCAAAATCTGATTCTACTTGATATATCATAGCCCGATTCAATTTCCAGTTAATTGGTTTCAATTCAATTCATTTTTCCTTTCACAAATTTCTATTAAATTTTGCCTTGGTTCAACAATTCCCCTCGGAGTTTTTAAACAGTTCAGCTCTTTCAATAATCTAATATTCCTTTTCAGGATTCAAACAACTTGTTTTTTCTCAAAGCAATTCAAAACAAGATTTTTGGTAGTAATCCGTCACTTAGAATTCGGAAATGAACACTGATGATGTGGCCAGCATCATCAGAGTTATTTCCCAGTGATCAAAGTGAGTTCAATACTATATCACTTTTCAAAATTCCAATTTTAAATACCTTTACTTTGAAATCTATTTCAAAATAAAATTCATGATGCTTGTAAACAATTTAAAATCTCCCAGGATTTTAAAATTCTCATATATTTAATACAAATTCATTTGCAAACTCATTTCCCACTTTTGGGAATTTTAATTCCAATTCTGATTTTTTTTATTTTCAGATTTAATAAATCCGTTTTAATATTATACGAATTCTAATTGGTTACTTATATAACCATTTCAATTATAATCAACAAACACATCCAATATACTATAATACTTCAAATATTAATCATCCTTTTATATTAAAATATAATTTGAGTAATTATTTCATTTACCCTCTTTCAAAACATACTGTGTCGGTTTATCGTACTTGAGTGTTTAGAAACCCCTATCGATACAGTGGATCAAACTGATCGACCAGAACTCATAAACAACTCAACCAATAAATCTCCACAATATAAAACAATTTTTTATAAAATCTACAAGTACGTTCACTCGTATATATACACTCAAACTCAATCTAGGGCATTACTAACCCCATCTCTACTGAGTCATGCCACAGAGCCAAGGTAATCACTTAACCTTCAGCTCTGATACCACTGTAACGAACTGGGATTTTCGACTCCGAAAATCAACATCAAACTACCATGTTGACCATTCAGACATCGAACATTCCAGATCATTAATCGAAAGAATTTAGAGGGTGAGAATAGATAAGATAGAAATATTGAATAGAAGAAGAAGAAGAAATACCACACAGAGTCTCACATCGCAGCGGAACAAAATATAATACAGAAATAATCTTTATTGAAAGCTTTAAAATACTTATAGTATCAGAGTACATCATACCATGGGACAGTTATAATAGCCTGTTCCCACACAGCGGAATAGTAGTAATATCATACGTCCGAACAACTCCAGCTCGTCTCTTCATAGAAGTCGATAACCTGGACCTGTACAACCCGGCCTAACCCGAGCATTTACAAAACACCGGGTCAGTCTGGTGAACCAGAGTGAGATAAACTCGCACAGTAATAAGGGTGAACCATCCAATCATGATTTTAAAGTTCAAACTCTTTTCGAAAGAAAAGGATAATCGTAAGACCAAATCCACACATAAACACGGACGGTTTTTACCTTACGATAACCCAAAACAGTTTTGAAACCAATATCTTTTCTGATATTATAATAATGTCTATATACAAGTAAATAGCAATCTAGTGGAACGCTTGCATCTCACGCTCCACATATATAGTATACAATCAAAAACCGCGGGCGCTTATTGGAGATTGGATTCCAACTTGACAAGGTATGGGTCCACCTTCCGATAGTGTATCTCTAGAGACGATTACACTGGGTTCAACAAGAACTTCTTGCAACCCGGCCCTCACATGACCGACCCCTCATTTCGCTTGAGAGTATCGAATGTATATCACCGACGGTTGGGATCAGCAACCGTCTCCCGAAAAGGGACAGCATCGAAACATAGATTTAAGAAGCAAATAGGAATTTCTCTAGATAGGTGATCATACACCCTAATGGGAGCGACCCACATAGCCATGCTGCCTGCCCGATTTTTTTCATTCCCCGGTTGATGAGGCTTGAGGCCAGAATACTTCTGAACATCTGGTGATCACTCACTTTGAATGCCACATCGTCAGATCCGCCAGATATCACTAATTGACGTCCACAAAAATACCCTAGCTGGAAGCTAAGAGAACGGCAACTCCCCGCCAACAACTATCGTACGTTTGAAGAAATCAACGTACGTGATCCTTTGGAAATACTCTGTCAGACATCCGTCCATACAAGTCATCCAGGAACAGGATGAGCCGAAGGCACTCTCCTACCGCATCCATATAGGAATCACCCCATGGATCAGTAGCGAGTAGTCCTTGCAACCCGCAGATTCCAACCACGACCGAATCACAGTTTATCTCTGCTTGCCAGGCAGAGAATATTAGTGGTTCTTCCGTTTGTGAAAACCCACGATCTTCACAGCACCATCTCGATCATCTTCTGATATCTCCACGTATTTGTTGGTCGGAATGGTTTTCGAATATAAATTCGATCCCTCATTTTGTTGCTTGCATCCTTCTACTCGCAAATTGCTTTTGAACCCATTTCAACGCATGTTGTCATTTTTCCCATTTCAACCCATCCTTCTTCTTTGCTTCGTTTGTGCACCGGACCCCCCCTCACGTTTGTCTTCCTTCCGCCTTTTCTTGTTTTGTTCTTTTTTTTCGTATGGGAAACATCGGTTCCATTGGAGGCGAAAAACTTGGGAAAAAGTAATGATAAAGCTCGAGAGCAAGTGCTGTATATATAGCCGATGAAAGTTTGGAGGCCACAGTTTTATTAGCGTGAGAAGCACGGAGTCGGATGGCTTGGTTTGCACGAAACTTAAATAGCTTGGGAACCACGGTTCCTTGGTAGCACGAATGGGTTACTTGGGTAGCACGGATGGTATCAGCTAGAGCGTACAGGAAAGAAAAGAAAGTTATACTAAAAAGAAAAAGGATGTATTTTATTGATAAAATAATGTATGAAACTTTGTTATAGAGAAATTGTGTTAAAAACCACTACAAATGATTTCTGTCTACTGATAAAAAAGCTAATCTCAATGTAAAACGATATTCCGGATCCAATGGGACAAGTTTCGTCGAAATCCGATTTCGTTTGAAAAAGATTCCCTTATAAAACCAGAAATAAACACGCTTTTTAATTTACCACGACTACCCACTAAATCAAATCAACTTAAAACCTTGATATCTTGTAATAACTTTTCGATACGAACCCAACAGCACTAGTTTCATCGCACTCTGAGACCGTTTGCCCGATAGGCTGTTTTTACCCCGACCGCCCTACCCTTTTTAACGCCAAATTTCTCGATCTCTAAAAATAACAAACTATATACCAATCCTGACTCTAATCGACGATACGAACTCAACGGAATTGGTTTCATGGCTTAATTTGATCATCTGCTCCAGTTACGCTCAAATATCCCTTTATTTATTTAATTACGCGTTATAGAGTTTGAACGGGCGTTTATGACTATCGTGGTCACATACGACATCGGTTTTCCACGCAGTTTGATTTTCTGACAATAATTTATCGATACGGTTCTAATGAAACTGGTTTCATCGAAAACAGAGTCCTTTTGCAAAACGGCTATTTTAAAGGTCTATAATTAAATAACGGTTTTCCATAGCGACTATTTCAAAATTTGATTTGGCGATAACTATCAAACTATAACACGAAATCTAGATTTTTCTCTTTCATATGAAAATTATCGTCAATACGGTTCCAACGTGTCTTATTTCACAGAAATCCGACTTATATCGAATCCTGTATTCTCAGTTGAAGTTCAAAACTCCAATTTACGAACTGCACGCCATTTTCAAGCTCGATTTATATTATATATATAAATTATAACGTTCAACTTCGTTTCAATAACGAATTAAATATTAAATTCCATTAATATTCCCAATGTAATATTTAAATTAAATAAATTAAATTACATATTCGAGTGCCAAAAAGACGGGTTGTTACACAAAGTTTTTACCATTTTAACGTTGTTAATATGGAGAGACCGGTTGGATTATTATCCAACGAACCACTCTGTATTGGCATAAGCGTTGCGAGCAATATCTGCCAAAGATAAATTGAAGACGGAGTAAAGTGCAAGGGCTGTTGTATAAGTCTTAGATAACAGTGACTAAGATGGATATACTGAATAATGCCTTCGGTTTGTCCAGTCCCAGGACAACGTATATGGAAGAAGGTATGACAGAGTATATCCAATGGATCGCGTAAGTTGATCTGTTCAAACGTATTCGCGTTTGGTGGCGGAGGAATTCGTTTCTCTTAGCTGTATACCCGTGTTATTTTTGGATAAGTCAATTTGTGATTTGGCGGGTATGACGATGTGGCATTCAAAGTGAATGGTGATCCGATGTTCTGAAGATAGACGTAGCTTCTAGCCTCACACCGGGAAGTAACAAAAGTTGGGCTAGGCAGCATGGCTAGTTGGGTCATCCCCAAGCAGGGTGTATTGTCACCGATCTAGAGAATATTCATATTTATACTTCTTTTTGATTCTGTATCTTCGGATGACGGTTTGATGGCCTACAACCGTGGTGGCAATATGTAACAACCCGTAAAATGCGAGCCAGTTTGAAATTTTTATTTTGGCAACTTTAGTGAATTTTGAATATTTAAAATGAATTATTTTAAATAATATCGACGAGAAATTTATTTTGAATATAATTAGAACGTATATATTATATACGTCGTCGTTAGAATATATAATAATTATATATAATTATAAAACGAATTGAAAATGGCGCGGTAGTTCGAAAATTCGATTTCTAATTTCAAATGAATATACAGAATTCAATATAAGTCAGAATTGAACGAAACAAGAAATATTTGAATATGTATAACTATATCTTTGTAACGAAGTTAACAAACTGAGATTTCATCTTAGAAATGATAAGATATGTCTAGTTTAAAATTAGAAATAGTCGCTGTGGAATTTATATATATTTTTATATATATAAGGCCCTTAAAAATAGCAATTTTGCAAACGACCTCGGATTTCGACGAAACCACTTTTGTTGGGTCCGCAGTGTAAAGTTATTGCTAGATTTCAAATTTCATAATTTTTCGAATCAATATGTGAGCGTGGTAAAGGAAAACGTGTTTTGACCATTTCAGTTGATTTTAATCGACTGGGAATTGGCCATTTTTCATACGGTCTCAGAATTCGACGAAACTAGTTTTGTTAGGACCGTATCGTCAATACGAAGCTAGAAAATATTTTTCTAAAATTTTTAGAGTTCGTATGGGGCCCGGTAATTTGAAATGTACGTTTAAAATTCAATATAAGGATTTAAAATGTAATTTCAACGGAAACTGATTGTAACGATCAAACCAGCTTACCATACATATCCCATTGTGTTCGGAATGGGGGTAAAACGCTATGGACGACAGGCGGTGGACCTCGTTTTGAGGTCGTATGTAAAAGTCAACCCTTTGGCAAAATTTAATAATAAAATAATAAAATAAAATAAAAATATAGAATCCCCCCTTTTCTCTTCTGTTTGCCCCCCCCCCCCCCCCGTTTCATTATACCAGAACGAAATAAAAAAAAATATAGAAAACCCTAAGTTCATCGAATCGCGCCGCCCCTGACCTCGACCCGCCGACGAGCTCTTCACCGAACACCACCTTCGACGCATCGAAGCAGCGCCTCCTCCCTCCAGACATCCGCGACGCAATCGGAGCCTCCACCTCGAACACCACCTCGCGACACCTCCGAACGCCACCAGAGCCGCCAACTCCTCCTCCTCCCATTCGAAATCTCGGTGACTGTTTAAGTTATTTTGTTTTGTTTTTATTTTTGTTTTAACAGTGAATTGAAAACTGTATTTTTTTATATAATTTAAAAACTGTTTTGTTTTTTAAGAAGAATAAAACTGAATTTTTATTTTAAGTTATAAAAACTATTTTTTTATATAAAGTTTTAAAACTGTCTTTTTTTTTTTTGGAATAAAAAAAAACAGCATTTTTATAAAAGAGTTTTAAAAACAGAATTTTTGAAAAGAAAAATAAAAACTGAATCTTTTAAAAGATAAAAACTGTTTTGTTTTTAAAAGAGTTAAAACTGAATTTTTAGAAAAAAAAAGAAAGGAAAACTGATTTTAAAAATGAATTTAAAAACTGATTTTTATGAAGTAATAAAACTGATTTAAAAAGGCAAAAACTAATTTTTTTTTGAAATATATAAACTGTATTTTTAAAGAAAGAAAAACAGATTTTTCTAAAAGGCAAAAACTGTTTTGATGGAAACTAAAAACAGTTTTAAAAAAAAAGGGATTATAAAAGCAGTTTTGAAAGAATAATAAAAATATAATCTTTATATTTAATAGCGAAGTCAAAATGCAATCTTTATATATTGAATAACATAGTGAAATTCGATTTTTACCTATGTAGAGGATACAGTCAACGAAAGCAACAGCAAGGCGAAGTAGGCGAAGTTTCTATTAAGGAAGAATCGTGTAGTTGGATAGCTATTGGTGAGAATTTCTCACTCTTCAATTTATTTTCTAGTTATATATATATATACTAGGATGCAGACGGTGTTTAGTAGCACCCGACACAATCGTCCACAGACCATGGACTTGTTTGTTTGATTGCAAATTAGTTAGACTATTTGGTTTGGTTAGAATGTTTTGGTGAAATGAATTATATATATTGAAAGTGAAAATATCGAATATATTGAAAGTGAAAATATAGAATATATTGAAAGTGAAAATATCGAATATAGTGAAAGTGAAAATATCGAATATATTGAAAGTTAAAATATCGAATATAGTGAAAGTGAAAATATCGAATATATTGAAAGTGAAAATATCGAATATATTGAAAGTGAAAATATTCGAATTGAAAACAATGTATATGAAATATTCGAATTGAAAACGATATATATATATATATATATATGTATGAAATGAAAACAATGTATATGAAATATTCGAATTGAAAACGATATATATATAGCAAAGTGAAAATATCGAATATATGAAAAGTGAAATTTATATATATAGCAAAGTGAAAATATCGAATATATGAAAAGTGAAATTTATATATATATATAGCGAAATGAAAATATCGAATATATTGAAAGTGAAAATATCGAATATATTGAAAGTGAAAATATTCGAATTGAAAACAATGTATATGAAATATTCGAATTGAAAACGATATATATATATATATATATATGAAATGAAAACGATGTATATGAAATATTTGAATTGAACTGAATAGAAAAGGAATTCGAAATGAATAGAATAGAACAGGAATTTGAATTGAATAGAAAACGAATTCGAATTGAATTGAATAGAAAACGAATTCGAATTGAATTGAATAGAAAACGAATTCGAATTGAATTGAATAGAAAACGAATTCGAATTGAATTGAATAGAAAACGAATTCGAATTGAATTGAATAGAAAACGAATTCGAAATGAATTGAATTGAAAACGAATTCAAATTGAATTGAAATTTGAATTGAATAGAAATGAATTTTAAAACGAATCTATAAAGAAGAATTCAATTGTGATTTGAATTGAAAAGGAAGTTGAAAATGTTTTTGAAACGAACTCAAAACTATTTATATAATTCGTTTTAAATAGAAATCGACGAAATATATATTATATATATTATATATATAATAAATGGCCTGAATAGAACGCGCCGCGCTGCGGCAGTTCACGAATTTCGACCATTGACTTCGAACGGACATTACGGGAGATCCGACCGTCGTATTCTCCTGAAATCAGAACCGTTGGGTTCGTATCGAAAAGAGCTTTCTAAGGAATATTAAAAATTTGAAATCTAACGGTTGGATTTGGAATTATGTCCAAATCAAATTTGAAAAAGGTCGCTGTAAGTGCAGTTCGATGGCCATTGTTGGAAATCGACTGTACGGGCCTTGATAAAATTATTAAAAATAGTAATAATTTGTGTAAAATCATAAGAAATGATTTGTGAAGAATTGGGATGAAAAACTCCATATTTGAAAAGATAAAAATAGATTTTTATCGAAATGAACTAGTTATTAACTAGAAAAATAATCCAATGGTTATAAATAAATAAATTGGATTAGATTTGAATTGAAATTATCTTTGGATATTTTCGATATTGGATTCCGTGATTATACAGATATTGTGATGGGAATTTGGAAGATATCGATATCATTATTCCCGATATGATATCTGTTGGTTTCAGGATTTGATGTTAAATATAAGTCAATACTCTCTCTATTTAAAACCTTATATTTAATGTCAAATTTGATTGATTGATGGTTTGGATTGTGCTCGACCAATTTATGAGCAAAATATGCTTTTACATTTAGCATTGGGTTGGGTTGAAAATATCTGTGTGCTAACGCCTTGTGAAACACTTCACGATTTGACGATAAGGTGTTTAGCGATATAGTGTTCATTTCAAACTTAATGAATGATTGTGAAATGATATTTTTCTTAAAGCGAAAAGAAACGTATTCCCGATTTTGGACAGGGAATGTTTTATAAAAATGTTTTATAAAACAGAAAGGATTTCGAGGCCCGAAACCCGATGATTTCTAAAGTGATTTAGAAAATGTATTATATGTTACATTGTGGTTCATCGCGTATTCGATTAGTTGCTATTGATGATGTATCTGTTTGGTGGCGGAGAATTTATTCTCTTGCTTAACACCCTTCTTTGAGACGTACGAGCTCAAAGGTTATGTGATTAATAGTGACTGATCATATGCGTGAATTACAGATGTGAAGTACTATATTTTGAAAGTACTTGTGATTATTATGTTGTGAAATGATTTTCCCTACTTCGGGATATGAAATGATTTAGTATGTGGCTAAAGATTCGGGTAACCCTGAGACTAAAAGTATGGGTGAGAGGGCGGTGTATGCTCTCCATGAGTGGGAGGTGCATCGTCGGTGTAGCCTACTCCTATGTGGGGTAGGTGCACATATATATATCGAGTTGCGAGGTGCGTACCCTTTGCCTTGTCGATGGGGAGCACGATATTTGGTTGCATACTTGTTTGTATGCATTGTTATGTTTTGGAATTCACATTTCCAAACGATTTGATTTGAGATCCCGAAGTGAAATCTACTTTGATATAGAAAGTTAGATATGTATTTCAAATGATTTGAAATAAGAAATCGGGAATAAAATCCAAAGGAATAATTTCTGTAAATTGAATTGGATTTGGAAAATCTAAGTGTGGTGATTAATCTAAGTGGGTAGATTGGGATATTGCATGTTGATTGATGCATAGTAGATCCATATATCTATATTGATTATTGTTTATACACTGGTATTCATGGGGGTAAACCCGTTCCGCGAAAGTGGCGTGGTCCCGTGATTTGCCTTATTTTTAAACAAGTTTAACCACTGTTTTTGAGTTCTCACACCAGTCCCATGACTGACCTGTAGTTTGCTTTTCCCTTGCGAACTCGGGTGCCCCTATTTTCCACACGGGCAGTCGAGTAGTTTTATTTTGCAGATGTATTGAGCAGGATTCTGGATTGAAGCTTTAAGCTGTGTCCAGGCATTTACAGTCTTCCGCTGTGTAGTTTATATTTCCGCTGTGCACTGTTTTACATTTATGTAAATTTATTTTCCGCTGTGTATTATTATCGATATACTCTGATATTCTGTACTCTGATGTAACATTATTATCATGTTTATTGAAGTCTTCTGTTATTTGTTCTGATGTGTTGTATACCCAAAGTTAGCGTATGCGGGATTCGAACGGTCTTGGTCGGTTTAGCGATCGATTAGGTCCGGGCGAAACCCGTGTCGTTACAAACGTGGTATCAGAGCTTTGGTTAAACTCAAATCTTTGGGGTACAACTCGTTAGAACTGAACAAAAGACTCATCAGAGGTAGGATTAGTAATGTCCTATAAAAGAATCCTCATTAGAGATAGAATCAGTAGCATTCTAGAATGAGTGACTCATTAGAGATGGGGTTAGAAATGCCCTAGAATGAACGTATTTGTGATTATATATATAATCTGATTTTAGAAAATATGATTTTAAATATATAAAATTATATATTTGAAAATATAATCAATTAATTGATTGATGTTTGTGTTGTTGGTTTATTTGTTTGATAATTTTGAACCATTATTCCTAATAGAACCAAATATTGAACGGTATTGAAAATTGGTCGCATTTGCTTGCATACATATACTCACATTGAACAGGTCATAGCAAGGAGGCTAGAGCAGAGAATAAAATTTGTTTGCCCGACAAATAGGTACATGTTTACTACATAATTTACTGTTTTGTTTGGGTGATGATGATTTTGTGAGCCTATTGGCTAGCCGCTCGGCTTTTTCTTTTTCTTTTTGAGATCTGAAGGACCGGGGAAGCTATTTGAAATTCCCCGATGCTCCCATTGCAGGGGAGGTTATGGCGAAATTTTTCGAAAATTTAGGGTGTTAGCCAAATTTTTGAAATTTTGAAAATTCTCAGAAACTAAAGAGTTGGAGAATGGAAGCCAGATCTAGCGTAGAGTTGATTAATCAAACCACTTTCGACTTTGTTCCTTTTCGGGGACGAAAAGTTTTAAGTGGGGGAGATTGTAACAACCCGTAAAATGAGAGCCAGTTTAAATTTTTATCTTGGCAACTTTAGTGAATTTTGAATATTTAAAATGAATTATTTTAAATAATATCGACGAGAAATTTATTTTGAATATAATTAGAACGTATATATTATATACGTCGTCGTTAGAATATATAATAATTATATATAATTATAAAAGGAATTGAAAATGGCGCGGTAGTTCGAAAATTCGATTTCTAATTTCAAATGAATATACAGAATTCAATATAAGTCAGAATTGAACGAAACAAGAAATATTTGAATATGTATAACTATATCTTTGTAACGAAGTTAACAAACTGAGATTTCATCTTAGAATTGATAAGATATGTCCAGTTTAAAATTAGAAATAGTCGCTGTGGAATTTATATATATTTTTATATATATAAGTCCCTTAAAAATAGCAATTTTGCAAACGACCTCGGATTTCGACGAAACCACTTTTGTTGGGTCCGCAGTGTAAAGTTATTGCTAGATTTCAAATTTCATAATTTTTCGAATCAATATGTGAGCGTGGTAAAGGAAAACGTGTTTTGACCATTTCAGTTGATTTTAATCGACTGGGAATTGGCCATTTTTCATACGGTCTCAGAATTCGACGAAACTAGTTTTGTTAGGACCGTATCGTCAATACGAAGCTAGAAAATATTTTTCTAAAATTTTTAGAGTTCGTATGGGGCCCCGGTAATTTGAAATGTACGTTTAAAATTCAATATAAGGATTTAAAATGTAATTTCAACGGAAACTGATTGTAACGATCAAACCAGCTTACGATACATATCCCATTGTGTTCGGAATGGGGGTAAAACGCTATGGACGACAGGCGGTGGACCTCGTTTCGAGGTCGTATGTAAAAGTCAACCCTTTGGCAAAATTTAATAATAAAATAAAATAAAAAAATATAGAATCCCCCTTTTCTCTTCTGTTTGCCCCCCCCCCCCCCCCCGTTTCATTATACCAGAACGAAATAAAAAAAATATAGAAAACCCTAAGTTCATCGAATCGCGCCGCCCCTGACCTCGACCCGCCGACGAGCTCTTCGCCGAACACCACCTTCGACGCATCGAAGCAGCGCCTCCTCCCTCCAGACATCCGCGACGCAATCGGAGCCTCCACCTCGAACACCACCTCGCGACACCTCCGAACGCCACCAGAGCCGCCAACTCCTCCTCCTCCCATTCGAAATCTCGGTGAGTGTTTAAGTTATTTTGTTTTGTTTTTATTTTTGTTTTAACAGTGAATTGAAAACTGTATTTTTTATATAATTTAAAAACTGTTTTGTTTTTTAAGAAGAATAAAACTGAATTTTTATTTTAAGTTATAAAAACTGTTTTTTTATATAAAGTTTTAAAACTGTCTTTTTTTTTTTTTGGAATAAAAAAAAACTGCATTTTTAAAAGAAAAAAAAAACTGCATTTTTATAAAAGAGTTTTAAAAACAGAATTTTTGAAAAGAAAAATAAAAACTGAATCTTTTAAAAGATAAAAACTGTTTTGTTTTTAAAAGAGTTAAAACTGAATTTTTAGAAAAAAAAGAAAGGAAAACTGATTTTAAAAATGAATTTAAAAACTGATTTTTATGAAGTAATAAAACTGATTTAAAAAGGCAAAAACTATTTTTTTTTGAAATATATAAACTGTATTTTTAAAGAAAGAAAAACTGATTTTTCTAAAAGGCAAAAACTGTTTTGATGGAAACTAAAAACAGTTTTAAAAAAAAAGGGATTATAAAAGCAGTTTTGAAAGAATAATAAAAATATAATCTTTATATTTAATAGCGAAGTCAAAATGCAATCTTTATATATTGAATAACATAGTGAAATTCGATTTTTACCTATGTAGAGGATACAGTCAACGAAAGCAACAGCAAGGCGAAGTAGGCGAAGTTTCTATTAAGGAAGAATCGTGTAGTTGGATAGCTATTGGTGAGAATTTCTCACTCTTCAATTTATTTGCTAGTTATATATATATATACTAGGATGCAGACGGTGTTTAGTAGCACCCGACACAATCGTCCACAGACCATGGACTTGTTTGTTTGATTGCAAATTAGTTAGACTATTTGGTTTGGTTAGAATGGTTTGGTGAAATGAATTATATATATTGAAAGTGAAAATGTCGAATATATTGAAAGTGAAAATATCGAATATAGTGAAAGTGAAAATATCGAATATATTGAAAGTGAAAATATCGAATATAGTGAAAGTGAAAATATCGAATATATTGAAAGTGAAAATATCGAATATATGAAAAGTGAAATTTATATATATAGCGAAGTGAAAATATCGAATATATTGAAAGTGAAAATATCGAATATATTGAAAGTGAAAATATTCGAATTGAAAACAATGTATATGAAATATTCGAATTGAAAACGATATATATATATATGTATGAAATGAAAACAATGTATATGAAATATTCGAATTGAAAACGATATATATATAGCAAAGTGAAAATATCGAATATATGAAAAGTGAAATTTATATATATAGCAAAGTGAAAATATCGAATATATGAAAAGTGAAATTTATATATATATAGCGAAGTGAAAATATCGAATATATTGAAAGTGAAAATATCGAATATATTGAAAGTGAAAATATTCGAATTGAAAACAATGTATATGAAATATTCGAATTGAAAACGATATATATATATATATGAAATGAAAACGATGTATATGAAATATTCGAATTGAACTGAATAGAAAAGGAATTCGAAATGAATAGAATAGAACAGGAATTTGAATTGAATAGAAAACGAATTCGAATTGAATTGAATAGAAAACGAATTCGAATTGAATTGAATAGAAAACGAATTCGAATTGAATTGAATAGAAAACGAATTCGAATTGAATTGAATAGAAAACGAATTCGAATTGAATTGAATAGAAAACGAATTCGAATTGAATTGAATAGAAAACGAATTCGAATTGAATTGAATAGAAAACGAATTCGAAATGAATTGAATTGAAAACGAATTCAAATTGAATTGAAATTTGAATTGAATAGAAATGAATTTTAAAACGAATCTATAAAGAAGAATTCAATTGTGATTTGAATTGAAAAGGAAGTTGAAAATGTTTTTGAAACGAATTCAAAACTATTTATATAATTCATTTTAAATAGAAATCGACGAAATATATATTATATATATTATATATATAATAAATGGCCTGAATAGAACGCGCCGCGCTGCGGCAGTTCACGAATTTCGACCATTGACTTCGAACGGACATTACGGGAGATCCGACCGTCGTATTCTCCTGAAATCAGAACCGTTGGGTTCGTATCGAAAAGAGCTTTCTAAGGAATATTAAAAATTTGAAATCTAACGGTTGGATTTGGAATTATGTCCAAATCAAATTTGAAAAAGGTCGCTGTAAGTGCAGTTCGATGGCCATTGTTGGAAATCGACTGTACGGGCCTTGATAAAATTATTAAAAATAGTAATAATTTGTGTAAAATCATAAGAAATGATTTGTGAAGAATTGGGATGAAAAACTCCATATTTGAAAAGATAAAAATAGATTTTTATCGAAATGAACTAGTTATTAACTAGAAAAATAATCCAATGGTTATAAATAAATAAATTGGATTAGATTTGAATTGAAATTATCTTTGGATATTTTCGATATTGGATTCCGTGATTATACAGATATTGTGATGGGAATTTGGAAGATATCGATATCGTTATTCCCGATATGATATCTGTTGGTTTCAGGATTTGATGTTAAATATAAGTCAATACTCTCTCTATTTAAAACCTTATATTTAATGTCAAATTTGATTGATTGATTGTTTGGATTGTGCTCGACCAGTTTATGAGCAAAATATGCTTTTACATTTAGCATTGGGTTGGGTTGAAAATATCTGTGTGCTAACGCCTTGTGAAACACTTCACGATTTGACGATAAGGTGTTTAGCGATATTGTGTTCATTTCAAACTTAATGAATGATTGTGAAATGATATTTTTCTTAAAGCGGAAAGAAACGTATTCCCGATTTTGGACAGGGAATGTTTTATAAAAATGTTTTATAAAACAGAAAGGATTTCGAGGCCCGAAACCCGATGATTTCTAAAGTGATTTAGAAAATGTATTATATGTTACATTGTGGTTCATCGCGTATTCGATTAGTTGCTATTGATGATGTATCTGTTTGGTGGCGGAGAATTTATTCTCTTGCTTAACACCCTTCTTTGAGACGTACGAGCTCAAAGGTTATGTGATTAATAGTGACTGATCATATGCGTGAATTACAGATGTGAAGTACTATATTTTGAAAGTACTTGTGATTATTATGTTGTGAAATGATTTTCCCTACTTCGGGATATGAAATGATTTAGTATGTGGCTAAAGATTCGGGTAACCCTGAGACTAAAAGTATGGGTGAGAGGGCGGTGTATGCTCTCCATGAGTGGGAGGTGCATCGTCGGTGTAGCCTACTCCTATGTGGGGTAGGTGCACATATATATATCGAGTTGCGAGGTGCGTACCCTTTGCCTTGTCGATGGGGAGCACGATATTTGGTTGCATACTTGTTTGTATGCATTGTTATGTTTTGGAATTCACATTTCCAAACGATTTGATTTGAGATCCCGAAGTGAAATCTACTTTGATATAGAAAGTTAGATATGTATTTCAAATGATTTGAAATAAGAAATCGGGAATAAAATCCAAAGGAATAATTTCTGTAAATTGAATTGGATTTGGAAAATCTAAGTGTGGTGATTAATCTAAGTGGGTAGATTGGGATATTGCATGTTGATTGATGCATAGTAGATCCATATATCTATATTGATTATTGTTTATACACTGGTATTCATGGGGGTAAACCCGTTCCGCGAAAGTGGCGTGGTCCCGTGATTTGCCTTATTTTTAAACAAGTTTAACCACTGTTTTGGAGTTCTCACACCAGTCCCATGACTGACCTGTAGTTTGCTTTTCCCTTGCGAACTCGGGTGCCCCTATTTTCCACACGGGCAGTCGAGTAGTTTTATTTTGCAGATGTATTGAGCAGGATTCTGGATTGAAGCTTTAAGCTGTGTCCAGGCATTTACAGTCTTCCGCTGTGTAGTTTATATTTCCGCTGTGCACTGTTTTACATTTATGTAAATTTATTTTCCGCTGTGTATTATTATCGATATACTCTGATATTCTGTACTCTGATGTAACATTATTATGATGTTTATTGAAGTCTTCTGTTATTTGTTCTGATGTGTTGTATACACAAAGTTAGCGTATGCGGGATTCTAACGGTCTTGGTCGGTTTAGCGATCGATTAGGTCCGGGCGAAACCCATGTCGTTACACAATATATTCGCGACACTCAAGCTAAATGAGTGAGCGGTCATGTGTGGCCGGGTTGCAAGACGTTCTTGTTGAACCCTGAGTGTATCACCTCTAGAGTACACTATTCAGAAGGTGCTCTCATACCTTGTCTGTTGGAATCCATTCTCCGATAAGCGCCCTGCGGTTTATGATTTTATACTATGTATGTAGAACGTGAGATGCAAGCGTTTCTGCTAGATTGATACCTATTTGTACTTAGACATTATTATAATATCACAATGATATTGCTTGTCAAAGTTGTTCAGATACTCATAAGGGGAAAACCCGTTCCGTATTCACGGCGTGGTCTTATGAGATATCCTATACCTGTTTTAAACTATTTTACTCACACCAGTCCTTGTTGCTTGTGCGCTTGGTACGCATGATAGAGGGTTCTCGCTTCGCGGTTTGGTGGCGAACGGGAGACTCTTACCTCTACATGTCCCGACAATGTGGGTTGGTCGAGTCGAGAGGCTGGCCGTAAAACAAGGTGCTGGGTTACCTCTGTAAGCCACGGTGGGAGGTTAGCCCACTGCGTTAGGGTTGGAGGGATGGTTGAAAAGCCTACCGAAAATTTCCAGCCGTTACAGTTGGTATCCGAGCTTAAGTTAAGTGATTACCTTGGCTCTGTGGCATAACTCGATAGAGATGGGATTAGTAATATCCTAGATTGAGTTTGAGTGTATATATATGAGCGCGTAATTGTTATTCAATATAAAATGGTTTTATATTGTGGAGACTCATTGGTTGAGTGGCTTATGAATTCTGGTCGATCAGTTGATCCACTGTATCGATAAGGGTTACTAAACACTCGAATACGATGAACTGTCATGGTATGTTTTGAAAGAGGGTAAATGAAATAATTTTTCCCAAAATATATTTGTTTATAGAAGAAATATATATCTTGAAATTATTATAGTATATTGATTGTGTTGGTTGTTATTATAATCGAATAAGATTATAAAAGGGTGAAATGGTTATAAATGACCAATCAGAATTCATATGAATGTAATATATGAAATAGATGAATTAAATATGAATTTAAATCAGATTTGGAATTTAAAATAAGGAAATTTTAAGTTCCTAGGAGATTTTGAAAATGTTTTCAAATTGAAAAGGATATAGTATTGAACTCACTTCGATAGCTGGAAAATAGATTCTGATGATGAATCTAGACAGCATCAGTGTTCATTTTCGAGTTCTAAGTGACGGATTACTACCAAAGGTTTTGTTTTTGAATTGTTTTGAGAAAACAAGTTGTTTAGAAATTCAAAGGTTTTGAATTGGCATTATGATTTCAAATTGATTTGAAAGAAACTCAGGAACTTAAGTTCTGGAATTAAAATTTAACTAATGAAGTTAAATAAAAAGAGATGGTAAAAATAAATTGAAATTTAACTTGAACTGAGTTAAATAAAATTGAATAGGATTAGAGAATAATTTGTTATGGAATTGGGTTGATGAGTCAAGAATTTAAAATTTAGCTGGACTTAGAAATTGGAAATCAAGAACGAAACTTGAGATTGAAAATGGAATTCGGCTTGAATAAGCGAATGGTTGTGTTAAGAATAACTTGGCTGGAGTTGATTGGAATTTGATGGAAATAACATTGGTATATGTTGAAGTGGTAGCAGATGAAAGGGATAGAGTTAAATGCCCGACAAAAAGGTACAAGTTTATATCATATATGAGTTTGGATTTTATGAGCCGAATTGGCAAGCCGCTTGGCTATTTTGATTTCGTTTTTGGATTGGAGGAGGCCTAGAGAGGCGAGTTGTGGTTTGACGTATTGAGCCGTACAAAGGAGATTATGGCGAAATTTTTCGAAAATTTAAGGTGTTAGAAAATTTTTAATTTTTGAAAATTTTAGTTGGTCGGAAATGAATTAATAAATTAATTAAAATTAAATGGGTCCAGTCGAAATTGAAATTTAGAGGTAACAAAAAAGGATTTTTGAATCTAGTTAGTAAAGTTGGTAGCATTTTCCTAGCTTAGCAATTTCGAGGACGAAATTATTTTAAGGGGGGAAGTCTGTAATGGCGCGTTTTGTTAGCTGTCGAATAATTAATTTATTTAATGATTTATATATCGATTTAGCGATATCGATAACTTAAAGTACAACGTTCGAACTTATAATTTATAATTATAATTAAAACGAACCTGAAACGTCGCGGCAGTTCGCAATTTGGCAATTTGAACTTCAACTGAATGTACATGATTCATTTTAAGTCGGATTTCTGTGAAACAAGAAATGTGTGGAGCTGGTGGAGTATATCTTTCTAGTAGAAGAGAAAAATCGGGATTTCGTCGTGTAGATTTTGAGATGTGTCCAAATCAAATTTTAAAATAGTCGCTATAGAATCGTTTATCGACCATAACGGGTATTTCAAAATATCTAGATATCGGGTGTGAATTTAAACAAGGTTCTTTTGGGACATAAGGATAATTTAATTTTTAGAAATTTATGGTAATTTTAATTAATTAAATAAGCAACTTTTTATTTGGAGTATTTTGCACCCTGAAATCAACATTTTGAGGTTTCAAAATATGAGTTAATCTACCGGTATTATTATATTTTTTGGACCGTGACACACTGTTCGTCGCAACGGTATTTTTGTTTCTGTCTATAGCAGTGCATATGTTGACGAAATATTAAGTAACGAGTATGATATATAAGTATGTAATGCAAATGAAATAACGTATGCTTGAGGACTCATTTACGTGGAAGTGAACATATACAGTTAAGTTTTCCATTCTTAACCATAAATTCTCCTGGAGTACAAATATACACGTAACGTTAGGCACTCGTCACCTCCATGTCCACGCATTTACAGCCAAAGTTTTCTTCCTTTTAATAAAACCATCATCACACCCGTTAACTCTTCTGTTTCCCGAAAGTTTGCCGCAGCAGCTTTAATGGAAACTAAAAAGAAAACTAATATATATATATACATATTGGAACCTGCGTTGTACACGATGGAGCAGCTGCGTTCGAAACTAGGGGAAGAAGGAGAAGTAGCACCCTATAGCGCTTCAGCGTACATGAAGACAAACGATGGGGATGATGTTCTTGTACATGATTGGGATGGAAATAACGTGGAGTAGGAATTCATTTCTGAGGGGAAAGGGTCACGCATGGGTCATGCGTAGGGAGGACTTAGGAGAGGGCGCACTGGGTATAGGAGAAAGGAAGTGCGGTGTGGTGTTTTATTGAGATTGAAGAGGATGGTTGAGTGAGTGGTTCGGTGGTCTTTGTGGTGAGCTTCGCGAAGTAGTGGTAGAGAGTGGGGCTCGAAAACTTTGGAAATGGCAATGGTGTTCGGTGGATTTTTGAGGAGCAGGTCACGGTAGAATTTTGGTAACGGAGGAAGCAGTATACGGTGTTGGGTCTGAGAGGTAGTGGGCCGAGGTAATTAAAGAGGGTGAGGCCCAATTATAAAATAAACCAAGTTTATTTTTCGAATTTGTATACAAACTTCTAAATTGAATATCTTCCTCATATATTATCGAAATTCAGTGAATCAAGATCCGTTGGGATCGTATGGACGGACACTACGCGCTGGAACTGACTAGAAGTCCATCCGAGCTCGTTACAATTTATGGCGAAGTAAATTGTCCGACTGAATCAAATAACGCAAACCGTTCTTTAACGGCTAACGCGCAAATGTGAGTAAAACTCACTAACTCTCCTCAGTTTATATCTTTATATAAACTGTGTTAAATGATTTGATTGCTGTGTATTGATAGTTTGGACTGTTAAATAGATTTGATTGAAACATAGATATAGTTATATATATAAACGACAATCAAATATTGATTCAGTTCATCAGTATATTTCATGTTGGAATGAAATCGATGTATATTTTATTGTGTAACATCTGTGGATGCAGGGAAATAGGTTGGAGGAATCCGTCTGGATTCCTCAACATTTATTTTACCGTTTTTCATATATTGTGATATATGATGTGTTATGAAATCTGTTATTGAATTCATATGTTTGAATGATACCGATCATTGTTATACGACACGTTAAACACCGTAGGTGATACTAGAATGTAAAAAGGGAATTTTCAATATTGAAAATAAATCTTATTTATAAAATCGATAGGATGTTATAAAATGAAAACATTTATTTATTTAGGAAATAAATAAAGGAACATTTATTAGATTATAAATAAATGGAATAAAGGAATATTTATTTAGGGAATAAATAAAGGAACACTTGTTCGGAAAATAAAAAGAATTATACAAGGATAAATTTAAACACGTGCTTCGCACACGGTATAACACGATATGGATTTAAATAAGATATTAAATAGGAAATCTGTTTTAAACAGATAAATTGAAGTAGATTAATTTATAAATAATGTTTTATAAATTAAATAAATTATTTATCATTGATAAATGGAATATATATAAGTCTTGACTTATATAGAGAAGTAGAAACGTTATTAAAAGGACATTTATAAAGTGAAGGACCGTTACTAAAAGTAAATCTTTATAAATGGATAAACGTTGTAAAAAGTAAATCTTTATCAATGGATAAACGTTGTAAAAAGTAAATCTTTATCAATGGATAAATGTTGTAAAAAGGAAATCTTTTGAAATGAATAAACGTAAATAAAAGGAGTTAATCGAATTTAGTTATTCGAAATGAGTTATTCGAATTTGATATTTGAATAGAGTTAAACACATTAGAGTGATTCAAATTACTTATTCGAATAGAGTTAAACAAAGTAATTTGTTAGGTTAACCAAAGCAAGTTAGTCGAGTTAATCAAAGTAATTGGTTAAGTTAACCAAAGTAAATTAGTTAAGATAAACTAAGCGGTTAATCGAAGTGAATTAGTTAAGTTAAACTAATTGGTAAATCAAAGTGAATTAGTTGCGTCAAACTAAGTGAATTAGTGAAGTTAAACTAATTGGTTAATCGAAGTAAATTAGTTGGGTTAATCAAAGTGAATTAGCTGAGTTAAACTAAGTAAATCGGTTAGAGTTAATCAAAGTGAATTAACTAAGTTAAACTAAGTGGATTTGTTCAGTTAATCGAGACAAGTAAATCAAGTTAGGTTAAACCATTTGAGTTAACCAGTTAGGTTAAACCATTTGAGTTAACCAGTTAAAGTTTACCAGTTAAAGATAAACAGTTAGAGTTGACCAGTTAAAGTTGACCAGTTAGAGTTGACCAGTTAGAGTTATCCAAGTGGAGTTAATCGAGTAGAGTTGCCGAATATCACTTATTCGAAGTAGAGTTATCGAATATAGAGTATTCGAGGGAAGAGAAATCGAATATAGTTTATTCGAGTGGAGAAATCAAATGTTATTCATTTGAGAAGAGTTATCGAATATTATTTATTCGAAGAATAGTTATCGAATATTGGTTATTTGAAGTTAGTTAATCCAAAGGAGTTATTCAAAGTTACTAATCCAAAGGAGTTATTCGAAGTTAGTAATCCAAAGGAGTTATTCGAAGTTAGTTAATCCAAAGGAGTTAGTCGAAGAGTTAATCGAATATAATTATTCGAAAGAAAGTGTTAATCGAATATAGTTATTCGAGTAAAGTTAAAAGAGTTAATCGAATATAATTTATTCGAATAGAGTTAGAGAAGTTAATCGAATATAGTTCATTCGAATAGTGTTAGAGGAGATATCGAATATAGTTTATTCGATAGGATAGAAGTGAATATAATTTATCAATTAAGTTATTCGAATGAGTTATTCGAAGGAGTAAATCAAATTAAGTTAATCGATTAGAGTTGAGTTAATCGATTTGGGTTAAGTTAAGTTATCAAGTTAAGTAATCGAGTTAAGTAATCGAGTTAAGAAATCGAATTGAGATAATCGAGTTAAGAAAATCAAGTTGAGTTAATCGAATAAGTTATTCGATAAGAGTAGATCCATTTAAGTTAAATCGGATGTTAGTTATTCGATAAGAATCGACACATTTAAGAAAATCGAATATTTGTTATTCGATAAGAGCTAATGAAATAGAGCCAACCAAGAAGAGTTATTCGAATATTAGTTATTCGATAGGAGTTAATCGAAATAGAGTTTATCGAATATCAGTTATTAAAAAGGGAGAGTTAATCGAATAGAGATTACTCGAAAGAGAGTTATACGTCGAATTCGATTATAGCGAATTCGGGAAAGTACTATTTACTTGCCAGGGTTTCAATCAAGATTTAGTTATTGATTTAGAAATTAGGTGTCTGTTAAATTATTCGAGTTAGGAGAAAAAGTTATAATTTAGGTTAGATATTGCAGAAGTAGGAATTATAACGTTATAGTTATAATCAAACGTTTTCATATAAGAAGTAGATTCGTAACCTAAATCCGAGAATTTGCGTAAACAGATGATTGTAAAAAGGGAGTGATGAGCTTCATCTATTTCGCAGTAAAGGACGTTGTTCAATTAAGGTCTGCGAGGTAATTATACCCCAACTTGATTGACTTCAGAATTGACAAAGGAATAGTTGTGGTTCGATCTAAAAGGTTGATTAGGAATAAAGTTAAGGAATAAGCGATAAATGGATTAAGCGAAACGATGTTTTATACAAAGTTCATTGGAAATCCGTAAATAAGTTTTGGAAACGTTTTCCAAATATAGTCAGATATGTTTTCTAAACATAGAAAATGAAATGTTTTCATGATAAGAATTTAAGAAATAGAGTTAAGCAAATTCAGAAACTAACCGGAGAGGGTAAGTTGAACGATTTTCTAAGTGACGATCTGATGTTGGTTTCGACCTTCCGGATTGATACTTAGAGAATTGTTCTCATACTAGTTACAGTTAGGGACTGATAGTTGCGAAATAATAGTGATGTGAAAATAAGCTATGGAAATGTTTTCCAGTGATTAATAACATATATTTTCTAAATATATGAAATAAGGAAATATGAACATATGATGATTGATCGATCGAATTTCCATTTGGAAATAAGATCGTTGTTTGTACACCGACATGTTTTCATTTGGTAGTTGAATCACAGACTATCAAAGTTTTTACCATTTTAACGTTGTTAATATGGAGAGACCGGTTGGATTATTATCCAACGAACCACTCTGTATTGGCATAAGCGTTGCGAGCAATATCTGCCAAAGATAAATTGAAGACGGAGTAAAGTGCAAGGGCTGTTGTATAAGTCTTAGATAACAGTGAATAAGATGGATATACTGAATAATGCCTTCGGTTTGTCCAGTCCCAGGACAACGTATATGGAAGAAGGTCTGACAGAGTATATCCAATGGATCGCGAAAGTTGATCTGTTCAAACGTATTCGCGTTTGGTGGCGGAGGAATTCGTTTCTCTTAGCTGTATACCCGTGTTATTTTTGGATAAGTCAATTTGTGATTTGGCGGGTATGACAATGTGGCATTCAAAGTGAATGGTGATCAGATGTTCTGAAGATAGACGTAGCTTCTAGCCTCACACCGGGAAGTAACAAAAGTTGGGCTAGGCAGCATGGCTAGTTGGGTCATCCCCAAGCAGGGTGTATTGTCACCGATCTAGAGAATATTCATATTTATACTTCTTTTTGATTCTGTATCTTCGGATGACGGTTTGATGGCCTACAACCGTGGTGGCAATATATTCGCGACACTCAAGCTAAATGAGTGAGCGGTCATGTGTGGCCGGGTTGCAAGACGTTCTTGTTGAACCCTGAGTGTATCACCTCTAGAGTACACTATTCAGAAGGCGCTCCCATACCTTGTCTGTTGGAATCCATTCTCCGATAAGCGCCCTGCGGTTTATGATTTTATACTATGTATGTAGAACGTGAGATGCAAGCGTTTCTGCTAGATTGATACCTATTTGTACTTAGACATTATTATAATATCACAATGATATTGCTTGTCAAAGTTGTTCAGATACTCATAAGGGAAAAACCCGTTCCGTATTCACGGCGTGGTCTTATGAGATATCCTATACCTGTTTTAAACTATTTTACTCATACCAGTCCCATGACTGACCCGGAGTTTACTTTGTTGTTTTCCCTAAACTCTTGGGTGCCTAAATTTGTACGGGCAGTCAAGTAGTCGGGATTTACAGATATACTTGGAGAGCTTGGAGTAGGAGGCTGCAAGATTTTATAGCTATAGTTATTTCCGCTGTGTTGTAAGTGTTGTACTCTGATAAGTGCTATTGTATATATATAACTGTTTACTTCAAAGTTATGTTATATATTATATGTTATTCGTTCCGCTGTGAGATTCGTGTTACTCTGATGATTCCGATGTTCTTCTTCTTCTTCTATTCTATTAGTTCTATCTTTTCTTTCTCACCTTCTAAATTCTTTCACTAACGTTGCGGAATTTTCGACTCTCGAGGAGTCGAAAATTTCCAGCCGTTACACAAATCCAAGGACCACGCCGCTAACGCGGAACGGGTTTACTCCAATGGATTTCCGTGCATAATAAAGTAAATCGTTAAACAACGCAATGTCTTTTTGGAAAAATGAAACCATTATAAAACCCAAGTCCCATCACACAATGCAACGCACACCAGAGGATAGTGTTTTACCTTATAATGGTCAAAAGATGCTTGATACGTAAAAAACGATAGTATTATTAGTGTGTATATGTTTTAAATAAAAACATTTCAATCATAAGTATCAATCCTAGACGGCATGGGTACCATATATCATGTCGCCAATACTAGTTCTACAATCAAAACCGCAAGGTCGTATTGGAAATTGGATTTCCATCATGAGTCGAGGCTAGGGGCAAGCTCCTCTCCGATTCGAGACACTCTAGCAAATGCCTTAGGATCCCCCGCAGTGAACCCTTGGATGCGGTAGGGCCGGTCCCCGCCTATGGGCAGTGGATTGGTTATGCCTGAACACAAGCTTCCCGGTTCCTTTGAACCTATAATATGACCACTATCGACCTATAAAAATCCGAGGCGCCTCAAAATCCATCATCCACATAAGTAAAATGTCAGGGCTGGTAGGTCACTGACACCACTCTAGCTAGAAAGAAACGTGTGCACTCCCTACGGTCAATATCCCGTTTTTGACTCATACCGGGGTGTGAGGCTCGCGAAGTCACGATATACACAAAGCTATGCCTAAACAGACTATGCTTTGATCATCATCCACAAGACCTGCTTTTCAACAAAGCCTTGATCATTGCATCTTAGCATGCCACATCATCACTCCATATCACACTACCAATCCTTTGCCGAAATATATGAACGGGTGTTAAGCAAAAGAATAAATTCTCCGCCACCAAACATCCATACATTTGACAGAAGATTAATAACATGATATATAATGGAGTACGATGTCAGACACACGATCCATTTATAAGCTTATGCTCTGGGTCTGAGCGAAAGCCAAACCCTTACAAATCAACACTACGTCCGGGCAACTCCTACTATTACCTTATCATGGTAGCGAGCCATTCTAATGCAACAGTCATCATCGTCCATTCGGTGTGGAGATTTGACGGTCTTCTATCGCCGTCTTCCAATCTTGGATTATTAACGTCGTTTAATTATTTGGAATGAGATAAACTCGGGCTTTCCAAATAATCCTCGTATATATACATACATACATATATATATATATATATATATTTAAAATCTTTCTTACACATTAATAATTATTTTTATTAACGCTTCATTCCTATTTTAATTATTTAAAATAATTAAATTTTTATTTAACGACGCCTTAAGTCCATGGGCGACTATGGCGCTGAATTCAACCAATTTTGATTTTCACATTTACCAGAATCTAACCGTTGGATCTTAACGTAATATATATCGTTGGAAAGATTTTTCCAAGACGGTCCTAACGGTTTCAGTTTCAAGGAAATCCGACGGTCGGATCTTCTTGTATAGTCATTTAAAAGTTCGATTTCAAAACGCGAACTACCACGCCCTATTCGTTTAGTTTTAATTACATTTATATATAAATATATAAACATAAACCGTTTAAATCTTTATTATAATGAATATTCTCAATCTTCATCCTTTTATTCCTTTTTATACAGTAAATTGTAAATCATACTTGAATGGTGAATTCTTCCTTTTTAATTCCTTTAATTTCTTTAATTTACGGTAAAATGTAAATTTTATTTCATCGTCCAATTCCTTCTTTTAATTCCATCCTTACATGTAAAATGTAATTTATAATTCATCTTTCTTAAGTACATATAAAAATATAAATTTTATTTACAAATGTAAATCCTACTTTTTTATTTACATTATAAAGATGTAATCTTTGTTTACAATGTAAATCCATACATTCATTTCATAGAATAAAATGAAATTTCATTCATGCGGGTTAAATGCATTCAAAATTTACATAATAATATGTAATCTATTTCATATGATGAAAATTCATTCATAAATTACATGTAAAAATGTAATTTACTTTATGCAGACTAATTTCATTCATAAAATAAAATGTAATTTATTTCATGCGATCTTAACTCATTCATTAAATGCATATACAAATGTATTTTATTTCATGAGGTCTTAATTCCTTCATAAAATACATATAAAAAATGTATTTCATTTCATGCAGTCTGAATTTCTTTAAATTACATTATAAAATAATGTAACTTATCCTACGGTAAATTTTCTTTTTATTAACATCATAAATAATGTCACTTATACTACGGTAAATTTTCTTTTTATTAATATCATAAATAATGTCACTTATCCTACGATATCATTCTTTTATCTTAACCTTATAAATAATGTTAATTTCCTACAGTGTAAATCCCCTTTTTATTTACATTATAAAATAATGCAAAATTATCCTATGTTGTGATTACTATATAATTTACATTAAAAATAATGTAAAATGGACATACGGTGAAATTACTTTTTATTACTAACATAAAAATGTTAATTTCATCTTGCGGTGAATTCTTATTTTATATTTACAAATGTAAATTTTGTCTTGCGGTGTAAATTCATATATACATTCAATTGGAAAATGTAATTCTTATCATATAATATAAATTCACATTTTAATTATGCATAAAATGTCAGCTTAATCATACGGTGCAAACCACATCTTATTTTACATTAAAATAAATGTAACTACCATTTAAATGTTAATTCATGTTCTAACTCACCTTAGAAAAATGAAAATTTTATTTCACCGCAAAATCCTACTTTTTATTTACAAATAAAAAAATGTAAATTTTGGTTCATGTCAACGTCCTATCGTCTACAAATGTGAATCTTGATATACGAGAAAATTCACCTTTTAATTACAAAGAAAGAAAAATGTAATTTTAACAAACCATATAATTTCATTTTATAATTTACATATAAAATGTAAATTTGACATACGATGAAATTTCTAAATATATTAACATGAAATAAAATGTTAACTAACATACGATGAAATTACTTATTTCTAGCATTAACAAAAATGTTAAATTTCTCATACGATGTAATTTTTAACATTAACAAAAATATTAAATTTGTCATACGATGAAATTTCTAATTTTTAACATTAACAAAAATGTTAAATTTGTCATTCGTTGAAATTTCTAATTTTTAACATTAACAAAAATGTGTTAAATTTGTCATACGTTGAAATTTCTAATTTTTAACATTAACAAAAATGTGTTAAATTTGTCATACGTTGAAATTTCTAATTTTTAACATTAACAAAAATGTTAAATTTCCCTACATTTCAATTTTACATAATAAAATGTAAAATCTAACACTAGTCGCATTCTTATTTTATTTGCACCAAATAATATGTAAATTGAAATTTCTTCTTAATATTAACATTAAAAATGTTAATTTATACATGTGGTTAAATTACTTTTTAATATTAACATTAAAATGTTAATGCCATCATAAGGTTAAATTACTTTTTATAAACTAACATTAAAAATAAATAATGTAAATTTTCATACGTTGTAAATATTCTTATTATTAACATTAAATAATGTTAATTTTATCATACGTTGAATTACTTATCATTAGCATTAAAAATATTAATTTCATCCCATGTTGTAATTTTTATAATATTAATATTAAAAATGTTAATTTACACAAATGGTGAGTTTTATAACGTTAACATTACAAATGTTGATTTACATATGTGGTGAACTTTACTTTTCACTTACATTTTAAAAAAAAAATGTTAATCTTTCATGCATTGCAAATGCTTCTTATTAACATCAAAAATGATGTTAATCTCTCAACAATGTAAGTTACTTATTATTAATATCAAAATAATGTTACTTTTTCCCCATTTCAATTTTACATAAGAAGAGAATATAAATCTCATCACAAGTAGCATTCATCACAAGTAGCATTCTTAATTTATTTGCATCAAATAAATTGTAAATTTTCATCACATCGCATGACCACACATCCAAACATAACCACAAATCCAAATCCAATAACTAGCATCCAGGTGATTACAAGGTGATGTTGTAACTGGGCATTAGTAAAATCAACACGGTGTAATTAAATAAAGAACATATAAATAATTTTAATTAATTTATAATTCATATTTAAACCTGAAATTTCAGATCTAATCACATCGCATTATAGACAATTACGATTTCACGTCATATGTTATGATCGGTTTAGATCTATGTTTAAATATCATGTCGTATCAGTTCTACTGTTAATCATCATAAAAATAATAATAAAATAAATTAAATTAAATAAAAATAAAATTCTCACAGTGGTCTAGTCTGAAAAGATGACTCGGGTTCAATCAGATTCGGTGTTCGTATTCAATTTGATTTCAGATCTGGAATGATTCGAATAAAAATTCATATGAAAAATCAAATTCAGGCTTTTAACAACTGGCTGTGTAACACTTAAAAGCGTGGGGAAATCTGAAGCGAAAATTACCTTAGAACGTTCAAAACTTTGATTGCGATTTTCTGGAGTTGTAGTTGACGAAACGACGAGCCGTTTGTTGGAGAAGGACCGGCTACGAGAGATCTTTGATCGGCCTGAAGGTGGTGAGGTGCGGTCGACGGCGTGGGGCCCGGTCGATAGAAAACGACGGCGGCTTTGAGGGCTTGGTGGCGGCGCTACAGTGCATGGTTTGAAGTGATTCTTGTCGGAGATCGAAGAGCTCGCGAAGAGCTTCGAAATGAGTACTCACACGCTAATTTTCGTTGAGAAATGAAAGAGTTATGAGGGTTTGAAGAATCGGCCATGAATGGGTTCAGAAATGAAGAAGATGCGGCTGTAGGAAGAAGGATGAACAGTAATTCCGAATATTATAATAATATATTAGGGTTAACTAATTATGTAATTAGCCCGTTAAGGCCCGTTTTGGTCCGAACTCCGATTTAGGCCTGCTTACTGTCGTTTTTAAGGTTTTGAGGCCTTTTGAACACAATGGAACATATTACAGGACCCAATTCCGAAATTTATTATGAGTTTTGGAATAATTATATTATTTTGTTAATATTTTAATGTGTACCGTACATGAAAATTCACCGAGGTCACAAATTAACTTCAAAAATTCTCGAAAAAATATATTTAGCTATGTTTTGATGTTGTGGACCTATGAAAATTCATTTCGTTCAATTCTGAGCTCGTATGAATTTTTAATGAATTTTTAAAGTAAAAAATTTGCCCGTTTACACTGAAAAATCAATTATAATTATATTTTAATTCTAAAAATTACCGAAAAATCATTTTTAGCTTTGTTTTGACGATACGAATCCAACAAAATTTATTTCGTTGAATTCTGAGACATTTTTAAAAATGGCTATTTTTCAGTCAATTAATTTTGATCGAAACTGACTCAATACTGTTTCTTTTGCCACGCTCACGTAATAGCTTGGAAAATTCTAGAATTTGAAACCTAGCAATAATTTAATATTCCGAATCCAACAAAAGTGGTTTCGTCGGAAACAGACACTGTTTGAAAAATCACTATTTTCTTTGGCATATATTTTATATTAAAAATACATTTTTAAACAAATAATTTTCGAAACTCCAAATATATAAGTGTTTACTGTTTTTCAATGCAGAAACATCATTTCGAACTCAATGGTAGTGGTTTCGAGTCGAAATTCCTTTATATGCAAAAAGTAGCATTATTGACCTATGAAAATTACCCATCTACCTTTCTAAAAATTGAATTGGCCATAACTTTTGATTTCCGCTATGAAATTTCGATTTTTCGGATTCGTTGGAAAGATATTTTTAAATAGATTCTTATATTTTTGGTTTCACTAAAATTCGTTAAATTTTGCGTCCTGTACGGTCAGTCAAAGTTCAAGTTTGACTTTTCAAACTACCGCGCTATTTCTAACTCTTTTTATAATTAAAATTAAATTATTCATTCTAACTTCGATTTGAATCAAATTTGTGATCATTATTATTTAAAATAGATTATTTTAAATATCAAAACTCATAAAAATCACTTAAAATAAATTTTAAATTGGCCCAAAAATTCAGGGTTGTTACAGTCTCCCTCACTTAAAAACTTTTCGTCCTCGAAAAGGAACGAAGCTAAAAGCTGATTAATTAACTAACTAATTTATATATATATTCTCCCCATTGGTTTAAATAATTTCATTAGTTGACTAACTTTCAAATATATAACTTTTTATATATTCAAAATCGTATTTTTCAAAATAGAGTATAATTAATCACAAATACGTATATTATAGGCTTGCTACTCCCAACTCATTCTAGGGCATTACTAACCCTATCTCTAATGAGTTTTCTCATTCTAGGATACTGCTGATCCTATCTCTAATGAGTATTCTTATTGGATACTACTAATCCAATCTCTGATGAGTCTTTTGTTCAGTTCTAATGAGTTGTACCCCAAAGATTTGAGCTAACCAAAGCTCTGATACCACCTGTAAAGACCCGCAAATTCCCACCCTTTGAATCGACCATAAACCACACAGGTCTGACCCAAAAGGTGAAAATCTATGAATACTTTAACTTTGGGCATACAACACAACAGAACAAAAACACAGACTTTTATAACATCAATAATAAATGTTACATCAGAGTACAGAATATATCAGAGTACATCGATAAATAATACAGCGGAAGAAACATTTAAATTAAATTAAATACATTGCAGCGGAACTAATCTCAATGGAAGGCCATCAATATTCTGGACCCGGCTTCAGACTTCAATCCAGGATCCTGCTTAACTATATCTGCAAAAAGCTACTCGACTGCCCGTGTGGAAAGAGGGCACCCGAGTTTGCAAAGTGAAACAAACTACAGGTCAGTCGTGGGACTGGTGTGAGAATTCTTAACTAGTTTAACTAATAGTAATAAGGCAAATCCAAGGACCACGCCGCTAACGCGGAACGGGTTTACTCCAATGGATTGTCGTGCATAATAAAGTAAATCGTTAAACAACACAATGTCTTTTTGGAAAAATGAAACCATTATAAGACCCAAGTCCCATCACACAATGCAACGCACACCAGAGGATAGGGTTTTACCTTATAATGGTCAAAAGATGCTTGATACGTAAAAAACGATAGTATTATTAGTGTGTATATGTTTTAAATAAAAACATTTCAATCATAAGTATCAATCCAAGACGGCATGGGTACCATATATCATGTCGCCAATACTAGTTCTACAATCAAAACCGCAAGGTCGTATTGGAAATTGGATTTCCATCATGAGTCGAGGCTAGGGGCAAGCTCCTCTCCGATTCGAGACACTCTAGCAAATGCCTCAGGATCCCCCGTAGTGAACCCTTGGATGCGGTAGGGCCGGTCCCCGCCTATGGGAAGTGGATTGGTTATGCATGAACACACGCTTCCCGGTTCCTTTGAACCTATAATACGACCACTATCGGCCTATAAAAATCCGAGGCGCCTCAAAATCCATCATCCACATAAGTAAAATGTCAGGGCTGGTAGGTCACTGACACCACTCTAGCTAGAAAGAAATGTGTGCACTCCCTACGGTCCATATCCCGTTTTTGACTCATACCGGGGTGTGAGGCTCGCGAAGTCACGATATACACAAAGCTATGCCTAAACAGACTATGCTTTGATCATCATCCACAAGGCCTGCTTTTCAACAAAGCCTTGATCATTGCATCTTAGCATGCCACATCATCACTCCATATCACACTACCAATCCTTTGCCGAAATATATGAACGGGTGTTAAGCAAAAAAATAAATTCTCCGCCACCAAAAATCCATACATTTGACAGAAGATTAATAACATGATATATAATGGAGTACGATGTCAAACACACAATCCATTTATAAGCTTATGCTCTGGGTCTGAGCGAAAGCCAAACCCGTACAAATCAACACAACGTCCGGGCAACTCCTACTATTACCTTATCATGGTAGCGAGCCATTCTAATGCAACAGTCATCATCGTCTATTCGGTGTGGAGATTTGACGGTCTTCTATCGCCGTCTTCCAATCTTGGATTATTAATGTCGTTTAATTATTTGGAATGAGATAAACTCGGGCTTTCCCAATAATCCTCGTTTATATACATATATATATATATATATTTAAAATCTTTCTTACACATTAATAATTATTTTTATTAACGCTTCATTCCTATTTTAATTATTTAAAATAATTAAATTTTTATATAACGACGCCTTAAGTCCATGGGCGACTATGGCGCTGAATTCAACCAATTTTGATTTTCACATTTACCAGAATCTAACCGTTGGATCTTAACGTAATATATATCGTTGGAAAGATTTTTCCAAGACGGTCCTAACGGTTTCAGTTTCAAGGAAATCCGACGGTCGGATCTTCTTGTATAGTCGTTTAAAAGTTCGATTTCAAAACGCGAACTACCACGCCCTATTCGTTTAGTTTTAATTACATTTATATATAAATATATAAACATAAACCGTTTAAATCTTTATTATAATGAATATTCTCAATCTTCATCCTTTTATTCCTTTTTATACAGTAAATTGTAAATCATACTTGAATGGTGAATTCTTCCTTTTTAATTCCTTTAATTTCTTTAATTTACGGTAAAATGTAAATTTTATTTCATCGTCCAATTCCTTCTTTTAATTCCATCCTTACATGTAAAATGTAATTTATAATTCATCGTTCTTAAGTACATATAAAAATATAAATTTTATTTACAAATGTAAATCCTACTTTTTTATTTACATTATATAGATGTAATCTTTGTTTACAATGTAAATCCATACATTCATTTCATAGAATAAAATGAAATTTCATTCATGCGGGTTAAATGCATTCAAAATTTACATAATAATATGTAATTTATTTCATATGATGAAAATTCATTCATAAATTACATGTAAAAATGTAATTTACTTTATGCGGACTAATTTCATTCATAAAATAAAATGAAATTTATTTCATGCGATCTTAACTCATTCATAAAATGCATATACAAATGTATTTTATTTCATGAGGTCTTAATTCCTTCATAAAATACATATAAAAAATGTATTTCATTTCATGCAGTCTGAATTTCTTTAAATTACATTATAAAATAATGTAACTTATCCTACGGTAAATTTTCTTTTTATTAACATCATAAATAATGTCACTTATACTACGGTAAATTTTCTTTTTATTAATATCATAAATAATGTCACTTATCCTACGATATCATTCTTTTATCTTAACCTTATAAATAATGTTAATTTCCTACAGTGTAAATCCCCTTTTTATTTACATTATAAAATAATGCAAAATTATCCTATGTTGTGATTACTATATAATTTACATTAAAAATAATGTAAAATGGACATACGGTGAAATTACTTTTTATTACTAACATAAAAATGTTAATTTCATCTTGCGGTGAATTCCTATTTTATATTTACAAATGTAAATTTTGTCTTGCGGTGTAAATTCATATATACATTCAATTGGAAAATGTAATTCTTATCATATAATATAAATTCACATTTTAATTATGCATAAAATGTCAGCTTAATCATACGGTGCAAACCACATCTTATTTTACATTAAAATAAATGTAACTACCATTTAAATGTTAATTCATGTTCTAACTCACCTTAGAAAAATGAAAATTTTATTTCACCGCAAAATCCTACTTTTTATTTACAAATAAAAAAATGTAAATTTTGGTTCATGTCAACGTCCTATCGTCTACAAATGTGAATCTTGATATACGAGAAAATTCACCTTTTAATTACAAAGAAAGAAAAATGTAATTTTAACAAACCATATAATTTCATTTTATAATTTACATATAAAATGTAAATTTGACATACGATGAAATTTCTAAATATATTAACATGAAATAAAATGTTAACTAACATACGATGAAATTACTTATTTCTAGCATTAACAAAAATGTTAAATTTCTCATACGAAGTAATTTTTAACATTAACAAAAATATTAAATTTGTCATACGATGAAATTTCTAATTTTTAACATTAACAAAAATGTTAAATTTGTCATACGTTGAAATTTCTAATTTTTAACATTAACAAAAATGTGTTAAATTTGTCATACGTTGAAATTTCTAATTTTTAACATTAACAAAAATGTGTTAAATTTGTCATACGTTGAAATTTCTAATTTTTAACATTAACAAAAATGTTAAATTTCCCTACATTTCAATTTTACGTAATAAAATGTAAAATCTAACACTAGTCGCATTCTTATTTTATTTGCACCAAATAATATGTAAATTGAAATTTCTTTTTAATATTAACATTAAAAATGTTAATTTATACATGCGGTTAAATTACTTTTTAATATTAACATTAAAATGTTAATGCCATCATAAGGTTAAATTACTTTTTATATACTAACATTAAAAATAAATAATGTAAATTTTCATATGTTGTAAATATTCTTATTATTAACATTAAATAGTGTTAATTTTATCATATGTTGAATTACTTATCATTAACATTAAAAATATTAATTTCATCCCACGTTGTAATTTTTATAATATTAATATTAAAAATGTTAATTTACATAAGTGGTGAGTTTTATAACGTTAACATTACAAATGTTGATTTACATATGTGGTGAACTTTACTTTTTACTTACATTTAAAAAAAAAAATGTTAATCTTTCATGCATTGCAAATGCTTCTTATTAACATCAAAAATGATGTTAATCTCTCAACAATGTAAGTTACTTATTATTAATATCAAAATAATGTTACTTTTTCCCCATTTCAATTTTACATAAGAAGAGAATATAAATCTCATCACAAGTAGCATTCATCACAAGTAGCATTCTGAAACGACACGTAACTTCCCCGTAAAGGAAAGCGTCGGATAGTTCGAGAACAAGCCACAACAGAACGCATACAGAAGAACGCTTCATTGTATATTACAACAATGCATCAGATTACATGAATATACAGAGTATAAACGAATAAATATTACACAGAGATATCAGAGATTTAAATTACATTTAAATACATAGCAGCGGAAAATAATACAATGCACAACTAGAAGAGATATACGGATACAAAGCTTTCCGGATATCGTTCCAGCTGTAAACCAGGATCCTGTGAATATAAATCTGCAAAACCAAAACTACTAGCTGCCCGTGTCGAAAATAAGGGCACCCAGAGTTTAGGTTAAAACAATAAACCCCAGGTCAGTCATGTGACTGGTGTGAGAACTAAAACAGTTAATCTTTATTTTAAAGTTAGGTAAATCAAGGGACCACGCCGTATAACACGGAACGGGTTTCCTCCCAAGAATACCAGTGCATAAAACAAACAGCGCAATGCTAAATAAATAAAAATGAAGCTGTTATAAGACCCAGGTCCCATCACACAATGCAACGCAGCCGAGGATAGGGTTTTCCCTTATAACAGCCAAAGAATGCTTGATACGTTTAAAACCAATCATTTGATACTATAATAAGTGCATAGTGTATAAAACAACTTCAAATCATAAGTATCAATCATAGGCGGCATGGGTACCATATATCATGTCGCCATATATAGGTTTACAACTAAAACCGCAAATGTCACGTATTTGGAAATTGGATTTCCATCTATGAACCGAGGCAAAAGATAGTCCTCACCGATTCGAGACTGCCTAGCCCGAGTCTCAGGATCAGAACGCATCGACCCTTGGATCGTCAGGGCCGGTCCACCGATGTGGATTAAACTTAAACCATGGACACTGCGTTTCGCCGCCCTTTGGGGCGTAAGCGAGCCAACGAACGACTCCATCGGACCCGGATCGTCCGATCTAACCGAGGCGCCTCGCAACAGCAACAACCACATAAGTCAAACTCGTCAGGGCGTGTAAAACCACTGACGCCACTTCTAGCTAGGAGGAAACGCAGGCCCTCCCTGAGGTCCTTCTCCCGTTTTTGGTTCACAACCGAGGTGCGAAACTCGCGAATTCACGTTACACAAAGCTGTGCCACACAGGCTGTGCTTTGATCATCACCACAAGACTTTGCTTTTCAACAGAAGCCTCGATCAATTGCCACTTAGGCATGCCACACAGGCAATTCACTCCATGCGTTTGATATCCATCAATATATAACCCCTGAGCTCGTACGTCTCAGAGAAGGGCGTTAAGCAAGAGAATAAATTCTCCACCGCCAAACAGATATATATTTAATAGAGATCAATCACACAGACTAAAATCCAATGTCAGACACACAGTCCATTTACAAGTCCGTTCTGGGTCTGAACGAAACCGGAGGCACCTAGTACCTCGCATATCCATCGATCTCCAAGTACGTCTGGACGATCACCAACTGTTTCCATCTTCTTGGGTGTATAGCCCAATCAAGATCATCAGTTATCACCCAAACGACGTGAAGACTTCTGGTCTTCGACCACCGTCTTCATCTTCGACACCACGTCGAATCAGTTATTCAGAATGGGATAAACCCGGTCTTTCCGAATAACTCGCGTATATTTTAAATAAGTGTTACACAAACACAACATACGCCTCATCCCAATTCAGAATATTCTTTTATTCACAAAAGCACATTCTTAGGGAAATGTTCCCATTAATTTTATCCAAGATAAATTCTTCTAAATTTATTCTTTAATCTCCTTTGAATATCAATTCAAACTAGTCGGGATTAGCGAACCACACCGAAGTAATCATTTATTTTATTTCCCAATCCCAACCTATTCATCCCATGAAGTAAAACTGGTCATACTTCATATCTAACACCACGGTGTTATCGGTAAATTCAATTACCATTTCACGTTTAAATCTAATTAAAGATTTAACTATCGCCTGGAGTAAAACTGGTGATACTCCATTCTCAATCATTTCAATCTAATTAAAGATTCATTAAAACTCCACTTAGTTTTAATCTTTAACTGGGTTACAGAATCCGTGTCATTTAAAACACAGTTCACGATAAACCCAAAGTCACATTCATTAATTATCGGGTTAAAGAACGAGTGTTATTTA
The DNA here is from genome assembly GCA_030737875.1 of Allium sativum. NCBI lineage: Eukaryota > Viridiplantae > Streptophyta > Magnoliopsida > Asparagales > Amaryllidaceae > Allium > Allium sativum. The sequence goes on from CM060913.1 coordinate 189,262,369, forward strand.
AAACACTGTTCACGATAAACCCAAAAATCAATATCAATTCCAATTAAATATTACTTAATTGGCACACTTCATTAAATCTAAATAAAAAGATTTAATCATTTCTCAACTGGGTTCAAGAACAGTGTTAGTGAAGACACCATTCACGACAAACCCAAATCACATTCGATATTCAATACAAGGCTCTGAATAGAAAATATATCGGCTTATATTCAATATCGAATTCTACGACTAACAAATGCCGTATTAGAAATAACGATATAAATATATATCTTTCAAATTTCCATAACAACATCTGTATAATCACGAATTCCAACATCGAAATATTCTGAAGACAATTTCGATTCAAATCCACTCCAATGCAATCATTGGAAATTTTGGTTATTTTTAAAACCCTTTTCAAATTCAATTTATTTAAAAATAAATAGAATTATCATTCTAGTTCAAAACTAGCTTATTTCGATAAAAATCTATTTTTATCTTTTCAAACATGGAGTTTTTCATCCCAAATCTTCACAAATCATTTCTTATGATTTTACACAAATTATTACTATTTTTAATAATTTTATCAAGGCCCGTACAGTCGATTTCCATCAATGGCCATCGAACTGCACTTACAACGACCTTTTTCAAATTTGATTTGGACATAATTCCAAATCCAACCGTTAGATTTCAAATTTCTAACATTCGCTAGAAAGATCTTTTCGATACGAACCCAACGGTTCCGGTTTTAGGAGAATCCGACGGTCGGATCTCCCGCAATGTCCGTTTGAAATAAATGGTCGAAATTCATGAACTGCCGCGGCGCGGCGCGTTCTATTCAGGCCATTATATTATATATATAATATATATAATATATACTTCGTCGATTTCTATTTAAAACGAATTATATAAATAGTTTTAAAATTCGTTTCAAAATCTATTTCAACTTCCATCTCAATTCAAAGCAAAATTGAATTCTTCTCTATAAATTCGTTTTAAAATTCATTTCTATTCAATTCAAATTCATTTCGAAATCGTTTTCAATTCAATTCATTTCGAAATCACTTTCAATTCAATTCATTTCGAAATCGTTTTCAATTCAATTCACTTTGAATTCGTTTTCAATTCAATTCACTTTGAATTCGTTTTCAATTCAATTCACTTTGAATTCGTTTTCAATTCAATTCACTTTGAATTCGTTTTCAATTCAATTCACTTTGAAATCGATTAAAATTGATATAAATATCGTTCACGTCAAAATGGCGTCAATCTAATCAACACGGCTTCATAAATTTCTATTTTCAAATTTTCTTTATTTTTCAAATTGGAATGAGGCCCAATCAATTACCATATAAAATTAATTATATGGATTTCCATACAACACATGTAAATAATAGCAACGATAAATAATCAACCATCAACCAAAGTGCACTACACCGTATAAGCATCAAATATAGATATCTAATGCTTATAACAGCCTGTCAATCAATCGATTGACATATTTAATCAATCAGGATGAGTGAACTTCAAATTTCATCCCAACACCCGTGTGGGGTTTCAAACAAACAAACACAGATTTTATTTGTGCAGTTGGGCGATGTGTAAAATTTATCGTCCCAATCAATGTCATTCAAATAGGTGTACATAAACAAACCGTCCGGTTTGTAAATGAAATTTTATTTTGTTCACTTCACCATTTTCATATTCACGTTAAAATTTTTATTTTTAACGATAAAACATTTTATTTCAACCTATGAATTTCTATTCAATTCATTTATTCAATAAAATGATATTTTTATTTTTCTAACATATTTTAGAAAATTTCGGCGGCATAACGGCACGATACTAGAAACGGGATAAGGCCCAGCCTTGTCCCCGGTCTAATAATGGCCCACGCCACTATTATATCAATCAAATCAATTTCCATTTCACCAAAACAATCAAATTCAAATCAAATAATCTAACCAACTACACAACCAAAACAAACAAGTCCATGGTTTGTGGACGGGTGTCGGGTGCTTCTAATAAGCACCGTCTGCATCCTAGTATATATATATAACTAGAAAAGTAGAATTTGAGTGAGAAGTTCTCACCAAGAGCTAAACCAAACGCCACGACTCTTCATATGTAGAAAATCTTCCTCGTGCTCCAACGAGATCTGTTCAACACCGTTCGTTAAAACTATATTTTATTTCACCTCTCATAAAATAAAAGATCGTATTTTTATTACTCTAATTAAATAAAAACCATATTTTTAATCTTTATATATAATAAAAATCTTATTTTTATTACCTTTATAATATAAAAATCAAATTTTTATGACGCTAAAAATTATATTTTTACATCACTAAAAATCAAATCTTTATTTCATTAAAAATCAACCTATCTTCGCTAATATCATATTTAAAAAAAAAAAAAAATCCGACCTTTCTTTGATTATAAATCATAGCTTTAACTATGAAAATCATAACTTCAAACAAATAAAGATTATATTTTTTTTTCCTTTCAATCCATTTTCTATATAAAGATTCCACCAATTAACATACAAAAATTCCACCTTTACTTCATATAAAAAAAATTCCTCCTTTATAATTCTAACTTCAAAATCAAATATATTCATATTTCAGCACAAAGGAAATTTATATTTCAGATTTTACTGTTTAATAAAAGTTTGATTATATAAAATAAAATAAGCTAAGCTTACTGTTTTTCAGATCTGGCCATTATCAGAGGAAGCCGCCACCTAGGGTTCATCGTGGCTCGAGAATGGAGGTCGGAGCTTCTCTGGCCGGACTTAGGCTTTCAGGGTTTTGGGCTGTCGTGGTGGCTGAACGGAGGAGGTGGAGGCTGGTTGCGCGTTCAACGGAGCAGCGGAGGTCGGAGGTCTTCAGGCAGGGGCTCGCGTCGGGGGGGGGGGGGGGGGGGGAAGGCGGTTGCGGTCATCTCTGGTGGCGCGATTGGGTTGAGGGGGCACGGCAGCTTCTAATTGGAGGAGAGGAGAGGAGCAAGGGAGGAGGGGCCGTGGCCTGGAGGGGGGGGGGGGGGGCGTTACCGGAGAGAGGCGGAGGCGTCAACCGCGATGGCAGCGGAGGCGTGAGGCACGCGATTTAGGTTTAGGACCCTTTTTCCCTTTTTATTTTTTATTTTATGTCGTGCTTTATCTGAGAGAGGAGGGAAAATAGGAGAGAGAAACGGGGGGTAGGGACCTATAATAATATATATTATTTTATTTAAATTTTGCTTCTTTAAGTTGACTTTTAATTCGAACACAAAATCGAACCCACCGACTGTCGTCCGTAGCGTTTTACCCCCATTTCGAAAACAATGGGATATGTATCGCAGGTCAATTCGACTGTTTGAATCAGTTTCCGTTAAATTTAAAGTATAATTCTTTATATATTCAATTTAAACGCACATTTCAATTACCGGGGCCACATATTAATTCTAAAAATTCCTGAAAAATTATTTCTGGCTTCGTATTGACGATACGGTCCTAACAAAACTAATTTCGTCAAATTCTGAGACCGTTTGAAAAATGGCCAATTTCCAGTCGATTAAAATCAACTGAAACTGGTCAAACGCGTTTTCCTTTGCCACGCTCACATATTGATTCGAAAAATTATGAAATTTAAAACCTAGCAATAACTTGACACTGCGGATCCAACGAAACTGGTTTCGTCGAAATCCGAGGTCATTTGCAAAATGTCCATTTTTAAGGACCTGAATTCCATAGCGACTATTCAGAATTTTCAACTGGACATATCTTTTGATTCCCGCTACGAAATTTCGATTGGTCGAATTCACTAGAAAGATATTATCAATTAGATCCTAATGTTTTTGGTTTCACTAAAATCCGGATTGTTTTGCACCCGGCATATTCAATTGAAATTTGAAATCGAATTATCGAACTACCTCGCCATTTTCAATTCTATTTATAATTTATATAATTATTATATATTCTAACGACGACGTATATAATATATACGTTTGATTTATATTCAGAATAAATTTATCGTCGATATTATTTAAAATAATTCATTTTAAATAATCAAAATTCGCTAAAATGGCCAAAATAAAAATTTTAAACTGGCCCAGATTTTCGGGTTGTTACAATCTCCCCCACTTAAAACTTTTCGTCCCCGAAAAGGAACAAAGTCGAAAGTGGTTTGATTATCAACTCTACGATCGATCAGGCTTCCATTCTCCAACTCTTTAGTTTCTGAGAATTTTCAAAATTTCAAAAATTTGGCTAACACCCTAAATTTTCGAAATATTTCGCCATAACCTACCCTGCACCGGGAGCATCGGGGAATTTCAAATAGCTTCCCCGGTCCTTCAGATCTCAAAAAGAAAAAGAAAAAGCCAAGCGGCTAGCCAATAGGCTCTCAAAATCATCATCACCCAAACAAAACAAGAAATTATGTAGTAAACATGTACCTATTTGTCGGGCAAACAAATTTTATTCTCTGCTCTAGCCTCCTTGCTATGACCTGTTCAATGATATATATGTATATGCAAACAAATGCGACCAAATTTCGATACAAGTCAATATTTGATCCAATTAGGCATAATGGTTCAAAATTAGCAAACAAATGAACAAACAATACAAACATCAATCAATTTGTGAATTTAAAGTTTCAAATTCATAATTTTGATACATATACTAAAAGCGTGTTTTTGATGCCAATTCACAACAAAGTGTTCTAACTATATTAGTTTTGGTTCTCACACCAGTCCAATGGAAATATATAGAAAATCACACCTTCGAAACACGAACATAAATACTGATGATGCACGTGCTATCATCAGTACCTTCTCCGGGCGACTAGAGTGTGATTCTATATCTATCCAATATATTAAAACTTCGAATACACGCGGATCAGACGTATATGCAAAATCTATATATACTGGATTGTCCACATCAATATAAATAAATAATCAAATACGAATAATTGATTTAAATTTTCAAAACAAAATTTGTTTTCACTTTAAAAATTTACTCTTTACACTCGTTCTAGGATACTACTGATCCTATCTCTAACGAGTCATTCTCGTTGGATATTACTAATCCAATATCTGATGAATTCTTTCATATGGTTCTAATGTGTCTTGTTCTCTGCTTTGTAAACCAAAGCTCTAATACCAAATGAAACGACCCGTAACTTCCCCGTAAAGGAAAGCGTCGGATAGTTTGAGAACAAGCCACAACAGAACGCATACAGAAGAACGCTTCATTGTATATTAAAACAATGCATCAGATTACATGAATATACAGAGTATAAACGAATAAATATTACACAGAGATATCAGAGATTTAAATTACATTTAAATACATAGCAGCGGAAAATAATACAATGCACAACTAGAAGAGATATACGGATACAAAGCTTTCCGGATATCGTTCCAGCTGTAAACCAGGATCCTGTGAATATAAATCTGCAAAACCAAAACTACTAGCTGCCCGTGTCGAAAATAAGGGCACCCAGAGTTTAGGTTAAAACAATAAACCCCAGGTCAGTCATGTGACTGGTGTGAGAACTAAAACAGTTAATCTTTATTTTAAAGTTAGGTAAATCAAGGGACCACGCCGTATAACACGGAATGGGTTTCCTCCCAAGAATACCGGTGCATAAAACAAACAGCGCAATGCTAAATAAATAAAAATGAAGCTATTATAAGACCCAGGTCCCATCACACAATGCAACGCAGCCGAGGATAGGGTTTTCCCTTATAACAGCCAAAGAATGCTTGATACGTTTAAAACCAATCATTTGATACTATAATAAGTGCATAGTGTATAAAACAACTTCAAATCATAAGTATCAATCATAGGCGGCATGGGTACCATATATCATGTCGCCATATATAGGTTTACAACTAAAACCGCAAATGTCACGTATTTGGAAATTGGATTTCCATCTATGAACCGAGGCAAAAGATAGTCCTCACCGATTCGAGACTGCCTAGCCCGAGTCTCAGGATCAGAACGCATCGACCCTTGGATCGTCAGGGCCGGTCCACCGATGTGGATTAAACTTAAACCCTGGACACTGCGTTTCGCCGCCCTTTGGGGCGTAAGCGAGCCAACGAATGACTCCATCGGACCCGGATCGTCCGATCTAACCGAGGCGCCTCGCAACAGCAACAACCACATAAGTCAAACTCGTCAGGGCGTGTAAAACCACTGATGCCACTTCTAGCTAGGAGGAAACGCAGGCCCTCCCTGAGGTCCTTCTCCCGTTTTTGGTTCACAACCGGGGTGCGAAACTCGCGAATTCACGTTACACAAAGCTGTGCCACACAGGCTGTGCTTTGATCATCACCACAAGACTTTTCTTTTCAACAGAAGCCTCGATCAATTGCCACTTAGGCATGCCACACAGGCAATTCACTCCATGCGTTTGATATCCATCAATATATAACCCCTGAGCTCGTACGTCTCAGAGAAGGGCGTTAAGCAAGAGAATAAATTCTCCGCTGCCAAACAGATATATATTTAATAGAGATCAATCACACAGACTAAAATCCAATGTCAGACACACAGTCCATTTACAAGTCCGTTCCGGGTCTGAACGAAACCGGAGGCACCTAGTACCTCGCATATCCATCGATCTCCAAGTACGTCTGGACGATCACCAACTGTTTCCATCTTCTTGGGTGTACAGCCCAATCAAGATCATCAGTTATCACCCAAACGACGTGAAGACTTCTGGTCTTCGACCACCGTCTTCATCTTCGACACCACGTCGAATCAGTTATTCAGAATGGGATAAACCCGGTCTTTCCGAATAACTCGCGTATATTTTAAATAAGTGTTACACAAACACAACATACGCCTCATCCCAATTCAGAATATTCTTTTATTCACAAAAGCACATTCTTAGGGAAATGTTCCCATTAATTTTATCCAAGATAAATTCTTCTAAATTTATTCTTCAATCTCCTTTGAATATCAATTCAAACTAGTCGGGATTAGCGAACCACACCGAAGTAATCATTTATTTTATTTCCCAATCCCAACCTATTCATCCCATGAAGTAAAACTGGTCATACTTCATATCTAACACCATGGTGTTATCGGTAAATTCAATTACCATTTCACGTTTAAATCTAATTAAAGATTTAACTATCGCCTGGAGTAAAACTGGTGATACTCCATTCTCGATCATTTCAATCTAATTAAAGATTCATTAAAACTCCACTTAGTTTTAATCTTTAACTGGGTTACAGAATCCGTGTCATTTAAAACACAGTTCACGATAAACCCAAAGTCACATTCATTAATTATCGGGTTAAAGAACGAGTGTTATTTAAAACACTGTTCACGATAAACCCAAAAATCAATATCAATTCAGTTCCAATTAAATATTACTTAATTGGCACACTTCATTAAATCTAAATAAAAAGATTTAATCATTTCTCAACTGGGTTCAAGAACAGTGTTAGTGAAGACACCATTCACGACAAACCCAAATCACATTCGATATTCAATACAAGGCTCTGAATAGAAAATATATCGGCTTATATTCAATATCGAATTCTACGACTAACAAATGCCGTATTGGAAATAACGATATAAATATATATCTTTCAAATTTCCATAACAACATCTGTATAATCACGAATTCCAACATCGAAATATTCCGAAGACAATTTCGATTCAAATCCACTCCAATGCAATCATTGGAAATTTTGGTTATTTTTAAAACCCTTTTCAAATTCAATTTATTTAAAAATAAATAGAATTATCATTCTAGTTCAAAACTAGCTTATTTCGATAAAAATCTATTTTTATCTTTTCAAACATGGAGTTTTTCATCCCAAATCTTCACAAATCATTTCTTATGATTTTACACAAATTATTACTATTTTTAATAATTTTATCAAGGCCCGTACAGTCGATTTCCATCAATGGCCATCGAACTGCACTTACAGCGACCTTTTTCAAATTTGATTTGGACATAATTCCAAATCTAACCGTTAGATTTCAAATTTCTAACATTCGCTAGAAAGCTCTTTTCGATACGAACCCAACGGTTCCGGTTTTAGGAGAATCCGACGGTCGGATCTCCCGCAATGTCCGTTTGAAATAAATGGTCGAAATTCACGAACTGCCGCGGCGCGGCGCGTTCTATTCAGGCCATTATATTATATATATAATATATATAATATATACTTCGTCGATTTCTATTTAAAACGAATTATATAAATAGTTTTAAAATTCGTTTCAAAATCTATTTCAACTTCCATCTCAATTCAAAGCAAAATTGAATTCTTCTCTATAAATTCGTTTTAAAATTCATTTCTATTCAATTCAAATTCATTTCGAAATCGTTTTCAATTCAATTCATTTCGAAATCACTTTCAATTCAATTCATTTCGAAATCGTTTTCAATTCAATTCACTTTGAATTCGTTTTCAATTCAATTCACTTTGAATTCGTTTTCAATTCAATTCACTTTGAATTCGTTTTCAATTCAATTCACTTTGAAATCGATTAAAATTGATATAAATATCGTTCACGTCAAAATGGCGTCAATCTAATCAACACGGCTTCATAAATTTCTATTTTCAAATTTTCTTTATTTTTCAAATTAGAATGAGGCCCAATCAATTACCATATAAAATTAATTATATGGATTTCCATACAACACATGTAAATAATAGCAACGATAAATAATCAACCATCAACCAAAGTGCACTACACCGTATAAGCATCAAATATAGATATCTAATGCTTATAACAGCCTGTCAATCAATCGATTGACATATTTAATCAATCAGGATGAGTGAACTTCAAATTTCATCCCAACACCCGTGTGGGGTTTCAAACAAACAAACATAGATTTTATTTGTGCAGTTGGGCGATGTGTAAAATTTATCGTCCCAATCAATGTCATTCAAATAGGTGTACATAAACAAACCGTCCGGTTTGTAAATGAAATTTTATTTTGTTCACTTCACCATTTTCATATTCACGTTAAAAATTTTATTTTTAACGATAAAACATTTTATTTCAACCTATGAATTTCTATTCAATTCATTTATTCAATAAAATGATATTTTTATTTTTCTAACATATTTTAGAAAATTTCGGCGGCATAACGGCACGATACTAGAAACGGGATAAGGCCCAGCCTTGTCCCCGGTCTAATAATGGCCCACGCCACTATTATATCAATCAAATCAATTTCCATTTCACCAAAACAATCAAATTCAAATCAAATAATCTAACCAACTACACAACCAAAACAAACAAGTCCATGGTTTGTGGACGGGTGTCGGGTGCTTCTAATAAGCACCGTCTGCATCCTAGTATATATATATAACTAGAAAAGTAGAATTTGAGTGAGAAGTTCTCACCAAGAGCTAAACCAAATGCCACGACTCTTCATATGTAGAAAATCTTCCTCGTGCTCCAACGAGATCTGTTCAACACCGTTCGTTAAAACTATATTTTATTTCACCTCTCATAAAATAAAAGATCGTATTTTTATTACTCTAATTAAATAAAAACCATATTTTTAATCTTTATATATAATAAAAATCTTATTTTTATTACCTTTATAATATAAAAATCAAATTTTTATGACGCTAAAAATTATATTTTTACATCACTAAAAATCAAATCTTTATTTCATTAAAAATCAACCTTTCTTCGCTAATATCATATTTAAAAAAAAAAAAATCCGACCTTTCTTTGATTATAAATCATAGCTTTAACTATGAAAATCATAACTTCAAACAAATAAAGATTATATTTTTTTTTCCTTTCAATCCATTTTCTATATAAAGATTCCACCAATTAACATACAAAAATTCCACCTTTACTTCATATAAAAAAAATTCCTCCTTTATAATTCTAACTTCAAAATCAAATATATTCATATTTCAGCACAAAGGAAATTTATATTTCAGATTTTACTGTTTAATAAAAGTTTGATTATATAAAATAAAATAAGCTAAGCTTACTGTTTTTCAGATCTGGCCATTATCAGAGGAAGCCGCCACCTAGGGTTCATCGTGGCTCGAGAATGGAGGTCGGAGCTTCTCTGGCCGGACTTAGGCTTTCAGGGTTTTGGGCTGTCGTGGTGGCTGAACGGAGGAGGTGGAGGCTGGTTGCGCATTCAACGGAGCAGCGGTGGTCGGAGGTCTTCAGGCAGGGGCTCGCGTCGGGGGGGAAAAGGCGGTTGCGGTCATCTCTGGTGGCGCGATTGGGTTGAGGGGGCACGGCAGCTTCTAATTGGAGGAGAGGAGAGGAGCAAGGGAGGAGGGGCCGTGGCCTGGAGGGGGGGGGGGGCGTTACCGGAGAGAGGCAGAGGCGTCAACCGCGACGGCAGCGGAGGCGTGAGGCACGCGATTTAGGTTTAGGACCCTTTTTCCCCTTTTTTTTATTTTATGTCGTGCTTTATCTGAGAGAGGAGGGAAAATAGGAGAGAGAAAAGGGGGGGTAGGGACCTATAATAATATATATTATTTTATTTAAATTTTGCTTCTTTAAGTTGACTTTTAATTCGAACACAAAATCGAACCCACCGACTGTCGTCCGTAACGTTTTACCCCCATTTCGAACACAATGGGATATGTATCGCAGGCCAATTCGACTGTTTGAATCAGTTTCCGTTAAATTTAAAGTATAATTCTTTATATATTCAATTTAAACGCACATTTCAATTACCGGGGCCACATATTAATTCTAAAAATTCCCGAAAAATTATTTCTGGCTTCGTATTGACGATACGGTCCTAACAAAACTAATTTCGTCAAATTCTGAGACCGATTGAAAAATGGCCAATTTCCAGTCGATTAAAATCAACTGAAACTGGTCAAACGCGTTTTCCTTTGCCACGCTCACATATTGATTCGAAAAATTATGAAATTTAAAACCTAGCAATAACTTGACACTGCGGATCAAACAAAACTGGTTTCGTCGAAATCCGAGGTCATTTGCAAAATGTCCATTTTTAAGGGCCTGAATTCCATAGCGACTATTCAGAATTTTCAACTGGACATATCTTTTGATTCCCGCTACGAAATTTCGATTGGTCGAATTCACTAGAAAGATATTATCAATTAGATCCTAATGTTTTTGGTTTCACTAAAATCTGGATTGTTTTGCACCCGGCACATTCAATTGAAATTTGAAATCGAATTATCGAACTACCGCGCCATTTTCAATTCTATTTATAATTTATATAATTATTATATATTCTAACGATGACGTATATAATATATACGTTTGATTTATATTCAGAATAAATTTATCGTCGATATTATTTAAAATAATTCATTTTAAATAATCAAAATTCGCTAAAATGGCCAAAATAAAAATTTTAAACTGGCCCAGATTTTCGGGTTGTTACACATTCTTAATTTATTTGCATCAAATAAATTGTAAATTTTCATCACATCGCATGACCACACATCCAAACATAACCACAAATCCAAATCCAATAACTAGCATCCAGGTGATTACAAGGTGATGTTATAACTGGGCATTAGTAAAATCAACACGGTGTAATTAAATAAAGAACATATAAATAATTTTAATTAATTTATAATTCAGATTTAAACCTGAAATTTCAGATCTAATCACATCGCATTATAGACAATTCCGATTTCACGTCATATGTTATGATCGGTTTAGATCTATGTTTAAATATCATGTCGTATCGGTTCTACTGTTAATAATCATAAAAATAATAATAAAATAAATTAAATTAAATAAAAATAAAATTCTCACAGTGGTCTAGTCTGAAAAGATGACTCGGGTTCAATCAGATCCGGTGTTCGTATTCAATTTGATTTCAGATCTGGAATGATTCGAATAAAAATTCATATGAAAAATCAAATTCAGGCTTTTAACAACTGGTTGTGTAACACTTAAAAGCGTGGGGAAATCTGAAGCGAAAATTACCTTAGAACGTTCAAAACTTTGATTGCGATTTTCTGGAGTTGTAGTTGACGAAACGACGAGCCGTTTGTTGGAGAAGGACCAGCTACGAGAGATCTTTGATCGGCCTGAAGGTGGTGAGGTGCGGTCGACGGCGTGGGGCCCGGTCGACAGAAAACGGCAGCGGCTTTGTGGGCTTGGTGGCGGCGCTACAGTGCATGGTTTGAGGTGATTCTTGTCGGAGATCGAAGAGCTCGCGAAGAGCTTCGAAATGAGTACTCACACGCTAATTTTCGTTGAGAAATGAAAGAGTTATGAGGGTTTGAAGAATCGGCCATGAATGGGTTCAGAAATGAAGAAAGTGCGGCTGTAGGAAGAAGGATGAACAGTAATTCCGAATATTATAATAATATATTAGGGTTAACTAATTATGTAATTAGCCCGTTAAGGCCCGTTTTAGTCCGAACTCCGATTTAGGCCTGCTTACTTTCGTTCTTAAGGTTTGGAGGCCTTCTGAACACAATGGAACATATTACAGGACCCAATTCCGAAATTTATTATGAGTTTTGGAATAATTATATTATTTTGTTAATATTTTAATCTGTACCGTACATGAAAATTCACCGAGGTCACAAATTAACTTCAAAAATTCTCGAAAAAATATATTTAGCTATTTTTTGATGCTGTGGACCTATGAAAATTAATTTCGTTCAATTCTGAGCTCGTATGAATTTTTAATGAATTTTTAAAGTCAAAAAATTGCCCGTTTACACTGGAAAATCAATTATAATTATATTTTAATTCTAAAAATTACCGAAAAATCATTTTTAGCTTTGTTTTGACGATACGAATCCAACAAAATATATTTCATTGAATTCTGAGACATTTTGAAAAATGGCTATTTTTCAGTCAATTAATTTTGATCGAAACTGACTCAATACTGTTTCTTTTGCCACGCTCACGTACTAGCTTGGAAAATTATAGAATTTGAAACCTAGCAATAATTTAATACTCCGAATCCAACAAAAGTGGTTTCGTCGGAAACGGACACTGTTTGAAAAATCACTATTTTCTATGGCTATATATTTTATATTAAAAATACATTTTTAAACAAATAATTTTCGAAACTCCAAATATATAAGTGTTTACTGTTTTTCAATGCAGAAACATCATTTTGAACTCAATGGAAGTGGTTTCGAGTCGAAATTCCTTTATATGCAAAAAGTAGCATTATTGACCTATGCAAATTACCCAACTACGTTTCTAAAAATTGAATTGGCCATAACTTTTGATTTCCGCTATGAAATTTCGATTTTTCGAATTCGTTGGAAAGATATTTTTAAACAGATTCTAATATTTTTGGTTTCACTAAAATTCATTAAATTTTGCGTCCTGTACGGTTAGTCAAAGTTCAAGTTTGACTTTTCAAACTACCGCGCTATTTCTAACTCTTTTTATAATTAAAATTAAATTATTAGTTCTAACTTTGATTTGAATCAAATTTGTGATCATTATCATTTAAAATAGATTATTTTAAATATCAAAACTCATCAAAATCACTTAAAATAAATTTTAAATTGGCCCAAAAATTCAGGGTTGTTACATACATGGTGCTCGTTCAAGAGACACAATAATAAATTTATTTGTTTCAAGGAATTCAGCAGTCACGGATTTTTGACAAAATTTCATTTAAAGAATCTTTTCTGGAATGTTTGCAAATTCGGATGCGTTTTAGGTTCATTTTTGGGAAAGATCTAAATCGGTTTGTTTTTGCTAAAAATCAACAATACAATTTTGGCAAGGATTTTTTTTGAGGAGAATTATTTTCAGTCATCACGAAATCACAGAAATCAATTCTCAATTCCTTCCCAAAAATCAACAGTAATGTTTCTCAAAAATGACAATTTACCAATCAAAGATTTCACGTAAGGGATAAGTAGTTTTGAAGAATCTTTAATGTCCAGAATTTATCAAGGGATTAAGCCAACAATTCATGTTGATTTTTTCAAAGCCGAGAATTTCAAAAAGGGAAAAATCAAGTCTTTCAAATCAGATTTTGTATTTTAGCGAAATTAGAGTGTGATTTAGGATTTTCTATAATCATATTTAACACCAATTTCATCACTGGCAACTTATAATCGAAAATCAAAACCAAGCGTCACAGACTCAAGAACAAAAGGAAATAAAATACTCACAATTTTCTACAAAGAGTTTTGATCACAAAATTGAAGACAAGGAATCAAATCCCAAATCGATCGAGCAAGATAAAGAAGCCATTGAAGGTTCGAGCATGAGAGAATCTAACTTTATTTGAACAAACATCATCGATTTGGAGAGAGAGCTAAAACCCTAGGAGCTGCCGCCATGTTTTTCCAAAGCAAAGTAATCGGCACAAAATGAAATAAGGGTGGAACCTAGTTGATGTGGCCGGCCAAGTCATTTGAAGTGTGAAAGGGATTTTGTTATTCCTTTTTAAATACTAGGGTTTTAGTTTTTATTTTTGTGTTGTTTTTTAATTTGTTTTGTAAACTGTTCGAATCGGTTTCTAGTGTCTGTAAATTACTAGGGTATCTAGTTGGGGTGTTAACTGGCTGTTTACTAGAGTCTGTAAAATCTAGGGGTTACAGATTACAGGTTTGTAATTCAGGAAAATCTGGTCCAGGGGATATCTGTCAGTCTAGGGTTTTGAGCGTAGGATTAGAATAGGAGCGAGGGGTTCGCGAGCGTACATGGTCTTGTATGCGGGATCTGTTCTTTTACCTAGTAGAAACCTTAGGAATGCAGCAGTAGGCAGGGTTTTGCCAAAGCTGGGTATATCTTGTGTCATTTTTTTTCTACATTTCTATTTCTGCTATATTCTATTATCTGTGATTATTTTTAATCCCCTGTTAACTTTAACAACTCAGCGATAAAGTGTAATAAACCCTATTCACCCCCTCTAGGGTTAATCTAGATCCAACAATAGTAGCATTCCAAAACCTTGTTAGGAACTCCTTATCGGTGACTCACTAGATCCATAAGCATACCTTGGACTCATAATCTTGCTTTAAACAATTAAGCCTTTGGAAACCAAACGAGCCTTATCATTCGATGGTTGTGTAAGATATATTGATATCCTCCTAGGGTCATTTTTCCTGTCGCCTGAGCCTCTGGAAATCCTGTTTTAGAGATACCGAAAGTACAGTAATCCTCGAAGGGATCTCATAGAATTTCATATATAGTCCTTTATCTGAAAGTCCGAAAGTGCTACCTCTAAATCACAAAGGAAAGACCAAGGAAACACACTGCTCAACAGAAGGATCTTCCTCTCTTCGAAAATAAAGAGAAACACACGATTAGATCTGCTTTGTATAGGAAATTAGTTTCGATATTATACGAAGGAATTTCTCATGCGCATAGTGATGAAAACGATATTTAAGCTTGAACCGTTCCTTCGGCAACGAGGAATTCTACAGTTTGTTCCTATTTTTGAGTGTTAACCATATTTTTGGCTAACTTTTTGGTGCAAGAAAGAGGAGTTGAACCTCCGAAACCTTTATTCCCTCCTCGATCCTTCTTAAACTCTGGATAAGAATTGAGATTAAGACGGATCGCAAGTCTGAACCAACCTGGGAAAAATTGTCAGATGCGACTGGCTCCGTAGAAAGCTTTCCCTATGAATCAAGGATGGATTATTACATTCTTAAAGAGAATAATTTTGATATGATGGAGTATTTTTGAAAGGCTTAATGCAAATCTGATGGTACACAATGAGTGTCTCCACATACTAATAAGATAAGTAAGATCCCTTCGGATAATAAATAGGCACTACACCAGAAATGCAAATTAGGTAGTTCATTAGGCCGTTTCTAATGTGATTAGGCAGTCATGTGGGTCATATCAAATTTTTGTGTGTTTAAACATTAGATAAAACCTTTAGCTATATCTAACTATCAAAAAAGATACATCCTTAAGCACTGCCTAATTCAAAAGATACGGTCTTAAGCCGTATTTAATGATGAATTAGATACGGCTTAACACCGTATCTCATTGACAAATTAGATATAGCCTAAAGTCGTAGCTAATTTAAAAAAATTAAACAAAATACAATTAGCTTTATATTGGTACAATAATAAAGCAAGAATGAACATATGAAAATGAATACAATTAGTTTAACAACCTAAGAGAATACATAACATGCAAATATGTTATACAATATCTTAAAACATAGAAGGGTGCAAAACAACACAACTTGATTTTGCAGCTCCTTGTCGAAACATGATGCCACACCTTAAAGGGTCCATTTCTGATGCATGCATGTTAAAACATGATGCATCAGCACTTTTGCTTCTTCTATGGCACCCATACATCATTTCAGCTTTTCTAATTCATTTTTAGGATACTAATACTGACCTACATATGTAATTAGGATGGATGGTGACACAGTGTAAGTTATTTCAAGAATTTTGCGTTTAAATGGCTTGTGTTAAGTGTAATGTATTTAGAAGAAAGAACAGATTTACCACTCTTTAGGGATGCACAAAGTATGAGTAGGGTCGGGTTAGATCAAATACTTCATCTGACCCACATAAGTATGGGTTTAAGGTAGTTTAACCCGTATCCGACCCTATATGAGGTTGGATATGGGTTGAGTTGAAGTATGGGTTGATTCAGGTTTAATAGCACTATACCATAAACGACCTAATGCAAAGATTTTGCAAGGTATTGCCAGTCAAAATTTGGCGATAGGTATAATATTTTGGTCCTACTGCAACGTTCTATTTTGGATGTTACCTTAGCCATAAAAATTTGTTGGCCTAGCTAAACAAGTGTAACACGATGCAACATTTTATATAATGTTGCTATAGCAGACATTTCCATATCCCAGCACCGATTCATGTAAATCAGATTAGAACGTGACACCTTATTAATCCTGATCGCTTCTGATACAAACAATGATTTTTCTTTGGTGCAATTCATTTTGTACCCCGCCATCTTATTTTCATTTCCCCCTTCCTAATTCATTAACCAATTAACATTTTCTTTTGCAATCAGTAATAACATTTTGAATCTTCGGTTCAATTAGGGCTTTGATGTGGGGGTTCAGGCTTTATTCAATGATTTCAGTTCAATTAGGGCTTTGATTTGGAGGTTCAGTCTTTGTTCAACGATTTTGGTTCAATTAGGGGGGTTTAAACATCACTTTAGGGTTTCAATTTTGAGGTATAATTCTCTCTCACATCACTTTAGGGCTTCGATTTAAACTACTTATAAATTCTTAGGTTGGCCTGTATTAATAATTTGACTTGTTTTAGGTCTCATCTTGTTGTACACACACAAACACATTTTGTATAGGATGGGGGGATCCGCGCATCTCACATTTCATCACAAGGGTACATTTCAGAGGGAAGAATATGTTGGTGGAACCTTTACCATAGTAAAGGGAGTTGATTCTGACTACTCCTCGTATACAGTGCTCATGGGGTTCATGAAGGAGGAGCTTTTCTAAAACGAAATGGGAGGGATTTATATAAAAAATGGTGCGAAGGGTGGGTGGAAGCCACTGACGAATGACGCGAACCTCATAGAGTTTGTTAATGGAGCTAACAATAGTGGAAACATGGAATTTTATATCGACAACGTTGTCGATACTGCAATTGAGCAACTGAAGCAAATGCAATTGCATGTAATCATTCGGCCAAGGCCACTAAATCTGGTTACAGGTGTGTGTGTATATATATATATAATATCATTTATAGATTTGTGATATTTGATATAGCAAAAAAAAATTGATTGTGATATTATATCATTTAAAGATCATGATTATAATATCATTATATGATTTGTTGTAGTTACAAAACCACTAAAATGATAGTACATGATGACTCATTGACTAAAACAAAACCAAAAAAAAAAGAAGTTAACTATCCTCGGAAGTCGGCACGGCTCAATAATCCATAACCCAACAAACCACGAATCAAAAGATAGCTGAGGTGAACTGTCCTCTGAAGTCGGCACGGCTGAGTAATTCAGAACCCAACAATGCAACCACGAATCAAAAGATAGCTAAGGTAAAAAGTCCTCGAAAGTCGGCAAGGCTAAATAATCCAGAACCCAGCAATGAAACCCTTAATCTAAAGTCAGCTGCTACGGTAAATCATCGGAAGACAACACAGAAAAAAAAAACAAAAATCAGTAATTCAACAGTGAGTCGGAAAACATCAGGTCTTAAGAAGAAGTTGGAATCACATATTCAACAAGGGAAAGACGAAGATATGGATGAAAATGGCAAGTAGTTTCAAAGAATTCGGATTATGACGATCTTATTGTAATTTGAATATTTGTGCCACTCTTGCAGCATACATACTATGATTTTCCTGTTTATTATATAATTGTAGAATGTTCATGTACCACCTCCACCATCTCTAATAGACTATGAAATCCAGAGAGCTAAGAATTTGATGAGGAACAACGAACTTCTACCTTCTAAAGGTGTGCCTGTAATTTCAGCTGAAATGATAAATGCAAGCCAAAAAAAGGAAACGGAAAAGGAAAAGGAAAAGGAAAAGAAAAGATACAAAAGGTGTGGATAGCGAGGAATATAATCTTGACCATGAGGAGCATAGTGAAGATGATACTTCATAAAGTTCACAAAAGGTGTGTGAGAGCTACATATCTTATTTTTTATGCTTCTGAAGATAATGACTATAAAATGAAATCTTATTTCCTACTTATATATACAATTAGATAACTAAAAAAGTTGAGAAGCCCAAGCCTGTTAATATACCACAAACTCGTTCAACTAGTGGTAAGGCAAAGGAAAATGATATGTTTAGAAACCCAAGCCAAAGCCAAAGCCTGTTAGTAAGTTCAACTGGGAAGGATGTTGAAGGACAAGGAACAATGGCTTGTTATTTGGCTCTACGGGAACATCCAAAGAAAAATGTTGCTAAATCTAGTGCAAGTGGTATGGCAAATAAGGATGTGGCGGTGAATGTCTTGACGGACATTAAAAACGAATAAGTTGAAGCAGGTGCTGAAATGATGCGATAACAATATTTAATATTACAGTGGGATTAATATTAACCACTGAAATTACATATGATTTGTATGTTATTATTTGACGGGACTTTTCATTTTAATTAAAGATGAAGTTCCTAGAAGACTCAGAGGTCAAACGAAGATGTTTAATGTTCATACAAGGGCATATGACAAAAGAGTTGTAATTGGAATGAACGAGTGGTTCCAACCTGTTTTAGATGATCACAAAGTAATATCTGAATTGAGCAACTTTTTAGGAACATTGAAAAGGGATGTGCCACTTACGTAAAAATCTTGGTCAAAAGTTGAAGAAAACTCTATGGAATTATGTTAAGGTAATTTATTATTAACTATAGTGTAGCTAAAATTTACTTCAATGAGTAATATTGATCTATTAACTATAATGTAGCTGAATTATGAGTTATTTATTCTTTTTAATCTTTGATTTATATTTTAGTAACGGTATATTATTGCAGGCGAATGTGAAAACTGGGTGTTGAAGTCTATTCGTGACTGTTGGAGGGGGTATAAGAGTCGCAAAAAAACACTTATTAAAAGCTTATGAGACCAATGAGGAGAGGCTAGAAAACAAGGCGGACAACATCCCACTGGAGGATTTAAAGTTCTCTTGAGGTATTGGGTAGATTTGGAGATTCTGGCATACGTACATAATATTTGTTTCGCAACATAAAAGATTACTCGGTTTTTTGTGAGATATATAAGTATTTTTTTGTGTATTTTTTAGGAAAGAGCCAAGAAAAATTCTAAAAGTCGTAAGTCCTATCAAGACACACACACCACTGGTTTAAAGTCATTCACCCAGCTTCGTCATAATATGGTATGTGATACTTTACAGTTGTTTATTAATTACAGTTGTTCTAGATGAGATAGTGTGGTAGCAATTGACACAAAGTAGTTAGCCTAGATGCTTTTTGACTGAAGAGAGTGTATACTAAATTATATATTGAACTTGTATCAGGATACACCATCCGATGCATTACTTTTTCATAAATTCGTAATAGAACAGATGGACGTGAGTACGTGTCTACTCCTGATACATACTTGTAAGTAATAATTTTGTTTGTAATAATTTTGTATTGTTTTGTACATGCTGCACGTGGTTCATGTCTTGTTGATGCAAATGTTTGCTCATAACTGTATGTTTATTTTGCATGCTACATGCTATAGTATAAATTCCACTATATAGATGCTCCAACTTATCAACGAGCAATATTAAAATAAATATGCAATTTTGTTCCCTATGTATGACTAAAGCCAAACATGGGTATCTTTGTTTTCTTTATATAATGAATGCTTTCATATCATAGATTAAAATAAAAAATTAGTCTGCTTGGGCATATTGATGGTGGCTACTGAGTGCCATTGTTTGAAGCACATAACGACTGTATTTTGTATTTATCAAATATTTACACTCCGGCCTTGTTATGTAAAGGTCAAGCAGTGGAAACTGGCTAAAATATACGGAAAATTTTGTTCACTAATGATGTAGGAAATTGGCTAAAATGCCAACAAAATTGCACGTTTAATAAACAATTAGAAAGCAAGATCCCATGAAGAGTCGTATGCACATTGATTGAAACACTTGTTGAACCTAAGTTTCGCACCAGTAACCTTGTGAACTTGTGCTCTGTACATGCACTTGTGACATTTGTGCACTTGAAATTGTTTTCCTGACATTTGTGCACTTGAGATCGAGATAGGCATGTAAAACCATAGCTTGATTATACATGTAACATTCTAATTGAATCATTTTTCTTTTTAATCTGTTTTTTTATCGTAAAATATTTATGGTTGTCGATAAAGATGTCTTTCTGTTATCTTTGCATTATGATTATGGCAATACATATGCCTTCTACTTGCCGATAACCATATGACAATGTCTGATTGCAAACGTACATTATTTTTTTTTTCATTTTTAACATTATATATGTTACAAAATGTTTTAATTACATGCATATAAACAAATTATTTTCCAAAATGTGGCTTTCTCTGCATTTGCTATACATATTTGTTGCATATGTAAGCATTTACTGTTGGGTAATTTGCTGCATTCTCTCCATATGTAAGCATTTGCTGCTTTCACTCCATACGTAAGCATTTGTTGCATTTACCGTAGGGTAATTTTGATGTGGCTTTATTTTGTACGACTTACTTTAAAAGGTAGCGGCCAGTGTAGAAGGAGGAAGTATTGTTGAAATAGTAATTTCGAATAGAAGATCACATGGTCGTCCTTTTCTTATAGAGAGGCATGCAAAATGTACAAAACAATCTCCCGAGGCTCTTACAAATGCTTATATAAAGGACTTAAGGAAAAGTTTTGTTGAAGAAATGGAAGCACAGCTAGAATTCGAGGTAAATGAGAAGGCACAAGAGAATTTGTCTCCGATGCTTAAAAAATTAGACGAAGCTAACCCGAAATTGAATCTAGACGAACTAATTTCCACGACCATGTCCAGTGACAATGAAAATTCTGTTGTAGGCAATAGCTCTTAGTCTCATTTATGAAAATCCGACTGTAGTTATTGACAAATTGTGATGTTTATTTTATACTACTTATGATGATATTTCTGCAAGTTATAAGTACAGTACAAATTGTGACGTGTAATGTGTACTGTGCATTATGCAAGTATTTATGTGATATTGTGCCTTTTAATGTCTTTTCAGTGTAGTGTTGCAGTAGTGTTAGTGTAGTGTTGTAGTAGCTTTAATATAGTGTTGCCATCGAGTTATAAATGTTGCTGAAATAATGTTGCAATAGTCATACAAGGTATTGCCGTAGGGATGGGATTATATTGGGGTGTGGGTCCGATGGGCCGCACATTGTGGGACCCACAAAATATATAAATAAAATTAATATCTATAGCAACATTTTTGGATGTTGCTACAGACATCTAAGGATGTTGCTATAGACCTAAATAGGAATCTACTATAACAATATTTGTTGTGGTGCCGTAGATATCTAAAATGTTTCTTTTGAGGTTTGCAGCAACGATGAAAATCGCATCACCCTAAAAAAGTTGCCAAAGACCTATGCCAACATTTTTTGGGCCTGTACCAACAATTTTTTTGCGTTGCATTAGTGCATTTATGGCGTAGTGTAAAGTTGGGTTGGATCGCTTGAATATAATAAAAAATGAGAATATGAGGTTATTTTTTTAAAAATAATATTAAAATATTCGACATAACAAATTAGTTTTTTATCTAGCATAATGCATTTAAAATAAATGGTTCATTATAAGACATATTTTATTAAAATTTCATTGTAAAACACATCATACAAAATTAATTTACTACATAGTAGAATAAGTGTTTCTTTTTAAAATAGATTAAAATGCTCTTTAAAATTTATTTGCCAAATTTTATCTAGTTTGTATTGAGATAAATTATGTGTTTTTGTATATTAACTGTAGAATACTAAACATTATTCTAGGGTTTAACTATTCTAATTTTTAATGGACTGATATTAAATTAATTTTTTAATACAGGGTTGGGTGCGGTTAAAATACGGTTGGGTTGAACAAAATATCAAACCTGACACGTATATAGTATGGTTTACAAATTATAACCCATATCCAACCCGAACTAGTATGGGTTAAGTTTGATTTATGTGGGTTGGGTCAGATTAGTGGGTTGGGCCGGATTGGGTATGGGTTATGTGCAACCCTACCACTCTTGATTATTTTCTGCTTATGAAGTTCTGCAATTTGATTTCATAATTTCCCGTTTTCTACAGAGAGGGAAACACAGTGCTGAAAAAAGAAGCTACTATGGATGCAACTCTGCACCCATGGTTTGCACTTGAAACAAACACATAAATATTTATAAACCCCTCGAAAAATCAACTTCAGAATTGTTGTTTATTTACATTTTGGTACCTGATAAACTTAGATGGTTCTCTATAGTTCCGTAATATATTATAGCTTACGAACCCTCGACCTTTGACCCGATCTCCTAAAATTACATTAAAATTAGTATGATATGCATTGTCCAGTTAACTAGATATAAATTTATGAGTATTCTATTCACACCCCAATATTCCTTTATTCAACCTAGTAAATAAAAAATATATTTTTGGATGCAAATACCCATTCACAAGATTGTACAATTGATGTTTGCCTACATGTTTTGGGACTGGTTTAACACGGTTTGGAACAGGTTTAATAGTTTTCCTACTCAATCGCGAAAGATATGCATATTTTCAAAGTATATAATATAATGTGAAATTTAGCTTTACTGATGTTTGGGAAAGTATAAAAATCCTGAAAAATAAAAATATAGAAAGAGGAAGTAGATGGATGAATGAGGAAGATTTAACTTTGAAGCTAAGGGCGCTATGGTAATAAATGAAGGGTTAAGAGAAATTAGTTGCTACTGCTGGAGTTAAAAGAAAAAAGCAGTGTGTACATAGTCATGTCTAAACAATCATAGATGAACTTAGATAATAAAAATGATTATTAATTAATGGAGACCAGTATCGCAAGTTAAAATTGTCTTTTACAACTTAAAAAGGTTAAATGGATTTATTTTCTTTTCTAAAATGTTGGGTGAAAACATAAATTCCTCAAAAAGAAAAGCACTTTAAAAACTTGAAAGACTATTATATTAGTTGATGATGAAACTTATTCCATATTCACTTTTGAAATTACATCACCTGTAAAAGTAAACAAGAGAGTAGTCGAGCACTTACAAAATTGTATGGAAGGACAATTTCAAATATACGGTTGATTTTTGTAACGACCCGTATTTTCAGCGATATAATAATTAATTTATTTAATTATTTAAATAGTGATTTAGAGAATTAAATAGTCGTTTAATAAAATAATATTGAATATCTAATTAATATAAATAATAGAATAATTTATTTAATTTCAAAATAGTCGGAATTAATGAATTGACAATATATTGTACGAATTGGTCAATTCAAAATATGTAATTCAGTTTAGAATTGAATTATATTAATGAATTTATTTCTAAATGTCAGTTGATCGTATAATTTATATTATATTTGTAATCGAGCTCAAAGTGGTGCTGTAGTTCGTAATTAAGCGATTTAAACTTTAATTGAATATACAGAATTTGTTTTAAATCGGATTTCTGTGAAATAAGGAACATTCGGAGTTGTTGAACGATATTTTTCTAATGGAAGAGAAAAATCGAGATTTCGTCGTGTACTTTTGGAGTTATCCCCAAATCAAATTTTAAAATAGTCGCTATGGAGTTCCTTTATAATTTATAATGATTTATTTATATTATGGAAGGATTTTTAAATATAAATCGAATATCGATCTAACTTAGAATTTTGAAATATCCGGTTATAAATCCTGATATATTTATTTTGGAGTTATATAATATTGTACGTGAATATATTTATGTGATAAAATTGAATTATTGTTATTTAATTTAATTATTTTTAAATATATTTTATATTTAAATTGGTTTATTTAGAGCTTTAAAAATAGCCAGTTTTGCAAACGAACACCGTTTTTGATGAAACTAATTTTGATGGATCTGGAATATTAAATTATTGTTTGATTTTAATGTGAAAAACAGTCGATATTTTGACGGTTAAAAGTACGCTGTATGAGCAAACAGACTCGGAATTCGACGAAACAAGTTTCTTGGGTTCGTAATGTCGAATTGTATCTATATGTCCATTTTCGAGATTTTCGGGTATCATTTGTGATCATAGGGATTTTTAAAGGACGACTACATATATCTATTGATCAAAACTCAATAAAATAATCGAATAAAAAAATTATCATACTACCCTCTAAATACTGTGCTGTCCCTTAACACTAAGTCATCCTCATTCCACAGTCAAAATTTTTTCCGTCGCCTCACTTCTTCATAAAATGTGAATTTCTGTTGCTTCATAAAATCAAAACAAATGATATATAAATCTATAAATCATGAAACAAGTTTGTATGGATTCATATCGAGTTACTCTTCAATTCCATACGTGTCTTTCATGTTGCGATCCATTTTTGCCAATACTTATTTTATGAGCAGCGGGTCAGGTTTTGAGATTTTGGGACGTTGAAGCATCGATTAGAGTTTTAATTGTTGTATTTGACTCGTAATGGAGAATGGAGTTTGCATGCAGTTGTTGGATGGATTCCTTGAGTTTTGGATGTCGCGTGTTTCCTGTAGTCGACGTCTGAGACTTGAAAGACACGATGAAATCTAGGAATGCGAGCTTGGCGAAATATATACGGGTTGAAAGAGGGATGGAAGAGAAATTCATTTGTGAATTTAGTTTGATTTTTTTGTATTGAGGTGAAGGAGTGTGATGACCCGTTACTTCCCCGTGATGGAAAGAGCGGATTACTTTGAGAACAACACACAAAAGAACGCAGATGGAAGAACATTTCATTGTTATTACAACAATCCCATCAGATACAAGAATATACAGAGTATAAATGAATAAAATACATTCAAATAATACCAGAGATTACAATAAATTACATAGCAGCGGAAAAACAATATAAAACACAACTGAAAGTGATATACGGATACAGAGCTTTCCGGATGTCATTCCAGCTGTAAACCAGGATCCTGTGAATATAAATCTGCAAAACCAAAACTACTAGCTGCCGGTGTCGAAAATAAGGGCACCTAGAGTTTAGGTTAAAACAATAAACTCCATGTTAGTCATGTGGCTGGTGTGAGAACTAAAACAGTTATTTAAAACTTTACTTTAAAAGAGAGTAATTCAAGGGACCACGCCGTATAACACGGAACGAGTTTCCTCCCAAGAATACCAGTGCATAGAATAAACAGCATAATGCTTTTTCGAAAAATGAAGCTATTATAAGACCCAGGTCCCATCACACAATGCAACCCAAGCCGGAGGATAGGGTTTTACCTTATAACAGCCAAACATGTTTGGTACGTTTAAAAATAATTCATTTGATACTATAATAAGTGTATAGTGTCAAAACAATTTTAATCATAAATATCAATCATAGACGGCATAGCATCCCATGCTACTATGTCGCCATACTAGGCTCTACAAATAAAGCCGAAATATCTCGTATTGGAAATTGGATTTTCGTCATGAGTCGAGACAAGGGGCAAGCTCCTCTCCGCTTCGAGACACTCTTGCAAATGCCTCGGGACTACACACTCTGGGTAACCCCTGGATGCTTCTGGGCCGGTCCTCTCTTACGTTTGAGGATTGGATTAGTTATTCCTGAACACACATTTCCCGGTCCTTACAGACCTAAAATCGAGGCGCCTCATCCAACAACCGCATTGGTGAAAAGTATATAAATGTTAGGGCTGGTAAGTCATTGACACCACCAAAGCTAGAAAGAAACGTCGTGCTCTCCCTGCAGTCCTTATCCCGTTTTTGACTCATACCGAGGTGTGAGGCTCGCGAATTCACGTTATACACAAAGATGCCACGTAGGCCGTGCTTTGATCATCAACCACAAGACTTTGCTTTTCAACAGAAGCCTTGATCCATGCAACTCAGCGTGCCACACAGGCAATTCATGCCATGCGATTGATATCTATCGATATATAACCTCTAAGCTCGTACGTCTCAGAGAAGGGCATTAAGCAAGAGAATAAATTCTCTGCCGCCAAACAGATATATATTTAACAGAAATCAATCAACACAGAATAAAATCCAATGTCAGACACACAATCCATTTACAAGTACGTTCTAGGCCTGAACGAAACCGGAGGCACTTTCCTCGCATATCCTCGCATATCCATCGATCTCCAAGTACGGGTTGAGGGATGGTTGAAAAGCCTACCGAAATCGTCGGGTCGTTACAATAGTATTAGAGGTGAAGGTTAAGTGATTACCTTGGCTCTGTGGCATAACTCGATAGAGATAGGGTTAGTGATACCCTAGATTGAGTTTGAGTATATATATACGAGTGAACGTATTTGTTCTTTGATATGTAATGATTTTATACCATGGAGATTTATTGGTTGAGTAATTTGTGAATTCTGGTCGATCAGTTTGATCCACTGTATCGATAAGGGTTACTAAACACTTGAATACGATGAACCGACAGTGTATGTTTTGAAAAGAGGGTAGATGAAATAATTTCACCCAAAACTATATTTTGATATAAAAGAAAGTATAGATATTGGAAATATTATAGTATATTGGATGTGTTGGTTGTTATTATAATAAGATAAGGTTATAATTGAAATGGTTATATATAACCAATCAGGATTCATATAAGTGTAATATGTGAAATCAGATGAAGTAAATCTGAATTTAAATCAGAACTGGAATTAAAACTCTGGAAATTTGGAAAAAAAGTGTTTATAAATGGATTGAATTAAATATATGAGAATTTTGAAATCCTGGGAGATTTTAAATTGTTTAACTAGAATTGTGAAAGATATTTTGAAATAATTTCAAAATAGAAATGATTAAGAAATGGTTTTGAAAAGTGATATAGTATTGAACTCACTTTGATAGTTGGGTAATAATTCTGAGGATGCTGGCCACATCCTAAGTGTTGATTTTCGAGTTGTAAGTGACGGATTACTACCAAAGAGATTGTTTTGAGAAAAACAAGTTGTTTTGATTCCCAAAAGGGTATAATTGATTTTTGATAAAAGCAAAGCTGTTTAAAACTCCCAAGAAGAGACTGTTTGAATTAAAAAAAATTAAGTAAAAAAATTGTGAAACAAATGGAAATTTAATTGAAGACCAGTAAAGTAGCAATTGAATTGAAATAGAATGATATCGAGAAAATGGGATTTGTGATATAAGTATTTGAAATGATATTATGTTGAAGGGTTAAGTGTTTGAAATCGAGAATGGAACTCAAATTTGAAGTGGAATTTGACTTGGGTATTAGTGAATGATTGGGTTTGAGGATAAAAACGGATTTGGAGTTTGATTGGGATGACATTAGTGTATGTTGAATTGGTAGCTGGTGTAAAGGACATAATGATATGACCGAAAAAAGGTACAGGTTTACTTTTATTTGAGTTTGGTGATTTATAAGCTTGTTTGGCAAGCCGCTTGGCTATTTGATTTTCTTTTGGGTTGGAGAAGGCTAGAGAGGCGAGTTGTAGTTGTAACGATTGAGCCGTACAAAGGAGGTACTGGCGAAATTTAAAAAAAATTCAAGGTGTTAGAAAATTTTCAGAATTTTTGGAAATTTTGGGTTAATAGAAATAAATTAATAATTTAATTAAAATAAATTGGTTCTGTTGAAATTGAAGTTAATAAATAAATGAATAATTTTTAATCCAGTTAATAGGGTTAGTTTTCTACTTTAGCAATTTCAAGGACGAAATTATTTTAAAGGGGGGGTGGGGGAGAATGTAACGGCCCGTATTTTCAGCGATATAATAATTAATTTATTTAATTATTTAAATAGTGATTTAGAGAATTAAATGGTCATTTAATTAAATAATATTTAATATTTAATTAATATAAATAATATAATAATTTATTTAATTCTGAAATAGTCGGAATTAGTGAATTGACAATATTGTGCGAATTGGACAATTCGAAATATATAATTCAGTTTAGAATTGAATTATATTAACGAATTTATTTTTAAATGTCAGTTAAACGTATAATTTATATTATAATTATAATCGAGCTCGAAATGACGCTGTAGTTCTTAATTTGGCGATTTAAACTTTAATTGAATATACGGAATCCGTTTTAAATCGGATTTCTGTGAAACAAGTAACGTTCGAATCTGTTGAACAATATTTTTCTAATGGAAGAGAAAATTCGAGATTTCGTTGTGTAGTTTTTGAGTTATCTCCAAATCAAATTTTAAAATAGTCGGTATGGACATCCTTTAAAATTTATAATGATTTATTTATATTATGAAAGAATTTTTATATATAAATCGAATATCGATCTAACAGAGAATTTTGAAATATTGGGTTATAAATCCTGACATATTTATTTGGAGTTATACAATATTGTACGTGAATATATATACGATAATACTGAATTATTATTATTTAATTTAATTATTTTTAAATATATTTTGTATTTAAATTGGTTTATTTGGAGCTTTAAAAATAGCCAGTTTTGCAAACGAACTCCGTTTTCGACAAAACTAATTTTGTTGGATCCAGAATTTAAATTATTGTTTGATTTCAATTTCCGTGATTTTTGGAGTCATTATGTGACCATACCGGATTTTAATGTGAAAAACACTCGATATTTTGACAGTTAAAAATACGCTGTGTGAGCAAACAGACTCGGAATTCGACGAAACAAGTTTCGTTGGGTCTGTAATGTCGAATTGTAGCTGTATTTCCATTTTCGTGATTTTTGGGTATCATGTGTAATCATAGGGATTTTTAAAGGATGGGTACATATAGCGATTGATTAAAACTCAATAAAATAATCGACTAAAAAAATATTATACTACCCTATAAATACTGTGCTATCCGTTAACGCTAAGTCATCCTTGTTCCACAGTCAAACATTTTTCCGCCGCATCACTTCTTCATAAAACATGAATTTCTACAGCTTCATAAAATCAAAACAAACGATATGTAAATCTATAAATCGTGAAACAAGTTTGTATGGATTTGTATTGAGTTACTCTTCAATTCCATAAGAGTCTTACATGTTGCAATCAATTTTTGCCGATACTTATTTCATGAGCAGCAGGTTAGGGTTCGAGATTTTGGGATGTTGAAGCATCGATTAGAGTTTTAATTGTTGTATTTGAACTCGTAATGGAGATTGGAGTATGTATGTAGTTGTTGGATGGATTCCGTGAGTTCGGATGTCGCGTGTTTCCTGAAGTCAACATCTGAGACCTAAACGACACGAAGAAGTCCAGGGATGCGAGCTCGGCGAAATGTATACGGGTTGAAAGAGGGATGGAAGAGAAGTTCATTTGTGAATTTAGTTTGATTTTTTGTATTGAGGTGAAGGAGATTTGTGCGTGGAAAAGTTTGAAAATGGGGGAGTAGGAAATACTGGAGCACGTTAGTTTGTCTTGCGGGAAGAAGATTTTTAAGGGCGTGGATGGTAGTGGGCCGATAAGGATCAGTAAGGCCCAAATTTATTTAAGTGTATTTATAATTTAAATTTAGTTTAATTTTAAATTTATAAAGTCCTAACTTGTAATTGTTATATCTCGGTCATACGATATTAGAGTCACGAACGGTCTGATCCATTAGGATCGTATGGACGGTGGCTACGTAATGGAACTGATTGGGAGTGAATTAGAGCTCGTTACAATTTAATTCAAAATAAATTGCCTATTAGAATCAACCGACAGTTATCGTTATTTTATGATGATCGTCCATTGTGAGTAAAATTCACTAACTTTGCTCAGTTTATATTTTTATAATGTATTTTTGGAGTTGATAAATATTGGTTGATTGCTATGTGTTGATTGGTTGGTTGAACAGCTAATTGATTAGTTAAAAATATCGATATAGTTATATATATAAATCACAAATCAAATATTGATTATTTTTAATAGAATATTTAATATTGAAATGAAATTGATGTTAATTATATTGTTTAACATCTGTGAATGCAGGGAAACAGGTTGGAGGATCCAACTAGATTCCTCAATATTATATTGTTTCCCATATATTGTGATATATGGTGTGGTATATAATCTGTTGTTGATTATGTTTGTTTGGATGATGATTGA
Source organism: Allium sativum (assembly GCA_030737875.1). Classification (NCBI taxonomy): domain Eukaryota; kingdom Viridiplantae; phylum Streptophyta; class Magnoliopsida; order Asparagales; family Amaryllidaceae; genus Allium; species Allium sativum. Next base: position 189,292,909 of record CM060913.1, read on the forward strand.
TCCTTTTGATTTGGTATTTAAAACCATAAGTGATACTGGAATGTAAAAACAGAATTTTCAAAGTGTATATTGAAAATAAAATATTTCTAAAATCAAAGGATTTTATAAAAGAATATTTATTTAGAAAATAAATAGAATTATAAGAAGGAATATTTATTTGAAGAATAAGTAGAATTATACAAAGGATTTTCAAAGTGGATATTGAAATTAAGGATTTTATAAAATCAATGGGTTTTATAAAAAGAATTAATTGGAAAACAAATGGAAGTGAAATAGAAATATTTGGAAAGAAATAGTACTGGAAAAGGGAATATTTATATGAAATGAATAGGAAAATTATAAAAGGAAATATTTATTGAAATAAATAGGAATTATAAAAGGAAGTATTTTATAAAATGAATAGAATTTTATAAAAGGAATTATTTGGAAAATGAATATTAAATGGAAATCTGTTTTAACAAATAAATGGAAAAGATTAATTTAAAGTAGAATTAAATAGAAATCTGTTCTAACAGATAAAATGGAGAAGATTAATTTATAAATAATGTTTTATAAATTAAGTAAAATATTTATCATTGGATAAATTGAATATATAAGTCTGAATTTATATATATAGACGTAAAGATCGGTTTTAACACGGATATTTGAGACTGAAGTTAAATGTACAATTATAGAGGGATTTAGAAATAAGATTTAAGCGTTAGAATAAAAAGAGATTCCTTATGAACAATTCTATAATAGAAGTGTAAATAGAATTTGGAAATGTGATATTATTTTAAAATACGAAATCAAACTTAATGGATCATATAATGGGAATATTTTCACATTCGATGTGAATAATGGATTAAAATAAATATTTTATAATTTAAAACATTTATAAATAAATTGGGTTTTGAATAGGAATTTAAATGGGAATTTGAATGGGAAAGGAATTAGAGTTAATCGAATGTAAGTAAATCGATTAGAGTTAATCGAATGTAAGTAAATCGAATTAGAGTTAATCGAATATTATTTATTCGAATTAGAGTTAATCGATTAGAGTTAATCGAATTAGAGTTAATCGATTAGAGTTAATCGAATTATAGTTAATCGAATATTAGTTATTCGAATTAGAGTTAATTGAATACTGGTTATTGGAATAGAGTTATCGAATATAGTTATTCGAAGGAGAGATTTTCGAATATAGTTTTTTAACAACCCAGAAATTCAGAACCAATTTAAAATTTTTATTTTGGCAATTTTAAAGAATTTTGAATATTTAAAATGAATTATTTTAAATAATAACGACGGAAATTTATTTTCGACGAAGCTGGAATGAATAAATTTATTTTAATTATAATTTGAGCATGAAATGGCGCGGCAGTTTGAAATTTCGATTTCGAATTTCAAATGGATATATAGGATTCAAAACAAATCGGATTTCAGCGAAACAAGAAATATTTGAATCTGTTTGATCATATCTTTCTAACGGATGTAAGAAACTAAGATTTTGTTTTATAAGCTGAAAGATATGTCCAGTTTAAAATTCAGAAAAGTCGTTGTGGAATTTATATATATTTTAATATATATAAAGGCCTTAAAAATAGCCATTTTGCAAACGACCTCCGTTTTCTATGAAACTACTTTTTTTTGGTACCGGAATGTCAAATTATTGCTAGATTCCAATTTTCATAATTTTTGGAATCAATATGTGAGCGTGGCAAAAGAAAACGTGTTTTAACAGTTTTAGTCAAATTGGATCGACCAGAAATCGTCCATTTTTCATACTGTCTTCAAATTTGACGAAATTAGTTTTTTAGGACCGTATCATCAGTACGAAGCTAGAAATAATTTTTATGGAATTTTTAGAGTCAGTTTGTGGCCCCGGTAAATTAAAATATACGTTAAAATTAAATATATATAGATTTTTTTTAATTTAAAGGAAAACTGATCGTAACAGTCGAATTGGCTTACGATACATATCCCATTGTGTTCGGAATGGGGTTATTTAGCTGGGGGCGACAGTCGTTACATTCGATTTGGAGTTCGTATCAACACATGGGTATTCCTGGAAATTAAATAATATAAATATAATATTAATTTCTATTTAACCCTAGAAACCCTTTCTTCGTTCTCAACCGCCATCTCCTCTTGAATGAACAAAATCGTTTGAATGATTTCCCCAAATTTTCATGAAATCAAATCAATGATTTAACAAACTTCCAAAGCAAATCTTGTAATACTCTTCGAGATCTGAAAGTTCATACGGGTTTTATAGATTCTGGTTGAGTAAACCGCTCGAAATCGACTCACAAAGGTGTAACGAAAAGGAATTTCGCTCGATCCGAATCAGTCGCTAAACCGATCAAGACCGTTTGATACACCTGATCGCATTGAGAACACAACAAATTAGAACGTAGACAGAAGAACATTTCATTGTTTATTACAACAATTCCATCAAAATACAAGAATATACAGAGTATGAATAAATATTATACATTCGATAAATATCAGAGATTACAATAAATTACATAGTAGCGGAAAAACAATACAAAACACAACTGAAAGTAATACACGGATACAAAGCTTTCCGAGCATCATTGCAGCTTTAAATTAGGATCTTGTGAATATAAATCTGCAAAACCGAAACTACTAGCTGCCCGTGTCGAAAATAGAGGCACCCAGAGTTTAGGTTAAAACAATAAACTCTAGGTCAATCATGGGACTGGTGTGAGAACTAAAACAGTTATTAATCTTTATTTTTAAAGTTTGATAAATCAAGGGACCACGCCGTATAACACGGAACGGGTTTTCTCCCAAGAACACCAGTGCATAAAACAACAGCGCAATGCTAAATAAAGAAAAATGAAGCTATTATAAGACCCAGGTCCCATCACACAATGCAACGCAAGCCGGAGGATAGGGTTTTTACCTTATAATAGCTAAGAATGCTTGATACGTATAAAACAAATCATTTGATACTATAATAAGTGCATAGTGTATAAAACAACTTCACATCATAAGTATCAATCATAGGCGGCATAAGCGCCCCATCCCACTATGTCGCCATATATAAGATTACAACTAAAATCGAAACGTCACGTATTGGAAGTTGGATTCCCATCTGTGAACCGAGGCTAGGGATCGTCCTCTACCGAATTCGAGACAATCTAGCCCATGTCTCCGGAACAGCCGCAACTGCCCCTTGGATCGTCAGGGCCGGTCCACCGATGTGGATTATAGTGCCTGAACAATACGTCTCCCCGCCCTGTGGGGCGTAAATGAGCCAACGAACGACTCCATCGGTCCCGGATCGACCGATATATCCGAGGCGCCTCGCAAACCAACAACCACATAAGTCAAACTCGTCAGGGCGTGTAAAACCACTGACGCCACTTCTAGCTAGAAGGAAACGCATGCCCTCCCTGATGTCCTCTCCCGTTTCTGGTTCACAACGGGGGCGCGAGGCTCGCGAATCAACGGTACAGAAAGCTATGCCACACAGGCGGTGCTTTGATCATCACCACAAGACTTTGCTTTTCAACAGAAGCCTTGATCAATTGCCACTTAGGCATGCCACACAGGAAATTCACTCCATGCGTTTGATATCCATCAATATATAACCTCAGAGCTCGTACGTCTCAGAGAAGGGCGTTAAGCAAGAGAATAAATTCTCCGCTGCCAAACAGATATATTTAATAGAAATCAATCACACAGACTGAAATCGAATGTCAGACACACATGCCATTTACAAGTTCGTTCTGGGTCTGAACGAAACCGAAGGCACCTAGTACCCCGCATATCCATTGATCTCCAAGTACGTCTGGACGACCACTAACTAATTCTCTCCTCTTAGGTGTACGGCCCAATCAAGATCATCAGTAATTATCCAAACGACGTGAAGACCTCTGGTCTTCAACCACCGTCTTCATCCTTGACCCCACGTCGAATCAGTTATTCAGAATGGGATAAACCCGGTCTTTCTGAATAACTCGCGTATATAATAAACAAGTGTTACACAAACACAACATACGCCTCATTCTAATTTAGAGTATTCTTTTATTCAAATATTCTTATACTTTGGGAAAGGTTCCCATTAATTTTATCAAAGATAAATTCTTTAAATTTATTCTTTAATCTTCTTTGAATATCAATTCAAACTAGTCGAGATTAGCGAATCACACTGAAGTAATCATTTATTTTATTTCCCAATCCCAACCTATTCATCCCATGAAGTAAAACTGGTAATACTTCATATCTAACACCATGGTGTTATCGGTAAATTCAATTATCATCTCACGTTCAAATCTAATTAAAGATTTAACTATCGCCTAGAGTAAAACTGGCGATACTCCATTCTCGATCTTTTCAATCTAATTAAAGATTCATTAAAACTCCACTTAGTTTTAAACTTTAACTAGGTTAAAGAATCAGTGTCATTTAAAGCACGGTTCACGATAAACCCAAAATCCCATTCCATTAATCATTGGGTTAAAGAACAAGTGTTATTTAAAACACTGTTCACGATAAACCCAAAAATCAACACCAATTCAATTCCAATTAAATATTATTTAATTGGTACACTTCATTAAATCTAAATAAAAAGATTTAATAATTTTCTCAAGTGGGCTTAAGAACAGTGTTAATGAAGACACCATTCACGACAAACCCAAATCACATTTGATATTAAATACAAGGCTCTGAATAGAAAATATATCGGCTTATATTCAATATCAAATTCTACGACCAACAAATATCGTATTGGAAATAACGATATGTATATACATATCTTTCAAATTTCCATAACAACATCTGTATAATCACGAAATCCAACATCGAAATATTCCACAGACAATTTCGATTCAAATCCATTCCAATTCAATTATTGGAAATTTTGGTTATTTTCAAAACCCTTTCAAATCCAATTTATTTATTTTAAAAATAAATATAAATTATTATTCTAGTTCAAAACTAGTTCACCTCGATAAAAATCTATTTTTATCTTTTCAAATATGGAGTTTTGCATCCTATTTCTTCACAAATCATTTCTTATGATTTTACACAAATTGTTGATATTTTTAATAATTTTATCAAGGCCTGTACAGTCGATTTCCATCAACGGCCATCGAACTGCACTTACAGCAACCTTTTCCAAATTTTATTTGGACATAATTCCAAATCCAACAATTAGATTCCTAATTTCTCATATTCGTTAGAAAGCTCTTTTCGATACGAACCCAACGGTTCCGGTTTTAGTAGAATCCGGCGGTCGGATCTCCCGCAATATCCATTCGAAGTCAATGGTCGAAATTCGCGAACTACCGCGGCGCGGCGCATTCTATTCAGGCCATTATATTATATATATTATATATATAATATATACTTCGTCGATTTCCTTTTAAAACATATTTTTAAATCGTTTACAATTCGTTTTCAAAACGATTTCAACTTCATTTCAAATTCAAATTGAAATTGAAATTTTCCTTATAGATTCGTTTTAATTTCATTTCAAATCGATTTTAATTCAATTTCAATTTAATTCGAATTTCAATTCATTTCAATTTAATTCAAATTCATTTTCTATTCAATTCAATTTCATTTCGATTTGAATTCTATTCAATTCAATTTTAATTCGATTTGAATTCTATTCAATTGAATTTCTAATTATTTTAATTTGATTTGAATTCTATTCAATTCAATTTTAATTCGATTTGAATTCTATTCAATTCGATTTTTATTTGATTTGAAATCTATTCAATTCAATTTCTAATTCGATTTGAATTCTATTCAATTCGATTTGAATTCTATTCAATTCAATTTTCTAAAATATTCGATTATTGAAATCACTTTTCAATATTCATTTAAAAATGAATAAAATCGATATAAATACCGTTCACGTCAAAATGGCGTCAATCTAATCAACACGGCTTCATATATTTCTATTTTCCAATATTCTATTTCAAATATCTCTTTTCAAATATTTCTATTCAGATATTCTATTTCAAAACTGGAATGAGGCCCAATCGATTACCATATAATGTTAATTATATGGATTTTCTACAACACATGTATAAAATAACAACGATAAATAATCAACCATCATCCAGAGTGCACCACACAACTGCATAAGCATTAAATATAAATAATTAACGCTTACACAGTCTGTCGACCCATCGATCGACATACAGCTAAATAATTGGGATTAGTGTACGCCAAATATCATCCCAATACCCGTGTGGGGTTTCAAACAATCAAACACAGATTTTATTTGTGTAGTTGGGCGATGTGTAAAATTTATCGTCCCAATCAATATCAATCAAATCAGTGTATATAAACAAATCTCCGACTTGTTTATAAATATTTCTTTTATATACACGTTAAAAATTCTATTTTCAACTATAAAATATTTTTAACTATATAAATATTTTATTTCATTTCACATCACATCACGCAATCAACTACACATCAAAATCAAACAAACAAGCATACAAGCCGTCCATGGTCTGTGGACGACAGGTGTCAGGTGCTACTAAACATCGTCTGCATCCTAGTATATATTTTTAACTAGAAATTTAAATTAAAGGTAAGGAGTTCTCACCGACTAGCTAATCTAAACGCCTCAACTCTTCTTATTTAGGAAATCATCGCTGTTCTTGACTTTTGTCACTTTTGTTGCCCGTAGCCCGTAGCCACTTCATATATAAAAATCACATTTTTATACCGCTATTATATAGATAAAAATTCTATTTTTACACCGCTACTATATAGATAAAAATTCTATTTTTACACCGCTACTATATATAAAGATCAAATTTTTACTATCTACATAATATTAAAATTATATTTTTATTCTTTCTATCATATAAAAATTATATTTTTATTCTTTCTATAATATAAAAATTATATTTTTATTCTTTCTATCATATAAAAATTATATTTTATTCTTTCTATCATATAAAAATTATATTTTTATTCTCATATAAAGATCGAATTTTTATCTCAACTTTATATGTACAAAAATCTGGCCCTTTATTAACTAAAAATCTAATTTTTAAACTAACAAAAATCTCATCTTTCCAAATAAAAGATCCAACATTTTTATTGATAAAAATCTAATCCTTTTTATTGATAAAAATTATAGCTTTATATTTTTAAAGTTACATTAAAACTGAAAATTAAAACCAATTTCATAGAAGACAAGAAGAAATGACCAGAAGAAGCTTACAGTCGATGGGGGATTAGCCTGAGGTGGCGCTGGTTGCCTTCAGTCGACGGAGGAGGGTTCGCTGGCCAGTGCGTGGCGACTTCAAGGGGGTGGTGGCTCTTAGGGTTGGGCGGCAGTCGGATTTGGGGTGGACGTGGGTTGCGTTCGAGGTGGGTGGATCGGAGCTAGAGAAAGATGATAGGAGGAGGAGGAGGAAGAAGTGAGGGGAGAAGGGGGGGCTTCGGCGAATGGTGGCGCGGCAAGGATGGGGGCGACGCAGGCGGCGACTGAGCTAGGGCTTCGTTCCCTTTTTTTCTCAGAAAGAAAGTCGGGGAGAGAGAAAGAAGGGGGGGGGGTGGGCTGTATATAAATTTAATTTTATTATTTAATTATTTTAAATTCCTTAAAAGCAACTTTTTATTTTCAACTCGAAATCAAACCCACCGCCTATCATTCATGGCTAATTACCCCCATTCCGAACACATTGGGATATGTATCGTAGGCTGATTCAATCGTTTCGATCAGTTTTCGTCAAAATCAACATATAACTCTATATATTGAATTTGAACGCGCATTTTAATTTGCTGGGGCCACAAACTAACTCTAAAAATTCCCGAAAAATATTTTCTAACTTCGTATTGACGATACGGTCCTTAACAAAACTAATTTCGTCAAATTCTGAGACCGTTTGAAAAATGGCCATTTTCAAGTCGATTAAAATCAACTGAAACTGGTCAGACACGTTTTCCTTCGCCACGCTCACATATTGATTCGAAAAATCATGAAATTTGAAACCTAGCAATAATTTGATATCGCGGATCCAACAAAAGTGGTTTTGTCGAAATCCGAGGTCATTTGCAAAATGGCTATTTTCAATGGCCAGAATTCCATAGCGACTATTATGAAATTTCAACTGGACATAACTTTTTATCCCCGCTATGAAATTTCGATTTTTCAGATTCATTGGAAAAATATTATCAATTAGATTCAAATATTTTTGGTTTCACTAAAATCCGGTTTATATTGCACCCGATACATTCATTTGAAGTTTGAAATCGAATTATCGAAATACCGCGCCATTTTCAATTCCTTTTATATATATAAATAAATATTTATATTCTAACGACGATCTATATAAAATATACATTCGAATTCCATTCAAAATAAATTTCTCATCATATTATTTAAAATAATTCATTTTAAATATTCGAAATTCTATAAAATTGCCAAAATAAAAAAATTAAATTACCTCAGAATTTCCGGGTTATTACAATCTCTCCCACTTAAAATTTTTCGTCCCCGAAAAGGAACGAAGCCGAAAGTTGTTTCACTAATCAACCCATTTCTAGTATTTTCACTACGGCTTAAGTTCTTCAACTTTTCAGTTTCTAAGAACTTTTCAAATTTTTCAAAAATTTGGCTAACACCCTAAATTTTCGAAAAATTTCGCCACAACCTCCCCTGCACCGGGGACTTCGGGATATTTCATATAGCCTCCCATGGCCTTCTTAAATCCAAAAGAAAAAGAAAAAGCCAAGCGGCTAGCCAATAGGCTCATAAAATCATCATCACCCAAACAAAACAGTAAATTATGGTAGACATGTACCTATTTGTCGGGCAAACAATTTTATTCTTCTGCTCTAGCCTCCTTGCTATGACCTGTTCAATGTAAGTACATGTATATGCAAGCAAATGGGACCAATTTTCAATACAATTCAATATTCGGTTCAATTATGCTAAATGGTTCAAAATTTCAAACAAATAAACAAACAACACAACCATCAATCAATTAGTGAAATAACTTTTCAAATTCATAATTTTGATACATATACAGAAAATCATGTTTTTGATGCCAATTCACAACAAATAGTCCTAAGTAAATTTTGGTTCTCACACCAGTCAATTGGAAACATATAGAAACCTCACTTTCGTCACTCGAACATAAATTCTAATGATGGAGCTCCATTATCAAAATCATCTCCGGGCGATTAGAGCGTAATTCTATATCCGTCCAGTATATTAAAACTTCGAATACACGCGGATCAGACGTATATGCAAAATCTATACATACTGGATTGTCCACATCAATATAAATAAATATTCAAATACGTATAAAAGGATTTAAATTTCAAAACAAAATTTGTTTTCAGTTTCAAAAATATACTCTTCACACTCATTCTAGGATACTACTGATCCCATCTCTAACGAGTCATTCCCATTGGATATTACTAATCCAGTATCTGATGAATTCTTTCGTATGGTTATAATGTGTCTTGTCCTCTGAGCTATGTAAACCAAAGCTCTGATACCAACTGTAACGAAAAGGAATTTCGCTCGATCCGAATCAGTCGCTAAACCGATCAAGTCCATTCGATATCCCTGATCGCTTTGAGAACACGACAAATTAGAACGTAGACAGAAGAACATTTAATTGTTTATTACAACAATTCCATCAGAATACAAGAATATACAGAGTATGAACAAATATTATACATTCGATAAATATCAGAGATTACAATAAATTAAATAGCAGCGGAAAAACAATACAAAACACAACTGAAAGTAATACACGGATACAGAGCTTTCCGAGCATCGTTGCAACTGTAAATCAGGATCCTGTGAATATAAATCTGCAAAACCAAAACTACTAGCTGCCCGTGTCGAAAATAGGGACACCCAGAGTTTAGGTTAAAACAATAAACTCCAAGTCAGTCATGGGACTGGTGTGAGAATTAAAACAGTTATTAATCTTTATTTTTAAAGTTTGATAAGTCAAGGGACCACGCCGTATAACACGGAACGGGTTTTCTCCCAAGAACACCAGTGCATAAAACAATAGCGCAATGCAAAATAAAGAAAAATGAAGCTATTATAAGACCCAGGTCCTATCACACAATGCAACGCAAGCCGGAGGATAGGGTTTTTACCTTATAATAGCCAAGAATGCTTGATACGTATAAAATAAATCATTTGATACTATAATAAGTGCATATTGTATAAAACAACTTCACATCATAAGTATCAATCATAGGCGGCATAAGCGCACCATCCCACTATGTCGCCATATATAGGATTACAACTAAAATCGAAATGTCACGTATTGGAAGTTGGATTCCCATTTATGAATCGAGGCTAGGGATCGTCCTTTACCGAATTCGAGACAATCTATCCCATGTCTCCGGAACAACAGCAACTGTCCCTTGGATCGTCAGGGCCGGTCCACCGATGTGGATTTTAGTGCCTGAACAATATGTCTCCCCACCCTATGGGGCGTAAATGAGCCAACAAATGACTCCATCGGTCTCGGATCGACCGAAATATCCGAGGCGCCTCGCAAACCAACAACCACATAAGTCAAACTCGTCAGGGCATGTAAAACCACAGACGCCACTTCTAGCTAGAAGGAAACGCATGCCCTATTTGATGTCCTCTCCCGTTTCTGGTTCACAACCGGGGCGTGAGGCTCGCGAATCAACGTTACACAAAGCTATGCCACACAGGCGGTGCTTTGATCATCACCACAAGACTTTTCTTTTCAACATAAGCCTTGATCAATTGCCACTTAGGCATGCCAAACAGGCAATTCACTACATGCGTTTGATATCCATCAATATATAACCTCTGAGCTCGTACCTTTCAGAGAAGGGCGTTAAGTAAGAGAATAAATTATCCTCCGCCAAACAGATATATATTTAATAGAAATCAATCACACAGACTGAAATCCAATGCCAGACACACAGTCCATTTACAAGTTCGTTCTGGGTCTGAACGAAACCGGAGGCACCTAGTACCCCGCATATCCATCGATCTCCAAGTACGTCTGGACGACCACTAACTGATTCCCTCCTCTTGGGTGTACGGCCCAATCAAGATCATCTGTAATTATCCAAACGACGTGAAGACCTCCGGTCTTCAACCACCGTCTTCATCCTCGAACCCACGTCGAATCAGTTATTCGGAATGGGATAAACCCGGTCTTTCTGAATAACTCGCGTATATAATAAAAAAGTGTTACACAAACACAACATACGCCTCATTCCAATTCAGAATATTCTTTTATTCAAATATTCTTATACTTTGGGAAAGGTTCCCATTAATTTTATCAAAGATAAATTCTTTAAATTTATTCTTTAATCTTCTTTGAATATCAATTCAAACTAGTCGGGATTAGCGAACCACACCGAAGTAATCATTTATTTTATTTCCCAATCCCCACCTATTCATCCCATGAAGTAAAACTGTTAATACTTCATATCTAAGACCACGGTGTTATCGGTAAATTCAATTACCATCTCACGTTCAAATCTAATTAAAGATTTAACTATCGCCTGGAGTAAAACTGGCGATACTCCATTCTAGATCTTTTCAATCTAATTAAAGATTCATTAAAACTCCACTTAGTTTTTATCTTTAACTAGGTTAAAGAATCAGTGTCATTTAAAACACGGTTCACGATAAACCCAAAATCACATTCCATTAATTATCGAGTTAAAGAAAAAGTGTTATTTAAAACACTGTTCACGATAAACCCAAAAATCAACACCAGTTCAATTCCAATTAAATATTATTTAATTGGTACACTTCATTAAATCTAAATAAAAAGATTTAATCTTTTTCTCAACTGGGCTTAAGAATAGTGTTAATGAAGACACCATTCACGACAAACCCAAATCACATTTGATATTAAATACAAGGCTCTGAATACAAAATATATCGGCTTATATTCAATATCAAATTCTACGACCAACAAATATCGTATTGGAAATAACAATATGTATATACATATCTTTCAAATTTCCATAACAAGATCTGTATAATCATGAAATCCAACATCGAAATATTCCACAGTCAATTTCGATTCAAATCCATTCCAATTCAATTATTGGAAATTCTGGTTATTTTCAAAACCCTTTCAAATCCAATTTATTTATTTTAAAAATAAATAAATTATTATTCTAGTTCAAAACTAGATCATCTCGATAAAAATCTATTTTTATCTTTTCAAATATGGAGTTTTTCATCCCAATTCTTCACAAATCATTTCTTATGATTTTACACAAATTGTTGATATTTTTAATAATTTTATCAAGGCATGTACAGTCGATTTCCATCAACGGCCATCGAAATGCACTTACAACGACCTTTTTCCAAATTTGATTTGGACATAATTCCAAATCCAACCGTTAGATTTCTAATTTCTCATATTCGTTAGAAAGCTCTTTTCGATACGAACCCAACGGTTTCGGTTTTAGGAGAATCCGATGGTCGGATCTCCAGCAATATCCATTCGAAGTCAATGGTCGAAATTCGCGAACTACAGCGGCCCGGCGCGTTCTATTCAGGCCATTATATTATATATATAATATATATAATATATACTTCGTCGATTTCCTTTTAAAACGTTGTTTATAAATCGTTTAAAATTCGGTTTCAAAACGATTTCAACTTCATTTCAAATTCAAATCAAAATTGAATTTTTCCTTATATATTCGTTTTAATTTCATTTCAAATCGATTTCAATTCAATTTCAACTTAATTCGAATTTCAATTCATTTCAATTTAATTCGAATTCATTTTCTATTCAATTCGATTTCAATTCGATTTGAATTCTATTCAATTCAATTTTTATTCGATTCGAATTCTATTCAATTCAATTTCTAATTCGATTTGAATTCTATTCAATTCAATTTTAATTCGATTTGAATTCTATTCAATTCAATTTTAATTCGATTTGAATTCTATTCAATTCAATTTTCTAAAATATTCGATTATTGAAATCACTTTTCAATATTCAGTTAAAAATGAATAAAATCGATATAAATATATTTCACGTCAAAATGGCGTTAATTTAATCAACACGGCTTCATTTATTTCTATTTTCCAATATTCTATTTCAAATATCTCTTTTCAAATATTTCTATTCAGATATTCTATTTCAAAACTGGAATGAGGCTCAATCGATTACCATATAATGTTAATTATATGGATTTTCTACAACACATGTATAAAATAACAACGATAAATAATCAACCATCATCCAGAGTGCACCACACAACTGCATAAGCATTAAATATAAATAATTAACGCTTACACAGTCTGTCGACCCATCGATCGACATACAGCTAAATAATTGGGATTAGTGTACGCCAAATATCATCCCAATACCCGTGTGGGGTTTCAAACAATCAAACACAAATTTTATTTGTGCAGTTGGGCGATGTGTAAAATTTATCGTCCCAATCAATATCAATCAAATCAGTGTATATAAACAAATCTCCGATTTGTTTATAAATATTTATTTTATATACAAGTTAAAAATTCTATTTTCAACTATAAAATATTTTTAACTATATAAATATTTTATTTCATTTCACATCACATCACGCAATCAACTACTCATCAAAATCAAACAAACAAGCATACAAGTCGTCCATGGTCTGTGGACGATGGGTGTCGGGTGCTACTAAACACCGTCTGCATCCGAATATATATTTTTAACTAGAAATTTAAATTAAAGGTGAGGAGTTCTCACCGACTAGCTAATCCAAAGGCCTCGACTCTTCTTATGTAGGAAATCATCGCTGTTCTCGCCTTTTGTCACTTTCATTTCCCGTAGCCACTACATATATAAAAATCACATTTTTATACCGCTATTATATAGATAAAAATTCTATTTTTACACCGCTACTATATAGATAAAAATTCTATTTTTACACCGCTACTATATATAAAGATCAAATTTTTACTATCTACATAATATAAAAATTATATTTTTATTCTTTCTATCATATAAAAATTATATTTTTATTCTTTCTATAATATAAAAATTATATTTTTATTCTTTCTATCATATAAAAATTATATTTTTTATTCTCATATAAAGATCGAAATTTTATCTCTACTTTATATGTATAAAAATCTCGCCTTTTATTAACTAAAAATCTAATTTTTAAACTAACAAAAATCTCATCTTTCCAAATAAAAGATCCAACATTTTTATTGATAAAAATCCAATCCTTTTTATTGATAAAAATTATAACTTTATATTTTTAAAGTTACATTAAAACTGAAAATTAAAACCAATTTCATAGAAGACAAGAAAAAATGACCAGAAGAAGCTTACAGTCGATGGGGGATTAGCCTGAGGTGGCGCTGGTTGCCTTTAGTCGACGGAGGAGGGTTCGATGGCCAGTGCGTGGCGACTTCAAGGGGGTGGCGGCTCCTAGGGTTGGGCGGCAGTCGGATTTGCGGTGGGCGTGGGTTGCGTCCGAGGTGGGTGGATCGGAGCGGGAGAGAGAAGATAGGAGGAGAAGGAGGAAAAAGAAGAGAGGGGAGAAGGGGGGCTTCGGTGAACGGTGGCGCGGCAAGGGTGGGGGCGACGCAGGCGGCGGCTGAGCTAGGGGTTCGTTCCCCTTTTTTTCTCAGAAAGAAAGTCGGGGAGAGAGAAAGAAGGTGGGGGGGCTGTATATAAATTTAATTTTATTATTTTATTATTTTAAATTCCTTGAAAGCAACGTTTTATTTTCAACTCGAAATTAAACCCACAGCCTGTCGTCCATAGCTAATTACCCCCATTCCGAACACAATGGGATATGTATCGTAGGCTGATTCGATCGTTTCGATCATTTTTCGTCAAAATCTACATATAACTCTATATATTGAATTTGAACGCGCATTTCAATTTACCGGGGTCATATACTAACTCTAAAAATTCCTAAAAAATATTTTCTAACTTCGTATTGACGATATGGTCCTAACAAAACTAATTTCGTCAAATTCTGAGACCGTTTGAAAAATAGCCATTTTCCAGTCGATTAAAATCAACTGAAACTGGTCAAATGTGTTTTCCTTCGCCAAACTCACATATTGATTCGAAAAATCATGAAATTTGAAACCTAGAAATAATTTCACATCGCGGATCCAACAAAAGTGGTTTTGTCGAAATCCGAGGTCGTTTGCAAAATGGCTATTTTCAATGGCCAAAATTTCATAGCGACTACTCTGAAATTTCAACTGGACATAACTTTTTATCCCCGCTATGAAATTTCGATTTTTCGGATTTGTTGGAAAAATATTATCAATTAGATTCAAATATTTTTGGTTTCACTAAAATCCGGTTTATATTGCACCCGGTACATTCATTTGAAGTTTGAAATCGAATTATCGAACTACCGCGCCATTTTCAATTCCTTTTATATATATAAATAAATATTTATATTCTAACGATGATCTATATAAAATATACGTTCGAATTCCATTCAAAATAAATTTCTCGTCATATTATTTAAAATAATTCATTTTAAATATTTGAAATTCATTAAAATTGCCAAAATAAAAATTTTAAATTGGCTCAGAATTTCCGGTTATTACAAAAGGCTTGTTGTTCAACCTCGAATTCCACGCATGGGAGACCGTCGAGTTCGTCACGACTCAGGCGGGGGAGGCGGATGTAGAGGCGCTTCAGGTGTCGTGGTCTGATGGCGTTCCGGCATCTTGTTCTACGTGCCAAGTTAATACCTAGATTTCAGTCAGAATTTGAATTAGAACGAGTTGAAGAGTAAAATAATGAAGAAGGTTATAATTAATTGATTATTATAATAATTATCCGTTTTAAATTATCCAATGTATTTACTACCATATCTTTTACATACCCTGTTCAAATCGCGCGAAACTGGATCCGTTACGATCGTGGGGACGAGAGCCTCACAACAAAACTGACCGCATTCAAAATGGAGCATGTTGGAAATTCAGATAAATTTCAAACCAAACTGTTCAGTGAATTCAGAAATAAAAGTCAATGTGAGAACTTCTCACTATAAATTTATTTCTGTGCTTTTATTTATTTTATAACTGCATATATGAACCGCTCCCCATCGTCCACAGACCATGGACGACTTGTTTGATTATATAATGTTCTGATTGTGATTGTGATGTACAAAATGAAATACATATGAAATGCGAAAAATGTGTGTGTGTATATATATATATATATATGAAATGAAAATTATATATATATATGAAGTGAAAATAATATATATATATGAAATGGAAATGATATATATATGAAATGTGAAAACGATATATATATGAAATGTGAAAATGATATATATATATATATATGAAATGTGAAAACGATATATATATGAAATGGTAATATATATTTGAAATGAAAATGATATACATATGAAATGTGAAAAATGTATATATATGAAATGAAAATTATACGTCTATATATATGAAGTGAAAATAATATATATATGAAATGTGAAAACGGTATATATATGAAATGTGAAAACGATATATATATGAAATGCGAAAACGATATATGTGTGATGTGAAAACGATATATATATATATATATATATATATATATATATATATATATATATATGAAGTGAAAATAATATACATATGAAATGAAAATGAAATATATATGAAAGGTTAAAAAACATATATATATATATATATGAAGTGCGAATGAAATAAATATTTGTTTGTTAAAAATATTATTTTTAACATATATATGAGATGTATAAAATTTTCATGTAGTGGAAAATTCAATTTTGATTTGAAATTGAAATGGAAGTGAAAATCGTTTTTAAAACAAATTTAAAACGATTTATAAAATACGTTTTAAAAGGAAATCGATGAAATATATATTATATATATAATATAATGGCCTGAATAGAACGCGCTGCGTTGTGGCAGTTCGCGAATTTCGACCATTGACTTGGAATCGACATTATGGGAGATCCGATGGTTGGATTCTCGTAAAACCGGAACCGTTAGGTTTGTATCGAAAAGAGCCTTCTAATGAATATTAGAGATTGGAAATCTAATGGTTGGATTTGGAATTATGTCCAAATCAAATTTGGAAAAGGTCGTTGTATGTGCAGTTCGATGGCCGTTGATGGAAATCGACTGTACGGGCCTTGATAAAATTATTAAAAATATCAATAATTAGTGTAAAATCATAAAAAATGATTTGTAAAGAATTGGGATGAAAAGTTCCATATTTGAAAAGATAAGAATATATTTGTATCGAAATGAACTACTTATGAACTAGAATTATAATCCAATATTTTTAAATAAATAAATTGGATTTGAAATTGTTTTAAAAATAACCAAAATTTCCAATATATGAATTGGAAGGGATTTGGATCGAAATTATCTTTGGAATATTTCGATATTGGATTCCGTGATTATACAGACATTGTGGAGGAATTTGGAAGATATATATATATATATATATATCATTATTCCTATACAATATTTGTTGATTTCAGAATTTGATATTGAATATAAGCCGATATAATTTCTATTCAGAGCCTTGTATTTAATATTGAATTGGATTTTGGGTTTGTCATGAACTGTGTTTAAATGACATTGGTTCTTTAACCCCATTAAAGCAGATTAATTTCTAGAAAGTTGAACAATCTATAAGAAATGATTTTAGAGATAGAAGCCAATTGGAGTTTGAATAAATCTTTAATTAGATTGTGAATGAATACATGGTAATAAATAAGTTACCAAAACGAGACTGAACCAAATATACTTATTGTTGATATGGATTAGGCTAATTGATTGTTGATATTGATTCTTATTGATTGATTGACTGTGTGAATGGTGCTCGACCAGTTTATGAGCAGAATATGCTTTTACATTTAGCATTGGGTTGGGTAGAAATACTGGTATGCTAACGCCTTGTGAAACACTTCACGATTTAACTAGGAGGTGTTAGCGAAATTGTTAAGTTCATTTCAAATTTAATGAATGATTTTGAAATGATATTTTTCTTAAGTGAAAAGAAATTTATTCCTGATTTTGGATAGGGAATGTTTTATAAAAATGTTTTATAAAACAGAACGGATTTTGAGGGCTAAAACCCAATGATTTCGAAATGATTTGGAAATGTATCATGGTTTTACATTGTAGTTCATCACATATTCGATTAGTTGCTATTAATGATGTATATGTTTGATGGCGGAGAATTTATTCTCTTGCTTAACACCATTCTTTGAGACGTACGAGCTCAAAGGTTATGTGATTAATAGTGACTGATCATATGTGTGAATTGCTGATGTGAAGTAATATATTTTGAAAGTACTTGTGATTATTATGTTGTGAAATGATTTTCCCCATTTCGGGATATAAAAATGATTTAGTGCATGGCTAAAGATTCTGGTAACCCGGACAACTAAAAGTATGGGTGAGATGGGCGGTATATGCTTCCATGCGTGGGAGGTGTATCGTCGGTGTAGCCTGCTTCATAGTGGGAGGTGCACATATATATATCGAGTTGCTTAGGTGCTTGCCCTTTGCCTTGTCTAAGGGGAGCCCGATATTTGGTTGCATACCTATTTGTATGCATTATTATGATTTGGAATTCATATTTCCAAATGATTTGATTTGAGATCCCGAAGTGAAATCTACTTTGATATAAAAGCTAGATATGTATTTCAAATGATTTGAAATGGAAATCGGGAAATAAATTGTTTTTGAAACGAATTCAAAACTATTTATAAAATTCGTTTTAAATAGCAATCGACGCAATATATATTATATATATAATATAATGGCCTGATTAGAACGCGCCGCGCCGCGGTAGTTCGTAAATGTCGACCATTAACTTCGAACGGACATTACGGGAGATCCGACCGTCGGATTCTCCTAAAACCGGAACCGTTGGGTTCGTATCGAAAAGAGCTTTCTAACGAATATTAGAAATTTGAAATCTAACGGTTGGATTTGGAGTTATGTCCAAATCAAATTTGAAAAAGGTCGCTGTAAGTGCAGTTCGATGGCCGTTGTTGGAAATCGACTGTACGGGCATTGATAAAATTATTAAAAATAGTAATAATTTGTGTAAAATCATAAGAAGTGATTTGGGAAAAATTGGGATGAAAAACTCCATATTTGAAAAGATAAAAATAGATTTTTATCGAAATGAACTAGTTTTGAACTAATATTAAAACCCATTTATTTTTAAATAAATAAATTGGATTCGAAATGGGTTTTAAATAGAATTGATTTTTGGGTTTATAGTGAAGGGTGTTTTAAATAACATTTGTTCTTTAACCCGATAATAAATAGAATGTAATTTGGGTTTGTCGTGAACTGTGTTTTAAATGACATTAGTTCTTTAACCCAGTAAAAGGAGTTTTAAATGAATCTACAATTAGATTGAAATGTGCATTGATAATCTAAATTATCAAATTTTGAAAATAAGCGAGAATGGAGTATCACCAGTTTTGCTCCAAAGCGATAGTTAAATCTTTAATTAGATTTGAACGTAAAATGGTAATTAATTTTACCGATAACACCGTGGTGTTAGATATGGAGTATTACCAGTTTTGCTTCATGGGATGAATAGGTTGGGATTGGGAAATAAAATAAATAATTACTCCGGTGTGGTTCGCTAATCTCGACTAGTTTGGAAAACCATAATTTGGTTTGAAATGACATCTAAAGGAAGATAAAAGGAAAATTTTTAAAGAATTTATCTTGGATAAAATTAATGGGAACCTTTCCCTAAGAATTGAAATTTAGAAACTAGCTGTAGGTTAGTTAAGAAGAATGGTTTCCTGGGTATTGATCTGATGTTGGTTTCGGCCTTCGGGGTTAAAATTTGGGAAACTGTTCTCTTGCTAATTTGCGGTTAGTGGCTGCTGAATTGGAATGGGGCGTATGTTGTGTTTGCGTAACATTTGTTTTTAATATACGCGGGTTGTTCGGAAAGTCCGGGTTTATACCCATTCTGAATAACTGATTCGACGATATGTCGAAGATGAAGACGGTGGTTGAAGACCGGAAGTCTTCACATCGTTTGGGTGATTACTGATGATCTTGATTGGGCTGTACACCCAAGATGAGGGAATCAGTTGGTGGTCGTCCAGACGTACTTGGAGATCGATGGATATGCGAGGAAAGTGCCTCCGGTTTCGTTCAGACCCAGAAAGAACTTTTAAATGGATTGTGTGTCTGAAATTGTATTTTATTCTGTGTTGATTGATTTCTGTTAAATATATATCTGTTTGGCGGCGGAGAATTTATTCTCTTGCTTAACGCCCTTCTCCGAGACGTACGAGCTTAGAGGTTATATATCGATAGATATCAATCGCATGGCATGAATTGCCTGTGTGGCACGCTGAGTTGCATGGATCAAGGCTTCTGTTGAAAAGCAAAGTCTTGTGGTTGATGAACAAAGCACGGCCTACGTGGAAGCTTTGTGTATAGCGTGGATTCGCGAGCCTCACACCTCGGTATGAGTCAAAAACGGGATGAGGACCCAAGGAGTGCACGACGTTTCTTTCTAGCTATGGGTGGTGTCAGTGACCTACCAGCCCTGACATTTATATACTTTTCACCTTTGTGGTTCGGATGCGAGGCGCCTCGATTATAGGTCCTATAGGGCCGGGAAACGTGTGTTCAGGAATAACTAATCCTCAAACGTAAGAGAGGGCCGGTCTTGGAGGATCCCAGGGTTACCCAGAGTGTGTAGTCCTGAGGCATTTGCTGGAGTGTCTCGAAGCGGAGAGGATCTTGCCCCTTGCCTCGACTCATGACGGAAATCCAATTTCCAATACGTGTATTTCGGTTTTAATTGTAGAACTAGTATGGCGACATAGTGGTATAGGACATTCATGCCGCCTATGATTTATATTTATGATTGAAATCGTTTTGACACTATACACTTATTATAGTATCAAATGATTTGTTTTAAACGTATCAAGCATGTTTGGCTATTATAAGGGAAAACCCTATCCTCCGGCTTGCATTGCATTGTGTGATGGGACCTGGGTCTTATAATAGCTTCATTTTTTGAAAAAGCATTGCGCTGTTTATTCTATGCACTAGTATTCTTGGGAGAAAACCCGTTCCGTGTTATACGGCGTGGTCCCTTGAATTACTCTCTTTTAAAGTAAAGTTTTAAATAACTGTTTTAGTTCTCACATCAGTCACATGACTGACCTAGAGTGTATTGTTTTAACCTAAACTCTGGGTGCCCCTATTTTCGACACGGGCAGCCAGTAGTTTTGGTTTTGCAGATTTATATTCACAGGATCCTGATTTACAGCTGGAACGATGCTCGAAAAGCTCTGTATCCGTGTATCATTTTCAGTTGTGTTTTATATTGTTTTTCCACTGCTATGTAATTTATTGTAATCTCTGATATTTATCGAATTTATATTTATTCATTTATACTCTGTATATTCTTGTATCTGATGGAATTGTTGTAATAACAATGAAATGTTCTTCCGTCTGTGTTCTGATTTGTCCTGTTCTCAAATGATCAGGGGTTTCGAACGTTCTAAATCGGTTTAACGACTGATTCGGATCGAGCGAAATTCCAGGCCGTCACATTTGGTATCAGAGCTTTGGTTTATAGAGCTCGAGAACAAGACACATTAGAACCATACGAAAGAATTCATCAGATATTGGATTAGTAATATCCAATTAGAATGACTCGTTAGAGATGGGATCAGTAGTATCCTAGAACGAGTGTGAAGAGTATATTTTTCAAATGAAAACAATTTTGTTTTGAAATTTAAATCGTTTTATACGTATCTGAATATTTATTTATTTTGAAATTGGACAATCCGATATATAAAGATTTTGCATATACGCGTCATGAACGTATATTCGAAGTTTTAATATACCGGATAGATATAGAACCGTACTCTAGTAGCCCGGAGATGTTCTGATGGTGGTTCGAAACATCATCAGCATTTATTTTCGAGTGACGAAGGTGTGATATCTATATATTTCCATTAGACTGGTGTGAGAACCAAAACTTATATAGCTAGAACACATTGTTGTGAATTGGCATCAAAACATGATTTTTTATATATGTATCAAAAAATTTGAATTTGAAACGTTAAATTCACTAATTGATTGATGTTTGTGTTGTTTGTTTATTTGTTTGATAATTTTAAACCATTATGCCTAATTGAAACAAATATTGAATTGTATTGAAAATTACTCGCATTTGCTTGCATATACATGTACTTGCATTGAACAGGTCATAACAAGGAGGCTAGAGCCGAAGAATAAAATTTGTTTGCCCGACAAATAGGTACATATTTACTATATAATTTACTGTTTTGTTTCGGTGATGATGATTTTATGAGCCTATTGGCTAGCCCTTGGCCTTTTCTTTTTCTTTTTGAGATCAGAAGGCCTGTATGGCAATTTCGGGATTTTACCATGGCTCACGGTGCAGGGGAGGTTATGGCGAATTTTTTCGAAAATTTAGGGTGTTAGCCAAAATTTTGAAATTTTTGAAAATTCTCAGAAACTGAAAATTTGGAGAATGGAAGCCAGATCGAACGTGGAGTTGATTAATCAAACTACTTTCGACTTTGTTCCTTTTCGGGGACGAAAAGTTTTAAGTGGGGGAGATTGTAACAACCCGAAAATCTAGGCCAGTTTAAAATTTTTATTTTGGCAATTTTAGCGAAGTTTGAATATTTAAAATAGGTTATTTTAAATAATATCGATGAGAAATTTATTTTGAATATATTTAGAACGTATGTATTATATACGCCGTCGTTAGAATATAAATATTTATATATAATTATAAATAGAATTGAAAATGGCGCGGTAGTTCGATAATTCGATTTCAAACTTCAATTGAATGTACCGGGTGCAAATCAATCCGGATTTTGGCGAAACCAAAAACATTAGGATCAAATTGAGAATATCTTTCCAAAAAATCTGAAAAATCGAAATTTCATAGCGGGAATCAAAAGATATGTCCAGTTGAAAATTCTGAATAATCGCTATGGAATTCAGGCCCTTAAAAATGGGAATTTTGCAAACGACCTCGGATTTCGACGAAAGCACTTTTGTTGGATCCGTGATGTCAAATTATTTCTAGGTTTCAAATTTCATAATTTTTCGAATCAATATGTGAGCGTGATAAAGGAAAACGTGTTTGACCAGTTTCAGTTGATTTTAATCGACTGGAAAATGGCCATTTTTCCAACGGTCTCTGAATTCGACGAAACTAGTTTTGTTAGGACCGTATCGTCAATACGAAGCTAGAAAATATTTTTATGGAATTTTTAGAGTTTTTACGTGACCCTGGTAAATTGAAATGCGCGTTAAAATTCAATATATAGAGTTATATGTTGATTTTAACGAAAACTGATTGTAACGATCGAATCAGCCTACGATACATATCCCATTGAGTTCGGAAGGAGGGTAGTTAGCTATGGACAACAGTCGATGGGCTTAATTTCGAGTCCGAAATAAAGAGTACCTTTTTGGAGAAATTAATTAATAAAATATATAATTATTTATAAAGACCCCCCCTCTATTCCACTCTTCCCCGTTCAGAACAAAAAAAAAAAAAAGAGAAAAGAAGGGCGCGGAGGAACCCTAGCCGCCGTTACCGCTGTCGCGGCCCGCACAGCAGCGCCTCCACAGGCGGTGGCGCACTCCTCCACTTCCCCTCGTCTTCTCCTTCCTTTCCCCCTCTCCTGATCGAACCCGATGCAACCCACAAACCCCCCCCCCCCCGATCGAGTTGACCGCCAGTCGCCCCCTCCTTGCTGACGCCGACCCCCATCTCCTTCCGCCTCCCCTTCTTCAGCTCCACCCTGATGCGCCCCCCTGCAGCGAACCTCTCCCCCTCCTAGTCCGATTCCAAAGTAAGCTTCTTTATTTTATTCATTTAATTTCTGTTTTTTTATTTGAAGAAAATACATTGTTGTGAAATCAGTTTTTGTAAGTGGAGGACAATGATTTTTATTCGACAAAAGAAATGATTTTTATTCAACAAAAGAAATGATTTTTATTCAACAAAAGAAATGATTTTTATTCGACAAAAGAAAAGATTTTTATTAGGTAAAAGATAAGATTTTTATTCGACAAAAGCTATGAAAAATGAAAAGGAGAAATCTTTATGTAGTGTATAGCGAAGTAAAAATTCGATTTTTATATATTGAATAGCGAAGTAAAAATTCGATTTTTATATATTGAATAGCGAAGTAAAAATTCGATTTTTACATATGTAGAGAATACGGGCAACGAAGGTGACAAAAAGGCGAGAACGACGAAGATTTCTATAAATGAAGAGTCATGGTCTTGGATAGCTATCGGCGAGAATTTCTCACTCTTCAACTTCTTTTCTAGTCATATATATATACTAGGATGCAGACGGTGCTTACTAGCACCCGACACAATCGTCCACAGACCATGGACTTGTTTGTTTGGTTGTGTAGTTGGTTAGATTATTTGGCTTGAATTGAATTGTTTGGTGAATTGAATGGATTTGATTGATGTGTGAATGGCGTGGGCCTTCACTAGACCGAGGATAAGGCTAGGCCTCGTCCCGTTTCTAGTATCGTGCCGTTATGTCGCCGAAATTTTCTAAAATATGTTAGAAAAATAAAAATATCATTTTTATTGTGTAAATGAACTGAATAGAAATTCATATGTTGAAATAAAATATTTTATCGTTAAAAATATAATTTTTAACGTGAATATGAATATAGTGAATGTGAATAAAATAAATATTCATTTACAAACCGGATGGTTTGTTTATGTACACCCATTTGAAGGACATTGAATGGGACGATAAATTTTACACATCGCCCAACTGCACAAATAAAAATCTGTGTTTGTTGATTTGAAACCCCACACGGGATTTGGGATGAAATTTGAAGTTCACTCATCCTGATTTATTAAATATGTCGATCGATTGATTGACAGGCTGTCATAAGCGTTAGATATCTATATTTGATGCTTATACAGTGTAGTGCACTTTGGTTGATGATTGATTATTTTTCGATGCTATTATATACATGTGTTGTATGGAATCCATATAATTAACATTATATGGTAATTGATTGGGCCTTATTCCAATTTAGAAGATAAAGAATATTATAAAATAAAGGTTCAAGTGTTGACAGTACTCATCCGTTGAGATTAGTCATGTGTTGAACGAAATATTTCAATAATAAAATTTACATCATTATTAATATAAAATAAAGTTTCATGTGTTGACAGTACTCATCCGTTGAGATTAGTCATGTGTTGAACGAAATATTTTAACAATAAAATTTACATCTTGATCAATATAAAATAAAGGTTCATGTGTTGATAGTACTCATCCGTTGAGATTAGTCATGTGTTGAACGAAATATTTTAATAATAAAATTTACATCTTTATCAATATAAAATAAAGGTTCATGTGTTGACCGTACTCATCCGTTGAGATTAGTCATGTGTTGAACGAAATATTTTAATAATAAAATTTACATCTTTATCAATATAAAATAAAGGTTCATGTGTTGACAGTACTCATCCGTTGAGATTAGTCATGTGTTGAACGAAATATTTTAAATAGAAATATTTGAAATAGAAATATTTGAAAAGGAAATATTTGAAAAAGAAATTTTTGAAATAGAATATTTGAAAATAGAAATATATAAAGCCGTGTTGATTAGAGTTGCGCTATTTTGACGCGAACGATATTTATATCGATTATATTCGTTTTTTTTTAGAATTTGAATTGAATAGAAAACGAATTTGATTTCAATTAAATATATAACGAATTTGATTTCAATTGAATATAAAACGAATTTGATTTGAATTGAAAAGAAAACGAATTCGAATTGAATTGAATTGAAAAGAAAACGAATTCGAATTGAATTGAATTTAAAAGAAAACGAATTTGAATTGAATTGGATTGAAAAGAAAACGAATTCGAACTGAATTGAATTGAAAACGAATTCGAATTGAATTGAATTGAAAAGAAAATGAATTCGAATCGAATTAAAATCGATTTGAATTGAAATCAAATAGAAATGAAAGTAAAAAGGATTTATAATAGAAAAATCAATTTTGATTTGAATTTGAAATAAAGGTTGAAATTGTTTTTGAAACGAATTCAAAACTATTTATAAAATTCATTTTAAATAGTAATCGACGAAATGTATATTATATATATTATATATATAATATAATAGCCTGAATAGAACGCGCCGCGTCGCGGCAGTTCGCGAATTTCGACCATTAATTTCAAACGGACATTACGGGAGATCCGACCGTCGGATTCTCCTAAAACCAGAACCGTTGGGTTCGTATCGAAAAGAGCTTTCTAACGAATATTAGAAATTTGAAATCTAACGGCTGGATTTGGAGTTATGTCCAAATAAAATTTGAAAAAGGTCGCTGTAAGTGCAGTTCGATGGCCGTTGTTGGAAATCGACTGTAGGGGCCTTGATAAAATTATTAAAAATAGTAATAATTTGTGTAAAATCATAAGAAATGATTTGGGAAAAATTGGGATGAAAAACTCCATATTTGAAAAGATAAAAATAGATTTTTATCGAAATGAACTAGTTTTGAACTAATATTAAAACCCATTTATTTTTAAATAAATAAATTGGATTCGAAATGGGTTTTAAATAGATTTGATTTTTGGGTTTATCGTGAAGGGTGTTTTAAATAACATTTGTTCTTTAACCCGATAATAAATAGAATGTAATTTGGGTTTGTCGTGAACTGTATTTTTAATGACATTAGTTTTTTAACCTAGTAAAAGGAGTTTTAAATGAATCTGCAATTAGATTGAAATGTGCATTGATAATCTAAATTATCAAATTTTGAAAATAAGCGAGAATGGAGTATCACCAGTTTTGCTCCAAAGCGATAGTTAAATCTTTAATTAGATTTAAACGTGAAATGGTAATTAATTTTACCGATAACACCGTGGTGTTAGATATGGAGTATTACCAGTTTTGCTTCATGAGGTGAATAGGTTGGGATTGGGAAATAAAATAAATAATTACTCCGGTGTGGTTCACTAATCTCGACTAGTTTGGAAAACCATAATTTGGTTTGAAATGACATCTAAATGAAGATAAAAGGAAATTTTTTAAAGAATTTATCTTGGATAAAATTAATGGGAACCTTTCCCTAAGAATTGAAATTTAGAAACTAGCTGTAGGTTAGTTAAGAAGAATGGTTTCCTGGGTATTGATCTGATGTTGGTTTCGGCCTTCGGGGTTAAAATTTGGGAAATTGTTCTCTTGCTAATTTGCAGTTAGTGGCTGCTGAATTGGAATGAGGCGTATGTTGTGTTTGCGTAACATTTGTTTTTAATATAAGCGGGTTGTTCGGAAAGTCCGGGTTTATTCCCATTCTGAATAACCGATTCAACGATATGTCGAAGATGAAGACGGTGGTTGAAGACCGGAAGTCTTCACATCGTTTGGGTGATTACTGATGATCTTGATTAGGCTGTACACCCAAGATGAGGGAATCAGTTGGTGGTCGTCCAGACGTACTTGGAGATCGATGGATATGCGAGGAAAGTGCCTCCGGTTTCTTTCAGACCCAGAACGAACTTGTAAATGGATTGTGTGTCTGACATTGGATTTTATTCTGTGTTGATTGATTTCTGTTAAATATATATCTGTTTGGCGGCGGAGAATTTATTCTCTTGCTTAACGCCCTTCTCTGAGACGTACGAGCTTAGAGGTTATATATCGATAGATATCAGTCGCATGGCATGAATTGCCTGTGTGGCACGCTGAGTTGCATGGATCAAGGCTTCTGTTGAAAAGCAAAGTCTTGTGGTTGATGATCAAAGCGCGACCTACGTGGCAGCTTGGTGTATAGCGTGGATTCGCGAGCCTCACACCTCGGTATGAGTCAAAAACGCGATGAGGACCCAAGGAGTGCACGACGTTTCTTTCTAGCTATGGGTGGTGTCAGTGACCTACCAGCCCTGACATTTATATACTTTTCACCTTTGTGGTTTGGATGCGAGGCGCCTTGATTATAGGTCCTATAGGGCCGGGAAAAGTGTGTTTAGGAATAACTAATCCTCAAACGTAAGAGAGGACCGGTCTTGGAGGATCCCAGGGTTATCCAGAGTGTGTAGTCCTAAGGCATTTGCTAGAGTGTCTCGAAGCGGAGAGGATCTTGCCCCTTGCCTCGACTCATGACGGAAATCCAATTTCCAATACGTGTATTTCGGTTTTAATTGTAGAACTAGTATGGCGACATAGTGGTATGGGACATTCATGCCGCCTATGATTTATATTTATGATTGAAATCGTTTTGACACTATACACTTATTATAGTATCAAATGATTTGTTTTAAACGTATCAAGCATGTTTGGCTATTATAAGGGAAAACCCTATCCTCCGGCTTGCATTGCATTGTGTGATGGGACCTGGGTCTTATAATAGCTTCATTTTTCGAAAAAGCATTACGCTGTTTATTCTATGCAATGGTATTCTTGGGAGAAAACCCGTTCCGTGTTATACGGCGTGGTCCCTTGAATTACTCTCTTTTAAAGTAAAGTTTTAAATAACTGTTTTAGTTCTCACACCAGTCACATGACTGACCTGGAGTTTATTGTTTTAACCTAAACTCTGGGTGCCCCTATTTTTGACACGGGCAACTAGTAGTTTTGGTTTTGCAGATTTATATTCACAGGATCCTGATTTACAGCTGGAACGATGCTCGGAAAGCTCTGTATCCGTGTATCATTTTTAGTTGTGTTTTATATTGTTTTTCTGCTGCTATGTAATTTATTGTAATCTCTGATTTTTATCAAAGTATATTTATTCACTTATACTCTGTACATTCTTGTATCTGATGGAATTGTTGTAATAACAATGAAATGTTCTTCCGTTTGCGTTCTGATTTGTCTTGTTCTCAAACGATCAGGGGTTTCGAACGGTCTAAATCGGTTTAACGACTGATTCGGATCGAGCGAAATTCCAGGCCATCACAAATGTGAATGCATGCAGATGTCATGGAATATAGGTTGTGGGCTTCAACTCCAATTGCCTTCAGAATGAATAACAACTCAAAGTAAATATTATGGAAAAGCATTGATTCTTGTCTTTAAAATACGCAACAAGAGGTGATTGAATAACAACATTTCTTCAGATCTTCAAGCTTTAATCCAGCTCTAAAATTCATCACTCTTTTTGCACAAATTCTTCAAGCTTTTCAACAATTAAATGCATTAATCCATTAATCTCAAATAATCTGTAAACACAACTATAAATGCACAGTATCAATTATTTAAAAGATAAAGTAAGATAAATAAGCGGATAAAATATACACATTTATGTGTATATCAAATACCCCCACACTTATCTTTTTATTCGTCCTCGAATAAACTAAACTAAGATATGTCACACTTTCGTAGGAAACATGATTGCATTTAGCGTATGTAACAAGCCTTTAAACCCCTAGGTGTCCCTAGTAGGACGAGTGTTGTCTCGTGAGGGTTTTCAGCGGATACTACCCACAAAATCCAAAGCGTCTTATATATGCGGATTAATCAAACAATATATTTAAGGTCTTTCATATTCCAAGGACTTTACCTAACTTCAATAATAACGGTTCAATCCCAAATTGTCCATCCCATTGTTGGTGCAAAAATGAATAAAAAATTTCAAGCTGAATCGTAATTCCTTGATAACACTGTAATTGTCTTGAAGGTTAAGAGCGTGGTGTCAACCAAAGTTCTACACATCGACAATGTGCACCCAATCATTTCTTTATTCTTTACTTTTTGAATAATTTTGCACCAGTGTAACTGCAATGTATTGGATGTGAGTTATGCATAGATGAAGGAAAATTTTGTAAGTTCTAAAAATGTTATAGATAAGAGGGCAAGTGTATTAGTTGAACTTCAAGTCACAAAAGATAAAGTAATACTAAGGCACATATAGACATTTTGTTTCCTTTCATCTCCTCTACTACAACACTCGCTTTCAAGTACGGTATGATGGATGTGGATGGAATGGAAATGAATGCTTTATAGTCAAGAATGACGAATGACTATTTTATTCTGAGAGACTCTCTCTTTATTTCATTTTTTTTCTTTCTTTTTTTCTTCTTTTTTTTCTTTTTGCATGATGAATGATGAGTGGAGATGAAATGGAATGATACCGTACATTATTTCATTTGATTCCTCCTCTACCAAGCGAATCATAACCAACACTTCATGAAAGGAAAGTTTTGTTCCCTAGTTACTCTATTTCTATAACAATGGTTCAACACACAAGTCTAGATTGATGTTATATGAAAAGCTGAAAGGAAAGATAAGCAAAGTTTCGTAAGATAGATAACCCATATAAAATAAGATGTGGTATATGGTTATCCTACCTTAAAACAAGTACGGAGTGGGTAGTGTAATATTGGCATAAAAATTGACGTATTTTTACCCTTTAAACAAAAGGTTCTTAAGTATACCAATATAAGAAAAACTTGTCGAACCATGAATGTAAATCGACTAAAACTTGGGTTTGAATAATGTGGGGTATCGAAGAAGAACGCTATATTGAGTCATTTCTCCTTAATTGGGCCAAGTGGACTTTAGAACTTACAAGTGTGAAAATTTGAGTGAGAAAAAAAAATATTATGCATGAAAACGAACTCACAGAACCCAAAAAATGTAGGTGCAAAATCATTTTTATTTGATTTTTTTTTTGGATTATTTTTACTTGCACATTCTAACATGTATAACAAGGGTTGACACGCTTACTCCAGAACACGACTAACGTCTGCACAGTCTCAAGCTAGCATCTTAAAAAGACACAATACAACTCAATGAATAAATAATGTTCATTCCCATCACCCAACAATTCAACTTATCAAACAAGAACCAATGTGTTATTTATGAATTTAAGTTAGTCCTTGTTCAACGAAAGACCTAGTTCATAAAATTTGATTGCTGAAGTAATGTAAATTCCCCCCCCCCCCCCATACTTGAGTGTGACTGTGTCCTCACAGTCATTAATCAGACATATCTAAGAGGAAGGAAAAAAAAAGAGAATATTTACATATGTACAAAGGCGGGTTAAACGTAACTTTCTTACTTCACGTAGCATGGCTCATGAAGAATCATGAACTCCTCCTCTTGATCAGTGGGCAATTCCAAGAATGGTTTTAGACGTTGGCCATTGACTTTGAATATGGATCTATCCCTCGGGTTTTCTATTTCAACAGCACCATATGGAAAAATAGTCCGAACAACATATGGTCCGGTCCATCTCGATTTTAATTTCCCAGGGTATAAATGAAGTCGTGAGTCATACAGTAGAGCTTTTTGGTCTGGCGAAAACGTTTTTCTTAGGATTGACTTATCATGAAAAACTTTGGTTTTTTCCTTGTAAATTTTTGCGTTTTCATATGCATCATTCCTAATTTCTTCCAATTCGTTGAGTTGCAATTTTCGGTTTTCGCCAGCTTGTTCAAGATCAAAATTTAAGTTCTTTATTAGCCAAAGCGCTTTATGTTCAAGTTCAACAGGTAAATGACAGGCTTTACCGTAAACCAATCGGAAAGGAGACATTCCAATATTAGTTTTAAAAGCAGTACGGTAAGCCCAAAGCACATCAATCAACTTTTGTGACCAATCTTTTCGATTTTTATTTACAGTTTTTTCCAAAATTTGCTTGATTTGACGATTCGACATTTTGACTTGGCCACAAGTTTGCGGAAGATAAGGAGTGCATAACTTGTGGGTTATTGAGTATATCTTCATTAAGGATTCAAAAGATCGATTACAGAAATGCGTTCCATTGTCGCTTATTATTGTGCGAGGTATGCCGAACCTCGAAAAGATGTTCTTTTTTAGAAATTTCATAACAATTTTATGATCATTTGTTTTACATGGAACGACTTCGACCCATTTCGAAATGCAATCGACAGCGAGAAAAATATACAAGTTTCCAAAGGAGTTTGGGAAAGGTCCCATAAAGTCAATACCCCATACATCAAAGAGCTCGATCGTAAGGATGGGGTTCAAAGGAATCATATTTCGTCGAGAAATCTTTCCTAGCATTTGGCAATGATTGCAAGTTTTACAGAATTCGAACGAGTCTTTAAAGAGAGTAGGCCAATAAAAACCACACTAAAGCACCTTTTCAGCGGTTTTCCTAGTACCAAAATGTCCACCGCACACATGATCATGGCAGAATGCGAGAACACTCCTAATCTCATTATCAGGAACGCATCGATGAATAATTTGGTCCGCACAATACTTAAACAAGTATGGGTCATCCCAATAGAAGTATTTCACTTGGGAAAGAAATTTGTATTTATCTTGTTTGGACCAAAATAAGGGGGTTTGGTTAGTGACTAGATAATTCACTATGTCGGCGAACCAAGGATCGATTGAAACAGAAAGAAGTTGTTCATCAGGAAAGTTTTCATTGATGGGCAACGAAGGTGGCGCGTTAGGAAGACGAGATAAGTGATCGGCTATGACGTTATCGGATCCTTTTTTGTCTTTGATTGTAAGATCAAATTCTTGAAGCAATAGGATCCATCGAATTAAGCCTGACTTAGAATCCTTTTTAGCAAAAAGGTGTCGAAGAGCAGAATGGTCTGTGTAGACCGTGACAAGAGAACCAACCAAGTAAGATCGAAACTTCTCGAGCGCAAAAACGACGGCTAAAAGTTCTTTCTCGGTGGTCGTATAATTCATTTGGGCGTCGTTCAAGGTCATACTAGCATAGTAAAAGATGTGAAGAATTTTGTTGATGCGTTGTCCTAAGACAGCACCAACAGCGAAGTTAGAAGCGTCACACATGATTTCAAAAGGAAGGTCCCAGTTGGGTGAACAGATTATCGGAGCTGAAATGAGTTCTTTTTTAAGACGTTCAAAAGAAGCGACACATTCAGAGTTAAATTCGAATGAGATATCCTTTCCTAGAAGAGTAGTCAAAGGACGAGGTATTTTGCTAAAATCTTTCATAAAGCGCCGGTAAAAGCCCACATGCCCAAGAAATGAACGAATGTCCTTAACGCATTTTGGAATGGGTAGTTTTGAAATAACGTCAACTTTCGCTTTATCTACCTCAATGCCATTATTTGAAATTACATGTCAAAGGACAATGCCTTGTTTGACCATAAAGTGGCATTTTTCCCAATTCAACGTTAAGTGTTTTTCTTTACATCGATTAAAAACCAGTTCAAGATGATGTAAGCAAGATGAAAAAGAATCTCCAAAGATCGAAAAATCATCCATAAAGACTTCAGGAAAGCGTTCGATCATATCAGAAAAAATTCCAACCATACATCGTTGAAAAGTTGCAGGAGCATTGCAAAGACCGAAAGGCATACGCCAGTAAGCAAAGGTACCGAATGGACATGTGAAAGTCGTTTTTTCTTGATCTTCGGGAGCGATTGGAATTTGGTTATAACCAGAATAACCATCAAGAAAGCAGTAGAATTCGTGACCAGCTAAACGTTCGAGCATTTGATCGATGAAGGGAAGAGGAAAGTGGTCTTTACGTGTTGCAGCATTCAATTTTTGATAATCGATGCAAACACGCCAACCCGTTTGAGCACGAGTTGGAAGAAGTTCATTTTGGTCATTTGCGACAACGGTGAGTCCGGACTTTTTAGGAACAACGTGAATGGGGCTAACCCATAAGCTATCAGAAATGGGGTAAATGATACCGTTGTCAAGAAGTTTAAGAATTTCTTCGCGAACTACCTCTTTCATCTTAGGGTTAAGCCTACGTTGTGCTTAACGAGTGGGTTTGGCTTCATCGGTTAAGTGAATACGATGTTGAACGATTGCGGGGCTAATTCCCTTCATATTAGAAATGGACCAACCGATAGCATCTTTATTTTTAGAAAGAGTTGAGAGAAGAGAAATTTCTTGATCAGGAGTTAAATTTGAAGAAATTATGACAGGACAAGTTTCGTTATCACCTAAGTAAACATACTTAAGGTGATCGGGAAGAGGTTTAAGATCCAACTTTGGTGGTTTCTTGATCAAAGAACTTGGTTGAGATTTGGACTCAACTGAAAGCGATTCAAATGGAAGCGTGTGTTCGACTTCATTAGGACCGTCTTCGAACAATTTTTCGCATTCGACCTCACGCTCGTCATTAAGGTCAATCGATTCTTTTTTGGATTTCTCGTGAATGGCATTAACTTCCAAGGTTTGTGCACATGATTCATTTGAATTACTTCCAAGATTGAAAATGTTAAGATCAACAGTCATGTTTCCAAAAGAGATTTTCATTGAACCATTGCGACAATTTATTAAAGCATTTGAAGTAGCCAAAAAGGGTCGACCTAAAATCAAAGGAATTTGACTCATTGGATTATTGACAGGCTGAGTTTCCAAAACAATGAAATCGACTGGGTAGATGAATTGACCAACTTTGATGAGTATGTCCTCGATTTCTCCAACGGGTTTCTTAATTGAACGATCAAAAAATTGAAGAGTTATTTTCATTGGTTTAAGTTCACCCAAACCAAGTTGTTGCTAAACAGAATATGGAATCAAATTGACACTTGCACCCAAATCAACTAGGCATTTATTAATTGTTTTATCGCCTATCGTGCATGAGATAGTAGGGCATCCAGGATCTTTGTATTTGATCAGGATTGATTGGGTCAAGACTTCGCTAAGTCCAGCAGCTAAGAAGACTTTCTTGGGTACATGAATGTGTCGTTTTTGGGTACACAAGTCTTTGAGAAATTTAGCGTAGGTGGGGACTTGTTGAATGATATCAAGAAGAGGGATGTTAAGTTTCACTTGTTTGAAAATTTCCAACATCTTTTCCATTTGGTTAGAATGTTTCTTTGGTTGAAGACGATGAGGAAATGGAATGCAAAACTCAGTAGGTCGGTCTACTAGAGTTGGGGAAGAACTAGACTCAAACTTTGGATCTTGATCGTTCGTGGTTTTAGATGAGTCGAGAGGAACAATCGGTAAGTTATTTGGATCTACAACTTGATTATCGACTTTCTTACCGGATCATAAGGTTATGATAGCATTCAACTTAGTTTGATTGCTATCATGGATGACATGAGCTTGGTTTGGATTAGGATTTTGACTCCTAGGATTTGGAATGGTTTGACTCGGGAAAGTGCCTCTTCCCCGTTCACTTACAGAAGTAGCAAACTGACTCATTTGCATTTCAAGTTTAGTGATAGATTGACTCGTGTTTTGCATGTGCGACGTCAATAAATTTTGAAGATTGGTATTTGATTGGATATTTTGAGTCGTTGCTTTGCTCAATTCTTCGAGAGTTTTTTCAAGTGATGTCAATCGGTTATTGTCCTGGGGAACAAAAGATGGTTGCGCTTGATTTTGAGAAGGTGGCGCAAGATTCTGGAATTGATTTTTTTGAAAGGGAGGATTCGAAGGATTATTCTAAAATGGTTGAAAAGGGGGTCGAACCAAATTTTAATTTGCATTGTTTTGGGCCCTAGAAAAGTTAGGATGATTTC
The DNA here is from genome assembly GCA_030737875.1 of Allium sativum. Taxonomy (NCBI): domain Eukaryota; kingdom Viridiplantae; phylum Streptophyta; class Magnoliopsida; order Asparagales; family Amaryllidaceae; genus Allium; species Allium sativum. The sequence goes on from CM060913.1 coordinate 189,328,335, forward strand.
TCCAACCTGGATTGTACGTTGGGGAGAAGGGGTCGTTTCTAGCTTTGTTGAATGCGTTGATTTGTTCTAACGAATGTGGGCACTGATCGGCAATGTGGTTAGGATCGTTACATTTGTAACAAGAAGGTTGAGACGCTTGAGTTTGATTTATTTGGTTTGATGAAAGGACATTATCAAATTTGGTTAACATCACGTCTATTTTAACTTCTAAAGCTACTGATGATCCTACTGAATGAGCGTTAGATCGGGAATAAATCGATTTCTCGCTAGATCTTTCCCATTGAGCTGATTTTTCGGCCAAATTTTCGAGAAATCGCCAAGCGACATTGTGATCTTGGGCTAGAAAATTTCCTTGGCACATTGATTCAAGCATGGTTCGAGAACTATTTTCAAGTCCATCGTATAAAATTTGACAAAGAGTCCATTTTTCGAAATTGTGATGTGGACATTTGACTAGAAGCTCTTTAAATCTTTCAAAATATTTTGCAAAGGATCCACCTCCAAATTGATGAAAATTGACGATTTCATTTCGAATTTTGGATGTTTTTTCCAGAGGGTAAAATTTCTTTAGAAAAATGTTCACAAATTCACTCCAAGTTCCAATCATATTTGAAGGCAAGTTATACAACCATTTCACAGCATAATCGGTAAGTGCAAATGGAATTAACCTAAGTTTGATTCCATTGTCACTTAGTTGTTGAAATTTCATGGTTGCACAAACTTGTTCAAATTTGGTAAAGATGGATGAACCTAATGCAATTTACAAATTTTCTAGAATTATATAATGACAGTTAGATTTATTTCAACAAAAGATTTCTCAGCCAGTTAACGGACAGGAGTTATCGGTGCACCAGGAATCACCTTAGCAATGCAGCCGAAGGTTTAAGTACCTTCAGAGGAACAACCGATATAATATTTACGAATCACCGTAATATTTATAAACGGTTATTACTCTGCCGTAGTCTAGACACCGTGAAATAATCCGTTAGAACTAAACCAATTTGTCAAAATATAATGAAGACCTTAGAGAATAAAAACAAAACTAAGATGAATGCGATTTTTTTTAATGTTTTAATCAGTCACAGAATGAACAGTCTCAGAACAGTCACATAACAGACAATTTGCTGAAATAAACAAAAGATTTTTTTTTTTACAAGCAAGCCGATGCCCTGTAGAAGAATTTTACAAGCAATGTCTATATATATTTTTTATTTGCAGCAGCAGTCCCTGTAGAGTTAGAAAATACTCACCTTGATCGGCAGTCCGTCCAGTGCAGTTGAGTCGCGCTAGCGCGTTCACACCCCACTTGGTGTGCAACCGCTCCAACAATTCAAATCGACAATTTACTTGAACCCGTTCCTTCACTTCAGCAGCTGGATTTTTTTTGTTTTGCTTGAAGTATGTTCGTTTGATTTCTTCCTTTTCCTTTGTTATTCCCCTTCTTTTTTTTCTTTCTTTCTTTTTCAGAAAAGGAAAAAGAGAAGAAAAATTGTTGAGACTGAACAAGAGAAAATCTATAAACAATGACTAAATTAACATAGGCAAACAGCCACACTTAACCAAAAATATAAAAATCTAATACTGGCCCAAAACGTCACAGTCCACTATCCCAAAAGAAAAATGCAGACTAAAATCAAAGGCAATTAAAACTAACACAAACGGTGGCCAACAACAAGTATAAAACAATAAAAACCGGCCCACTTTAAGAAAAAAGAGACCCGACCCTATTATTGAAATCAATGCACCAGGTGATATAAGTAAACCAAAAACTTGAATTTTTTTGGTTCTGTTTACTTCTACAAAGAAGTACCGACTTCAAAATCAATTTCACCGAGTTTGCGATCCACCAATTTCTGAATCAAAAACCCAAATTTTGGTTCCCGATTTGGTTTGGTCTCCACTGGATGACAGTCTTCACGAGAGGGGTTTCTAGTCGAGATTTGTGGGTTCTGGGATTTTGCGGATTCCGGTTGCTCGATTGGAGTGACTGGTGTTGGGAGATTCGATTTAAGAGAACAGTGGGAAGGAGGATGTTGATGTAGCGTGGATCTGTGATTTGGGTTTGTGCGAAGGTGCGGAGGGTTTTGGCTAATGTTTGTGGTGAAATTCGTTGGCAGATGTTTAGTAAAAGGAGGGTGGATGGATCTAAGGATATGTGTGATGGCAGGTATGAACTAGTGGATCTGTGGTGATAATATTTGTCGATGGATGGACTGAATGTTTGGTAGGGAGAGGATTGAAGAATTGGCGAATTAGCAGAGGTGTACTAGGAAGTTTGGATATTGGGGTGGGGGGGGGGGGTTATGTATGAGGACGTGAAAGAATGGGAGATGATGTAGAGATGATAGTGGTGAATGGTGGAAGTTGGTGTATAAATAAGGCAGAGGCAAGAAGGGAAATAAATTAAAGAGGGAGAACAAGAAAAAAAAGAAATAAATTGTTTTTAATGCTTTTATTTATTTATTATTTGTAAAGAAAGGAAAGAATTATGGTGAAGATTTGGGCAGAAATAAAAGAGAGAGAACAAATGAAAAGAGAGATTTTTTATTTATTTTTATTTATTTTGAAGAATAGAAAATGGAAAGAAGGTGGAGAGAAATAAATGAGATGAAGATGGAAAGAAATTATTGAAATGAAACAGAAAAGAATTTAAAAACACAAGGAAAGTGTTAATTTTTTTTTAATTCAATGCAAACGAGATCAATTGTGACACCCCGTAATTCTATTAATATTAATATTCACAAATTAAAGAATAACTAATCTCAGACTTGAGAATTGTGGGAAACGGGTTGCGCCATTGTGTTCGTCTCGGAATTCTGGTTGAAATAGAGTCAGAGTTTGCGTGATTTGGACTTCGTATGAAGAAGTTATGGCCATCGGAAGTTTCTGAAAACTTAAAACAGCTAGCAGGAAATTTAAAATTCAAAATTCGAAGTCAAACAGGCTAGGCGGGAAATTTCCTGCCCAGCACCCCGGGTCGACTGGGGAGTCGACTGGGCAATCGACACACCAAAGGGAGTCAACTGGGCAGTCGACACCCCAGGGACCAGGTCGACTGCGCAGTCGACCTGGGTGTCGACCTGGTCTGGCGGCTAGGGTTTCTGGCTGACCTGTTTTTAATGGGCTAATGACCCATTAGGGTTTCTGACCTAATCTGGTTGGGTGGGATTAGTTCTGAGATAATCTGACGGTTTAAAATAAACCCTAACTCTATAAATACCTAGGTAGTCTCTCACCCTAATTCATAAGAAAAATAGAATAGTTACCGTCATACCGTCGCCATGGAAATCAATGGAGCCGCCGCCAACTAAGAAGGAAGAAAAGCTAATTCAATTCTAATTCTCTCAACCCTAAAGCAAAGCAAAACTCTCTTTTCTTCTCTAAATTGTGAGTATGATGATCTTAACAAGATTATTATCATTTTAATTAGGTTAAGTCATGAATGGATTATGAGTAGATGATGTGAATTATCATATATGTTGTTTAAACCTTATGCTATCATGTATGTTATTAATCATATGCTATGTGGTGATGATATCCTATATGTGTAAATCATGCTATGATGATGTTATGTATGTTGAAAGTTTCTATGCTAAGTTGTGATAAATCATACATGTTAAAAAGCCATGATGTTACTATCTATGCTAGTTAGTTCATATTAATTAAATCATCATGTTTGGGTTATGTTGATCTATATGACAAGTCACATATGCAAGTTAGATTGATTAGAAAAGTTATGAATATATGTCATGACATCTATTATGACATCTAGAATTATGCTATGACATATGTGATATACTATGCTAGTTCACACCATCATTATGTTGCCTAAAAACCCCATATGTAAGTTTATGTATAGATTTGGGCTATGATCATATCATGTAAATTGAGACATTTAACAAGTTGACACCTTTTGATCCTTAACATGTGTAGTTTATGCAAGTTTCACCCCTATTATGATTACATTTATTTTAATTGTCTATATGTTGTGATAATTTATCTTTATGCTATGTGTTGGACTATTCAAGTCTAGCCTATATTATGCGTTGAATAAGAGAACGTATAAACGTTGGGTAGGGGTAATATTAAGGATTTAATATTAAAAGTTGGGGTGCAATTGATATGATTTTGCATGCCATAAGTGGATGGCCATAACTGAGTCAATTTTGGACATCATTAAAATTTGAAGTAATTAATAATTTGAGTAGGGAATTATTAAAACTGGGGTAAAAGATTATAAGAGTTAATCAATGCTTAGGACACGAGGTTGGACTCGTTTGTGGCGTAAACCTGCCCGGACCCGCCCGGCAAATCCAGTGGTCACAAATGTCAGCCCAATGTGAGAGGTCCTAGGCCTAAACTAAAGCATAACAGTTGTAAAGACACGAGGTTAGAATCTTTTATGGTGTAAGACTGCCCCGACCCGCCCGGCAAATCCAGCTGCCATAAATGCAAGTCTAATGTGAGAGGTCTTTATGAGGTTATGGCCTGAATGAATTAAGAAATACTTAACCAGATAAACATGTAAAGTGGAACATTGGGGTTAAGTAAGTGCCTTGGGTGGCATGAGGGATTTAGTGGGTGCCCTTAGTGGCATGTGAAATACGAGTAGTAATACTTAACCAAACACACATGTAAAGGAACATGACTAAGAGGATTAAGTGGGGTATACTAGTAGCGATAAGCTTAGGTGGGTAGCTTGTGGGAGCCCATTTCAACTAGTATCCCAAACGTATCTTTGTGGGCTCGACCCAAGTCTAGGACGGGACACGCATGCTGGGTTTGATTATAAGAGGTCAAAACGAGGAGCGGTGGCAACGCAAGTCCAACGGGTTTCATATGCGTATGTGGACCCAGGCTGGTAGGTAAGACGTTGTTGCATCGTGTAGGTATAAGCCGTGCATTCTCAAGTTGTATCGGGTTGCCACTTTAGGGGAGTGATACACCCTACTGTGGGGCCAGCACGGGTATCTACGAGTAGGGAGCCGATCGAAGGGGGTAGTGGGGTACACCTAGTGGAGATAGAGGCAGACGGCACCTATGTAGTCAGCTAGGGGTACGCAAGGCTATTTATAAAGTTTCGGTGTGAAGCAAGTGGGATCAAACTTTAGGGTGACTGGTGCGGTGCAGTGTAGTAATGTGCGGTGCAGTGTAGTAATTATTCGTTTGTAATTAGGTGTGCCTTTACCATTATCTTTAACGCTATCTTAAACGCTATCTTTATCTTCCTAAGAGTTCATAGACATTTACTTGTCTTCCAGCTTATGCCTTAGTCTAGTTATTTTGATAATAGTATTGTTAGAATTATCATACTCGCCAGACTTTATGTCTGACCTCCTCTATTTCTATCCTTTTTCCCCCTCCAGGTTCTCAGGTTGGACCCAGCTCTAGTGGAGTTTGATTGGGTCGCTTCATCTCTTTGGAACGCTTGGACCGTTGAAGTAAAGTCCAGCTTGTTATCTTTTTAATGGATATTTATGTAATGGGATTATGTATTTTGTTTTATCAAGACAGATAATGTACTTGACTCTGATTAATGGTTTTATGATGTAATAAACATGTTTAATTTCCGCTGCACTAAAATGAAGTTTTAGATTTACAAGTACTACTTATTATCTGTCTTGTTGTAATTTTTCTGTTCTATATTCACTTATAACCTCCATGGAAGTTAATGCGTTCCCATTTTGAGTGACATTAATGGACATGGGGTGTTATACGTGGTATCAGAGCTTAAGGTTACCAGAACAGATTAGAATACTCTAGAAAAATAGTTATTTTTGGAAGAAGTGCTTTCAAAAACATGTTTTAATGAGTAATTTAAAGAGAAAAGTTTTTTTTTAGAAAAACATAATCCCCAAATCCATATCTTTATCCTTCGAATTCTCCATTTTGAATCTTTCCTTTTTCGTTTCAGCATGGCTGAAGATCTTAATCTACCCGACAGTGTAACGATACCATGATGGTATAGGAGGTTATTAGAGGCTAGGGCCGCTGCAGGTCCAGCTAATGTTCCTCCACCACCAGTTGCACCCGTTCCTCCTCCTCCTCGCGTAAATACTTTTGGAAAGACTTGCAAGGAATTCAAGGCTATGGGTGGAAAACCTTTTCAAGGGTCAGAAACGTTTGTGGAAGCTAGAGTTTGGCTTAAGGAGGTGGAAGAATTGCTAGAAATCTTTGAAGTAGAAGAAGGGAGGAGAGTTCGATTAGCAGCTTGGTTGATGAAGGGAGAAGCCTCGTTTTGGTGGGAGGTCACTAATGGGGAGCGTCCTGTTGACTCTTGGGCGGATTTCAGACGTAGGTTCAAGGCGAAGTTTCTCTCAAGGGCGGAAGAAAATCTATATATGGAAACGTTCTTAACATTGAAGCAAGGAAGCTCATCAGTGAAAGAATATGTCAATAAATTTAATCAGTTAGCAAGGTTTGGCTTGGACTTAGTGAACACGCCGGAGAAGAAGGCGCTGAGGTTCGTGAATGGCTTGAATGAACCATTGCAAGGGTTGGCTATGACCCACATCCCTATGGGGGCCACCTTTGAGAAGTTAGTAGAAATGGCGCTTATGCATGAGGAGAAAAGCGCTAAAGCTGATAAGGCACCCGAGAAGAAGGGGGATCAGAAGAAACCACAACAGTAAAACAATAAGGGTGGTAAAGACAATAATGGCAAGGGAAAGAAGAAATGTTTTAACTGTGGGACACCAGGCCATCTCAGCAAGGATTGCCGAAAGAAAAAGAAGACTGCCTGTTTTCATTGTGGCGATGCGGGACATTTAGTGAAGGACTGCCCAAAGAAGGGGCAGAGAGCAGGAGCTACCTCGGGAGGATAGGTGCAGGCTCTTATGGCACCAGGGCAGGCTAGGGGACAATTTCAGGTTCTCGCGGGCCCACCGCTGCAAGAACGAGGTAGAACCATTTCTGTTGAAAGCTTAGTTTTTCTGTTTGATCATCCTTTTCGTACCTTATTCGATTCGGGCGCATCGCATTCGTTTATCTCTACATCATTAGTTGAATCACTGCACTTAAACACCAGTTTAGTAGACGATCCCTTAGTTGTTTCGAATCCAATTGGGGGCTCAGCTTATTTGTCCATGATGTGTTTGGATTTGAAAATTTCTATACTTAGCATTGAGTTTAGATGTGATACTTATGTGTTGGGCTTCATGGGCTATGGGCTAATTTTAGGAATGGATTGGTTATCCAGAAATGGGGTCGTTCTTGATTGTGAAAGGAGAGTAGTTAGGCTCGTGACTCGCCTTGGCAACACTCTCGAAATCTTTTGTAATCCCATAAATTCGGTTATGCTAAGTTATCTAGAATCGCTTGACGCATCTGTGGAAAATCTACAATCTGTTAGAGTGGTCCGAGAATATTCGGATGTGTTTGAGGAGGTGAAGGGCTTGCCTCCGAAGCGGGAGATAGATTTTCGAATATATCTTATGGATAATGCGAAACCAGTATCTTTGCAAGTACGCCACATGGCTCCACGTGAAAGGAGGGAACTCGATAAGCAAGTGAAGGAGTTGCTTGAGAAGGGGTTCATAAGACGTAGTATATCGGAGTGGGGTGCTCCAGTGGTAATTGCCACGAAGGCGGATGGGTCCCTTAGACTTTGTGTGGACTATAGAGAACTTAATAAACATACTAAGAAGAACAGACACCCACTGCCGAGGATTGACGATCTCTTCAATCAGTTAGTTGGCACCTCAGTGTTTTCGCAGTTGGACTTAGCCACTAGTTTCCATCAGTTGAGAGTGGCTGAGGATAGCATTGACAAGACTGCCTTTAGGACTCTGGACAGTTTCTATGAATGGCTAGTGATGCCCTTCGGTTTGACAAACGCCCCCGCATACTTTGTTGATCTGATGAGTAGGGTGTTTTGGGAGTACCTTAACAAATTTGTGGTAGTCTTTGTAGACGACATCATGATCTTTTCTAAGGATGAAGAAGAGCTTGCCCTACATCTTAGGGAAGCGTTGGAGACTCTTTGAGCACATAAGCTTAAAGCTAAATTTTCTAAGTGTCACTTTTGGAGGAAGGAAGTACGGTTCTTAGGACACGTGGTTTCCAAAGAAGGGATAGCTGTGGATCCCGCGAAGGTGGTGGCCATCCAGGATTGGAAGGTCCTTAAAAATGCTACTGAAGTGAGAAGTTTCTTGGGGTTGGCTGGCTACTATAGGAAGTTTATCAAAGACTCCATTGACACCCTTGACGAAGAAGAACCTAGTTTTCATATGGGACGACGTAGATTGTGATGATGCGTTCCAACGTTTGAAGAGAGCTTTGACTTCAGCCCCAGTCTTAGTATTGCCAGACGGGAGTAAGCCATTTACCATTTATACTGACGCTTGTGGGACAGGACTAGGCGCAGTCTTAATGCAAGAGGGTAGGGTAATAGACTTTGGGGGAAGGCAGTTGAGACCGAATGAGAAGAATTACCCCACGTATGACCTAGAGTTGGCCGCTATCGTTTTCGCGCTCAAGTCTTGGCATCATTATCTTCTTGGCAAGAAATTCGAATTATTCACTGACCATAAATCTTTAACATACCTATTCTCTCAAAAGGACTTGAACTTAAGGCAGCAAAGGTGGATGGAGTTCTTGGCGTCCTACGACTTTGAGATAGCATATACCCCTGGCAAGGGTAACGTGGTGGGCGATGCCTTAAGTAGAAAAAGATTATCCTTAAGTCCTTTGTTTGTTGAGCGGCGAAGTTTAGAGTTCATCTCTATGTTTGATTTTAGACCTTCTGTTGACTTCGTACCCGGTTTGCTAGCATCCTTGGAGGTCAGACCTACGCTTTTGGGATGGATTGGCGAGGCACAGCGAGACAACCCGCAGTTAGTTGAGTTAGTAGAAAAGATCAAAGGAGTGGAGTGATCAAGCCATCTCCGTAGGTGTACCCCAGATGATAAGGGTCGGTTATACATAGGGACGGTAGACTTTGTGTACCAAAAGACGATGACCTAAGGAAGACTAGTCTTGACGAAGCACATCATTCGAAGATGACCATTCATCCTGGAGGGGACAAGATGTACAAAGACATGAAGAGAGTTTACTTTTGGGCCGGCATGAAGAAAGACGTGGCCGAGCACGTCGCTAGATGCTTGGTGTGCCAACAAGTAAAAGCGGAGCAAAAGAAACCCGGTGGGTTGCTTCACCCATTGGAGGTTCCACTATGGAAATGGGAGAGTGTCTCGATGGATTTTGTGGATGGGCTACCAAGATCAAGGAAGGGTAATACGGGAATTTGGGTTATAGTAGATAGACTAACTAAAAGCGCCCATTTTATTCCCGTGAAGAGTAAGAGGACTGCTCCATGGTTAGCTTCTGTATATGTCCGAGAAATAGTTCGTTTGCACGGTGTTCCTTCTAGCATAGTGAGCGACCGCGATCCTTTTTTCACTAGCGAATTTTGGAGAAGCTTACAAGAGGCGGTAGGGACTCAGTTATGTTTGAGCACCGCATATCATCCTCAGACGGACGGCCAAACCGAGAGGGTGAATCGCATTCTAGAGGATCTTTTGAGGCTGTGTATCCTAGACTTTGGGGGTACATGGGAAGAGCATCTTCCATTGGTTGATTTCGCATATAATAATAGCTTTCAGTCCAGCATTGGTATGGCACCATTCGAAGCTCTTTATGGATGACCTTGCCGTTCACCTACAAGTTGGTGGGAATCTACGGATAAGATCTTACTTGGGCCCGATATGATTAGGGAGACTTCGGAGAAGATCGATTTGATTCGAAGGAGGATGAAAGCAGCGCAAGATAGGCAGAAATCTTATGCGGATAAGAGGAGGACAGATCTCGAGTTTGAAGTTGGGGACATGGTCTTTGTCAAAGTGTCTCCATTACGAAACGTTGTTCGCTTTGGGTCCGTTGGGAAATTAGCACCAAGGTTCGTAGGGCCGTTTCCTATTAAGGAGAAAATTGGACAGATGGCGTATAGAGTGGAGTTGCCTGAGAGACTTAGTGGTGTACATGACGTATTCCATGTGTCACAATTGAGGAAGTGCTTGCACGAGACCGCGGAAGTGGTAGAGCCGAGCTTGCTTAGAGAGGTGGAGATAGAGCGTGAGGCGACGATTCGACGAGCTCCCACGCGCATTCTTGAGTCAGAGATCAAGAAGTTGAGGAATCGAGAGGTCAGACTAGTCAAAGTGCAATGGGGAGATGATGAGAGCAACGCTACTTGGGAGACAGAAGAGAAGATGCGTTCACGATACCCTTTTTTCGAGGGTATGTCTCTTAATTTCTCCTTTATCGCTTAGCTTGTACTTATCTGATCTTTAGCATATCCTCTCGCTAGTATCTTTGACCTTTAGTTAGGATAACCCTATGGTTGAAACATGTGTTTGAGACATGTTATGTATGATGGATGCAAAGTGGATGCAAGTGTTTGCTAGTGGTTGCTCGTGGACGCATATACACCCACTATTAGGCACTAGATCGGCTTAGTCACTTCATATTGCATATTGCATATAAATGGATGTATTCAGTAAAATGGATGTATGACGATTGTATTTTCATGTGTTTGCTGCATTCAGATGATGATTGTGCACGCATATAGAGATACTATGTAGCATTAAGGAACTTTTGCATACATAATGGACGCATGGCACGGTCATATACACACACTGTGCATTTAAACATAAAAGCATTAGAAGTCTATATGGACAATGGATGCCTTTGTTTGATGGTTGAGAAGATGGACGATTGGATGTTAGGACATACATTCTTCTTAACTTGAAGATTTCGGTGATGAAATCCTTTAAGGAGGGGAGAATGTAACACCCCGTAATTCTATTAATATTAATATTCACAAATTAAAGAATAACTAATCTTAGATGTGAGAATCATGGGAAACGGGTTGCACCATTGTGTTCGTCTCGGAATTCTGGTTGAAATAGAGTCCGAGTTTGCGTGATTTGGACTTCGTATGAAGAAGTTATGGCTATCGGAAGTTTCTGAAAATTTAAAACAGCTAGCAGGAAATTTAAAATTCAAAATTCGAAGTCAAACAGGCTAGGCGGGAAATTTCCCGCCCAGCACCCCAGGTCGACTGGGGAGTCGACACCCCAGGGACCAGGTCGACTGCGCAGTCGACCTGGGTGTCGACGTGGTCTGGCGACTAGGGTTTCTGGCTGACCTGTTTTTAATGGGCTAATGACCTATTAGGGTTTCTGACCTAATCTAGTTGGCTGGGATTAGTTCTGAGATAATCTGACGGTCTATAATAAACCCTAACTCTATAAATACCTAGGTAGTCTCTCACCCTAATTCATAATAAAAATAGAATAGTTACCGTCATACCGTCGCCATGGAAATCAATGGAGCCGCCGCCAACTAAGAAGGAAGAAAAGCTAATTCAATTCTAATTCTCTCAACCCTAAAGCAATCTCTCAACCCTAAAGCAAAGCAAAACTCTCTTTTCTTCTCTAAATTGTGAGTATGATGATCTTAACAAGATTATTATCATTTTAATTAGGTTAAGTCACGAACGGATTATGAGTAGATGATGTGAATTATCATATATGTTGTGTAAACCTTATGCTATCATGTATGTTATTAATCCTATGCTATGTGGTGACGATATCCTATATGTTGTATGATGATGTTATGTATGTTGAAAGTTTCTATGCTAAGTTGTGATAAATCATACATGTTAAAAAGCCATGATGTTACTATCTATGCTAGTTAGTTCATATTAATTAAATCATCATGTTTGGGTTATGTTGATCTATATGACAAGTCACATATGCAAGTTAGATTGATTAGAAAAGTTATGAATATATGTCATGACATCTATTATGACATCTAGAATTATGCTATGACATATGTGATATCCTATGCTAGTTCACACCATCATTATGTTGCCTAAAAACCCCATATGTAAGTTTATGTATAGATTTGGGCTATCATCATATCATGTAAATTGAGACATTTAACAAGTTGACACCTTTTGATCCTTAACATGTGTAGTTTATGCAAGTTTCACCCTTATTATGATTAGATTTATTTTAATTGTCTATATGTTGTGATAATTTATCTTTATGCTATGTGTTGGACTATTCAAGTCTAGCCTATATTATGCGTTGAATAAGCGAACGTATAAACGTGGGGTATGGGTAATATTAAGGATTTAATATTAAAAGTTGGGGTGCAATTGATATGATTTTGCATGCCATAAGTGGATGGCCATAATTGAGTCAATTATGGACATCATTAAAATTGGAAGTAATTAATAATTTGAGTAGGGAATTATTAAAACTGGGGTAAAAGATTATAAGTGTTAATCAATGCTTAGGGCACGAGGTTGGACTCGTTTGTGACGTAAACCTGCCCGAACCCGCCCGGCAAATCCAGTGGTCACAAATGTCAGCCCAATGTGAGAGGTCCTAGGCCTAAACTAAAGCATAACAGTTGTAAAGACACGAGGTTAGACTCTTTTATGGTGTAAGACTGCTCGGACCCGCCCGGCAAATCCAGCTGCCATAAATGCCAGTCTAATGTGAGAGGTCTTGATGAGGTTATGGCCTGAATGAATTAAGAAATACTTAACCAGATAAACATGTAAAGTGGGACATGGGGGTTAAGTAAGTGCCTTGGGTGGCATGAGGGATTTAGTGGGTGCCCTTAGTGGCATGTGAAATACGAGTAGTAAGACTTAACCAAACACACATGTAAAGGAACATGACTAAGAGGGTTAAGTGAGGTATACTAGTAGTGACAAGCTTAGGTGGGTAGCTTGTGGGGGCCCATTTCAACCAGTATCCCAAACGTATCTTTGTGGGCTCGACCCATGTCGAGGACGGGACACGCATGCTGGGTTTGACTATAAGAGGCCAAAACAGGGAGCGGTGGAAACGCAAGTCCAACGGGTTTCATATGCGTGTGTGGACCCAGGCTGGTAGGTAAGACGTTGTTGCATCGTGTAGGTATAAGCCGTGCATTCTCAAGTTGTATCGGGTTGCCACTTTAGGGGAGTGATACACCCCACTGTGGGGCCAGCACGGGTTTCTACGAGTAGGGAGCCGATCGAAGGGGGTAGTGGGGTACACCTAGTGGAGATAGGGGCAGACGGCACCTATGTAGTCAACTAGGGGTACGCAAGGCTATTTATAAAGTTTCTGTGTGAAGCAAGTGGGATCAAACTTTAGGGTGACTGGTGCAGTGCAGTGTAGTAATGTGCGGTGCAGTGTAGTAATTATTCGTTAGTAATTAGGTGAGCCTTTACCGTTATCTTTAACGTTATCTTAAACGCTATCTTTATCTTCCTAAGAGTTCATAGACATTTACTTGTCTTCCAGCTTATGCCTTAGTCTAGTTATTTTGATAATAGTATTGTTAGAATTGTCATACTCGCCAGACTTTATGTCTAACCCCCTCTATTTCTATCCTTTTTCCCCCTCCAGGTCCTCAGGTTGGACCCAGCTCTAGTGGAGTTTGATTGGGTCGCTTCATCTCTTTGGAAAGCTTGGACCGTTGAAGTAAAGTCCAGCTTGTTATCATTTTAATGGCTATTCATGTAATGGGATTATGTATTTTGTTTTATCAAGATGGATAATGTACTTGACTCTGATTAATGGTTTTATGATGTAATAAACATGTTTAATTTCCGCTGCACTAAAATGAAGTTTTAGATTTACATGTACTACTTATTATCTGTCTTGTTGTAATCTTTCTGTTCTATATTCACTTATAACCTCCATGGAAGTTAACGCATTCCCATTTTGAGTGACATTAGTGGACGTGGGGTGTTACATCAATGCAATTGCAAATGCACGAACACGCAAAAATTAAAAGGCAAGTAAGAAAACACAATTTTTTTTAAACTAAAAACAAAAAATAAAAACACACACAGAACAAATGCTAACAACAAATGCAATTCACACAACAAACAACAAAATGGAATAAACTTTTTTTTCAGTAGAACACAAATAAAAAAAACGAAGAATAAAATTAAAACTAATTTCTTTCCCTGGCAACGGCGCCAAAAACTTGTTCGACGACGAATATTCTATGAATTAGAAAACCATCGCGAATATTGAAATAATAACCGCAAGCGCACGGCGTACAATTGTTAGTACGTGGCGAATACGATTCGGTCCACAGGGAAAGAAGTAATTTCAATCTTATTCAATCATATTAAACCGAATTCGAGTGATGATTTAACTACAACTGAACTAGTAAATTAAACTTAATAAAAACTATAAGGGAAATGGCAACTTAGGAACAAATTCACTCTCAAGATCACATGAATCAATATAGAATGAAACAATGATCTCTCTTTTAGGTCAATAGTTAATTTAATTGAAGTGAATATTCTAAGCATGACCTATTTGTGCTATTGATTAGCCCATCATAAGCCATCAAATTTTGTCACACCTCTTGAACAACTTTACTAATTTTATGAAAAATGATAACAAGTTGAAATTGAATCGTACTTTAAGCATGGCCTATCCTCTATTAATTAGGAGTATAAACCATTAAATTTAGATTTCAATCTCCACTTAATTACCATAATCATATGTAGATGAAGAGGTAATTAGTGAGCAAATGAACAAGCATAGCCTATGTGGTGTCAACACTATAGGCTATCAAACTCAATAATGAACACAAAAACCATAACCATTAACATGAATTGAAGCATAAAAAGAGATCATGAATAAACAAGTATATTGAAACTACATGAATAAAGAGAGCTTCATTATCCCTAAGTTAAAACGGATTAGCCTCTCATGTTTATTATTCTAACAACGAACATAAATTACAATATAGAACAAAAACAAGAGAAAAAGAAAAAATAATAATAATGGACAATCTACTCTATTTGCATAAAATAAATCTAATCTACTTGCAGAAAAGAAAATAACATGTAAATAAAAAACTAAAACTAAAGAGAACAGGGAAGAAGAGTTTTATTCCAAGAGAAAGAATACAGGATAAAACTAAGTGTGTCTTTACATGAATAAGATACAAGGTATTTATAGTTGTATGACAAAGGCTACTTGGAAAATTCCATAATGTGGGACAAATCCCCTTTTCCAAACTATAACACATAAACTAACTAGCTTAATGTGAACACGTGCAGTACATGAATGAGAAGCCTTGCAAATAACTTAGCCCAATTAGCAACTAGACCAATGTGAATGCATGCAGATGTTGTGGAATATAGGTTGCGGGCTTCAACTCCAATTTCCTTGAGAATGAATAACAACTCCAAGTGATTATTATGGAAAAGCATTGATTCTTGTCTTTAAAATACGCAGCAAAAGGTGATTGAATAACAACATTTCTTCAGATCTTCAGGCTTTAATCCAGCTCTAAAATTCATCACTTTTTTTGCACAAATTCTTCAAGCTTTTCAACAATTAAATGCATTAATCCATTAATCTCAAATAATCTGTAAACACAACTATAAATGCACAGTATCAATTATTTAAAAGATAAAATAAGATAAATAAGCGGATAAAATATACACATTTACGTGTATATCAGATATTGAATCTGAATTTCCTATAATGACATGATATTAAATCTGAAATTTTATCGTTAAATATGAATTGATTGATTAATTAGAATTAATTATGTGTTAATTTATTTAAATCATGCCTTGTTGATTTTCCATATGCCAAGTTAAACCTCATCTTGTAAATTGCCTTGAGGTTAATTATTGGATTTGATCATGTTGGTTTGTTTGGATGTTGTTGTTATGGGATTTGACATAAAATACGATAATGAAAATTTTTAAAGGTTGAATTTTTGGTTTAAATTATTAAAGATTTAATCTTTAATTGAAATGTTAAAGATGCAAACTTTCATGAAAATATGAAACGATGAAATTTTTCATGTGAACATTAAATGATGAAATTTACATTGTGATTAAAGGATGAATTTTTTATTTTTTTTGTAATTTAAGAATGAATTTTGCATTGTAAATGAAAGATGAAATTTTTATATTAAAAGTTAAAAAATATGTTTCATTGAAAAATATAAAGGATAGGATTGTCCGTAATGAAATATAAAGTAGGAATTTTCACCGTAATGAAAATTTACATTTTTGTTAATGTAAATAATATAGAAATATTCACCGTAATGAAAGTTTACTTTTTATTTAATGTAAATAAAATAAGAATGCGACAAGAATGAAAGTTTACATTTTATTTAATGTAAATAAAATAAGAATGCGACAAGAATGGAAGTTTACATTTTATTTAATGTAAATAAAATAAGAATGCGACAAGAATGAAAGTTTACATTTTATTTAATGTAAATAAAATAAGAATGCGACAAGAATGGAAGTTTACATTTTATTTAATGTAAATAGAATAAGAATGCGACAAGAATGGAAGTTTACATTTTATTTAATGTAAATAAAATAAGAATGCGACAAGAATGAAAGTATACATTTTATTTAATGTAAATAAAATAAGAATGTGACATAGAATATAAATTTACATTTTTGTTAAATAAGAATTTCACCGAATGAGGAATTTACACTTTTATTAATGTAAATATATAGAATTTCAACGTATGTTAAAATTTACATTTTTCTTTGTAATTAAAAGGTGAATTTCATCGTTTGTCAAAATTTACATTTTTATATGTAAATTATAAAGTGAATTAACGTTGTATGTTAAAATTACATTTTTCATTGTAATTAAAAGATGAATTTCATCATATGTCAAAATTTACATTTTCATATGTAAATTATAAAGTGAATTAACGTTGTATGTTAAAATTACATTTTGCATTGTAATTAAAAGTCATATTTTTACAATGTAAATTAGATGTAGTGTTTGCATTGTAATTAAAAATCATATTTTTACAATGTAAATTAGATGTAGTGTTTGCATTGTAATTAAAAATCATTTTTTTACTTTGTAAATTAGATGTAGTGTTTGCATTGTAATTAAGAATCATATTTTTACAATGTAAATTAGATGTAGTGTTTGCATTGTAATTAAGAATCATATTTTTACAATGTAAATTAGATGTAGTGTTTGCATTGTAATTAAGAATCATATTTTTACAATGTTAATTAGATGTTGTGTTCGCATTGTAATTAAAAAAAAAAATCATGTTTTCACAATGTGAATTAAGAGTAGAGTTTGCATTGTCATTAGAAATTATATTTCTATAGGTAATTTTAAAGATTTTGAGTGTATCAAAATTTACATTTTCAATGTAAGTTAAAGAATGAAGCTAGGATGCGGTAATAGTATTTTCATTTGTCAAATGAATTAAAAATTTGGTGAGTGTCGGTAGTTGTGTAGGGCGTTGTTTCAACCAAACGACGTTATTGCGATTCCATGATTATATATATATATATATATATATATATATATAAATATAATTAAAATTAAACGAATAAGGCGCGGTAGTTCGCGTTTTGAAATCATACTTTTAAACGACTATACAAGAAGATCTGACCGTTGGATTTTCTTGAAACTGGAACCGTTAGGACCGTCTTGGAAAAATCTTTCCAACGATAAATATTACGTTAAGATCCAACGGTTAGATTCTGAGAAATGTGAAATTCAAAATTGTTCGAAAGCAGCGCCATAGTCACCATGGACTTAAGGCGTTGTTATATTAAAATTTAATTATTTTAAATAATTAATATGGGAATAAATCGTTAATAATAATTATTAATGTATAAGAAGGATTTTAAATATATATATATGTTTACGAGGATTATTTGGAAAGACCCAGTTCTCTCATTCTAAATAATCAAACGACGTATAAAGATGGTGAATGAAGACCGTAAATCTTCCCTCGAATGGACAACGATCGAGGCCTTGACTTGACTTGCTCCCAATTCAAAGGTCATGGTCATTGCCCAAACGTACGTGTTGATTTCACGGGTTAGGCTTTCGCTCAGACCTAGAGCATAAGCTATTAAATGGATTGTGTGTCTGACATCATACTCTATCAAATATCACGTTATTGATCTTTTGTCGAAGGTATGGATGTTTGGTGGAGGGGAATTTATTCTCTTTCTTAACACCCGTTCATATATTTCGGCAAAGGGTTGGTAGTATGGTATGGGGTGATGATGTGGCACGCTAAGGTGCATATGATCAAGGTTTTGTTGAAAAGAAGGCCTTGTGGGATGATCAAAGCATAGCCTGTTTAGGCAAAGCTTTGTGTACAACGTGACTTCGAGAGGCTCACACACCGACGGAGTCTAAAACGGGAGAAGGGAACGCAGTGAGAGCAGCACGTTTCTTTCTAGCTAGAAGTGGTGATTGGGTTTTAACATGGCCCAACATTTTACTTATGTGGATGATGGAATGAGGCGCCTCGGATAGGTCCTATAGGATCGGGAAACGTGTGTTCAGGAATTGCCAATCCACGAAGCTGTATGTATGGACCGGCGCTGCAGGATCCAAGGGTTCTTGGATTTGCTTGTGGAGAGGTGATGACTAGGAGTTTGAAGACTAATCATTCGCTGCTCTTACATTTTTCTCTTTCCTTTTATTTCAGACATGAAACTTGGTTTATTCCACGTGTTTGAGTTGGATTTAGAACTTATTTCTTTTCTGCGAATTTGATGTAATAATGTAGAATTCTGTGACTGTGGATTTTCTGTGAATTGATGACATTATATTTCAGCGGCTATGATGTTGTTACTCTATGAATTTCCTATGCTATTTTGTATCTATGATATGTATTATTGTATTTATGTTGTATTCCAAATGATCATCTCTTAGTTTCACTCCGTGGAAGTTTGGGGTCATCACAGTTGGTATCAGAGCTTTGGTTAAACTAGGCTTTGAAATATAGCATATTTATGATAATTCGTTTACATAGAATCACAATATTCTGTGGCTAACATTTCATGTGAATACATAATAATCAGTCATTCTATCATTATCTTTTATCCGTCCTTTTATCTTGATCAACTCTTCAAATCACCATTATAGTTGTTCTGACTCCTTCCTTGATCGTACAGAATTAACTAAAAATGAGTACCACTGCCGCTAGAGCCGCTAGAGCTAGAGCAAGGAGGCAGAATGTTGTTGGAACCGAGGATCCCACTGTCCAACAAGTACCACCACCCCAACCCTTTGATTTAGATAAGATGGCTAAGAAGTACAAAAACTTGGGAGGGGTGCCATTCAAGGGTACTGAGACTGTGACACAAGCTCAAGCTTGGCTGAGGAACTGTGAAAAGATTTTTGGAGGATTAGAGCTGGAGGATCATAGGAAAAGACTAGTGGCTTCATGGTTGTTACAGGAGGAAGCTCAAAACTGGTGGGATACTGTCATGGTTGGAGGAATTGCAGACAATATGACTTGGATGAGGTTTAACGAGCTTTTCAATGACAAATATATTCCAAGGCAAGAGGTAGAGAAGCCACATGATGAGTTCACCAATCTGAAGCAAGGCGACAAGACCATTTCAGAATATGTGCGAAGATTTGAAGACCTTTCCCGCTATGCCCCTGAGTTGGTTCAAGATGACTTTCAGAAGAATAAGATATTCATAAATGGGCTTGCGAGGAAGTATATTGATAGAGCCACTGCCCACATCGACCTCTCTTTCAATAGGTTGGTGGAGTTCGCTTGTCGTTATGAGGAAAATGATAGAAAGAATTCTCAACAAGACAGGGAAAGGAGCTTAGCTAACAACAAGAGGAAGCAAACAGAGAAGAAGAATGAGGGAAACAACTCTGGAGCTGCTAAGGGCCACGATAAGTCAAAGGTACAATGCTACAACTGCCAAAAATTTGGGCACTATAGCAAGGACTGCAGGAATCCTAAGAAGGCCCGAAACGACGACACCAAGGAATGCTACATTTGCCACAAGAAGGGTCACATCTAGCCAAACTGTCCGCTATTGAAAGGAGCGCAGGTAGCACATGTGTATGAAGGGGCAAGTGCACCATCTTCTTCCGCTTCTACTTCTTCCAAAGGAGCAGGTAAGCCTGATGTTTTAGATGGTACCATTTCTGTTAAAAATATCTCTGTTACTGCCTTATTTGATACGGGTGCATCGAGAAGCTTTATTTCTAGCAATGCGGTCCAGAAATTGAAACTAAAGCAAAGATGTCTTAAAGAGCCAATTAATGTTCATAATCCTGTAGGAGGTTCTATCGCTCTTGATTTATACTGTAGGGTGCCTATTTCTTACTCTTACTTTCGGTTCCCTTTTGACTTAACCATTATGAACTTTTCCGAGTTTGATATCATCGTTGGTCTTGATTGGCTAACAAAATTTGAGGCCAAAGTAAGATGTGCAGAGAGAATAGTTGAAATCAAAACGAAATTTGGAGATGTTATTTCTATACCTTGTCACGGCTCAAAACCTAATAGAAAGGAATTCTGGCCTTCACTCGAGATCACTCCTATTCCTTTAGAAAATATTCCCATGGTCAAAGATTACGCAGATGTATTTAAAGAAGTGGACAGCCAACCCCCGTGAAGGGAAATCGATTTCAGGATTGATCTTGTTCCTAATGCAAGACCTGTAGTTCATGCTATCAGAAGGATGACTCCTAAAGAAAAGTAAGAATTTCAAACCTAAACCAAGCAGCTTCTGTGGAAGGGGCTCATTCGACCTAGCTTTTCAAATTGTGGTGCAGCTGTCATGTTTGTCCCCAAATCGGACGATACTCTAAGACTTTGTGTCGATTACCGCGATCTTAACAAACAAAAATTGAAGAACAAATATCCCTTGCCCTGCATAGATGATTTGATGGACCAATTGAATGGAGCCAAGGTGTTTTCAAAGATGGATCTAGCCATAGGTTTCCACCAACTCCGCATAGCAGAAGAATGTATACCTTTGACCGCCTTCAGGGGTCCCGATATATTCTACGAATGGTTAGTGATGCCGTTTGGTCTATGCAATGCTCCAGCCTACTTTGTTGACTTGATGAATAGGGTCTTCAGGGGGGTCCTAAATAAATTCGTCCTAGTCTTCATTGATTATATTCTAATCTATTCTAAAACTAAGGAGGAGCATGAAGGGAATTTAAGGGAAGTGTTGGAAATTCTGCGAAGAAATGTTCTAAAAGCAAAGTTTTCCAAATGCACATTTTGGCAAGAGGAAGTAAAATTCTTGGGCCGTGTTGTGTCAAAAGAAGGAATCGCAGTTGATCCAAGTAAAGTTGCCACCATTCGAGATTGGAAGCAGCCCAGTACACCCACTGAAGTAAGAAGCTTCCTAGGTTTGGCCGGATATTATAGAAAATTTGTCGAAGGTTTCGCCAAGCTGTCTAGCCCATTAACAAAACTTACCAAGAAGCATGCCAAGTTAAATTGGACATCAGATTGTGAGGAGGCATTCCAAAAGCTAAAGGTGAATTTGACTACTGCTCCCGTACTCACCATCATCGATGGCAACCAAGATTTAAAGGACTATACGGATGCTTCTTAAAGTGGTGGTCTTGGTGCGGTACTGATGCAAAGGGGCAGAGTTGTTGCATATGCAAGCCGTCAATTAAAGCCGCATGAGAAAAATTATCGTGTCCATGACTTAGAGTTGCTGGCCGTAGTCTTTGCTTTAAAAATTTAGAGACATTATCTTTTGGGCGAAAATTTTGAATTATACACAGACCATCAATCTTTGAAATATCTCTTCGATCAAAAGGATCTGAATTTAAGGCAGCAACAATGGCTAGAATTTCTGGCGGCCTACGATCTTGACATCTTATATACGCCAGGGAAAGCCAATGTTGTGGCAGACGCACTTAGTAGGAAGGAAGTCATTGTCGCAAGCCTCATCGTCACCCCTTCTTTGATTGATAAGATCGCCTCTTTTCAGAAAAGTGATGCTTTTATTCGGAAAATGATTGAAAGAATTCAAGGAGGTGAAATCACGGACATCCAAATAGATGACAAGGGAGTCCTCAGATTGCACGGGCGAATTTGTGTTCCAAGTGTCCCCGAGCTCGTAAGAGAAGTTTTAGATGAGGGTCACAAATCAAAGCTTTTCATCCACCCCGGTGTGAGCAAAATGTATCAAGACTTGAAGCACACATTTTGGTGGAGGTCTATGAAGAGGGATATATCCATTTATGTGAGTAGATGCCACACATGCCAACAAGTAAAAAGTGATCAACAAAAACTGGCAGGGTTGTTGCAGACATTAGAAGTTCCAGATTGGAAGTGGGACCAAGTCTCCATGGATTTCATATATGGTCTGCCTCGTACTAGGAAAGGAAATGACAGCATATGGGTGATCGTGGATCGCCTCACCAAGTCCGCTCATTTCATACCTGTCAAATCCACTAGAACTGCTCAAAGTCTGGTGCAAATCTATTTCAAACAAATCGTCAGGCTACATGGGTAATAAAACTAAATCTTTCCTTCTCTTCATAATTTGAATGGAAATTTTCTTTTGCAAAATAAATATTAATATTTTCTTTTTCACAGAGTCCCTAGTAGCATCGTTAGCGACCGTGATCCTATCTTTGCTAGTAAATTTTGGGAAGCATTCCAAAATGAATTGGGAACGAAGTTGAATCTTAGCACCGCGTATCATCTTCAGACTGACGGCCAGACTGAGCGAGTGAATCGCATTCTTGAAGATCTGTTGCGAGCTTGCATACTCGATTTTGGAGGGTCTTGGGAGGATCACTTGCATTTAGTTGAATTCACGTACAACAATAGCTATCAAGCTAGTTTGAAAATGTCTCCATTCGAAGCCTTATATGGTAGGCCGTGTAGATCGCCAGCATGTTGGGTTGAAAAAGGAAATCGGCTTGTGTTTGGTCCTGACATGATCCGAGAAGCTTCGGACAAAGTTGACTTTATTAAGAAGCGACTATTGGCGGCCCAAAGTAGACAGAAAAGTTACGCAGATGTAAGAAGGCGAGAGCTAGCTTTTGATGTGGGTGACTATGTCTATCTGAAAGTCGCTCCAATGCGAGGTGTTATCCGTTTTGGAAAAACAGGAAAACTAGCACCTAAATTCATCGGCCCCTTTCCCATTCATGAAAAGGTTGGTACCCTAGCTTACAGAATTCAGATGCCCGACTGGTTGCCTGGAGTGCACGATGTATTCCATGTATCTCAACTTTGATGGCATGTCCATGATCCGGATCTAGTTGTGGAGGAAGTTGCATAGCAAGATTTGGAAATTACCCCAAGCCTAGAAGTGCGGAGAGAACCACTGAAAATCATTGGCAAGGAGACTAGGGAGCTTAGAAACAAGAAGATCAACCTAGTCAAGGTGCAATGGAGCGGTGATCCTAGAGACTGCACTTGGGAAACCGAGGAGAGTATCAAACAAGCCTATCCCAAATGCAGAGTGGACATCCCCGATTAGTTTTATTTTGAGGTACGCTTAAATTATTTTCTATTATTTATGTTGGTTCCTACCCTTTTACTATTCTCTTTTCCTTTTCGAGGCGAAAAGTTCTTAAGCGGGGGAGACTGTAACAACCCGGAATTTGGGGCCAATTTAAAATTTTCATTTTAGAGATTTTAAGGGTGTTTAAATATTTAAAATAAATTATTTCAAATAAAAATGAATGGAAATTTATTGTGAGAAAAGTTAATGCAAATATATTCAAATAAATTACATAAAGAATTAGAAATAGGAAGGTAGTCGGAAAAGTCAAACCTGAACTTTGACTGACTACAAAGGATGCAAATTAAACAGGATTTTGACGAAACAAAAAATATTTAAATCTGTTAATGAATATCTTTCTAACGAATCTGAAAAATCGAAGTTTCATAGCAGAAATCAAAAGTTATGGCCAAATGAATTTTTAGAAAGGTCACTATAGAGAATATATCGCCCTTGAAAATAGACATTTTGCATGCGACCTCGGAATTCGACGAAACCACTTTTGTTGGATCCGCGATGTAAAATTATTGCTAAGTTTCAAATTTCATGATTTTTGAAGCTAGTATGTGAGCGCGGCAAAGGAAAATGTGTTTTGGTCAATTTCAGTTAAATTGGACCGACCAGAAAATAGCTATTTTTCAAACGGTCTCAGAATGAGGTGAAATTAATTTTGTTAGGACCGTATCATCATTAGAAAGCCAGAAATAATTTTTCTGGATTTTTCTGGGTTAGTATGTGACCCCGACGTATTTAAATGTACAGTAAATATTTAATTAATTAATTTTTAATGTAAATTTAAATAAAATATTTACAGATTTCAGAATTGGGCTACGAGACCTGTCCTATTGCGTTCAAAAGGCGTCAAAACCTTAAGAATGACAGTGAGCAGGCCAAATTCCGAGTTAGTGGCCAAACGGGCCTTTATTGGGTATTTAAGAATTAATAATTAATTAACCCTAATATTATATTATATAAAGGAGCTACATAACATCTTCTTCCATGTTAGTTCAGTCGCTGAAACCCATAAAGCTTCAAAAATTCAAACATCGATTCCTCTTTCATTTCTCCATGGAATCCAGCGCCGTAGCCCACGTTTCGAAGCTCTTTCCGAGTTCTTCGACCCCATACCAAATTCCCCCTGTTTCATCACCTGTAGCCGCCGCCCTGACTCCGGGAAGTCGCCGCCGCCGATCAAAACCGGGCCCACCACGTGCGTGTGCACCTCCCCGGCTTCCCAGCGCCGATAGCTCTCTCCAAGTCGGTCAATCTCCCGCAAACCGTTCGTAAAACCTTTAACCACAGCTCCCAAAAATCGAATTCAAAAACCTGAACAAAATAAGGTATGAATACTTTCAGATTTTCCACTCTTTTAGGCGTTACTGAGTCAGTTGTTAAAAGTCGTATTTTGATTTTCATATGTATTTGTATTCGAATCGTTCCAGATCTGAAATCTATTTGAATACGAACACTGAATCGGATCGAGTCTGAATCAACTTCTCAGACCAGACCACTGTGAGAATTTATTTTTAATTTAATTTATTTAATTATTATTTCCATGATTATTAATAGTGGATCTAATATGACATGATATCTAAAACATGGATCTGAAATGTTCATACCGTATGATATTGAATCTGAATTGCCTATAATGACATGATATTAAATCTGAAATTTTATCGTTGAATATGAATTGATTGATTAATTAGAATTAATTATGTGTTAATTTATTTAAATCCTGCCTTGTTGATTTTCCATATGCCAAGTTAAACCTCATCTTATAAATTGCCTTAAGGTTAATTATTGGATTTGATCATGTTGGTTTGTTTGGATGTTGTTGTTATGGGATTTGACATGAAATACGATAATGAAAATTATTAAAGGTTGAATTTTTGGTTTAAATTATTAAAGATTTAATCTTTAATTGAAATGTTAAAGATGCAAACTTTCATGAAAATATGAAACAATGAAAATTTTCATGTGAACATTAAATGATGAAATTTACATTGTGATAAAAGGATGATTTTTTTTTTTTTGTAATTTAAGAATGAATTTTGCATTGTAAATGAAAGATGAAATTTTTATATTAAAAGTTAAAAAATATGTTTCATTGAAAAATGTAAAGGATAGGATTGTCCATAATGAAATATAAAGTAAGAATTTTCAACGTAATGAAAATTTACATTTTTGTTAATGTAAATAATATAGAAATATTCACCGTAATGAAAGTTTACATTTTATTTAATGAAGATAAAATAAGAATGCGACAAGAATGAAAGTTTACATTTTATTTAATGTACATAAAATAAGAATACGACAAGAATGAAAGTTTACATCTTATTTAATGTAAATAAAATAAGAATGGGACAAGAATGAAAGTTTACATTTTATTTAATGTAAATAAAATAAGAATGCGACAAGAATGGAAGTTTACATTTTATTTAATGTAAATAAAATAAGAATGCGACAAGAATGAAAGTTTACATTTTATTTAATGTAAATAAAATAAGAATGCGACAAGAATGGAAGTTTACATTTTATTTAATGTAAATAAAATAAGAATGCGACAAGAATGAAAGTTTACATTTTATTTAATGTAAATAAAATAAGAGTGTGACATGGATTATAAATTTACATTTTTGTTAAATAAGAATTTCACCGAATGAGGAATTTAAAGTTTTATTAATGTATATATATAGAATTTCACCGTATGTTAAAATTTACATTTTTTCTTTGTAATTAAAAGGTGAATTTCATCGTATGTCAAAATTTACATTTTTATATGTAAATTATAAAGTGAATTAACGTTGTATGTTAAAATTACATTTTTCATTGTAATTAAAAGATGAATTTCATCGTATGTCAAAATTTACATTTTCATATGTAAATTATAAAGTGAATTAACGTTGTATGTTAAAATTACATTTTGCATTGTAATTAAAAATCATATTTTTACAATGTTAATTAGATGTAGTGTTTGCATTGTAATTAAAAATCATATTTTTACAATGTAAATTAGATGTAGTATTTGCATTGTAATTAAGAATCATATTATTACAATGTAAATTAGATGTAGTGTTTGCATTATAATTAAAAATCATATTTTTACAATGTAAATTAGATGTAGTGTTTGTATTGTAATTAAAAATCATATTTTTACAATATAAATTAGATGTAGTGTTTGCATTATAATTAAGAATCATATTTTTACAATGTAAATTAGATGTAGTGTTTGCATTGTAATTAAAAATCATATTTTTACAATGTAAATTAGATGTAGTGTTTGCATTGTAATTAAAAATCATATTTTTACAATGTAAATTAGATGTAGTGTTCGCATTTTAATTAAAAATAAATAAATCATGTTTTCACAATGTGAATTAAGAGTAGAGTTTGCATTGTCATTATAAATTATATTTCTATAGGTAATTTTAATGATTTTGAGTATATCAAAATACACATTTTCAATGTAAGTTAAAGAATGAAGCTAGGATGCGATAATAGTATTTTCGTTTGTTAAATGAATTAAAAATTTGGTGAGTGTCGGTAGTTGTGTAGGGCGTTTTTTTAACCAAACGACGTTATTGCGATTCCATGATTATATACATATATAAATATAATTAAAATTAAACGAATAGGGCGCGGTAGTTCGCGTTTTGAAATCGTACTTTTAAACGACTATACAAGAAGATCCGACCGTCGTATTTTCTTGAAACTGGAACCGTTAGGACCATCTTGGTAAAATCTTTCCAACGATATATATTACGTTAAGATCCAACGGTTAGATTCTGAGAAATGTGAAATTCAAAATTGTTCGAAAGCAGCGCCATAGTCGCCATGGACTTAAGGCGTCGTTATATTAAAATATAATTATTTTAAATAATTAATATGGGAATAAATCGTTAATAATAATTATTAATGTATAAGAAGGATTTTAAATATATATATATATATATATATATATATGTATGTATACGAGGATTATTTGGAAAGACCCAGTTCTCTCATTATAAATAATCAAACGACGTATAAAGATGGTGAATGAAGACCGTAAATCTTCCCTCGAATGGACAACGATCGAGGCCTTGACTTGACTTGCTCCCAATTCAAAGGTCATGGTCATTACCCAAACGTACGTGTTGATTTCACGGGTTAGGCTTTCGCTCAGACCTAGAGCATAAGCTATTGAATGGATTGTGTGTCTGACATCATACTCTATCAAATATCACGTTATTGATCTTTTGTCGAAGGTATGGATGTTTGGTGGAGGGGAATTTATTCTCTTGCTTAAGACCCGTTCATATATTTCGGCAAAGGGTTGGTAGTATGGTATGGGGTGATGATGTGGCACGCTAAGGTGCATATGATCAAGGTTTTGTTGAAAAGCAGGCCTTATGGGACGATCAAAGCATAGCCTGTTTAGGCATAGCTTTGTGTACAACGTGACTTCGCGAGACTCACACACCGGTGGAGTCTAAAACGGGAGAAGGGAACGCAGGGAGAGAAGCACGTTTCTTTCTAGCTAGAAGTGGTGATTGGGTTTTACATGGCCCAACATTTTACTTATGTGGATGATGGAATGAGGCGCCTAGGATAGGTCCTATATGATCGAGAAACGTGTGTTCAGGAATTGCCAATCCACGAAGCTGTATGTGTGGACTGGCCCTGCAGGATCCAAGGGTTCACTGCGGGGAATCCTGAGACATTAGCTAGAGTGTCTCGAATTGGTAGGAGCTCCTCCCTAGCCTTGACTCATGATGGAAACCAAAATCCAAATACGACCCTATGAATTTGATTGTATTACTAGTATGGAGGCATAGTAGTATGGGATACTATTCTTCCTAGGATTTCTACATTTACTTTGAAATGTTTTAATATATTAATAATATAAAATTCGTATTTGCCATATTTATCTTGTTTAATCACTATAAGGTAAAACCCTATCTTCTGGTGTGTGTTGCATTGTGTGATGGGACCTGGGTCTTATGGTGATTCCATTTTTCTAAAAAGCATAGCGTTGTTGTACGATTTACTTATCATTTATTCTGACACTTTTATGCACGGCAACCGATTAGAGTAAACCCATTCCGCATTAGTGGCGTGGTCTTTGGATTTGCCCTATTAATAGTGATTAATTAGATAAGAATTCTCACACCAGTCCCACGACTGACCTGCAGTTTGTTTCACCTTTTTGCAAACTCGGGTGCCCTCCTTTCTACACGGGCAGCCAAGTAAAATAGGTTATCTTTCGCTTGGAGCCTTTCCTTGGAGCTGCTTATTATTTCTCTTGGATTTGCTTGTGGAGAGGTGATGACTAGGAGTTTGAAGACTTACTATTCGCTGCACTTACATTTTTTCTCTTTCCTTTTATTTCAGACATGAAACTTGGTTTATTCCACGTGTTTGAGTTGGAGTTGGAACTTGTTTCTTTTCTGCGAATTTGATGTAATAATGTAGAATTTTATGACTGTGGATTTTCTGTGGATTGATGACATTATATTTCTGCTGCTATGATGTTGTTACTCTATGAATTTCCTATGCTATTTTGTATCTGTGATATGTATTATTGTATTTATGTTGTATTCCAAATGATCATCTCTTACTTTCACTCCGTGGAAGTTTGGGGTCATCACACTAGGAACGTCAGTGGGTGGGTTCAATTTGGGGTTCAAATGAAAAGGGTACTTTATATGGAAGAAAATAAATAAATCAAATAATATAACATATTACTCCCCCCATCCGCCTCTCTCTTTTCAAATTATAAGTCAATGCAAAAAAATAAAATACCCAAATCGATAAATCCCGCTGCCCTCACCCCCGAACCCTTCTTTGATCCGCCGCCAGCCATCACATCCCCTCACCACCGCTGCACAGCGCGCAACCCCCTTCCCTCCGTCGCGACGACCCCTCCACCGCTGTTGTAACTTCGGCGAGCCCCATCTCCACCCTCACCAATGCTCCACCGTGTCGCACGCTTCAGGGGGGATTCAGAGCTCGAGTTTCGAGCTTCTCGAAGCTGAAGGAGGAGGGGGTCTAAGGCTTTGGCATGGCGGCGCAAATTAAGGCCCTAGTTTTGAAGAAAGGGTCAGTTGTTCGATGGTGTGCTGAATGTCAACGAAGATGGATTACAACTGAACTGGGGGGACTTTGGAATGCCTGGAACCGAATACGAAAAGGGGGAAAAAAGGAAATCGACGAAATATATATTATATATACTATATATATAATATAATGGCCTGAATAGAACATGCCGCGCAGCGGCAGATCGCGAACTTCGACCATTGACTTCGAATGGGAGATCCGACTGTCGAATTCTTCTAAAACCGGAACCATTGGGTTCGTATCGAAAAGAGCATTCTAATGAATATTAGAGATTTGAAATCTAATGTTTGATTTGGAATTATGTCCAAATCAAATTTGGAAAAGGTCGTTGTAAGTGAAGTTCGATGGTCGTTTATGGAAATCGACTATACGGACCTTGGTAAAATTATTATAAATATGAATAATTAGTGTAAAATCATAAGAGATGATTTGGAAAGAATTGGGATGAAAATTTCCATATTTGAAAAGACAAAAATATATTTTTATCGAAATGAACTAGTTATGAACTAGAATTGTAATCCAATATTTTTAAGTAAATAAACTTGATTTGAAATGGTTTTAAAAATAACCAGAATTTCCAATATATGAATTGGAAGGGATATGAATCGAAATTATCTTCGGAATATTTCGATATTGGATTCCGTGGTTATACAGACATTGTGGAGGAATTTGGAAGATATATATATATATATCGTTATTCCAAAACGATATATGTTGATTTAAGAATTTGATATTGAATATAAGCCGATATAATTTCTATTCAGAGCCTTGTATTTAATATTGAATTGGATTTTGGGTTTGTCGTGAACTGGGTTTAAATGACATTGGTTCTTTAACCCCATTAAGACCGGATTAATTTCCAGAAAGTTGAACAATCAATAAGAAATGATTTTAGAGATAGAAACCAATTGGAGTTTGAATAAATCTTCATTAGATCGTGAATGAATATATGATAATAAATAAGTTACCAAAACGAGATTGAACCAAATATACTTGGTTGTTGATATGGATTGGGCTAATTGATTGTTGATATTGATTTTTTTGATTGATTGATTGTGCGAATGTTGCTCGACCAGTTTATGAGCAGAATTTGCTTTTACATTTAGCATTGGGTTAGGTAGAAATACTGTTATGTTAACGCCTTGTGAAACACTTCACGATTTGACTAGGAGATGTTAGCAAAACATTTAAGTTCATTTCAAATTTAATAAGTGATTTTGTAATGATATTTTTCTTAAGTGAAAAGAAATGTATTCCCAATTTTGGTTAGGAAATGTTCTATAAAACAAAAAGGATTTCGAGGGCTAAAACCCTATGATTTCGAAATGATTTGGAAATGTATTATGGTTTTACATTTTAATTCATCAGATATTCGATTAGTTGCTATTAATGATGTAACTATTTGGTGGCGGAGAATTTATTCTCTTGTTAACACCCTTCTTTGAGACGTACGAGCTCAAAGGTTACGTGATTAATACCGACGATCATATGTGTGAATTGCTGATGTGAAGTACTATATTTTGAAAGTACTTGTGATTATTATGTTGTGAAATGATTTTCCCCACTTCGGGATATAAAAATGATTTAGTGTATGGCTAAAGATTCTGGTAACCTGGACGACTAAAAGTATGGGTGAGATGGGCAGTGTATTCTTCCATGCGTGGGAGGTGCATCGTCGTTGTAGCCTGCTCCATAGTGGGAGGTGCACATATATATATATATCGAGTTGCTTAGGTGCATGCCCCTTACCTTATCTAGGGGGAGCCCGATATTTGATTGCACACTTGTTTGTATGCATTGTTATGATTTGGAATTCATATTTCCGAATGATTTGATTTGAGATCCCGAAGTGAAATCTACTTTGAAATAAAAGCTAGATACGTATTTCAGATAATTTGAAATGGAAATCGGGAAATATAGTCCAAAGGAATAATTTCTGTAAATTGACTTGGATTTGGAAAATCTAAGTGTGGTGATTATTCTAAACTGGTAGATTGGGATACTGGATGTTGATTGATGCATAGTAGATCCATATATCTATATTGATTGTTGTTTATACACTGCATTCATGGGGGTAAACCCGTTCCGCATTAGCTGCGTAGTCCTATGATATGCCTTTTCATAAGTTTATAACTGTTTAGAGTTTGTCACACCAGTCCTATGACTGACCTATAGTTTGCTTTTCCCTTAAAAACTAGGGTGCCCTTATTTTCCACATAGGTAGTCGAGTAGTTTATGTTGCAGATATATGAGCAGGATTCTGGATTGAAGCTTAAAGCTGTGTCCAGTGAATTGATAGTCTTCCACTGTGTTACCTTATTTATTTTCTGTTGTGCATTGTATTAAATTTGGTGTAAATTAATCTTCCGCTGTATTATATTTCGATATAATCTGATATATTTCGTACTCTGATGTAACAATATTATGATGTTTATACAAGTCTTCTGTTATTTTTTCTGATGTGTTGTATGCCCAGAGTTAGCATATACGGGATTCGAACGGTCTTGGTCGATTTAGTGATCGATTAGGTCCGGGCGAAATCTGTATCGTTACATATGGTATCAGAGCTTTGGTTAAACTCAAATCATTGGGGTACAACTCGTTAGAATAGAATAAAAGACTCGTCAGAGATAGGATTAGTAATATCCTGTAGAAGAACCTCATAAGAGATAGAATCAGTAGCATTCTAGAATGGGTGACTCATTGGAGATGAGGTTAGAAATGCCCCAGAATGAGTTGAGAATTATATGTTTATAAATAACGTATTTGTGATTATATATAATCTAATTTTAGAATATGACTTTTGAATATATAAAAGTTTATATATATTTGAAAATTTAATCAATAAATTGATTGTTGGTTGCGATGTTTGACTATTGGTTTGATCAATTAAAATATTGGAATAGTAAAACCAATAAGGGAATATAAGAGAAAGTAAGCCAAATTGAATCAAATATCAAACTGAATTGAAATTGCATGCATCTATATACATTGGACATGTCATAGCAAGGAGGCTAGAGAAGAGGAATAAAATTGTGTGCCCGACAAATAGGTACATATTTACTGTTTTGTTTGGGTTTGGATGATTTTATGAGCCGATTAGCTAGCCGCTTGACTTTTTCTTTTTCTTTTTGAGACGAGAGGGCCTGTGTGGCGATTTGCGGATTTTCCCGGTGCTCCCGTACGAACGAGGTTATGGCAAAAAAATTCGAAAATTTAGGGTGTTAGCCAAATTTTTGAAAAATTTGAAAAGTTCTTAGAAACTGAAAAGTTGAAGAACTTAAGCTATAACGAAAATAACGAAAGTAGAGTTGGTTAGTTAAACAACTTTCAGCTCCGTTCCTTTTCGAGGACGAAAAGATTTTAAGTCGGGGAGATTGTAACAAACCGGAAAATCAAAACCAATTTAAATTTTTATTTCGGCAATTTTAAAGAATTTTGAATAAGTGAATTTTGAATATTTAAAATGAATTATTTTAAATAATGACGACGAGAAATTTATTATGAATAGAACTAGAATGTATATATTTATTTGAATCGTGGTTAGAATATAAATATTTATTTTTATTTATAAAAGGAATTGAAAATGGTGCGGCAGTTTAAAATTCGATGTCAAATGAATGTACATAATTCAAAATAAACCGGATTCTAGCGGAACCAAAAATATTAGAATCTATTTGAAAATATCTTTCCAACGAATCCGAAAATTAAAATTCCATAGCGGGAATAAAAAGTTACGCTCAGTTGAAAATTCAAAATAGTCGCTATGGAATTTTGGCCCTTAAAAATGAAAATTTTGCAAACGACCTCCGTTTTGGACGAAACCACTTTTGTTGGATCCGGGATGTCAAGTTATTACTAGATTCCAAAATTCATAATTTTTAGGGTCAATATGTGAGCGCGGCACAAGAAAACGTGTTTTGACAGTTTTAGTCATTTTGGAGCGACCAGAAAAATGACAATTTTTCAATCGGTCTTCAAATTTTACGAAATTAGTTTTGTTAGGACCGTATCGTCAATACGAAGCTAGAAATAATTTTTCTGGAATTTTCAGAGTCAGTATGTAGCCCCGGTAAATTAAAATGTACGTTTAAATTGAATATACAAGGATATATATTTTAATTTAAATGGAAACTGATCATAACAGTCGAATTGGCTTATGGGACACAGCCCATTGTGTTAAGAATGGGGGTATTACGCTAGGGACGACAGTCGGTGGGTTCAATTTGGGGTTCAAATGAAAAGGGTACTTTACATGGAAGAAAAAATAAAATAATAATATAATATATTACTCCCCATTCTCTCTTCAAATTATAAGTCAACACAAAAAAATAAAATACCCAAATCGATAAAACTTGCTGGCCTCACCCCCGAACCCTTCTCCGATCCGCCGTCAGCCATCACATCCCCCTACCACCGCCGCACAACGCGCAACCCCCTTCCCTCCGTCGTGACGACCCCTCCACCGTTGTTGTAACTCCTGTGAGCCCCATCTCTACCCTATCCAATGCTCCACCACATCGCGTGCTTCAATGGGGTTTCAGATCTCGAGTTTTGAGCTGCCCGAAGCTGAAGGAGGAGGGGGTCTCAGGCTTTGGCATGGTGGCGCAAATTAAGGCCCTAGATTTGAAGAAAGGGTCGGTTGTTCGATGGTGTGCTGAATGTCAACGAAGATGGATTCCAACTGAACAGGGGGGACTTGGGAATGCTTGGAACTGAATTCGAAAAGGGGAAAAAATTAAATCGACGAAATATATATATCATATATATTATATAATGGCCTGAATAGAATGCGCTGCGCTGCCGCAGTTCGCGAGTTTCGACTAATGACTTCGAATGGACATTACGGGAGATCCGACTGTGGGATTCTCCTAAAACCGGAACCGTTGGATTCGTATCGAAAAGATCTTTCTAATGAATATTATAGATTTGAAATCTAATGTTGGATTTGGAATTACGTCCAAATCAAATTTGGAAAAGGTCGTTGTAAGTGTAGTTCGATGGTCGTTTATGGAAATCGACTGTACGGTCCTTGATAAAATTATTAAAAATATCAATAATTAGTGTAAAATCATAAGAAATGATTAGGAAAGAATTGGGTTGAAAAATTCCATATTTGAAAAGACAAAAATATATTTTTATCGAAATGAACTAGTTATGAACTAGAATTATAATCCAATATTTTTAAATAAATAAACTGGATTTGAAATGGTTTTAAAAATAACCAGAATTTCCAATATATGAATTGGAAGGGATTTGAATCGAAATTATCTTCGGAATATTTAGATATTGGATTCCGTGATTATACGGACATTGTGGAGGAATTTGGAAGATATATATAACATTATTCCAAAAGGATATTTTTTGATTTCAGAATTTGATACTGAATATAAGCCGATATAATTTCTATTCAGAGCCTTGTATTTAATATTGAATTGGATTTTGGGTTTGTCGTGAACTGTGTTTAAATGACATTGGTTCTTTAACCCCATTAAAGTAGGATTAGTTTCCAGAAAGTTGAACAATCAATAAGAAATGATTTTAGAGATAGAAACCAATTGGAGTTTGAATAAATCTTTAATTAGATTGTGAATGAATATATGGTAATAAATAAGTTACCAAAACGAGATTTAACCAAATATACTTGGTTGTTGATATGGATTTGGCTAATTGTTTGTTGATATTGATTCTTATTGATTGATTGACTACGTGAATGGTGCTCGACCAGTTTATGAGCAGAATATTCTTTTACATTTAGCATTGGGTTGGGTACTGGTATGTTAACGCCTTGTGAAACACTTCACGATTTGACTAGGAGGTGTTAGTGAAATTGTTAAGTTCATTTCAAATTTAATGAATGATTTTGAAATTATAGTTTCTTAAGTGAAAAGAAATGTATTCCTGATTTTGGACAGGGAATGTTTTATAAAACAGAAAGGATTTCAAGTGCTAAAGCCCGATGATTTTGAAATGATTTGGAAATTTATTATGGTTTTACATTGTAGTTCATCACATATTCGATTGCTATTAGTGAGTATCTGTTTGGTGGCAGAGAATTTATTCTCTTGCTTAAAACCCTTCGTTGAGACGTACGAGCTCAAAGGTTATGTGATTAATAGTGACTGATCATATGTGTGAATGCTGATGTGAAGTACTATATTTTGAAAGTACTTGTGATTATTATGTTGTGAAATGATTTTCCCCACTTCGGGATATAAAAATGATTTAGTGTGTGGCTAAAGATTCTGGTAACCCGAACGACTAAAAGTATGGGTGAGATGGGCGGTGTATGCTTCCATGCGTGGGAGGTGCATCATCGGTGTAGCCTGCTCCATAGTGGGAGGTGCACTTATATATATCGAGTTGCTTAGGTGCGTGCCCTTTGCCTTGTCTAGGGGGATCCCGATATTAGGTTGCATACTTGTTTGTATGCAATTTTATGATTTGGAATTCATATTTCCATATGATTTGATTTGAGATCCCGTAGTGAAATCTACTTTGATATAAAAGCGGAATATGTATTCCAAACGATTTGAAATGGAAATCGGGAAATAAAGTCCAAAGGAATAATTTCTGTAAATTGAATTGGATTTGGAAAATCTAAGTGTGTTGATTAATCTAACCGGGTAGATTGGGATATTGCATGTTGATTGATGCATAGTAGATCCATATATCTATATTGATTGTTGTTTATACACTGGCATTCATGGGGGTAAACCTGTTCTGCATTAGCGGCGTGGTCCTATGATTTTCCTTATCATAAGTTTATAACTGTTTAGAGTTTCTCACACCCGTCCCATGACTGACCTGTAGTTTGCTTTTCCCTTGCAAACTCGGGTGCCTCTATTTTCCACACGGGCAGTCGAGTAGTTTAGGTTGCAGATATATGAGCAGGATTCTGGATTGAAGCTTAAAGCTGTGTCCAGAGCATTGATAGTCTTCCGCTATGTTACTTTGTTTCTTTTCCGCTGTGCATTGTATTACATTTGATGTAAATTAATCTTCCATTGTATTATATTTTGATATACTCTAATATATTATGTACTCTGATGTAACATTATTATGATGTTTACAGAAGTATTCTGTTATTTGTTGTGATGTGTTGTATGCCCAGAGTTAGCGTATACGGGGTTCGAACGGTCTTGGTCGATTTAGCGATCGATTAGGTCCGAGCGAAATCCGTATTGTTACATATGGTATCAGAGCTTTGGTTAAGCTCAAATCTTTGGGGTACAACTCATTAGAATAGGACAAAAAGACTCATCAGAGATAGGATTAGTAATAACCTATAGAAGAATCCTTATTAGATATAGAATCAGTAGCATTCTAGAATGGGTGACTCATTGGAGATCTGGTTAGAAATGCCATAGAATGAGATGAGAGTTATATGTTTATAAATAACGTATTTGTGATTATATATATAATCTAATTTTAGAATATGACTTTTGAATATATAAAAGTTATATATATTTGAAAATTTAATCACCAAATTGATTGCTGGTTGCGATGTTTAACTATTGGTTTGATTAATTAAAATATTGGAATAGAAAACCAATAAGAGAATATAAGAGAAAGTAAGCCAAATCGAATCAAATATCGAACTGAATTGAAATTTGATTGAAATTTCATGCATATACATGTATATACATTGGACAGCTCATAGGAAGGAGCCTAGAGAAGAGGAATAAAATTGTATGCCCGACAAATAGGTACATATTTATTGTTTTGTATTGGTTTGGATGATTTTATGAGCCGATTGGCTAGCCGCTTGGCTTTTTCTTTTTCTTTTTGAGACGAGAGGGCCTGTGTGGCGGTGTGGGGATTTTCCACGTGCTCCCATACAAAGGAGGTTATGGCGAAATTTTTCAAAAATTTAGGGTGTTAGCCAAATTTTTGAAAAATTTGAAAAGTTCTTAGAAACTGAAAAGTTGAAGAACTTAAGCCATAATGAAAATAAAGAAAGTAGAGTTGGTTAGTTAAACAACTTTCAGCTCCATTCCTTTTCGAGGACGAAAAGATTTTAAGTGGGGGAGATTGTAACAACCCGAAAGATCAGAACCAATTTTTTTTTTATTTTGGCAATTTTAAAGAATTTTGAAAAAGTGAATTTTGAATATTTAAAATGAATTATTTTAAATAATGACAACGAGAAATTTATTATGAATAGAATTAGAACGTATATATTTATTTGAATCGTGGTTAGAATATAAATATTTATTTTTATTTATAAAAGGAATTGAAAATGGTGCGGTAGTTTGAAAATTCGATTTCAAATTCCAAATGAATGTACATGATTCAAAATAAACCGGATTTTAGCAAAACCAAAGATATTAGAATCTATTTGAAAATATCTTTTCAACGAATCCGAAAAATTGAAATTTCATAGCAGGAATAAAAAGTTACGCCCAATTGAAAATTCAGAATAGCCTCTATGGAATTTTTGCCCTTAAAAATGGAAATTTTGCAAACGACCTCCGTTTTCGATGAAACCACTTTTGTTGGATCCGGTATGTTAAGACATTGCTAGATTCCAAAATTCATAATTTTTGGGGACTATATGTGAGCACGGCGCAGGAAAATGTGTTTTGACAGTTTCAGTCAATTTGGACCGACCAGAAAATGGCCATTTTTCAAACGGTCTCCAAATTTGACGAAATTTGTTTTGTTGGGACCGTATCGTCAATATGAAGCTAGAAATAATTTTCTTGAATTTTCAAAGTCAGTTTGTGGCCCCGGTAAATTAAAATGTAAGTTTAAATTGAATATACAAGGATATATATTTTAATTTAAATGGATACTGATCATAATAGTCGAATTGGCTTACGGGACACAACCCATTGTGTTCGGAATGGGGGTATTACGATAGGGACGATAGTCGGTGGGTTCGATTTGGGGTTCAAATGAAAAGGGTACTTTATATGGAAGAAAATAAGTAAATTAAATAATACAATATATTACTCACCCCCGAACCCTTCTCCGATCCACTGCCAGCCATCACATCCCCCTACCACTGCCACACAGCGGGCAACCCCCTTCCCTCCGTCGCGACGACCCCTCCACCGCTGATTTAACTCCGGCGAGCCCCATCTCCACCCTCACCAATGCTCCACCGCGTCACGTGCTTCAGGGGGGATTAAGAACTCGAGTTTCGAGCTGCTCGAAGCTGAAGGAGGAGGGGATCTCAGGCTTTGGCATGGCGGCGCAAATTAAGGCCCTAGATTTGAAGAAAGGGCCAGTTATTCGATGGTGTGCTGAATGTCAGTGAAGATGGATTACAACTGAACGGGGGGGGGGGGGGGGACTTGGGAATGCCTGGAACCGAATTTGAAAAGGGAAAAAATGGATATAACAGTAAATTTTTTTAATGGTTTATTTAATTAAGTAAATTTATGAAATTTGATTTTTAAAATATATATCGAGTTGTAAATTTCTGAAATTTGATTTTTAAAATATATATACAATTGTAAATTTCATAAATTTGATTTTCAAAATATATAACAAGGTATAAAAATTTGACCTTTAAAATATGGGACAAGGTATAAAAATATGGTTTTTGATTTTAAAAAATAAGTTTCTTTGATTTTGAAAATATATTTTTCTTTGAAATGAAAATGAGATTTTCTAACATAGAAAAATATAACTTACTTTAATATGAAAAATCCATTTTCTTGGATGTGAAAAATACGATTTTTTGACATAGAAAGATAGGATTTTTTTTAACAAGATAAAGATTGGATTTTTATATAACATAAAGATGCGATTTTTTATACATGAAGTTATATAATAAAAATATGTTTTTTATTATGAAGTTGGAGATATAAAAATACGATTTTTATATATGTAATAGAGTGATAGAAATATAATTTTTATCATAAACAGAAGAATATAAATATAGGATTTTTATCATGAAGAGGAGAGTATAAAAATTAGATTTTTATATATGAAGTAGCGGGTTAAAAATATGATTTTTAGCGTATGAATGTTATTAATAAAAAATCAATCATGTAGGATATCGTGTTCGCTTATGGTTGTAGTCGACGAGGTGTTTATCTTCTTTGCGTTGAAAGAATGGCAGAGTGGATCCCATAGGT
Organism: Allium sativum; assembly: GCA_030737875.1. NCBI lineage: Eukaryota > Viridiplantae > Streptophyta > Magnoliopsida > Asparagales > Amaryllidaceae > Allium > Allium sativum. The sequence continues at coordinate 189,367,830 of CM060913.1, forward strand.
GAGAACTTCTGATTTTTAATTTATTTTCTAGTTGAAATATGTACTTGGATGCAGACGGTGCTTAGCAGCACGCGACACCCGTCGTCCACAGACCATGGACGACTTGTTTGTTTGTTTGATTTTTTGTGCAAGTTGATTATGTGATGTGGAATGGAATAAAATATTTATAGTTAAAAATATTTTATAGTTAAAAATATTATTTTTAACGTGTATATGAATAAAATAAATATTAATAAACAAATCGGACGATTTGTTACGTACACACATTTGACTGATATTGATTAGGATGATAAATTTTACACATCACCCAATTGCATAAATAAAATTCATTATTTGTTGATTGAAACCCCGCACGGGTATTGGGATGATATTGGACATACACTAATCCTAATATTTAGTTGTATGTCGATCGATTGATTGACAGGCTGTTGTAAGCGTTGAATATTTATATTTAATGCTTATACAGTGTAGAATGCACTTTGGATGATGGTTGACTGTGTTTGATTGTTGTTGTGTACATGTGGTGTATGAAATCCATATAATCACATTGTATGGTAATTGACTGTGTCTGATTCCAGTTTATAAAGAACGAATATTTTAAAATAATTTTTTTAGAATAATGATCATTTTAAAATAATGAATATTTTAGAATAATATTCAGTAAAAGATCAAAATCTGATTTTGATGTCCGATTTGGGATGGACATGAATATATTTAAATATATATATATAGCCGTGTTGATTAGATTAACGCCATTTTGACGTGAACGATATTTATATTAATTTTATTTATTTTCATTATGAATATTCAAAAGGAATTGATTTCGAAATCTAATGTTTTGAAAATATTATCATTTACATATCGATGATATGGAATATTAATTTTGATTAGAAATTGAATATGAAGTTGAAATCGTTTTGAAAACGAATTTAAAACGATTTACAAAATATGCTTTGAATGGAAATCGAGGAAATATATATAATATATATATTATATATATAATGGCCTGAATAGAGTGCGCCAAGCTGCGACAGTTCGCGAATTACGACCATTGACTTCGAATGGATATTACGGGAGATCCGACCATCGGATTCTCCTAAAGCTGGAACGGTTGGGTTCGTATCGAAAAGAGCTTTCTAACGAATATTAGAAATTAGAAATCTAACAGTTGGATTTTGAATTATGTCCAAATCAAATTTGGAAAAGGTCATTGTAAGTGCAGTTCGATGGCGGTTTATGGAAATCGACTGTATGGGCCTTAATAAAATTATTAAAAATATCAATAATTTGTGTTAAATCATAACAAATCATTTGGAAAGAATTGGGATGAAAAATTCCATATTTGAAAAGATAAAAATAGATTTTTTCCTAAATGAACTAGTTTTGAACTAGAATTATATTACAATATTTTTAAATAAATAAATTGGATTTGAAATGGTTTTAAAAATAACCGATATTTCCAATATATGAATTAGAATGGATTTGAATCAAAATTATCTTCGTAATATTTCAATATTGGATTCTGTGATTCTACGGACATTGTGGAGGAATTTGGAAGATATATATATATATATATATATATATATCGATATTCCTATATGATATTGGTTGATTTCAGAATTTGATATTGAATATAAGCCGATATATTTTATATTCAGAGCCTTGTATTTAATATCAAATTTGATTTTGGGTTCGTCGCGAATGATATCTTTAATAATACTGTTCTTAAACCCAATGGAGTTAAGAAAATTAGAAACTGACTGGAGATTAGTTAAGTTGAGTAGTTTCCTGGGTAATGATCTGATGTGTGTTTCGGCCTTCCGGGTTAACACTTAGGGAATTGTTCTCTTACTAATTTATGGTTAGAGACTAATGGAATGTGAATTGGGTTTATTGTGAACCGTGTTTTAGCGATATTCGTTCTTTAACCCGATTTACAATGAAATGGGATTTGGAATTTATAAATCTTTTGTTAAGTTTTAAAGGAGATTTTCCAAAGTAAAGTTTTCCAATTTAACATATTAAATTGGAATTAAATGGAATTCGATTTGGTAATAATCAAAATAAGCTTCTGTAGGGGAAGACGGTTAATATATATGGAATTTAAAAGGCCTTGTCGTTATCCCATTGATATTATCGGTTGGATATGGAAGTTTGTATCGATTATATATATCGATCTATTTTCCATGACGATTCCATTGTTAAGGGAATGTGATTTTGGATTGTCGTGAATGGTATCTTTAATAATATTGTTCTTAGACCCAACAGAGTTAAGAAAATCAGAAACTAACTGGAGATTAGTTATGTTGAATGGTTTCTTGGGTATTGATCTGATGTTGGTTTCGACCTTCGAGGTTAATACTTAGGGAATTATTCACTTGCTAATTTACGGTTAAAGGCTGATGTAATGGAATGTGATTTTGGGTTTATCGTGAATCGTGTTTTAAATGACATTGGTTCTTTAACCCAGTTAAAGACAGGATATGTTTTCCCAAGTTAAACAATCATTAATATTGATTTTTGGGAAGATTTAAACCAAGTGGAGTTTTAATGCATCTTTAATTAGATTGAAATGATATCCAAAGGAAGGGTAAAGAATAAATTTAAAGAATTTATCTTTGATAAATTAATGGGAACCTTTCCCAAAGTATAAGAATATTTGAATAAAGGAATATTCTGGATTGGAATGAGGCGTATGTTGTATTTTTATAGCACTTGTTTATTACATATGCGAGTTATTCAGAAAGACCGGGTTTATCCCATTCTGAATAACTGATTCGACGATATGTCGAAGATGAAGACGGTGGTTAAAGACCGGAGGTCTTCACATTGTTTGGATGATTACTGATGTCTTGATTGAGTTGTACACCCAAAACAAGGTAATAAGTGGTGATTGTCCAGACGTACTTGGAGATCGATGGATATCCGAGGGCCTCTCCCTGTATTGGACATATGGTGGAGGAATAAGGTGCCTCCGGTTTCGTTCAGACCCAGAACGAACTTGTAAATGGATGTGTGTCTGACATCGGATTTCATTTTGTGTGATTGATAGACATCAGTTGCATAGCGTGAATTGCCGGTGTGGCATGCTGAGATGCAAATCATCAAGGCTTCTGTTGAAAAGCAGAGTCTTGTGGTTTATGATCAAAGCACGGCTTTAATATCGCGTAGCTTTGTATAGCATTAATTCATGACACTCACACACCGGTGTGAACCAGAAACGGGAGAAGAGCTTAGGTAGGGCATGCGTTTCCTTCTAGCTAGGAGTGGTGTCAGCGTTTTACTAGACCTGACATTTTACTTATGTGGATGATGGATTGCGAGTGCCTCATTTAAATCGGTCGATCCAGGGCCGATGGAGTCGTTTGGCTCATTTACGCCCCATAGGGCGGGGAAACGCAGTGTTCAGGAATTTTAATCCACATCGAGTGGACTGGCCCTGACGATCCAATGTGTAGTTGTGGCTTTTCCTGAGACACGGGCTAGAGCGTCTCGAAGCGGTAAGGGCGATCCTTTGCCTTGCTTCACATATGGAAATCCAACTTCTAATACGTGACATTTGCGGTTTAGATTGTAGAGCCTAGTATTGGCGACATGATATACGGTACCCATGCCGTCTAGGATTGATACATTTATATTTGAAGCTGTTTGTTACACTATGTACTTATAATAGTATCGAATGATTTGTTTTAACGTACCAAGCATGTTGGGCTATTATAAGGGAAAACCCTATCCTCTGGCTTGTGTTGCATTGTGTGATGGGACCTAGGTCTTATAATAGCCTTATTTTTTCAAAAAGCATTGCGTTGTTTTGTTATATGCACTGGTATTCTTGGGAGGAAACCCGTTCCGTGTTATACGGCATGGTCCCTTGATATATCTGATTTTAAAATAAGAGTTCTAAATAACTTTTTTAGTTCTTACACCAGTCACATAACTGACCTGAAGTTTATTGTTTTAACCTCCTACCTAAACTCTGGGTGCCCTTATTTTCCACGGGCAGCTAGTAGTTTTGGTTTTGCAGATTTATATTCATAGGATCCTGAATTACAGCTGAAGTGATATTCGAAATGCTCTGTATCCGTGTATTACTTTCAATTGTGTTTTGTATTGTTTTCCACTGCTATGTATTTAAATCTCTGATGTTTTTCTGATATGTAATATTTATTCATACTCTGTTATATTCTTGCATTCTGATGGAATTGTTGTAATAAGCAATGAAATGTTCTTCTGTTTGTGTTCTGATTTGTCATGTTCTCAATTCAATCCGTTCTTTCCTTCATGGGGAAGTTCGGGTCGTTTCAAGTTTACTCGAAGCAGAGAGTTATCAAATATTGTTTATTCGAAGGAGAGATTATCGAATATAGTTTATTCGGAAAAGAGTTATTGAATATAGATTATTCGAGGGAGAATTATACATTTAAATTCGGCTATATCAAATGTAGGAAAGTACTTTTTACTTTCCGATTTTAAATCAAGGTTTATTTATGTAATAAATTGTTTAATTATTTATCCAAATTAAATAAATAAAAGTTATATTTAAGTTGTTATATATATATCGAAAGTATGGATTATAACACTATTATTATAATCAAATGAATTCTATAAAGTAAGTGAATTCGTAAATAGAATCCGAGAGTTACGTAAGGAAGTTTGTAGAAGATTTAAATGTGAACTTTGACTATTTCGAGGTTAAAAACGTTGTTCAATTAAGGTTTGAGAGGTAGTTATACCCCAACTTGATTGACATCATTTTTAACTAAGTAATGGTTAAGGTTCGATAGTGAAGGTTAGTTAATTGAATTTAGTTAATAAGTGTTAATGGTTCGAGTTGGCATAGTGATGTTTTATTTAAACATATGTTTAAATCCAATGAAGGAGTTTTGGAAATGTTTTCCAAATAAGGAATCATAAATGTTTTAAATATAGAAAATAAGAAATGAGAGTAAATATGGAAATATTTTCCAATGATTTATAACGTATATCTTCTAAATTTAGAACATAAGTGTAACACCCCACCTCCGTTAAGGTCACTCACAAAGGGAATGCCTTAACTTTGATGGAGCGTTTTAGTAGACAGAACAGAAATTTACAAGACAGATAAAACAATACTTGAAAAATTAATAACTTTATTACAACAGAAACCGAAGTAAGTTTGGTTACATCTTTCCAAATCACAATATCAGAATTCAAGTACAAATATCAGCCTTGTACAAAAGCCTTCAGAATGCATAGTTTTTAAAATCATAATCCCCAACATAAACTGCCATGGAAAGATAGAGCCAAGGCCAAGAGGTACTTCAAGCAGAGAAAATCCGAATCAAGCTCCTATACTTCCACCCTAAAAAACCTTGGGGGCGGGGAGATGAAAGAAAAGGGGAGAAAACAAGCAAGGTCAGACATAAAGTCTAGTAGGTCCAGTGACTTTCAGCATATGAACAGATAATAATACTATGACATGAAAATAAAGCTGGATAAGAGACAACAACAATAGGAGTAACTGGTATACTTAAGCTAAACAGAAGAAACATAATGATATAGCCCAAGTTATGCTTCTTACTTATATTTTACTTCTCTGCACTAATACTAGTATAACAGGATTAGGCGTTATCCTAATGTCCAAACTGAAACAGAAACGAAACAGAATAATCTATACAAGAACAGAATGCCAGTAATGGGCCTTTACCACCCCAACAGACAGAAAGTACATAAACGGAATCAGAGACGGAAACAGAATAATCCCTATAGAAACAGAATGTTAGAATTAGGTGTACACTAGTAAATGGGCCTTTACCACCCCAACAGACGGTACCACGCAGAAACAGACAGGTGTTACCACCCAACAGAAATAGACGGTACCCCAACAGAAATAGACAGAACAAAGTGTACCCTAAATCTACCCCAAGCGATCGGCTCCCTAATACATAAATACCCTGTGCCAGCCCCACAGAAGGGTGTATTACTCCCCAAAGTGGCAACCTTTAAATGACACAGACCTATTTACAGATGTCACGGCGTCTTACATCCTCAGAGGCAGACCGAGATCCATGCACGCACATGACCCGGTTGGAACGCACCATCAACACCCCTCGCCATTATCAGAATGAACCACTTATAATTAGTTCAGTACGCGTGCCCGGACCATACCTACTGTTGGGTCATAGTTTTGATACCAGAAAGGGTTACTGACTAATATGCGTCCCAAACAACAGATGACAAAAGAATTTTCCCTCCTAACCTTGTGTCCCCAGACTAACAGATTTCAGATTAACTTGTTTACAAGTTTTAGGCCTACAGAGTTCAGAATCAACTATTTCACCGACAAAAAAATCAAGTCAACACGTTTTCAGACTAACAGATCAGATGTATAGTTTTAACAGACTTACAGATTGTCTAACTTTGTATTGGGCCTACAGATTCACGAAACAGGTTTATTAATTCATCAGTCCAGTTGGTTTAGCCTTATCTACCCAGCACGTTTTAGACATCATATTTATCTCAGATTTGCATTAATTAAATATTAATGCGCAGACCTCTCACATTAGGTCGGTAGCTTGTAGCCGCTGGATAAGCCGGGCGGTTCCGGGCAGACTTCTGCCATAAGCCAGACCTAAACTCGTGTCTAAGCATACTATAGTTATGCCTACGACCTCTCAAATTAGACTAGCAGTTTGCGGATGCTGGTTAAGCCGGTTGGGTCCGGGCAGGCTTCTACCGCAAACATGAGTCTAACCTCGTGTCTCAGCATTTTTAATTTAACCAGTTTATTCCATTACAAATTATACAAATATCAGACTTATTATGTCAATTTAACAGATTTGACTTCTTTTCAAGTCGCAGCAGATTAAACAAATTAACATGTTTCACACAATTTACAATCATTTATCTTTTTAACATATTTAACAGATTTAGCAGCTCAGGCGGTTCAACAGATTTAGCAGATAAGGCAACTCAATAGATTTGGCAGATTAGGAAAAATTAGCAGATTAGGCGATTCAACATACGTAACAGTTTAGACAATTCAACAGATTAAACAGGTAACAGGTTTAGCAGATTAGGCAAATTTAACATAATAAGCAGACAAAAGTTTTAGCCGATTTAAACATTCCTTAAAGTCCTATTCACGTATCTTGCCTAATTCATAAGGTAGGCCTAAACTTATATGCCCAAATTATGGTCATAATCCACCATATAACATATGTCCCAATTTTTAGTTAAACTTGCATAGTTCAGAATATTCTCCAAAAACCTTACATATAAATTTTGCCAAATATAGCCATTGATTACAATGCATGTCACATATCCGAAAACCCCCCTTACTTAGGTGTATTCACACTTAATAATTATCCAATCTTAATATGGATCTTTACAACTAAGTTAAATGCAAATTAATTCTCTTTTTTTCCAAATTTCAGACTATAATATATATATATAGTATGTCCAGATCTAGATCTTGAATTACAACTTGTACTATGCATCCAAATCAGTTACATGTTCACAGTTAAACTTTACGCCACAAATCCCAAGTCATATGTCCAATTTTCTTTATGCCTCAAAACTCAAGACATATGTTAAATACACCTTATGTTTTAAATACAACATGCCCAATTATATGTCTTAGATTTATGTTCTAAGTTCAAACTTTGTTCTTTATGTTCTAAGTCACAATAATCCTCTCCTTCCAAGTCATAGATCGTCTTATACAATATACCACAAATTTATGTCGAGAATTACAACATGCGTTGTATCATCAAATTAGTCACAAATCAATTATGCCCAAATATGCCTCATTCAATATTCTTCCCAAATTTAGCGTTTATGCGTTCATCTCTTATGAGATCTGGCTCAGGCTCGTGGTAACCTGGCTATCAAAGAAAAAGAAAGAAATGAGGAAGAAATACAGAACAAACAGAATAATAAAACAGAGGAACAGATCTGATAAATAGAAAAAGGGCGTAATCTCAGATTCAGTTTTATAATTATGTCAAGATCATGATTAAAATTCATATCGGAAAATAACTGCACTTGCCTTAATTGGATTATAGAAGAAGAGTTGCAGTTGTTCTCTTTTAATCTTATTCGGATTTGGAAGAAGATGCACTGGTTCTAGTTTTGCTCCAAGCAGAGTAGCGACGCCATTATTTTATTTATTTATTATAAAGGCAGAGTATAGGCAGAATGAAATTGTCTGGAGAGAAAGTGAGGTTTGGGGGTGTTTTTGTAGGAGAATAGGGGGATTTAGAGCCTTAAGATCAATCCAGAAGTTATCAGAACCATCCAGCTCGAAGACAGGTCATCCAGCCACTCAGAAGAAGACACGCCATCAAAGAACACTCTAGAGTTCCGTGTTGGATCGGTATGGGCGCACTTGGCAGGTGCGCCAATGTATTTTTGTACTGGCGCACTTCACAAGTGCGCCCGTGTATTCTGGCCTGTTTCCGGTTTTTCTACCTAACTTCGTTCGTCCATATCTTCTTCATACGGTATCCGTTTTACGCAAACTCGAACTCTATCTCAAGAAGAATTTCGAGACGAATGCAATGGCGCAACCCATTTCCCTTAATTCTTCCGCTAAAAATTAAGTATATTTTAATTTGTTACTTATACGTTCACAGAAAATACGGGGTGTTACATTCTCCCCTCATTAAAGGATTTCGTCCCCGAAATCTTCAAGTTAAGAAGAATGTGTCCTACCATCCAATCATCCATCTACTCAACCATCGTCCACAAGCATCCATTGTCCTTAGAAAACTTCTAATGTTGTATGAACATATGCAAAAGTGTGTGTATATGTCTTTTATCTAATGCAAAGACCAGGCGGTCTACGGATTCAGTTGACCTCCTCAATGCGAACCATGTTGGTGCCATGAGTCCAATTATGTATGCAAGAAATCCTATTTGATATGCTTCATTTCTATATGAGTTCACAACCGCTTATTCATATGCAACATCCATGTGCTAAGTCAACCATTTTGCATCCATATATATTTTAAAAATGCGCACACACCCATATGCAGTATGAGAGTGTTTTTTAGCCGATCTAGTGCCTAGTGTGTATATATGCATCCACGAGCAACCACTAGCAACCACTTGCATCCACTTGCAACCATCGAACATAACATGTCTCAAACAAATGTTTACACCCATTAGTTTGTACCTAAAGGTCGAAGATTCGATCGATATGATACAACTAAGTGACAGAAGCAAGTACGATTAAAGCAAGAGCTCTGTTCCTATTAGACATCGGTTAAGAAAATAATTCCCTAAGTATCAACCCCGAAGACTGAAATCAACATCAGATTGACACCCAGTGAATTACTCCCATTAAACAATGCCAGACTGGAAATCTACCTCACGCTTCGAGTAAAAACCCCTATCCTTTTCAGAAATATTCAGATACTTATAGACTAATGGTACATATCAGATTATCAAATGATTCTTAGGAAACTAAACATGAGAAAACACCACCATATCCCACATAAACCAGAATGTATGCATCATAGTCAACTTAACGCCCAACACAGATACCCTCAAACCCCAACCTATCACAAACATATGAGTCGTAACCCTTATGGGGTTTGAGACCATAGCGGGATCAGAAATAAGACTAGTATTTAAGTGCGGAGACTCAAATACAGAATCAAAATGTCAGAATCAAAGAGAGTTTTAACTCAATAATCAGATAAGGAAATTAATCCTACTAAAGAAATTTTCGTATCTCTATCCTATCTGTTAGTCACGAGAGCATTTGCCCGCCCTCCAGAAGATTTTTCCCTTTGCCCTTGCCTTCTGGGGTAATCCTTGATCAGATTTCCTGTCCCATCATATTGAAAACAACCAGTCTTCTTACATGTTAACAAGTCTTCCTCCAAAGCTGCCCCCATCACGCGGAAAACCCTACGAAGCTCGAAAGAGGATTAGCCGTAGGTGAAATTACTGCGGCTACAGATGCAAGTTAGGTACTTCTTTACCCTTCGACAAGCGCCGTAGTCTCATCATGCCTACGGAACCAATTCACGATGAGGTTACCTCCTAGAAAGCCAGGATCCCTGGAGACTCAGAGAAGAAGGAAACAGTGATTAAACAGAAAATCAAAAGATAGATATATGGCTTTAGGGACTATGTTTTTCAAAATAAACTTTACTTTTGAAAATACTTCCTTTTCAAACCCTTTTTGAAAATAGTTTATCAAAAACTTTTTATCAAATCTAGTAACCTTCAGCTCTGATACCAAGTGTAACACCCCACCTCCGTTAAGGTCACTCACAAAGGGAATGCCTTAACTTTGATGGAGCGTTTTAGTAGACAGAACAGAAATTTACAAGACAAATAAAAACATACTTAAAAAATTAATAACTTTATTACAACAGAAACCGAAGTAAGTTTGGTTACATCTTTTCAAATCACAATATCAGAATTCAAGTACAAAATATCAGCCTTGTACAAAAGCCTTCAGAATGCATAGTTTTTAAAATCATAATCCCCAACATAAACTGCCATGGAAAGATAGAGCCAAGGCCAAGCGGTACTTCAAGCAGAGAAAATCCGAATCAAGTTCCTATACTTCCACCCTAAAAAAAACCTTTGGGGGGGGGGGGAGACGAAAGAAAAGGGGCGAAAACAAGCAAGGTCAGACATAAAGTCTGGCAAGTCCAGTGACTTTCAGCGTATGAACAGATAATAATATCATGACATGAAAATAAAGATGGATAAGAGACAACAGCAACATGAGTAACTAGTATACTTAAGCTAAACAGAAGAAACATAATGATATAGCCCAAGTTATGCTTCTTACTTATATTTTACTTCTCTACACTAATACTAGTATAACAGGATTAGGCATTACCCTAATGTCCAAACTGAAACAAAAACAGAACAGAATAATCTATACAGGAACAGAATGCCAGTAATGGGCCTTTACCACCCCAACAGACAGAAGGTACATAAACGGAATCAGAGACGGAAACAGAATAATCCCTACAGAAACAAAATTTTAGAATTAAGTGTACACTAGTAAATGGGCCTTTACCACCCCAACAGACGGTACCACGCAGAAATAGTCAGGTGTTACCACCCAACAGAAACAGACGGTACCCCACCGGAAATAGACAGAACTAAGTGTACCCTAAATCTACCCCAAGCGATCGGCTCCCTAATACATAAATACCCTGTGCCAGCCGCACAGAAAGGTGTATCACTCCCCAAAGTGGCAACCTTTAATTGAAACAGACCTATTTACAGATGTCACAACGTCTTACATCCTCAGAGGCAGACCGGGATCCATGCACGCGCATGACCTGTTTGGAATGCACCATCAACACCCCTCGCCATTATCAGAATGAACCATTTATAATTAGTTCAGTAAGCGTGCCCAGACCCTACCTACTGTTGGGTCATAGTTTTGATACCAGAAAGGGTTACTGACTAATATGGGTCCGAAACAATAGATGACACAAGTATTTTCCCTCCTAACCTTGTGTCCCCATACTAACAGATTTCAGATTAACTTGTTTACAAGTTTTAGGCCTACGGAGTTCAGAATTAACTAGTTCACAGAACAAAAAATCAAGTCAACATACTTTCAGACTAACGGATCAGATGTATAGTTTTAACAGACTTACAGATTGTCTAACTTTGTATTGGGCCTACAGATTCACGAAACAGGTTTATTAATTCATCAGTCCAGTTGGTTTAGCCTTATCTACCCAACACGCTTTAGACATCATATTTATCTCGGATTTGCATTAATTAAATATTAATGCGCAGACCTCTCACATTAGGTCGGTAGCTTGTAGCCGCTGGATAATCCGGGCGATTCCGGGCAGACTTCTGCCACAAGCCAGACCTAACCTCGTGTCTAAGCATATTTTAGTTATGCCTACGACCTCTTACATTAGACTAGTAGTTTGCGGTTGCTAGTTAAGCCGGTTGGGTCCAGGCAGGCTTCTATTGCAAACAAGAGTCTAACCTCTTGTCTCAGCATTTTTATTTTAACCAGTTTATTCCATTACAAATTATACAAATATCAGACTAATTATGTCAATTTAACAGATTTGACTTCTTTTCAAGTTGCAGCAGATTAAACAAATTAACATGTTTTACACATATTACAATCATTCAGCTTTTCAACAGATTTAGCAGCTCAGGCGGTTCAACAGATTTAGCAGATTAGGCAACTCAACAGATTTGGCAAATTAGCCAAATTTGCAGATTAGGCGATTCAACATAAGTAACAGTTTAGGCAATTCAACAGATTAAACAGGTAACAGGTTTAGCATATTAGGCAAATTTAACATAATAAGCAGATAACAGTTTTAGCCGATTTATACATTCCTTAAAGTTCTATTCACATATCTTGCCTAATTCATAAGGTAAGCCTAAGCTTATATGCCCAAATTATGGTCATAATCCACCATATAACATATGTCCCAATTTTTAGTTAAACTTGCATAGTTCAGAATATTCTCCAAAAACCTTACATATAAATTTTGCCAAATATAGCCATTGATTACAATGCATGTCACATATCCGAAAACTCCCCTTACTTAGGTGTATTCACACTTAATAATTATCCAATCTTAATATGGATCTTTACACCAAAGTTAAATGCAATTTAATTCTCTTTTTTTCCAAATTTCAGACTATAATATATATATATATATATATATATATATTTAGCATGATCAGATCTAGATCTTGAATTACAACTTGTACTATGCATCCAAATTAGCTACATGTTCACAGTTAAACTTTACGCCACAAATCCCAAGTCATCTATCCAATATTCTTTATGCCTCAAAACTCAAGACATATGTTAAATACACCTTATGTTTTAAATACAACATGCCCAATTATTTGTCTTAGATTTATGTTCTAAGTTCAACCTATGTTCTTTATGTTCTAAGTCACAATAATGCTCTCCTTCCAAGTCATCGATCGTCTTATACAATATGCCTCAAATTTATGTCCAAAATTACAACATGCGTTGTATCCTCAAATTAGTCACAAATCAATTATGCCCAAATATGCCTCATTCAATATTCTTCCCAAATTTAGCGTTTATGCGTTCATCTCTTATGAGATCTGGCTCAGGCTCGTGGTAGCCTGGCTATCAAACAAAAAGAAAGAAAGGAGGAAGAAATGCATAACAAACATAATAGTAAAACAAAGGAATAGATCTGATAAATAGAAAAAGGGAAATATCTCATATTCAGTTTTATAATTATGTCAAGATCATGATTAAAATTCATATCGGAAAATAACTGCACTTGCCTTGATTGGATTATAGAAGAAGAGTTGCAGTAGTTCTCTTTTAATCTTATTCAGATTTGGAAGAAGATGCACTAGTTCTAGTTTTGATCCAAGCAGAGTAGCGACACCATTATTTTATTTATTTATTATAAAGGCAGAGTATAGGTTGAATGAAATTGTGTGGAGAGAAAGTGAGGTTTGGGGGTGTTTTTATAGGAGAATAGGGAGATTTAGAGCCTTCAGATCAGTCCAGAAGTTATCAGAACCCCCCAGCTCGAAGACAGGTCACCCAGCCACTCAGAAGAAGACACGTCATCACATAACACTCTAGAATTCTGTGATGGATCGGTATGGGCGCACTTGGCAGGTGCGCTAGTGTATTTATGTACTGGTGCACTTCACAAGTGCGCCACTGTATTCTGGCATGTTTCCGGTTTTTCTACCTAACTTCGTTCGTCCATATCTTCTTCATACGTTATCCGTTTTACGCCAACTCGGACTCTATCTCAAGCAGAATTTCAAGACGAACGCAATGGCGCAACCTATTTCCCTTAATTTGTAACACCCCACGTCCATTAATGTCACTCACGATGGGAATGCATTAACTTCCATGGAGGTTATAAGTGAATATAGAACAGAAAAATTACAATAAGACAGATAGGAAATAGTACTTGGAAATCTATAACTTCATTTTATTGCAGCGGAAATTAAACATGTTTGTTACATCATAAAACCATAGATCATAACCAAGTACAATATCCATCTTCATAAAACAAAATACATAATCCCATTACATAAATAGCCATTAAAAAGATAACAAGCTGGACTTTACTTCAACGGTCCAAGCTTTCCAAAGAGAGATGAAGCAATTCAATCAAACTCCACTAGAGCTGGGCCCAACCTGAGGACCTGGAGGGGGAAAAAGGATAGAAATAGAGGGGGTTAGACATAAAGTCTGGCGAGTATGATAATTCTAACAATACTATTATCAAAATAACTAGACTAAGGAATAAGCTTGAAGACAAGTAAATGTCTATGAACTCTTAGGAAGATAAAAATAGCATTTAAGATAACGTTAAAGATAACGGTAAAGGCACACCTAATTACTAAAGAATGATTACTACACTGCACATTACTACACTGCACCACACCAGTCACCCTATTGTTTGATCCCACTTGCTTCACACAGAAACTTTATAAATAGCCTTAAGTACCCCTAGCTGACTACATAGGTGCCGTCTGCCCCTATCTCCACTAGGTGTACCCCACTACCCCCTTTCGATCGCTCCCTACTTGTAGATACTCGTGCTAGCCCCACAGTGGGGTGTATCACTCCCCTAAAGTGGCAACCTGATACAACTTGAGAATGCACGGCTTATACCTACACGATGCAACAACGTCTTACCTACCAGCCCGGGTCCACATACGCATATGAAACCCGTTGGACTTGCGTTGCACCGCTCCCCGTTTTGGCCTCTTACAGTCAAACCCAGCATGCGTGTCCCGTCCTCGACTTGGGTCGAGCCCACAAAGATACGTTTGGGATACTGGTCGAAATGGGCCCCCACAAGCTACCCACCTAAGCTTGTCACCACTAGTATATCCCACATAACCCTCTTAGTCATGTTCATTTACATGTGTGTTTGGTTAAGTCTTACTAATCGTATTTCACATGCCACTAAGGGCACCCACTAGATTCCTCATGCCACCTAAGGCACCTACTTAACCCCCATATCCCACCTTACATGTTTATCTGGTTAAGTATTTCATAATTCATTCAGGCCATAACCTCATAAAGACCTCTCACATTAGACTGGCATTTATGGCAGTTGGATTTGTCGGGCGGGTCCGGACAGTCTTACACCATAAAAGAGTCTAACCTCGTGTCTTTACAACCATTATGCTTTAGTTTAGGCCTAGGACCTCTCACATTGGGCTGACATTTGTGACCACTGGATTTTCCGAGCGAGTCCGGGCAGGTTTACGTCACAAACGAGTCCAACCTCGTGTCCTAAGCATTGATTAACAATTAAAATATTTTACCCCAGTTTTAATAATTCCCTATTCAAATTATTAATTAAGTCAACTTTTAATGATGTCCATAATTGACTCAATTATGGCCATGCACTTATGGCATGCAAAATCATATCAATTGCACCCCAACTTTTTAATATTAAATCCTTAATATTACCCCTACCCCACGTTTATACGTTCACTTATTCAACGCATAATATAGGCTAGACTTGTATAGTCTAACACCTAGAACAAAGATAAATTATCACAACATATAGACAATTAAAATAAATCTAATCATAATAGGGGTGAAACTTGCATAAACTACACATGTTAAGGATCAAAAGATGTCAACTTGTTAAATGTCTCAATTTACATGATATGATCATAGCCCAAATCTATACATAAACTTGCATATGGGGTTTTTAGGCAACATAATGATGGTGTGAACTAGCATAGGATATCACATATGTCATAGCATAATTCTAGATGTCATAATAGATGTCTTGACATATGTTCATAACTTTTCTAATCAATCTAACTTGCATATGTGATTTCTCATATAGATCAACATAACCCAAACATGATGATTTAATTAATATGAACTAACTAGCATAGATGGTAACATCATGGCCTTTTTAACATGTATGATTCATCACAACTTAGCATAGAAACTTTCAACATACATAACATAATCATAGCATGATTTACAACATATAAGATATCATCATCACATAACATTGGATTTACAATATACATGATAGCAAAAGGGGTTTACAACAACATATATGATAATTCACATCATCTACTCATAATCCATTCATAACTCAACCTAATTAAAATGATAATAATATTGTTAAGATCATCATACTCACAATTTAGAGAAGAAAAGAGAGAGTTTTGCTTTGCTTTACGGTTGAGAGAATTAGAATTGAATTTTCCTTTCTTCTTTCCTAGTTGGCGGCGGCTCCATTGATTTTCATGGCGACGGTAACTATTATATTTTAATTAGGTTTAGGGTTAGCATTAGGATGTATTTATAGGTGTAGGAAGTTATTTAGGACCATTAGATTAACCCTGAACCATGAGAACCTATCAAATGCAAAATTTGCCTTTGAGCGAATCGGCCCACGTGTTGACAGCCAAACACCCTGGATTAACCCCTAGTCGACCCAGCAAAGCTCGGGTCGACCTCAAAAATGGGCCAGTTCGGTTAATTCCCCTCCCAATTTGTGAATTTTAATGTTATAAAATTACGAGGTGTTACATTCTCCCCTTCTTAAAGGATTTCGTCCCCGAAATCTCCAAGTCAAGAAGAATGTATATCCTACCATCTAATCGTCCATCTACTCAACCATCAAACACCAGCATCCATTGTCCTTAAAAGACTTCTAATGCTTTAATGTTTATATGCACAGTGTGTGTATATGTCCATATCTAATGCATAATTAGGCGGTCTACTGATTCAGTCGACCTCCTTAGTGCAATTCATGATAGTGCCATGCGTCCAATATGTATGCAAAAGATTCCTAATTATACATATTAATTCTATATGCATGCACAACCATCCACCCGAATGCAGCAACTATATGATAATACAACCATTATACATCCATTTTACTAAATACATCCATATATATGCAATATGAAGTGACTGAGCCGATCTGGTGCCTAATAGTGTGTGTATATGCATCCACGAGCAACCACTAGCAAACACTTGCATCCACTTTGCATCCACCATACATAACATGTCTCAAACACATGTTTCAACCATAGGATTATCCTAACTGAAGGTCAAAGATACTAGCGAGAGGATATACTAAAGATAAGATAAGTACAAGCTAAGCGATAAAGGAGAAATTAAAGGACATACCCTCAAAAAGAAAAGGGTATCGTGAACGCATCTTCTCTTCCGTCTCCCAAGTAGCGTTTCTCTCATCATCTCCCCATTGCACTTTGACTAGTCTGACCTCTCAATTCCTCAACCTCTTGACCTCTGACCCAAGAATGCGCATAGGAGCTCGTCGAATTTTGGCATCACGCTCTATCTCCACCTCTCTAAGCAAGCTCGGCTC
Source organism: Allium sativum (assembly GCA_030737875.1). Lineage (NCBI taxonomy): Eukaryota > Viridiplantae > Streptophyta > Magnoliopsida > Asparagales > Amaryllidaceae > Allium > Allium sativum. The sequence goes on from CM060913.1 coordinate 189,385,169, forward strand.
TACCACTTCCGCGGTCTCGTGCAAGCACTTCCTCAAATGTGACACATGGAATACGTCATGTACACCACTAAGTCTCTCGGGCTACTCCACTTTATACGCCATCCGTCCAATCCTCTCCTTAATAGGAAACGACCCTACAAACCTTGGTGCTAATTTCCCAACGGACCCAAAGTGAACAACATTACGTAATGGAGGCACTTTGACAAAGACCATGTCCCCAACTTCAAACTCGAGATCTGTCCTCCTCTTATCCGCATAAGATGTCTGCCTATCTTGCACTGCTTTCATCCTCCTTCGAATCAAGTCGATCTTCTCCGAAGTCTACCTAATCATATCGGGCCCAAGTAAGATCTTATCCGTAGATTCCAACCAACATGTAGGTGAACGACAAGGTCGTCCATATAGAGCTTCGAATGGTGCCATACCAATGCTGGACTGAAAGCAATTATTATATGCGAACTCAACCAATGGAAGATGCTCTTCCCATGTACTCCCAAAGTCTAGGATACATAGCCTCAACAGATCCTCTAGAATGCGTTTCACCCTCTCAGTCTGGCCATCCGTCTGAGGATGATATGCGGTGCTCAAACATAACTGAGTCCCTACCGCCTCTTGTAAGCTTCTCCAAAATTCGCTAGTGAAAATAGGATCGCGGTCGCTCACTATGCTTGAAGGAACACCGCGCAAACGAACTATTTCTCGGGCATATACAGAAGCTAACCATGGAGCAGTCCTCTTACTCTTCACGGGAATGAAGTGGGCGCTCTTAGTAAGTCTATCTACTATAACCCAAATCCCCTTATTACCCCTCCTCGATCGCGGTAATCCATCCACAAAATCCACCGAGACACTCTCCCACTTCCATAGTGGAACCTCCAATGGGTGAAGCAACCCACCGGGTTTCTTTTGCTCTGCTTTTACTTGTTGGCATACCAAGCATCTAGCGACATACTCGGCCACGTCTTTCTTCATGCCGGCCCAAAAGTAAACTCTCTTCATGTCTTTGTACATCTTGTCCCCGCCGGGATGAATGGTCATCTTCGAACGATGTGCTTTGTCAAGAATAGTCTTCCTTAGGTCATCATCTTTTGGTACACAAAGTCTACCGTCCCTACGTAACCAACTCTTATCATCTAGGTTATACCTACGGAGATAGCTTGATGACTCCCCTCCTTTGAGCTTTTCTACTAACTCAACTATATGTGGGTCGTCTCGCTGTGCCTCGCCAATCTGTCCCAAAAGCATAGGTCTGACCTCCAAGGATGCTAGCAAACCATGTACGAAGTCAACGGAAGGTCTAAAGTCAAACATCGAAATGAATTCTAAACTTTGTCGCTCAACAAACAAAGGACTTAAGGATAATCTTTTTCTACTTAAGGCATCGGCCACCACGTTACTCTTGCCAGGGGTATATGCTATCTTAAAGTCGTAGGACGCTAAGAACTCCATCCACCTTTGCTGCCTTAAATTCAAGTCCTTTTGAGAGAATAGGTATTTTAAAGATTTGTGGTCAGTGAATAGTTCGAATTTCTCGCCAAGAAGATTATAACGCCAAGACTTAAGCGCGAAAACAATAGCGGCCAACTCTAGGTCATGTGTGGGGTATTTCTTCTCATGCGCTCTCAACTGCCTTCCACCATAGGCTATTACCCTGCTCTCTTGCATTAAGACCGCGCCTAGTCCTGTCCCACAAGCGTCAGTATAAACGGTAAACGGCTTACTCCCGTTTGGCAATACTAAGACTGGGGCTAAAGTCAAAGCTCTCTTCAAACGTTGGAACGCGTCATCACAATCTACGTCCCATGTGAAAACTAGGTTCTTCTTCGTCAAGCGTGTCAATGGAGCTGATATCTTTGCGAAGTCTTTGATAAACCTCCTATAGTAGCCAGCCAACCCCAAGAAACTTCTTACTTCGGTAGCATTTTTAGGAACCTTCCAATCTTGGATGGCCACCACCTTCGCGGGATCTATAGTTATCCCTTCTTTGGAAACCACGTGTCCTAAGAACCGTACTTCCTTCCTCCAAAAGTGACACTTAGAAAATTTAGCTTTAAGCTTATGCGCTCGAAGAGTCTCCAACACTTCCCTAAGATGTAGGGCATGCTCTTCTTCATCCTTAGAAAAGATCAAGACGTCATCTACAAAGACTACCACGAATTTGTTAAGGTACTCCCTAAACACCCTACTCATCAAATCAGCAAAGTATGCGGGGGCGTTTGTCAAACCGAAGGGCATCACTAGCCATTCATAGAAACCGTCCGGAGTCCTAAAGGCAGTCTTGTCAATGCTATCCTCAGCCACTCTCAACTGATGGAAACCAGTGGCTAAGTCCAACTGCGAAAACACTGAGGCACCAACTAACTGATCGAAGAGATCGTCAATCCTCGGCAGTGGGTGTCTGTTCTTCTTAGTAAGCTTATTAAGTTCTCTATAGTCCACACAAAGTCTAATGGACCCATTCGCGTTCGTGGCAAATACTACTGGAGCACCCCACTCTGATATACTTCGTCTTATGAACCCCTTCTCAAGCAACTCCTTCACTTTCTTACCGAGTTCCCTCCTTTCACGTGGAGCCATGTGGCGTACTGGCAAAGATACTGGTTTCGCATTATCTGCAAGATATATTCGAAAATCTATCTCCCGCTTCGGAGGCAAGTCCTTCACCTCCTCAAACACATCCTAATATTCTCGGACCACTCTAACAGATCGTAGATTTTCCTCAGACGCGTCAAGCGATTCTAGATAACGTAGCATAACCGAATTTATGGGATTACAAAAGATTTCGAGAGTGTTGCCAAGGCGAGTCACGAGCCTAACTTCTCTCCTTTCACAATCAAGAACGGCCACATTTCTGGATAACCAATCCATTCCTAAAATTAGCCCATAGCCCGTGAAGACCAACACATAAGCATCACATCTAAATTCAATGCTAAGTATGGAAATTTTCAAATCCAAACACATCATTGACAAATAAGCTGAGCCCCCAATTGGATCCGAAACAACTAACGGATCCTCTACTAAACTGGTGTTTAAGTGCAGTGATTCAACTAATGATGTAGAGATAAACGAATGTGATGCGCCGAATCGAATAAGGTATGGACAGGATGATCAAACAAAAAAACTAAGCTTTCAACAGAAATGGTTCTACCTCGTTCTTGCAGCGGTGGGACCGCGAGGGCCTGAACTTGTCCCCTTGCCTGCCCTGGTGCCATAAGAGCCTGCACCTGTCCTCCCGGGGTAGCTCCTGCCCTCTGCCCCTTCTTTAGGCAGTCCTTCACTAAATGTCCCGCATTGCCACAATGAAAACAGCCTGTCTTCTTTTTCTTTCGGCAATCCTTGCTGAGATGGCCTGGTGTCCCACAGTTAAAACATTTCTTCTTTCACTTGCCGTTATTGTCTTTACTACCCTTCTTGTTTTGCTGTTGTGGTTTCTTCTGATCCCCCTTCTTCTCGGGTGCCTTATCAGCTTTAGCGCTTTTCTCCTCATGCATAAGCTCCATTTCTACTAACTTCTCAAAGGTGGCCCCCATAGGGATGTGGGTCATAGCCAACCCTTGCAACGGTTCATTCAATCCATTAACGAAACTCAGTGCCTTCTTCTCCGGCGTGTTCACTAAGTCTAAGCCAAACCTTGCTAACTGATTAAATTTGTTGACATATTCTATCACTGATGAGCTTCCTTGCTTCAATTTCAAGAACCTTTCCGTATATAGATTTTCTTCCGCCCTTGAGAGGAACTTCGCCTCGAACCTACGTCTGAAATCCGCCCAAGAGTCAAAAGGACGCTCCCCATTAGTGACCTCCCACCAAAACGAGGCCTCTCCCTTCATCAACCAAGCTGCTAATCGAACTCTCCTCCCTTCTTCTACTTCAAAGATTTCTAGCAATTCTTCCACCTCATTAAGCCAATCTCTAGCTTCCACAAACGTTTCTGACCCTTGAAATAGTTTTCCACCCATAGCCTTGAATTCCTTGCACATCTTTGCAAAAGTATCTACGCGAGGAGGAGGAACGGGTGCAAGTAGTGGTGGAGGAACATTGGCTGGACCGGCAGCGGCCCTAGCCTCTAATAACCTCCTATACCATCCTGGTATCGTTACACCATTGGGTAGATTAAGATCTTCAGCCATCCTGAAACGAAAAAGGAAAGATTCAAAATGGAGAATTCGAAAGATAAAGATATGGGCTATTGGGGATTATGTTTTTTTTAAAAAACTTTTCTCTTTAAATTTCTCATTAAAACAAGTTTTTGAAAGCACTTCTTCCAAAAATAACTATTTTTCTAAAGTATTTTTATCTGTTCTGGTAACCTTAAGCTCTGATACCACGTGTAACACCCCACGTCCATTAATGTCACTCACGAAGTGAATGCATTAACTTCCACGGAGGTTATAAGTGAATATAGAGCAGAAAAATTACAACAAGATAGATTGTAAATAGTACTTGGAAATCTAAAACTTCATTTTATTGCAGCGGAAATTAAACATGTTTGTTACATCATAAAACCATAAATCATAACCAAGTACAATATCCATCATCATAAAACAAAATACATAATCCCATTACATAAGTAGCCATTAAAAAGATAACAAGCTGGACTTTATTTCAACGGTCCAAGCTTTCCAAAGAGAGATGAAGCAATTCAATCAAACTCCACTAGAGCTGGGTCCAACCTGAGGACCTAGAGGGGGAAAAAGGATAGAAATAGAGGGGGTCAGACATAAAGTCTGGCGAGTGTGATAATCCTAACAATACTATTATCAAAATAACTAGACTAAAGCATAAGCTGGAAGACAAGTAAATGTCTATGAACTCTTAGGAAGATAAAGATAGCATTTAAGATAACGTTAAAGATAACGGTAAAGGCAAACCTAATTACTAACGAATGATTACTACACTGCACCGCACATTACTACACTGCACCACACCAGTCACCCTATTGTTTGATCCCACTTGCTTCACACAGAAACTTTATAAATAGCCTTACGTACCCCTAGTTGACTACATAGGTGCCGTCTGCCCCTATCTCCACTAGGTGTACCCCACTACCCACTTTCGATCAGCTCCCTACTCGTACATACCCGTGCTGGCCCCACAGTGGGGTGTATCACTCCCCTAAAGTGGCAACCCGATACAACTTGAGAATGCACGGCTTATACCAACACGATGCAACAACGTCTTACCTACCAGCCCGGGTCCACACACGCATACGAAACCCGTTGGACTTGCGTTGCCACCGCTCCCCGTTTTGGCCTCTTACCGTCAAACCCAACATGCGTGTCCCGTCCTCGACTTGGGTCGAGCCCACAAAGATACGTTTGGGATACTGGTCGAAGTAGGCCCCCACAAGCTACCCACCTAAGCTTGTCACCACTAGTATATCCCATTTAACCCTCTTTGTCATGTTCATTTACATTTGTGTTTGGTTAAGTCTTACTAATCGTATTTCACAAGCCACTAAAGGCACCCACTAGATTCCTCATGCCACCCAAGGCACGTACTTAACCCCCATGTCCCACCTTACATGTTTATCTGGTTAAGTATTTCTTAATTCATTCAGGCCATAACCTCATAAAGACCTCTCACATTAGACTGGCATTTATGGCAGTTGGATTTGCCAGGCGGGTCCGGGCAGTCTTACACCATAAAATAGTCTAACCTCGTGTCTTTACAACCGTTATGCTTTAGTTTAGGCCTAGGACCTCTCACATTGGGCCGACATTAGTGACCACTGGATTTGCCGGGCGGGTCCGGGCAGGTTTACGTCACAAACGAGTCCAACCTCGTGTCCTAAGCATTGATTAACACTTAAAACCTTTTACCCCAGTTTTAATAATTCCCTATTCAAATTATTAATTAAGTCAACTTTTAATGATGTCCATAATTGACTCAGTTATGGCCATCCACTTATGGCATGCAAAATCATATCAATTGCACCCCAACTTTTTAATATTAAATCCTTAATATTACCCCTACCCCACGTTTATACGTTCGCTTATTCAACACACAATATAGGCTAAACTTGTATAGTCTAACACCTAGCACAAAGATAAATTATCACAACATATAGACAATTAAAATAAATCAAATCATAATAGGGGTGAAACTTGCATAAACTACACATGTTAAGGATCAAAAGGTGTCAACTTGTTAAATGTCTCAATTTACATGATATGATCATAGCCCAAATCTATACATAAACTTGCATATGGGGGTTTTAGGCAACATAATGATGGTGTGAACTAGCATAGGATATCACATATGTCATAGCATAATTCTAGATGTCATAATAGATGTCTTGACATATGTTCATAACTTTTCTAATCAATCTAACTTGCATATGTGACTTGTCATATAGACCAACATAACCCAAACATGATGATTTAATTAATATGAACTAACTAGCGTAGATGGTAACATCATGGCCTTTTTAACATGTATGATTCATCACAACTTAGCATAGAAACTTTCAACATACATAACATCATCATAGCATAATTTACAACATATAAGATATCATCATCACATAACATTGGATTTAGAATATACATGATAGCAAAAGGGGTTTACAACAACATATATGATAATTCACATCATCTACTCATAATCCATTCATAACTCAACCTAATTAAAATGATAATAATCTTGTTAAGATCATCATACTCACAATTTAGAGAAGAAAAGAGAGAGTTTTGCTTTGCTTTAGGGTTGAGAGAATTAGAATTGAATTTGCCTTTCTTCTTTCTTAGTTGGCGGCGGCTCCATTGATTTCCATGGAGACGGTAACTATTCTATTTTAATTAGGTTTAGGGTTAGCATTAGGATGTATTTATAGGTGTAGGATGTTATTTAGGACCATTAGATTAACCCTGAACCTTGAGAACCAATCAAATGCAAAATCTGCCTTTGAGCCAATCGGCCCACGGGTTGATAGACAAACACCCTGGATTAACCCCTAGTCGACCCAGCAGAGCTCGAGTCGACCTCAAAAATGGGTCGGTTCGGTTATTTTCCCTCCCAATTCGCTGTTTTGAACTTTTTCGTATATTTATTTATTTAATTTATATATATATATATATCAATATATATATATTTCTTGCGCAACCCATTTCACTTAATTCTTTTCTAAAAATTAAGTATACTTTAATTTGTGAATTTTAATGTTATAAAATTACGGGGTGTTACATAATTCTTCTCCTAAAAATTAAGTATATTTTAATTTGTTACTTATACGTTCACTGAAATACGGGGTGTTACATCAAGAATTTACGAATATATAGGATCGAAAATAGGGAAATGAACAATTGAATGGCAAATTAAATTAAAGGGGATCAGTATGATTGATGATTTTCTCAGTAAGTTTTCCATTTGGAAATACGACTGTTGTTTGTACACATGTTTTCCTTTGACAGTTTAATCACCGACTATCAAAGTTTTGACCATTTTCCATTGTAAATACGGAGAGACTAGGATCAGATTTATTATTTGAAAACCACTCTGTATGGGCATTAGCGTTGCGAATTAAATATGACGAAGATAATTAAAGGCGGAGTTGTGCAAGTGTTGTTCTGGCGATCCTAGGTAGAAATTGCCCAAGATGGATTTACATAATAGTGCCTTCGGTTTGTCCAGATCCAGGACAACGTGTATGGACGAATGTCCGATAGAATATATCTAATGGATCACATAAGTTGATCGCTTCAAACGTATCCACGTTTGGTGGCGGAGGAGTTCGTTTCTCTTAGCTTTATACTCGTGGTATTTTTATGGGAATCAATTTGTGATTTGGTGGGTATGACGATGTAGCATTCAAAGTAAATGAAGGTGTGATCTGTCAAAAGATACGTTACGACCTCATACCTCACAACCGGGAATGTCAAAAATCGGGCAGGCAACATGGCATGTGGGTCGCCCCCATTAGGGTGCGTTGTGACGACCCCATTTCCCGTACGGATGGAGATAAGGGTAATCTTTGGAATATAACGCAGAAACAGACAATAGCAGAACAGAGTTAAATAAATACACCAGATAATGTACAATAGAATACACTGGATAAAAGTAATCATCAGAGTTACACAGTATGCGGGATCTTACTTAGTACAAATACAGTTCAACTATACATATATGTCTACAGCGGAAAAACAAACATAATGTACAATTGGAGCTGAACAGCATAAAAAGAGATAAATGATAGAATCCATCTTCAGCTCCAGTTATCCGGATAAAGCCTGCTAAACCTGAATACAAGGCTGCCCATGTAGAAAAAGGGGCTCCCGAGTTTGAAAGTGAAACAAACTACGAGTCAGTCATGGGACTGGTATGAGAAATCTACTCAACACATTTAAAATATGGCTAATCAAAGGACCACGCCACTTTCGTGGAACGGGTTTACTCCATTGGATTGCCAGTGCTTTAAAACAAATCATTCTTTTTAAACATCGCAATGCTTTTTATAAAAATGAAGCCATTATAAGACTCAGTTCCCATCACACAATGCAACGCAAACCGGAGGATAGAGTTTTTCCTTATAATGGCCAAAATATGCTTGATACGAATAAAACAAAAGCATTTGATATTATTACTAGTGTTTATATGTTTCAAAAACAATTTCAATCATAACTATCAATCATAGATGGCATGGGTACCATATATCATGTCGCCATATATTTATATACAATCAAAACCGCACAGTCACGTATTTGGAAAATTGGATTTCCGTCATGAACCAAGGCAAAAGATAGTCCTTACCGAATTCGAGACGCCCTAGCCCGGCCCTCAGGATCAGAGCTCGAGTGACCCTTGGATCTTCAGGGCCAGTCCACCGATGTGGATTAAAATTCCTGAACACTGCGTTTCCCCGCCCTATGTGGCGTAGGTGAGCCAACGAATGGCTCCATCGGACCCGGATCGTCCGATCTAATCGAGGCACCTCGCAACAGCAACAACCACATAAGTCAAACTCGTCAGGGCGTGTAAAACCACAGACGCCACTTCTAGCTAGAAGGAAATGCATGCCCTCCCTGATGTCCTCTCCCGTTTCTGGTTCATACCGGGGTGTGAGGCTCGCGAATTCACATTATACACAAAGCTATGCCACACAAGCGGTGCTTTGATCATCACCACAAGACTTTGCTTTTCAACAGAAGCCCTGATCGTCTGCCACTTAGGCATGCCACACTAGCAATTCATGCCATGCGACTGATGTCCATCAATATACAACCTCTGAGCTCATGCGTTTCAGAGAAGGGCGTTAAGCAAAAGAATAAATTCTTCGCCGCCAAACAGATGTATATTTAATAGAGATCAATCAACACAGAATAAAATCCAATGTCAAACAAACAATCCATTTACAAGTCCGTTCTGGGTTTGAACGAAACCGGAGGCACTATATACCTTGCAAACCCATCGATCACCACGTACGTCTGGACGATCACCACTCGTTATCCATATTTTGGGATGCCTCCCAATCAGGACCTCGGTTACCACCCAAACGAGGTGAAGATCTCCGGTCTTCGACCACCGTCTTCATCTTCGACTTTCAATCGTTGGTCAATTATTTGAAATGAGAATTAACTCAGCATTTTCAAATAATTCAAATATATTTAGAATTTAAAATCAATTTATTTCATTGGTTAAATCATTCGACAACACCAATTTGTTCTTTAATGAACTTTTCACACCAAACACATTCAACCATCAAAACCACATAAATTGAGAAAATTCAGTTTATTTCCATTCCATATCGTTTATGATATTTTATAATGATTTATCGCTATTTTTATTTATTACAAATAGCCAATTTATTCAAAACGACGCTTCGGGCCATAATGCGGCCGTGGCGCTGTTTTTCTACAGATTTGATTTACACATATCTGACAATCTAACCGTTGGATCTTCACAAAATTTACATCATTAGAAATATCTTTTCAGAACGAATCCAACGGTTCCAGTTTCGGGACAATCCGACGGTCGGATCTCCCGGTATCATCGTTTGAAATTTCGATTTCAAAATACGAACTGCAGCGTCGTTATTCGACTAAATATAATTATATTTATATATATATATATATATATATATATATATATATATATATATGTATAAATATAATCGATTTTGGCGCTGTTTTTCTTCAGATTTGAATTAAACATTCCAGACAATCCAACCGTTGGATTTTTACAAAGTTGGTGCCATTGGAAAGAAATTTCCAAAGCGAACCTAACGGTTGCGGTTTCGGGAAAATCCGATGGTCGGATCTCCCGCACTAATCATTAGAAATCACGATTTCAAAATACGAACTGCAACGTCGCTTTTCAATATATTTCAATTCTATTTAAATATATATATATCGATTCTTCGATTTCAAAACCATATGAATTTCACACTTTTGATAAGAATGATATTTTCATCTAACTGCCTTCTATTTCAACACTTCACTATATTTGTCAACTCATGTATATAATAAAAATGTGATTTTTATTCTAAAACAATTCATTTCAAAACCAGATTATTTTATATAGTCCATATTGGTGATAAAAATGTGATTTTTATTATAAAACAATTTATTTCAAAACTTGACTATTTTATATAGTCAATATAGATGATAAAAAGGTGAATTTATATTTAAAACACGAACACCATTCAACACATGAATTTCAATTCAACGAATAAATATAGTTTCAACAAATTAAAACAATTCAAGCACATGAATACTATTCAAAATTTCGGCAGCATAACGGCAGGGTAGTTAAAACCGGGACCGTCCCTAGTACGGCTCCTCGCTCTACCTTAAAACCTCGCGGTTTTTGACAATGGGGATCATGCATCTAGTTCGCACGCAGGAGGCATGTATATATTTTTCATTTCCACAAACTAATCCTATGTGGTTTCAATCAAATATTTCTCAACCACAAATGGGTATTTTTCAACCACAACCAATCAATATCAACCACAAACAATTCCAATCAACCATTCGCTATCAATCAATTTTTCACACCAATCACAACCAATAAATATCATCCATGGTTTGTGGAAGAGGGGCGTATATATATATATATATATTTATATATTTATATATAGCAATTCACTTCTATTTCAACACATATATAATTTTTACAACGCATATACAACTTATACATCGAATGTACAACTTATACAATGCTTATACATGAGGTGTACAACGCTTATATAACTCATACATCGACTATATAATTTATACATCGTCGTTTTCCATATCGTTTATAAATTAGAAATCTCACATTGGGTTCCACTCCACCAAAAATAGCAGAAGGCTCAGAAAAATATGCGGTCTCTTCTAAAATGTAGAAGACGTCCACACGGATCCACTGTCTCTTGTTTCACTGAATTTCGTCAAGACACGAAAATGATATGATTTTTCAAAATTTGCAACACTTTAAAACTGTCGAAATCAGTTTAAATAATATAAACCGTATACCTCATTATTTCTTTCAAAACTAGGTCACCAAATTTCTTCCAAACCATAGCACATGAGGCCGATCAGGTTGCACCACGATCTCCAGCTCCGAGAGGCGCTCCTGCGGGTCCCTCCTTTGATGAACTCGACGGCGACTGGGAGGAGGTGGAGGACTTCGAACGGCGGAATTTGAAGGGGGCGATTCGCACTGAATATTCAACGAGGGGAGATGTAGTTTGTATGGATTTGAAGAGGAAGAGAATCTCTTCAAAAACCCCAACTGCCACGTTCGATTTTAATGAGAGGATTCGCCAGAAATTAGGAGAGATGGGAGGAGCCCTTATCGTCGTCGGTTTCAGATAGGGTCGGGGAAAGAGAAAGTCGTTTGGGCTAATAGGTTTTTTTTTATATTTATAAGTTTTAAAATCCGAAAATACCCCTTGCCACACACGAACACCAATCCAAACCCAACGACTGTCGTCCCTAGCGTTTTACCCCCATTCCGAACACAATGGGATATGTTTTGTAGGCCCATTCGACTGTTTCAATCAGTTTCCATTCAAATTAAAATATAAAACATTCAATATTTGATTTGAACGTACATTTCAATTTGCTAGGGCCTCAAACTGATTCGAAAAATTCCAGAAAAATAAATCTGGCTATGTTTTGATGATAAGGTCCCAACAAAACTAGTTTCGTCGAATTCTGAGGCCGTTTGCAAAAAGGCCCATTTCTGGTCGATCCAATTTAACTATAATTGACCAAAACACATTTTCCTTTGCCACGCTCACATACTAGCTTCAAAAATTATGAAATTTAAAACCTAGCAATAACTTCACATCTCGGATCCAACAAAATTGGTTTCGTCGAATTCCGAGGTCGTATGCAAAATGGCCAATTTCACGGGCTATATAAATTCCATAGCGAACTTTTTGAAAATTCATTTGGCCATAACTTTTGCTTTCCGCTATGAAAATTCGATTTTTCAGATTCGTTAGAAAGGTATTCACTAACAGATTTAAATATTTTTGGTTTCACTCAAATCCGTTTTGTTTTGCACCCGGTACAGTCCGACAAAGTTTGAATTCAATTTTTGAAACTACAACGCCTTTTCAGGCCTCGTTTATAATTAGAATTAATTATATTCGTTTTCAATTGTCGATTCAAACTCAGTTTTCATCGCTATTATTTAAAATATTTACTTTAAATATTTAAAATCCATTATTTTAGCCAATTTAAAAATTTTAAATTGGTTCAGATTTTCTGGGTCGTTACAATCTCCCCCCCGCCCCCCCCCCACTTAAAACTTTTCGTCCCCGAAAAGGAACAAAGTCGAAAGTGGTTTGATTAATCAACTCTACGTTCGATCTGGCTTCAATTCTCCAACTTTTCAGTTTCTGAGAATTTTCAAGTTCGTCAAAAATTTGGCAAACACCCGGAATTTTCGAAAAATTTCGCCATAACCTCCTTTGTATGGGGAGAGGTTTGGAAATTTATTGGGCCGTATTAGGTACCCAATAAATCCTAATAAGCATAAACATATTTATAGTTATATATTCTGGTGTTTACAGGGGAGCGTGTATTGATAATAACTCCAGAGAATAAATTCTCGTCACCCTGTCAAAGCCTGAGGGAGTGTGTATTTTAAATGCTCCAGAGGATAAATCCTCGTCACCTCCTCCCGTGTGGGAAATAAATAGTCCATGTGCCGTATCTAATAACTAGAGAGACGTGATTATTGTCAACTCCAGACCTGTGTGGGGTTTTTATCAATCTGGCAATTTTATCGTTACAATTTAAATAGTCCATATCAGTCATCAGTTCAACCTATAAAATATATTCATCGCCATACAAGCCTCTCGCTCGTATGGTAAATCTTCCACCTCGTCACACAAGCTCCAAATGCTTATGTGGTATATGATGAAGTATGCTTATCTTCAGAAGTATGCCATGTAATGTAGTTCAAAATTAATTGTTACTATCCTATGGCGACATTTATTATTTCACACAGAAAAACCAGCACTCCGCATCCAATGGCATTCACAGGAGTTGATATAATAATATTTCGCATCCAACTCATTAAGGTTTACCTATTTGTCGGGCACGCAAATAAAATCTTTACTCAACAGCTAATCCATTTACCTGTTCAAACATATATAATACACATGTATATATTTCTATTTATTTTCTAATCAGTTCAATGTGTGATATAATCGAATAAATTCTACCATTCATTCTCTTATTAATTAAATTAACTATCGTTTCAATAATTTGATTAATCTAATTTGCTATCACACAACACAAACAGCAATCAAATTGATTTTAACTTTTCAAAACCACATAAATTCCTTTTAAAATCCTTCAGACTATAGAATTAAAAGTGCACATCCATGGAAAGAAAATAACAACAGAATAGAGAACTAATTGGTAATGCAAAGTATGGTAAATGTACCTTGCACCAGAATCAATCAGAGATATCTCGGCATCTAGGATAGGCTTTCTGAATGCTCTCCTCAGTTTCCCAAGTACAATCTCACGGATCTCCACTCCATTGCACTTTGACTAAGTGAACCTTCTTGTTCCTTAGCTCTTTCGTTTCTTTGCCGATGATCTTTAGAGTTCTCTTCTCACAGCTAATTCAGGGGTAATTTCAATATCCTGTTGAGCGGCTTCTTCCACGATTAAGTCTGGATCATGAACGTGCTTTCGAAGTTGAGATATGTGAAATACATCATGAACTCTAGGCAACCAATTAGGCAATTTGACCCTATAAGCGAGAGTTCCGATCCGTTCCAGAATAGGAAACGGACCAATGAATTTGGGCGCCAATTTCCCTGTTTTACCGAACCGGATAACTCCTCTCATCGGCGATACTTTCAAATATACGTAGTCGCCAACAGCAAAGGATATATCTCTTCTTCTTCTATCGGCATAGCTCTTTTGTCGGCTTTGAGCGGCGAGTAATCGCTTCTTAATAAAATCGACTTTGTCGGCAGCTTCTCGAATCATATCAGGCCCCAACACAAGTCTATTACCGGGTTCGACCCAACAAGCAGGAGATCGGCACGGTCTACCGTATAATGCTTCGAATGGCGACATTGTCAGGCTCGCCTGGTAGATGTTGTAATATGATAATTCAACCAAATGCAGATGGTCTTTCCATGATCCACTGAAATCTAGAACACAAGCCCGCAATAGATATTCTAAAATACGATTCACCCTCTCAATCTGACTGTCTGTCTGAGGATGATAAGCCATGCTCAAGTTCAACTTCGTTCCCAGTTCGAATTGAAATGCCTCCCATAATTTGCTAGTAAATACTGTACCTCTATCACTGACTATACTGAGCGGCACTCCATGAAGTCTAACAATTTCCTTGAAATATATCTGCGCCAAACTCTGAACAGTTCTGTTTGATCTGACAGGTATGAAATGGGCGGTCTTCGTGAAGCGATCTACGATCACCCAAATACTGTCATTTCGTTTTCTGGTTCTGGGCAGACCATCAATGAAATCCATAGAAATATGTTCCCACTTCCAACTAGGCACGTCTAGCGGTTGTAACAATCCAGCTAGTTTTTGTTGGTCGCTTTTGACTAGCTGGCAAGTAGGGCATCGACTAACATATAAAGAAATGTCCCTCTTCATCGACCTCCACCAGAAAGTGCGTTTGATGTCTTTATACATTTTTCTTACTCCTGGATGGATACTAAGTTTTGACTTATTTCATTCATCCAGAACTTCCTTGCAGAGCTCAGCAATGTTAGGAACACAAATTCGATCTTTCAGCCTTAGAATCCCTTCATTATCAACTTGAAAACTCGAGGGTTCGCCCTGTTGAATTATCTCTCTGATCTTCTGAATGAAGTGATCATCCTTCTGAAGAGCAGATATTTTATCTAGCAACAAAGTCGTGATAATAAAACTGGCAATCATTTCATCTTTCGGCTTAATGCATTGGCCACGACATTGGCTTTCCCTGGAGTGTATAGAATTTCAAAATCGTATGCTACAAGAAACTCCAGCCAACGTTGCCGCCTTAGATTCAAGTCCTTCTGGCTGAACAGATACTTTAACGACTGGTGATCTATAAACAGTTCAAATCTCTCACCCAGAAGATAGTATCTCCAGATTTTTAAGGCGAATACTATGGCCAATAACTCAAGATCATGAGTCACGTAGTTCTTCTCGTGTGGCTTCAACTGACGGCTAGCATAAGAAATCACTTGACCCCTTTGCATTAACACTGCGCCAAGGCCTTCTCTAGAGGCATCCGTCTAGACTTTCAAATCCTGATTGCCATCGATGATGGTTAACACTGGAGCAGTTGTTAATCTTAACTTTAGCTCTTCAAAAGCCTCCTCACTTTCTGGAGTCCATTTGAATTTAGAGTGCTTCTTTGTGAGTTTGTTAAGTGACCAGATATCTTCGAAAAGTTTTTAATGAACTTTCGGTAATAACTAGCCAATCCGAGGAAACTGTGGACTTCTGTAGGAGTACTGGACTGTTTCCAGTTTTGAATCGCCGTGATTTTACTTGGATCCACAGCAATTCCTTCTTTCGATACGACATGGCCTAGAAATTTCACTTTATCTTGCCAAAATATACATTTGGACAGTTTGGCTTTCAATACATTCCTTCTGAGAATTTCCAGAACCTGCTCCAAATTATTTTCATGTTCGACCTTTGATTTAGAGAAGATTAGAATATCATCAATAAAAACCAAAACAAATTTATTCAAAACTCCTCTGAATACTCTGTTCATTAGATCGACGAAATAGGCTGGAGCGTTACATAAGCCGAACGGCATTACTAACCACTCGTAGAATAGGTCGAGACCTCTGAATGCTGTCATTGGAACACACTCTTCGGCAATTCGAAGTTGATGGAAGCCTGTAGCTAGCTCCATCCTTGAGAATACTTGTGCGCCATTTAATCGATCCAACAAATCATCAATCTGTGACAATGGATATTTGTTCTTTATTGTCTGTTTGTTCAGATCACGATAATCCACACATAGACGTAGAGTACCGTCAGATTTTTGGACAAACACCACTGCTGCACCCCAATCAGAGAAACTAGGCCTAATCAGACACTTCCATACTAGATGTCGTGTTTGATTGTCAAGTTCTTCTTTCTCTTTCAAGGACATTCTTCGAATAGCGTGAACTACCGGCCTTGCATTGGGAATCAAAGCGATCTTGAAATCTATTTCTCTCTGCGGAGGTAAGCGAACAACTTCCTCGAACACATCCGCATAGTTCTTGACGACAGGAATATCTTTCACTAGGTCGGGAATATTCTCTGTGATTTTAGGGACATTTTCTATTTGGGTTGGAGAAACATTCAAAGCCGCCCAGAAGTCTTTTCTATTAGCATTCTGACCTTCACAGGGAATGGTTATATAATCACCTGATTTAATCTTCGCATTTACGACTCTGTCGGCGCATTTAACTTCAGCTTAATATTTGGTCAACTAGTCTAACCCCAAGATAAGATCAAACTCTTTAAAATTCATGACAACCGCGATGGTAGGAAACCAATAACGAGAGAAAGAAACCGGCACTCCACAAACCCAACTGAGATCAATGGAACCCCCAACCGGGTTCTGGACAGTCATTGGTTCCTTGAGCTTCTTCAAATTCAAATCCAGCTTGTTAGCTGCATTCTTAGCAATGAAGCTTCGTGACGCGCCTGTGTCAAACAATACTTTGACTGGAATGTTTTTGACCGTAAGCGTTCCTTCTAAAACATCGGCCCTTTCCTGAACAGATGAAGATGCAAGCACTTCTCCCCTTCATTTACATGTACTGCTTCAGATTTCTTTGAGAGTTGGCACTCCCGTGCAATATGACCTGCTTGGCGGCACTTATGGCATCTCCTTTCCCCATGTGGGTTCTTTTTTTTCTTAGTACGCTTAGATCCACTCTTGATCTGTTTCTCTAAAGATCTGCAACTTATCGAGAAATGTCCTCGCCTATTGCAATTATTGCATTCGGCGGTCATTACAGGTTCTTTCTCAGCTCTGGCCCTTTTCCTCTTGGCACTGGGCTTCTTATTGACCTCAGACCTCGTACTGGCTTCAGGAATATCAGTTTCCGACTCTTCTTTGTCACTAGAATAGACTTCTTCTTCGTCGCGCAACATTCCTTTCTTATGGAGATCTTCATACTGATAAGCCATGTATATTATTTCTAAAAAAGGAAGCTTCACACTCCTCATTACACTATTATGATATCTCCTTTGCAGACCATGAATAAATCTTAGATTCTTCCTCTTTGGATCTTGAATCAGATGAGGAGCAAAGTGAGAAAGTTCGTTGAATTTCTTATGATATTCTTGGATGGTCATATCACCTTGTATCAGATAAGAGAATTCGTCACAAAATCGCTCAGTCACTTCGAGAGGAGTAAATCTTTCCAGGAAAATCTCTTTGAATCTGTCCCAGGTGATATCACCTTCTGGATTAACTTTGATGATTGTTTCCCACCAGATCAAAGCTTCTTTTTGAGCACCCAAGATGCAACTAACCTTTTCTGGTCATCCCTCAGCTGGATACGCTCAAAAATTCTTTCGACAGAACTCATCCAAGCTTGAGTCTGAATTATAGATTCATTGCCCGAGAACTGTACTCCGTTCAGATTTCGATATCTCATTAATAGAACCTCTAGATCGGGTTCTGCATTTCTCCTATTTCTGACACTCATTTTTCTAGTACTTCTGCAAATGGTAGATCAAGTGTCAGGTCACAGAAAAGATAATTTAAAATATAGAAACACATACTTCAATGTAAATGTGTCTATCGAGGTGTAATTTCATTCTGCTTTACTCATACTAGGATATTACTGATCCTATCTGTATAGAGTTGCCCGTCCTAGAACACTACTGGTTCTATTTCTGTCGAGTTCGTTAATATGTTATATTCCAGAACTAAACTTAACCAAAGCTCTGATACCACGTTGTGACGACCCCATTTCCCGTACGGACGGAGATAAGGTTAATGTTTGGAATATAACACAGAAACAGACAATAGCAGAACAGAATTAAATAAATACACCAGATAATGTACAATAGAATACACTGGATAAAAGTAATCATCAGCATTACACAGTATACAGGATCTTACTTAGTACAAATACAGTTCAACTATACATATATGTCTACAGTGGAAAAACAAACATAATGTACAATAGGAGCTGAACAACATAAAAAGAGATAAATGATAGAATCCATCTTCAGCTCCAGCTATCCGGATAAAGCCTGTTAAACCTGAATACAAGGCTGCCCGTGTAGAAAAAGGGGCACCCGAGTTTGAAAGTGAAACAAACTACGAGTCTGTCATGGGACTGGTATGAGAAATCTACTCAACACATTTAAAATATGGCTAATCATAGGACCACGCCACTTTCATGGAACGGGTTTACTCCATTGGATTGCGAGTGCTTTAAAACAAATCATTCTTTTTAAACATCGCAATGCTTTTTATAAAAATGAAGCCATTATAAGACTCAGTTCCCATCACACAATGCAACGCAAACCGGAGGATAGATTTTTTCCTTATAATGGCCAAAATATGCTTGATACGAATAAAACAAAAGCATTTGATATTATTACTAGTGTTTATATGTTTCAAAAACAATTTCAATCAAGACTATCAATCATAGACGGCATGGGTACCATATATCATGTCGCCATATATATATACAATCAAAACCGCACAGTCGCGTATTTGGAAAATTGGATTTCCGTCATGAACCAAGGCAAAAGATAGTCCTTACCGAATTTGAGACGCTCTAGCCTGCCCTTAGGATCAGAGCTCGAGTGACCCTTGGATCGTCAGGGCCGGTCCACCGATGTGGATTAAAATTCCTGAACACTACGTTTCCCCGCCCTTTAGGGCGGGGCGTAGGTGTGCCAACGAATGGCTCCATCGGACCCGGATCGTCCGATCTAATCAAGGCACCTCGCAACAGCAACAACCACATAAGTCAAACTCGTCAGGGCGTGTAAAACCACTGACGCCACTACTAGCTAGAAGGAAATGCATGCCCTCCCTGATGCCCTCTCCCGTTTCTGGTTCATACCGGGCTGTGAGGCTCGCGAATTCACGTTATACACAAAGCTATGCCACACAGGCGGTGCTTTGATCATCACCACAAGACTTTACTTTTCAACAGATGCCCTGATCATCTGCCACTTTGGCATGCCACACTAGCAATTCATGCCATGCAACTGATGTCCATCGATATACAACCTCTGAGCTCATTCGTTTCAGAGAAGGGCGTTAAGCAAAAGAATAAATTCTCCACCGCCAAACAGATGTATATTTAATAGAGATCAATCAACATAGAATAAAATCCAATGTCAGACACACAGTCCATTTACAAGTCCGTTCTGGGTCTGAAAACCGGAGGCACTATATACCTCACAAACCCATCGATCACCACGTACGTCTGGACGATCACCACTCATTATCCTTATTTCGGGATGCCTCCCAATCAGGACCTCGGTTACCACCCAAACGAGGTGAAGATCTCCGGTCTTCGACCACCGTCTTCATCTTCGACTTTCAATCGTCGGTCAATTATTTGAAATGAGAATTAACTCGGCATTTTCAAATAATTCACGTATATTTAGAATTTCAAATCAATTTATTTCAATGGTTAAATCATTCGACAACACCAATTTGTTCTTTAATGTACTTTTCACACCAAACACATTCAACCATCAAAACCACATAAATCGAGCAAATTCAGTTTATTTCCATTCCATATCGTTTATGATATTTTATAACGATTTATCGCTATTTTTATTTATTTTAAAATAGCCAATTTATTCAATACGACGCTTCGGGCCATAATGCAGCCGTGGCGCTATTTTTCTTCAGATTTGATTTACACATATCTGACAATCTAACCGTCGGATCTTCACAAAATTTACATCATTAGAAAGATCTTTTCAAAACGAATCCAACGGTTCCAGTTTCGGGAAAATCCGACGGTCGGATCTCCCGGTATAATCGTTTGAAATTTCGATTTCAAAATACGATTTGCAGCGTCGCTATTCGATTAAATATAATTATATATATATATATATATATATATAAATATAATCGATTCTGGCGCTATTTTTCTTCAGATTTGAATTAAACATTCTAAACAATCCAACCGTTGGATTTTTACAAAGTTGGTGCCATTGGAAAGATTTTTCCAAAGCGAACCCAACAGTTGCGGTTTCGGGAAAATCCGATGGTCGGATCTCCCGCACTAATCATTTGAAATCACGATTTCAAAATACGAACTGCAGCGTCGCTTTTCAATATATTTCAATTTTATTTAAATATACATATCGATTCTTCGATTTCAAAACCATATGAATTTCACACTTTTGATAAAAATGATATTTTCATCTAACTGCCTTCTATTTCAACACTTCACTATATTTCCTCGCTCTACCTTAAAACCTCTCGGTTTTTGACAATGGGGATCATGCATCTAGTTCGCATGCAGGCGGCATGTATATATTTTTCATTTCCACAAACTAATCCTATGTGGTTTCAACCAGATATTTCTCAACCACAAATGGGTATTTTTCAACCACAACCAATCAATATCAACCACAAACAATTCCAATCAACCATTCGCTATCAATCAATTTTTCACACCAATCACAATCAATAAATATCGTCCATGGTTTGTGGACGAGGGGCGTATATATATATATATATATATATATATATATATATATATATATATATATATATATATATATATATATATATATACACATATAGCAATTCACTTCTATTTCAACACATATATAATTTTTACAACGCATATTCAACTTATACATCGAACGTACAACTTATACAATGCTTATACATGAGGTGTACAACGCTTATATAACTCATACATCGACTATATAATTTATACATTGTCGTTTTCCATATCGTTTATAAATTAGAAATCTCACTTTGGGTTCCACTCCACCAAAAATAGCAGAAGGCTCAAAAAAATATGCGGTCTCTTCTAAAGTGTAGAAGACGTCCACACGGATCCACTGTCTCTTGTTTCACTGAGTTTCGTCAAGACTCGAAAAAGATATGATTTTTTAAAGTTTGCAACACTTTAAAACTATCGAAATCAGTTAAAATAATATAAAATGTATACCTCATTATTTCGTTCAAAACTAGGTCGCCCGATTTCTTCCAAACCGTAGTACGTGAGGCCGATCAGGTTGCATCACGATCTCCAGCTCCGAGAGGCGCTCCTGCGGGTCCCTCCTTTGATGAACTCGACGGCGATTGGGAGGAGGTGGAGGACTTCGAACGGCGGAATTTGAAGGGGGGTGATTCGCACTGAATATTCAACGAGGGGAGATGTAGTTTGTATGGATTTGAAGAGGAAGAGAATCTCTTCAAAAACCAAAATTGCCACGTTCGATTTTAATGAGAGGATTCGCCAGAAATTAGGAGAGATGGGAGGAGCCCTTTATCGTCATCGGTTTCAGATAGGGTCGGGGAGAGAGAAAGTCGTTTGGGCCAATAGGTTTATTTATTTATTTATAAATTTTAATGTCCGAAAATACCCCTTGCCACACACGAACACCAATCCAAACCCAACGACTGTCGTCCCTAGCATTTTACCCCCATTCCGAACACAATGGGATATGTTTCGTAGGCTCATTCGACTGTTTCAGTCAGTTTCCATTCAAATTAAATATAAAACATTCAATATTTGACTTAAACGTACATTTCAATTTGCCAGGGCCTCAAACTGATTCGAAAAATTCCAGAAAAATAAATCTGGCGATGTTTTGACGATATGGTCCCAACAAAACTAGTTCCGTCGAATTCTGAGGCCGTTTGCAAAAAGGACCAATTCTGGTCGATCCAATTTAACTATAATTGACCAAAACACATTTTCCTTTGCCACGCTCACATACTAGCTTCAAAAATTTTGAAATTTGAAACCTAGCAATAACTTCACATCCCGGATCCAACAAAAGAGGTTTCGTCGAATTCCGAGGTTGTATGCAAAATGGCCAATTTCACGGGCTATATAAATTCCATAGCAACCTTTCTGAAAATTCATTTGGCCATAACTTTTGCTTTCTGCTATGAAAATTCGATTTTTCAGATTTGTTAGAAATGTATTCACTAACAGATTTAAATATTTTTGGTTTCACTTAAATCCGTTTTGTTTTGCACCCGGTACAGTCCGACAAAGTTTGAATTCAATTTTTGAAACTGCAGCGCCTTTTCAGGCCTTGTTTATAATTAGAATTAATTATATTCGTTTCCAATTGTCGATTCAAACTCAGTTTTCATCGCTATTATTTAAAATATTTATTTTAAATATTTAAAATCCATTATTTTAGCCAATTTAAAAATTTTAAATTGGTTCAGATTTTCTGGGTCGTTACATGCATTGTCACCATCTAGAGAATATTCATATTTGTTACTTCTTTTCACTTATGTATCTCCAGGGAAAGTTTATGTTGCTAGAAACCATAGGTGATAATATATTCGATACACTCAAGAGAAATGAGTGGTCGGTCATGTGTGGGCCGGGTTGCAAGACGTTCTTGTTGAACCCAGTGTATTCCTCTCTAGAGATACACTATCGGCATGAGGTTCCATACCTTGTCATAGTCAGAATCCAATCTCCAATAAGCGCCTCTGGTTTTCATTGTATACTATATATATGTGGAGCGTGAGGTGCAAGCGTTTCACTAGATTGTTATTATTTGTGATTAGACATTATTATAATATCAGAAAAGTATTGATTTTGAAAATGTTTGGGTTATCATAAGCTAAAAACCATCCGTGTTTATGTGTGGATTGGTCTTACGATTATCATTTTTTTAAAATGATTTTCGAAAGTTAAACCAAGTGGTTGGAGTTTTCTCACACCAGTCCCATGACTGACCCAGAGTTTATTTTGTTTTGCTTTCCCTAAACTCTTGGGTGCCCAAAATTTGTACGGGCAGTCAAGTAGTTGGGTTTTACAGATACACTAGATAGAGCTTGGAGCAGAAGGCTTCAGCAGCGTTTTATACTATTGTTTATTTCCGTTATGATGTAAGTGTTGTACCCTAATTTACAAATACAGATTTGTGTTTCAAAGTTATTTTAAATACTACATATTTTTTTTCCATTCCACTGTGAGATTCGTTCACTCTGTTATTGTTGTGTTCTACTCCCTCTTCTATTCTAATTTTCTATCTTATCTATTCTCACACTCTAACTTCTTTCTATTAACTATCCAGTATTTCCGATGCTTGGGTAGTCGACATTGGTTTTAAATGTCGATTTTTCTAGGTCGAAAATCCCCGGGTCGTTACAATTTTATTTAAAGATTTTTAAGTTGGATCGTTTGTAAGACTATTTTTAAATGTATGTAATACGAAAAATTGATTTGTATGTAATATTCGGATAATTCTAAAATATGATAATTTGGTTTCATTTATGTAGACCTAGAAAACACAGGTCATATGATCTCAACCCCTTATAATATGAACTAATGATAACCTATAAGATCACCTACAACGATAATAATAAAAAAGAAATTAGAGAAAATAACACTATGGGCTAACAAATTTCAATTCTAATGCCGAAGACAAATTGAACAGTGGTAAGATTACAGAATGTGGATCCAAATAGTAAAGGACATATGATCTAAACCCCTTGACATCAAATTGCCTTTTTATTTAAGATATAGTTAAAACTCTTGTTTGTCTTTGCCAAATAGTATAATTGTTCCTAATATACAAACTCGATGCAATTTTAAATTGAGCTTGGTGACTCTAAATCTAATACAAACAACATAGATGTTAACTATCTAATGCACCATACCTTCTACCCACCTTATCTTAATCAAACCCAGCAGCCAAAATACTCAAATCACCATTCAATTCAGTCTGCTTAGTCGAATCACTCATCAAATGCAGCAACTTATTTATCGGCTTACATTCCATCAATGCATTAGCTCTACAACTCTTAATTTTCAAATATGTCTGGATTAATCTAAGAAGTAGGATGAGGAAACTGTAAAAATTCTTTTCATTATCACAACATTTATCAAATAGCAATCCAAGTTCAATTCTACGACTCTTCCAGTGGAAAAGTTCATATAGAACCGTTAATCATGAACTAAGAACTAATACAGAACCATTATAATTACCACAGGCTTATAAATAAAATTCTAGTACTTTGAGATGAGTAAAAAAAAAATTTATAGAATTTTAATAAAATCATAAATGTACAATTCAAAACAGTGAAATTGATAACTTCGAAATTCCAGTTAAAAATGCCTTTATGTGTAATAAATAAGTTGATATCCACAATACAACAGGACTGAGCAACGCAGTTTTGGTGTAGTGCTACGGAGTTTATAAAACATATACAGGTTAAATAAACACATATACATGTTAAATAAACACATGCAAGTTCAATTGAGTGGAAATATATATTAGGGTATACATATTTCAGGGTTACAAAGGGGATGTGTTGTAACACTTATATAGTTTAGATTATTTTTTTCCTTTCACCACACTATTAGTTTGCCTTACATATTAAACAAGGATGTGCTATGACCCTCAAGAAAATGGCACAAAAAACTCATCCTTTTATTTTAATGTATGAAGTTTAATTCAATAAACAACACTAAGGATGAAGTTTAGATAGGGGATTTACTACTACATTGTAGCATAGTCATAGGTTTGCTTCACTCGTCAGATCTACTGATGTCATGGAATTCAATGGAAATCCAATAAAATAAACTTTAGTACTCTTAAAATTTCATTTTTATGTGTACACCAGTAAAGGTAATAACTTATGAATAGCAGCCATACCAATCGGATTGACATTTCCCTAGCACTTCTCAGTTTTAAACCTCAGAAATTGATGTGAGTAAAATCCTGAATGAACAGAAAGATAAAATTACTGTACTTTTAGAACTCAAGAACATGAAGTAGTAAAACATGGAAGCGTCTAGAGTTTTGAGACCATACCTCGCTCCAACTCTCTTTGCAAGACCCATATATTCAATGTTCCAAAGACATTTGTCTTTATAGTCTATATAAAGTATCAAGAAGCCAGATCATCTTACATTTCAGGTTATTTGGGCTACTATCGTATATATTATGTTTTCTTGTAACTTGTGAGATCCATTTCATGCCTTCACAGGGTAGTATTTGTAAAAAATAGGATAAGCGGGGCAAGCAAGATGATATATCTGATCAACCTTAACCAACAATGGCTCCGTGACATCTGAAAAGTTGTATAATACACCATTAGTATATTTTTTTGTACTGAGCATACATATGATTTATTATATAGACAGACACACATATGTGAAGTCCTAAATATACCATGTTTCATGCAAGTCCTTATTTATTTCACCATAATTGATCTAAATTTAATTTTATTCAGTTCTCGAATAATGTAGGGTTTGAAATATGACATAAATTTTTCAATCTTATGGATATGTCTATGTGTAATATAAATGAATTAGGCCTACATCTAGTTTTAGTATTTTCAAAGTAGCAGCTCTGCTTCATTGTATACATGCATTGTATAACTTTTACATTGCAGTTAATTTTTATGTATATGCAATTTTCATAGTATAGTTAATGGTTTAGAACATAACCTGGATTGTAGATTTTAAAAACAAATAGTGAATATCATGTTGCACAGACCAACATTAGAGGCTGTCATTTGTAAGTCAAATATGAAAACTAAAAAATTCACTTCTTAGTTTGTACATATTTATAAAGAGAGTATCTTAAATCAATTATACATGTTGTCATCACATAAATTGCAAGATCCACAGTATAAAATGTAAATATCAAAATGAGAAAAACGATTTAGAACCATGCCTCTAAGCATGCACAAACATGGGTATTCGATTATTATATCAACTTTTTCAAGCAAAGAAAGTCGAACGAATTATTGTCATTTATAGAACACACAAATTGTCGAGTAGATGTATAGTTCTAACTATCAATCTATGCATCATTTTAATAATGAACTCCTATAATTAATAATTCATTATCATTAATGTCGGCATTAAATAGATAATACTAATAATAACAATGTAATATTTATCTTTGAAATATCTAGTGAGGCTAGAATATATTGAAGGCTAAACTTCGAACACCCATTAAAAAGAATTAATTAGAGTCAAATCAATTTTAATTCTTTGACTTGCTTCCCCTGCAATTTTCAACAACAGCCAGTAAACTTTTAGATATAAGTCGATTACATCAATAGTTATGTTTATGAAGGTATCGACAATAAACACCCAGCTTATATTATCAGTTATTAGCACCTGTTATGCAAAAAATTACAAAAGTAAGAAAAATATATTTAATATCAATGTGGAATATCAAAGCAGGAACTAGATATTCATATACTAAACTGAAAACGTTGACAATGTTCCAAAGAAACCAAAAAATCTAATTACACCAATCAACATCTACATAGGGCATAAAGAATCATGAAGGAATCTAAAGCGGATACATTCACTGTAAACTCATTGGTCAAGTATAATTAGGTACCCCTTTTATGAAAAAAAGGATGAACAAGCAAAATATCTGTTTATGTTTTTGTAATAAAACACAGCAGCACTTGCTTTAGAATCGAAAGAATTTGTGTTTATATTTTTGTAATAAAACATAGCTGCAATCACTTTAGAATATGAAAATTCTCTGTGTGTGTGTATATATATATAAAATCACCTACCAAGAATGCGGAAAGTCATACTACAAAACCGAAGATGTTGGTTACGAGCTGCTCATGACGCTAGAGAACAAGGGAAAGAAAATTATAGGAATAGAAAGTGACTATCACATAATCGAGTCCAAACTAGGAAAACAAAAAAAAAAGATCCAAATAATAATCCGAACCTTCTTTGCTATCTGAGTTTGTCGATGTCCAGCAAATGGTTTACCGCTAGATTTCTAATTATCCAAAGAAATAATGGTAGGAATATTCCAAGAATGATCGAGTCCTCTAAGTCCAATTCCATCGCACTTATTTGATTTATTGGTGCCATGTCACTAAAATGAATATGGGCTAATTTTATACAAAATCAAAACATGATACGAAATTGAACTTTGATATAAAATTCAACCTTCTACAAGAAAAATCCATGGATGCACTTTTGGTATCTGAAGCCGCAATGTCATGAGTTGCGGGGAAAGGAACACGTGCCATGAGAAGAAAATCATTAGATTAAATGAGCCATCATCTATATTGCTTAGAAATGAGAGGACCATCGTAAGCGGTATTTGATTTTGTTTGCAGAAGAACATCGAGGCAATGTTATCGCATGGGAGAAGTTGAAACCCTAGTACTGAAATCAAGTATTATGCAGCCTGAATGTTAATTATTAGTTTCTCAGACGAGTGGGTTGAATTCTAATTTAGGGATTGCATAGTACATGGACTATGAGAAATGGAAAAACAGCGGTGGAAACCGCAAAATATGATATGGATTTGAGCTGTATCAAATGAATTGATCTGGAGCTTTGAAGATGTAGGATTAGATTTGAAGGGTTGGAGGTAGAGAGGATCGTATAAGAAATTTTGATACGGCTATGAGAACTAGCAAATTTGATACGGCTTAAAGCCGTATCAAATCTCTACTTCCTAGTATACTAAATTTGTTGTTTTGGTGTAGTGACGGAATAAGGGAAAACCTAAGTCAAACTTTAAGGGAAAAGAGTATATTAACCCTTCCGGCACAAGGCCAATCCAACATTAGGAACCAATTCACTATACCCAAGCAAAAAACCATTGGACCCATGGAACTGGAAATCTCTTAGAAAGACTCAATTCCAAAATGGAATCACTAAGAATAGCTCAACGAAGATGGAATAAGGTATTTGACCCAGATAATTGGGGTATAAATCCCTTTCATATCATATTAAAATTCCTCTTCACTTACGAAAGGATTTTGGCAAAGGATGACAATTTGTTTATAAAAAAGAGGAATGTAATTCAAAATAGTAAGTTCATGTGTCTTAGCATCTCTTAAGCAGAGTCAAAAAAGGTTATACCATGGATATTTGACAAACAGAACCTTGTCTATGACACTAAAGTTGCCAGAAATCTTAAGAGAAAGGTCAGTGCATCCAGAGGAAAAGGAACCCTGTCTAATGTTAGTAAATCAAGGACTACGATCATTAAAGGAAAATTTAAGCAACAAGTAACGGAAAAGTCTAGTCTTACTGCTTTCATCAAAGAGATTTACCAATCCACCAAGGATAATTTGGATTATTGGCCCTCTTAATAAAAATCCTATGAAAGTCGAGAAAAATAAAGAAAATGCTTATTCCCTCTATCTTCAAGCCAATTGTCATGGAACCAACCAATGTAGAGCATTGGTAAAAGTAATTACTGGATTTGTAAGTAAAGGAAAACTCAAAGAGTATGTAAAGGAAAGTTAAAGAAAATGTACTAACACTTTGTCTTGAGACAAGATCTTCTACATGAATGAGATTCCAAAATGGTGGAATTTCCTCTTATTATGGATAGAAATTCTTGGTTATATCCCAGGTCCATCCCTTGAAAAAATAAGGGGTAAGCCCAGGGCTTCACGCTCCTAGTTTTAATCCCCGCGTGCATTCTTAGTGCCTTCCAGAGGGAGGAAGGTAACCTATCATCCGCATCCTACGACCAAGGTGATTCGCCGAAGCCCTTAACCGTGCCCGAGGGCTAGGTTAAGGCAACTTCTAAAAGAGGGACGGGTAAGCCCGAGGACATGCTCCTGACACTGATTGAAGCATGCCCTCCTTCAGATCTTTTTAAGGTCAAGCTCGGCCTTTGCTTCGGCATAAGCACGCACTACTTCTGTTTATATCTCGTCCCATCAAAGGAAACAAAAGCTTTAAAAGAGCACTAAAGCATGCGAGGCCTTTTCTTTAGAAAATACCTATAATGGATAGAAATATATTAAAAACGAAAACGCTTTCATAACTAAACAGGAAGAGGACACTCTGAGTTTCAAAAACCAAAGATGGCTCCATCAAAATTGTAAAAGGATACTCCGAGCTTTAAAGACTTTCAATACCCGAATCCGGGTTTCCTAAGCCGAAATAGGCTTCGTCTATTTCCAAAAAATAATCTCTAAACTTCTATTATTTTATTACCCGAATTTGGGTCTCTTAAGATGAAAGTGGCTTCGTTTATTTCTAGAAAATGATCTTTGAACTTATATTATTTTACTCGAATATGGGTTTCTTAAGTTGAAAGAGACTTCGTCCATTTCTAGGAAACAGTCTCAGGATTTCTATTATAATATTTTTCGAATCTGGGCCCGAGGTTTCTTAAGCTGAAATAAGCTTCGCCCATTTCTATAAGATAACTGCTTGACTTTTGTTGTTTTATTACCCAAATATGGGTTTCAAACATCTTGACCGATGGAGGCTTCATCTTTTTCGAAAGGCAATTCATGAGCTTTACTGTTTCAGTGCCAGAAACAAGGTTTCGATTGATTTATGAACCGAAAGGAACTTCGGACTCACTCCACCCCCAAAAAAGGCAATTTTGGACCCTACATGTGACTACCCAAGTAAAAGCTATCATCTTATTTATTTAACATCATAAGTTATGTATAAATTTGAACCTTTGAAATTCTTTAACCCATTTTGACTTTGAATCCACCTAACGATTTAAAATAATTCTAAAAAGGTAAGTTATTCGAATAATAATCCAAAATATAATTAGACCTCCAAGACATATGCTCAAAGCTGATTTACATATGTACAATACACATGAAGATGTTATATAAATTAATATTACATTTTTGAGATGAAACTGGATCAGAGACATAATAAAAAAATAAAAAGCAACACTTCTCTATATTACTTTTCCTTATGTCGAACGACCTAAAGACTCTATTTGAAGCCAAAGTCTCTTGCATTTAATGTTTGTTAAAGTTGAAAACCAAAAGGTTCCCTATGAATCTAGAAGGGATCAATTCACCTGGAGCTTGCGGTTCCTCATCCTCGGCACTAGGCTCAGGAGGATCAATGTGTTTTTAAACCTAACAAAAGCATTAGTGATGGTCGAAGATCCTAATAGATTTATGCGAGAAAAACATTTTACGGCAAAAGAGGCAAACTCTTTATAACAATAATTATAACATACATAGCGACCTTACAACATAAGATAGTTTATTTGTTATCACACTTTTTTGCACAATATACGGAGAAATCATCTGTTGTCTAGCAAAGCCCATGAAATCATTATGTTACGAAGATTTCGTGCATGACATTCAAACAACATTTTATATGTTGTTTGATTGTAGTTATAAAAAATTTAGATTTGGCTTCACATAAATGTTTTTCCCTCTAAAATGTTGATCAACGCTTTATTTCCCTCTCATATTTTAGATACGATTTCAGACCATACTTTTATGTTATTTGATTAGAGTTATTAAAAATTTAGATTTGGCTCCAAAGAAATTTGCTCTCCCTCTAAAAACTAGTCAACAGTTTGACTTTTCCTTTTAATATTTTAATTTTGTATTTAGACCATATTTAAATGTTGTTTGAAGAAGTAGTAGAAAAATTACTTTTCGGTCCATTTCTACCTCTATGTTTTTATCGTTTCCTTTATTTGTTGGGGTTTTGAAAATATTACGTGTTCAGATCCATATTACACTTTACTTTCCCACTCACCGTTTTATTTTCCCTCTTTTTCTTCTTATTTTTTTCACTTTCTCTCTCCCTATAATCTCTCTATCTCAAAACGCAATCAAACCCTAATCTCGATGATTTGGCAGCGAAACCCTAATCTATGCGATATAAGGTAAACCCTAACTCTCTTGTGTTTTGTTTATGGAATTATGATGATAAGTTGGTGATTGTTATTGGTTGTTCTATTATTGGGAAATTTGGCTACTATCTTTACGACAATTGTAATCTGTTATTGTTCTTCTTCTTGTTGGCTAGGCTACTCACTGATTTTGTTTTTTATTCAGTGGTTTCAACTCTATTGTCTAGTACCAATTAGTGTTGAATAAAAAATGTTTTGTACTAAAATATAATGGTTTGATTAGTTTCTACTTATTGTATGTATTTATCTTTATGTTTTTCAATTTCTCAGAAAAAATGATAAACTTGCTCATTTTGTTTAGTTGTAGGTGGATAATCTCAGTTATAGGATAACAGTAAACTTAGTTCATTTTATTTTACTTGTTTATGGATAATAATGGATGAAGGAAGATAGACGTTCACTTAAATTTGAAATGGGATTAGCATCATTCTTTGAGTGCATAAGCTAATTCCATGGATAAAAATAATATCATGTGTACTTGTTTGAAATGTTGCAACACACATGGATTCTCCATTTCAATTATTAGGGAGCATATTTATTTGAATGGCACTGATGAGGGTTGTCATTATTGGAAGTATCTTGGTGAACTAAATATAGCTGGTTCTGAGCATAATAGTGGAGAAGGATCTGAAAGTGAAGATGGGGAATGTCATGGTGATATGTGGTAGGATGAGGTAGATGGTGAAGAATGTGAGGATGAACATATGTCAAATGACTCAGATGAGTTTTTAAAGCATGTAGAGGATGGTGATTGTAACACCCCATGTCCATTAATGTCACTCACAAAGGGAATGCATTAACTTTCATGGAGTATTATTTGGGTATAGAATGGTACTTGAAAATTTTAAAACAACTTTTATTGCAGTGGAGAAATAGTTTGGTTACAACAACATCAAAATCCTAAAATAAAACCAAGTACACTAAATATCCATCTTGACAAATTGTTTTCTGAGTACATAAAGTAAAAAGCATAACCCCAACATAAGTAGCCGCAAAAGAGATGAGCTGAACTTTACTTTCAGCAATCCAAGCACTTCCAAAAGAGAGAGAAAGAGATCCAAATCAAGCTCCACTAGCACTAGTCCCAGCCTGAGAACCTTGGGTAGGGAGGGGGGTAAGGAAGAAAAGAGGCGAAAACAAAGGGGGTCAAACATAAAGTCTGGCGAGTCCAATAACTTTAACAATATAATTATTAAAGTAATTAGGATAAGGCATAAACTGGTAAAACAAGGAATGACTGTGAAACAAGTGGGCATGACAAAACAAACAAGAGGAATATTCTGGCGTTAATCTCGTTCCTAATCACTATAGGATAATTACCATACTGCACCATTACTAGTCACCCTAAAAGTTGATCCCGCCTAAAGAACATAACAATGATAATGGTAGTTTCGTGTACCCCTAGCTGTCTTCATAGGTGTCGCCTGCCCCTGTCTCCACTAGTTGTACCCACTAGCCCCATGCGATCGACTCATTAAGTCGTAGATACCCGTGCTGGTCCCACAGAGGGGTGTATCACTCCCCAAAGTGGCAACCCGATACCACTAAAAATGCAGGGCTTATATCTACACGATGCAACAACGTCTTACCTACCAGCCCGGGCCCACGCACGCACATGACCCCGTTGGACTTGCATTGCCACTATTAACCCGTTTTGACCTCTTACAATCAAACCCTGTAAGCGTGTCCCGTCCTCGATCGAACTCGATCTCACAAAGATACTTAATGGGTTACTGGTTTGAAAAGGGTCCCCCATGCTTGACACAAGCTTTCCACCTATGCTTGGTCCCCACTAGGATTTCCCACTTTACCCTTTCTTATTCATGTCTTCTTACATGTTTCAATTTGGTTAAGTGTTTCTAATCGTATTTCACATGTCACCCACTTAACCCCCGTGTCCCCCACTTAACCCCCATGTCCCACCACATATTTATCTTAGTTAAGTGTTACTTAATTCATTATAACCATAACCTTGTAAGACCTCCCACATTAGACAACCATTTGCGGTTGTTGGATTTGCAGGGCGGATTCGGCAGTCTTATACCGCAAATGAGTCTAAACTAGTGTCTTTACAATTGTTACGCATTTAATTTATGCCTTTGACCTCTCACATTAGACTACCATTTGTGGTTGCCGGATTTGTCGGGCGGGTCCGGGCAGTCTTATACCACAAACGAGTCTAACCTCATGTCTTAGGCGTTTATTATTACAAATTATTTCACCCCAATATGAATTAATTATCCCTATTCAAATTTTCAATAATTTCCAAATTAACTATGTCCATAACTGTCACCTAAATTATGTCCATACTTTTTAGGTATATAAATTATACCAATTAATGTCTCAATTTAATTATATGCCTTTAAAGCCATTTTATGTCAATTCACAATTTGCGTAATTAATATTTTCCTATTGCCCCCACGCTATTCGTACGTTTTAATATGATATATGTTAGACTTGCAAATAGTCTAACTCATAAAAAGAAAAGAAACATCACAACTTGCATAACACATAAAATAGATCTAACTTGCAAATAAGAATTATAACATAAGTTTGCATAGACAATAACTTGCATAGGCAATGGACATATAGAACATAAATTTGCGTAAACTACCATGGATCTAAATATAGATCTAAACATAAAATTGTGAACTTGCACCTATGAATATGGGTTTCACCTAAACTTGCATATATGGGATATAGTTTTCACCTAAAGTTGCATATGTGAATATAGTTTCCACCTAAAAAATGTGAATATAGTTTTCACCTAAACTTGCATATATGGAATATAGTTTTCACCCAAACTTGCATATGGATTCCTACAAACTTGCATATGAATTCAAACATGTAAAATAATATCACATGTTTTGCATATAAACAAGCATATGTATATACTTGATTCACATATAAACTTGTGTACAATTTGCATACAGACTTGCATAAGATTCACATACAAACTAGCATATGTAGAAACATACTTGCTTAAGATTCACATACAAACTAGCATATGATTTACATTCAAACTTGCATATAAACCGATGCCATAAAATGAATCAAGTTAAACATATGTAATTGGACATATGAAATAGATATACCAACATAATATAACAAAACTGTCATATGTTCACCAATAGACGATAACAAAGTTAAATAACATCACATGATTCAACAGTGATGTTCTAATAATCCAAATTATAACTCATCATTATTAATTTATTAATTATTTTGTGAAAGAAATTGTACTCACAAAGACAGGTTAGAGAAGAGAATAATTCATTCGTTGTTTTGTATTAGAATTCTGATTTGTAAATCCCTAGGCTTTAGGAATAGAACTATTCTAGGAGTAGCATGGAGGCCAAGAGACTAATTTAGTTTAGGCTTAGGGGTTGAGTCTATGTATGCTTATATAGAAGTTTAAATCAACATAAGTCGTTAGATTATCATAGGAGCAATCACAACTGGCCAAACTAGATAGAGTTATCCAGAACTGCTACCTATGCCCTAGTGACTTAGCAACAGGTCAGGAAAGACTCAGCAACAAGTCAGAATCGTCTGATTTCAGATCTGCCCCGGGGGGTAGGTCGACCCCCTGGTCGACCTGGCATTGGGCGGGAGAAATCCCCCCCAGCCTGCTTCCTCGTTTGAATTTTGAATTTTAAATTTTAATTCTGAACTGTTATTAATTTATGTAAATTACTGAAACTTCTGAGGGCCATAACTTCCTCATACGAAGTCCGATTTACGAAAACTTGGACTCTATTCCAAGCAGAATTTCGAGACGAACGCAATGGAATTACCCATTTCCCTTTATTCTCACTTTAACGATCAAGTATTCTTAAATTCATTCTTTTAATAGACATAGGAAATTCAGGGTGTTACATTCTCCCCTCCTTAAAGAATTTCGCCCCCGAAATCTCCAAGTTAAGGAGAACGTATATCCTAACATCCAATCATCCATCTACTCAACCATCAAACACAGGCATCCATTGTCCTTACAAGATTTCTAATGCCGTATGAACATATGCAAAAAGTGTATGTATATGTTCCTTAACCAATGCAAAATCAGGTGGTCCACTGATTCAGTTGACCTCCTTAATGCAAATCATGATAGTGCCATGCGTCCATTATGCATGCAAAAGAATCCTAACGATACATATTACTTCTACATGTGTGCACAACCATCCATTAAAACGCAACATCCATATGATAACACAACCATTTTATATCCATTAATTTAAATATGCACACATATTTATATGCAATATGAAAGTGATTGAGCCGATCTAGTGCCTAATGGGTGTGTACGTGCATCCACGAGCAACCACTAGCAACCACTTGCCACCGCTCGCAACCATCAATCATAACATGTTTCAAATACATGTTTACATCCATTCGTTTCTACCTAAGGATAAAGAGTAGGACCGAGGAGATATACTTAAAAGATAGATATAAGTATGAATAAACTTATGGGAAAAAGAGATCAAGGAGGTACCCTCAAAAAGAAAAGGGTAGGCTGCGCGTATTTTCCTCTCAGTTTCCCAAGTCGCGTCTTCCTCAGCGTCACTCTATTAAACTTTAACAAGCTTGACTTCACGGCTGCGTAGCTTTTTGACTTCCGTACCCAAGATACGAGTTGGAACTCTTCTCACAGTCGCTTTTCGTTCCACTTCTACTTCCACCAGTATACTTGGCTCTACCACCTCCGTAGACTCATGTAAGCACTTTCGTAGTTGAGAAACATGAAAAACATTATGAACTCCAGCCAGTCTTTCGGGTAGCTCTACTCTGTAAGCCATCGTCCTAATCCTTTCAATGATAGGAAATGGTCCTACAAATCTTGGTGCTAGCTTTCCTACGGACCCAAAGCGAATGACATTCCTCAAAGGAGATACGTTAAGGAACACCCTATCTCCAACCTCAAACTCAAGGTCGGTCCTTCTTTTGTCTGCGTAGGACTTCTGTCTATTATGTGCAGCCTTCATCCGTCTTCTTATCAAGTCCACCTTTTCTGAGGTTTCTCTAATCATGCCTAGCCCAAGAACGAGCTGGTCTGTAGACTCCCACCAACAAGTTGTTGATCGGCATGGTCTTCCATATAATGCTTCGAAGGCCGCCATGCCTATGGTGGCTTGGTAGCTATTGTTGTAAGTGAATTCCACTAAAGGAAGATGATCCTCCCATGTCCCTCCAACGTCAAGAATGCTCAATCTCAAGAGTTCTTCCAATACTCTGTTCACCCACTCCGTTTGACCATCGGTTTGGGGGTGATAGGCCGTGCTTAAGCATAATTGTGTGCCTACAGCCTCTTGCAAACTTTTCCAAAATTCGCTCATAAAGATAGGATCTCGATCACTCACTATGTTGGAGGGTATCCCATGGAGTGGAACTATCACTTTAAGATAAATGGATGCTAGGGACGAGGCAGTCCTTCTATTCTTAAAAGGTATAATGTGAGCGCTTTTAGTGAGCCTGTCCACTATTACCCAAATACTGGTATTCCCCCTTCTTGACCTAGGTAACCCATCAATAAAGTCCATCGAAATGCTATCCTACTTCCACTGTGGGACCTCTAGAGGATGAAGCAGATCACTATGCTTTTTCCGCTCCGCTTTGACTTGCTGGCATATCAAGCACTTAGCGACGAACTCAGCTACATACCCCTTCATGCCATTCCAAAAAGAAAACCCTTTTTATATCTTTATACAACTTGTCTCCGCCCGGGTGTATGGTCAGCTTAGAATGATGTGCTTCTTCGAGAACCGTCTTCACTAAATCCCTTACTTGTGGGATGCATAGCCTTCCATCCCGTCTCAACCAACCCTTATCATCGATGGAGTATCTATTGAGGTGACTAGAAGTCTGACCCCTAACCAGATTGTCCATCATATCAACTAGATGAGGATCTTCTCGTTGCGCAGCTCCTATTGAGTCCAAAAGAGTAGGCCGCACCTCTAGCGATGCTAACAGACAAGATTCAAATTTATAGGATGGTCTAATATTAAAGTTTGCCATGTACTCCAAGCTTTGCCTTTCTACAAAGAGAGGACTCAAGGTCTGCTTCTTTCTACTTAAGGCGTCTGCTACCACATTGCCCTTGCCAGGGTATAGGAAATCTCAAAATCATATGAGGCCAGAAATTCCATCCACCTTTGTTGTCTTAAGTTAAGGTCTTTCTATGAGAAAAGGTACTTTAATGATTTATGGTCAGTAAACAATTCAAACCTTTCTCCTAGTAGGTAATGACGCCATGACTTTAGAGCGAAAACAATGGCAACTAGCTCCAAATCATGAGTTGGGTAGTTCTTCTCATGTACTTTCAATTTCCTTCCCCTATAACAAACAACCTTGCCTTCTTGCATCAAGACAGCGCCCAACCCAGTACCGCATGCGTCTGTGTATACGGTAAACATTTTTCTCCCATCAGGCAATGTCAGAACTGGGCCTATTGTTAGAGCCCGTTCCAAACATTGGAAATCAATATCGCAATCCAAATCCCAAGCGAAAGTTAGGTTCTTCTTTGTCAATCTTGTGAGTGGGGCTGAGATTTTTGCAAAGTCTTTAATGAACTTTTGGTAAAAGCCCGCTAGCCCGAGAAAGCTTCGGACTTCGGTTGCATTCTGTTGAACCTTCCAATCTTGCACCGCAACTACTTTTGCAGGGTCCACGGCTAACCCCTTTTTGGACACCACATGTCCAAGAAACCTCACTTCTTCCCTCCAGAAATGGCATTTAGAGAATTTGGCTTTCAGCTAATGTGCACAAAGAGTATTCATGACTTCCCTTAAATGCAAAGCATGCCCTTCTTCATTCTTCGAGAAAATCAAAATGTCGTCTATGAAGACCACCACAAGCTTATTGAGGAACTCCCTGAACACCCTGCTCATCAAGTCAACGAAGTAAGCGGGTGCGTTTGTCAAGATGAAAGGCATGACAAGCCATTCGAAGAAACCATCCGGGGTTCTGAACGTGGTCTTATCAATGCTGTCTTCAGCCACTCTTAACTGATGAAACCCGGTGGCCAGATCTAGTTGGGAGAAAACCGACGCACCTACAAGCTGATCAAACAAGTCATCTATTCTTGGAAGTGGGTGCCTATTTTTCTTAGTCAGCTTGTTTAGCTTCCCATAATCAACGCATAGGAGAAGTGAACCATCTGCTTTGGTTGCGAATACTACTAGAGCAACCCATTCAGAAATACTCTGCCTTATAAACCCTTTTTCGAGCAACTCTTTGACTTGCTTGCTGAGCTCTTTTCTCTCCCTTGGAGCCATGTGTCTAACGGGTAGCGATACGAGTTTTGCATTATCAACAAGTTATATGCGGAAGTCTATCTTCCGGCTCGGAGGTCAACTCTTCACCTCTTCAAATACATCTGAGTATTCATGGACTACCCTAACAGATTGCAAGTTTTATACAGACGCATCTAGAGATTCTAGGTAGCTAAGCATAACACAATGTATGGGATTACAAGAGATTTTGAGAGTGTTACCAAGGAGAGTCATAAGTCTAACCACCCTCTTTTCACAATCGAGGATGGCACCATTACTGAATAACCAATCCATGCCTAGAATCGACCCATAGCCCGTGAAGCCAAGAACGAAGGCATTGCATTCAAACTCAACGCTCAAGATAGACACTCTCAAATCCCGACAAATCATTGAAAGATGAGCCAAACCACCAATAGGATTTGAGACTACTATGGGATCCGTAACTAGACTAGTATTTAGTTGCAGTGCTTTAACTAACGAAGAAGATACAAACGAGTGTGAAGCACCAGAATAAAACAAAGTACGAACAGAATGATAAAACAGAAAAACTAAACTTTCAAAAGAAATGTTTCTACCTCTCTCCTATCCTGGTGCCATGAGAGCTTGAACCTGCCCTCTTGCTTGCCCCGGTGCCATGAGAGCCTGAACCTGCCCTCCAGAAGTAGACCCTGCCCTCTGCCCTGGTCTTCTCGGGCAGTCTTTAATCAGATGTCCTGCCTCACCACAGTTGAAACAGCCAGTCTTCTTCTTCTTCCTACGGTCCTTGCTCAGATGCCTGGTGTTCCACAATTAAAGCCCCTTTTTATTCCTTTGCTATTGTTATCCTTACCACCTTTCTTAGGTTGCTGCTGTGACTTCTTTTGATCCTCTTTCTTTTCCGGTGCCTTATTAGCATTAGCTCCTTTTTCCTCTTCATGCATAAGTGCCATGTCAACTAGTTTCTCAAAGGTAGCCCTCATAGGAATGTGGGTCATAGCCAACCCATGTAGCAGCTCATTCAAACCCTTAACGAATCTCAGGGCCTTCTTTTCAGGTGTGTTCACCAAGTCTAATCCAAATCTCGCCAACTTGTTGAACTTGTTGACGTACTCCTTTACTGATAAATTCCACTAGTTCAATGCCAAGAACCTCTCCATGTATGAATTCTCTTCTACTCGTGAGAGAAATTTCATCTTGAACCTATGTCTGAAATCCATCCATGTCTCCACTGGATGCTCTCCATTCGTGACCTCCCACCAAAACGAGGCTTCGTCCTTCATTAACCAAGCAGCTAATTGGACCTTCCTTCCATCTTCTATTTCAAAGATACCAAACAAATCTTCCACCTCCTTAAGCCAATTTCGAGC
Organism: Allium sativum; assembly: GCA_030737875.1. Classification (NCBI taxonomy): domain Eukaryota; kingdom Viridiplantae; phylum Streptophyta; class Magnoliopsida; order Asparagales; family Amaryllidaceae; genus Allium; species Allium sativum. Next base: position 189,425,060 of record CM060913.1, read on the forward strand.
TTCAACAGACGTCTCTGCCCCGTGAAAAGGTTTCCCGCCAATTGCCCGAAAGTCTTTGCATATCTTCGAAAAAGTATCAATGCGGCGAGGGGGAGGAGCGGCTGCACCTGGGGGAGGAGGAATGTCTGCTGGGCCTGTGGCGGTGGCCCTAGCCTCTAGTTACCTTTTGAACCAAGTTGGTATCGGTATCCCACCGAGTATCTCAGGTAACCCAGACATGCTGAAAAGAAAAAGGAAGAGATTCAAAATGTAGAATCGAAAAAAAGATATATGGCTCTTGGGGGTTTTGTTTTTAAACGAACTTTTCTCTGGAAAACACTCTCCTTAAAACATACTTTTGAAAGTATTTCTTTATAAAATGCTTCTAAAAAACAGTTTTTCAAAATCTCTTATCTGTTCTGTTAACCTTCAGCTCTGATACCACGTGTAACACCCCACATCCATTAATGTCACTCACAAAGGGAATGCATTAACTTTCATGGAGTATTATTGGTGTATAGAACGGAATGTAACAAGATAGATACGTATATTGGTAATTGAAAATTTTAAAACAACTTTTATTGCAATGGAGAAATAGTTTGGTTACAACAACATCAAAAACCAACAATAAAACCAAGTACACTTAATATCCATCTTGACAAATTGTGTTTTGAGTACATAAAGTAAAAAGCATAACCCCAACAAAAGTAGCCATAAAAGAGATGAGCTGAACTTTACTTTCAGCAATCCAAGCACTTCCAAAAGAGAGAGAAAGAGATCCAAATCAAGCTCCACTAGCACTAGTCCCACCTTGAGAACCTTGGGGGGGGGGAGGAGAAGGAAGAAAAGAGGCGAAAATAAAGGGGGTCAGACATAAAGTCTGGCGAGTCCAATAACTTTAACAATATAATTATTAAAGTAATTAGGATAAGGCATAAACTAGTAAAACAAGGAATGACTATGAAGCAAGTGGGCAAGACAAAACAAAAAAGAGGAATATACAAGTGTTAATCGCGCTCCTAATGACTATAGTATAATTACGATACTGCACCATTACTAGTCACCCTAAAAGTTGATCCCGCCTTCTCAACATAATAATCATAATGGTAGTTTTGTGTACCCCTAGCTGTCTTCATAGGTGCCGCCTACCCCTGTCTCCACTAGTTGTACCCAGCACTCCCACGTGATCGGCTCCCTAACTCGTAGATATCTGTGCTGGTCCAACAGTGGGGTGTATCACTCCCCAAAGTGGCAACCCGATACCACTAAAGATGCACGGCTTATATCTACACGATGCAACAACGTCTTACCTACCAGCCCGGGCCCACGCATGCACATGACCCCGTTGGACTTGCGTTTCCACCGTTAACCCATTTTGACCACTTACAATCAAACCCAGTAAGCGTGTCCCGTCCTTGATCTAACTCGAGCTCACAAATATACTTAATGGGTTACTGGTTTGAAAAGCGCCCCCCATGCTTGACACAAGCTTTCCGCCTATGCTTGGTCCCTACTAGGATTTCCCTTTTTAACCCCATCTTATTTATGTCTTCTTACATGTTTCAATTTTTTTAAGTGTGTCTAATTGTATTTCACATGTCACCCATATCCCACCACATGTTTATCTTGGTTAAGTGTTACTTAATTCATTATAACCGTTACCTTGTAAGACCTCCCACATTAGACTACCGTTTGCGGTTGCTGGATTTACCGGGCGGGTCCGGGCAGTCTTATATTGCAAACAAGTCTAACCTCGTGTCTTTACAATTGTTACGCTTTTAATTTATGCCTTTGACCTCTCACATTAGACTACCGTTTGTGATTGATGGATTTGTCGGGCAGGTCCGGGCAGTCTTATACCACAGACGTGTCTAACCTCGTGTCTTAGGCGTTTATAATTACAAATTATTTCACCCAAATATGAATTAATTATCCCTGTTCAAATTGTCAATAATTTCCAAATTAACTATGTCCATAATTGTCACCTAAATTATGTCCATACTTTTTAGGTATATAAATTATACCAATTAATGTCTCAATTTAATTATATGCCTTTAAAGCCATTTTATGTCAATTCACAATTTGCATAATTAATATTTTCCCATTGCCCCTACGCTATTCGTACGTTTTGATATGATATATGTTAGACTCGCAAATAGTCTAACTCATAAAAAAAAGAAACATCACAACTTGCATAACACATAAAATAGATCTAACTTGCAAATAAGAATTATAACATAAGTTTGCATAGCCAATAACTTGCATAGGCAATGGACATATAGAACATAAATTTGCATAAACTACCATGGATCTAAATATAGATCTAAACTTGAAATTGTGAACTTGCATATATGGAATATAGTTTTCACCCGAACTTGCATATGGATTCGTACAAACTTGCATATGAGTTCAAACATGTAAACTAATATCACATGTTTTGTATATAAACTAGCATATATATATGCTTGATTCACATATAAACTTGTGTATAATTCGCATACAGACTTGCATAAGATTCACATACAAACTAGCATATGTAGAAACAGACTTGCATAAGATTCACATACAAACTAGCATATGATTTACATCCCAAACTTGCATATAAACTGATGCCATAAAATGAATCAAGTTAAACATATGTAATTGGACATATGAAATAGATCTACCAACATAATATAACAATACTGTCATATGTTCACCAACAGACGATAACTAAGTTAAATAACATCGCATGATTCAACAGACATGTTCTCATATTCCAAATTATAACTCATCATAATTAATTTATTAATTATTTTGTGAAAGAAATTGTACTCACAAAGACATGTTAGAGAAGAGAATAATTCGTTCATTGTTTTGTATTAGAATTCTGACTTGCAAATCCCTAAGCTTTAGGAAGAAGAACAATTCTAGCAGCAGCGTAGAGGCCAAGAGACTAATTTAGTTTAGGTTTAGGGGTTGAGTCTATGCGTGCTTATATAGAAGTTTAAATCAACAAAAGCCATTATATTATCATAGGAGCAATCACAACTGTCCAGACTAGATAGAGTTATCCAGAATTGCCACCTATGCCCTAGTGACTCAAGACTCAGCAACAAATCAGAATCGTTTGATTTCGGATCTGCTCCAGGGGGTAGGTCGACCCCCAAGTCGACCCCTTGGTCGACCTGTATAGGGGAGGTCGATCCCCTGGTCGACCTGGCCTTGGGCAGGAGAAATCCTGCCGAGCCCGCTTCCTCGTTTGAATTTTGAATTTTGAATTTTGAATTTTAATTCTGAACTGTTATTAATTTATTTAAATTACTGAATCTTCTGAGGGCCATAACTTCCTCATACGAAGTCCGATTTACGAAAACTTGGACTCTATTCCAAGTAGAATTTCGAGACGAACGCAATGGCGTAACCCATTTCCCGTAATTCTCACTTTAACAATTAAGTATTCTTAAATTCGTTTTTTAATAGTCATAGAAAATTCAGGATGTTACATTGATAAACCACTATACCCTGGTTGTACGAAGACAACTAAGTTGAACACTTTGATTCAGATTTTCAATTTGAAAGCAAGGCATAACATGATTAATAGTTGTTTTACAGATAAGTTATTATTGATTTGTGGTTTGCATCCAGAAGATAATTTGGTTCCACACTTCTTATATGAAGCTAGAAAAAGTCTCGATGCATTAGGAATGAAATACGAAAAAAATTCCTAATTATCCTAATGAGTGCATGTTGTATAGAGGACAACATGCAGCTAACGTTCGCTGCCACATTTGTCTCTTTTCACACTTAAAAATAGGGAGGAGAAAAAAGAACTCACAGGTGTTTCTGCTAAGGTTTTTTGGTATTTACAATAATTCGAAGGTTGAAATGGATGTATCAATCGACAAATACATCAAAGAATCTTACATGGCGTAACCATAGTAGGAAGAAAGATGGAATGCTATGACATCCAACTTATTTCCCAACTTGGACTTTAATAGACAAAAAATGACCGGAATTTGGCAGTTAGTAGAGGAATCTTAGACTAGCACTGTAATCTAATGGATTTAATCCCTTCGACAAACAAAGCAGCAAGAATTCTTGTTGACCTATTTTGGTTGTCACGTATAATCTTCCTTCATGGTTGTGTATGAAGAGGAAGTTTATTGTACCGGTCGGAAAATCTGTGCCAATTTGAGTTGACTAATATCCTACACATTCAACTCAAAGTTCACGAAAATTTAAATCATTAATAGAAAGAATTAAGAGGATGAGATAGAAAAGATAGAACTAATAGAATAGAAGAAGAAGAAGATCACAACAGAATTAGAGTAAACACAAATCTCACAGCGGAACAATAAAAATGTATTTTATAACATAACTTTAAAATACAAAACTTTGTTGTATATACATACCATTATCAGAGTATAACTCATATACATCACAACGGAAATAATCTCTAAATAACTAATAGTGGAGCTTCCTGCTTTGAGCTCCTCCAAGTGAATCTGCAAAATCCTGAAACACTTGCCTGCCCGTACAAATTCGGGGCACCCAAGAGTTTAGGGAAAACAAACAAAATAAACTCTGGGTCAGTCATAGGACTGGTGTGAGTAAATTCCAACCATATCGTTTTACTTTGAAAATCCTTTTGAAACAAAAGGATAATAGTAAGACCAGCCCACATATAAACATGGACGACTTTTACCTTACTATAACCCAAAATATATTTGATATCAAATCCCGTGATATTATGATAATGTCTAAGCAAATAAATATCCAAGTAGCAGAACGCTTGCATCTCACGCTCCACATATATGTAGTATAAAATCATAAACCACAGGGCGCTTATTGGAGATTGGATTCCAACAGACAAGGTATGGGAGAACCTACCGATCAGTGTACTCTAAAGGGTATACACCTGGGTTCAACAAGAATGTCTTGCAACCCGGCCACACATGACCGACCACTAATTTAGCTTGAGTGTATAGAATATATTGCCACCCACGGTTGTAGGCCATCAAACCGTAATCCGAAGATACAGAATCGAAAAGAAGTATAAATATGAATTTTCTCTAGATCGGTGACAATACACCCTACTTGGGAATGACCCAACTAGCCATGCTGCCTAGCCCAACTTTTGTTACTTCCTGGTTGTGAGGCTAGAGGTTACGTCTATCTTCAGAACATCTGATCATCATTCACTTTGAATGCCACATCGTCAAATCCGTAATCACCTATTGATTACAGAAATGCACACTGGTTGTAGAATAAAGAGAAGTTACCTTCTCCCCACCAACTTGGTATATTCGTAAAAATCAACGGCGTGACCGTTGGAAATACTCTGTCAGACACTCGTCCATACAAGTTGTCCTAGGACTGGGCAAACAGAAAGCACCATTTTTGGATCTGGACGACCCTTACATTTTACTCCATCTTCAATTGTCTTCAGCATAATATAATTCGCAGCGCTTATGCTTATACGGAGTAGTTTCCGGATAATATATCCAACCGGTCTCTCCTTATTGATAACGATGGTCAAATGTAACAACCCGGAAATCCGAGCCAATTTAAATTTTTTATTTTGGCAATTTTAGCGAATTTTGAATATTTAAAATGATTATTTTAAATAATATCTACGAGAAATTCATTTTGAATAGAATTAGAACGTATATATTTATATACGTCGTCGTTAGAATATAAATATTTTTTAAATTATAAAAGGAATTGAAAATGGCGCGGTAGTTCGATAATTCGATTTCAAACTTCAAATGAATGTATAGGATTCAAAATAAATCAGATTTTAGTGAAACCAAAAATATTTGAATCTAATTGAGAATATCTTCCCAACAAATCCGTGAAATCGAAATTTCATAGCGGGAATCAAAAGATATGTCCAGTTGAAAATTAAGAATAGTCGCTATGGAATTTCGGCCATTAAAAATAGCCATTTTGCAAACGACCTCGGATTTCGACGAAACCACTTTTGTTGGATCCGCGATGTCAAGTTATTGCTAGGTTTCAAATTTCATAATTTTTCGAATCGATATGGGAGCGTTGCAAAGGAAAACGCGTTTGACTAGTTTCAGTTGATTTTAATCGACTGGAAAACGGTCATTTTTCAAATGGTCTCAGAATTTGACGAAATTAGTTTTGTTTGGACTGTATCATCAATACGAAGTTAGAAAATATTTTTTGGGAACTTTTTTAGTTAGTATGTGGCCCCGGTAAATGGAAATGCACGCTCAAATTCAATATATAGAGTTATATTTTGATTTTGATGAAAACTGATCGAAACGTTCGAATCGGCCTACGATAAATATCCCATTGTGTTCGGAATGGGGGTAATTAGCTATGGACGACAGGCGGTGTGTTCGATTTCGAAGTCGAAATAAAAAGTTGCTTTTTAAAATTAATTAATTAAATAAAAAAATATAAAAACCCTCACTCCCCTTTATCTCTCCTCACCCCCCCCCCACCCATTCATTTTAAAATTGAATAAAAAAAGAAAAGAAAACCTAAAATCTAAAACCGCTCAGCCGACGCCTCCCTCCACTGCTTCGCCGACGTCGAGCTGCCACCGTAGGCGCCCACCAACCTTCCACCGCACTGAAGACCGAACCACCACCTCCATCCCCAAACCGTCCTCCCTCCTCTCGATTCACCCTCCTCCTTCAGTTCGAGCCACGAAGCCGGACCTCCACCGTCGCGCGCGAGCCCCTCCACCCCTCTGGCACTCCTCTGACCCTGCCAACCCTTCTTCCGCCAGGTGTAACTGTCGTGGTCCACCTCCTCTACAAAGAAAAGGTGATTTAAACTAGTGTGTTAATTTATTAGTTAATGATAAGCTTAGAGGTGTTATAAAATTATGATTTTTGATTTTTATGAAAGGTTATAGTTTTGACAATGAAAGATTATAGTTTCGATAATGAAAGATTATAATTCTAAAAAGGAAGAAAAGATTATATTTTTATATTTTAGATTTCGAAATAAAGATATGATTTTTATCATATGTGAAATATAAAAATATGATTTTCATATAGTAGAAATATTAAAAATACGATTTTTATATTATTTAGATAATAAAAATTCGATCTTTATTATGTAGGAGATATAAAAATATGATTTTTATTCATATAGAGTAATAAAAATATGATTTTTATCATGGAAGTAGCGTTGTAAAGGAGTGATTTTTCATGAAGTAAAAATTATAATTTTTATATAATATAAAGAATAAAAATATGATTTTTAAATTAATGAAAGACGGTTTTCTTTTTATATAAGACATGATTTCGGTATATAGAAAATATATAATCTTTAGATATATAAAGGTAAGCTTTCTAGTAGCTAAAGAAACGATTTTTATATAGTGGCGAAAATAAAAATATCATTTTTATATAGTAGAGATTATAAAAATACAATTTTTATCATAAGTGAAATATAAAAATATAATTTTCATATAGAGAGGAGGGTTATAAAAATATAATCTTTATTATATGAACACCGTTATAAAAATAGAATTTTTATCTATATAATAGCGATGTAAAAATAGAATTTTTATCTATATAGTAGCGGTGTAAAATTGTGATTTTTATATACATAGCAAGAATATAAAAATGTGACTTTTATATATGTAGTGGCTACGGGCAACAAAAGTGACAAAAGGCGAGAACGGCGAAGATTTCTACATATGAAGAGTCGTGGTGTTGGATTAGCTAGTCGGTGAGAACTTCTCACTTTAAATCTTCTTTTCTAGTTAAAATATATAATAGGATGCAGACGGTGCGTAGCAGCACCCGACACCCGTCATCCACAGACCATGGATGGCTTGTATGTTTGATTGCTGGTTGTGGTGAAAATTGATTGTGTGATGTGAAATGAAATAAAATATTGATATAGTTAAAAATATTTTATCGTTAAAAATATTATTTTTAATGTGTGTGTGAATAAAAATCTGTGTTTGTTGATTTGAAACCCCACGCGGGTATTGGGATAAAATACGACATACACTAATCCCAATAATTAGTTGTATGTCGATCAATTGATTGAAATGCTGTTATAAGCGTTAAATATCTATATTTGATGCTTATCCAGTGTAGTGCACTTTGGATGATGGTTGATTATTTGTCAACGCTATTATATACATGTGTTGTATGGAATCCATATAATTAAAATTATATGGTAATTGATTGGGCCTCATTCCAATTGGGAAAATAAAGAATAATCATGTGTTGAAAATTATCATGTGTTGAAAGAAATATTTTAACAATAAAATTTACATCTTTATCAAATTTAAAGTTAGAAACAAACTGGAAAATAGGCAAGATGAATGGTTTCCTGGGTATTGGTCTAATATCGGTTTCGGCCCGCGGGGTTAATATTTAGGGAATCATTCTCTTACTACTTTACAGTTGTAGTCTGATTTGAAAATCAAACGATAGATATAATAATTTTATAAAATATATTAAATAATATAATAGTCATGTGTTGACAGTGCTCATGTGTTGAGAATATTCATGTGTTGAAAGAAATATATATTCATGTGTTGAATAGAATAAATATTCATTTGTTGAATAGAATAACGAATTTATTGAAATATATAAAGCCGTGTTGATTAGAGATGCGCCATTTTGATGTGAGCGATATTTATATCGACTATATTCGTTTTTAAAATGAATATAGAAAAGGAAGTGATTTCAAAATATAACATTTTGAAAATATTATCATTTGTATACCGATGATGCGGAATATTCAATTTCGATCCGAAATTGAATATGAAGTTGAAATCGTTTCGAAAACGAATTTAAAATGATTTATAAAATACTTTTTAAAAGGAAATCGATGAAATATATAATATATATATATATATATATATATATATATATATTATATATAATGGCCTGAATAGAACGCGCCACGCTGCGGCAATTCGTGAATTTCGACCATTGTCTTCGAATGGACATTACGTGAGATCCGACCGTTGGATTCTCCTGAAACTGGAACCGTTGGGTTCGTATCGAAAATATCTTTCTAATGAATATTAGAAATTTGAAATCTAACGGTTGGATTTGGAATTATGTCCAAATCAAATTTGGAAAGGTCGCTATAAGTGCAGTTCGATGGCCGTTGATGGAAATCGACTGTTCGGGCCTTGATAAAATTATTAAAAATATCAATAATTTGTGTAAAATCATAATATGTGAATTGGAAAGAATTGGGATGAGAAACTCCATATTCGAAAAGATAAAAATAGATTTTTATCAAAATGAACTAGTTTGGAACTAGAATTAAAATCAATATATTTTTGAAATAAATAAATTGAATTTGAAAGTGGTTTTAAAAATAATCAGAATTTCCAATATACGAATTGGAATGGATTTGAATCGAAATTGTCTTTGGAATATTTCGATGTTGGATTTCGTGATTATACAGATATTGTTATGGGAATTTGAAAGATATATTTATATCGTTATTTCCCAAACAGTATTTGTTGGTTTCAGAATTTGATATTGAATATAAGCTGATATATTTTCTATTCAGAGCCTTGTATTTAATATCAAACGTGATTTGGGTTTGTTGTGAATGGTGTCTTCATTAACACTGTTCTTAAGCCCAGTTGAGAAAAAGATTAAATCTTTCTATTTAGATTTAATGAAGTGTACCAATTAAATAATATTTAATTGGAATTGAATGTGATTTTGGGTTTATCGTGGACCATGTTTTAGATGACTTTGGTTCTTTAACCCAGTTAAAGACAGGATATTGACTTTTAAGAAGATTAAAACTAAGTGGAGTTTTAATGAATCTTTAATTAGATTGAAATGTGAATTGATAATTTAAATTATCAAATATGAAAAGTGATCGAGAATGGAGTACCACCAGTTTTTCTCCGAAGCGATAGTTAAATCTTTAATTAGATTTGAACGTGAAATGGTAAATAATATTTACTGATAACACCATGGTGTTAGATATGGAGTATTACCAGTTTTCTCCACGGGATGAATAGGTTGGGATTGGGAAATAAAACAAATAATTACTTCAGTTTAGTTCGCTAATCCCGACTACTTTGGAAAACCATAAAATGGTTTGAAATGATATCCAAAGGAAGATTAAAGAACAAATTTAGAAGAATTTATCTTTGATAAAATTAATGGGAACCTTTCCCTGAGAATGTGATATTGTGAATAAAAGAATATTCTGAATTGGAATGAGGCGTTTGTTGTGTTTGTGTAACATTTGTTTATCATATAAGTGGGTTATTCAGAAAGGCCAGGTTTATACCCATTCTGAGTAACCGATTCGATGATAAGTTAAAGATGAAGATGGTGGTTGTATACCGGAAGTCTTCACATCGTTTGGGTGATTACTGAAGATCTTGATCGGGTTGTACACCCAAAATGAGGGAATCAGTTGGTGATCGTCCAGACGTACTTGGAGATCGATGGATATGCGAGGAAAGTGCCTCCGGTTTCGTTCAGACCCAGAACGAACTTGTAAATGGACTGTGTGTCTGACATTGGATTTTATTCTGTGTCGATTGATCTCTATTAAATATACATCTGTTTGGTGGCGGAGAATTTATTCTCTTGCTTAATGCCCTTCTCTGAGACGTACGAGCTCAGAGGTTGTATATCGATGGACATCAGTCGCATGGAGTGAATTGCCAGTGTGGCACGCGTAAGTGGCAATTGATCAAGGCTTCTATTGAAAAGCAAAGTCTTGTGGTTGATGATCAAAGCATGACCTGTGTGGCGCAACTTTGTGTATAGCGTGAATTCGTGAGCCTCACACCTCGGTATGAGTTAAAAACGGGATAGTGACTGTAGGGAGAGCATGACGTTTCATTCTAGCTAGTGGTGGTGTCGGTCCTTAAACTGGCTGACATTTATATACTTTTCACCTGTGTGGTTGTTGGATGCGAGGCGCCTCGGATATAGGTCTGCTAGGACCGGGAAATGTGTGCTCAGGAATTGCCAGTCCTCCAAAGTAAGGTGAGGACCGGCCCTGAAGATCCAAGGATCATAGTGGGGTCCTGGGACATTGGCTAGAGTGTCTCGAACGGAGAGGAGCTTGCCCCTTGCCTCGACTCATGACGGAAATCCAATTTCCAATATTTGATATTGCGGTTTTAATTGTAGAACTAGTATGACGACATGATATATGGTACCCATGCCGTCTATGATTGTTATTTATGATTGAAATTGTTTTGACACTATACACTTATAATAGTATCAAATGATTTGTTTTAAACGTACCAAGCACGTTTGGCTATTATAAGGAAAACCCTATCCTCCGGCTTGCGTTGCATTGTGTGGTGGGACCTGGGTCTTATAATAGCTTCATTTTTCAAAAAAGCATTGCGCTGTTTTGTTATATGCACTAGTGTTCCTGGGAGGAAACCCGTTCCGTGTTATACGGTGTGGTCCCTTGAATTACTCTCTTTTAAAGTTAAAATATATCTGTTTTAGTTCTCACACCAGTCACATGACTGACCTGGAGTTTATTGTTTTAACCTAAACTCCGGTTGCCCCTATTTTCCACACGGGTAGCTAGTAGTTTTGGTTTTGCTGATTTATATTCACAGGATCCTGATTTACAGCTGGAATGATATCCGGAAAGCTCTGTATCCGTGTATTACTTCTAGTGGAGTTTTGTATCGTTTTTCAGCTGCTATGTAATTTATTGTAATCTCTGATATTTATCGAATGTATATTCATTCATACTCTGTATATTCTTGTATTCTGATGGAATTTTTATAATAAACAATGAAATGTTCTTCTGTTTGCGTTCTATTATGTCGTGTTCTCAACGCAATCCGGGCTTTCCTTACCGGGGAAGTTCGGGTCGTGTCAGTTTGGTATCAGAGCTTTGGTTTACAGAGCTCGAGAACAAGACACATTAGAACCGAACGAAAGAATTCATCAGATATTGGATTAGTAATATCCAATTAGAATGACTCGTTAGAGATAGGATCAGTAGTATCCTAGAACGAGTGCGAAGAGTATATTTTTCAAATAAAAACAATTTTATTTTGAAATTTAAACCATTTTATACGTATTTGAATAATTTATTTATATTGATTTGGACAATCTATTATATAAAGGTTTTGCATATACGCGTCATGAACGTATATTCGAAGTTTTAATATACTGGATAGATATAGAATCACACTCTAGTCGCCCGGAGATGATGTTGATAATGACCATGGCATCATCAATATTTATGTTCGTGTTTCGAAGGTGTGATATCTATATATTTCCATTAGACTAGTGTGAGAACCAAAATTTACTTAGGATTATTTGTTGTGATTTGGCATCAAAAACATGATTTTCTATATATATATCAAATTATGAATTTGAAACGATAATCGACTAATTGATTGTTGGTTGTGTTGTTTGTCAATTTGTTTAAAATTTTGAACCATTATGCCAATCTGAACCAAATATTGAATAATATTGAAAATTAGTCGCATTTTCTTGCATATACATGTACTTACATTGAACAGGTCATAGCAAGGAGGCTAGAGCAGAGAATAAAGTTGTTTGCCCGACAAATAGGTACATGTTTACCTTAATTTACTGTTTTGTTTGGGTGATGATGATTTTATGAGCCGATTGGCTAGCCGCTTGGTTTTTTCTTTTCTTTTTTTGAGTTGAAGAAGGCCATGGGAGGCTATATGAAATATCTCGAAGTCCCCGATGCAGGGGAGGCTATGGTGAAATTTTTCGGAAATTTAGGGTGTTAGCTTAATTTTTGAAAAATTTGAAAAGTTCTTAGAAAGTGAAAAGTTGAAGAACTTAAGCCATAAAGAAAACAATGGAAGTTGAGTTGGTTTGTTAAACAACTTTCGGCTTCGTTCCTTTTCGGGGACGAAAAGTTTTAAGTGGGGGAGATTGTAACAACCCGGAAATCCGAGCCAATTTAAATTTTTTATTTTGGCAATTTTAGTGAGTTTTGAATATTTAAAATGATTATTTTAAATAATATCGACGAGAAATTTATTTTGAATAGAGTTAGAACGATATACGTCGTCGTTAGAATATAAATATTTATTTTAAATTATAAAAGGAATTGAAAATGGCGCGATAGTTCGATAATTCGATTTCAAACTTCAAATGAATATACATGATTCAAAATAAACCGGATTTTAGTGAAACAAAAAATATTTGAATCTAATTGAGACTATCTTTCCAACGAATCCGAGATATCGAAATTTCATAGCGGGATTCAAAAGATATGTCCAGTTGAAAATTCAGAATAGTCGCTATGGAATTTCAGCCATTAAAAATAGCCATTTTGCAAACGACCTCGGATTTCGACGAAACCACTTCTGTTGGTTCCGGGATGTCAAGTTATTGCTGGGTTTCAAATTTCACAATTTTTCAAATCAGTATGGGAGCGTGGCAAAGGAAAATGCGTTTGACCAGTTTCAGTTGATTTTAATCGACTGGAAAATGGTCATTTTTCAAACGGTCTTAGAATTTGATGAAATTAGTTTTGTTAGGACCGTATCGTCAATACGAAGTTAGAAAATATTTTTTGGGAAATTTTCTAGTTAGTATGTGGCCCTGGTAAATGGAAATGCGCGTTCAAATTCAATATATAGAGTTATATTCTGATTTTGACGAAAACTGATCGAAACGATCGAATCGGCCTACGATTCATATCCCATTGTGTTCGGAATGGGGGTAATTAGCTATGGACGATAGGCGGTGGGTTCGATTTCGAAGTCGAAATAGAAAGTTGTTTTTTGAAATTAATAAATTAAATAAAAAAACCCTCACTCCCCTTTATCTCTCCTCAGTCCCCCCCCATTCGTTTTAAAATTGAATAAAAAAAAGAAAACCTAAAATCAAAAACCACTCAGCCGACGCCTCCCTCCACTGCTTCGCCGACGTCGAGCTACCACCGGAGGCGCCCACTACCCTTCCACCGCACTGAAGACTGAACCCCCACCTCCGCAACTCCATCCCCTACCTGTCCTCCCTCCTCTCAATTCACCCTCCTCCTTAAGTTCGAGCCACGAAGCCAGACATCCACCGACGCACGCGAGCCCCTCCGCCCCTCTGGCACTCCTCCGACCCTGCCAACCATTCCTCCGCCAGGTGTAACTGTCGTGGCCCCCCTCCTCTACAAAGAAAAGGTGATTTAAACTAATGTGTTAATTTATTAGTTAATGATAAGCTTAGAGGTGTTATAAAATTATGATTTTTGATTTATATGAAAGGTTATAGTTTTGACAATGAAAGATTATAGTTTCGATAATGAAAGATTATAATTCTAATAAGGAAGAAAAGATTATATTTTTATAATTTAGTTTTCGAAATAAAGATATGATTTTTATCATATGTGAAATATAAAATGTGATTTTTATATAGTAGAAATATTAAAAATACGATTTTTATATTATTTAGATAATAAAAATTCGATCTTTATTATGTAGGAGATATAAAACTATGATTTTTATTCATGTAGAGTAATAAAAATATAATTTTTATAATATTGCTAGCAAGATAAAAATATAATTTTTATCATGGAAGTAGCGTTGTAAAGGAGTGATTTTTCATGAAGTAAAAATTATAATTTTTATATAATATAAAGAATAAAAATATGATTTTTAAATTAATGAAAGATGATTTTCTTTTTATATAAGACATGATTTCAGTATATAGAAAAAATATAATCTTTAGATATATAAAGGTAAGCTTTCTCGTAGCTAAAGAAACGATTTTTATATAATGGCGAAAATAAAAATATCATTTTTATATAGTAGAGATTAAAAAATACAATTTTTATCATAAGTGAAATATAAAAATATAATTTTTATATAGAGAGGAGCGTTATAAAAATATAATCTTTATTATATGAACGCCGTTATAAAAATAGAATTTTTATCTATATAATAGCGATGTAAAAATAGAATTTTTATCTATATAGTAGCGGTGTAAAAATGTGATTTTTATATACATAGCAAGAATATAAAAATGTGACTTTTATATATGTAGTGGCTACGGGCAACGAAAGTGACAAAAGGCGAGAACGACGAAGATTTCTACATAAGAAGAGTCTTGGCGTTGGATTAGCTAGTCGGTGAGAACTTCTCACTTTAAATCTTCTTTTCTAGTTAAAATATATACTAGGATGCAGACGGTGCTTAGCAGCACCCGACACCCGTCATCCACAGACCATGGATGGCTTGTATGGTTGATTGTTGGTTGTGGTGAAAATTGATTGTGTGATGTGAAATGAAATAAAATATTGATATAGTTAAAAATATTTTATCATTAAAAATATTATTTTTAACGTGTGTGTGAATAAAAATCTGTGTTTGTTGATTTGAAACCCCACACGGGTATTGGGATAAAATACGACATACACTAATCCCAATAATTAGTTGTATGTAACGACCCAGAAAATATGGACCAATTTAAAATTTTTAAATTGGCTAAAATAATGGATTTTAAATATTTAAAATAAATATTTTTAATAATACCGATGAAAACGGAGTTTGAATCGACAATTGAAAACGAATATAATTAATTCTAATTATAAACAAGGCCTGAAATGGCGCTGTAGTTTCAAAAATTGAATTCAAACTTTGTCGGACTATACCGGGTGCAAAACAAAGCGGATTTGAGTGAAACCAAAAATATTTTAATCTGTTAGCGAATACCTTTCTAACGAATCTGAAAAATTGAATTTTCATAGCGGAAAGCAAATGTTATGGCCAAATGAATTTTCAGAAAGGTCGCTATGGAATTTATATAGCCCGTGAAATTGGCCATTTTGCATATGACCTCAGAATTCGACGAAACCACTTTTGTTGGATCCGGGATGTGAAGTTATTGCTAGGTTTCAAATTTCATAATTTTTGAAGCTAGCATGTGAGTGTGGCAAAGGAAAACGTATTTTGGTCAATTACAGTTAAATTGGATCGACCAGAAATGGGCCATTTTACAAACGGTCTCAGAATTTGACGAAACTAGTTTTGTTGGGACCATATCGTCAAAACATAGCTAGATTTATTTTTTTGGAATTTTTCGAATCAGTTTGTGGCCCTGGCAAATTGACATGTACGTTCAAATCGAATATTGAATGTTATATATTTTAATTTGAATGGAAACTGACTGAAACATTCGAATGGGCCTTCGAAACATATCCCTTGTGTTTGGAATGGGGGTAAAACGCTAGGGGCGACAGTCGTTGGGTTTGGATTGGTGGTCGGGTCGGAAAACCGCTTATAAAATCTACCGACCAATCAGAATTTAAAAAAAAAACCCTTGTTTTCTCTCTCCCCGTTACACGATCGGCGGTGGAAACTGGTTCAAAGCTTCCCGATCAGATTCCGGCGATTCCTCTCACTAATCCACCTTGCTCCTTTCGAAGTTTTTGTAGAGTTTTCTCCCCTCTTCTAATCCATACCCTTCACGCCTCGTCAGGTGGCGTCAGCATCAAGAACGGAGATCGGGAAGTCGCGCCGTTCGCAGGTCGATTTCGCCTCCGAGTTCGTCGCGGTCACCACCCCAAGCGTGGATTTCGGAGCTGCTTCACATGGTGTGCTCCGATCGTCACCTAACGCAACGGATTGAGCGCAAATCGTAAACCTAGTTTTGAAGGTTCAAACGAGGTAACGACTTATATATTCTGAACTGATTTTAACACCTTTAAACCGTTGCAAACCTTGTAAAAATCATATCTTTTTGCTTTGTGGTCGAAATTCAGTGAAACAAGAAACAGTGGACTCGTGTGGTCGTCTTCTACCTTTTAGAAGAGACCGCATATTTTTCTGAGCCTTCGGCTATTTTTGGTGGAGTGGAACCCAATGTGAGATTTCTAATTTATAAACGATATGGAAAACGACGATGTATAAATTATATGGTCGATGTATGAGTTATATAAGCGTTGTACACCTCTTGTATATGCGTTGTATAAGTTGTACGTTCGATGTATAAGTTATATATGCATTGTAAAAATTATATATGTGTTGAAATAGAAGTGAATTGCTATATATATATATATATATATATATATATATATACGCCCCTCGTCCACAAACCATGGATGATATTTATTGGTTGTGATTGGTGTGAAAATTGATTGATAGCGAATGGTTAATTGTGATTGTTTGTGGTTGATATTGGTTGATTGTGGTTGAAAAATACCCATTTGTGGTTGAGAAATATTTGGTTGAAACCACATAGGATTAGTTTGTGGAAATGAAATAAATATATACATGCCGCCTGCGTGCGAACTAGATGCATGATCCCCATTGTCAAAAACTATGAGGTTTTAAGGTAGAGCGAGGAGTCGTACTAGGGACGGTCCCGGTTTTAACTACCCTGCCGTTATGCTGCCGAAACTTTGAATAATATTCATGTGTTTGAATTATTTTCATTTGCTGAAACTATATTTACTCGTTGAATTGAAAACCTTCATGTGTTGAATCAATATTCATTCGTTGAATTGAAATTCATGTGTTGAATCGTGTTCTTGTTTTAAATATAAAAATCACATTTCTATCTATATATATAAACTATAGAAAACCTTCATGTGTTGAATCAAAATTCATTCGTTGATTTGAAATTCATGTGTTGAATGGTATTCATATTTTGAAATAAATTGTTTTATAATAAAAATCACATTTTTATCATCTATATGAAATGTATAAAATAATCCCATTTTGAAAGAAATTGTTTTATAATAAAAATCCTATTTTTATTACCTATATAAACTATATAAAATAATAGTGTTTTGAAATAGATTGTTTTACAATAAAAATCACATTTTTATTATATACATGAATTGCTAAATATAGTGAAGTGTTGAAATAGAAGACAGTTAGATAAAAATATCATTTTTATCAAATGTATGAAAAGAATGTAGCTTTGAAATAGAAGAATCGATATATATATATATATATACAGAATTAAAATATATCGAATAACGACGCTGCAGTTCGTATTTTGAAACCGTGATTTCAAACGATTATACCGGGAGATCCGACCATCGGATTTTCCTGAAATCGCAACCGTTGGGTTCGCTTTGGAAATATCTTTCCAACGGCACCAACTTTGTAAAAATCCAACGGTTGGATTGTCTGGAATGTTTAATTCAAATCTGAAGAAAAACAGCGCCAGAATCGATTATATTTATATATATATAAATATAATTATATAAATCGAATAACGACGCTACAGTTCGTATTTCGAAATCGAAACTTCAAACGATTATACCGAGAGATCCGACCGTCGGATTTTCCCGAAACCGGAACCGTTGGATTCGTTTTGAAAAGATCTTTCTAATGATGTAAATTTTGTGAAGATCCAACGGTTAGATTTTCAGATATGTGTAAATCAAATCTGAAGAAAAACAGCGCCACGGCAGCGTTATGGCTGAAGCGTCGTTTTGAATAAATTGGCTATTTTAAAATAAATAAAAATAGCGATAAATCGTTAGAAAATATTATAAACGATATGGATGTGATTTAGAAATTAATTGAAGGTTGGCTAAGTCGAATGGTTTCCTGGGTGTTGATCTGATGTTGGTTTCGGCCTTCGGGGTTAATATTTGGGAAATCATTCTCTTATTGATTAACGGTTAGTGACTAATGAATTGAAACGATGCATGTGTATGTTAGTGTTGCACTTATTTATTATATACACGAGTTGCTCAGAAAGACCGGGTTTACCCCATTTTGAATAACAGAATCGACGATAAGAAATCGAAGATGAAGACGATGGTCGAAGACCGGAGATCTTCACCTCGTTTGGATGGTAACTGAGGTCCTGATTGGGAGGCATCCCGAAATATGGATAATGAGTGGTGATCGTCTAGACGTACGTGGTGATCGATGGGTTTGCGAGGTATATAGTGCCTCCGGTTTCGTTCAGACCCAGAACGGACTTGTAAATGGACTATGAGTCCGACATTGGATTTTATTCTTTGTTGATTGATCTCTATTAAATATACATCTGTTTGGCGGCGGAGAATTTATTCTTTTGCTTAACGCCCTTCTCTGAAACGCACGAGTTCAGAGGTTGTATATCGATGGACATCAGTCGCACGGCATGAATTGCTAGTGTGGCATGCCTAAGTGGAAAATGATCAGGGCTTCTATTAAAAAGCAAAGTCTTGTGGTGATGATCAAAGCACCGCCTGCATGGCGTAGCTTTGTATATAACGTGAATTCGCGAGCCTCACACCAGGTATGAACCAGAAACGGGAGGAAGGACCTCAGGAAGGACATGCGTTTCTTTCTAGTTAGAAGTGGCGTCAGTGGTTTTACACGCCCGGACGAGTTTGACTTATGTGGTTGTTGCTGTTGCGAGGCGCCTCGGTTAGATCTGACGATCCGGGTCCGATGGAGTCATTCGTTGGCTCATTTACGCCCCATAGGGCGGGGAAACGCATTGTTCAGGCAGTTTAATCCACATCGGTGGACCGACCCTGTCGCTCCAAGGGCCCACCTGAGTCTGGGTCCTGTGGCTCGGGCTAGAGAGTCACGAATTCGGTAAGGACTATCTTTTTCCTTGGTTCATGACGGAAATCCAATTTTCCAAATACGTGACTGTGCGGTTTTGATTGTATACCTATATATGGCGACATAGTGGTACGGGGCATTAATGCCGTCTATGATTGATAGTTATGATATGAAATTGTTTTCAAAACATATAAACACTAGCAATAATATCAAATACCTTTGTTTTATTCGTATCAAGCATATTTTGGCCGTTATAAGGTAAAAACTCTATCCTCCGGTTTGCGTTGCATTGTGTGATGGGAACTGAGTCTTATAATGGCTTCATTTTTATAAAAAGCATAGCGTTGTTTCAAAGAATGATTTGTTTTTAAAGCACTGGTGATCTAATGGAGTAAACCCGTTCCACGAAACTGGCGTGGTCCTGTGATTTGCCATATCTTAAATGTGTTGAGTAGATTTCTCATACCAGTCCCATGACTGACTCGTAGTTCGTTTCACTTTCAAACTCGAGTGCCCCTTTTTCTACACGGGCAGCCTTGTATTCAGGTTTAGCTAGCTTTATCCGGATAGTTGGAGCTGAAGATGGATTCTATCATTTATCTCTTTTTATGCTGTTCAGCTCCTATTGTACATTATGTTTGTTTTTCCGCTGTAGACATATATGTATAGTTGAACTGTAATTGTACTAAGTAAGATCCTGTATATTGTGTAACTCTGATAATTACATTTATCCAGTATATTCTATTGTTCATTTCCTGCTGTATTTATTTAATTCTGCTCTGCTGTTATCTGTTTCTATGTTATATTCCAAGGATTACCCTTGTCTCCGTCTATACGGGGTTTGGGGTCGTCTCATTGTATGTCGATCGATTGATTGACAGGCTGTCATAAGCGTTAAATATCTATATTTTATGCTTATACAGTGTAGTGCACTTTGGATGATGGTTGATTATTTGTCAGCGCTATTATATACATGTATTGTACGGAATCCATATAATTAACATTATATGGTAATTGATCGGGCCTCATTCCAATTGGGATAATAAAAAATAATCATGTGTTGAAAACTATCATGTGTTGAAAGAAATATTTTAACAATAAAATTTACATCTTTATCATATTTAAAGTAAGAAACTAACTGGAAAATAGACAAGACGAATGGTTTCTTGGGTATTGATCTGATATTGGTTTCGTCCTGCGGGGTTAATACTTAGGGAATCATTCTCTTACTACTTTACAGATGGAGTCTGATTTGAAAATCAAACGATAGATACCATAATTTTATAAAATATATTAAATAATATAATACTCATGTGTTGACAGTGCTCATGTGTTGAGAATATTCATGTGTTGAAAGAAATATATATTCATGTGTTGAATAGAATAAATATTCATTTGTTGAATAGAATAACGAATTTATTGAAATATATAAAGCCGTGTTGATTAGAGATGCGCCATTTTGATTTGAGCGATATTTATATCGATTATATTCATTTTTAAAATGAATATAGAAAAGGAAGTGATTTCAAAATATAACATTACGAAAATATTATCATTTGTATACCGATGATGTGGAATATTCAATTTCGATTCGAAATTGAATATGAAGTTGAAATCATTTCGAAAACGAAATTAAAATGATTTATAAAATAGTTTTTAATAGGAAATCGACGAAATATATATATATATATATATATATATATATATAATGGCCTGAAAAGAACGCGCCGCACTGTGGCAATTCATGAATTTCGACCATTGACTTCGAATGGACATTACCGGAGATCCGACCATCGGATTCCTGAAACTGGAACCGTTGGGTTCGTTTCGAAAAGAGCTTTCCAAAGAATATTAGAAATTTGAAATCTAACGGTTGGATTTGGAATTATGTCCAAATCAAATTTGGAAACGGTCGCTGTAAGTGCAGTTCGATGGCCGTTGATGGGAATCGACTGTACGGGCCTTGATAAAATTATTAAAAATATCAATAATTTCTGTAAAATCATAATATGTGAATTGGAAAGAACTGGGATGAGAAACTCCATATTCGAAAAGATAAAAATAGATTTTTATCAAAATGAACTAGTTTTGAACTAGAATTAAAATCAATATATTTCTGAAATAAATAAATTGAATTTGGAAGTGGTTTTAAAAATAATCAGAATTTCCAATATATGAATTGGAATGGATTTGAATCGAAATTTTCTTTGGAATATTTCGATGTTGGATTTCATGATTATACAGATATTGTTATGCAAATTTGAAAGATATATTTATATCGTTATTTCCAATACGATATTTGTTGGTTTCAGAATTTGATATTGAATATAAGCCGATATATTTTCTATTCAGAGCCTTGTATTTAATATCAAACGTGATTTAGGTTTGTTGTGAATGGTGTCTTCATTAACACTGTTCTTAAGCCCAGTTGAGAAAAAGATTAAATCTTTCTATTTAGATTTAATGAAGTGTACCAATTAAATAATATTTAATTGGAATTGAATTTGAATGTGATTTTCGGTTTATCGTGAACCGTGTTTTAGATGACATTGGTTCTTTAACCCAGTTAAAGACAGGATATTTGTAATGACCCGCATTGGCAGAGGTATTATAATTAATTTATTTAATTATATAAATAGTAATATAGTGAATTAAATTGTCGTGGAATTAAATAATATGAATATTTAATTAAAATAATAAACTAAATAATATATTTAACTCTGAAATAGTCGAAAATAGTGAATTTACAATATAATGTGAACTGGACAATTCAAAGTATATAATTCAGTTTAGAGTTGAATTATAATAACGAATATATTATATAAACGACAGTTGAACGTATAAATTATAATATAATTATAATCGAGCCCGTAATGGCTCGGCAGTTCGCTATTTGGCGATTTGAACTTCAACTGAATGTACAGAATTCGTTTTAAGCCGGATTTCTGTGAAACAAGAAACATGTGGAGCTGGTGGAGTATATCTTTCTAGTGGAAGAGAAAAATCGGGATTTCGTCATATAGATTTTGATGTATGTCCAAATCAAATTTTAGAAAAGTCGCTGTGGAATCCCTTTATAATTTATAAAGGAATTATTTATATTTTAAAAAGGGATTTCAATATAAATCGAATATCGGGTTGACCCAGAAGTGAATATCGGGTTAGAAATTCATATAGGAATATTCTAGAGCTGTATGGTATTCCACTGTGAATATATACAATAATATAAATTTATTTGTATTTAATTTAATTATATTTAAAAATATTTATATATTTAAATGGGTCATTCAGAGCTTTAAAAATAGTCGGTTTTGCAAACGAAGTCGGAATTCGACGAAACTAATTTTATTAGATCCACAATGTCAAATTATTGCTAGATGTCAAGTTTCGTGATTTTTAGAGTTAGTATTTGGCCGTACGTATTTTTAGAGTGAAAAACATTCAGTATTTCGACAGTTAAAAATACGCTGTGTGAGCAAACGAAGTCAGAATTCGACGAAACTAGTTTCGTTGGGACCGTAATGTCGAGCTGTAGCTACATGTCCAGTTTCGTGTTTTTTAAATGTCAGGTGTGATTACAGGAATTTTAAAGGAAAAATGAAAACAGTAGTTGGTTATATATAAATATAATATTCGAATAAATAAATATTATAAAAATCCTATATAAACACTATCCTATTTCTAAACCCTAAATAAAACTCTCCAGGAGTCAAACAAGTGCCGCTACTCAGGAAGAAATTCCAACAGTAAATGGTCAAGTTTAAATCCTCAAGCAAGATCAAAGAAAGGGTGTAAAATCATAATATGTATATATTTAGAATCGAGGAAGGTTTCTCTTCATTTCTGAGCAGTTCGTTTGAGGTGCGATGCGGATTTGGTGAACTGCGAATTAGGGCAGTAGTTCTAGGGTTCAAGGAATCAGGATTTTGAGTCATCGATTGGTGCATTGGAGTTGATATTTGGCTTCGGTGGATCGAATAGCACCTGTTGATGGAAATTTGTGGGTTTCGGTTAAACCTTGTGTCGATCGACGATGAATAGTGGTTGTGAATCCCTAACGTCGCAACTCCTCTTAGATAACCAAGTTCGATCAAAAGGGTATGGCCGCGGAGAGCTCGGAGGGAGGGATGCAATGGTGTAAATGGTTTTTGAAACCGTGGAGGAGGTTTGGGGTGGAAGTTCGGCCATGTTGTGGAGTTGCTGAGCTCACGTTTTACAGAGGATGGAGGAAGAAGGTTTGGCATAGACGGGTTGGACTTTAAAGGTTTGGGCCGGTTTATATGTGAAGGGGTAAGGAGAATGGTGGATTTAATCAGTTTGTTTTAAATTCAAATCAATGTATATAACTTAAATATTTCATATCTTATTCATATGAAATCACAATCATGAACCGTCAGTCACGTTGGGATCGTATGGACGAGAATAACACAATGAAACTGACTGGAAGAGGATCGGGACTCGTTTGAAATTATGGTGAAATAAACTGTTTGATTCAAATCAAACAACAGTTTATCGTTCTTTAACGATGAACTGCCAAATGAGTAAATCTCACTAACTCTGAACAGTTTATAATTTCATGTTGTATTTTTAGAACTGTTAAAAATTGTCAGATTGATTGTGTGTTGATTGTTTGATTGAACTGCTAGTCAGTTAGTAAATTTCTATATTGATTCTGTTTAACAGAATATATCATATGGAACTGAAAGTGATGTTGATTTTATTGTGTAACATCTGTGGATGTAGGGAAACAGGTTGGAGGAATCCAACTGGATTCCTCAACATTTATTTTACTATGATTCATATATTGTGATATATGATGTGATATATAATCTGTTGTTGATTATGTGTGGTTGGACGATATTTATCGTTGATTATATGGTATGTTAAATACCATGAGAAATACCAGAATGTGGAAAAGGGATTTTTCAAAGTATATTTTGAAAATAATTTATTTATATAAAATCAATGGATTTTGTATTATAAAAGAAAAAGGATTTTTAATATAAAGGAATTATATTTGATAATAAAATATAAGGGAATTATATTTGTAAATCAAATATAAGGGAAATAATTTGTTAAACAGATATAGAGGGAAATATTCGTAAAAACAATTATAAATGATATTATTTGTAAAACAAATAGAAAGAGAAATATTTATAGAACATTTACAAATAGATTAAAAGGATATATTTATGCAGGGAATAAATAGAAAGGATTAATTTATAAATAACAGTTTATAAATTAAATAAATATTTATCGTTAGATAAATGGAATATATAAGTCTGAACTTATATAGATAAGAGATATTGGTTTTAACACCGATAGTTTTAAATAGAATGGGTACACAACACTTGTATAAGTGAAGTAACGTTATTAAAGAGAACATTTATAAAGTGAAGAACCGTTACCAAAAAGTAAATCTTTATAAATGAATAAACGTTATCAAATAAAAGTTATTCGAATAAGAGAAATCAATTAGAGTTAGAAATGACTGATTAGAGTTAGAATAAATCAATTTGAGTTAGAATTAAATAGTTAGAGTTAATCAGTTAGAATTTACCAGTTAGGGTTGGCCAGTTAGAGTAAATCAATTAGGGTTGACCAGTTAGAGTTAACCAGTTAGAGTAAATCAGTTAGGGTTGACCAGTTAGAGATTATCAGTTAGAGTTAATCAGTGAGGGTTGACCAGTTAGAGTTAGAGTTAACTAGTTAGAGTTATTCAAATAGACTTAATCGAGTAGAGTTATCGAATATCACTTATTCAAAGTAGAGTTATCGAATATAGTGTATTCGAGAGAAGAGTTAATCGAATATTGGTTATTCGAGGTGAGTTAATCGAATCTAATTATTCGAAGGGAGTTATCAAATCTAGTTATTTGGAAGTAGTTATCGAATATAGTTTATTCGAATAGAGTTAGAGGAGTTAATCGAATATAGTTTTTTCGAATAGAGTTAGAGGAGTTAATCGAATATAGTTTATTCGAATAGAGTTAGAGGAGTTAATCGAATACAGTTTATTCGAATAGAGTTAGAGGAGTTATCGAATATAGTTTATTCGACTGGATTTAAGTGAATAGAGTAAATCAAATAGAGTAAAGAAAATAGAGTTAATCCAAAAGAGATAAATCGAATAGAGTTAAGTGAAAAGAGTTAATCGAATATAGTTATTCAAAGGGGGGAATTATCGAACAGAGATTACTCGAAAGAGAGTTAAGTAAGGAAGTTAGTCAAAGGAATTTAAAGTGAGCTTTACCTATTTCAAGGTTAGAAATGTTGTTCAGTTAAGGTCTGAGAGGTAATTTTACCCCCAACTTGATTGACTTCGTTTTTAACTAAGGAATGGTTAAGGTTCGGCAGTAAAGGATGGTTAAGTGAATTTAGTAATTAAAGGAAATGGTTTGAGTTGGCATAGCGATATTTTATCTAAACATCTGTTTAAACCCAAATAAAGTAGTTTTGGAAATGTTTTCCAAACAAGAACCAGAAATGTTTTCTATTATAGAAAACAAGAAATGGAAATGTTTTCTAGTGTTAATAACATATATTTTCTAAATTTAGAAAATGTTGAATATAGGGAAACAGGAGATGAAAAATGAACTATAGAGATAAATGTTAAATGATGTTTGTTCGATATAATTTCCATTTGGAAATAATATCGTTGTTTGCACACGTATTTTTCTTTGATATTTAAATCACAGACTATCAAAGTTTTTTACCATTTTAACGTTGTTAGTATGGGGAGACCGGTTGGATTATTATCCAAAGAACCACTCTGTATTGGCATAAGCGTTGCGAATCATATATGCCAAGGATAATTGAAGACAGAGAAAATGCAAGGGCTGTCCTGTTTACAGAATAATGCCTTTGGTTCATCCTGTTCCTGGATGACTTGTATGGACGGATGTCTGACAGAGTATTTCCAGACGATCACGTATATTAATTTCTCCAACCGTACCAAGAGTGGAAGTGGAGAAGGAAACTTCTTTTAGCTAACACATAATGTATGGTTGAGGACGTCAATTGGTGATTTGATGGATTTGACGATGTGGCATTCAAAGTGAATCTGGTGTGATGATAAAGCGTAGCTTATAGCCTCACATCCGGTAAATGACAGAAATCGGGATGGCAGCATGGCTAAGTCGGTCGCACCGAAGTAGGGTGTATAATCACCTGATCTAGAGTTTCATTTATTTCTAAAATCTATTGTTGATGTTGTCCCATTCGGGAAACGGTTGCTGATCCCAACCGTTGGTGATATACATTCGATACACTCAAGCGAAATGAGTGGTCGGTCATGTGTGGCCGGGTTGCAAGATGTTCTTGTTGAACCCAGTGTATTCCTCTCTAGAGGTACACTAGTGAAAGGTGGTTCCATACCTTGTTATAGTTGGAAATCCATTACCCAATACGTGCTTGCGGTTTTGATTGTATAGTATATATGTAGAACGTGAGATGAAAGCATTTCTGCTAGATGATTGTTATAGTTATGGTTGATAGACATTATTATAATATCAAAAGGGTTTGATATAAGGATATTTTGGATTCTCATAAGGGAAAAACCCATTTCGTTATACGGTGTGGTCTTATGAGATATTGTTTACTTGTTCAAACTATTTTAAACTGTGTTACTCATACCAGTCCCATGACTGACCCGGAGTTTATTTTGTTTTGTTTTCCCTAAACTCTTGGGTGCCCAATTTTGTACGGGCAGTCAAGTAGTCGGGATTTACAGATATACTGAAGAGCTTGGAGCAGGGGACTTCAGGATTATATAGCTATTGTTATTTCCGATGTGTTGTTGGTGTTGTACTTTGATAAATGATATGTATATTCAAGTACAGATTTGTATTTCAAAGTTATGTTATGAAATATATTTATTCGTTCCGCTGTGAGATTCGTGTTACTCTGATATTGTGTTCTTCTTCTTCTTCTATTCTAAGTTTCTATCTTATCTTTCCTCATCCTCTAATTTCATTCATTAATGATCGGTATATTTTCGATGTTTGGTTAGTCGTCATCGAGTTTATGTCGATAACCAAAGTCTACAAAATCCCGGGTCATTACAGTTGGTATCAGAGCAGAAGGTTAATTGATTAACTTGGCTCTGTGGCGTGACTCAGTAGAGATGGGGTAAGTAATACCCTAGATTGAGTTGAGTGTATATATACGAGTGAACGTATTTGTATATGATATAAAAATAATTTTTATATTGTGAAGATTTATTGGTTGAGTAGTTTATGAGTTCTGGTCGATAAGTTTGATCCACTGTATCGGTAGGAGTTTATAAACACTCGAATAAGATGGGTCGACGCGATATGTTTTGAAAAGAGGGTAAATTAAAATAAGTTTACCCAAGGTATATCTTGATATAGAGAAGATATATTTTTAAAAATTTATAATATAGTGGATATATTGGTTGTTATTATAATCGAGTAAGATTATAAATTAAATGGTTATGTAAATAACCAACCATAATTCATATAAGTGAAATACGTGAAATCAGAGGAGTTGAATCTGAAAATTTAAACCAGAAATTGAATTAAAACTCTGGAGAATTGGATAAGTGTTTGTGAATGGATTTGGATATAAAATAAGGAAAATTTAGGATCCTGTGAGATTTTAAATTGTTTTACAAGCAGTGTGAATTATATTTTGAAATGAATTTCAAAGTGGAAATGTTTAGAAATGATTTTATAGTATTGAACTCACTTCGATCGCTGGAAAATAGATTCTTATGATGACAGCTGCATCATCAGTATTCATTTTCGAGTTGTAAGTGACGAATTACTACCAGAGATACTGTTTTGAATTTGTTTGGGAAAGACAAGTTGTGTTGAATTTCAAAATGGGATTTATAATAAAGAATGAATAAAGAAAGTTTGAAATAGAATTTGAATATAGAAATTCAAATATAGAATTTGAATATATGGAATTTGAATATAGAAATTCAAATGGGATTTATAATATATAAATTTGAATAATAAAATTTGATATATAAATTTGAATAATAGAATTAGATATATAAATTTGAATAATAGAAGTGATATAAAATTTGAATACATATTAAATAGAATTAACTAAATCGAAGAGGAATTAGTTAACCGAGTTTTGAATTTGAAGTTGAACTTTGAAAGGTGAATTGGATTTGTAAATGGATATTCGAAATCGAATATAGAACTTAAATTTGAAATTTGGAATCAAATTAGTTTATAAGCAAGTTAAAATATATTTGAACATATCATGTTCAAATATAAAAGTGAAATAGACTACAGAGTTAATTAACAAATTAATTAACGAATTGAGTTAAAACGATCAGGTATAGTTAAAATAGATTGGGAAGGTATAATTATACATGAGATATGTATGGATAAGGTAAGAAGGTATATAAATAGAATGCTCGACGAAAGATATGTATTTAATTTATATATGAGATTTTATGCGCCATAACGGCTAGCCGCTTGGCTTTTTCTTTTTCTTTAGGATTGGTGAGGGCCATGGGAGGCTATTTGAAATATCCCGATGCTCCTAGTACAAAGGAGGTTATGGCGAATTTTTCCGGGAATTTAAGGAGTTAGAATATTTTTAAGATAATCTGATAGTTAGAAATCAACATATGGATATATATATATAGAAGTCGATAAGGAAACGAACTTAGAAATAGAGTAGTAAAATCAAAAAGGAAGTATAAGAATAAAATCTCGTAAGAACAGAAAGAGAAAGTGTACGTGTTTAAAAGTGAATAAGTAGTTGTATGGTATTGTTTATTCGAGTAAGTACTCATATCTGTTTTGACGTTATAAATGTTATTCAGTCAAGGTCTGAGAGGTAGTTATACCCCAACTTGATTGATTTCATTATTAACAAATAAATAGTAAGATTTCAGGCTCGAAGATTAATGTTGAATAAGAGTTAGTCGAATATAGTATTTGGGTTGTCGTAACGATGTTTTACACAACATCCATTTTAACCCAATTAAGTGTAAGCTTGGAAATATAATAAAGAATATTTCCAAAGTATAGAAATAAACGAGATCGGAAAAGAGATAAGTAATTGGAATATTTTCCAATTATAAATAGCATATATTTTCTAAAGTTTAGAAAATAAAGGAAGGCGATATTCGGAAATGTTTTCCAAATAACATAAAAGGCCAATATATTTATTGAAAATGTTTGGTTAACAAATATTGATAAAGAAATAGAGAAGTGATTTAACTAATGGAATATTAATTAAGGGCTCAGTGACATGTTCAAAAGGAAAATTTGATTTTTGAAGAGAGTAAACTATTTGAAAACTCCCAGGGAAAGACTGTTTGAATTAAAAACAAATTTAACAGAAATTTGTGAAAGCAAAATTGAATTAAAGTAAAGCCAATAAAGTGGTAACTGCGATTGAATTAGAATGATATCAAGACAATTAGATTGTGAGATTCAAATTTGAAGTGTAATGTGATAATCAAGTTAAGAGTTGGGAATCGAGAAGAAACTCGAGTTGAAATGATATTTGGCTCGGATATAAGCGAATGGTTGTGTTGTGGATAAAAGCAGATTGGATTTTGATTGGAATGACCCTTGTATCAGCTGAATTGGTAACAGATGCAAAAGATATAATGATATGCCCAACAAAAAGGTACAAGTTTATATTTATATTGGGTTTGAGATTTTGATGAGCCGATTTAGCAAGCCGCTTGCCTGTTTGATTTTCTTTTGGGTTAGAGATGGCCCAGAGAGGCGAGTTGGAGTTTGACCTATTGACCAGTACAAAGGAGGTGCTGGCGAAATTTTTCGAAAAGTTAAGGAGTTAGAAAATTTTCAGGATTTTTGAAAATTTTCGTTGATAAGGAATGAATAAATATTTAATTGAAATTAAATTGGTTCAGTTGAAAACTGAAGTTAAAAAGTGAACAAACTAAGTTCTAACCAGACGATAGGGTCGTCCTCTACCTTAGCAATTTCGAGGACGAAATTTTTTTAAGTGGGGAAGATTGTAATGACCCGCATTGGCAGAGGTATTATAATTAATTTATTTAATTATATAAATAGTAATATAGTGAATTAAATGGTCGTGGAATTAAATAATGGTGAATATTTAATTAAAATAATAAATTAAATAATATGTTTAACTCTGAAATAGTCGAAAATAGTGAATTGACAATATAATGTGAACTGGAAAATTCAAAGTATATAATTCAGTTTAGAGTTGAATTATAATAACGAATATATTATATAAACGACAGTTGAACGTATAAATTATAATATTATTATAATCGAGCCCGTAATGGCGCAACAGTTCGCTATTTGGCGATTCTAACTTCAACTGAATGTACAGGATTCGTTTTAAGCCGGATTGGTGTGAAACAAGAAACGTGTGGAGCTGGTGGAGTATATCTTTCTAGTGGAAGAGAAAAATCGGGATTTCATCGTGTAGATTTTGATGTATGTCCAAATCAAATTTTAGAAAAGTCGTTGTGGAATTCCTTTATAATTTATAAAGGAATTATTTATATTTTAAAAAGGGATTTCAATATAAATCAAATATCGGGTTGACCCAGAAGTGAATATCAAGTTAGAAATTCATATAGGAATATTCTAGAGCTGTATGGTATTACACTGTGAATATATACGATAATATAAATTTATTTGAATTTAATTTAAATATATTTATATATTTAAATGGGTCATTCAGAGCTTTAAAAACAGCCGGTTTTGCAAACGAATTCGGAATTCGACGAAACTAGTTTTGTTGGATCCGCAATGTCAAATTATTGATAGATGTCAAGTTTCGTGATTTTTAGAGTTAGTATGTGGCCGTACGGATTTTTAGAGTGAAAAACAATCAGTATTTCGATAGTTAAAAATATGTTGTTTGAGCAAACGAAATCAGAATTCGACGAAACCAGTTTCGTTGGGACCATAATGTCGAGCTGTAGCTGCATGTCCAGTTTCGTGATTTTTAGATGTCAGGTGTGATTACAGGAATTTTAAAGGAAAAATGAAAACAGTAGTTGGTTATATATAAATATAATATTCGAATAAATAAATATTATAAAAATCCTATATAAACACTAACCTATTTCTAAACCCTAAATAAAATTATCCAGGAGTCAAAAAAGCGCCGCTACTAAGGAAGAAATTACAACAGTAAATGGTCAAGTTTAAATCCTCAAGCAAAATCAAAGAAAGGGTGTAAAATCATAATATGTATATATTTAGAATCAAGGAAGGGTTCTCTTCAATTCTGAGCAGTTCGTTTGAGGTGCGATGCGGATTTGGTGAACTGTGAATTAGGGAAGTAGTTCTAGGGTTCAAGGAATCAGGATTTTGAGTCATCGATTGGTGAATTGGAGTTGATATTTTGGTTAGGTGGATCGAATAGCACCTGTTGATGAAAATTTGTGAGTTTCGGTTAAACCTTGTGTCGATCGACGATGAACAGTGGTTGTGAATCCCTAACGTCGCAACTCCTCTTAGATGACCGAGTTCGATCAAAAGGGTATGGCCGCGGAGAGCTCGGAGGGAGGGAAGCGATGGTGTAAATGGTTTTTGAAACTGTGGAGGAGGTTTGGGGTGGAATATCGGCCACGTTATGGAGTTGCTGAGCTCACGTTTTATAGAGGATGGAGGAACAAGGTTTGGCACAGACGGGTTAGGCTTTAAAGGTTTGGGCCGGTTTATATGTGAAGGGGTAAGGAGAATGGTAGATTTAATCAGTTTGTTTTAAATTCAAGTCAATGTATATAACTTGAAATATTTCATATCTTATTCATATGAAATCAGAATCACGAACCGCCAGTCACATTGGGATCGTATGGACGAGAACAACACAATGAAGCTGACTGGAAGTGGATCGGGACTAGTTTAAAATTATGGCGAAATAAACTGTTTGATTCAAATCAAACAACAGTTTATCGTTCTTTAACGATGAACTGCCAAAGTGAGTAAATCTCACTAACTCTGAACAGTTTATAATTTCATGTTGTATTTTTAGAACTGTTAAAAATTGTCTGATTGATTGTGTGTTGATTGTTTGATTGAACTGCTAGTCAGTTAGTAAATTTCTATATTGATTCTGTTTAACAGAATATATCATATGGAACTGAAAGTGATGTTGATTTTATTGTGTAACATCTGTGGATGCAGGGAAATAGGTTGGAGGAATCCAACTGGATTCCTCAACATTTATTTTACTATGATTCATATATTGTGATATATGACGTGATATATAATCTGTTGTTGATTATGTGTGGTTGGACGATATTTATCGTTGATTATATGGCATGTTAAATACCATGAGAAATACCAGAATGTGGAAAAGGGATTTTTCAAAGTATATTTTGAAAATAATTTATTTATATAAAATCAATGGATTTTGTATTATAAAAGAAAAAGGATTTTTAATATAAAGGAATTATATTTGATAATCAAATATAAGGGAATTATATTTGTAAATCAAATATAAGGGAAAGAATTTTTAAACAGGTATAGAGGGAAATATTCGTAAAAACAAAAATAAAGGAGAATATATGTAAAACAAATAGAAAGAGAAATATTTGTAGAACATTTACAAATAGATTAAAAGGATATATTTATGTAGGGAGTAAATAGAAAGGATTAATTTATAAATAACAGTTTATAAATTAATTAAATATTTATCATTAGATAAATGGAATATATAAATCTGAACTTATATAGATAAGAGATATTGGTTTTAACACCAATAGTTTTAAATAGAATGGGTACACAATACTTGTATAAGTGAAGTTACATTATTAATGAGAACATTTATAAAGTGAAGAACCGTTACCAAAAAGTAAATCTTTATAAATGAATAAACGTTATCAAATAAAAGTTATTCAAATAAGAGAAATCAATTAGAGTTAGAAATGACCGATTAGAGTTAGAATAAATCAATTTGAATTAGAATTAACCAGCTAGAGTTAATCAGTTAGAATTTACCAGTTAGGGTTGGCCAGTTGAGTTAACCAGTTAGAGTAAATCAGTTAGGGTTGACCAGTTAGAGTTAACCAGTTAGAGTAAATCCGTTAGGGTTGACCGGTTAGAGATTATCAGTTAGAGTTAATCAGTGAGGGTTGACCAGTTAGAGTTAGAGTTAACTAGTTAGAGTTATTCAAATAGACTTAATCGAGTAGAGTTATCGAATATCACTTATTCGAAGTAGAGTTATCGAATATAGTGTATTCGAGAGAAGAGTTAATCGAATATTGGTTATTCGAGGTGAGTTAATCGAATCTAATTATTCGAAGGGAGTTATCAAATCTAGTTATTTGGAAGTAGTTATCGAATATAGTTTATTCGAATAGAGTTAGAGGAGTTAATCGAATATAGTTTATTCGAATAGAGTTAGAGGAGTTAATCGAATATAGTTTATTCGAATAGAGTTAGAGGAGTTAATCGAATACAGTTTATTCGTATAGAGTTAGAGGAGTTATCGAATATAGTTTATTCGACAGGAGTTAAGTGAATAGAGTAAATCAAATAGAGTAAATCAAATAGAGTAAAGCAAATAGAGTTAATCCAAAGGAGTTAAATCGAATAGAGTTAAGTGAAAATAGTTAATCGAATATAGTTATTCGAAGGGAGGAGTTATCGAATAGAGATTACTCGAAAGAGAGTTAAGTAAGGAAGTTAGTTAAAGGAATTTAAAGTGAACTTTACCTATTTCAAGGTTGGAAATGTTGTTCAGTTAAGGTCTGAGAGGTAACTCTACCCCAACTTGATTGACTTCGTTTTTAACTAAGGAATGGTTAAGGTTAGGCAGTAAAGGATGGTTAAGTGAATTTAGTAATTAAAGGAAATGGTTTGAGTTGGCATAGCGATGTTTTTACTAAACATCTGTTTAAACCAAAATAAAGGAGTTTTGGAAATGTTTTCCAAACAAGACCCAGAAATGTTTTCTAATATAGAAAAAAAGAAATGGAAATGTTTTCCAGTGTTAATAACATATATTTTCAAAATTTAGAAAATAGAAAATGTTGAATATAGGGAAACAGGAGATGAAAAATGAACTATAGAGATAAATGTTAAATGATGTTTGTTCGATATAGTTTCCATTTGGAAATAATATCGTTGTTTGCACACGTATTTTTCTTTAATAGTTAAATCACAGACTATCAAACTTTTTTACCATTTTAACGTTGTTAATGTAGGGAGACCGGTTGGATTATTATCCAAAGAACCACTCTGTATTGGCATAAGCATTGCGAATCATATATGCCAAGGATAATTGAAGACGGAGAAAATGCAAGGGCTGTCCTGTTTACAGAATAGTGCCTTTAGTTCATCTTGTTCCTGGATGACTTGTATGGATGGATGTCTGACAGAGTATTTCCAGACGATCACATATATTGATTTCTCCAACCGTACCAAGAGTGGAAGCAGAGAAGGAAAGTTCTTTTAGCTAACACAAATTGTATGGTTGAGGACGTCAATCGGTGATTTGATGGATTTGACGATGTGGCATTAAAAGTGAATCTGGTGTGA
The DNA here is from genome assembly GCA_030737875.1 of Allium sativum. Classification (NCBI taxonomy): domain Eukaryota; kingdom Viridiplantae; phylum Streptophyta; class Magnoliopsida; order Asparagales; family Amaryllidaceae; genus Allium; species Allium sativum. The sequence continues at coordinate 189,459,995 of CM060913.1, forward strand.
TTATAAAGCGTAGATTGTAGCCTCACATCCGGTAAATGATAGAAATCGGGCAGGCAGCATGGCTAAGTCGGTCGCACCGAAGTAGGGTGTATAATCATCTGATCTAGAGTTTCATTTATTTCTAAAATCCATTGTTGATGATGTCCCATTCGGGAAACGGTTGTTGATCCCAATCGTTGGTGATATACATTCGATACACTCAAGCGAAATGAGTGGTTGGTCATGTGTGGCCAGGTTGCAAGATGTTCTTGTTGAACCCAGTGTATTTCTCTCTAGAGGTACACTAGCGAAAGGTGGTTCCGTACCTTGTTATAGTTGGAAATCCATTACCCAATACGTGCTTGCGGTTTTGATTGTATACTATATATGTAAAACGTGAGATGAAAGCATTTAAGCTAAATGATTATTATAGTTGTGGTTGATAGACATTATTATAATATCAAAAGGGTTTGTTATAAGGATATTTTGGATTCTCATAAGGGAAAAACCCGTTCCGTTATACGGTGTGGTCTTATGAGATATTGTTTACTTGTTCAAACTGTTTTACACATACCAGTCCCATGACTGACCCGGAGTTTATTTTGCTTTGTTTTCCCTAAACTCTTGGGTGCCCAATTTTGTACGGGCAGTCAAGTAGTCGGGATTTACAGATATACTGGAAGAGCTTGGAGCAGGAGGCTTCAGGATTATATAGCTATAGTTATTTCCGCTGTGTTGTAAGTGTTGTACTTTGATAAATGATATGTAAATTCAAGTACAGATTTGTATTTCAAAGTTATGTTATGAAATATATTTATTCGTTCCGTTGTGAGATTCGTGTTACTCTGATATTGTGTTCTTCTTCTTCTTCTTCTTCTTCTTCTATTCTAAGTTTCTATCTTATCTTTCCTCATCATCTAATTTCTTTCATTAATGATCGGTATATTTTCGATGTTTGGTTAGTCGTCATCGAGTTTATGTCGATAACCAAAGTCGACAAAATCCCGGGTCATTACAATATTGACTTTTAAGAAGATTAAAACTAAGTGGAGTTTTAATGAATCTTTAATTGGATTGAAATGTGAATTGATAATTTAAATTATCAAATCTGAAAAGTGGTCGAGAATGGAGTACCACCAATTTTGCTCCAAAGCGATAGTTAAATCTTTAATTAGATTTGAACATGAAATGGTAATTAATATTTACCGATAACACCGTGGTGTTAGATATGGAGTATTACCAGTTTTCTCCATGGGATGAATAGGTTGGGATTGGGAAATAAAACAAATAATTACTTCGGTGTAGTTCGCTAATCCCGACTAGTTTGGAAAACCATAAAATGGTTTGAAATGATATCCAAAGGAAGATTAAAGAATAAAATTAGAAGAATTGATCATTGATAAAATTAATGGGAACCTTTCCCTAAGAATGTGATTTTGTGAATAAAAGAATATTCTGAATTAGAATGAGGCATTTATTGTGTTTGTGTAACATTTGTTTATCATATACGTGGGTTATTCAGAAAGGCCGGGTTTATACCCATTCTGAATAACCGATTCGACGATAAGTCGAAGATGAAGACGGTGGTTGAAGACCGGAAGTCTTCACATCATTTGGGTGATTACTGATGATCTTGATTGGGTTGTACACCCAAAATGAGGGAATCAGTTGGTGATCGTCCAGACGTACTTGGAGATCGATGGATATGCGAGGAAAGTGCCTCCGGTTTCGTTCAGACCCAGATCAAACTTGTAAATGGACTGTGTGTTTGACATTGGATTTTATTGTGTGTTGATTGATCTCTATTAAATATACATCTGTTTGGCGGCGGAGAATTTATTCTCTTGCTTAACGCCCTTCTCAGAGACGTACGAGCTCAGAGGCTGTATATCGATGGACATCTGTAACAACCCGAAAATCTGGGCCAGTTTAAAATTTTTATTTTGGCAATTTTAGCGAATTTTGATTATTTAAAATGAATTATTTTAAATAATATCGACGAGAAATTTATTTTGAATATAATTCGAACGTATATATTATATGCGTCGTCGTTAGAATATAAATATTTATATATAATTATAAATAGAATTGAAAATGGCGCGGTAGTTCGATAATTCGATTTCAAACTTCAATTGAATGTACCGGGTGCAAAACAATCCGGATTTTAGTGAAACCAAAAACATTAGGATCTAATTGTGAATATCATTCCAACGAATCCGAAAAATCAAAATTTCATAGCGGGAATCAAAAGATATGTCCAGTTGAAAATTCTGAATAGTCGCTATGGAATTCAGGCCCTTAAAAATGGAGATTTTGCAAACGACCTCGGATTTCGACGAAACCACTTTTGTTGGATCCGAGATGTAAAGTTATTGCTAGGTTTCAAATTTCATAATTTTTCGAATCAATATGTGAGTGTGGCAAAGGAAAACGCGTTTGACTAGTTTCAGTTGATTTTAATCGACTGGAAAATGGCCAATTTTCTAACGGTCTCAGAATTCGACGAAACTAGTTTTGTTAGGACCGTATCGTCAATACGAAGCTAGAAAATATTTTTCGGGAATTTTTCTAGTTAGTATGTGACCCCGGTAAAATGAAATGCGCGTTCAAATTCAATATATAGAGTTATATGTTGATTTTGATGAAAACTGATTGTAACAGCCAAATCAGCTTACGATACATATCCCATTGTGTTCGTAATGGGGGTAATTAGCTATGGACGGTAGGCGGTGGGCCCCGTTTTGAGGTCGAAAATAAAAGTTGCTTTTAGGAGATAATTATATAAAATAATTAAAATCTTTTTTTTTATATATAGCCCCCCCGGTTATTTTCTTCAATCCCAAACCCGACACCCCAAATCAGAAATGGCGACGTCAATCGCCATCACCCTCACCGCACCCACTGCCGGACCCGCCACCAACTGCGTCGAGCCTCCTTCCCCATCGCTCCCTCCCCTCGTCTCCTCGGTGAACCCGAATCCAAATCGAAGCCCCTCCCAGAAAACCCTAATCGAAGTCCACCGCCGCCCACGGTCCGACCATCGCACAACCCCCTACACCTCCTGACGTCGACGGAGAACCTGATGGTGGCCCGGTCAACCATGGTGGTGGCGGAGAATGGAACGGCAAATCGATGGTTTGGGTATGGTACTTTGCTGTTATTACAGAGGGAAAGGAAGCAAAGGGTAATGGTTTATTTTAAGTGTTATAACTTCGTTAGTTTTAGTTTAATTATTCCCAATTGTTTTCTTTTGAAATTTTCTATAAATTACATAAATAAAAATCTGGTTCTAATGATATGAAGTTATGATTTTTGTCAATATAAAAATTTGATTTTTATATATGTTTTAAAATAGAAAAGATTAGATTTTTAAAATAGAAAAGATTAGTTTTTTAAAATAGAAAAGATTAGATTTTTGAAATTGAAAAGGCGAAATCTTTATATTTGAAAAAGCGAAATCTTTATAATTGAAAAGGCGAAATCTTTATATTTGAAAAGGCGATTTTTATATATTGAATAACGAAGTAAAAATTCGATTTTTAAATATTGAGTAGCAAAGTAAAAATGTGATTTTTACATATGTAGAGAATACGGGGAAAGAAAGTGACAAGAGGCGAGAACGATGAAGAATTCTATTAAAGGAAGAGTCAAGATGATTGGATAGCTATCGGTGAGAATTTCTCACCTTTCAATTTCATTTTCTAGTTATGTATATATACTAGGATGCAGACGGTGCTTAGTAGCACCCGACACAATTGTTCACAGACCAAGGACTTGTTTGTTTGGTTGCATAAATTAGTTAGATGATTTGGTCTGAATTGAATTGTTTGGTGAAATGAATTGATTTGATTGATGTGTGAATGGCGTGGGCCTTCACTAGACCGGGGATAAGGCTAGGCCTTGTCCCGTTTCTAGTATCGTGCCGTTATGCCACCGAAATTTTCTAAAATATGTTAGAAAAATAAAAATATCATTTTATTTAAAGAATGAACTGAATAGAAATTCATATGTTGGAATAAAATGTTTTATCGTTAAAAATATAATTTTTAACGTGAATGTGAATACATAAAGATTCATTTACAAACCAGATGGTTTGTTTATGTACACCTATTTGAAGGACATTGATTGGGTCGATAAATTTTACACATCGCCCAACTGCACAAATAAAATATGCGTTTGATTGTTTGAAATCCCACACGGGTGTTGGGATGAAATTGGAAGTTCACTCATCCTGATTGATTAAATATGTCGATCGATTGATTGACAGGCTGTTATAAGCGTTAGATTTCTATATTTGATGCTTATACAGTGTAGTGCACTTTGGTTGATGGTTGATTATTTTTCAATGCTATTATATACATGTGTTGTATGAAAATCCATATAATTAATTTTATATGGTAATTGATTGGGCCTCATTCCAATTTAGAAAATAAAGGATATTATAAAATAAAGGTTCATGTGTTGACAGTACTCATCCGTTGAGATTAGTCATGTGTTGAACGAAATATTTTAATAATAAAAATATTTGAAAAGGAAATATTTGAAAAGGAAGTATTTGAAAAAGAAATATTTGAAATAGAATATTTGAAAATAGAAATATATGAAGCCGTGTTGATTAGATTGACGCCATTTTGACGTGAATGATATTTATATCGATTTTATTCATTTTAAAATGAATATTGAAAAATGATTTCGAAATCGAATATTTTGAAATGAAATTTGAATCGAATTGAAAAGAAAACGAATTTGATTTGAATTGAATATATAACGAATTTGATTTCAATTGAATATATAACGAATTTGATTCGAATAGAAAACCGATTTGAATTGAATCGAATAGAAAACGATTTCGAAATGAATTGAATTGAAAACGAATTCAAATTGAATTGAAAGCGAATTGAAATGAATTCAAATTGAATTGAAATTTGAATTGAATAGAAATGAATTTTAAAGCGAATTTATAAAGAAGAATTCAGTTTTGATTTGAATTGAAATGGAAGTTGAAATTGCTTTTGAAACGAATTTAAAACTATTTATATAATTCGTTTTAAATAGAAATCGACGAAATATATATTATATATATTATATATATAATATAATGGCCTGAATAGAACGCGCCGCGCCGCGGCAGTTCGTGACTTTCGACCATTTATTTCAAACGGACATTACGGGAGATCCGACCGTCGGATTCTCCTAAAACCGGAACCGTTGGGTTCGTATCGAAAAGAGCTTTCCAACGAATATTAGAAATTAGAAATCTAACGGTTGAATTTGGAACTTTGTCCAAATCAAATTTGAGAAAGGTCGTTGTAAGTGCAGTTCGATGGCCATTGATGGAAATCGACTGTACGGACCTTGATAAAATTATTAAAAATAATAATAATTTGTGTAAAATCATAAGAAATGATTTAGAAAGGATTGGGATGAAAAACTCCATATTTGAAAAGATAAAATTAGATTTTTATCGAAATAAACTAGTTTTGAACTAGAATTATAATTCTATTTATTTTTAGGTAAATAAATTGAATTTGAAAAGGGTTTTAAAAATAACCAGAATTTCCAATGATTGCATTGGAGTGGATTTGAATCGAAATTGTCTTCGGAATATTTCGATGTTGGAATTCATGATTATACGGATGTTGTTATGGAAATTTGAAAGATATATATTTATATCGTTATTTCCAATACGACATTTGTTAGTCGTAGAATTTGATATTGAATATAAGCCGATATATTTTCTATTCAGAGCCTTGTATTGAATATCAAATGTGATTTGGGTTTGTCGTGAATAGTGTCTTCATTAACACTGTTCTTGAACCCAGTTGAGAAAAGATTAAATCTTTTTATTTGGATTTGATGAAGTGTACCAAATAAATGATATTTAATTGAAATAGAATCGATATTGATTTTTGGGTTTATCGTGAACCGTGTTTTAAATGACACAGATTCTTTAACCAGGTTAACAATTAAAACTAATTGGAGTTTTAATGAATCTTTAATTAGATTGAAATAATCGAGAATGGAGTATCACCAGTTTTACTCCAGGCTATAGTTAAATCTTTAATTAGATTTGAACGTGAAATGGTAATTGAATTTACCGATAACACCGTGGTGTTAGATATGAAGTATTACCAGTTTTACTTCATGGGATGAATAGGTTGGGATTGGGAAATTAAAACAAATGATTACATCGGTAAGGTTCGTTAATCCCGACTAGTTGAATCGAAATTCAAAAGAAGATTAAAGAATAAATTTTAATAATTTATCTTGGATAAAATCAATGGGAACCTTTCCCTATGAATATGAAATTTAGAAACAAATTGTCGGTTAGCCAAGTAGAATGGTTTTCTGGATATTGATCTGATGTTGGTTTCCGCCTTCGGGGTTGATATTTGGGGAATTATTCTCTTGATTAATTTACGGTTAGTGACTAAAGAATTGGAATGAGGCGTATGTTGTGTTTGTGTAACACTTATTTAAAATAATACGCGAGTTATTTGGAAAGACCGGGTTTATCCCATTCTGAATAACTGATACGACGATAAGTCGAAGATGAAGACGGTGGTCGAAGACCAGAAGTCTTCACGTCGTTTGGGTGATTACTGATGATCTTGATTGGGCTGTACACCCAAGAAGATGGAAACAGTTGGTGATCGTCCAGACGTACTTGGAGATCGATGGATATGCGGGGTACTAGGTGCCTCCGGTTTCGTTCAGACCCAGAACAGACTTGTAAATGGACTGTGTGTTTGACATTGGATTTTAGTCCGTGTGATTGATCTCTATTAAATATATATCTGTTTGGCGGCGGAGAATTTATTCTCTTGCTTAACGCCCTTCTCTGAGACGTACGAGCTCAGGGGTTATATATTGATGGATATCAATCGCATGGATTGAATTGCCTGTGTGGCATGCCTAAGTGACAAATGATCAAGGCTTCTGTTGAAAAGCAAAGTCTTGTGGTTGACGATCGAAGCACGGCCTTAGTGGCGTAGCTTTGTGTAACGTTTACTTCGCGAGTTTCGCACCCCGGTTGTGAACCAAAAACGGGAGAGGACCTCAGGGAGGGCATGCGTTTCTTTCTAGCTAGGGTGGTGTCAGTGACCTACCAGCCCTGACATTTATATACTTTTCACCTGTGTGGTTGTTGCTGTTGCGAGGCGCCTCGGTTTGATCGGACGATCCGGGTCCGATGGAGTCATTCGTTGGCTCATTTACGCCCCAAAGGGTGGGGAAACGTAGTGTTCAGGCATTTTAATCTACATCGGTGGACCGGCCCTGTCGCTCCAAGGGTTACTCGAGCTCTGATCCTGTGGCTCGGGCTAGAGAGTCACGAATCGGTAGAGGACGATCCCTGGCTTCGGTTCATAGACAGAAATCCAATTTCCAAATACGTGACTTTGCGCTTTTGATTGTATAACCTATATATGGCGACATAGTGGTATGGGGCATTCATGCCGCCTATGATTGATACTTATGATTTGAAGTTGTTTTATACACTATGCACTTATTATAGTATCAAATGATTTCTTTTAAAACGTATCAAGCATTCTTGGTTATTATAAGGTAAAAACCCTATCCCCCGGCTTGCGTTGCATTGTGTGATAGGACCTGGGTCTTATAATAGCTTCAGTTTTCTTTATTTAGCATTGCGCTGTTGTTTTATGCACTGGTATTCTTGGGAGGAAACCCGTTACGTGTTATACGACGTGGTCCCTTGATTTACCGAACTTCAAAAACAAAGAATAATAACTGTTTTAGTTCTCACACCAGTCACATGACTGACCTGGAGTTTATTGTTTTAACCTAAACACTGGGTGCCCCTATTTTGACACGGGCAGCTAGTAGTTTTGGTTTTGCAGATTTATATTCACAGGTTCCTGGTTTACAGCTGGAATGATATCCGGAAAGCTTTGTATCCGTATATCTCTTCTAGTTGTGTATTGTATTATTTTCCGCTGCGATGTATTTAAATGTAATTCAAACCTCTGATATTTCTGCGTAATATTTATTTGTTTATACTCTGTATATTCTTGTAATCTGGTGCATTGTTGTAATATACAATGAAATGTTCTTTTGTATGCGTTCTGTTTTGTCGTGTTCTCAAACGATAGGGCGTTTCGAACGGTCTGGGTCGGTTTAGCGACTGGTTCAGACCAAGCGAAATCCCCGATCGTCACACGTGGTATCAGAGCTTTGGTTTACAAAGCTCAGAGAACAAGACACATTGGAACCATACGAAAGAATTCATCAGATATTGGATTAGTAAAATCCAATGAGAAATGATTCATTAGAGATAGGATCAGTAGTATCCTAGAACGAGTGTGAAGGGTATATTTTTAAAAGTAAAAACAATTTTTGTTTTGAAAATTTAAATCAACTATTCGTATTTGATTATTTATTTATATTGATTTTGGACAATTCAGTATATAAAGAATTTGCATATACGCCTTGCAAACGTATATTCAAAGTTTTAATATACTGGATAGATATAGATTCATACTCTAGTCGCCCGAAGATGATTCTGATGATTGTAGCTACATCATCAGAATTAGTGTTCGAGAGTCGAAGGTGTGATATTTATATATTTCCAATTGACTGGTGTGAGAACCAAAATTAGATAGGGCCTATTGTTGTGATTTGGCATCAAAAATTTGATTTTTGACTATGTATCAAAGTTATCAATTTGAAAACTCTAATCCACTAATTGATTGATGATTGTGTTGTTTGTTTATTTGGTTGATAAATTTGAACCATTTAGCCTAATTGAACCAAATATTGAATTATATTGAAAATTGGTTGCGTTTGCTTGCATATACTTGTACTTACCTTGAACAGGTCATAGCAAGGAGGCTAGAGCAGAGAATAAAATTTGTTTGCCCGACAAATAGGTACATGTTTACTACATAATTTACTGTTTTGTTTGGGTGATGATGATTTTATGAGCCTATTGGCTAGCCGCTTGGCTTTTACTTTTTCTTTTTGAGATCTGAAGAACCGGGGAAGCTATTTGAGATTTCCCGATGCTCCCATCGCAGGGGAGGTTATGGCGAAATTTTTCGAAAATTTAGGGTGTTAGCCAAATTTTTGAAATTTTTGAAAATTCTCAGAAACTGAAAAATTGGAGAATGGAAGCCAGGTCGAACGTAGAGTTGATTAATCAAACCACTTTCGACTTTGTTCCTTTTCGGGGACGAAAAGTTTTAAGTGGGGGAGATTGTAACAACCCGAATATCTGGGCCAGTTTAAAATTTTTATTTTGGCAATTTTAGCGAATTTTGATTATTTAAAATGAATTGTTTTAAATAATATCGACGAGAAATTTATTTTGAATATAATTCGAACGTATATATTATACGCGTCGTCGTTAGAATATAAATATTTATATACAATTATAAATAGAATTGAAAATGGCGCGGTAGTTCGATAATTCGATTTCAAACTTCAATTGAATGTACCGGGTGCAAAATAATCCGGATTTTAGTGAAACCAAAAACATTAGGATCTAATTGTGAATATCTTTCCAACGAATCCGAAAAATCAAAATTTCATAGCGGGAATCAAAAGATATGTCCAGTTGAAAATTCTGAATAGTCGCTATGGAATTCAGGCCCTTAAAAATGGAGATTTTGCAAACGACCTCGGATTTCGACGAAACCACTTTTGTTGGATCCGAGATGTAAAGTTATTGCTAGGTTTCAAATTTCATAATTTTTCGAATCAATATGTAAGCGTGGAAAAGGAAAACGCGTTTGACCAGTTTCAGTTGATTTTAATCGACTGGAAAATGGCCAATTTTCTAACGGTCTCAGAATTCGACGAAACTAGTTTTGTTAGGACCGTATCGTCAATACGAAGCTAGAAAATATTTTTCGGGAATTTTTCTAGTTAGTATGTGACCCCGGTAAAATGAAATGCGCGTTCAAATTCAATATATAGAGTTATATGTTGATTTTGATGAAAACAGATTGTAACAGCCAAATCAGCTTACGATACATATCCCATTGTGTTCGGAATGGGGGTAATTAGCTATGGACGGCAGGCGGTGGGCCCCGTTTTGAGGTCGAAAATAAAAGTTGCTTTTAGGAGATAATTATATAAAATAATTAAAATCTTTTTTTTTATATATAGCCCCCCCCGGTTATTTTCGTCAATCCCAAACCCGACACCCCAAATCAGAAATGGCGACGTCAATCGCCATCACCCTCACCGCACCGACGACCGCACCCACTGCCGGACCCGCCACCAACTGCGTCGAGCCTCCTCCCCCATCGCTCCCTCCCCTCGTCTCCTCGGTGAATCCGAATCCAAATCGAAGCCCCTCCCAGAAAACCCTAATCGAAGTCCACCGCCGCCCATGGTCCGACCACCGCACAACCCCCTACACCTCATGACGTCGACGGAGAACCAGATGGTGGCCCGGTCAACCACGGTGGTGGCGGAGAATGGAACGACAAATCGATAGTTTGGGTATGGTACTTTGCTTTTATTACAGAGGGAAAGGAAGCAAAGGGTAATGGTTTATTTTAAGTGTTATAACTTCGTTAGTTTTAGTTTAATTATTCCCAATTGTTTTCTTTTGATACATAAATAAAAATCTGGTTTTAATGATATGAAGTTATGATTTTTGTCAATATAAAATTTTGATTTTTATATATGTTTTAAAATAGAAAAGATTAGATTTTTAAAATAGAAAAGATTAGATTTTTAAAATAGAAAAGATTAGTTTTTTAAAATAGAAAAGATTAGATTTTTGAAATTGAAAAGGCGAAATCTTTATATTTGAAAAAGCGAAATCTTTATAATTGAAAAGGCGAAATCTTTATATTTGAAAAGGCGATTTTTATATATTGAATAGCGAAGTAAAAATTCGATTTTTAAATATTGAGTAGCAAAGTAAAAATGTGATTTTTACATATGTAGAGAATACGGGGAAAGAAAGTGACAAGAGGCGAGAACGATGAAGAATTCTATTAAAGGAAGAGTCAAGATGATTGGATAGCTATCGGTGAGAATTTCTCACCTTTCAATTTCATTTTCTAGTTATGTATATATACTAGGATGCAGACGGTGCTTAGTAGCACCCGACACAATCGTCCACAGACCATGGACTTGTTTGTTTGGTTGCATAAATTAGTTAGATGATTTGGTCTGAATTGAATTGTTTGGTGAAATGTATTGATTTGATTGATGTGTGAATGGCGTGGGCCTTCACTAGACCGGGGATAAGGCTAGGCCTTGTCCCGTTTCTAGTATCGTGCCGTTATGCCACCGAAATTTTCTAAAATATGTTAGAAAAATAAAAATATCATTTTATTTAAAGAATGAACTGAATAGAAATTCATATGTTGGAATAAAATGTTTTATCGTTAAAAATATAATTTTTAACGTGAATGTGAATAAATAAATATTCATTTACAAACCAGATGGTTTGTTTATGTACACCTATTTGAAGGACATTGATTGGGTCGATAAATTTTACACATCGCCCAACTGCACAAATAAAATATGCGTTTGATTGTTTGAAACCCCACACGGGTGTTGGGATGAAATTGGAAGTTCACTCATCCTGATTGATTAAATATGTCGATCGATTGATTGACAGGCTGTTATAAGCGTTAGATATCTATATTTGATGCTTATACAGTGTAGTGCACTTTGGTTAATGGTTGATTATTTTTCAATGCTATTATATACATGTGTTGTATGAAAATCCATATAATTAATTTTATATGGTAATTGATTGGGCCTCATTCCAATTTAGAAAATAAAGGATATTATAAAATAAAGGTTCATGTGTTGACAGTACTCATCCGTTGAGATTAGTCATGTGTTGAACGAAATATTTTAATAATAAAAATATTTGAAAAGGAAATATTTGAAAAGGAAATATTTGAAAAAGAAATATTTGAAATAGAATATTTGAAAATAGAAATATATGAAGCCGTGTTGATTAGATTGACGCCATTTTGACGTGAACGATATTTATATCGATTTTATTCATTTTAAAATGAATATTGAAAAATGATTTCGAAATCGAATATTTTGAAATGAAATTTGAATCGAATTGAAAAGAAAACGAATTTGATTCGAATTGAATATATAACGAATTTGATTTCAATTGAATATATAACGAATTTGATTCGAATAGAAAACCGATTTGAATTGAATCGAATAGAAAACGATTTCGAAATGAATTGAATTGAAAACTAATTCAAATTGAATTGAAAGCGAATTGAAATGAATTCAAATTGAATTGAAATTTGAATTGAATAGAAATGAATTTTAAAACGAATTTATAAAGAAGAATTCAATTTTGATTTGAATTGAAATGGAAGTTGAAATTGCTTTTGAAACGAATTTAAAACTATTTATATAATTCGTTTTAAATAGAAATCGACGAAATATATATTATATATATTATATATATAATATAATGGCCTGAATAGAACGCGCCGCGCCGCGGCAGTTCGTGAATTTCGACCATTTATTTCAAACGGACAGTACGGGAGATCCGACCGTCGGATTCTCCTAAAACCGGAACCGTTGGGTTCGTATCGAAAAGAGCTTTCTAACGAATATTAGAAATTAGAAATCTAACGGTTGGATTTGGAATTTTGTCCAAATAAAATTTGAAAAAGGTCGCTGTAAGTGCAGTTCAATGGCCATTGATGGAAATCGACTGTACGGACCTTGATAAAATTATTAAAAATAATAATAATTTGTGTAAAATCATAAGAAATGATTTAGAAAGGATTGGGATGAAAAACTCCATATTTGAAAAGATAAAAATAGATTTTTATCGAAATAAACTAGTTTTGAACTAGAATTATAATTCTATTTATTTTTAAGTAAATAAATTGAATTTGAAAAGGGTTTTAAAAATAACCAGAATTTCCAATGATTGCATTGGAGTGGATTTGAATCGAAATTTTCTTCGGAATATTTCAATGTTGGAATTCGTGATTATACGGATGTTGTTATGGAAATTTGAAAGATATATATTTATATCGTTATTTCCAATACGACATTTGTTAGTCGTAGAATTTGATATTGAATATAAGCCGATATATTTTCTATTCAGAGCCTTGTATTGAATATCAAATGTAATTTGGGTTTGTCAAGAATGGTGTCTTCATTAACACTGTTCTTGAACCCAGTTGAGAAAAGATTAAATCTTTTTATTTGGATTTAATGAAGTGTACCAATTAAATGATATTTAATTGGAATTGAATTGATATTGATTTTTGGGTTTATCGTGAACCGTGTTTTAAATGACACGGATTCTTTAAACAGGTTAACGATTAAAACTAAGTGGAGTTTTAATGAATCTTTAATTAGATTGAAATAATCGAGAATGGAGTATCACTAGTTTTACTCCAGGCGATAGTTAAATCTTTAATTAGATTTGAACGTGAAATGGTAATTGAATTAACGATAACACCGTGGTGTTAGATATGAAGTATTACCAGTTTTACTTCATGGGATGAATAGGTTGGGATTAGGAAATTAAAACAAATGATTACATCGGTAAGGTTCGTTAATCCCGACTAGTTGAATCGAAATTCAAAAGAAGATTAAAGAATAAATTTTAATAATTTATCTTGGATAAAATCAATGGGAACCTTTCCCTATGAATATGAAATTTAGAAACAAACTGTCGGTTAGCCAAGTAGAATGGTTTTCTGGATATTGATCCGATGTTGGTTTCGGCCTTCGGGGTTGATATTTGGGGAATTATTCTCTTGATTAATTTACGGTTAGTGACTAATGAATTGGAATGAGGCGTATGTTGTGTTTGTGTAACACTTATTTAAAATAATACACGAGTTATTTGGAAAGACCGAGTTTATCCCATTCTGAATAACTGATACGACGATAAGTCGAAGATGAAGACGGTGGTCGAAGACCAGAAGTCTTCACGTCGTTTGGGTGATTACTAATGATCTTGATTGGGCTGTACACCCAAGAAGATGGAAACAGTTGGCGATCGTCCAGACGTACTTGGAGATCGATGGATATGCGGGGTACTAGGTGCCTCCGGTTTCGTTCAGACCCAGAACGGACTTGTAAATGGACTGTGTGTCTGACATTGGATTTTAGTCCGTGTGATTGATCTCTATTAAATATATATCTGTTTGGCGGCGGAGAATTTATTCTCTTGGTTAATGCCCTTCTCTGAGACGTACGAGCTCAGGGGTTATATATTGATGGATATCAATCGCATGGAGTGAATTGCCTGTGTGGCATGCCTAAGTGACAAATGATCAAGGCTTCTGTTGAAAAGCAAAGTCTTGTGGTTGATGATCGAAGCACGGCCTTAGTGGCGTAGCTTTGTGTAACGTTTACTTCGCGAGTTTCGCACCCCGGTTGTGAACCAAAAACGGGAGAGGACCTCAGGGAGGGCATGCGTTTCTTTCTAGCTAGGGTGGTGTCAGTGACCTACCAGCCCTGACATTTATATACTTTTCACCTGTGTGGTTGTTGCTGTTGCGAGGCGCCTCGGTTTGATCGGACGATCCGGGTCCGATGGAGTCATTCGTTGGCTCATTTACGCCCCAAAGGGCAGGGAAACGTAGTGTTCATGCATTTTAATCCACATCGGTGGAACGGCCCTGTTGCTCCAAGGGTCACTCGAGCTCTGATCATGTGGCTCGGGCTAGAGAGTCACGAATCGGTAGAGGACGATCCCTGGCCTCGGTTCATAGACGGAAATCCAATTTCCAAATACGTGACTTTGCGCTTTTGATTAAATATCCTATATATGGCGACATAGTGGTATGGGGCATTCATGCCGCCTATGATTGATACTTATGATTTGAAGTTTTTTTATACACTATGCACTTATTATAGTATCAAATGATTTCTTTTAAAACATATCAAGCATTCTTGGCTATTATAAGGTAAAAACCCTATCCCCCGGCTTGCGTTGCATTATGTGATAGGACCTGGGTCTTATAATCGCTTCATTTCTCTTTATTTAGCATTGCGCTGCTGTTTTATGCATTGGTATTCTTGGGAGGAAACCCGTTCCGTGTTATACGGCGTGGTCCCTTGATTTACCGAACTTCAAAAACAAAGAATAATAACTGTTTTAGTTCTCACACCAGTCACATGACTGACCTAGAGTTTATTGTTTTAACCTAAACTCTGGGTGCCCCTATTTTGACACGGGCAGCTAGTAGTTTTGGTTTTGCAGATTTATATTCACAGGTTCCTGGTTTACAGCTGGAATGATATCCAGAAAGCTTTGTATCCGTATATCTCTTCTAGTTGTGTATTGTGTTATTTTCCGATGCGATGTATTTAAATGTAATTTAAACCTCTGATATTTCTGCGTAATATTTATTTGTTTATACTCTGTATATTCTTGTAATCTGGTGCATTATTGTAATATACAATGAAATGTTCTTTTGTATGCGTTCTGTTTTGTCGTGTTCTCAAACGATAGGGCGTTTCGAACGGTCTGGGTCGGTTTAGCGACTGGTTCGGACCGAGCGAAATTCCCGATCGTCACAACATCAGTCGCATGGAGTGAATTGGCAGTGTGGCACACGTAAGTGGCAATTGATCAAGGCTTCTGTTGAAAAGCAAAGTCTTGTGGTTGATGATCAAAGCACGACCTGTGTGGCGCAACTTTGTGTATAGCGTGAATTCGCGAGCCTCACACCTCGGTATGAGTCAAAAACGGGATAGTGACTGCAGGGAGAGCACGACGTTTCTTTCTAGCTAGTGGTGGTGTCAGTGCTAAAACTGGCTGACATTTATATACTTTTCACCTATATGGTTGTTGGATGCGAGACGCCTCGGATATAGGTCTGTTAGGACTGGGAAACGTGTGCTCAGGGATTGCCAATCCTCCAAAGATAGGTGAGGACCGGCCCTGAAGATCCAAGGATCATAGTGGGGTCCTGGCACATTTGCTAGAGTGTCTCGAACGGAGAGGAGCTTGCCCCTTGCCTCGACTCATGACGGAAATCAAATTTCCAATACGTGATATTGCGGTTTTAATTGTAGAACTAGTATGGCGACATAATATATTGTACCCATGCCGTCTATGATTGATATTTATGATTGAAAATGTTTTGACACTATACACTTATAATAGTATCAAATGATTTGTTTTAAACGTACCAAGCATGTTTGTCTATTATAAGGGAAAATCTTATCCTCCGGCTTGCGTTGCATTGTGTGATGGGACCTGGGTCTTATAATAGCTTCATTTTTCGAAAAAGCATTGCACTGTTTTGTTATATGCACTAGTGTTCTTGGGAGGAAACCCGTTCCGTGTTATACGGCGTGGTCCCTTGAATTACTTTCTTTTAAAGTTAAAATAGTAACTATTTTAGTTCTCACACCAGTCACATGGCTGACCTAGAGTTTATTGTTTTAACCTAAACTCTAGGTGCCCCTATTTTCCACACGGGCAGTTAGTAGTTTTGGTTTTGCAGATTTATATTCATAGGATCCTGATTTACAGCTGGAATGATATCCAGAAAGCTCTGTATCCGTGTATTACTTCTAGTGGTGTTTTGTATTGTTTTTCCGCTGCTTTGTAATTTATTGTAATCTCTGATATTTATCGAATGTATATTCATTCATACTCTGTATATTCTTGTATTCTGATGGAATTGTTGTTATAAACAATGAAATGTTCTTCTGTTTGCGTTCTATTATGTCGTGTTCTCAACGCAATCCGGGCATTCCTTTCCGGGGAAGTTCGGGTCGTGTCATCAAAGCTCTTCGATAGTCGGTTATTTAACCATCGAAGTAAAAACAAACATTCATTCAAATGTATAAGTAGACAACAAATAAACACAAGTACTTTTTATTTAACATTCGTTTTTATTATTCGAATCACCATATCTTACCAGATATTTCTCAAATCCCTTCTAGTCCTTTTACACTTCTTGGAAAACATTTGTAATAAACCGGAAATCCGAGCCAATTTAAAATTTTTATTTTGACAATTTTAGTGAATTTTGAACATTTAAAATGGTTTATTTTAAATAATTACGACGAGAATTTTTTTGAATAGAAATAGAACGTATATATTTATATAGATCGTCGTTAGAATATAAATATTTATTTTAATTATAAAAGGAATTGAAAATGGCGCGGTAGATCGAAAATTTGATTTCAAAGTTCAAGTGAATGTACAGGATTCAAAATAAACCGGATTTTAGCGAAACCAAAAATATTAGAATCTATTTGAAAATATCTTTCCAACGAATCCGAAAAATTGAAATTTCATAGCGGGAATCAAAAGTTATGCCCAGTTGAAAATTCAGAATAGTCGCTGTGGAATTTATATATATTTTAATATATATAAAGGCCCTTAAAAATGGAAATTTTGCAAACGACCTCAGTTTTCGACGAAACCACTTTTGTTTGATCCAGGATGTCAAATTATTGCTAGGTTGCAAAATTCATAATTTTATGAATCAATATGTGAGCGTGGCAAAGTTAAATGTGTTTTAACAGTTTTATTCAGTTTCGGTAGACCAGAAAATGGCCATTTTTCAAACAGTCTCGGAATTTGACGAAATTAGTTTTGTTAGAACCATATCGTCAAAGCGAAGCTAGAAATAATTTTTCTAGAATTTTTAGAGTCCGTATGTGGCCCCGGTATATTGGAATGTGCGTTTAAATTGAATATATAAAGATTTATATTTTAAATTCAACGAAAACTGATCGTAACGGTCGAATTAGGTTACGAAACATATACCATTGTGTTCAGAATGGGGGTAGTTAGCTAGGGGCGACAGTCGTTGGGTTTCGTTTGGAATTAAGATGTAAAGTCAACTCTTAAAGGAGAATTAAATAAAAAATTAAATAAATAATATAATATAATTACCCCTCCCCTTTCCTCCTTCCTCCTAAACCTAAAACCCGCTCATCCCCAAACCAGAAAACCCGTAGCCCCCTAGACCTTCCGCCGATGCAACCCACCTACGCCACCCCATCCCGGTACGCCGCCCTCTGATGATCGGAACCTCCTCCTCTCCTCCCTCCTTCCTTCTCCATGCCACCATTCAAAAACCAGAACACCCCAACCCTCAAATGCAGCTGTCGTGGGCCCAACACCACCAAAAGCCGCACCTCAGCCACGTCAGCAACCCCCTGCGATTTTTCTCCGGCCACCGCTCCGACTTTGGTGCTCCTCCTCTGAAATAAACCGAATTACAGTGAGTCCTTCTTTTAGTTTTTTTTATTCCAGTTGAGCTAATTTAGATCTAAAAACATAGTTTAAAATTAGTTTTAAAAATATAATAATTAGGTTTTATACAACATAGTCTTAGAGAAATCAATTTTGATGTATAATCATCTTTATTTATAAAAAGACTAGATTTTTAGTCGTAAATAGAAGAGATTTTTTAAAATAGAAAGTTAAAATTTTTCATCGTATAAAGATGTGGATTATCATCGTATAAAGAAGTGATTTTTATAATGAAATGGCAAATATAAAAATTTGATTTTTACATATAAAATAGCGAATTAAAAATATGATTTTTATATAGTAGAGATAATAAAAATGTGACTTTTATTAAGGTAGCTAAATAAAAATATGATTTTATTAATATAGTGAATCAAAAATATGAATTTTATAGTAAAGAAAGAATAAAAATACGATTTTTATATTATATAGATAGTAAAAATTTGATCTTTATATATGTAGCGAAATAAAAATCTGATTTTTATTATATATATGTTGAAATAAAAATGTTAATTTTATAGCGATGATATAAAACATTCAATCTTTATATATGAAGAAGAAATAAAAATATGATTTTTATTTATATGAGTGAAGCAATAAAAATATAATTTTTATTTTGAACAACGGGGCAAGGACTGCATTAGAATTCAAACAGATCCAGACAGTTCAACAGTTCAAAAGTAAAGCATGGAGGAGTGGAACCCTCGGTGAGAACTCCTCACCTTTAATATATTTCTAGTTTGAAATATACACTAGGATGAAGACGGTGCTTAGTAGCACCCGACACCCGTCGTCCACAGACCATGAATGACTTGTTTGTTTGATTGCTATGTTGTGAAATTTAATTGTGTGATGTGAAATGAAATAAAATATTTTATAGTGGAAAATATTTTATAGTTAAAAATATAAATTTTAACGTGTAAATAAAATAAATAGTAGTAAACAAATCGGGGATTATTTTATATACACTGATTTGACTGATATTGATTGGGACGATAAATTTTACACATCGCCCAAATGCACAAATAAAAATATGAGTTTGTTGATTTGAAACCCCACACGGGTGTTGGAATGATATTGACGTACACTAATCCCAATGGTTTAGTGGTATGTCGATCATTTGATTGACAGACTGTATGAGCGTTGATTAGTTATATTTAATGCTTATGCAGTTGTGTGGTGCACTCTGGATGATGGTTGATTATTTATCGTTGCTATTATATACATGTGTTGTATGGAAACCATATAATTAACATTATATGGAATTGATTGGGCCTCATTCCAATTTGGAAAATAAGGAATATTATAAAAGAAAATTCATGTGTTGAATAGAAAGAAAATTCATGTGTTGAATAGAAAGAAAATTCATGTGTTGAAGTAAAATATATATTCATGTGTTGAATAAAAATATAAATTCATGTGTTGAAGAAAATATTCCTTTGTTGAATAGAATAACGAAGTTATTGAAATATATAAAGTCGTGTTGGTTAGATATGCGCCATTTTGACGCGAATGATGTTTATATCGATTATATTCATTTTTATAATGAATATAAAAAAAGGAAGTGATTTCAAAATATAACGTTTTGAAAATATTATCATTTATATATATCGATGATATGGAATATTCAATTTTGATTAGAAATTGAATAGGATGTTGAAATCATTTTGAAAATGAAGTTAAAACGATTTATAAAATACGTTTTGAATTGAAATCGACGAAATATATATTATATATATTATATATATTATATAATGGCCTGAATAGAACGCGCCGCGCCGCGGCAGTTCACGAATTTCGACATTTGACTTCGAATTGATATTGCGGGAGATCCGACCATCGAATTCTCCTAATACCGGAAACGTTGGGTTCGTATCGAAAAGAGATTACCAAAGGATATTAGAAATTTGAAATCTAACAGTTGGATATGGAATTATGTCCAAATCAAATTTGGAAAAGGTCGCTGTAAGTGCAGTTCGATGGCCGTTGATGGAAATCGACTGTACGTACCTTGATAAAATTATTAAAAATAGTAATAATTTGTGTAAAATCATAAGAAATGATTTGTGAAGAATTGGGATGAAAAACTCCATATTTGAAAAGATAAAAATAGATTTTTATCGAAATGAACTAGTTTTGAACTAGAATTATAATTCCATTTACTTTTAAATAAATAAATTGGATTTGAAATGGTTTTAAAAATAACCAGAATTTCCAATATATATATCGGAAATTGATTTGAACCGAATTTGTCTTTGGAATATTTCGATGTTGGATTTCGTGATTATACATATATTGTTATGGAAATTTGAAAGATATATTTATATCGTTATTTCCAATACGATATTTATTGGTCGTAGAATTTGATGTTGAATATAAGCTGATATATTTTCTATTCAGAGCCTTGTATATAAAATCAAATGTGATTTGGGTTTGTCGTGAATGGTGTCTTCATTAACACTGTTCTTAAACCAAGTTGAGAAAAAAGATTAAATCTTTTTATTTAGATTTAATGAAGTATACCAATTAAATGGTATTTAATTGGAATTGAATTTGAATTGATTTTTGGGTTTATCGTGAACATTGTTTTAAATAACACTTGTTCTTTAACCCGATAATTAATGAATGTGATTTTGGGTTTTTCGTGAACCGTGTTTTAGATGACATTGGTTCTTTAACCCAGTTAAAGACAGGATATTGATTTCTGTGAAGATTAAAACTAAGTGGGGTTTTAATCAATCTTTAATTAGATTGAATTGGTCGAGATTGGAGTATCACCAGTTTTGCTCAAGGCGATATTTAAATCTTTAATTAGATTTGAACGTGAAATGGTAATTGAATTTACCGATAACACCATGGTGTTAGTTATGAAGTATTACCAGTTTTACTTCATGGGATGAATAGGTTGGGAATGGGAAATAAAATAAATGATTACTTCGGTGTGGTTCGCTAATCCCAACTAGTTTGAATTAATATTCAAAAGAAGATTAGAGAATAAATTTAAAGAATTTATCTTTGATAAAATTAATGGGAACCTTTCCCAAAGTATAAGAATGTTTGAATAAAAGAATATTCTGAATTGGAATGAGGCGTATGTTGTGTTTGTGTAACACTTGTTTATTATATACGTGAGTTATTCGGAAAGACCGGGTTTATCCCATTCTGAATAACTGATTCGACGTGGTGTCGAGGATGAAGACGGTGGTCGAAGACCGGAGGTCTTCACTTCGTTTGGGTGATTACTGATGATCTTGATTGGGTCGTACACCTAAGAGGAGGGAATCAGTTAGTGATCGTCCAGACATACTTGGAGATCGATGGATATGCGGGGTACTAGGTGCCTCCGGTTTCGTTCAGACCCAGAACGAACTTGTAAATGGACTGTGTGTCTGACATTGGATTTTATTCTGTGTGATTGATTTCTATTAAATATATATCTGTTTGGCAGCGGAGAATTTATTCTCTTGCTTAACGCCCTTCTCTAAGACATACGAGCTCATGGGTTATATATTTATGGATATCAAAAGCATGGAGTGAATTTCCTGTGTGGCATGCCTTAGTGGAAAATGATCAAGGCTTCTGTTGAAAAGCAAAGTCTTGTGGGTGATGATCAAAGCACAGCCTGTGTGGCATAGCTTTGTGTAGCGTTGATTCGCGAGCCTCACACCCCGGTAGTGGACCAGAAACGGGAGAGGACCTCAGGGAGGGCATGCGTTTCCTTCTAGCTAGACGTGGTGTCAGTGGTTTTACACGCCCTGACGAGTTTGACTTATGTGGTTGTTGCTGTTGCAAGGCGCCTCGGATATATCGGTTACTGTGTGGAGCCGATGGAGTCATTTGGCTCATTTAAGCCCAAAAGGGCGGGGAAACGCAGTGTTCAGACATTTTAATCCACATCGGTGGACCGGCCCTGACGATCCAAGGGTCACTCGAGCTCTGATCCTGAGACTCGGGCTAGGCAGTCTCGAATCGGTAGAGGACTATCCTTTGCCTCGGTTCACAGATGGAAATCCAACTTCCAATACTTGACTTTGCGGTTTTATTTGTAGAGCCTAGTATGGCGACATAGTGGGATGGGGCACTTATGCCGTCTATGATTGATACTTATGATTTGAAATTGTTTTGACACTATACACTTATAGTAATAATAAAACATGAAATTTCACATACCAAGCATTCTTGGCTATTATAAGGTAAAAACCCTATCCTTCGGCTTGTGTTGCATTGTGTGATGGGACCTGGGTCTTATAATAGCTTCATTGTTCTTTATTTAGCATTGCGCTGTTGTTTTATGCACTGGTATTCTTGGGAGGAAACCCGTTCCGTGTTATACGGCGTGGTCCTTTGATTTACCTAACTTTAAAATAAAGATTAATAACTTTTTTAGTTCTCACACCAGTCACATGACTGAACTGGAGTTTATTGTTTTAACCTAAACTCTGGGTGCCCTTATTTTGACACAAGCAACTAGTAGTTTTGGTTTTGCAGATTTATATTCACAGGATTCTGATTAATAGTTGGAATGATACTCGGAAAGCTCTGTATCCGTGTATTACTTTTAGTTGTGTTTTGTATTATTTTTCCGTTGCTATGTAATGTATTGTAATCTCTGATATTTTCTGTGTAATATTTATTCATACTTTGTAATATTCTTGTATTCTGATGCAATTGTTGTAATAAACAATGAAATGTTCTTCTGTTTGTGTTCCAATATGTCGTGTTCTCCAAACAATCAGGAGTTTCAAATGGTCTTGGTTGGTTTAGCTACCGATTCGGATCGAGCGAGATTCCTGATCGCTACAGTTGGTATCAGAGCTTTGGTTTACAAAGCTCGAGAACACGGCACATTAGAACCATACGAAAGAATTCATCAGAGATTGGATTAGTAATATCCAATAAGAATGACTCGTTAGAGATGGGATCAGTAGTATCCAAGAACGATTGTGAAGAGTATATTTTTAAAATGAAAACAAGTTTTGTTTTGAAAATTTAAATCAATTATTCGTAATTCAATATTTATTTTAAATTGATTTGGACAGTCAAGTATATATAGATTTTGCATATACGTTTGATCCATGAGTATTCGAAGTTTTAATATACTGGATAGATATAGAATCCCACTCTAGTCGCCCGGAGATGATTCTGATGATAGTTCAAACATCATCAGAATTGGTATTCGAGTTTCGAAGGTGTGATATTTATATATTTCCAATTGACTGGTGTGAGAACCAAAACTAGATAGGGTATTGTTGTGATTTGGCACCAAAAATGTGATTTTTGGCTATATATCAAAATTATGAATTTGAAACGTTAATCAACTAATTGATTGCTGATTGTGTTGTTTGATTATTGGTTGATTAATTAGAATGTTGAACATTTAGCCAAATTATATCAAATGTTGAATTGTATTGAAAATTAGTCGCATTTGCATGCATATACATGTACTTACATTGAGCAGGTCATAGCAAGGAGGCTAGAGCATAAGAATAAAATTGTTTGCCCGACAAATAGGTACATGTTTACTAATTTCTTGGGTTTGGATGATTTTATGAGCCGATTGTGTAACAGTGCGATTTTCGATACCATGAAAACCGTTTCATTATTGAAAGAATTAAGAGGATGAGATAGAAAAGATAGAACTAATAGAATAGAAGAAGAAGAACACTGAACAGAATCAGAGTAAACACGAAACTCACAGCGGAATAAATAAAATGTATTATATAACATAACTCTGAGTTACAAAACTGTATTGTATATACATACCATATATCAGGGTACAATACATCATATCACAGTGGAAACAATCTCTAAATACTAATGGTGAAGCCTTCTGCTTTGAGCTCCTCCAAGTGTATCTGTAAAATCCTGAAACACTTGACTGCCCGTACAAATTTGGGCACCTAAGAGTTTAGGTAAAACAAACAAAATAAACTCTGGGTCAGTCATGGGACTGGTGTGAGTAAATTCCAACTATACTGTTTAACTTTGAAAAACCTTTTGAAACAAAAGGATAATAGTAAGACCAACCCACAACTAAACATGGGCGGTTTTTACTTAACCCAAAATATTCATGGTATTAAAACTCAATATATTGTAATAATGTCTAATCAAATAAATAACCAAGTAGCGGAACGCTTGCATCTCACGCTCCACATATATATAGTATAAAATCATAAACCGCAGGGCGCTTGTCGGAGAATGGATTCCAACAGACAAGGTATGGGAGCACCTTCTGAATAGTGTACTCTAGAGGGGATACACTCAGGGTTCAACAAGAACGTCTTGCAACCCGGCCACACATGACCGCTCACTCATTTAGCTTGAGTGTCGCGAATATATTGCCACCACGGTTGTAGGCCATCCAACCGTCATCCGAAGATGCAGAATCAAAAAGAAGTGTAAATACGAATTTTCGCTAGATCGGTGACAGTACACCCTGCTTGGGGATGACCCAACTAGCCATGCTTCCTAGCCCAACTTTTGTTACTTCCTGGTTGTGAGGCTAGAGGCTACGTCTATCTTCAGAACATCTGATCACCATTCACTTTGAATGTCACATCGTTAAATCCGTAATCACACATTGATCACACAAATGCACACTGGGTGTAGAATAAAGAGAAGTTACCTTCTCCCCACCAACTTGGTATATTCGTAAAAATCAACGGCGTGACCGTTGGAAATACTCTGTCAGACACTCGTCCATACAAGTTGTCATAGGACTGGACAAACAGAAAACACCATTCTAGAACTGGAAGACCATTACATTTAACTCCATCTTCAATTATCTTCAGCATCTCTAATTTGTAGCGCTTATGCCTATACGTAGTGGTTTTCGGATAATAAATCCAACCGGTCTCTCCCTATTGACAACGATGGTCAAAACACTTCGATAGTCGGTTATTTAACTATCGAAGTGAAACAAACATCCATTCTAATGTACAACTATCATCACACACCCAAGGGTACTTTTAATCTAATACTCGACTTTAGTATTCGAATTCCCATACCTTACCAGATATTTCTCAAATCCTGTTTTAGTCTTTTTACACTTCTTGGAAAACATTTCCAGTTATTATAAACTCTTATTATCTCACGTTCCAGAAACATACGATATTAACGTTCAAAACATTTCAATTCTTATCATATTCTTCATTTCTATACTGGGATAATCTACCCTATCTACATTGGAAAAATAATTCCAATTTCATTATAAATATTTAAATCGGCCAACCGTTCCCCTTTCAAAACATTATTCACTTTAATAACGTGAATATCATCCCTATTATAGAAATCTAGAATCCTTTATCAAATAACTTTTTATTTAGAAAATCAGTACCATTATCTCGTTTACCGAAATCTCTTTCATACTTTATATTCCCAATCCACTTTATAAACTCTGTTCTCTAAGATAACTTCTTATCAAGTTTATAACCAAACACTGAATACATATCCTATTATAATTTTTTTGGTTTAAGCTAAGTATTTACGATCCTATCAGATTATAATTCCTAAAATAATTTACTTTAATACATTCGACTTCATCGAATTATAGTTCCAAATCCAAATGGTTTAATTCTAATCACATTTCGAACATCGAAATGCTGCCATCGTTTTTCTAACATGATTCTCCAATTTCTCTTTCTAAACTTATTCTTATATTTTCTTTGGACAAACATCGTCATTTATTTCTTCAGACTAAGTGGATTAGAACTAAACTGTTTCCATTCCCTAGGAAGTGCTGCTATATATAAAAATCACGCTTAAATTTGGTTAACAGCATTTATTTATCGCAACAGTTCAAAACTTGTCATACACTGTAATATTCTCCTTTATAACTAATCTCAACATAACAGTCACGCTTATGCCTAATCAACAGCGTTATTTTATCGCTATAGTTCTAAGACTTACAATACGCTGTCATATTCTTTTTGTAACTAATTTTGACATCTCTTTCCCGTTACAAACTGATACTATTCCTCGATAATAGTGAAGCCGTTCAAGTTGGGGTATTCTATTCACCTCTCAGACCTTGATCGACAACGTTCTTACCTTAGAACAGATATAAGTCTGTATTCTAATCCCTTATTACTTATAATATTCATCAAATCGTATTTCCTTGTTTTATTTTGGAATACGGTTTTATAACACCATATTCATACTTTGAAATCTTCGTTGTTTATTATTATTTATTTCAAACATTTACTCTTCGCTTTAACTTCATTTCACTGTTCTATTTATAACTTCTTTACAAGGAACCAGTTAATCTAATAATCATTTTCAGTTAAACAATTGATTTAAATCAACTTCATTCCATCAGTAAATTCGTTAACTGATTTTAATTTCTTCTTACCATTATATTAATATATTTAATCTAATAACATTTCTAAACTGTTTGTCTTAAAATAATTCCCAAATATTTAATCGTCGGATAATTTCTGCTTTATAAACTTATTTAAATGTCAACAAATCGTTTTTATTTTACTTTATAAAAACGAACTCTAAAATACTAGTTTATAATAGAACTTCTATTATAATTTTTAAAACTTCTGTTTAGTGATAAAAATAAAAAATTTATAATTAACTTCGTTAAATTGCCTGACGGCTAATCAACTCCTTAACAAGACGACGGGTTTACGGTCGACTGTTACCACTTTCTTAATCGATATCGTTTATTTATTTATCGAAGCGAATGCTGAATTTTCATCCAACATCAATATTCACGCGGGGTTTTAAATGTAATTCCGGTTCGAATAGTGCATACAAAACAAACAGTTTATATAAATATCGAGGAATCCGGTCGGATTCTTCCAACCGGTTTCCGCATCCACAAATGTTAGTCAAACAATTATCACTGATTCCATACTAGAGGATATTTAAAATCGACGTAATCAGTATCCCACCGATGATGTGTACATATGCAACAATATATAATATTTAACCAATATAATTGTAATCTACCTAATCGACCATCACACAGCATTCAAACAACATTAAAATATAATTATAATATTTTAAAATAGATCAGAGTTAGTGAATTTACTCACCTTGGCGCGTTAACCGTTAAATAACGATTTGTGTCGGTTGATTAAACCAGCATTCAATTCTGCCATTAATTCAAACGTGCTTCAAATCGCTCCAAATCACTGTGACGTTTCCCCCTTCAAGTTCTTTCTCTTCTTTATTCGAGAACCCGCAAGCTGCTTATGATCGCATACCACCTGTTTCACATCCCATTCAATATTCCATGTGATGAACCCAAACAACTTTCCCTCAAAGCTCCTGCGCCTCATGCGCTCCAACTTATCCATCGTTCTACACCATTTCAGCATGCATCTGCAATTCTATCTGTATTAACCCAACTGATTTAAGTATTGTCAGCATGAATGGGTTAACCTTTATACAGTGCGACTCCACTTTCTCTCAAACCAAGTCCGACTGTTTTTGCTTCCCTTCTGAACTGCGCATCAGGAGAAAATGATGCTCTTGCTTGCACTTCATTTGTTATTTTATTTTCCCGTTGCTTTATGGTCCATCCTGTTGCTTTCATCTTCTTAGCACCTCATGGCTCCTACTGTTTTCAAGGCCAAACACTTCATGTTTCGGTTGCTCCCATACCCATGTCGCCCCCCTTCCTTGAAACAGCCTTTCCACATCCACTCTCTTCATTCAGCCATTCGTTAACCCATTTAATTTCTCCCACACCACAAACTCCGCGCAACCTTCCTCCTATCAGATCCCGTCTTCGGATCCTCAACTCTCCCCTTCACATGTATCCCTTAAACCCACTTCTTAGATGCCATGCAACTCTCCCCACACTCCATTCAACATGCTGCTTCACTTACACCTTTTCCAAACAACCGCATGTTTTAATTCCATTCAGTTCTTCCTTTTATTTGTTGCCAGGAAAAATGAAACGTTATTTCTTATATTCGCTAGTTTTTTTTTTTGAAGGTGAAGTGCACATTCTTGCGTATATATAGTGGGAAAGACAAAGATAAGAGAGATGTCTTTTTGTCGATAGGTCATTGGGTAACATGTATTGTACTAGCTAGGGTATGGGTGTGCTTTCTTTTTCAATGTTACGTGGGTGCATTAAATATACTCTGCTATTTTCTTTAGTCATTAAATTATGATAGGTCTCCAGGTTCATAGGATGTACACGTACTATAGGTTAGGGCAAGGCACATACGTCCTATATAGGGTACTGGTTACATTTAGATTAGGCCATTTTCCTTTGTATAGAATAGAGTTAGATTAGGCTGTTGGTATGAGTGTCTGCATTGTTATGTTAGGTGGTAGCGGTATGTTGTATTAAATGGGCGAAAGAATAGTCGTACAGGAACAAAGTGAAATAACGTATAGGGTAGGATAGGCACTGGGATTCACATGTTGGCGTGTGTGTTTCTCTTTCTACTATAGCGTAAGGTTTGGCATGAAGCTTGCATGTTAGGGTATGGTATATGGTATGCTTAAAGAAGGATAGCCTCACTTGCTGTCATACCTACAAGCTCATCTATATTTTAGAAACTTGCTTATGCTGCACTGTATACATTCATTTGCACGGATTCTCCCAATGAAGACATTTTCTCAGTAGATAGGTTGGTTCTATTTATTTATTTAGGCTACTGTTTTACACCATGTTAGTGAGATTTTTCCCATTAGCAAGTGCTTTTTATTTTTATATTTCAAAAATCTAAGTGTACTGCGTTATGTAAATTTCTTTCATGTCTGGGCGGCTGCGGACAGAAATAAAGATACTGTCGTGTCCAGAGAGGTGCCACGATCCCAAAAATATAATAATATCGGTAGGTTGACTCATATTTTGAAACCCCAAAATATCGATACAGGGTGCAAAATACTCCAAATAAAAAGTTGCGTATTTAATTAATTAAAAATTACAGTATAATTATAAAAATTAAATTATCGCTATGTCTCAAAAGAACCTTGATCAAATTCGAAACCAATATCAAGTTATATCGAATAAACCGTTACGGTCGATATACGATTTCATAGCGACTTTTCGAATATTTGATTTGGACATATCTTGCAATCTATACGACGAAATATTGATTTTTTTCACTTCTGTTAGAAAGATACAGTTCAACAGATTCCAACGCTTCTTGTTTCGAA
The DNA here is from genome assembly GCA_030737875.1 of Allium sativum. Taxonomy (NCBI): domain Eukaryota; kingdom Viridiplantae; phylum Streptophyta; class Magnoliopsida; order Asparagales; family Amaryllidaceae; genus Allium; species Allium sativum. Next base: position 189,489,321 of record CM060913.1, read on the forward strand.
GAAATCCGACTAATAACGAGTCCTGTACACTCAGTTGAAGTTCATAAGGTTAAATTACGAACTGCCGCGATATTACGGGCTCGATTATATTTAATATATATTTTTATATATTTTGCTTCGTTTAATTAATATATAAATTCACTTATATTACGAATTCAATATTTAAACTGTTATAAATATTCAAATATAAACCGACAAAAATGCGGGATGTTACAGTCCTTCCCCCTTAAAATAATTTCGTCCTCGAAATTGCTAGGATAGGGAAAATGCTACATTCTCTTGTTATAAACAGGTTAAAAATCTACTTGATTTACTTCATAATATCAGTTTCAACTGAACTGATTAATTCCAATTAAATATTAATTGCTTCCTATTTCGAATATTTTCAAAATTCTGAAAATTTCCTAACAGCTTAAACATTGGAGAATTTCGTTAGCATCTCCTCTGCACGGTTCATTCGGCACTACTACAACTTGCCTCTCTTGGCTTTCTCCAATTCAACAGATAATCAAACAGCCAAACGGCTTGCCAAATAGACTCAAAAATCTTCTACTCCATATATTATAAATATGTACCCATTTGTTTGGGCATTCAACTCTGCCTCTCCTATTGGCTACCAGTCCAATCTATACTCCAGCATTCCAATTGATCTCAAATCCGTTAATCATCAAACCTATAATCCTTTTATACCCAAGCCAAATTCTATTTCAACTTCAATTCCATTTACTCATTTATTTCTCAAATCAGTTATCTTTATCTCCAAATTCAAAATTCGATTCTTGTTCTCCAAGAATCAATTCATTTTAATAACTCGAATCTCCAATATTTCTCTTTTACAATTTCAATTCTGGATCGTTCCAAATTCAGTCCAATTTTGTTTTCCTTAAGTTCCACCTTTTCCATTTTAAATCTATAAGTTTAATTTTTATTCCAGAATTCAAATTCCTGGGATTTATTTTAAATCAATTTGAAATCATATATAATTCAAAACATTTGAATTTATGACAACTTGTTTCTCAAAACAATACAAAACAAAATCTTTGGTAGTAATCCGTCACTTACCAGCTCGAAAATGAACACCGATAATGTCGCGATCATCATCGGAATTTATTTTTCAACCATCGAAGTGAGTTCAATACTATATTACTTTCAAAACCCATTTTTAAACACTTTATTTTGAAATTTACTTCAGAATATCTTTCACAGCACTTAGAAAACAATTTCAAAACTCCCAGGATTTTAAAATTCACATATATTTAATCCAAACATTATTTCCAACTTTTTCCAAGTTTCTGTAGTTTTATTTCAATTCTGGCTTTTAATTCAGATTTAACTCATCTGATCTTACATATTATGCTTATATAATATTTCGATATGTTATTTATATAAACAACTCAATTGTAAATTTTATTCGATCATAATTTAAACCAACACATTCAATATATATTAGATAATTCCAATATATATGCTTTCTTTATATCAAAATATATTTTTGGGTAAAATTATTTTATTAACCCTCTTTTAAAAACATACCGTGTTGAATTACTTTGTTCAAGAGTTTAGAAACACCTATCGACGCAGTTTGCATTACTGTTTCGACCAGAATTCATAAACCACTCGACTGACAAGTCAACACAATATAAACCAGTTTTTTTATATAAATCTGCAAATACGTTCACTCGTATATATACACTCAAACTCAATCTAGAGTATTACTTACTCCTTCTCTATTGAGTTTCGCCACAGAGCCAAGGTAATCACTTAACCTTTAGCTCTGATACCAACTGTAATGGCGCGATTTTCGATACCTTGAAAACCCTGTCATTATTGAAAGAATTAAGAGGATGAGATAGAAAAGATAGAACTAATAGAATTGAAGAAGAAGAAGAAGAACACTGAACAGAATCAGAGTAATCATGAAAATCACAGCGGAATAAATAAAATCTATTATATAACATAACTCTGAGTTACAAAACTGTATTGTATATACATACCATATATCAGAGTACAATACATCATATCACAGCGGAAATAATCTCTAAATACTAATGGTGAAGCCTTCTTCTTTGAGCTCCTCCAAGTGAATCTGTAAAATCCTGAAACACTTGACTACCCGTACAAATTGGGCACCCAAGAGTTTAGTTAAAACAAACAAAATAAACTCTGGGTCAGTCATGGGACTGGTGTGAGTAAATTCCAACTATACTGTTTAACTTTGAAAAACCTTTTGAAACAAAAGGATAATAGTAAGACCAACCCATAACAAAACATGGACGGTTTTTACTATAACCCAAAATATTCTTGGTATCAAAACCCAATGATATTATAATAATGTCTAATCAAATAAATAACCAAGTAGTGGAACGCTTGCATCTCACGCTCCACATATATATAATATAAAATCATAAACCGCAGGGCGATTGTCGGAGAATGGATTCCAACAGATAAGGTATGGGAGAACCTTCTGAATAGTGTACTCTAGAGGGGATATACTCAGGGTTCAACAAGAACGTCTTGCAACCCGACCACACATGACCGCTCACTCATTTAGCTTGAGTGTCGCGAATATATTGCCACCACGGTTGTAGGCCATCCAACCGTCATCCGAAGATACAGAATCGAAAAGAAGTATAATTATGAATTTTCTCCAGATCGGTGACAATACACCCTGCTTGGGGATGACCCGACTAGCCATGCTGCCTAGCCCAACTTCCTGGTTGTGAGTCTATAGGCTATGTCTATCTTCAGAACATCTGATCACCATTCACTTTGAATGTCACATCGTCAAATTCGTAATCACACAATGATCACACAAATGCACACTGGGTGTAGAATAAAGAGAAGTTACCTTCTCCCCACCAACTTGGTATATTCGTAAAAATCAATGGAGTGACCGTTGGATATACTCTGTCAGACACTCGTCCATACAAGTTGTCCTGGGACTGGACAAACAGAAAACACCATTCTAGAACTGGAAGACCCTTACATTTAACTCCATCTTCAATTATCTTCAACATATCTAATTCGTAGCGCTTATGCCTATACGGAGTGGTTTTCGGATAATAAATCCAACTGGTCTCTCCCTGTTGACAACGATGGTCAAAACACTTCGATAGTCGGTTATTTAACAATCGAAGTAAAACAAACATCCATTCTAATGTATAACTATCATCACACACCCATGGGTGCATTTAATCTAACACTCGACTTTAGTATTCGAATTCCCATTCCTTACCAGATATTTCTCAAATCCTGCTTTAGTCTTTTTACACTTCTTGGAAAACATTTCCAGTTATTATAAACTCTTATTATCTCATGTTCCAGAAACATACGTTATTAACGTTCGAAACATTTCAATTCTTATCGTTTTCTTTATTTCTATACTAGGATAATCTACCCTATCTACATTGGAAAAATAATTCCATTTCATTATAAATATTTGAATCGGCCAATCGTTCCCCTTTTAAAACATTATTCACTTTAAAAACATGAATATCATCCCTATTATAGAAATCTAGACACCTTTATCAAATAACTTTTTATTTAGAAAATCAATATCATTATCTCGTTTACCAAAATCTCTTTCATACTTTATATTCCCAATCCACTTTATAAACTCTGTTCTCTAAGACAACTTCTTATCAAGTTTATAACCAAACACTGAATACATATCCTATTATAATTTTTTTTTGGTTTAAGCTAAGTATTTACGATCCTATCAGATTATAATTCCTAAAATAATTTACTTTAATACATTTGACTTCGTCGAATTATAGTTCCAAATCCAAATGGTTTAATTCTAATCACATTTCAAACATCAAAATGCTGCCATTGTTTTTCTAACACGATTCACCAATTTCTCTTTCTAAACTTATTCTTAGATTTTCTTTTGACAAACATCGTCATTTATTTCTTTAGACTAAGTGGATTTCAACTAAACTGTTTCCATTCCCTAGGAAGTGCTGCTATATATAAAAATCACGCTTAAATTTGGTTAATAGCGTTTATTTATCGCAACAGTTCAAAACTTGTCATATGCTGTAATATTCTCCTCTATAACTAATCTCAACATAACAGTCACGCTTAAGCCTAATCAACAGCATTATTTTATCGCTATAGTTCTAAGACTTACAATACGCTGCCGTATTCTTTTTGTAACTAATTTTGACATCTCTTTCCCGTTACAAACTGATATTATTCCTCGATAATAGTGAAGCCGTTCAAGTTGGGGTATTCTATTCGCCTCTCAGACCTTGATCGACAACGTTCTTACCTTAGAACAGATATAAGTCTGTATTCTAATCCCTTATTACTTATAATATTCATCAAATCGTATTTCATTGTTTTATTTTGGAATACGGTTTTATAACACCATATTCATACTTTGAAATCTTCGTTGTTTATTATTATTTATTTTAAACATTAACTCTTCGCTTTAACTTCATTTCACTGTTCTATTTATAACTTCTTTACAAGGAACCAGTTAATCTAATAATCATTTTCAATTAAACAGTTGATTTAAATCAACTTCATTCCATCAGTAAATTCGTTAACTGATTTTAATTTCTTCTTACCATTAGATTAATATATTTAATCTAATAACATTTCTAAACTGTTTGTCTTAAAATAATTCCCAAAGATTTAATTATCAGATAATTTCTGCTTTATAAACTTATTTAAATGTCAACAAATCGTTTTTATTTTACTTTATAAAAACGAACTCTAAAATACTGGTTTATAATAGAACTTCTATTATAATTTTTAAAACTTCAGTTTAATGATAAAAATAAAATTTTTATAATTAACTTCATTAATTTGCCTGACGGCTAATCAACTCCTTAACAAGACGAGGGGTTTACGGTCGACTGCTACCACTTTCTTAATCGATATCGTTTATTTATTTATCGAAGCGAATGCTGAATTTTCATCCAACATCAATATTCACATGGGGTTTTAAATGTAATTCGGGTTCGAACAGTGCATACAAAACAAACAGTTCATATAAATATCGAGGAATCCGGTCGGATTCTTCCAACCGGTTTCCGCATCCACAGATATTAGTTAAATAATTATCACTGATTACATACTAGAGGATATTGAAAATCGACAGAATCAGTATCCCACCGGTGATGTGTACATATGCAAAATATATAATATTTAACCAATTTAACTGTAATCTACCAAATCAACCATCACACAGCATTCAAACGACATTAAAATATAATTATAATATTTTACAATAGATCAGAGTTAGTGAATTTACTCACCTTGGCGCGTTAACCGTTAAATAACGATTTGTGTCGGTTGATTAAACCAACGTTCAATTCTGCCATTAATTCAAACGTGCTTCAAATCGCTCCAAATCACTGTGACGTTTCCCCCTTCAAGTTTTTTCTCTTCTTTATTCAAGAACCTGCAAGCTGCTTATGATCGCATACCACCTGTTTCACATCCCATTCAATATTCCACGTGATGAACCCAAACAACTTTCCCTCAAAGCTCCTGCGCCTCATGCTCTCCAACTTATCCATCGTTCTACACCATTTCAGCATGCATCTGCAATTCTATCTGTATTGACCCAACTGATTTAAGTATTGTCAGCATGAATGGGTTAACCTTTATACAGTGCGAATCCACTTTCTCTCAAACCAAGCCCGACTGTTTTTGCTTCCCTTATGAACTGCGCATCAGGAGAAAATGATGCTCCTACTTCCACTTTATTTGTTATTAGATTTTCCCGTTGCTTTATGGTCCATCCTGTTGCTTTCATCTTCTTAGCACCTCACGGCTCCTGATGTTTTCATGGCCAAACACTTCGTGTTTCGATGGCTCCCTTACCCATGTCGCCCCCCCTTCCTTGAAACAGCCTTTCCACGTCCACTCTCTTCATTCAGCCATTCGTTAACCCATTTAATTTCTCCCACATCACAAACTCCGCGCAACCTTCCTCCTATCAGATCCCGGCTTCGGATCCTCAACTCTCCCCATCGCATGTATCCCTTAAACCCACTTCTCAGATGCCATGCAACTCTCCCCACACTCCATTCAACAAGCTGCTTCCCTTACACCTTTTCCAAATAGCTGCATGTTTTTATTCCATTCAGTTCTTCCTTTTATTTGTTGCCAGGAAAAATGAAACGTTATTTCTTATATTCGCTAGTTTTTTTTTTTTTTTTGAAGGTGAAGTGCACATTCTAGCATATATATAGTGGGAAAGACAATGATAAGAGAGATGTCTTTTCGTCGATAGGTCATTGGGTAGCACGTATTGGATTAGCTAGGATATGGGTGTGCTTTCTTTTTCAATGTTACGTGGGTGCATTAAATATACTCTGCTAGTTTCCTTAGTCATTAAATTATGATAGGTCTCCAGGTTCATAGGATGTACACGTACTATAGGTTAGGGCAAGGCACATACGTCCTATATAGGGTACTGGTTACATTTAGATTAGGCCATTTTCCTTCGTATAGAATAGAGTTAGATTAGGTTGTTGGTATGAGTGTCTGCATTGTTATGTTAGGTGGTAGCAGTATGTTGTATTAAATGGGCGAAAGAATAGTCGTACAGGAACAAAGTGAAATAACGTATAGGGTAGGATAGGCACTGGGATTTACATGTTGGAGTGTGTGTTTCTCTTTCTACTATAGCGTAAGGTTTGGCATGAAGCTTGCATGTTAGGGTATGGTATAGGGTATGCTTAAAGAAGGATAGCCTCACTTGCTGTCATACCTACAAGCTCATCTATATTTTAGATACTTGCTTATGCTACACTGTATACATTCATTTGCACGGATTCTCCCAATGAAGACATTTTCTCAGTAGATAGGTGGGTTCTATTTATTTATTTAGGCTACTATTTTACACCATGTTAGTGAGATTTTTCCCATTAGCAAGTGCTTTTTATTTTTATATTTCAAAAATCTAAGTGTACTGCGTTATGTAAATTTCTTTCATGTCTGGGCGGCTGCGGACAGAAATAAAGATACTTCGTGTCCAGAGAGGTGCCACGATCCCAAAAATATAATAATATCGGTAGGTTGACTCATAATTTGAAACCCCAAAATATCGATACAGGGTGCAAAATTCTCCGAATAAAAAGTTTCGTATTTAATTAATTAAAAATTACAGTAAAATTCTAAAAATTAAATTATCGCTATGTCTCAAAGGAACCTTGATCAAATTCGAAACCGATATCAAGTTATATCGAATAAACCGTTAAGGTCGATATACGATTTCATAAAGACTTTTCGAATATTTGATTTGGACATATCTTGAAATCTATACGACGAAATCTTGATTTATTCACTTCTGTTAGAAAGATACAGTTCAACAGATTCCAACGCTTCTTGTTTCGAAGAAATCCGACTAATAACGAGTCCTGTACACTTAGTTGAAGTTCAGAAGGATAAATTACGAACTGCCATGATATTACGGGCTCGATTATATTTAATATATATTTTTATATGTTTTGCTTCATTTAATTAATATATAAATTCACTTATATTACAAATTCAATATTTAAACTGATTTAAATATTCAAATATAAACCGACAAAAATGCGGGACGTTACAGATTGGCTAGCCGCTTGGCTGTTTCTTTTTCTTTTTGGATTGATGAGGGTCATGGGAGGCTATTAGAAATATCCGGAAGTCCCTGGTGCAGGGGAGATTATGGTGAAATTTTTTGAAAATTTATGGTGTTAGCCAAATTTTTGAAAAAATTGAAAAGTTCTTAGAAACTGAGAAGTTGAAGAACTTAAGCCGTAATAAATATAATGAAAGTTGAGTTGATTAGTTAAACAACTTTCGGCTTCGTTCCTTTTCGGGGACGAAAAGTTTTAAGTGAGGGAGATTGTAATAACCCGGAAATCCGAGCCAATTTAAAATTTTTATTTTGACAATTTTAGTGAATTTTGAACATTTAAAATGGTTTATTTTAAAAAATTACGACAAGAATTTTTTTTTTGAATAGAAATAGAATGTATATATTTATATAGATTGTCGTTAGAATATAAATATTTTATTTTAGTTATAAAAGGAAATGAAAATGGCGCGGTAGTTCGAAAATTCGATTTCAAAGTTCAAATGAATGTACAGGATTCAAAATAAACCGGATTTTAGCGAAACCAAAAATATTAGAATCTATTTGAAAATATCTTTCCACTGTATCCGAAAAATTGAAATTTCATAGCGGGAATCAAAAGTTATGCCCAGTTGAAAATTCATAGTAGTCGCTGTGGAATTTATATATATTTTAATATATATAAAGGCCCTTAAAAATGGAAATTTTGCAAATGACCTCGGTTTTCGACGAAACCACTTTTGTTGGATCAGGGATGTCAAATTATTGCAAGGTTGCAAAATTCATAATTTTCTGAATCAATATGTGAGCGTGGCGAAGTTAAACGTGTTTTAACAGTTTCAGTCAATTTCGGTCGACCAGAAAATGGTCATTTTTCAAACGGTCTCGGAATTTGATTAAATTAGTTTTGTTAGAACCATATCGTCAATGCGAAGCTAGAAATAATTTTTCTAGAATTTTTAGAGTCCATGTGTGGCCCTGGTAAATTAGAATGTGAGTTTAAATTGAATATATAAAGATTTATATTTTAAATTCAACAGAAACTAATCGTAATGGTCGAATTGGGTTATGAAACATATCCCATTGTGTTCGGAATGGGGTTAATTAGCTAGGGGCGACAGTCGTTGGGTTTCGTTTGGAATTAAGATGTAAAGTCAACTCTTGAAGGAGAATTAAATAAAAAATTAAATAAATTAAATAATATAAATACCCCTCTCCCTTTCTTCTATCCTCGTAAACCTAAAACCCGCTCATCCCCAAACCAGAAAACCCGTAGCCCCCTAGACCTTCCGCCGCCGCACCCTACCTGCGCCACCCAACCTCGGTCCGTCGCCCGTTGATGATCGGAACCCCTCTCCTCCCTCCTTCCCCCTCCATGCCACCATTCAAAAACCAGAACACCCCAACCCTCAAACACAGCCGCCGTGGGCCCAACACAACCAACTGCCGCACCTCAGCCACATCAGCAACCCCCTGCGATCTTTCTCCGGCCACCGCTCCGACTTTGGTGCTCCTCCTCTGAAATAAACCGAATTACAGTGAGTCCTTATTTTAGTTTTTTTTATTATTTCAGTTGAGCTAATTTAGATCTAAAAACGTAGTTTAAAATTAGTTTTAAAAATGTAATAATCAGTTTTTATATAACATAGCCTTAGAGAAATCAATTTTGATGTATAATGATCTTTATTTATAAAAAGATTATATTTTTAGTCGTAAATAGAAGAGATTTAAAAAATAGAAAGTTAAGATTTTTCATCGTATAAAGATGTGGATTATCATCGTATAAAGAAGTGATTTTTATAATGAAATGGCGAATATAAAAATATGATTTTTATATATAAATAGCGAATTAAAAATATGATTTTTATATAGTACAGATAATAAAAATGTGATTTTTATTAAGGTAGCTAAATAAAAATATGATTTTATTAATATAGTGAATCAAAAATATGATTTTTATAGTATAGAAAGAACAAAAATACGATTTTTATATTATATAGATAGTAAAAATTTGATCTTTATATATGTAGCGAAATAAAAATCTGATTTTTATTATACATATGTTGAAATAAAAATGTAATTTTTATAGCGATGATATAAAAAATTCGATCTTTATATATGAAGAAGAAATAAAAATATGATTTTTATTTATAGGAATGAAGCAATAAAAATATAATTTTTATTATGAACAGCGGGACAATAGAATTTCAAACAAATCCAAACGGTTCAGCAGTTCAAAAGTAAAGCGTGGAGGAGTGGAACCCTCGGTGAGAACTCCTCACCTTTAATTTATTTCTAGTTTGAAATATAAATTAGGATGCAGACGGTGCTTTGTAGCACCCGACACCCGTCGTCCACAGACCATGGATGACTTGTTTGTTTGATTGCTGTGTTGTGAAATTTGATTATGTGATGTGAAATGAAATAAAATATTTTATAGTGGAAAATATTTTATAGTTAAAATATAATTTTTAACGTGTATATAAAATAAATAGTAATAAACAAATCAGGGATTTGTTTATATACACTGATTTGACTGATATTGATTGGGACGATAAATTTTACACATCGCCCAACTGCACAAATAAAAATCTGTGTTTGTTAATTTGAAACCCCACACGGGTGTTGGGATGATATTGACGTACACTAATCCCAATGGTTTTGTGGTATGACGATCGTTTGATTGACAGACTGTATGAGCGTTGATTAGTTATATTTAATGCTTATGCAGTTGTGTGGTGCACTCTGGATGATGGTTGATTATTTATCGTTGCTATTATGTACATGTGTTGTATGGAAACCATATAATTAACATTATATGGAATTGATTGGGCCTCATTCCAATTTGGAAAATAAGGAATATTATAAAAGAAAATTCATGTGTTGAATAGAAAGAAAATTCATGTGTTGAATAGAAAGAAAATTCATGTGTTGAAGTAAAATATATATTCATGTGTTGAATAAAAATATAAATTCATGTGTTGAAGAAAATATTCCTTTGTTGAATAGAATAACGAAGTTATTGAAATATATAAAGTCGTGTTGGTTAGATATGCGCCATTTTGACGCGAATGATGTTTATATCGATTATATTCATTTTTATAATGAATATAAAAAAAGGAAGTGATTTCAAAATATAACGTTTTGAAAATATTATCATTTATATATATCGATGATATGGAATATTCAATTTTGATTAGAAATTGAATAGGATGTTGAAATCGTTTTGAAAATGAAGTTAAAACGATTTATAAAATACGTTTTGAATTGAAATCGACGAAATATATATTATATATATTATATATATTATATAATGGCCTGAATAGAACGCGCCGCGCCGCGGCAGTTCACGAATTTCGACCATTGACTTCGAATTGATATTGCGGGAGATCCGACCGTCGGATTCTCCTAAATTCGGAACCGTTGGGTTCGTATCGAAATGAGCTTTCCAATGGATATTAGAAATTTAAAATCTAACGGTTGGATTTGGAATTATGTCCAAATCAAATTTGGAAAAGGTCGTTGTAAGTGCAGTTCGACGGCCGTTAATGGAAATCAACTGTACGGGCCTTGATAAAATTATTGAAAATAGTAATAATTTGTGTAAAATCATAAGAAATGATTTCTGAAGAATTAGGATGAAAAACTCCATATTTGAAAAGATAAAAATAGATTTTTATTGAAATGAACTAGTTTTGAACTGGAATTATAATTCCATTTATTTTTAAATAAATAAATTGGATTTGAAATGGTTTTAAAAATAACCAGAATTTCCAATATGAATATCGGAAATTGATTTGAATCGAAATTGTCTTTGGAATATTTCGATGTTGGATTTCGTGATTATATAGATATTGTTATGGAAATTTGAAAGATATATATATATATATATATATATATATATATATATATCGTTATTTCCAATAAGATATTTGTTGGTCGTAGAATTTGATATTGAATATAAGCCGATATATTTTCTATTCCGAGCCTTGTATATAATATCAAATGTGATTTGGGTTTGTCGTGAATGGTGTCTTCATTAACACTATTATTAAACCCAGTTGAGAAAAAAAAGATTAAATCTTTTTATTTAGATTTAATGAAGTATACCAATTTAATGGTATTTAATTGGAATTGAATTTGAATTGATTTTTGGGTTTATCGTGGACAATGTTTTAAATAACACTTGTTCTTTAACCCGATAATTAATGAATGTGATTTTGGGTTTTTCGTGAACCGTGTTTTAGATGGCATTGGTTCTTTAACCCAGTTAAAGACAGGATATTGATTTCTGTGAGGATTAAAACTAAGTGAGGTTTTAACGAATCTTTAATTAGATTTAAATGGTCGAGAATGGAGTATCACCAGTTTTGCTCCAGGCGATAGTAAAATCTTTAATTAGATTTGAACGTGAAATGGTAATTGAATTTACCGATAACACCGTGGTGTTAGGTTTGAAGTATTACCAGTTTTACTTCATGGGATGAATAGGTTGGGATTGGGAAATAAAATAAATGATTACTTCGGTGTGGTTCGCTAATCCCGACTAGTTTGAATTGATATTCAAAAGAAGATTAAAGAATAAATTTAAAGAATTTATCGTTGATAAAATTAATGGGTACCTTTCCCAAAGTATAAGAATATTTGAACAAAAGAATATTCTGAATTGGAATGAGGCCTATGTTGTGTTTGTGTAACAGCTGTTTATTATATACGCGAGTTATTCAGAAAGACCAGGTTTAAACTGATTCGACGTGGTGTCGAGGATGAAGACGGTGGTCGAAGACCGGAGGTCTTCACGTCGTTTGGGTGATTACTGATGATCTTGATTGGGCCGTACACCCAAGAGGAGGGAATCAGTTAGTGATCGTCTAGACGTACTTGGAGATCGATGGATATGCGGGGTACTAGGTGCCTCCGGTTTCGTTCAGACCCAGAACGAGCTTGTAAATGGACTGTGTGTCTGACAATGGATTTTATCCTGTGTGATTGATTTCTATTAAATATATATCTGTTTGGCGGTGGAGAATTTATTCTCTTGCTTAACGCCCTTCTCTGAGACGTACGAGCTCAGGGGTTATATATTGATGGATGTCAAACGCATGGAGTGAATTGCCTATGTGGCATGCCTAAGTGGTAAATGATCAAGGCTTCTGTTGAAAAGCAAAGTCTTGTGGGTGATGATCAAAGCACGGCCTGTGTGGCATAGCTTTGTGTAGCGTTGATTCGCGAGCCTCACACCCCGGTAGTGGACCAGAAATGGAGGACCTCAGGGACGACATGCGTTTCCTTCTAGCTGGAAGTGGCGTGAGTGGTTTTACACGCCCTGACGAGTTTGACTTATGCGGTTGTGGCTGTTGCGAGGCGCCTCGGATATATCGGTGACTGTGTGGATCCGATGGAGTCATTTGGCTCATTTACGCCCCAAAGGGCGGGGAAACGCAGTGTTAAGGCATTTTAATCCACATCGGTGGACCGATCCTGACAATCCAAGGGTCACTCGAGTTCTGATCCTGAGACTCAGGCTAGACATTCTCGAATCGGTAGAGGACATCTTTTACCTCGGTTCACATATGGAAATCTAACTTCCAATACGTGACTTTGCGGTTTTATTTGTAGAGCCTAGTATGGCGACATAGTGGGATGAGGCACTTATGCTGTCTATGATTGATACTTATGATTTCAAATTGTTTTGACACTATACACTTATAGTAATAATAAAACATGAAATTTCACGTACCAAGCATTCTTGGCTATTATAAGGTAAATACCCTATCCCCCGGCTTGTGTTGCATTGTGTGATGGGACCTGGGTCTTATAATAGCTTCATTGTTCTTTTTCTAGCATTGCGTTGTTGTTTTATGCACTGGTGTTCTTGGGAGGAAACCCGTTCCGTGCTACACGGCGTGGTCCCTTGATTTACCTAACTTTAAAATAAAGATTAATAACTGTTTTAGTTCTCACACCAATCACATGACTGCCTTGGAGTTTATTGTTTTAACCTAAACTCTGGGTGCCCTTATTTTGACACGGGAAGCTAGTAGTTTTGGTTTTGCAGATTTATATTCACAGGATCCTGATTAATAGCTGGAACGATACTCGGAAAGCTCTGTATCCGTACATTACTTTCAGTTGTGTTTTGTATTTTTTTTCCGCTGCTATGTAATGTATTGTAATCTCTGATATTTTCTATGTAATATTTATTCATACTCTGTAATATTCTTGTATTCTGATGCAATTGTTGTAATAAACAATGAAATGTTCTTCTGTTTGCATTCCAATTTGTCGTATTCTCAATACAATCAAGAGGTTCGAGCGGTCTTGGTCGGTTTAGCGACCGATTCGGATCGAGCGAGATTCCTAATCGCTACAACATTTCCAGTTATTATAAACTCTTATTCTCTCATGTTCCAGAAAAAATACGTTATTAATGTTTGAAACATTTCCATTCTTTTCACGTTCTTTTATTTTCTACACTCGGATAATATACCTTAACTATATTGGAAAAATATTTCCAATTTCATTTTAAACATTTTGTAATGACTCGGATTCTTATGGGTTTATTTTAATTATTTAATACGAATTTAAATATTGAGTTAATAATATAAATGAATATTTATATTAAGTTACCAATTTAATAATCAGTTTCGAATTAATATCGAATACATCAAGATGTCGGAATACGAAGTTGATTGAATTTAAATTTAATTAAAAATTAAAATCAATTGTTATCCTAGTTTTCTTTTCATTTAAATTTAACTAAAGAGGATTTAACTCATCCATAGAAAATCGAAAGGAGAGAATTAGAACACATCCTCCACTTCATCTCCACAAAATCAAGGGTGTTGTTGTTCAATTCAAAACCTTAGAGGCCAAAGGATAAGGCCGCGACTTCTTCATCAACGCAAACCATAAATCCCCCCTTCCATTCGAATCAGCTATTATATCCGTCCTCCCCAATTCAAATCAAATCGCGAGCATCTTCTTATAACGAAACCAAAACAAATTCATATTCCTCTATAGCCTCGGTGAAACAAAAATAGAATTCGAATATAAAGGAGACTGATTGGTGGAGGTGCGAGCAAGGGTTGCGATCGATTTTGGGAGGGGTAATTCGACGTGAAGATTAAATGCAGTTAGGGTTCGAACTTGGTTATCGCGATACAGGCAAGGAGTGCAGGCGTTCGAGGAAGGTCAGTAGTGTATTCGATAGTACGAATTTGAGGCTTCGAATTCTTTTTGATGGAAAGCAAGGGCGTAGTAGGTATTGGTGGTTGGAAGTTGATCGAACTCAGTGTGATGTTCGTGGTTGAGATAGGTAGGGTAAGATGACGAAAATTTATTCCTTCAAGTTTATCATCGGTGGATGGGTTCATTTATACGAACCGGGGGAATATGGTTGATGTACTGTAGGGTGATACAGTTATTCTTTTGAGTTCGGTTGGACTGAAATTGAGCTATAGGATTTGTGGGATCCAATGGTATGTACTTGATGCAGGGAGTTTGAGGGTGTCGATGGACTTTTGGTGAGAAAAACTATGGATTTGCATCACAGTTAGGAGATCCGAACTTTGTTGGAAGGAGGGACATTGTACTGTAACTCAAAAGCTATAGGTTGTGATACTATGAAGAGCAAGGTAATAGCAAGCTTCGGTTTTGTCAAGCTGTGGAATTCAAGTTGGAGTTTGCTGTAAAGCCAAGACCCTTTTTAAACATGGATTTTTTTAGGTAATTATTTATTTTATTTATTAAACTAGTGACACTCAAATTTACTTGAGTTAATTACAAAATTATAATATAAGTGTTACTTATTTGGTTTTAATGTATGTAATCAAACCAAGATAACGTTATGATGTTGTTAGGGTTTCCATTTATTTTGATTACGGGTATGGTTGCAAAAGAGAAGTGGACATTGTGATGATGCTTAGTGTCGGATTTCAACATGTGAGGAGGAGCAGTTTTAGGGCTGTATGAAGTAAAAATGGATCAGTGATCGATTGTGTTGACTTCGTAGTTATTCAGGCAAAAAGGTACAAAACATAATCAACTCGAGAAAATTTTGTGGCTGCAACAATACGGGATTTAATAGGATATTCCGCAAATAAAACCCTGGTGAGTAAAACCTCACTCGTTAAATTTATTTTTAGCATTAACAAATAAATTGTTGATTGTTTGGTTGCATTAAAATATTATTATGGCTGTTTAAAATATATATTAGTAATATAGGCTTGCTATTATATATATATATATATATATATATTGGGTGATTGGTTGGATTCCCGCAGTCTCATTAGCGGATGCCTGCAGTTTCATAGCGGATGATTTCCCTATGCACCCCACAAATATATATTAGTGGATGACCTTCTATACTGTGACGATCCCAAAACCCCGTGACACTTTGTTAAGGATAATCATTGGAATATAACACATTAATCATCATTAGCAGATCACAGATAATAGCATAAACAGAAAATAGAATAATTTACACATATATGACAGCGGAATCATATAGATATCATCACATCAGAGAAGCATAGTACAAGATACAACTTAGTGCATAATGATACATAATCAATCACCATCGCCTGAGGCGGAATCATACATAAAGAGTACACAAAATAAATATCAGTCTACATCGCCAATGGAGGAATCATAATATAGATACAATAATGGCAGAGAAAATCCAAGTCAGCACGGTGTAGTCAAGCATCGCCATGAGCCAAAAGTGCGTCAAAAATCTGTAACTAGGCTGCCCTTGTGAAAATGAGGGCACCCGAGTTTGCAAGGTGAAACAAACTACGAGTCAGTCATGGGACTGGTATGAGAAATCTACTTAACTTATTAACAACAATAATAAGGCAAATCAAAGGACCACGCCACATTCACGGAACGGGTTTACTCCAATGAGTGCTAGTGCATGAAATAAAGTAAATGATTAAATCATCGCAATGCTTTTTATAAAATGAAGCTATTATAAGACTCAGGTCCCATCACACAATGCAACGCAAGCCGGAGGATAGAGTTTTTACCTTATAATGGCCAAAAATGCTTCATACGAATTAAACAAAAGTGTTTGATATTATTACTAGTGCATATATGTTTCAAAAGCGATTTCAGTCATAAGTATCAATCATAGGCGGCATAAATGACCCATACCACTATGTCGTCGTACTAGTAATACAATCACGTCCGCATATTTCGTATTGGAAATTGGATTCCTTCACGAGTCGAGGCAAGGGGCAAGCTCCTCTCCGTTCGAGACACTCTAGCAAATGTCCCAAGACCCCACTATGATCCTTGGAATTGGCTGGGTCGGTCCTCTCTTACTTTTGAGGATTGGTAATTCCTGAACACACGTTTCCCGGTCCTTATAGACCTATAATCAAGGCGCCTTGCATTCCAACAACCACACAGGTGAAAAGTATATATAATGTCACGGCTGGTAGGTCACTGACACCACCTTAGCTAGAAAGAAATGTCGTGCTCTCCCAGCGGTCCGTCTCCCGTTTTTGTCTCATACCGGGGTGTGAGGCTCGCGAATTCACGTTATACACAAATCTACGTCACACAGACCATGCTTTGATCATCAACAACAAGACTTTGCTTTGCAACAAAAGCCTTGATCATATGCCACTTAGGCGTGTCACACAGGCAATCCACTCCGTGCGACTGATTTCTGTCAATACATAACCTCTGAGCTCGTACATCTCAGAGAAGGGCGTTAAGCAAGAGAATAAATTCTCCGCCGCCAAGAAGATATATATTTAACAGAGATCAATCAACATAGAACAAAATCCAATGTCAGATACACAGTCCATTTACAAGTCCGTCCTGGGTCTGAACGAAACCGAAGGCACCAATTCCTCGCATATCCGTACAATCAATAGTATGTCTGGACGGCTACTACTTCATCTCCTTCATGGTAGCTACTCCAATCACGAGCATCAGTAGCGCCCATCCATTCAGTGTGAAGATCGTCGATCTTCAACCATCTTCGACTCTTCGATTTCTCAACGTCGATCGATTATTTGAAATGAGATGAACTCGGCCTTTTCAAATAACCCACATATATTTAGATTTTCGAATCAATTAATCACATGGTTGGACTATTCAACATTTCCATTTCAGTTCTTTAGCTATAATTCTCATGTTAAATACATTCAACCATCACATATCAAGCAAACACAACAAAATTGGTTTATTTCCACTCTATATCGTCTATAGTATTTTATAACGATATATCACCATTTTTATTGATTTTAAAACGGCCATATTTCATTAAACGACGTTTCAGGTCGTGTCGATGCACTGGCGTTGCTTTTCACTAATTTTGTTTTACACATATCTGAAAATCTAACTGTTGGATCTTCAAAAAATTTATATCATTAGGAAGGTCATTTCAAAACGAATCCTAGGTTTCAGTTTTGGGAAAATCCGACGGTCGGATCTTCCACACTAGTCATTTAAAGTTACCATTTCAAATTATGAACTGCAGCGTCGTTATTCGATTTAATTTAATTATTTATATATATATATAATCGTTTCTGGCGCTGTTTTTCTTCAGATTTGAATTAAACATTC
This sequence comes from Allium sativum, assembly GCA_030737875.1. Taxonomy (NCBI): domain Eukaryota; kingdom Viridiplantae; phylum Streptophyta; class Magnoliopsida; order Asparagales; family Amaryllidaceae; genus Allium; species Allium sativum. Next base: position 189,507,484 of record CM060913.1, read on the forward strand.
CAAACAATCCAACCGTCGGATCTTCACAAAGTTGGTGCCGTTGGAAAGGTATTTCCAAGGCGAACCCAACGGTTGCGGTTTCGGGAAAATCCAATGGTCGGATTTCCCGCACAAGTCGTTTGAAATCACGGTTTCAAAACACGAACTACACGGCCACGTTTCGTTTTAATTTTATTTATATTTACATAAATATAGTTAATTCAAAAATTCCTATATAGTTTTTAACTTCAATTATTTCACTAACGCCTTTAAATTTTGGAAAATTTCGCCATAACCTCCTTTGTACGGGACGGGCTGGGAAAATTCCCAAATAGCCACATGGGCGTCTCATGTCAAAAAGAAAAAAAAAGCCAAGCGGCTAGCCAACAGGCTTATAAAATCATCACCCAAACAAAACAGTAAATGTGTACCTATTTGTCGGGCACAAAATTTTATTCCTCCTCTCTAGCCCCTTTGCTATAACCTGTTCCATAAATATGCATGCACGTATATAGAATTTTTATCACTTATCATTTTCCATTCAACTTCATATTTGATTTACTTTGGTTTAAAAACACCATTCATTCTAATGTTGCATGCCTAGGCTAAAATCATATCATTAGCTAATTAATGTATATTTCAACTCATGCATATTTATTGGAACAAGTGGCTATTTTTAACACTTCACATTTCAAAGATGATAATTTTGGCGAACTAAAATAGATTTCAACACATGACTATTTTATTTCATTCCTATGCATGTTAAAAATAATATTTCATTCACAAATATTTATTTCAACGTCCGCATATCTTTAGCATATCACATATATGATAAAAATGATATTTTTATCACTTAAAATATTTATTCGACAAATGGATGTTTTCAACACTTCATAGTTTCAATAAAAATGTAATTCTTATTGTTGATCTTTTTATTCAACACATGAACTTTTCCACTACACACACTTCTCAACACATGAGCTTTTCCACACATGGATATTTTGTTTATATTGTTCATATTAGAAAGATGGAATTTTTATGGTTGAAACTATTTATATAAGGCGAATATTTTTCATAATTCATATATATTATAAAAATGTGATTTTTATTGTTTAAACACTTCATTCATTCACAAATGAATTTAATTTTCACACATCACTTTTCAACACATGAACATTTCCACACATGGATATAGTTTCAACACATGACTTTAATTTCAACGCATGAAAATAATTTCAACATATGAAAATAATTCTAACACATAAAGATTATTCAAAATTTCGGCAGCATAACGGCAGGGTAGTTAAAACCGACACCGTCCCTAGTACGGCTCCTCGCTCTACCTTAAAACCTCACGGTTTTTGACAATGGGGATTCATGCATCTAATTCGCACGCAGGCGGCATGTTTTATTTTTATTTGCACAAATATTTCCAATTCATTTCAATCACCAATGGGTATTTTTCAACCACAACCAAACAATATCAACCACAAACAATTATTCAACCATTTGTATTTTTCATCCAATATTTCACATCAATTCACAACAATAAATATCGTCCATGGTTTGTGGACGAGGGGAGTGTGTATATATATATATATATATATATATATATATATATATATATATATATATATATATTATTGCTATATTTCACTAGCATTTCAACACTTATATCAATTATTCTATGCATGTATAATTCATACTTCGCTTATATAGCTTACACTACGCATGTACATGAGGTATACAACACGTGTGTAATTTATATTTCGCTTGTATAATTTATACACGACATTTTCCATTCAAATTCAATTAATTTAGATTTCTCACATTGGTTTGCGGAGTGCTAAAAATCGTAGATGACTCAGAAAAATCCGCGGCTTCTTCTATGTGGTAGAGAGCTTCCTTGCGGTCCCGTTGTTTCCTGTTTCATCGAATTTCGTCAACACACCAAAAAGTTATTATTTTTCAAAGTGCAGACATCAAAAAGGACTCACCTTTCTATTTGGTTCGAAACTAGGGTTGCACTTATCGCGAAAATCCGCTGACCTAGATGACGATCAGGGAGTTGGACATGGAAGAGCTTCGAGCAGCGGTCCTGTCGGTGGTGGTTTGGTGCAGCTCGGCGGTCGGTGGCGTCGTCGGCGCCGCTGGGAAGTGGTGAAGTTGGCGGGCTCGATTCTGGCGGAGGAGGCATCGAGGGATGAGGTGCTGGGGTCGGATTTGAAGAGGAGGCGGAGATGCGTCGAGGGGTGGTGGTGGCGGTGCCTGGAAGTGGCGGAGTCGGCGGCGATTTGAGGGAGAAGCGGGGATCGGGTTTTCGCCGTTGATTCGGGGGTTACGGGGTTTTTTTTATTTTTTTATTTATGAAAGAAAAATTCTGATTGGCCTATATATATATATTATATTCTTAAATAGTGTTATCTCCAAGGTACTCCTTTTCAAGTCCAACGACTGTCGTCCCTAGCTAAATACCCACATCCCAGACACAATGCGATATGTTTCGTTGGCCAATTCGACTGTTACAGTCAGTTATTTTTCAAATTAAAGTATAAAACATTTAATTTTTAACTCTGAACGTACATTTCAATTTGCCAGGGCCACAAACTGATTCTAAAAATTCCAGAAAAATAAATCTGGCTATGTTTTGACCCTACGGTCCAAAAAAAACTAGTTTCGTCGAATTCTGAGATCGTTTGAAAAATGGCCATTTTCTGGTCGATCCAATTTAACAGAAATTGACCAAACACATTTTCTTTTGCCACACTCACATACTAGCTTCAAAAATTATGAAATTTTAAACCTAGCAAAAATTTGACATCCTGGACCCAACAAAAGTGGTTTTGTCGAATTCCGAGGTCGTATGCAAAATATCAATTTTCCAGGGCTATATATTCTATATAGCGACCTTTCTGAAAATTCATTCGTCCATAACTTTTGATTCCCGCTATGAAACTTTGATTTTTCAGATTCGTTAGAAAGATATTGATAAACAGATTTAAATATTTTTGGTTTTGCTAAAATCCGTTATATTTTCCACCCAGCACAGTCAGTCAAAGTTTGAATTCAAATTTTCAAACTGACTCACTATTTCTAATACACTATTTTATTGAAATATTCTATTTCAATTGTTCAAATTCCTTTGAAATCACTAATTTAAAATTTTTAAATTGGCTCGTATTTTCCGGGTTAATACAATCTCCCCCACTTAAATCTTTTCGTCCTCAAAAAGGAAACAACGGTAAAGTAGGAAACAAAATGTAAATGCAAAGTATTGTAAAGGTACCTCGCACCGGAGTTAATCAGAGATGTCCACTCTGCATTTGTGGTAAGCTTGCTTAATGCTTTCCTCAGTCTCCCAAGTACAGTCTCTAGGATCACTACTCCACTGCACTTTAACTAAATGAACCTTTTTGCTTCTTAGTTCTCTAGTTTCTTTGCCAACAATCTTTAATGGCTCTCTTCTGAGTGCTAATTCTGGAGTTATGTCTACATCCTGTTGCGCTGCTTCTTCTACAACAAGATCCGGATCATGCTCATGTCTTCTAAGTTGAGATACATGGAACACATCGTGCACTCCAGGCAACCAATCTGGTAATTGAACCCTATAAGCAAGAGTTCCAATTCGTTCGAGAATAGGAAAGGGACCAATAAATCTCGGTGCCAACTTCCCAATTTTGCCAAATCTGAGTACTCTCATCGGAGAAACTTTCAAATAAACATGATCACCAACAGCAAATGTCAAATCTCTTCTTCTAGAATCTGCATAACTTTTCTGTCGACTTTAGGCGGTTCTCAATCGCTTTTTGATGAAGTCAACTTTATCAGATGCTTCTCTAATCATATCGGGTCCTAACACAAGTCTATTGCCAGGTTCTACCCAACATGCTGGAGATCTGCACGGTCTGCCATATAATGCTTCAAATGGTGACATTCCCAAACTTGCTTGATAGCTATTGTTATATGAGAATTCTGCCAAATGCAAGTGATCTTCCCATGACCCACCAAAATCAATTATACAAGCCCGCAGTAAATCTTCTAGAATTCTATTCACCCGCCCAGTCTGGTCATCTGTTTGAGGGTGATAAGCGGTGCTCATATTCAGTTTCGTTCCCAATTCTGTCTGGAAAGCCTCCCAGAATTTGCTAGCAAATATCGCGTCTCTATCACTGACTATGCTGATGGGAATTCCATGCAGCTTAACAATTTCTTTGAAATATATCTGTGCTAGACTTTGAGCGGTTCTATTGGATCTGACAGGTATAAAATGGGCAGTCTTCGTGAAGCGATCTACGATTACCCAAATGCTGTCATTACCTTTCTTGGTTTGCGGCAAACCATCTATGAAATCCATGGAAATCTGTTCCCATTTCCAACCTGGGACTTCCAACGGTTGCAACAATCCAGCTAGCTTCTGTTGGTCGCTCTTGACCAATTGACAAGTAGGGCATCTGCTAACATACAAAGAAATATTCCTCTTCATTGCCTTCCACCAGAAAGTGTGTTTGGTATCGTTGTACATTTTACTCACCCCAGGATGAATGCAAAATTTCGATTTATGGCATTCACCTAGCACTTCTCTTTTGAGCTCAGGAATATCGGGAACACATATTCTTCTATTCAACCTCAGAACTCCCTCACTATCCACTTGGAAACTGGAGCCTTCTCCCCTTTGAATCCTTCTAATTATCTCTTTCACAAAATTGTCACTTTTCTTAAGAACAGATATTTTATCAATCAATCCTGGCATAATTATAAGATTGGCAATGATTGCGGTTTTTCTACTAAGCACATCCACTACAACGTTAGCTTTCCCCGGCGTATACAGGATATCAAGATCATACGCTGCAAGAAATTCTAGCCAACGCTGCTGTCTCAAATTCAGATCTTTCTGGGTGTATAAATACTTCAATGATTGATGATCTGTGTACAGTATAAATTTCTCGCCCAATAAATAATGCCTCCAGATTTTTAATGCAAAAACGATGGCTAGCAACTCAAGATCATGAGTCACATAATTCTTTTCATGCGGTTTCAATTGGCGGCTTGCATAAGCGACTACTTGGCCTCTTTGCATTAACACTGCACCAAGACCTCTAATAGAAGCATCTGTCCAAATCGTTAAATCCTGATTGCCATCAATAATGGTTAACACTGGAGCAGTTGTTAGTTTCGATTTCAATTCCTGGAAAGCTTCTTCACAGTCGGAAGTCCACTTAAACTTCTAATGTTTCTTCGTGAACTTCGTTAACGGACCAGATATCTTCGAAAAATCCTTAACGAACTTTCGATAATAACTAGTCAACCCCATAAAACTTCTAACTTCTGTGAGAGTGGCGGGTTGTTTCCAGTCTTGAATCGCTGTTATTTTTCTTGGGTCAACAGAAATCCCTTTCTCTGACACGACATGGCCAAGAAACTTGACTTCTTCTTGCCAGAAGACACATTTAGAGAATTTGGCTTTGAAAACGTTCTTCCTTAGAATCTCCAATACTTGTTCTAAGTGTTTTTCATGCTCGGGTTTTGATTTGGAGTAGATTAAAATATCGTCGATGAATACGAGGAAAAGTTTATTCAGAACTCCCTTGAACACTCTATTCATTAGATCGACAAAGTATGCTGGAGCATTGCATAGGCCAAACGACATTACTAACCATTCATAAAATTTGTCTAGACCTCTGAAAGCTATCAAAGGAACACACTCTTCTGCTATTCTCAAATGATGAAAACCTGTAGCTAGGTCCATTCGGGAAAATACTCTCGCCCCATTCAATTGGTCTAGCAGATCGTCGATTCGGGGTAATGGATACTTGTTTTTGAGCATCTGTTTGTTGAGGTCTCGGTAATCAACGCATAATCGAAGAGTACCGTCTGACTTTGGGACAAACACAACAGCTGCACCCCAATTAGAAAAACTAGGTTTGGTTAGACCCTTCCACAACAGTTGACGAGTTTGATCGCCTAATTCTTCTTTTTCCTTCGGAGTCATTCTGCGAATTGGATGTACCACTGGTCTGGCATTGGGAATTAGATCGATTCGGAATTCTATTTCTCTTTGCGAAGGTAAGTTTTCAACTTCTTAAAACACATCCGCATAGTTCCCAACAATCGGAATCTTTTCCAAGGAAGTGGGGATAACTTCTAACGTCGACCAAAATTCTTCTCTATCTGGATTCGAACCATGACAGGGTACCGTAATATATCCAAGCTTCGTTCGAATTATAACGATTCTTTCTGCACAATTCACTTCGGCTTCGTATTTCGTTAACCAATCCAGGCCGAGAATGATATCGAATTCGGGAAAATCCATAATGATTAAATCAAAGGGAAACTTGTATCGACAAAAAGAAGCAAGTATTTTGCAATATGAATTGAGAATGAGAGATCCTCCTATCGGATTATGTACTTCAACAGAATCTTTAAGTTTTCTCTGTTTTAACTTTAATTTCTGCATTGTGTTAATAGCAATAAAACTACGCGACGCACCTGTGTCAAACAATACAGAAACATGAATATTTTTAATTGTAAGGGTACCTCCCAACACATCGGGTTTACCTGCTCCATCGGAAGCAGCTGGCGGACTCGACCCGTCATCCACATGAGCTACTGTGGCCTTCTTCAGCAGAGGAAAGTCTTTGACAAGATGATCCGTCTTGCGGCAATTAAAGCAGGAGCGAGGGTTCTGAGAACCCTGGCTTGAACCTTGTGAATTTGTCTTCTGCCTCTTCGGGGCTGTGCACACATTAGAGTAGTGCCCCACTTTGCCACAGTTAAAGCAACTTCCTCTCGGCGGCTTGCCAGTCTGAGGTTTTGAAGATGCTGCTTGGCTTGACTCAGCTTGATTCGCAGCAGGTTTGCATTTGTTCCCGGCTTGGCTTCTAGCGCGATCCTGCTCCAGATGCCTATGGTCTAGGTCTTCGTAGTTGCATGTCATTTCCACCAATTCATTAAATTCCAGCTTGACATGGGCCATGGCTCTATCATGATACTGTCGCTTTAGCCCGAGGATAAACCTCTTATTTTTGGACTTTGCAGTGGCGACGAGCTCCGGAGTATAGGGCGACAACAGTGTAAATTTATTCAGATAATCCTGCACAGAAAGATCCCCCTGCTGGAGGTTGGCGAAGTCATCGTGCATTCATTCCAGTGCTTGTTCTGGGACATATTTCTCCTTGAAGAGTTCTTTGAATCCATCCCATGTTCTTCCAGCTTCTCTATTCCCGACGGTGAGAGATTCCCACCATAGTTCAGCTTGTTCCTGCATAAGCCAGGCGCCCATAATAGATTTATCTTGGTCTCCAATCCTTAGGCCTTCAAGAATTTTCTCGCATGTTTTGAGCCATGCAAGGGCCTCTATTACTGTGCCAGTTCTTGAGAAGGTCTTGCCTCCTAAGTTTTTGTATCTCTTATGTAATAACCCGGAAATTCTGAGCCAGTTTAAAATTTTTATTTAGGCAATTTTAATGAATTTTGAATATTTAAATTGAAGTACTTTAAATAAGAACAACGAGAAATTTATTTTGAATATAATTCGAATGAATATATTTATACGCGTCGTCGTTAGAATATAAATAATTATATATAATTATAAATAGAATTGAAAATGGCGCGGTAGTTCGATAATTCGATTTCAAACTTCAATTGAATGTACCGGGTGCAAAACAATCCGGATTTTAGTGAAACCAAAAACATTAGGATCTAATTGATATTATCTTTCCAACGAATCCGAAAAATCAAGATTTCATAGCGGGAATCAAAAGATACGTCCAGTTGAAATTTCAGAATAGTCGCTATTGAATTCAGGTCCTTAAAAATGGAAATTTTGCAACCGACCTCGGATTTCGACGAAACCACTTTTGCTGGATCCGTGATGTCAAATTATTGCTAGGTTTTAAATTTCATATATTTTCGAATCAATATGTGAGCGTGGCAAAGGAAAACGCGTTTGACCGGTTTTAGTTGATTTTAATCGACTGGAAATTGGCCTTTTTTCCAACGGTCTTAGAATTCGACGAAACTAGTTTTGTTAGGACCGTATCGTTAATACGAAGCTAGAAAATATTTTTCTGGAATTTTTCTAGTTAGTATGCGACCCCGGTAAATTGAAATGCGCGTTCAAATTCAATATATAGAGTTATATGTTGATTTTGACGAAAACTGATCGAAACGAGCGAATCAGCCTACGATACATATCCTATTGTGTTCAGAATGGGGGTAATTATCTATGGACGACAGGCGGTGGGCCTCGTTTAGAGGTCATATGTAAAAGTCAACTTTTTAATAAAATAATTAAATAAATTAAAAATTAATACCCTCCCTCTTCCTATATCTCCTCTGCCCCCCCCCCCCTTCGAATTTATTTTCAGAAAATAGAAAAAAAAGGGGAAAGTGCCCCTCCCCCAGGGCGATTTCCACGCCACCAAGAATGCCGCCCCTCCGTCGATCTGCGTCCGCACCCCCTCCGCAGCCTCACCCCCCTCGATTCTCTCTCCCCTTCTCAAAACCGTCCGCACCCCACCCGTCGAGACCCCAAAATCAACGCAGCCGCCACCACCTCGCCTAGATCCTGGCCGCCACTGATGGTCAACGCCCCCCCTCGGAACGCAACCGACTCCAAGCCCTCCGGTGTGAGATAACAGTGAAGAACAGTAAGTCTTCTGCCTTTATTTATTTTATTTTATTTCATTTAGACTTTAATATTTAACTTATTCAGTATTGTTTTAAAAATTAGAATAGTTTTAAAATATGAGATTAGAGTATATAAAATGTTTGAAGTATATATGATGTATGATGAGTATAAAGGTTCGATTTTGAATGAGTATAAAGGTTCGATTTTGAATGAGTATAAAGGTTCGATTTTGAGTGAATATAAAGGTCTGGTTTTTATTTGATAAAAGGATTTTTATATAGAAAGAATAAAAATATAATTTTTATCGTATGCAAAGGTAGAAAATATAATTTTCACATTATATAGATGATAAAAATGTGATCTTTATATGGTAGGATATAAGAATTTGATTTTTATATATTGAACAACGAAATAAAAATTTGATTTTTATATATTGAATAGTATAATAAAAATTCGATTTTATATATTGAATAACAAGATAAAAATTCGATTTTTATTTATTGAATAACAAGATAAAATTCGATTTTAATATATTGAATAGCGAAGTTAAAATTCGATTTTTACATATGTAGTGGCTACAGCAACGAAGGTGACAAAAATGCGATAACGATGAAGATTTCTATCAAAGAAGAGTCAAGATGATTGGATAGCTATTGGTGAGAATTTCTCACCTTTCAATTTCATTTTCTAGTTATATATATATACTAGGATGCAGACGGTGCTTAGTAGCACCCGACACAATCGTCCACAGACCATGGACTTGTTTGTTTGGTTGCATAAATTAGTTAGATGATTTGATTTGAATTTGGTTGTTTGGTGAATTTGATTGATGTGTGAATGGCGTGGGCCTTCACTAGACCGGGGATAAGGCTAGGCCTCGTCCCGTTTCTAGTATCGTGCCGTTATGCCGCCGAAATTTTCTAAAATAAGTTAGAAAAATAGAAATATCATTTTTATTTTGTAAATGAATTGGATAAAAATTCATGTGTTGAAATAAAATGTTTTATCGTTAAAATATCATTTTTAACGTGAATGTGAATAAATAAATATTCATTTACAAACCGGACGGTTTGTTTATGTACACCTAATTGAATGACATAAATTGGGTCGATAAATTTTACACATCGCTCAACTGCACAACTAAAATCTGTGTTTGATTGTTTGAAACCCCACACGGGTGTTGGGATGAAATTTGAAGTTCACTCATCCTGATTGATTAAATATGTCAATCGATTGATTGACAGGCTGTTATAAGCATTAGATATCTATATTTGATGCTTATACAGTGTAGTGCACTTTGGATGATGGTCGATTATTTATCGTTGCTATTATATGCATGTGTGGTATGGAATCCATATAGTTAACGCTATATGGTAATTAATTGGGCCTCATTCCAATTTAGAAAATAAAGAATGTTATAAAATAAAGGTTCATGTGTTGACTGTACTCATCCGTTGACATTAGTCATGTGTTGAACGAAATATTTTAATAATAAAATTTACATCTTTATCAATATAAAATAAAGGTTCATGTGTTGACAGTACTCATCCGTTGAGATTAGTCATGTGTTGAACGAAATATTTTGATAATAAGAAATATTTGAAATAGAAATATTTGAAATAGAAATATTTTGATAATAAGAAATATTTGAAATAAAATATTTGAAAATAGAAATATATGAGGACGTGTTGATTAGATTGATGCCATTTTGACGTGAACGATATTTATATCGATTTTATTCATTTTAAAATGAATATTGAAAAACGATTTCGAAATGAATTGAATATAAAACGATTTCGAAATGAATTGAATAGAAAACCATTTCGAAATGAATTGAATAGAAAACCATTTCGAAATGAATCGAATAGAAAACCAATTTGAATTGAATCGAATAGAAAACCAATTTGAATTGAATCGAATAGAAAACCAATTTGAATTGGATCGAGTAGAAAACCAGTTTGAATTGAATCGAATAGAAATGAATTTTAAAACGAATTTATAAGGAAAAATTTAATTTTGATTTGAATTGAAATAGAAGTTGAAATTGTTTTTGAAACGAATTCAAAACTATTCATATAATTCGTTTTAAATAGAAATCGACGAAATATATATTATATATATTATATATATAATATAATGGCCTGAATAGAATGCGCCGCGCCGCGGTAGTTCGCGAATTTCGACCATTGACTTCGAATGGACATTACGGGAGATCCGACCGTCGGATTCTCCTAAAACCGGAACCGTTGGGTTCGTATCGAAAAGAGATTTCTAACGAATATTAGAAATTTGAAATCTAACGGTTGGATTTGGAGATACGTCCAAATCAAATTTGAAAAAGGTCGCTGTAAGTGCAATTCGACGGCCATTGTTGGAAATCGACTGTACATGCCTTGATAAAATTATTAAAAATACCAATAATTTGTGTAAAATCATAAGAAATAATTTGGGAAAAATTGGGATGAAAATCCCACATTTGAAAAGATAAAGATTGATTTTTATCAAAATGAACTAGTTTTGAACTGAAATTAAAACCCATTTATTTTTAAACAAATAAATTGGATTTGAAATGGGTTTAAATAGAATTGATTCATGGGTTTATCGTGAACTGTGTTTTAAATAACACTAGTTCTTTAACCCGATAATAAATAGAATGTGATTTGGGTTTATCGTGAACTGTGTTTTAAGTGACACTAGTTCTCTAACCCTGTAAAAGGAGTTTTAATGAATTTGCAATTAAATTGAAATGTGAATTGATACTTTAAATTATCAAATTTAGAAATTGAGCGAGAATGGAGTATCACTAGTTTTTCTCCAAAGCGATAGTTAAATCTTTAATCATATTTGAACGTGAAATGGTAATTAATTTTACCGATAACACCATAGTATTAGAAATGGAGTATTACCAGTTTTGCTTCATGGGATGAATAGGTTGGGATTGGGAAATAAAATAAATAATTACTTCGGTATGGTTCGCTAATCTCGACTAGTTCAGAAAACCATAATTTGGTTTGAAATGACATCCAAAGGAAGATTAAAGGATAGATTTTAAAGAATTTATCTTGGATAAAATTAATAGGAACCCTTCCCAAAAGATGTGAATATTTAAATAACAGAATATTCAGAATTGGAATGAGGCGTATGTTGTGTTTTCTAGCACTGTTTTTAATATACGCGGGTTGTTCGGAAAGTCCGGGTTTATATCCATTCTGAATAACCGATTCGACGATAAGTCGAAGATGAAGACGGTAGTTGAAGACCGGAAGTCTTCACATCGTTTGGGTAATTACTGACGATCCTGATTGGGCTGTACACCCAAGAGGATGGAAATAGTTGGTGGTCGTCCAAACGTACTTGGAGATGGATGGATATGCGAGGAAAGTGCCTCCGGTTTCGTTCAGACCCAGAACGAACTTGTAAATGGATTGTGTGTCTGACATTGGATTTTATTCTGTGTTGATTGATTTCTGTTAAATATATATCTGCTTGGCGGCGGAGAATTTATTCTCTTGCTTAACGCCCTTCTTTGAGACGTACGAGCTTAGAGGTTATATATCGATAGATATCAATCGCATGGCATAAATTGCCTGTGTGGCACGCTAAGATGCAATGATCAAGGCTTCTGTTGAAAAGCAAAGTCTTGTGGTTGATGATCAAAGCACGACCTACGTGGCAGCTTTGTGTATAGCGTGAATTCGTGAGCCTCACACCTCGGTATGAGTTAAAAACGGGATACAGACTGCAGGGAGAGCACGACGTTTCTTTCTAGCTTTGGTGGTGTGAGTGACTTACCAGCCCTGACATTTATATACTTTTCACCTTTGTGGTTGTTGGATGAGGCGCCTCGATTATAGGTCTGTAAGGACCGGGAAACGTGTGTTCAGGCATAATTAATCCTCTAACGTAAGTGAGGACCGGCCCTGAAGCATCCAGGGGTTACCCAGAGTGCGTAGCCCTAAGACATTTGCTAGAGTGTCTCGAAGCGGAGAGGAGCTTGCCCCTTGCCTCGACTCATGACGGAAATCCAATTTCCAATACAACATATTTCGGCTTTATTTGTAGAGCCTAGTATGACAACATAGTAGCATGGGATGCTATGTCGTCGATGATTTATATTTATGATTGAAATTGTTTTGACACTATACACTTATTATAGTATCAAATGATTTGTTTTAAAACGTACCAAGCATGTTTGGCTATTATAAGGGAAAACCCTATCCTCCGTCTTGTGTTGCATTGTGTGATGGGACCTGGGTCTTATAATAGCTTCATTTTTCGAAAAAGCATTGCGTTGTTTATTCTATGCACTGGTGTTCTTGGGAGGAAACCCGTTCCGTGTTATACGGTGTGGTCCCTTGAATCACTCTCTTATAAAGTAAAGTTTTAAATAACTGTTTTAGTTCTCACACCAGTCACATGACTGACCTGGAGTTTATTGTTTTAACCTAAACTTTGGGTGCCCCTATTTTCGACACGGGCAGCTAGTAGTTTTGGTTTTGCAGATTTATATTCACAGGAACCTGGTTTACAGCTGGAATGATATCCGGAAAGCTCTATATCCGTATATCACCTTCAGTTGTGCTTTGTATTATTTTTCCGCTGCTATGTAATTTATTGTAATCTCTGATATTTGTTGAATGTAATTTATTCATTTATACTCTGTATATTCTTGTATCTGATGGAATTTTTGTAATAACAGTGAAATGTTCTTCCGTCTGCGTTCTGATTTGTCTTGTCCTCACAGTAATTCGTTCTTTCTCATCTCTTCGGAGACCGGGGAAGTTCGGGTCGCTATTTCTTAGCTACACGGTCCAGCTCGAAGTATTGAGCGGCCGAGGGTTGTATCAAAGGTCCTTCTTATACTTGGACTTCTCCCCGTCCTCTGCCACGGCCTGCACGGCCAACTCTAGCGGCTGCTGCTCTGGTTGCCATTTGTCAAATTTTGCATAAGCAAGGAAAGAGTCAGCTAACAGACATGATAGTTTACTGCATAATTAAGCAGAAAATTTTACGGAAAGACAACGATGGACTGATCAAATTGTTTTTGCTATTCTGCTCGGCTCATTCTAGGACTTTACTAGTCCTATCTCTAATGATTGACTCGCCTTAGAATACTACTGATTCTATTTTGACGGAGTGTGTAATGTGTTAAACTCCAGAACTAAGGTTAACCAAAGCTCCGATACCAGCTGTGACGATCCCAAAACCCCGTGACACGGTGTTAAGGATAATCATTGGAATATAACACATTAATCATCATTAGCAGATCACAGATAATAGCATAAACAGAAAATAGAATAATTTACACACATATGACAGCGGAATCATATAGATATCATCACATCGGAGAAGCACAGTACAGGATACAACTTAGTGCATAATGATACATAATCAGTCACCATCGCCTTAGGCGGAATCATACATAAAGAGTACACAAAATAAATATCAGTCTACATCGCCAATGGCGGAATCATAATATAGATACAATAATGGCGGAGAAAATACAAGTCAGCACGGTGTAGTCAAGCCTCGCCATGAGCCAAAAGTGCGTCAGAAACCTGTAACTAGGCTGCCCGTGTGAAAATGAGGGGACCCGAGTTTGCAAGGTGAAACAAACTACGAGTAAGTCATGGGACTGGTATGAGAAATCTACTTAACTTATTAACAACAATAATTAGGCAAATCAAAGGACCACGCCACTTTCACGGAACGGGTTTACTCCAATGAGTGCTAGTGAATGAAATAAAGTAAATGATTAAATCATCGCAATGCTTTTTATAAAATGAAGCCATTATAAGACTCAGGTCCCATCACACAATGCAACGCAAGCCGGAGGATAGAGTTTTTACCTTATAATGGCCAAAAATGCTTCATATGAATTAAACAAAAGTGTTTGATATTATTACTAGTGCATATTTGTTTCAAAAGCGATTTCAATCATAAATATCAATCATAGGCGGCATAAATGACCCATACCACTATGTCGCCGTATAGTAATACAATCATGTCCGCATATTTCGTATTGATAATTGGATTCCTTCATGAGTCGAGGCAAGGAGCAAGCTCCTCTCCGTTCGAGACACTCTAGCAAATGTCCCAGGACCCCATTATGATCCTTGGAATCGATTGGGCCGGCCCTCTCTTACTTTTGAGGATTGGCAATTCCTGAACACACGTTTCCTGGTCCTTACAGACCTATAATCGAGGCGCCTTGCATTCCAACAACCACACAGGTGAAAAGTATATATAATGTCAGGGCTGGTAGGTCACTAACACCACCTTAGCTAGAAAGAAACGTCGTGCTCTCCCAGCGGTATGTCTCTTGTTTTTGACTCATACCGGGGTGTGAGGCTCGCGAATTCACGTTATACACAAAGCTACGTCACACAGACCATGCTTTGATCATTAACCACAAGACTTTGCTTTGCAACATAAGCCTTGATCATATGCCACTTAGGCTTACCACACAGGCAATCCACTCCATGCGACTGATTTCTGTCAATACATAACCTCTGAGCTCGTACGTCTCAGAGAAGGGCGTTAAGCAAGAGAATAAATTCTCCGCCGCCAAGCAGATATATATTTAACAGAGATCAGTTAGCATAGAACAAAATCCAATGTCAGACACATAGTCCATTTACAAGTCCGTCCTGGGTCTGAACGAAACCGGACGCACCAATTCCTCGCATATCCGTACAATCAACAGTATGTCTGGACAGCTACTACTTCATCTCCTTCATGGTAGCTACTCCAATCACGAGCATCAGTAGCGCCCATCCATTTAGTGTGAAGATCGTCGGTCTTCTACCGTCTTTGACTCTTCGACTTCTCACCGTCGATCGATTATTTGAAATGAGATGAACTCGGCCTTTTCAAATAACCCACGTATATTTAGATTTTCGAATTAATTAATCACATGGTTGGACTATTCAACATTCCCATTTCAGTTCTTTAGCTATAATTCTCATGTTAAATACATTCAACCATCACATATCAAGCAAACACAACGAAATTGGTTTATTTCCACTCTATATCGTCTATAGTATTTTATAACGATATATCGCCATTTTTATTGATTTTAAAACAGCCATATTTCATTAAACGACGTTTCAGGTCGTGTCGATGCACTAGCGCTGCTTTTCACTAATTTTGTTTTACACATATCTGAAAATCTAACCGTTGGATCTTCACAAATTTTATATCATTAGGAAGGTCATTTCAAAACGAATCCAACGGTTTAAATTTTGGGAAAATCCGACGGTCGTATCTTCCACACTAGTCATTCGAAGTTACGATTTCAATTTACGAACTGCAACGTCGTTATTCGATTTAATTTAATTATATATATATAATCGTTTTTGGCGCTGTTTTTCTTCAGATTTGAATTAAACATTCCAGACAATCCAACCGTCGGATCTTCACAAAGTTGGTGCCGTTGGAAAGATATTTCCAAGGCAAACCCAACGGTTGCGGTTTCAGGAAAATCCAATGGTCGGATTTCTCGCACTAGTCGTTAGAAATCACGGTTTCAAAACACGAACTGCACGGCCACGTTTCGTTTTAATCTTATTTATATTTATATATTTATATAAATATAGTTCATTCAAAAATTCCTATATCGTTTTCACTTCAATTATTTCACTAAGGCCTTTAAATTTTGGAAAATTTCGCCATAACCTCCTTTGTACGGGAGGGGCTGGGAAAATTCCCAAATAGCCACACGGGCGTCTCATGTCAAAAAGAAAATGAAAAAGCCAAGCGGCTAGCCAACAGGCTCATTAAATCATCACCCAAACAAAACAGTAAATGTGTACCTATTTGTCGGGAAGAAAATTTTATTCCTCTTCTCTAGCCCCTTTGCTATAACCTATTCCATAAATATGCATGCACATATATAGAATTTTTATCACTTATCCTTTTCCATTCAACTTCATATTTGATTTACTTTGGTTTAAAAACACCATTCACTCTAATGTTGCATGCCTAGGCTAAAATCATATCATTAGCTAATTAATGTATATTTCAACTCATGCATATTTATTTGAACAAGTGGCTATTTTTAACACTTCACATTTCAAAGATGATAATGTTGGAGAACTAAAATAGATTTCAACACATGACTATTTTATTTCGTTCCTATGTATGTTAAAAATAATATTTCATTCACAAATATTTATTTCAACGTCCGCATATCTTTAGCATATCACATATATGATAAAAATGATATTTTTATCACTTAAAATATTTATTCGACAAATGGATGTTTTCAACACTTCATAGTTTCAATAAAATGTAATTCTTATTGTTCGATGTTTTTATTCAACACATGAACTTTTCCACTACACACCCTTCTCAACACATGAGCATTTCCACACATGGATATTTTGTTTATGTTGTTCATATTAGAAAGATCGAATTTTTATGGTTGAAAATATTTATATAAGGCGAATATTTTTCATACTTCATATATATTATAAAAATGTGATTTTTATTGTTTAAACACTTCATTCATTCACAAATGAATTTAATTTTCACACATCACTTTTCAACACATGAACATTTCCACACATGGATATAGTTTCAACACATGACTTTAATTTCAACGCACGAAAATAATTTCAACATATGAAAATAATTCTAACACATAAAGATTATTCAAAATTTCGGCAGCATAACGACAGGGTAGTTAAAACCGGCACCGTCCCTAGTACGGCTCCTCGCTCTACCTTAAAACCTCGTGGTTTTTGACAATGGGAATCATGCATCTAATTCGCATGCAGGTGGCATGTTTTATTTTTATTTCCACAAATATTTCCAATTCATTTCAATCACCAATGGGTATTCTTCAACCACAACCAAACAATATCAACCACAAACAATCATTCAACCATTCGTATTTTTCATCCAATATTTCACGTCAATTCACAACAATAAATATCGTCCATGGTTTGTGGACGAGGGGAGTATATATATATATATATATATATATATATATATATATATATATATATATATATATATATATATTATTGCTATATTTCACTTGCATTTCAACACTTATATCAATTATTCTATGCATGTATAATTCATACTTCGCTTATATAGCTTACACTACGCATGTATATGAGGTATACAACACGTGTGTAATTTATATTTCGCTTATATAATTTATACACGACATTTTCCATTCAAATTCAATTAATTTATATTTCTCACATTGGTTTGCGGAGTGCTAAAAATAGTAGATGACTCAGAAAAATCCGCGGCTTCTTCTATGTGGTAGAGAGCTTCCTTGCGGTCCCGATATTTCCTGTTTCATCGAATTTCGTCAGCACACCAAAAAGATATGATTTTTCAATGTGAAGACATCAAAAAGGACTCACCTTTCTATTTGGTTCGAAACTAGGGTTGCATTTATCGCGAAATCCGCTGACCTAGATGATGATCAGGGAGTTGGACGTGGAAGAGCTTCGAGCGGCGGTCTTGTCGGTGGTGGTTTGGTGCAGCTCGTCGGTCGGTGGCGTCGTCGGCGGCGCTGGGAAGTGGTGAAGTTGGCGGGCTCGATTCTGGCGGAGGAGGCGTCGAGGGAGGAGGTGTTGGGGTCGGATTTGAAGAGGAGGCGGAGCTGCGTCGAGGGGTGGTGGCGGCGGTGCCTGGAAGTGGCGGAGTCGGCGGCGATTTGAGGGAGAAGCGGGGATCGAGTTTTCGCCGTTGGTTCGAGGGTTACGGGGCTTTTTTTATTTTTTTATTTATGAAAGAAAAATTCTGATTGGCTGATATATATATTATATTTTTAAATAGTGTTTTCTCCAATGAACTCCTTTTCAAGTCCAATGACTGTCGTCCCTAGCTAAATACCCCCATCCCGGACACAATGGGATATGTTTCGTTGGCCAATTCGACTGTTACAGTCAGTTATTTTTCAAATTAAAGTATAAAACATTTAATTTTTAACTATGAACGTACATTTCAATTTGCCAGGGCCACAAACTGATTCGAAAAATTCCAGAAAAATAAATCTAGCTATGTTTTGACGCTACGGTCCCAACAAAACTAGTTTCATCGAATTCTGAGATCGCTTGAAAAATGGCCTTTTTCTGGTCGATCCAATTTAACAGAAATCGACCAAACACATTTTCTTTTGCCACGCTCACATACTAGCTTCAAAAATTATGAAATTTGAAACCTAGCAATAATTTGACATCCCGGACCCAACAAAAGTGGTTTCGTCGAATTCCGAGGTCGTATGCAAAATATCAATTTTCCAGGGCTATATATTCTATATAGCGACCTTTCTGAAAATTCATTCGGCCATAACTTTTGATTCCCGCTATGAAACTTTGATTTTTCAGATTCGTTAGAAATATATTGATAAACAGATTTAAATATTTTTGGTTTCGCTAAAATCCGTTATATTTTCCACCCTGCATAGTCAGTCAAAGTTTGAATTCAAAATTTCAAACTGACTCACTATTTCTAATTCACTATTTTATTGAAATATTCTATTTCAATTGTTCAAATTCCTTTGAAATCACCAATTTAAAAAATTTAATTTGGCTCGTATTTTCCGGGTTATTACATATACCGTGATATTCTGCCACGAAGTAGAATGGGTATTATTTATGTGCTAACGTCTGTGGATGCAGGAAAACAGGTTGGAGGAATCCGACTGGATTCCTCAAAAATATATTTCCTCAAAAATATATTTCCTCAAATATATATTATTTGTTTGTTTATTTGTTTGCATATATACTGTCATATATGATGTGTTAGAAAACCTGAAATAAATAATTGGTTGTTTGAATATCACTGGGCCTAAGTGATAATTTATAAAAATACCATGAAAGGGGTATTTGAGATTTAAAAGAGAAATTCTATTTTTCAAATATAGAATTTGAATTTTTAAATAGATTTGAAATATAAACTTGTTTTGAAAAATAAAACAGGCAGTTTCTTTATAAACGAAGTTTATAAATAGTTCTTTTATAAACGAAGTTTATAAATGAAGTGAAAATAATTTTCACTGGAAAATTCAGAAATAAAAATACAAGTGTGAAATTGAAAAGGGAAATCTATTTTCCAAAGGTAGAAATATCGATTTCAAAAGGAATTGAAATCGAGACTTGTTTAAAGAATGAATAAATGATGTTTGAAAATAGATTTGAATATATAAATTCAAATGGAGATTGAAAATGGAATTTAAACTATAGAATTTGAATAGAAATTGAATAGAATTAACTAAGTCGAAGAGAAATTAGTTAATCGAGTTTTGAATTTGAAGTTGAACTTTGAAAGATGAAATGGATTTGTAAATGTATATTCAAAATCGAATATAGAACTAAAATTTGAAATTTGAATTAAAATTTGTTAATAAGCAAGTTAAAGTATATTTGAACATGTCATGTTCAAATATAAAAATGAAATAGACTAAAGAGTTAATTAACAAATTAATTAAAGAATTGAGTTAAACAATCAGGTATGGTTGAAATAAATTGGACAGGTATAGACATAAAGGAGACAGGTATGGGATAAGGATAATGAAGGTATATAAATAGAATGCTCGACAAAAAGGTACGTACTTAATTCATATATGAGATTTTATGCCCCGTATCGGCAAGCCGCTTGGCTTTTCATTTTTCTTTTGGATTGGTGTGGGCCATGGGAGGCTATTTGAAATATCCCGCTGCTCCCGGTACAAAGGGGGTTATGGCGAATTTTTCCGGAAATTTAAAGAGTTAGAATATTTTTAAGATAATTTGATAGTTAGAAATCAACGTATCGATATATATAGAAGTGGATAAGGAAACGAACTTAAAAATAGTATAGTAAAATTAAAAAGGAAGACTAGGAATAAAATCTCGTAAGAATAGAAAGAGAAAGCGTATACGTGTTTAAAAGTGAATAAGTAGTTGTATGGTATTGATTATTCGAGTAAATAGTCATATCTATTTTGACGTTATAAATGTTATTCAGTCAAGGTCTGAGAGGTAGTTATACCCCAACTTGATTGATTTCATTTTTAACAAATAAATAGTAAGATTTCAGGCTCGAAAATCAATGTTGGATAAGAGTTAGTTGAATATAGTATTTGGGTTGTTGTAACGATGTTTTACACAACATCCGTTTTAACCCAAATAAGTGTAAGCTTGGAAATATAATAAAGAATATTTCCTAAGTATAGAAATAAACGAGATCGGAAAAGAGATAAGTAATTGGAATATTTTCCAATTATAAATAGCATATATTTTCTAAAGTTTAGAAAATAAAGGAAGGCGGTATTCGGAAATGTTTTCCAAATAACGTAAAAGGCCAATATGGTTATTGAAAATATTTGGTTAACAAATATTGATAAAGAAATAGAGAAGTGATTTAATTAATGGAATATTAATTAAGGGATCAGTGATTGTTTGATAATTGGATGAACACTTGTTTTCTTCGATAGATAAATCATCGACTATCAAAACACTTGTTTTTATTCGATAGTTAAATCACAGACTATCGAAGTTTTTGACCATCGTTGTCAATATGGAGAGACTGGTTGGATTATTATCTAAAGAACCACTCTGTATTGGCATAAGCGTTGAGAATCATATATGCCAAAGAAAATTGAAGACGGAGCAAAGTGCAAGGGCTATTGTATAAGTCTTAGATAACAGTGCCTAAGATGGATCTACTGAATAGTGCCTTCGGTTCATCCTGTTCCTGGATGACTTGTATGGATGAATGTCTGACAGAGTATTTCCAGAAAGGTCACGTACATTGATTTCTTCAACCGTACCAAGAGTGGAAGCGGAGAAGGAAACTTCTTTAGTTAACACGTGATGTACTGTTGTAGACGTCAATTAGTGATTTTCGATGGATCTGACAATATGGCATTCGAAGTGAATCTGATGTGATGATAAAGCGTAACCTCAAGCCTCATCAACCGGTAAATGACAGAAATCGGGCCGGCATCATGGCTATGTAGGTCGCACCTATTAGGGTGTATAATCACCTGATCTAGAGTTTCATTTACTTATAAAAATCTATTGTTGATGCTGTCCCATTCGGGAAACGGTTGTTGATCCCAACTGTTGGTGATATACATTAGATACACACAAGCGAAATGAGTGGTCGGTCATGTGTGGCTGAGTTGCAAGATGTTCTTGTTGAACTCGGTGTATTCTCCTCTAGAGATATACCAGCGGAAGGTGGTTCCATACCTTGTCATAGTTGGAAATCCATTACCCAATAAGTTCTTGCGGTTTTGATTGTATATTATATATGTGGAACGTGAGATGCAAACGTTCCAGTAGATTGTTATTTACTTGATTTAGACATTATTATAATATTAAAAGAGTTTTGATATAAATATTATTGTTCCTTTCAAAGGGATTTTGAAAGTTAAATCAAGTGTTTGGATTTTCATTAGGGAAAAACTCGTTCCGTGTTATACGGTGTGGTCTTATGAGATATCATTTAGTTTCTGAAACTATTTTAAATTGTTTACTCATATCAGTCCCATGACTGACCCGAAGTTTATTTTGTTTTGTTCTACCTAAACTCTTGGGTGCCTAAATTTGTACAGGCAGTCAAGTAGTTCAGGATTTTACAGATCTATCTAAAGGAGCTTGGAGCAGGAGGCTTCAGCGTTAGTTATATAGAGTTTTGTTCTGCTGTGTTATAAGTGTTGTACTCTGACAAGTGTATGTTATGCAATTGAAATTTTGTATTTCAAAAGTTATGATATATTATATTTTGTTCCGCTGCGATGTGAGATTCCGTGTTGTTAATTCTGTTCTTCTTCTATCTTTTTCTTCTAAAAAAATGATTCGTATTTTCGTGATATTTGGGTTGGACGTATGATGTATGTAGTCAACTCTGATATTATGGATTTGCGGGTTGTTTGGTATCAGATCTTAGGTTGACCGAATTACTAGGCTTGTGTGGCATGTACTCATTAGAGATAGGATCAGTAGTATCCTAAAATGAGTTGAGTGTATATATACGAGAGTGCGTATTTGTTAATTGATTAAAACAATTGTTTTATATTGTGTTGGCTAGTCTGGTTAGTAGTTTATGAATTCTGGTCGAATCGTGGGACGCCACGACGTCGATAAGAGTTTGTAAATAATTGAACAGAAGATTGAACACGATATTGTTTTAAGTGGGTAATTGAAATAATTTTACCCAAAATTCTATTTTGATATAGAAGGAATAATTTTCTGAAATTATCATCATATGTGGATGAGTTGGTTGTTAATATTATAATCCGATAATGTTATAAAATTGAAATTGGTATATTTAACCAATTAGAAATTTGTATATGAATGAAATATGCCAATAAGATGAATTAAAATTGAATTCAAACCAGAATTAAGAATTTAAAATCCTGGAAGTTTGGAAAATATTTTTCTAAATGAATGTCAAGTGATATAGCACTGAACTCACTCTAGTGACTAGAACGTAATTCTGATGATGATTGCAACATCATCAGTGTTCATTTTCGAGTTTCTAAGTAATAAATTGCTGCCCTAGGAATTTGAATGATTGAAATTAAATTTAAGTTAAGTAAGTTAAATTGATTGAAATGAATAAATTGAGTAAAATCAATGTGAATGAAATATGAATTGGGTGTGAATAAAGGAAAAACCAAAAGAGTTAAAAAGAAAATATATTTGTAAAACAAATATAAAATAAAATATATTTGTAAAACAAATATAAAGGAAATATATTTGTAAAATAAATACAAAGGAAGTTATGTGCAAACATATAGAAGGAGAAATATTTGTAAAAACATTTACAAATAGAATTTAAAAGGAAACATTTGTAAAACATTTACAAATAGATTAAATGGAAATATTTATTTATAGAAAATAAATAGAATATTATAAATGAGATATTTATTTGTTAAATAAATAGAATTTAATCAAAGGAATATGTAGAAGATGAATAGAAAATGGAAATATGTTTTTAACAGATAAATAGAAAAGATTAATTTCTAAATAACAGTTTATAAATTAAATATTTATCATTCGATAAATGGAATATATAAATCTGAACTTATATAGAGAAGGGATATTGGTTTTAAACACTGATAGTTTTAAATAGAAGGGGTACACAACATTTGTATAAGTGAAGTAACATTATTAAAGTGAACATTTACAAAGTGAAGAACCGTTACTAAAAGTAAATCTTTATAAATGAATAAACGTTATCCAATAGGAGTTATTCGAATAGGAGAAGTCGATTAGAGTTAGAAATTGTAATAACCCGGAAATTCTGAACCAGTTTAAAAATTTTATTTTCGCAATTTTAGCGAATTTTGAACATTTAAAATAGATTATTTTAAGTAAAATCGACGAGAAATTTATTTTGAATATAATTCGAACGTATATATTATACACGTCGTCGTTAGAATATAAATAATTATATATAATTATAATTAGAATTGAAAATGGCGCGGTAGTTCGATAATTCGATTTCAAACTTCAATTGAATGTACCGGGTGCAAAACAATCCGGATTTTAGTGAAACCAAAAGCATTAGGATCTAATTGATGATATCTTTCCAACGAATCCGAAAAATTGAAATTTCATAGCGGGAATCAAAAGATATGCCCAGTTGAAAATTCTAAATAGTCGCTATGGAATTCAGGCCCTTAAAAATAGACATTTTGCAAACGACCTTGGATTTCGACGAAACCAGTTTTGTTGGATCCGAGATGTTAAATTATTGCTAGATTCCAAATTTCATAATTTTCTGAATCAATATGTGAGCGTGGCAAAGGAAAACGCGTTTGACCAGTTTCAGTTGATTTTAATCGACTGGAAATTGGCCATTTTTCCAACGATCTCGAAATTCGACGAAACTAGTTTTGTTAGGACTGTATCGTCAATACGAAGCTAGAAAATATTTTTATGGAATTTTTAGAGTTAGTATGTGACCCCGGTAAATTGAAATGCGCGTTCAAATTCAATATATAGAGTTATATGTAGATTTTAACGGAAACTGATTCAAACGATCAAATCAGCTTACGATACATATCCCATTGTGTTCGGAATGGGGGTAATACGCTATGGACGATAGGCGGTGGACCTCGTTTAGAGGTCGTATGTAAAAGTCAACTGTTAGGGGAATAAAATATAATATAAATTAATTTAATAACCCCCCCCCCCTCTCTCTAAAACCTAATCAGAAAGAAACGAGCCCTCCTTTAAACTAAAACCCGCCGTCACCTTAAGCTCCTCCAAATCGCCCCGTCCAGGCCATGCCCACCGCCGTCGATGGCGTGCGCTCCTCCCTGGCGGAGCCCCGTCGCCGCGCACCCCTTTCCCCCCTCCTGTTGCTGCTGCCGCGGCCTCTTCTTCTTCTTCCTCCTCCAGCCCCGCTTCGTTCTCCTTCCCCCACCACCGACGGTCGTACCATCCCACCCCCAAGTCGCCGGACCTCAACTCGAGACCCCCCCTCTGCCTCGAACCCTCCTGCGAACCAGACCCCCTCCCCTCGACAGCGAACCCCCAAGCCTCGAGACACCCGTCCCTTCGCTGCTTCCTTCGTTATTCGCTTTTCGATTCAATGTGAGTTTTATATTTTATTTTTATTTATTTACATTGAGTTTAATTTTCAGAATTTTTATAAATATAAAAGTTCATATTTTTTTTTCTTATACATACAAGGTTGAGATCTTTATAGTATGAATGGGTTGATAAAGATATGATTTTTAATAGCTAAAAGATTCGATTTTTGTTTGGGAAAAGACGAGATTTTTCAAAATGAAAAGATGAGATTTTTCATGTAGGAAAAATATGATTTTTCATGTTAGAAAGACGTGATTTTTAGCAATGTAAAATTATAATTTTTCTATATGAAGTAGTAGCAATAAAAATTTGATTTTTACTTATGTAGTGGATTTAAAATATAATCTTTATGTGATAGAGAATATAAAAATATCATCTTTGTATATGTAGAGGAATAAAAAATCTGATTTTTATTATATATACGTTGAATTAAAAATGTGATTTTTTATAATGATATTTTTATAAAGGCAAAATCTTTATATTGAAAAAGGCGAAATCTTTATTTTTATAAAGGCGAAATCTATATTTTTGAAATGGGATTTTATATATTGAATAGCATAGTAAAAATTCGATTTTTATATATTGAATAGCAAAGTAAAAATTCGATTTTTATATATAGAACAACAAAGTAAAAATTCGATTTTTACATATGTAGTGGCTACAACAACGAAGATGACAAAAATGCGATAGCAACGAAGATTTCTATAAAAGAAGAGTCAAGATGATTGGATAGCTATCGGTGAGAATTTCTCACCTTTCAATTTATTTTTCTAGTTATATATATACACTAGGATGTAGACGGTGTTTAGTAGCACCCGACACAATCGTCCACAGACCATGGACTTGTTTGTTTGGTTGCATAAATTAGTTAGATGATTTGATTTGAATTTGGTTGTTTGGTGAATTTGATTGATGTGTGAATGGCGTGGGCCTTCACTAGACCGGGGATAAGGCTAGGCCTCTTCCCGTTTCTAGTATCGTGCCGTTATGCCGCCGAAATTTTCTAAAATATGTTAGAAAAATAAAAATATCATTTTTATTGTGTATATGAACTGAATAGAAATTCATGTGTTAAAATAAAATGTTTTATCGTTAAAAATATAATTTTTAACGTGAAAGTGAATAAATAAATATTTATAAACAAATCGGCCGATTTGTTTATATACACTGATTTGACTGACATTGATTGGGTCGATAAATTTTACACATCGCCCAACTGCACAACTAAAATCTGTGTTTGATTGTTTGAAACCCCACACGGGTGTCGGGATGAAATATGAAGTTCACTCATCCTGATTTATTAAATATGTCGATCGATTGATTGACAGGCTGTTATAAGCGTTAAATATCTATATTTGATGCTTATACAGTGTAGCGCACTTTGGTTGATGGTTGATTATTTTTCAATGCTATCATATACATGTGTTGTATGGAAATCCATATAGTTAACGCTATATGGTAATTGATTGGGCCTCATTCCAATTTAGAAGATAAAGAATATTATAAAGTAAAAGTTCATGTGTTGACTGTACTCATCCGTTGAGATTAGTCATGTGTTGAACGAAATATTTTAACAATAAAATTTATATCTTTATATTATAAAGTAAAAGTTCATGTGTTGACTCTACTCATCCGTTGAGATTAGTCATGTGTTGAACGAAATATTTTAACAATAAAATTTATATCTTTATCATTATAAAGTAAAAGTTCATGTGTTGACTGTACTCATCCGTTGAGATTAGTCATGTGTTGAACGAAATATTTTAACCATAAAATTTACATCTTTATCATATATAGAATTAGAAATCAACTGGAAAATAGATGAGATGAGTGGTCTCCAGGATATTAATCTGATGTTGGTTTCGGCCTTCGGGGTTAATATTCAGGAAATCGTTCTCTTACTAATTTACGGTTGGAGTCTGATTTTAAATCAAACGATAGATACCATAATTTTTATAAAATATATTAAATAACAAAAATAGTCACATATGGACGGTACTCATCCGTTGAGATTAGTCGTGTGTTGACAAAAATATAGATTCAGGTATTGGATAGAACAAATATTCATTTGTTAAAAGAATAACGGAATTATTGAAATATATAAAACCGTGTTGATTAGAGATGCGCCATTTTGACGTAAACGATATTTATATCGATTTTATTCATTTTAAAATGAATATTGAAAAGTGATTTCGAAATGAATAGAATATAAAGTGATTTCGAAATGAATAGAATATAAAATGATTTCGAAATGAATAGAATATAAAGTGATTTCGAAATGAATAGAATATAAAGTGATTTCGAAATGAGTAGAATATAAAACGATTTCGAAATGAATTGAATATATAACGAATTTGATTTCAATTGAATATATAACGAATTTGATTTCAATTGAATATATAACGAATTTGATTTCAATTGAATATATAACGAACTTGATTTCAATTGAATATATAACGAATTTGATTTCAATTGAATATATAACGAATTTGCTTTCAATTGAATATGTAACGAATTTGATTTGAATAGAAAACGAATTTGATTTCAATTGAATATATAACGAATTTGATTTCAATTGAATATATAACGAATTTGATTTCAACTGAATATATAACGAATTTGATTTCAATTGAATATATAACGAATTTGATTTCAATTGAATATATAACGAATTTGATTTCAATTGAATATATAACGAATTTGATTTCAATTGAATATGTAACGAATTTGATTTGAATAGAAAACGAATTTGATTTCAATTGAATATATAATGAGTTTGAATCAAATAGAAAACCAATATGAATTGAATCGAATAGAAAACCACTTTGAATTGAATCGAATTAAAACGAATTCGAATGGAATTTAAAACGAAGTGAAATGAATTCAAATTGAATTGAAACTTGAATTGAATAGAAAAGAATTTATAAGGAAAAATTCAATTTTGATTTGAATTGAAATGGAAGTTGAGATTGTTTGTGAAATGAGTTTAAAACTATTTATATAATTCATTTTAAATAGAAATCGACGAAATATATATTATATATATTATATATATAATATAATGGCCTGAATAGAACGCGCCGCGGCAGTTTGTAAATTTCGACCATTTATTTCAAACGGACATTACGGGAGATCCGACCGTCGGATTCTCCTAAAACCGGAACCGTTGGGTTCGTATCGAAAAGTGCTTTCTAGCGAATATTAGAAATTCAAAATCTAACGGTTGGATTTGGAGATACGTCTAAATCAAATTTGAAAAAGGTCGCTGTAAGTGCAGTTCGATGGCCATTGTTGGAAATCGACTGTACGGGCCTTGATAAAATTATTAAAAATATCAATAATTTGTGTAAAATCATAAGTGATTTGAGAAAAATTGGGGTGAAAAACTCCATATTTGAAAAGATAAAAATAGTTTTTTATCGAAATGAACTAGTTTTGAACGAAATTTAAAACCCAATTATTTTTAAATAAATAAATTAGATTTAAAAAGGGGTTTTAAATAATCGGAATTTCTAATATATTTGATTGGATTTGAAATGGGTTTATCGTGAACGGTGTTTTAAATAACACTAGTTCTTTCACCCGATAACAAATAGAATGTGATTTGGGTTTGTCGTGAACTGTGTTTTAAATAACACCTAGTTCTTTAACTCAGTAAAAGGAGTTCTAACGAATCTGCAATTAGATTGAAATGTAAATCTATAATCTAAATTATCAAATTTAGAAATGAGCGAGAATGGAGTATCGCCAATTTTGCTCCAAAGCGATAGTTAAATCTTTAATTAGATTTTAACGTGTAATGGTAATTAATCTTACCGATAACACCATAGTATTAGATATGGAGTATTACCAGTTTTGCTTCATGGGATGCATAGGTTGGGATTGGGAAATAAAATAAATAATTACTTCGTTACGGTTCGCTAATCTCGACTAGTTTGAAAAACCATAATTTGGTTTGAAACGACATCCAAAGGAAGATTAAAGGATAAATTTTAAAGAATTTATCTTGGATAAAATTAATGGGAACTTTTTCCCAAAAGATGTGGATATTTAAATAACAGAATATTCAGAATTGGAATGAGGCGTATGTTGTGTTTGTGTAACATTTGTTTTCAATATACGCTGGTTGTTCGGAAAGTCCGGGTTTATACCCATTCTGAATAACCGATTCGACGATAAGTTGAAGATGAAGACGGTGGTTGAAGGCCGGAAGTCTTCACATCGTTTGGGTGATTACTGATGATCTTGATTGGGCTGTACACCCAAGATGAGGGAATCAGTTGGTGGTCGTCCAGACGTACTTGGAGATCGATGGAGATGCGAGGAAAGTGCCTCCGGTTTCGTTCACACCCAGAACAGTCTTGTAAATGGATTGTGTGTCTGACATTGGATTTTATTCTGTGTTGATTGATTTCTGTTAAATATATATCTGTTTGGCGGTGGAGAATTTATTCTCTTGCTTAACGCCCTTCTCTGAGACGTACGTGCTTAGAGGTTATATATCGATAGATATCAATCGCATGGCATGAATTGCCTGTGTGGCATGCTGAGTTGCATTGGTCAAGGCTTCTGTTGAAAAGCAAAGTCTTGTGGTTGATGATCAAAGCACGGCCTATGTGGCATAGCTTTGAGTATAGCGTGGATTCGCGAGCCTCACATCTCGGTATGAGTTAAAAACGGGATACGGACCGCTGGGAGAGCACGACGTTTCTTTCTAGCTTTGGTGGTGTCAGTGACTTACCAGCCCTGACATTTATATACTTTTCACCTTTGTGGTTGTTGGAGTAAGGCGCCTCGATTTTAGGTCTGTAAGGACCGGGAAACGTGTGTTCAGGAATAACTAATCCTCTAACGTAAGTGAGGACCGGCCCAGCCGCATCCGGGGTTGCCCAGAGTGCGTAACCCGGAGGCATTTGCTAGATTGTCTCGAACGCGGAGAGGAGCTTGCCCCTTGCCTCGACTCATGACGGAAATCCAATTTCCAATACGTGTGATTCGGTTTTAATTGTAGAACTAGTATGGCGACATGATATATGGTACCCATGCCGTCTATGATTTATATTTATGATTGAAACTGTTTTGACACTATACACTTATTATAGTATCAAATGATTTGTTTTAAACGTATCAAGCATGTTTGGCTGTTATAAGGGAAAACCCCATCCTCCGGCTTGCGTTGCATTGTGTGATGGGACCTGGGTCTTATAATAGCTTCATTTTTCGAAAAAGTATTGCGTTATTTATTCTATGCACTGGTATTCTTGGGAGGAAACCCGTTCCGTGTTATACGGCGTGGTCCCTTGAATTACTCTCTTTTGAAGTAAAGTTTAAATAACTGTTTTAGTTCTCACACCAGTCACATAACTGACCTGGAGTTTATTGTTTTAACCTAAACTCTGGGTGCCCCTATTTTCCGCACGGGCAGCTAGTAGTTTCGGTTTTGCAGATTTATATTCGCAGGATCCTGGTTTACAGCTGGAATGATATCCGGAAAGCTCTGTATCCGTATATCACCTTCAGTTGTGCTTTGTATTATTTTCCGCTGCTATGTAATTTATTGTAATCTCTGATATTTTTCGAATGTAATTTATTCATTTATACTCTGTATATTCTTGTATCTGATGGAAATGTTGTAATAACAATGAAATGTTCTTCCGTATGCGTTCTATTTTGTCCTGTTGTCAACGATCAGTGGTTTCGAACGGTCTAGATCGGTTTAACGACTGATTCAGATCGAGCGAAATTCCCGGCCGTCACATTTGGTATCAGAGCTTTGATTTACAGAGCTCGAGAACAAGACACATTAGAACCTTACGAAAGAATTCATCAGATAATGGATTAGTAATATCCAATTAGAATGACTCGTTAGAGATAGGATCAGTAGTATCCTAGAACGAGTGTGAAGAGTATATTTTTCAATGAAAACAATTTTGTTTTGAAAATTTAAATCACTTTATACGTATTTAAATATTTATTTATTTTGAATATGGACAATCTAATATATAAAAATTTTGCATATACGCGTCATGAACGTATATTCGAAGTTTTAATATATTAGATAGATATAGAGTCACACTCTAGTCGCCCGGACCTGATTCTGATGATTGACGCATCATCATCAGTAATTAGTTTCGTGTTTCGAAGGTGTGCTTTCTATATGTTTCCATTAGACTGGTGTGAAACCAAAAATAATATAGCTAGAACACATTGTTGTGAATTGGCATCAAAAACATGACTTTTTGTATATATAAAAAAAGTTATGAATTTGAAACGTTAATCCACTAATTGATTGATGTTTGTGTTGTTTGTTTATTTGTTTGCTAATTTTGAACCATTATGCCTAATTGAACTAAATATTGAATATTATTGAAATTGGTCGCATTTGCTTGCATATACATATACTTACATTGAACAGGTCATAGCAAGGAGGCTAGAGCAGAGAATAAAATTTGTTTGCCCGACAAATAGGTACATGTTTACTAATAATTTACTGTTTGTTTGGGTGATGATGATTTTATGAGCCTATTGGCTAGCCGCTTGGCTTTTTCTTTTTCTTTTTGAGATCAGAAGGCCTTTATGGCAATTTCGGGATTTTCCCGTAGCTCCCGGTGCAGGGGAGGTTATGGCGAAATTTTTCGAAAATTTAGGGTGTTAGCCAAATTTTTGAAAATTTGAATGTTCTCAGAAACTGAAAAGTTGGAGAATGGAAGCCAGATCGAACGTAGAGTTGATTAATCAAACCACTTTCGACTTTGTTCCTTTTCGGGGACGAAAAGTTTTAAGTGGGGGAGATTGTAATAACCAGAAAATTCTGAACCAATTTAAAATTTTTATTTTGGCAATTTTAGCGAATTTTGAACATTTAAAATAGATTATTTTAAGTAAAATCGACGAGAAATTTATTTTGAATATAATTCGAACATATATATTATACACGTCGTCGTTAGAATATAAATAATTATAATTAGAATTGAAAATGGCGCGGTAGTTCGATAATTCGATTTCAAACTTCAATTGAATGTACCGGTTGCAAAACAATCCGGATTTTAGTGAAACCAAAAACATTAGGATCTAATTGATGATATCTTTCCAACGAATCCGAAAAATTGAAATTTCATAGCGGGAATCAAAAGATATGCCCAGTTGAAAATTCTAAATAGTCGCTATGGAATTCAGGCCCTTAAAAATAGACATTTTGCAAACGACCTCGGATTTCGACGAAACCAGTTTTGTTGGATCCGTGATGTTAAATTATTGCTAAATTCCAAATTTCATAATTTTCTGAATCAATATGTGAGCGTGGCAAAGGAAAACGCGTTTGACCAGTTTCAGTTGATTTTAATCGACAGGAAATTGGCCATTTTTCCAACGATCTCGGAATTCGACGAAACTAGTTTTGTTAAGACCGTATCGTCAGTACGAAGCTAGAAAATATTTTTATGGAATTTTTAGAGTTAGTATGTGACCCCGGTAAATTGAAATGCGCGTTCAAATTCAATATATAGAGTTATATGTAGATTTTAAAGGAAACTGACTCAAACGATCAAATCAGCTTACGATACATATCCCATTGTGTTCGGAATGGGGGTAATACGCTATGGACGACAGGCGGTGGACCTCGTTTAGAGGTCGTATGTAAAAGTCAACTGTTAGGGGAATAAAATATAATATAAATTAATTTAATAAACCCCCCCTCTCTCTAAAACCTAATCAGAAAGAAATGAGCCCTCCTTTAAACTAAAACCCACCGTCACCTTAAGCTCCTCCAAATCGCCCCGTCCAGGCCATGCCCACCGCCTTCGATGGCGTGCGCTCCTCCCTGGCGGAGCCTCGTCGCCGCGCACCCCTTTCCCCCCTCCTGTTGCTGCTGCCGCGGCCTCTTCTTCCTCCTCCAGCCCCGCTTCGTTCTCCTTCCCCCACCGCCGACGGTCGTACCATCCCACCCCCAAGTCGCCGGACCTCAACTCGAGACCCCCCTCTGCCTCGAACCCTCCTGCGAACCAGACCCCCTCCCCTCGACAGCGAACCCCCAAGCCTCGAGACACCCATCCCTTCGCTGCTTCCTTCGTTATTCGCTTTTCGATTCAATGTGAGTTTTATATTTTATTTTTATTTATTTACATTGAGTTTAATTTTCAGAATTTTTATAAATATAAAAGTTCATATTATTATTTTTTCTTATATGTACAAGGTTGAGATCTTTATAGTATGAATGGGTTGATAAAGATATGATTTTTAATAGCTAAAAGATTCGATTTTTGTTTGGGAAAAGACGAGATTTTTCAAAATGAAAATATGAGATTTTTCATGTAGGAAAAATATGATTTTTCATGTTAGAAAGATGTGATTTTTAGCAATGTAAAAATATAATTTTTCTATATGAAGTAGTAGCGATAAAAATTTGATTTTTACTTATGTAGTGGATTTAAAATATAATCTTTATGTGATAGAGAATATAAAAATATCATCTTTGTATATGTAGAGGAATAAAAAATCTAATTTTTATTATATATAGGTTGAATTAAAAATGTGATTTTTTATAATGATATTTTTATAAAGGCAAAATCTTTATATTGAAAAAGGCAAAATCTTTATATTGAAAAAGGCAAAATCATTATTTTTATAAAGGCGAAATCTTTATTTTTATAAAGGCGAAATCTATATTTTTGAAATGGGATTTTTATATATTGAATAGCATAGTAAAAATTTGATTTTTATATATTGAATAGCAAAGTAAAAATTCGATTTTTATATATAGAACAACAAAGTAAAAATTCGATTTTTACATATGTAGTGGCTACAGCAACGAAGATGACAAAAATGCGATAGCAACGAAGATTTCTATAAAAGATGAGTCAAGATGATTGGTGAAACGACCCACAAATCCGTACCCTTTGAGTCGACTAATCATACCACACGTCTAACCCAAATTGCACAGAAATACGAATCATTTTTAGAGAGAAGTTAGTGGATGAGAAATAGAAAGAAAGAAATATTAGAATAGGAGAAAACGAAGATCACAAACTCACAGCGGAACGAATAAAATATATTAGATAATATAACTTTGAAGCACAAATCAGTATTTGTATATACATACCATTATCAGAGCACAACGATTATCCCTGGAACAGTTATAAACATCTGTTTCCAGATACAACATAGTACACAGCGGAAAATATGATAGTCTATAGCTAACTGGTGAAGCCTCCTGCTTCAATCTCCTCCATGTGAATCTGTAAAATCCCGACTACTTGACTGCCCGTACAAATTTGGGCACCCAAGAGTTTAGGGAAAATAAACAAAATAAACTCTGGGTCAGTCATTGGACTGGTGTGAGTAAACTCCAACCATTTGTTTAAATTTCAAAATCTTTTCGAAAGAAATGATAATCGTAAGACCGATCCACACATAAACACGGATGGTTTTTACCTTACGATAACCCAAAACATTTGATATCGAAATCTGGTGATATTATAATAGTGTCTACAACAAATAAATAGAATCTAGCGGAACGCTTGCATCTCACGCTGCATATATAATATAAAATCAAAACCCGCAGGGCGCTTATTGGAGATTGGATTTCCAACATGACAAGGTATGGGACCACCTTCCGATAGTGTATCTCTAGAGACGAATACACTGGATTCAACAAGAACATCTTGCAACCCGGCCCACACATGACCGACCACTCATTTCGCTTGAGTGTATCGAAGGTATACCACCGACGGTTGGGATCAGCAACCGTCTCCCTAAAAGGGACAACATCGATAGATTTAAGAAGCAAAAGGAATTTCTCTAGATAGGTGGTTATACATCCTAATGGGTGCGACCCACATAGCCATGCTGCCTGCCCGATTTTTGTCCAATTCCGGGTTGATGAGGCTTGAGATTTGAATTATCTTCCAGAACATCTGGCCATCATTCACTTTGAATGCCACATCGTCAGATCCATTTGAAATCACTAATTGATTCCCACAAAAATACTCAGATTGTTAGGCTAAAGAAGCTTCCCTTCTATGCCCCAACTTCGTACGTTTGAAGGAATCAACGTACGTAACCCCCTTTGGAAATACTCTGTCAGACACTCGTCCATACAAGTTGTCCTGGGTCTGGACCAACCGAAAGCACTATCCCGTAAACAGGATAGCCCTTGCATAACTCCGTCTTCAATTTTCTTCAGCATAAGTTGCTTCATTACGCTTACGCCAATACGGAGTGGTTTTCAGATATCAAATCTGATCCCGGTCTCCCCATATTGACAACGGAGGTATATAAAAAAAATAAAACTTTGATAGTCGGTGATTTAACTATCAAAGAACATCCATTCAATGAACGGTCCTATTTCCAAATGGAAATTCTATCAATCAAGCATCAAACAACACTGGGCCCTTTTTATATTAGTTCTTTATTACATTATCATTTCCAATTCCCATTTTCCACCTTTCGTGTTCTTTCAAAGCTATATTTTCTCTCTTGATTATTGGGAAACATTTCCAATATATATAATTCCTTTATTGAGAAAATATCTTTTACTCCAGTTAGAAAACATTTCTAAATCCTTTGAATTTACTGATGTTATAAACATCGTTATTATAACTCAAATCATAAATCATTCGTTAACTAACGATATCACTAACCAACCCTTGCTATCGAGCCTTAACCATTTCTCCGTCAATAATGCAGTCAGTCAAGTTGGGGTATAATTACCTCTAAGACCTTAACTGAACGACATTCTTAACTTTGAAATAGTCAGAGCCCACAACTTTAAACCAAACATTGCTTACGCGACTCTCGGATTTGATCTACGAACACACCTTCTTTATAAAAATATTGATTATAACGGTAGCGTTATAATCGCTGTCTTCAAATGTTTGATTTATAAAACATTGCTTTTAACAACAGCGTTAAAACCGCTGTCTAGCATTATAGAACACTTATCATAACCATAGCATTAAGATTGCTATTAAAACAGTTATTATAACGGCAGCGTTAAAATTGCTATTTAGATTTACCAAGACATTTATTATAACAGCAGCGTCTAAAATTGCTGTATAGATTTACAACATCTATTATAACAACAGCTCTAAAATCGCTGTTTAGTTTTATAAAAGCATTTCTTACAAAGACAGCGTTATAATCGCTGTTTAAAATTATAAAAGCATTTCTTATAACAACAGCGTTATGATTGCTGTTTTGAATAAAATACTGTGTGCGACGCACATGCTTCCGTTGTTCATTTTAAAAGATAGTCAAAATATCTGGATTTAAACAATGCAGACATTTATCATTCTATTTGTCGAAACCCATAAGATAAAGAGTATATAAGGATAAAAATCCGGTTTCCACCTTCTTTACAACAAGATTTCTTCCTTGGATTTTAAGAAATCCAAAATGTTTAACACAAAACCGTCCGCTGTGTTCTTCCCTTATAAATATTTCACTTGCAAAATACTTCCTTTGAACCATTATCCACTTTAATCCTGAATATATTCCTTTTATATATAATCTTTTGATTTCGTACTTATACATATTCTCTTAAACCCCAAATTCTATTTATAACTTCTATTCTGAGTCTTTGCAAACAAATCTGATTTTTATTCCAATCGTTAAAAATCTTGTTTATGATTTGCTTTATACTCTGCTAAGTTCAAATCCCATCTCAAATATTGATTTCAAATCTAATTTCCACTTTTCCATATAAATTTAAATAAATCATTTACATTCAATTTATTCAATGATTATAAACTCGTTTAAAAACAACTTCTTCTTTTAATAAAACAAGTATCTATTTTTTTATTCCATTCAAAATTTAATTTCTCTTTTGGAAATAAGTTCTCTTTTTAAACCTCAATTTCTTTTCTATATTCGAAAATCTTTTACGGTATTTAAAATAACTAAATTTCCAGTGTCAGGGTGATTCAACATAGTACAATCCATCATCGTATACACATCACCATAAATAACAAACGGTAATATAAATGTTGAGGGATCCAGTGGGATCCTTCCAACCTGTTTCCCTGCATCCACAGATGTTAATAACATCAATAATATTATTTCACATCAAAATGAAATATCAGAACTAATGATCAATTAATGGTGTAATCCTATCAACCAATTCAACCAAATTTACCAACTATTCAACCAATCAACCATTGCACATTATAAAAATATTTAAAACTCGTTTATATATAAAAATATAAACGAGAGGGAGTTAGTGAGTTTACTCACCTTGTTTCCCAGTTGGTGATTCTGCTATTGTTTCCTTTTGAAATCAAATAGACGTTTGATTTTCCTACCGAATTCTAATAGCTCAGTTCTCCGCCACACAAATACCGAAATGCAGATTTTATCATTACGAATCCGGTCGCGTTCAATTCTGATATCGTGTACACATGTTATAAATGATATAAGTTATTTAATTAAACTAATAAATCACTTAAATAAATTATTAATCAACTTTTAATGATAGTTAATTACCCCATTACCTCGGTCAGGCATGCGCTTTAAACTATCCAAAATCTGTACACCATCCAACCAGTATAATCGATCCCTTCTTGCTTAATATACCAAACTATATTTGATAATATCAAAAATCCACTGAACCGTTGAACTCCACAAAGCAAGCTTCTCGATCACCACTCCTTTCCTTCACAACAGCTCCTTTGTATTTTGATCATTCTTCCTTAACGTGCGAACACATTTCGTGTCC
Organism: Allium sativum; assembly: GCA_030737875.1. Classification (NCBI taxonomy): domain Eukaryota; kingdom Viridiplantae; phylum Streptophyta; class Magnoliopsida; order Asparagales; family Amaryllidaceae; genus Allium; species Allium sativum. Next base: position 189,545,360 of record CM060913.1, read on the forward strand.
CGAGAAAATAACGGTTAACTTAGCGGATTTTGGGAGTGACACTTCCTTTTGCTGTTTAGCCGAGTGCTTTGATACCAGGTAAGATTTAAAGTATGATTGATTTTGATGAGTTTAGAGATGACGAAAGACTGTAATGGATTTGCAGTTAAGAAATGTAGCAGTAAAACTGAACTCGTTATTTGAATTGTATTGATACCGCAAATTGTATGGAAAATGAACATCCACTTCACTTTACCCCGACTCCAACTTAACAGCATACAAGTTGCACCTTAGTACACGGAAATCCCACCGATACTCCACTGCTATTACTGGCACAAGCAACATCCGCCATTTACACCCCAACAAAACACCTCACTGCTGCATCATTGGCCATTGAAACCAAGACACCACCACATCACTCCTACATTCACGCAACTTATATCCATCCTAAAGCACCATACGAAACCCACTCTGATATCCATCTTTGACTTGCGATTTCTCCTGTAGCTACAACAAAGAAGAACTACCCCCTTCACAACATTAAAACCCAAACCAACCACATATACTTTGCTCCTTCAGTATTCAAACACAACCCAATCGAACTGACCCCAGGAAACACTCCACAGTCAAACTTTACGCCATCCACTACCCACATCACGTTTCTCCTAACCCAGACATGTTCGCACCCTCTTAATGAGGTTCCTTCTCCCATACATAACATAAAGTCTCAGCACAGCAAACACTCCATGGATCACCGCATCCACCAACTTCCACTCCTCATTTACTCTCAGTCATCTACTTTTCATCAAGCCTGCACTCCTCAACAACGCCACTAAAACAACCACCAAGCCGTCCATTCTTCTCCTCCTAACCACCTCTCTGTCAACTTCGCACCAACACAGACACCATAATCTCCCTCATTCATCCGCAAGTACCCATCCTCAGTCCACTAACTTCTTCTTCACAGTAAACACCTAAACAAAAATCAACACCACACTGCACCTTTTATGAAACATGCATCCCCCTTAGATCACTAACCCATGTTCCTCTTCCTCTTCTGACATCCCAAGCCTCACAAGGGCCACCGCATCCCATATTGTTCACCCATTCATCACAGTACCATCCACTGTTTAATAATCAATACCCACGTTATTTCCAGGAACCGAACGGATCTGGGAATGCGGATTTCTATTGAGTGATGGATTTTGATTTTTACTTGAATTTTTTTGAGGTAGCGAATCATGGAAAGAGAGGAGCTTTGAAATGGTGAAATTCCTAGAAGAAATACTTTCACCTGAAACGAGCCAACGCAAAATAAAGGATTACAATGGATTCGAGATTTCGATGAATCTCGGTTTGAATTAAAGTGATTATTTGAGAGATGGATTTGGAGTGGTGAAAACCGAAAAGTAAGTGTGGAAAAATACAGGGTATTTAAAAAGAAGAAATAACGTGGTAACCACGGAAATAGGTTTGCCTTGATTTGCACGGAACTGAGTTTTCTTGGGTCTCACGGTTCTCATTTCTTGGTACTCACGGGTGAACACATTTTAGTGCTCTCGAGTCGGTTGAGGTAGTTTATAAATTTTCTGTTGGTTACTTTGTATACAAACTTACGTGTAAACCGATAATAACACTTTATTTGGTTGACAACTGTTAATGCGAAACATTTCAAAACACAAGTTGAAGTATTCTTCGTTTCAAAAATAAATATTCCTATATATAATTCAAATAAAATATTTAAACCAAATTTAAGTATTCCGAATTCAACGGCCGAAAAACCGGGTCGTTACATTCCTTTCCCCTTAAAATAATTTCGTCCTCGAAATTGCTAAGGTCGGAAAAATCGCTACATACCCTATTAACTACATTCAAAAATCCCTTTTAGTTCACTTCTTTACTCCAGTTTAACTGGACCCATTTATTTCAATTAAAGTATTAATTTATTTTTTTACTAACGAAAATTTTCAAAAATTCTGAAAATTTTCTAACACTTTAAATTCTGAAAAATTTCGGCAGCATCTCCTCTGCACGGCTCAATCTGTACAACCACAACTCGCCTTTCTAGGCCTTCTCCAATCCAAAAGAAAATCAAAAAGCCAAGTGGCTTGCCTCATAGGCTCATAAAATCATCAACCCAAACAATATTGTAAACATGTACCTTTTTGTCGGGCATAATTCTATCTCTTGCACTTTCTTCCATTCTGCTCAGCATACATATATCCATTTCCAGTTGGTTTCAAATCAATCCAACCTTTGATCTTTAACTTCTGATTGGATCACTTCTATTCACTAATCCAAACTGAGTTCTATTTTCCAAAGTCAACCCTCTTATTCTGCTTGGGCTCAAAAATAACTTAACTCCAATCAACGACATACAATATAAGTATTCAACTTGTTTATTATAAGTCGAATCTATTTTAATATTTCGAATTTCAACATCTCTATACTTAATTTCATTCGGGATTACTTCTAATTCAATCCAGTTTTATTTAACTTAAGTTAAATCCCAATTCATTTGATACATTTTGACCATTTTCAATCTATTCAACTTTTTCAAGTTAAAAAATTTCAGAATTCAAATTCCCGAGTTTTATTTCAAATTAGTTTGAAATCATATATATATTTATACACATATTTATAATCAACTCAATTCAAAACATTTGAATTTCTAAAACATCTTGCCCTTTTCGAACAAATTTTCCATTCCCAAATTACTATGGTAGCAATCCGTTACTCAGAAACACGAAAATGAATACCGATAATGTCGCGATCCATTATCAGAATTATTTTCTCGCCACTGAAGTGATTTCAGTGCTTAATTACTTTTAAAATCCATTTAAAATCATTCTAATTCAAAAATATCTTCAAACCAATGATATATTACCTTTAAAATACTTCAAGGAATATTTTCAAAATATCCGGGATTTAAATTCCAATTTATGGTTTGAATTTAATTCTAGTTTATCTTGGTTATATAACCATTTCAATATCTTATAATTCCATTTGATCGTAATAATAATCAACACATCGATATAATAATTCATAAATTATTCCTTTTATATCAAAATAACTTTTGGGCAAAATTATTTCATTTACCCACTTTAAAACAATACTGCGTCGAATTGTTCTGTTCGAGAGTTTTGAAACACCTATCGATACAGTTGTACATCCTGTATCGACCAGAATTCATAAACCACTCAACAAACCAGACAACACAATATAAAACAATTTTTATATCAAATCTACAAATACGCGCTCATATATATACACTCAAACTCAATCTAGGGTACTTCTAACCCCATCTCTATTGAGTCACGCCACAGAGCCAAGGTTACTTCTCAACCTTCAGCTCTGATACCAAATGAAACAACCCGCAAATCCGTACCCTTTGAGTCGACTAATCATACCACACGTCTAACCCAAATTGCACAGAAATACGAATCATTTTTAGAAAGAAGTTAGAGGATGAGAAATAGAAAGAAAGAAATATTAGAATAGGAGAAAACGAAGATCACAAACTCACAGCGGAACGAATAAAATATATTAGATAATATAACTTTGAAGCACAAATCAGTATTTGTATATACATACCATTATCAGAGCACAACGATTATCCCTGGAACAGTTATAAACACCTGTTTCCAGATACAACATAGTACACAGCGGAAAATATGATAGTCTATAGCTAACTGGTGAAGCCTCCTGCTTCAATCTCCTCCAGGTGAATCTGTAAAATCCTGACTACTTGACTGCCCGTACAAATTTGGGCACCCAAGAGTTTAGGGAAAATAATCAAAATAAACTCTGGGTCAGTCATGGGACTGGTGTGAGTAAACTCCAACCATTTGTTTAAATTTCAAAATCTTTTCGAAAGAAATGATAATCGTAAGACCGATCCACACATAAACACGGATGGTTTTTACCTTACGATAACCCAAAACATTTGATTTCGAAATCTGGTGATATTATAATAGTGTCTACAACAAATAAATAGAATCTAGCGGAACGCTTGCATCTCACGCTCCATATATAATATAAAATCAAAACCCGCAGGGCGCTTATTGGAGATTGGATTTCCAACATGACAAGGTATTGGACCACCTTCCGATAGTGTATCTCTAGAGACGAATACACTGGATTCAACAAGAACATCTTGCAACCCGGCCCACACATGACCGACCACTCATTTCGCTTGAGTGTATCGAAGGTATACCACCGACGGTTGGGATCAGCAACCGTCTCCCGAAAAGGGACAGCATCGATAGATTTAAGAAGCAAAAGGAATTTCTCTAGATAGGTGGTTATACATCCTAATGGGTGCGACCCACATAGCCATGCTGCCTGCCCGATTTTTGTCCAATTCCGGGTTGATGAGGCTTGAGGTTTGAATTATCTTCCAGAACATCTGGCCATCATTCACTTTGAATGCCACATCGTCAGATCCATCGGAAATCACTAATTGATTCCCACAAAAATACTCAGATTGTTAGGCTAAAGAAGCTTCCCTTCTATGCCCCAACTTCGTACGTTTGAAGGAATCAACGTACGTAACCCCCTTTGGAAATACTCTGTCAGACACTCGTCCATACAAGTTGTCCTGGGTCTGGACCAACCGAAAGCACTATCCCGTAAACAGGATAGCCCTTGCATAACTCCGTCTTCAATTTTCTTCAGCATAAGTTGCTTCATTACGCTTACGCCAATACGGAGTGGTTTTCAGATATCAAATATGATCCCGGTCTCTCCATATTGACAACGGAGGTATATAAAAAAAATAAAACTTTGATAGTCGGTGATTTAACTATCAAAGAACATCCATTCAATCAACGGTCCTATTTCCAAATGGAAATTCTATCAATCAAGCATCAAACAACACTGGGCCCTTTTTATATTAGTTCTTTATTACATTATCATTTCCAATTCCCATTTTCCACCTTTCGTGTTCTTTCAAAGCTCTATTTTCTCTCTTGATTATTGGGAAACATTTCCAATATATATAATTCCTTTATTGAGAAAATATCTTTTACTCCAGTTAGAAAACATTTCTAAATCCTTTGAATTTACTGATGTTATAAACATCATTATTATAACTCAAATCATAAATCATTCGTTAACTAACGATATCACTAACCAACCCTTGCTATCGAGCCTTAACCATTTCTCCGTCAATAATGCAGTCAGTCAAGTTGGGGTATAATTACCTCTCAGACCTTAACTGAACGACATTCTTAACTTTGAAATAGTCAGAGCCCACAACTTTAAACCAAACATTGCTTACGCTACTCTCGGATTTGATCTACGAACACACCTTCTTTATAAAAATATTGATTATAACGGTAGCGTTATAATCGCTGTCTTCAAATGTTTGATTTATAAAACATTGCTTTTAACAACAGCGTTAAAACCGCTGTCTAGCATTATAGAACACTTATCATAACCATAGCATTAAGATTGCTATTAAAACAGTTATTATAACGGCAGCGTTAAAATTGCTATTTAGATTTACCAAGACATTTATTATAACAGCAGCGTCTAAAATTGCTGTATAGATTTACAACATCTATTATAACAACAGCGCTAAAATCGCTGTTTAGTTTTATAAAAGCATTTCTTACAAAGACAGCGTTATAATCGCTGTTTAATTTATAAATGCATTTCTTATAACAACAGCGTTATGATTGCTGTTTTGAATAAAATACCGTGTGCAACGCACACGCTTCCGTTGTTCATTTTAAAAGATAGTCAAAATATCTGGATTTAAACAATGCAGACATTTATCATTCTATTTGTCGAAACCCATAAGATAAAGAGTATATAAGGATAAAAATCCGGTTTCCACCTTCTTTACAACAAGATTTCTTCCTTGGATTTTAAAAAATCCAAAATGTTTAACACAAAACCGTCCGCTGTGTTCTTCCCTTATAAATATTTCACTTGCAAAATACTTCCTTTGAACCATTATCCACTTTAATCCTGAATATATTCCTTTTATATATAATCTTTTGATTTCGTACTTATACATATTCTCTTAAACCCCAAATTCTATTTATAACTTCTATTCTGAGTCCTTGCAAACAAATCTGATTTTTATTCCAATCGTTAAAAATCTTGTTTATGATTTGCTTTATACTCTGCTAAGTTCAAATCCCATCTCAAATATTGATTTCAAATCTAATTTCCACTTTTCCATATAAATTTAAATAAAGCATTTATGTTCAATTTATTCAATGATTATAAACTCGTTTAAAAACAACTTCTTCTTTTAATAAAACAAGTATCTATTTTTTTATTCCATTCAAAATTTAATTTCTCTTTTGGAAATAAGTTCTCTTTTTAAACCTCAATTTCTTTTCTATATTCGAAAATCTTTTACGGTATTTAAAATAACTAAATTTCCAGTGTCAGGGTGATTCAACATAGTACAATCCATCATCGTATACACATCACCATAAATAACATACGGTAATATAAATGTTGAGGGATCCAGTGGGATCCCTCCAACCTATTTCCCTGCATCCACAGATGTTAATAACATCAATAATATTATTTCACATCAAAATGAAATTTCAGAACTAATGATCAATTAATGGTGTAATCCTATCAACCAATTCAACCAAATTTACCAACTATTCAACCAATCAACCATTGCACATTATAAAAATATTTAAAACTCGTTTATATATAAAAATATAAACGAGAGGGAGTTAGTGAGTTTACTCACCTTGTTTCCCAGTTGGTGATTCTGCTATTGTTTCCTTTTGAAATCAAATAGACGTTTGATTTTCCTACCGAATCCTAATAGCTCAGTTCTCCGCCACACAAATATCGAAATGCAAATTTTATCATTACGAATCCGGTCTCGTTCAATTCTGATATCGTGTACACATGTTATAAACGATATAAGTTATTTAATTAAACTAATAAATCACTTAAATAAATTATTAATCAACTTTTAATGATAGTTAATTACCCCATTACCTCGGTCAGGCATGCGCTTTAAACTATCCAAAATCTGTACACCATCCAACCAGTATAATCGATCCCTTCTTGCTTAATATACCAAACTATATTTGATAATATCAAAAATCCACTGAACCGTTGAACTCCACAAAGCAAGCTTCTCGATCACCACTCCTTTCCTTCACAACAGCTCCTTTGTATTTTGATCATTCTTCCTTAACGTGCGAACACATTTCGTGTCCCGAGAAAATAACGGTTAACTGAGCGGATTTTGGGAGTGACACTTCCTTTTGCTGTTTAGCCGAGTGCTTTGATACCAGGTCAGATTTAAAGTATGATTGATTTTGATGAGTTTAGAGATGATGAAAGACTGTAATGGATTTGCAGTTAAGAAATGTAGAAGTAAAACTGAACTCGTTATTTGAATTGTATTGATACCGCAAATTGTATGGAAAATGAACATCCACTTCACTTTACCCCGACTCCAACTTAACAGCATACAAGTTGCACCTTAGTACACGGAAATCCCACCGATACTCCACTGCTATTACTGGCACAAGCAACATCCGCCATTTACACCCCAACAAAACACCTCACTGCTGCATCATTGGCCATTGAAACCAAGACACCACCACATCACTCCTACATTCACGCAACTTATATCCATCCTAAAGCACCATACGAAACCCACTCTGATATCCATCTTTGACTTGCGATTTCTCCTGTAGCTACAACAAAGAAGAACTACCCCCTTCACAACATTAAAACCCAAACCAACCGCATATACTTTGCTCCTTCAGTATTCAAACACAACCCAATCGAACTGACCCCAGGAAACACTCCACAGTCAAACTTTACGCCATCCACTACCCACATCACGTTTCTCCTAACCCATATATGTTCGCACCCTCTTAATGAGGTTCCTTCTCCCATACATAACATAAAGTCTCAGCACAGCAAACACTCCATGGATCACCGCATCCACCAACTTCCACTCCTCATTTACTCTCAGTCATTTACTTTTCATCAAGCCTGCACTCCTCAACAACGCCACTAAAACAACCACCAAGCCGTCCATTCTTCTCCTCCTAACCACCTCTCTGTCAACTTCGCACCAACACAGACACCATAATCTCCCTCATTCATCCGCAAGTACCCATCCTCAGTCCACTAACTTCTTCTTCACAGTAAACACCTGAGCAAAAATCAACACCACACTGCACCTTTTATGAAACACGCATCCCCTTTAGATCACTAACCCATGTTCCTCTTCCTCTTCTGACATCCCAAGCCTCACAAGGGCCACCGCATCCCATATTGTTCACCCATTCATCACAGTACCATCCACCGTTTAATAATCAATACCCACGTTATTTCCAGGAACCGAACGGATCTGGGAATGTGGATTTCTATTGAGTGATGGATTTTGATTTTTACTTGAATTTTTTTGAGGTAGCGAATCATGGAAAGAGAGGAGCTTTGAAATGGTGAAATTCCTAAAAGAAATACTTTCACCTGAAACGAGCCAACGCAAAATAAAGGATTACAATGGATTCGAGATTTCGATGAATCTCGGTTTGAATTAAAGTGATTATTTGAGAGATGGATTTGGAGTGGTGAAAACCGAAAAGTAAGTGTGGAAAAATACAGGGTATTTAAAAAGAAGAAATAACGTGGTAACCACGGAAATAGGTTGCCTTGATTTGCACGGAACTGAGTTTTCTTGGGTCTCACGGTTCTCATTTCTTGGTACTCACGGGTGAACACATTTTAGTGCTCTCGAGTCGGTTGAGGTAGTTTATAAATTTTCTGTTGGTTACTTTGTATACAAACTTACGTGTAAACCGATAATAACACTTTATTTGGTTGACAACTGTTAATGCGAAACATTTCAAAACACAAGTTGAAGTATTCTTCGTTTCAAAAATAAATATTCCTATATATAATTCAAATAAAATATTTAAACCAAATTTAAATATTCCGAATTCAACGGCCGAAAAACCGGGTCGTTACATTTGGATAGCTTTCGGTGAGAATTTCTCACCTTTCAATTTATTTTTCTAGTTATATATATATACTAGGATGCAGACGGTGTTTAGTAGCACCCGACACAATCGTCCACAGACCATGGACTTGTTTGTTTGGTTGCATAAATTAGTTAGATGATTTGATTTGAATTTGGTTGTTTGGTGAATTTGATTGATGTGTGAATGGCGTGGGCCTTCACTAGACCGGGGATAAGGCTAGGCCTCGTCCCGTTTCTAGTATCGTGTCGTTATGCCGCCGAAATTTTCTAAAATATGTTAGAAAAATAAAATATCATTTTTATTGTGTAAATGAACTGAATAGAAATTCATGTGTTAAAATAAAATGTTTTATCATTAAAAATATAATTTTTAACGTGAAAGTGAATAAATAAATATTTATAAACAAATCGGCCGATTTGTTTATATACACTGATTTGACTGACATTGATTGGGTCGATAAATTTTACACATCGCCCAAATGCACAACTAAAATCTGTGTTTGATTGTGTGAAACCCCACACGGGTATCGGGATGAAATATGAAGTTCACTCATCCTAATTTATTAAATATGTCGATCGATTGATTGACAGGCTGTTATAAGCGTTAAATATCTATATTTGATGCTTATACAGTGTAGTGCACTTTGGTTGATGGTTGATTATTTTTCAATGCTATCATATACATGTGTTGTATGGAAATCCATAATGTTAACGCTATATGGTAATTGATTGGGCCTCATTCCAATTTAGAAGATAAAGAATATTATAAAGTAAAAGTTCATGTGTTGACTGTACTCATCCGTTGAGATTAGTCATGTGTTGAACGAAATATTTTAACAATAAAATTTATATCTTTATATTATAAAGTAAAAGTTCATGTGTTGACTGTACTCATCCGTTGAGATTAGTCATGTGTTGAACGAAATATTTTAACAATAAAATTTATATCTTTATCGTTATAAAGTAAAAGTTCATGTGTTGACTGTACTCATCCGTTGAGATTAGTCATGTGTTGAACGAAATATTTTAACCATAAAATTTACATCTTTATCATATATAGAATTAGAAATCAACTGGAAAATAGATGAGATGAGTGGTCTCCTGGATATTAATCTGATGTTGGTTTCAGCCTTCGGGGTTAATATTCAGGAAATCGTTCTCTTACTAATTTACGGTTGGAGTCTGATTTTAAATCAAACGATAGATACCATAATTTTTATAAAATATATTAAATAACAAAAATAGTCACATATGGACGGTACTCATCCGTTGAGATTAGTCGTGTGTTGACAAAAATATAGATTCATGTATTGGATAGAACAAATATTCGTTTGTTGAAAAGAATAATGGAATTATTGAAATATATAAAACCGTGTTGATTAGAGATGCGCCATTTTGACGTGAACGATATTTATATCGATTTTATTCATTTTAAAATGAATATTGAAAAGTGATTTCGAAATGAATAGAATATAAAGTGATTTCGAAATGAATAGAATATAAAATGATTTCGAAATGAATAGAATATAAAGTGATTTCGAAATGAATAGAATATAAAGTGATTTCGAATTGAGTAGAATATAAAACGATTTCGAAATGAATTGAATATATAACGAATTTGATTTCAATTGAATATATAACGAATTTGATTTCAATTGAAAATATAACGAATTTGATTTCAATTGAATATATAACGAATTTGATTCCAGTTGAATATATAACGAATTTGATTTCAATTGAATATATAACGAATTTGATTTCAATTGAATATGTAACGAATTTGATTTGAATAGAAAACGAATTTGATTTCAATTGAATATATAACGAATTTGATTTCAATTGAATATATAACGAATTTGATTTCAATTGAATATATAACGAATTTGATTTCAATTGAATATATAACGAATTTGATTTCAATTGAATATGTAACGAATTTGATTTGAATATAAAACGAATTTGATTTCAATTGAATATATAACGAATTTGAATCAAATAGAAAAACCAATTTGAATTGAATCGAATAGAAAACCACTTTGAATTGAATCGAATTGAAAACGAATTCGAATGGAATTTAAAACGAAGTGAAATGAATTCAAATTGAATTGAAACTTGAATTGAATAGAAATGAATTTTAAAACGAATTTATAAGGAAAAATTCAATTTTGATTTGAATTGAAATGGAAGTTGAGAATGTTTTTGAAACGATTTTAAAACTATTTATATAATTCGTTTTAAATAGAAATCGACGAAATATATATTATATATATTATATATATATTATAATGGCCTGAATAGAATGCGCCGCGCCGCGGCAGTTCGTAAATTTCGACCATTTATTTCAAACGGACATTACGGGAGATCCGATCGTCGGATTCTCCTAAAACCGGAACCGTTGGGTTCGTATCGAAAAGAGCTTTCTAGCGAATATTAGAAATTCAAAATCTAACGGTTGGATTTGGAGATACGTCTAAATCAAATTTGGAAAAGGTCGTTGTAAGTGCAGTTCGATGGCCGTTGTTGGAAATCGACTGTACGGGCCTTGATAAAATTATTAAAAATATCAATAATTTGTGTAAAATCATAAGAAGTGATTTGAGAAAAATTGGGGTGAAAAACTCCATATTTGAAAAGATAAAAATAGTTTTTTATCGAAATGAACTAGTTTTCAACTAAATTTAAAACCCAATTATTTTTAAATAAATAAATTAGATTTAAAAAGGGGTTTTAAATAATCGGAATTTCTAATATTTTTGATTGGATTTGAAATGGGTTTATTGTGAACGGTGTTTTAAATAACACTAGTTCTTTAACCCGATAACAAATAGAATGTGATTTGGGTTTGTCGTGAACTGTGTTTTAAATAACACCTAGTTCTTTAACCCAGTAAAAGGAGGTCTAACGAATCTGCAATTAGATTGAAATGTAAATCTATAATCTAAATTATCAAATTTAGAAATGAGCGAGAATGGAGTATCGCTAGTTTTGCTCCAAAGCGATAGTTAAATCTTTAATTAGATTTGAACGTGTAATGGTAATTAATCTTACCGATAACACCATAGTATTAGATATGGGGTATTACCAGTTTTGCTTCATGGGATGCATAGGTTGGGTTTGGGAAATAAAATAAATAATTACTTCGTTACGGTTCGCTAATCTCGACTAGTTTGAAAAACCATAATTTGGTTTGAAACGACATCCAAAGGAAGATTAAAGGATAAATTTTAAAGAATTTATCTTGGATAAAATTAATGGGAAATTTTTCCCAAAAGATGTGGATATTTAAATAACAGAATATTCAGAATTGGAATTAGGCGTATGTTGTGTTTGTGTAACATTTGTTTTCAATATACGCGGGTTGTTCGGAAAGTCCGGGTTTATACCCATTCTGAATAACCGATTCGACGATAAGTCGAAGATGAAGACGGTGGTTGAAGACCGGAAGTCTTCACATCATTTGGGTGATTACTGATGATCTTGATTGGGTTGTACACCCAAGATGAGGGAATCAGTTGGTGGTCGTCCAGACGTACTTGGAGATCGATGGAGATGCGAGGAAAGTGCCTCCGGTTTCGTTCAGACCCAGAACGGACTTGTAAATGGATTGTGTGTCTGACATTGGATTTTATTCTGTGTTGATTGATTTCTGTTAAATATATATCTGTTTGGCGGCGGAGAATTTATTCTCTTGCTTAACGCCCTTCTCTGAGACGTACGTGCTTAGAGGTTATATATCGATAGATATCAATCGCATGGCATGAATTGCCTGTGTGGCATGCTGAGTTGCATTGATCAAGGCTTCTGTTGAAAAGCAAAGTCTTGTGGTTGATGATCAAAGCACGGCCTTTGTGGCGTAGCTTTGAGTATAGCGTGGATTCGCGAGCCTCACACCTCGGTATGAGTTAAAAACGGGATACGGACCACTGGGAGAGCACGACGTTTCTTTCTAGCTTTGGTGGTGTCAGTGACTTACCAGCCCTGACATTTATATACTATTCACCTTTGTGGTAGTTGGAATGAGGCGCCTCGATTTTAGGTCTGTAAGGACCGGGAAACGTGTGTTCAGGAATAACTAATCCTCTAACGTAAGTGAGGACCGACCCAGCCGCATTCGGGGTTGCCCAGAGTGCGTAACCCGGAGGCATTTGCTAGAGTATCTCGAACGCGGAGAGGAGCTTGCCCCTTGCCTCGACTCATGACAGAAATCCAATTTCCAATACGTGTGATTCAGTTTTAATTGTAGAACTAGTATGGCGACATGATATATGGTACCCATGCCGTCTATGATTTATATTTATGATTGAAACTGTTTTGACACTATACACTTATTATAGTATCAAATGATTTGTTTTAAACGTATCAAGCATGTTTGGCTGTTATAAGGGAAAACCCTATCCTCCGGCTTGCGTTGCATTGTGTGATGGGACCTGGGTCTTATAATAGCTTCATTTTTCGAAAAAGCATTGCGTTATTTATTCTATGCACTGGTATTCTTGGGAGGAAACCCGTTCCGTGTTATACAACGTGGTCCCTTGAATTACTCTCTTTTGAAGTAAAGTTTAAATAACTGTTTTAGTTCTCACACTAGTCACATGACTGACCTGGAGTTTATTGTTTTAACCTAACTCTGGGTGCCCCTATTTTCCGCACGGGCAGTTAGTAGTTTCGGTTTTGCAGATTTATATTCGCAGGATCCTGGTTTACAGCTAGAATGATATCCGGAAAGCTCTGTATCCGTATATCACCTTCAGTTGTGCTTTGTATTATTTTCCGCTGCTATGTAATTTATTGTAATCTTTGATATTTTTCGAATGTAATATAATCATTTATACTCTGTATATTCTTGTATCTGATGGAAATGTTGTAATAACAATGAAATGTTCTTCCGTATGCGTTCTATTTTGTCCTGTTCTCAACGATCAGTGGTTTCGAACGGTCTAGATCGGTTTAACGACTGATTCAGATCGAGCGAAATTCCCGGCCGTCACAGAAATAATCGATTAGAGTTAGAATATCTCGACTAGAGTAAGAATTAACTAGTTAGAGTTAATCAGTTAGGGTTAATCCGTAGAGTTAATTGAATATTAGTTACTCAATTAGAATTTATCGAATATTTGTTATTCAAATTAAGAGTTAACTAGATAGAGTTAACTGAACATAGTTAATCGAATTAGGATTTAGTTGAATGTTAGTTATTCAATTAAAGTGGATCAAATATAGTTATTGAGATAGAGTTAGTCAAACATAGTTACTCAGGATAAGTTGCCATTTGGTACGACTGCTAGCGTAATTCGAAGTGCTGCAGATAGCCTAAGGCGGTCGGATGTTTCCTGAGGTAATCAGGCATAACCATTATGATCGCGGTGATCTAGAGTCAAGAGAATGGAGTTAAATCAAATATTAGTTATTCGAATAAAGTTAAAAAGAGTTATCGAATATTAGTCATTCGAATGGAATTAAAGGAGTTAATCGAATATTAGTTATTCGAATAGAATTAAAGGAGTTAATCGAATATAGTTTATTCGAATAGAGCTAAAAGAGTTATCGAATATAGCTTATTCGGAAGGAGTTAAGTGAAAAGAGCTAATCAAATAGAGTTAATTGATAAGAGTAAATCGCATGTAGTTTATTCGAAGAAAGGTTTTCGAATCTAGTTATTCGAAAGAGAGATTATCGAATATAGTTATTCGAAGGGAGGAGTTATCGAATAGAGATTTATTTGAAAGAGAGTTATGTAAGGAAGTTTGAAATGTTGAGTATCAACATAAATAAGTTTTGAAAAGATAAATGGGTTTGTAGCAATTTTTCTACCTTAGCAATTTCGAGTACGAAATTTTTTTAAGTGGGGAAGATTGTAATGACCCGGATTCTTGTGGGTTTATTTTAATTATTTAATACGGATTTGAATATTGAGTTGATAATATAAATGAATATTTATATTAAGTTACCAATTTAATAATCAGTTTCGATTTAATATCGAATACATCAAGTTGTCGGAATACAAAGCTGATTGAACTAAAATTTAATTACCAATTAAAATCAATTGTTATCTTAGTTTTCTTTTCATTTAAATTTAACTAAAGAGGATTTATCTCGTCCATAGAAAATCGAAAGGAGGGAATTAGAACACATCCTCCACTTCATCTCCACAAAACCAAGGGTGTTGTTGTTCAATTCAAAACCTCATAGGCCAAAGGAAAAGGCCGCGACCTCTTCATCAACACAAACCATAAATCCCCCCTTCCATTCGAATTAGCTATTATATCCGTCCTCCCCAATTCAAATCAAATCGCGAGCGTCTTCTTATAACGAAACCAAAACAAATTCATATTCCTCTACAGCCTCAGTGAAACAAAAATAGAATTCGAATATAAAGGAGACTGATTGGTGGAGGTGTAAGCTACGATTGCGATTGATTTTTAGAGGGGTAATTTGACGTGATGATTAAACACAGTTAGGGTTCGAACTTGGTTATCGCGATACAGGCAGAGAGTGCGAGCGTTCGAGGAAGGTCAGTAGTGTATTCGACAGTACCTATTTGGGGCTTTGAATTCTTTTTGACGGAAAACAAGGGCGTAGTAGGTATTGGTGGTTGGAAGTTGATCGAACTCAGTGTGATGTTCGTGGTTGAGATAGGTAGGGTAAGATGATGAAAATTTGTTCCTTCAAGTTTGGCATCGGTGGATGTGATCATTTATACGAAGCTGGGGAAGATGGTTGATGTACTGTAGGTGATACAGTCATTCTTTTGAGTTTGGTTGGACTGAAATTGAGCTATAGGATTTGTGGGATCCAACGGTATGTACTTGAGGCTGGGAGTTTGAGGGTCTCGATGGACTTTTGGTGAGAAAAAGTATGGATTTGCATCACAGTTAGGAGATCCGAACTTTGTTGGAAGGAGGGACATTGTACTGTAACTCAAAAGCTACAGGTTGTGATACTATGAAGAGCAAGGTAATAGCAAACTTCGGTTTTGTCAAGCTGTGGAATTCAAGTTGGAGTTTGCAGTAAAGCCAAGACCCTTTTTAAACATGGATTTTTTAGGTAATTATTTAGTTTATTTATTAAACTAGTGACATTCAAATTTACTTGAGTTAAATACAAAATTATAATATAAGTGTTACTTAATTGGTTTTAACGTATATAATCAAACCAAGATAACGTTATGATGTTGTTAGGGTTTCCATTTATTTTGATTATGGGTATGGTTGCAAAAGAGAAGTGGACATTGTGATGAAGCTTAGTGTCGGATTTCAACATGTGAGGAGGAGCAGTTTTAGGGCAGTATGAAGTAAAAATGGATCAGTGATCGATTGTGTTGACTTCGTAGTTATTCAGGCAACAAGGTACAATGCATAATCAACTCGAGAAAATTTTGTGGCTGCAACAATATGGGATTTAATTGGATATTCCGCAAATAAAAACCTGGTGAGTAAAACCTCACTCGTTAAATTTATTTTTAGCATTAACAAATAAATTGTTGATTGTTTGGTTGCGTTAAAATATTACTGTGGCTGTTTAAAATATATATTAGTTATATAGGCTTGCTATTATATATATATATATATATATATATATATATATATATATATATATATATATATATTGGGTGATTGGTTGTGACACGACCCAAACTCCCCCGGTAAGGAAAGCCCGGATTGAGATGATGACAACACACATCAGAACACAGACAAAAGAATATTTCATTGCTCATTACAACAATTCCATTGTAACGACCCAGAAAATCTGAACCAATTTAAAATTTTTAAATTGGCTAAAATAATGGATTTTAAATATTTAAAATAAATATTTTAAATGATGGCAATGAAAACTGAGTTCGAATCGACATTTGAAAACGAATATAATTAATTATAATTATATATAGAATTGAAAATGGCGCGGTAGTTCGATAATTCGATTTCAAACTTCAATTGAATATACCGGGTGCAAAACAATCCGGATTTTAGTGAAACCAAAAATAATGGAATCTAATTGATAATATCTTTCCAATGAATCTGACCAATCGAAATTTGATAGCGGGAATCAAAAGATATGTCCAGTTGAAAATTCTGAATAGTCGCTATGGAATTCAGGCCCTTAAAAATGGGCATTTTGCATACGACCTCGGATTTCGACGAAACCACTTTTGTTGGATCCGTGATGTCAAATTATTGCTAGGTTTCAAATTTCATAATTTTCCGAATCAATATTTGAGCGTGGCAAAGGAAAACGCGTTTGACCAGTTTAAGTTGATTTTAATCGACTGGAAATTGGCCATTTTCAAACGGTCTCAGAATTCGACGAAACTAGTTTTGTTAGGACCGTATCGGCAATACGAAGCTAGAAAATATTTTTTTGGAATTTTTCTAGTTAGTATGTGACCCCGGTAATTTGAAACGTACGTTTAAAATTCAATATAGTGATTTAAATGTAAATTCAACGGGAACTGATTGTAACGATCAAATCAGCTTACGATACATATCCCATTGTGTTCGGAATGGGGGTAAAACGCTATGGACGACAGGCGGTAGGCCTCGTTTCGAGGTCGTATGTAAAAGTCAATTTTTTTTTGAAAAATTAAATAATAAAATAATAAAAATAATTTTAATTCTCCCCCCTTTATCTTCCTTTCTGCCCCCCCCCCCCCCCCCGTTCGTTTTAATTTCAAACGAAAAGAAAAAAAAACCTAAAAACCTATCGATAGCCGCCCCCCCTGAAGCGAACGCCGCCGCCCATCACCGCACCCCCCTCCCCTCGTACGTCGAACCGCCAGTGGCGCAACCCCCAAAGCCCCCCCCCAGATCGCACGAGCTCCGACGAAGCCCCCCCGTTCGCGACGCTGAAGCCACCGCCCCCTCGAAGCAGCTCCGCCTGCCGCCGACGTCATCTTCTCCCCCCCTGCGCAGATTGAGGTGAGAATTTGATTTGATTTTATTTTTATTTTTATTCTATTAAAACTGATTTTAATAAGAATTTAAAAACTGATTTTTTTAAAAAGGGTAAAAACTGATTTTTATATGATTTAAAACTGTCTTTTTTATAAAAGCAATTAAAACTGATTTTTCAAAAGATTTAAAACTGATTTTAAAAGCATTTAAAAACTGATTTTATTTTAATAAGTAAATTCTGATTTTTTTTTTTGTAAAAAGAAAAACTGATTTTAAGAAAGGTTTTAAAACAGATTTTTGAAAAGGTTTTAAAACAGATTTTTTTGAAAGATTTAAAAACTAATTTTTAAAATGGTTTTAAAAGATTTGAATTTTGAAAAGTAAAAGATTTAAACTTTAAAAAGTAAAAGATTTAAACTTTAAAAAGTAAAAGAAAAGATTTGATCTTTAAAATGGAAAAGGCGGAATCTATATTTTTGAAATTCGATTTTTATATATTGAATAGCGAAGTCGAAATTCGATTTTTATATATTGAATAGCGACGTCAAAATTCGATTTTTATATATTGAATAACATAGTAAAAATTCGATTTTTACATATGTAGAGAATACGGGCAACGAAAGCGACAAGCAAGAGAGATTGGCGAAGATTTTATGCAAGGAAGAGTCGTAGTAGTTGGATAGCTATTGGTGAGATTTCTGATTTAAAAATATATATATATATGTGTGTGAAATGAAAGTGAATTGCTATATATATATATATATATATATATATATATATATATATATACGCCCCTCGTCCACAAACCGTGGGCGATATTTATTGGTTGAAATTGTTGTGAAAATTGATTGATAGCGAATGGTTGTTTGGGATTGTTTGTGATTGATATTGGTTGATTGTGGTTGAAAAATACCCATTTGTGGTTGAGAAATATTTGGTTGAAACCACATAGGATTAGTTTGTGGAAATGAAATAAATATATACATGCCGCCTGCGTGCGAACTAGATGCATGATCCCCATTGTCAAAAACCGCGAGGTTTTAAGGTAGAGCGAGGAGCCGTACTAGGGACGGTCCCGGTTTTAACTACCCTGCCGTTATGCTGCCGAAATTTTGAATAGTATTCGTGTGTTTGAATTATTTTCATATGCTTAAACTATATTTATTCATTGAATAGAAAACATTCATGTGTTGAATGGATATTCATTCGTTGATTAGAAATTCATGTGTTGAATGGTATTCATATTTTGAAATAAATTGTTTGATAATAAAAATCACCTTTTATCGACTATATGAACTGTGTAAAATAATCTCGTTTTAAAAGAAATTGTTTTATGATAAAAATCCCATTTTTATCACCAACTTGAACTATATAGAAAAATAGTGTTTTGAAATGAATTGTCTTACAATAAAAATCACATTTTTATTGTATGCATAAATCGTTGAAATGTGAAGTGTTAAAAATAGCCACTTGTTCAAAATAAACATATATGAGTTGAAATATTCATTAATTAGCTAATGAAATGATTTGCACCTATTTATGTAACATTAGAATGAATGGTGTTTTTAAACCAAATAGAAATCAAATATGAAGTCGAATAGAAAATGATAAATGATAAGAACTGTATATATATATGTACATGCATATTTATTGAACAGGTTATAGCAAAGGGGCTAGAGAAGAGGAATAAAATTTTGTGCCCGACAAATAGGTACACATTTACTGTTTTGTTTGGGTGATGATTTTATGAGCCTGTTGGCTAGCCGCTTGGCTTTTTCTTTTTCTTTTTGAGATTAGAAGGACCGGGAACGCTATTTGCGATTTCCCGATGCTCCCGGTGCAGGGGAGGTTATGGCGAAATTTTCCAAAATTTTAAGGTGTTAGAAAAATATTTGAAGTGAAAACGATATGGAAATCATTGAATGAACTATATTTATATAAATATATAAATATAAATAAAATTAAAACGAAACGAAGCCGTGCAGTTCGTATTTTGAAACCGTGATTTCAAACAACTAATGCGGGAAATCCGACCATTGGATTTTCCCGAAACCTCAACCGTCGGGTTCGCCTTGGAATAATCTTTCCAACGGCACCAACCTTGTAAAAATCCAATGGTTGGATTGTCTGGAATGTTTAATTCAAATCTGAAGAAAAACAGCGCCAGAAGCGATTATATTTATATATAAATAAATATAATTATATATTTAATCGAATAACGACGCTGCAGTTCGTATTTTGAAATCGAAACTTCAAACGATTGTACCGGGAGATCCGACCGTCGGAATTTCCCGAAACTGGAACCGTTGGATTCGTTTTGAAAAGACCTTTCTAATGATGTAAATTTTGTGATGATCCAACGGTTAGATTTTCAGATATGTGCAAATCAAATCTGAAGAAAAACAGCGCCACGGCCGCCTTATGGCCCGAAGCGTCGTTTTGAATAAAATAGCTATTTTAAAATAAATAAAAATAGCGATAAATAGTTATAAAATATCATAAGCGATATGGAATAGAAATAAACTGAATTTGTTCGATTTATGTGGGTTTTGATGGTTGAATGTGTTTGGTGTGAAAATTACAGTAAAGAACAATATTGGTGTTGTCGAATAATTTAACCATTGAAATAAATTGAATTGAAATTCTAAATATACGTGAATTATTTGAGAAGGCCGAGTTAATTCTCATTTCAAATAATCGATCGACGATTGAAAGTCGAAGATGAAGACGGTGGTCGAAGACCAGAGATCTTCACCTCGTTTGGATGGTAACCGAGGTCCTGATTGGGAGGCATCCCGAAATATGGAAAATGAGTAGTGGTCGTCCAGACGTACGTGGTGATCGATGGGTTTGCGAGGTATTTAGTGCCTCCGGTTTCGTTCAGACCCAGAACGGACTTGTAAATGGACTGTGTGTCTGACATTGGAGTTTATTCTATGTGGATTGATCTCTGTCAAATATACATCTGTTTGGCGGCAGAGAATTTATTCTTTTGCTTAACGCCCTTCTTTGAGACGCACGAGCTCAGAGGTTGTATATTGATGGACATCTGTCGCATGGCATGAATTGCCTGTGTGGCATGCTAAGATGCAGTGATCAGGGCTTCTGTTGAAAAGCAAAGTCTTGTGGTGATGATCAAAGCACCGCCTGTGTGGCGTAGCTTTGTGTATAATGTGAATTCGCGAGCCTCACACCCCGGTATGAACCAGAAACGGGAGAAGGACCTCAGGGAGGGCATGCGTTTCCTTCTAGCTAGGGTGGTGTCAGTGACCTACCAGCCCTGATATTTATATACTTTTCACTTATGTGGTTGTTGCTGTTGCGAGGCGCCTCGGTTTGATCGGACGATCCGGGTCCGATGGAGTCATTCGTTGGCTCGTTTACGCCCCAAAGGGCGGGGAAACGTATTGTTCAGGCATTTTAATCCACATCGGTGGACCGGCCCTGACGATCCAAGGGTCACTCGAGCTCTGATCCTGAGACATGGGCTAGATTGTCTCGAATTCGGTAAGGACTATCTTTTGCCTTGGTTCATGACGGAAATCCAATTTCCAAATACGACATCGTGCGATTTTGATTGTATATATATATGGCGACATGATATATGGTACCCATGCCGTCTATGATTGATAGTTATGATTTGAAATTGTTTTCAAAACATATAAACACTAGCAATAATATCAAATGCCTTTGTTTTATTCGTATCAAGCATATTTTGGCCATTATAAGGTAAAACTCTATCCTCCAGTTTGCGTTGCATTGTGTGATGGGAACTGAGTCTTATAATGGCTTCATTTTTATAAAAAGCATAGCGATGTTTAAAAGAAAGATTTGTTTTAAAGCACTGGCAATCCAATGGAGTAAACCCGTTCCACGAAAGTGGCGTGGTCCTGTGATTAGCCAATTATATGTGTTGAGTGGATTTCTCATACCAGTCCCATGACTGACTCGTAGTTTGTTTCACTCTCAAAATCGGGTGCCCCTTTTTCTACACGGGCAGCCTAGTATTCAGGTTTAGCTGGTTCTTCTTCTGGATAGCTGGAGCTGAAGATGGATTCTATCATTTATTTCTTTTTATGCTATTCAGCTCCTATTGTACATATTTTGTTTATTTCCGCTGTAGACATTTATGTATAGCTGAACTGTATTTGTACTAAGTAAGATCCTGTATACTGTGTAACTCCGATGATTACTTTTATCCAGTATATTCTATTGTTCATTATCTGGTGTATTTATTTAATTTTGTTCTGCTATTATCTGTTTCTGTGTTATATTCCAAAGATAACCCTTGTTTCCGTCTGAACGGGATTTCGGGTCGTCTCATCCATCAAATACAAGAATATACAGAGTATAAATGAATATTATACATTCGATAAATATCAGAGATTACAATAAATTAAATAGCAGCGGAAAAACAATACAAAACACAACTGAAAGTAATATACGGATACAGAGCTTTCCGAGCATCGTTCCAGCTGTAAATCAGGATCCTATGGATATAAATCTGCAAAACCAAAACTACTAGCTGCCCGTGTGGAAAATAGGGGCACCCAGAGTTTAGGTTAAAACAATAAACTCCAGGTCAGTCATGGGACTGGTGTGAGAACTAAAACAGTTATTAATCTTTATTTTAAAGTTCGGTAAATCAAGGGACCACGCCGTATAACATGGAACGGGTTTCCTCCCAAGAATACTAGTGCATAAAACAAACACCGCAATGCTAAATAAAGAAAAATGAAGCTATTATATGACCCAGGTCCCATCACACAATGCAACGCAAGCCGGAGGATAGGGTTTTAACCTTATAATAGCCAAAGCATGCTTGATACGTTTAAAACACATTATTTTGATATTACTATAAGTGTATAGTGACAAAACAATTTCAATCATAAGTATCAATCATAGGCAGCATAGCTACCATCTACTATGTCGCCATACTAGGTTCTACAAATAAAACTGTAATATCACATATTGGAAATTGGATTCCATCATGAGTCGAGGCAAGGGGCAAGCTCCTCTCTGTTCGAGACACTCTAGCAAATGTCCCAGGACCGCACACAGCAATCCTTGGATCTTCAGGGCCAGTCCTCTCTTACTTTTGAGGATTGGCAATTCCTGAGCACATGTTTCCCGGTCCTAACAGACCTGTATCCGAGGCGCCTCGTATCCAACAACCACACAGGTGAAAAGTATATAAATATCAGCCAGTTTAAGCACTGACACCACCCATGTCTAGAAAGAAACGTCGTGCTCTCCCTGCAGTCACTATCCCATTTTTGACTCATACCGAGGTGTGAGGCTCGCGAATTCACGCTATACACAAAGCTACGCCATATAGGCCGTGCTTTGATCATCAACCACAACACTTTGCTTCTCAACAGAAGCCTTGATCAATTGCCACTTACGCGTGCCACATTGGCAATTCACTCCATGCGACTGATGTCCATCGAGATACAACCTCTGAGCTCATACATCTTAGAGAAGGGCGTTAAGCAAGAGAATAAATTCTCCGCCGCCAAACAGATGTATATTTAATAGAGATAAATCAACATAGAATAAAATCCAATGTCAGACACACAGTCCATTTACAAGTTCGTTCTGGGTCTGAACGAAACCGGAGGCACTTTCCTCGCATATCCACCGATCTCCAAGTACGTCTGGACGATCACCAACTGATTCCCTCCTCTTGGGTGTAGAGCCCAATCAAGATCATCAGTAGTCACCCAAACGATGTGAAGACTTCCGGTCTTCAACCACCGTCTTCATCTTCGACTTATCGCCGAATCGGTTATTCAGAATGGTTATAAACCCGGCCTTTCTGAATAACCCACGCATATAATAAACAAATGTTACACAAACACAACAAACGCCTCACTCCAATTTAGAATATTCTTTTATTCACAAAATCACATTCTTAGGGAAAGGTTCCCATTAATTTTATCAAAGATAATTTTTTGTAATAACCCGAAAATCTGGGCCAGTTTAAAATTTTTATTTTGGCGATTTTAGCGAATTTTAAACATTTAAAATGAATTATTTTAAATAATATCGACGAGAAATTTATTTTGAATAGAATTCGACGTATATATTTATACGCGTCGTCGTTAGAATATAAATAATTATATATAATTATAATAGAATTGAAAATGGCGCGGTAGTTCGATAATTCGATTTCAAACTTCAATTGAATGTACCGGGTGCAAAACAATCCGGATTTTAGTGAAACCAAAAATAATAGGATCTCGTTGTGAATATCTTTCCAACGAATCCGAAAGATCAAGATTTCATAGCGGGAATCAAAAGATATGTCCAGTTGACAATTCTGAATAGTCGCTATGGAATTCAGGCCCTTAAAAATGGACATTTTGCAAATGACTTCGGATTTCGACGAAACCAGTTTTGTTGGGTCCGTGATGCGAAGTTATTGCTAGATTCCAAATTTTAGAATTTTTCGAATCTATATGTGAGCGTGGCAAAGGAAAACGCATTTGACCAGTTTCAGTTGATTTTAATCGACTGGAAAATAGCCATTTTTCCAACGGTCTCAGAATTCGACGAAACTAGTTTTATTAGGACCGTATCGTCAATACGAAGCTAGAAAATATTTTTCTGGAATTTTTAGAGCTAGTATGTAACCCCGGTAAATTGAAATGCGCGTTTAAATTGAATATAGTGATTTAAATGTAAATTTAACGGAAACTGATCGAAACGATCGAATCAGCTTGCGATACATATCCTATTGTGTTCGGAATGGGGGTAAAACGCTATGGACAACAGGCGGTGGGCCTCGTTTAGAGGTCGTATGTGAAAGTCAACTTTTTGAAAAATAAAATAATTAGATTAATAAAAAAAAAAAAACTTCTCCTTATTCATATCAGACCCCCCCCTCCCCGACTAAAATCATTTCGAACAGAAAGAAAAAAAAAGAACGAGGAGGACGGAGAACGCGCTGCCCAACCGCCACCGCCGCTGGTGGCGCCGCCCACCCACCAAAGCTCAGGCGAGCTCCTCCTCCCTCCTACCTTTCCCTCTCTCCTCGAATTGAGCCACCAGCGAAGCCCTAATTTCGCCCCTCGGAGCAGCGATCCCCGCCTGCCACCCCGTGCGCCATCACCTCCGCCTTCTTCTCCTCCGCGACCCCCTTCTTCTCCTTCCCCTGACCTTCATCTCCAATCGCCCCCCCCCCCCCCCAGACGCGAAGACCGACGCCGTCGTGGGACCCCCAGCCCCCTCCTCCGCCTGCAGCCACTTCCGCCACCTCCCCTCACCGCCCAGACCCCCTCCGACCGTTCACCGTTCGTGTAGGGCCACCCCCATCTCTGAAAAATTCGATTTCCTGTAAGTATTTTTAATTTATTCATTTTTAGTCATATGAATGTGATTAATTCAGTAATTATATGTTTTTGAATATAAAGGATTTTTATTTACATTTTTAACACAGAAAGATATGTTTTTTTTAATTTATATTTTAAACATAGAAAGATTTGATTTCTATCGATATATGAATAGATTTTCATTTGTATGAAGTATAGATTTTTAGATAGGAAAAGTTTATATTTTTAATACTAAAGATGTGATTTTTAAATAGTAGAAATTATAAAATATAATTTTTGTAAGATAGAGAATATAAAAATACGATTTTTATATGTTATAGATAGTTAAAAATTTGATCTTTATATTTTTCTAAAGTAATAAAAATATGATTTTTATATTTTTAAAAGTATTAAAAATATGATCTTTATTAAGTAGAAGTAGTAGAAATATGATTTTTGTTTATGTAGAGAATTAAAAATATCATCTTTGTGTATGTAGCAAAATAAAAATCTGATTTTTATTTTATATACGTCGAAATAAAGTGCTGATTTATTTTTATAAAGGCGAAAACTATATTTTTATAAAGGCGAAATCAATATTTTTGAAATGGAATTTTTATCTATATGACACCAAAGTAAAAATTCGATTTTTATATATTGAATAGCATAATAAAAATTCGATTTCTAAATATATGAAGTGATTATAAAAATATGATTTTTAAATTGAAAGTGAATAAAAATGTGATTTTTATTTTAAAGACATCAAAATATAAAAATGTGTGATTTCTATATGTAGTGGCTACGGGCAACAAAGGAGATGAAAAGGCGAGAACGACGAAGATCTCTACGATAGGAGTGTCGTGGTATTGGATAGCTTTCGGTGAGAACTTCTCACTCAAATTCTCTTTTTCTAGTTATATATATACTAGGATGCAGACGGTGCTTAGTAGCACCCGACACCCGTCATCCACAGACCATGGATGACTTGTTTGTTAAATTGTTCGATTGTGTAGTTAGTTAGTCTAATTGGTTTGAATTGAATTGTTTGGTGATACGGAATGGATTTGATTGATGTGTGAATGGCGTGGGCCTTCACTAGACCGGGGATAAGGCTAGGCCTTGTTCCGTTTCTAGTATCGTGCCGTTATGCCGCCGAAATTTTCTAAAATATGTTAGAAAAATAAAAATATCATTTTTATTGTGTAAATGAAATGAATAGAAATTCATGTGTTGAAATAGAATATTTTATCGTTAAAAAAAAATATAATTTTTAACGTGGAAGTGAATAAAATGAAATATTCATTTACAAACCGGACGGTTTGTTTATGTACGCCTATTTGAAGGACATTGATTGGGACGATAAATTTTACACCTCGCCCAACTGCACAAATAAAATCTATGTTTGATTGTTTGAAACCCCACACGGGTGTTGGGATGAAATTTGGAAGTTCACTCATCCTGATTTATTAAATATGTCGATCGGTCGATTGACAGGCTGTTATAAGCGTCAGATATCTATATTTGATGCTTATACAGTGTAGTGCACTTTGGTTGATGGTTGATTATTTTTCAAAGCTATTATATACATGTGTTGTATGGAATCCATATAATTAACATTATATGGTGATTGATTGGGCCTCATTCCAATCGGGAAAATAATGAATATTATAAAAGGAAATTCATGTGTTGAATATAAAAATAGTCATGTGTTGACGATGTTCATGTGTTGAGTGAAATATTTTATACAACGAAATTTACATCTTTATCATATTTAAGATTAGAACTACTTCTCAGTAGAAGTCTAATTAAAATCAAACGATAGATACCATAGTTTTATAAAATATTTTACATAACAACAATAGTGATGTGTTGAAAGCACTCATGTGTTGAGAGTAGTCGTGTGTTGAAAGAAATATAGATTCATGTGTTGAATGGGAAAAATATTCCTTTGTTGAATAGAATAAAGAAGTTGTGAAAAATATAAAGCCGTGTTGATTAGTTTTGCGCCATTTTGACGTGAACGATATTTATATCGATCTTAAAACGATTTCGAAATGAATTGAATTGAAAACGATTTCGAAATGAATTGAATTGAAAACGATTTCGAAATGAATTGAATGGAAAACGATTTCGAAATGAATTGAATTGAAAACGATTTCGAAATGAATTGAATTGAAAACGAAATCAAAATGAATTGAATTGAAAACGATTTCGAAATGAATTGAATTGAAAACGATTTCGAAATGAATTGAATTGAAAACGATTTCGAAATGAATTGAATTGAAAACGATTTCGAAATGAATTGAATTGAAAACGATTTCGAAATGAATTGAATTGAAAACGAAATCGAAATGAATTGAATTGAAAACGAATTCAAATTGAATTGAAAGTGAATTGAAATGAATTCAAATTAAATTAAAATCTGAATTGAATAGAAATGAATTTTAAAACGGATTTATAAAGAAGAATTCAATTTTGATTTGAATTGAGTATAGAAGTTGAATTGTTTCAGAAACGAATTTAAAACGAGTTATAAAATTCGTTTTAAATGGAAATCGACAAAATATATATTATATATATTACATATATAATATAATGGCCTGAATAGAACGCGCCGCGCCGCGGCAGTTCGTGAATTTCGACCATTTATTTCAAACGGACATTGCGGGAGATCCGACCGTCGGATTCTCCTAAAACCGGAACCGTTGGGTTCGTATCGAAAAGAGCTTTCCAATGACTGTTAGAAATTTGAAATCTAACGGTTGGATTTGGAATTATGTCCAAATCAAATTCGAAAAAGGTCGCTGTAAGTGCAGTTCGATAGCCGTTGATGGAAATCGACTGTACGGGCCTTGATAAAATTATTAAAAATATCGATAATTTGTGTAAATTATAATATGTGAATTGGAAAGAATTGAGCTGGAGAATTCCACATTCGAAAAGATAAAAATAGATTTTTATCGAAATGAACTAGTTTTGAACTAGAATTAAAATCAATTTATTTGTGAAATAAATAAATTGAATTTGAAAGTGATTTTAAAAATAACCAATATTCCCAATACGTGGATTGGACTGGAGCTGAATCGAAATTATCTTCGGGATATTTCGATGTTGGATTTCGTGACTATACAGATATTGTTATGGGAATTTGAAAGATATATTTTATATCGTTATTTCCAATACGATATTTGTTGGTTTCAGAATTTGGTATTGAATATAAGCCGATATATTTTCTATTCAGAGCCTTGTATTTAATATCAAATGTGATTTGGGTTTGTCGTGAATCGTGTTTTAGAAGACATTGGTTCTTTAACCCAGTTAAAGGCAAGATGTTGATTTTTGAGAAGATTAAAACTAAGTAGAGTTTTAATGAATCTTTAATTAGATTAAAATGTGAATTGATAATTTAAATTATCAAATCTGAAAAGTGATCGAGAGTGGAGTATCACCAGTTTTGCTCCAAAGCGATAGTTAAATCTTTAATTAGATTTGAACGTGAAATGGTAATTAATTTTACCGATAACACCGTGGTGTTAGATGTGGAGTATTACCAGTTTTCTCCATGGGATATATAGGTTGGGATTGGGAAATAAAATGAATAATTACTTCGGTGTGGTTCGTTAATCCCGACTAGTTTGAAATGATATCCAAAGGAAGATTATAGGATAAATTTAGAAGAATTTATCTTGGATAAAATTAATGGGAACATTTCTCTAAGAATGTGATTTTGTGAATAAAAGAATGTTCTGAATTGGAATGAGGCGTTTGTTGTGTTTGTGTAACATTCGTTTATTATATACGTGGGTTATTCAGAAAGGCCGGGTTTATACCCATTCTGAATAACCGATTCGACGAGATGTCGAAGATGAAAACGGTGGTTGAAGACCGGAAGTCTTCACATCGTTTGGGTGATTACTGATGATCTTGATTGGGCTGTACACCCAGGATGAGGGAATCAGTTGGTGATCTTCCAGACGTACTTGGAGATGGATGGATATACGAGGAAAGTGCCTCCGGTTTCGTTCAGACCCAGAACGAACTTGTAAATGGATTGTGTGTCTGACATTGGATTTTATTCTGTGTTGATTGATCTCTATTAAATATGCATCTGTTTGGCGGCGGAGAATTTATTCTCTTGCTTAACGCCCTTCTCTGAGACGTACGAGCTCAGAGGTTGTATATCGATGGACATCAGTCACATGGAGTGGATTGCCAATGTGGCACGCGTAAGTGGCAATTGATCAGGGCTTCTGTTGAAAAGCAAAGTCTTGTGGTTGATGATCAAAGCACGGCCTGTGTGGCGTAGCTTTGTGTATAACGTGAATTCGCGAGCCTCACACCTCGGTATGAGTCAAAAACGGGATAGTGACTGCAGGGAGAGCACGACGTTTCTTTCTAGCTAGGGTGGTGTCAGTGACCAACCAGCCCTGACATTTATATACTTTTGACCTGTGTGGTTGTTGGAATGCGAGGCGCCTCGGATATAGGTCTGTAAGGACCGGGAAACGTGTGTTCAGGAATTGCCAATCCTCAAAAGTAAGAGAGGACCGGCCCTGAAGATCCAAGGATCATAGTGGGGTCCTGAGACATTTGCTAGAGTGTCTCGAATCGGAGAGGAGCTTGCCCCTTTCCTCGGCTCATGATGGAATCCAATTTCCAATACGTGTGTTTCGGTTTTATTTGTAGAGCCTAGTATGGCGACATAGTAGATGGTAGCTATGCCGCCTATGATTGATACTTATGATTGAAATTGTTTTGACACTATACACCTATAATAGTATCAAATAATGTGTTTTAAATGTATCAAACATGCTTTGGCCGTTATAAGGTAAAAACCCTATCCTCCGGCTTGCGTTGCATTGTGTGATGGGACCTGGGTCTTATAACAGCTTCATTTTTCTTTATTTAGCATTGCGCTATTTGTTATATGCACTGGTATTCTTGGGAGGAAACCCGTTCCGTGTTATACGGCGTGGTCCCTTGATTTACCTAACTTTAAAACCAATATTAATAACTGTTTTAGTTCTCACACCAGTCACATGACTGACCTGGAGTTTATTGTTTTAACCTAAACTCTGGGTGCCCCTATTTTCCACACGGGCAGCTAGTAGTTTTGGTTTTGCAGATTTATATTCACAGGGTCCTGATTTACAGCAGGAACGATGCTCGGAAAGCTCTATATCCGTGTATCACTTCTTGTTGTGTTTTGTATATTTTTCCGCTGCTATGTAATTTATTGTAATCTCTAATATTTGTCGAATGTAATTTAATCATTTATACTCTGTATATTCTTGTATCTGATGGAAATGTTGTAATAACAGTGAAATGTTCTTCTGTATGGGTTCTATTTTGTCTTGTCCTCAAAAGTATTCGTGCTTTCCTTAACGGGGAAGTTACGGGTCCTTACATTTTTTCTAAATTTATTCTTTAATCTTCCTTTGGATATCATTTCAAACCATATTATGGTTTTCCAAACTAGTCTGGATTAGCGAACCACACCGAAGTAATTATTTATTTTATTTCCCAATCCAACCTATTCATACCCTGGAGCAAAAATGGTAATACTCCATATCTAACACCACGGTGTTATCAGTAAAATTAATTACCATTTCACGTTCAAATCTAATTAAAGATTTAACTATCGCTTTGGAGCAAAACTGGTGGTACTCCATTCTCGATCACCTTTCAGATTTGATAATTTAATTTATCAATTAACATTTCAATCTAATTAAAGATTCATTAAAACTCCACTTAGTTTTAATCTTTCCACATATCAACATCCTGACTTTAACTGGGTTAAAGAACCAATGTCATTTAAAACACGATTCACGATAAACCAAAAATCACACTCTATTGTTAATCGGGTTAAAGAACAGGTGTTGTTCAAAACACCGCTCACGATAAACCCAAAAACCAATTCAAATTCAATTCCAATTAAATATTATTTAATTGATACATTTCATTAAATCTAAATAGAAAGATTTAATCTTATTCTCAATTGGGCTTAAGAACAGTGTTAATGAAGACACCATTCACGATAAACCCAAATCACGTTTGATATTAAATATAAGGCTCTGAATAGAAAATATACCGACTTATATTCAATATCAAATTCTGAAACGAACAAATATCGTATTGGAAATAACGATATGAATATATCTTTCAAATTCCCATAACCATATCTGTATAATCACAAAATCCAAAATCGAAATATTCCGAAGTTAATTTCGATTCAAATCCATTTCCACTTCAATTATTGGAAATTCTGATTATTTTTAAAACCACTTCAAATTCAATTTATTTATTTCAAAAACAAATTGATTTTAATTCTAGTTCAAAACCAGTTCATTTCGATAAAAATCTATTTTATCTTTTCAAATGTGGAGCTTTTCATCCCAATTTTTCCCAAATCATTTCTTATGATTTTACACAAATTATAGATATTTTTAATAATTTTATCAAGGCCCGTACAGTCGATTTCCACCAATGGCCATAGAACTGCACATACAACGACCTTTTCCAAATTTGATTAGGACATAATTCCAAATCCAAGCGTTATATTTCAAATTTCTAACATTCATTAGAAATCTCTTTTCGATACGATCCCAATGGTTCTGGTTTTAGGAGAATCCGACGGTCAGATCTCCCGTAATGTCCATTCGAAGTCAATGGTCGAAATTCATAAACTACGGCAGCGCGGCGCGTTCTATTCAGGCCATTATATATATATATATATATATATATATATATATATATATATATATTGTCGATTTCCTTTTAAAACGAATTTTATAAATCGTTTTAAATTCGTTTTCGAAACGATTTCAACTTCCCTTTCAATTTCAAATCAAAATTGAATTTTCCTTTATAAATTCGTTTTAAATTCATTTCAAATTGATTTCAATTCAAATCTGGTTTTTAATTCAATTTCAATTCAATTTGAATTTCAAATTAATTCAATTTGAATTCATTTCTATTTGATTTCAATTCGAATTCATTTCTATTTGATTTCTATTCGAATTCATTTCAATTCAATTTCAATTCGAATTCATTTCTATTTGATTTCAATTCGAATTCATTTCTATTCAATTTCAATTCGAATTCATTTCTATTTATTCGATTTTGAAATCACTTTTCGATATTCATTAAAAAATGAATAATATCGATATAAATATCGTTCACGTCAAAATGGCGCATCTCTAATCAACACGACTTTATATATTTCAATAAATTCGTTATTCTATTCAACAAATGAATATTTACTCCATTCAACACATGAATCTATATTTCGTCTTACTTACAATAAAAAGGTAAATTTTATTGTATAAATATTTTATTCAACACATGAATACACTTTCAACACATGAATTCTCAACACCTGAACATCGTCAACACATGAGTATTTATTCTATTCAACACATGAATTTTCTTTTATAATATTCATTATTTCCCAATTGGAATGAGACCCAATCAATCACCATATAATGTTAATTATATGGATTCCATACAACACATGTATATAAATAGCAACGATAAAGAATCAACCATCATCCAAAGTGCACTACACTGTATAAGCATCAAATATAGATATCTAACGCTTATAACAGCCTGTTAATCTATCGATAGACATACAATTAAATAATTGGGATTAATGTATGCCAAATAACATCCCAATACCCGTGTGGGGTTTCAAATCAACGAACACAGATTTTTATTCATTCACAAACCCGTTAAAAATTATATTTTTAATGATAAAATATTTTTAACTATATAAATATTTTATTTCACGTCACACAATCAATTTTCATCACAACAAACAATCAAACATACAAATCATCCATGGTCTGTGAATGACGGGTGTCGGGTGCTGCTAAGCATCGTCAGCATTCTAGTATATATTTTTAACTAGAAATTGAAATTAGAAGGTGAGAAGTTCTCACCGACTAGCTAATCCAAACGCCTCGACTCTTCTTATGTAGAAGTCATCGCTGTTCTCGCCTTTTTTCACTTTCACTGCCCGTACCCACTACATATATAAAAATCACATTTTTATATTGTTGCTATGTATATAAAAATCATATTTTTATAATCACTCCATATGGATAAAAATTCTATTTTTACATCGCTACTATATAGATAAAAATTCTATTTTTACAACGATGTTCATATAATACAGATTATAGTTTTATCACGTTATTCTCTACATAAAGATTTCGCCGTTTCAAGTATAAAGATTTCGCCTTTTCAAATATAATAAAAATCATTTCTACTATAAAAGATCCTACTTTTATTAATCTACCTATATAAAAATTATATTTTTATATTTCACGTATGATAAAAATCGTATTTTTATTCTTTTGATAATATAAAAATCATATCTTTCTTATGCTGACTTCATAATATCTTTGCTAAGTTAAAAAAAATCGAATCTTTATATATAAAACTCAGTTTTTAAAACAATTCTTAATTTCTAAATCATCTACATAATATAATTAGCGAATTTAAAGAATAAAAATCACCTTTTCCTTCTTGTGAAAATCAAATTCTTGTTAGTGGAGGAGCTTGGCGTCACTTGGGTAGGGCGGTGAAGCCGAGGGGCGTCGGAGAACGGCTACGGGTGGCGGTGCCGGGGCGAGGTGGGTGTAGCTTGATCGGTGGGGACTGTTTTGGTCAGTTTCAGGGGGTTTCGGGGTGATGGCGGACCTGAACAAGAAAGGTAGACTAAGTGGAGGCGGTGCAGGCCGGAGTTGGCGGAGACAGGAGCCCCACGGCGGTAGAGGTGGTCAGTTGGACCTAGGGCGTCGGATTTGGGTTCAGTTGGAGGGAGGGGGAGAGGGGAACGAGAGGGAGCATCGCCTGCGTCGGGGGGGGGGGGGGACATCAGCATTTGCCGGAGGTTGGGGGGCGCAGTCGCGACGGCGACGGGCTGGAGATCGGTGATGGCTTCGTTCGTTTTTTTCCTTTCTCTTTAGATCTGATCGTGGAAGAGAGGAATACGGGGAGGGCTTAAGAGAAAAAGAGTTGACCAATCTATTTAATTTTATTTTTAAATTCCCAAAAAGGTACTTTTTAATTAGACCTCGAAATCGAACCCACCGACTGTCATCCCTAGCGTATTACCCCTATTCCGAACACAATGGGATATGTATCGTGAGCCGATTCGCTTGTTCCAATCAGTTTCCATTCAATTTAAATTATAAATCAATGTATATTGAATTTGAACGCTCATTTCAATTTACCGGGGCCACATACTAACTCGAAAAATTCCCGAAAAATATTTTCTAGCTTCGTAATTACGATACGGTCCTAACAAAACTAATTTCGTCGAATTCTGAGACCGTTTGAAAAATGGCCATTTTCCAGTCGATTAAAATCAACTAAAACTGGTCAAACGCGTTTTCCTTTGCCACGCTCACATATTGAATCGGAAAATTATGAAATTTGAAACCTAGCAATAATTTGACATCACGGATCCAAAAAAGGTGGTTTCGTCGAAAACCGAGGTCGTTTGCATAATTTCTATTTTTAAGGGCCTGAATTCCATAGCGACTATTCAGAATTTTCAACTGGACATATCTTTTGATTCCCGTTATGAAATTTCAATTTTTCGGATTCGTTGGAAAGATATTATCAAATAGATTCTAATATTTTTGGTTTCGCTAAAATCCGGTTTATTTTGCACCCGGTATGTTCATTTGAAATTTAAAATCGAATTATCGAACTACCGCGCCATTTTCAATTCCTTTTATAATTATAAAAAATTATTTATATTCTAACGATGATTCAAATAAATATATACGTTCGAATTCTATTCAAAATAAATTTCTCATCGATATTATTTAAAATAATTCATTTTAAATATTCAAAATTCGCTAAAATTGCAAGAATAAATTTTTTAAACTGGCTCAGATTTTTCGGGTTGTTACAATCTCCCCTACTTAAAACTTTTCGTCCCTGAAAAGGAACGAAACCAAAAGTTGTTTAACAAACCAACTCAACTTCCATTATTTTGATTACGGCTTAAGTTCTTCAACTTTTCAGTTTCTAAGAACTTTTCAAATTTTCAAAAATTTGGCTAACACCCTAAAATTTCGAAAAATTTCGCCATAACCTCCCCTGCACCGGGGACTTCAGGATATTTCATATAGCCTCCCATGGCCTTCTTCAACTCAAAAGAAAAAGAAAAAGCCAAGCGGCTAGCCAATCGGCTCATAAAATCATCATCACCCAAACAAAACAGTAAATTATGGTAAACATGTACCTATTTGTCGGACAAACAATTTTATTCTTCTGCTCTAGCCTCCTTGCTATGACCTGTTCAATGTAAGTACATGTATATGCAAGCAAATGCGACCAAATTTCAGTACCATTCAATATTTAATTCAATTAGGCTAAATGGTTCAAAATTTCAAACAAATAAACAAACAACACAACCATCAATCAATTAGTGGATTAACGTTTCAAATTCATAATTTGATATATATACAGAAAATCATGTTTTTGATGCCAATTCACAACAATAACCAATCTAGTTTTGGTTCTCACACCAGTCTAACGGAAATATATAGAAATCACACCTTCGAAACACGAACATAAATACTGATGATGCGGCCGTATTACCAGAATTATCTCTGAGCATCTAGAATGTGATTCTATATATATCCAGTATATTAAAACATCGAATATACGTTCATGACGCGTATATGCAAAACCTTTATATTCTAGATTGTTGAGACAACAAGGAATTTCGCTCGATCCGAATCAGTCGCTAAACTGACCCTGACCATTCGAAAACGCCTGATCGTTTTGAGAACAGGACAAAATAGAACGCGGACGGAAGAACATTTCATTGTTAATTACAACAATTCCATCGGAATACAAGAATATACAGAGTATGAATAAATAATATACATCACAAATTACCAGAGATTACAATACATTACATAGCAGCGGAAAATAATACAATACACAACTAGAAGAGATATACGGATACAAAGCTTTCCGGATATCATTCCAGCTGTAAACCAGGATCCTGTGAATATAAATCTGCAAAACCAAAACTACCAGCTGCCCGTGTCAAAATAAGGGCACGCAGAGTTTAGGTTAAAACAACAAACTCCAGGTCAGTCATGGGACTGGTGTGAGAACCAAAACAGTTATTAATCTTTATTTCAAAGTTAGGTAAATCAAGGGACCACGCCGTATAACCCGGAACGGGATTCCTCCCAAGAACACCAGTGCATAAAACAATAGCGCAATGCTAAATAGAGAAAAATGAAGCTATTATAAGACCCAGGTCCCATCACACAATGCAAGCCGGAGGATAGGGTTTTTACCTTATAATAGCCAAGAATGCTTGATACGTTTTAAAAAAATCATTTATTATTACTATAAGTGAATAGTGTATAAAACAAATTCAAATCATAAGTATCAATCATAAACGGCATAAGTGCCTCATCCCACAATGTCGCCATACTAGGCTCTACAAATAAAACCGCAAATGTCACGTATTTGGAAATTGGGTTATCATTTATGGTATGAACTGAGGCAAAAGATAGTCCTCTACCGATTCGAGACTGTCTAGACCGAGTCTCAGGATTAGAGCTCGAACGACCCTTGGATCGTCAGGGCCGGTCCGAACGGAGTGGATTAAAATGCCTGAACATGCGTTTCCCCGCCCTATGGGGCGTAAATGAGCCAACTAAATGACTCCATCGGTTCGAGAATGACCGATTTATCCGAGGCGCCTCCAATTCCAACAACCACATAAGTCAAACTCGTCAGGGCGTGTAAAACCACTAACGCCACTTCTAACTAGAAAGAAACGCATGCTCTCCCTGAGGTCCTCTCCCGTTTCTGGTTCACACCAGGTGTGAAACTCGCGAAGTAAATGTTACACAAAGCTACGCCACAAAGGCCGTGCTTCGATCATCAACCACAATACTTTGCTTTTCAACAGAAGCCTTGATCATTCGCCACATAGGCATGCCACACAGGCAATTCACTCTATGCATATGATATCCATCAGTATATAACCCCTGAGCTCGTACGTCTCAGAGAAGGGCGTTAAGCAAGAGAATAAATTCACCGCCGCCAAACAGATATATATTTAATAGAAATCAATCACACAGACTGAAATCCAATGTCAGACACGCAGTCCATTTACAAGTCCGTTCTGGGTCTGAACGAAACCGGAGGCACCTAGTACCCTGCATATCCATCGATCTCCAAGTACGTCTGGACGATCACCAACTGTTTCCATCTTCTTGGGTGTACATCCCAATCAAGATCGTCAGTAATCACCCAAACGACGTGAAGACCTCCGATCTTCGACCACCATCTTCATCTCCGACTTATCGTCGTATCAGTTATTCAGAATGGGATAAACCCGGTCTTTCCGAATAACTCGCATATATTATAAACAAGCGTTACACAAACACAACGTACTTCTCATTCCAATTCATCAGTCACTAACCGTAAATTAACAAGAGAATAATTCCCCAAATATTAACCCCGAAGGCCAAAACCAACATCAGATCAATATCCAGAATACCATTCTTCTTAGCTAACCGACAATTAGTTTCTAAATTTCACATTCATAATGAAAGGTTCCCATTAATTTTATCAAAGATAAATCCTTTAAATTTATTCTTTAATCTTCCTTTTGAATATCACTTCAAACTAGTCGGGATTAACAAACCTTACCGCAGTAATCATTTGTTTTAATTTCCCAATCCCATCCTATTCATCCCATGAAGTAAAACTGGTAATACTTCATATCTAACACCACGGTGTTATCGGTAAATTCAACTACCATTTCACGTTCAAATCTAATTAAAGATTTAACTATCGCCTGGAGTAAAACTGGTGATACACCATTCTCGATCTTTTCAATCTAATTAATGATTCATTAAAACTCCACTTAGTTTTAATCTTTGACTGGGTTAAAGAATCAGTGTCATTTAAAACACGATTCACGATAAACAACAAAATCACATCACATTTCAATCAGTCCCTAACCGTAAAATAGCAAGTGAGCAATTCCCTAAGTATTAACCCCGAAGGCCGAAACCAACATCAGATCAATACCTCTGAAACCATTCAACTTAAGTAATCTCCAGTTAGTTCCTAATTTTCTTAACTCCTTTAGGTCTAAGTATAGTATTATTGAAGATACCGTTCACGACAACCCAAAATCACATTTCCATTAATTGTCGGGTTAAAGAACAAGTGTTATTTAAAACACTGATCACGATAAACCCAAAAATCAATACCAATTCAATTCCAATTAAATATTATTTTATTGGTACACTTCATTAAATCTAAATAAAAAGATTTAATCTTTTCTCAACTGGGTCCTAGAACAGTGTTAATGAAGACACCATTCACGATAAACCCAAATCACATTTGATATTAAATACAAGGCTCTGAATAGAAAATATATCGGCTTATATTCAATATCAAATTCTACGACCAACAAATATCGTATTGGAAATAACGATATATATATATATATATATATCTATATCTTTCAAATTTCCATAACAACATCTGTATAATCACGAAATCCAACATCGAAATAATCCGAAGACGATTTTGATTCAAATCCATTCCAATTCAATTATTGGAAATTCTAGTTACCTTCAAAACCATTTTTCAAATTCAATTTATTTATTTTAAAAATAAATAAAATTATAATTCTAGTTCGAAACTAGTTCATTTCGATAAGAAATTATTTTTATCTTTTCACATATGGAGTTTTTCATCCCAATTCTTCACAAATCATTTCTTATGATTTTACACAAATTATACTATTTTTAATAATTTTATCAAGGCCCGTACAGTCGATTTCCATCAACGGCTATCGAACTGCACCTACAGCGACTTTTTTCCAAATTTGATTTGGACATAATTCCAAATCCAACCGTTAGATTTCTAATTTCTAATAGTCATTAGAAAGCTCTTTTCGATACGAACCCAACGGTTCTGGTTTTAGGAGAATCCGATGGTCGGATCTCCCGCAATATCCGTTCGAAGTCAATGGTCGAAATTCGCGAACTGCCGTGGCTTGGCGCATTCTATTCAGGCCATTATATTATATATATAATATATAAATCGTCGATTTCATTACAAAACGTTCTTTATCAATCGTTATAAATTCATTTTCAAAACAGTTTCAACTTCATATTCAATTTCAAATCAAAATTGAATATTCCAATATAAATTCGTTTTAAATTCATTTCAAATCGATTTCAATTCAATTTCAATTTAATTCGAATTTCAATTCATTTCAATTTAATTCGAATTTATTTCTATTCAAAATATCAAATTTTGAAATCACTTTCGATGTTCATTATAAAATGAATAAAATCAATATAAATATCGTTCACGTCAAAATGGCGTAAATCTAATCAACACGGCTTCATATATTTTTATTTTCAAATATTCTATTTCAAATATTTCCTTTTCAAATATTTCTATTTCAAATATTTCTTTTTCAAATATTTCTTTTTCAAATATTTCTTTTTCAAATATGGAATGACGCCCAATGAATTACCGTATAATGTTAATTATATGGATTTTCTACAACACATGTATACAATAACAACGATGAATAATCAACCATCATCCAAAGTGCATTCTACATTGTATAAGCATCAAATATAAATATTCAACGCTTATAACAGTCTGTCAATCAATCGATCGACATACAACTAAACAATCGGGATTAGTGTACGTCAAATATCAACCCAATACCCGTATGGGGTTTCAAACAATCAAACACAGATTTTATTTGTGCAGTTGGGCGATGTGTAAAATTTATCGTCCCAATCAATATCAGTCAAATGTGTGTATATAAACAAATCGTCCGATTTGTTTATTTTTATTTCCTTTCATATACACGTTAAAAATTCTATTTTTAACTATAAAATATTTTTAACTATATAAATATTTTATTCTATTTCACATCACATCACACAATCAACTACACATCAAAATCAAACAAACAAGCATACAAGCCGTCCATGGTCTGTGGACGATGAGTGTCGGGTGCTACTAAACACCGTATGCATCGTAGTATATATTTTAACTAGAAAATTAAATTAAAAGGTGAGAAGTTCTCACAGAGGGTTCCACTCCGCCGTGCTTTGCTGTTGAACTGCTGAACCATGTGGATCTGTCTGAAATTCCAATGCAGTTCTATTCACGCTGATCATAGTAAAAATTATATTTTTATCACTTCATTTCAATAAATAAAAATCATATTTTTATTTCTGTTTCAAATATTTTTACAACGCTTCTTACTATATAAAATTTACATTTTTATAAATCACTTTGTACAAAAATCATATTTTTAAACATCGCTTTGTTTAAATAAAGATCATAATTTTATAACTCGTGTTTACAAATGAAAATCACCCTTTCGTTTATAAAAATCTATTCTTATCTATTGATAAAAATCTATTCTTTTCTACTGATAACATTCTATTCTTTTCTCAAAGATTACTTCATTCTATATAAACAAAAATCGAATCTTTTTACTTGTAAAAATCAAATCTTTTTGCTTTTCCAATGATATTTATTTTCAAAAATCAACATTTTTAAAACAAAGTTCTTTCATTTAAATACTACCTTTTTATATCAAAACTATATATATTAATTTCAGATTTTTATCACAAAAATATATGAATAAATTTCAGTTTAAAAAACATGATAATTTCAGTTAAAAAATCAAGTAGATCTCATAGCAAATAAAATAAAACAAAATAAAAAGAAAGGGGAAACTAACTCACAAAGTCTTAGGGTTTTGGTCGTCGAAGGTGGTGGTGCTCCAATCGAGATGGCGCGGTGGAGCTTCATTGGTCGGAGGCGGTCTTGAGGAGGAGGCGCAGGGGGTACGAAGCAAAGGGGCTCGCTGGTGGGTTTCATCGATGAAGGGGGGACAGTTTTGGAGAAGAAGAAGGGGGAGAGGCGGCGGCAGACGTGCTGGGGGGGGGGGGGGGGCGCGATTGGATCTCAATCCATAGGTTTTTTTTCTTCTCTCTATTGAATGAACTACCGGTGGGGGGGGTCAAGAGGAAAAGGGTTGACCCCCTTTTTAATTAATTTTAATTTTATAATTATTTATTCCAAAAAGTTATTTTTTCTTTCCAACACCAAATCGAACCCACCGCCTGTCGTTCCTAGCGTTTTACCCCCATTCCGAACACAATGGGATATGTATTGTAGGCTGATTCGATCGTTTCGATTAGTTTTCGTCAAAATCAAAATATAACTCTATAATTGAATTTGAACGCGCGTTTCAATTTATCGAGGCCACATACGAACTCGAAAAATTCCAGAAAAATGCTTTCTAGCTTCGTATTGACGATACGGTCCTAACAAAACTAATTTCGTCGAATTCTGAGATCATTTGAAAAATGGCCAATTTCCAGCCGGTTAAAATCAATTGAAACTGGTCAAACGCGTTTTCCTTTGCCACGCTCACATATTGATTCGAAAAATTATGAAATTTGAAACCTAGCAATAATTTGACATCGCGGATCCAACAAAAGTGGTTTCGTCGAAATCCGAGGTTGTTTGCAAAATGGCTATTTTCTGGGCCCGAAATTCCATAGTGACTATTCTAAAATTTCAACTGGACATATCATTTGATTCCCGCTATGAAATTCCAATCTTTCAGATTCGTTGGAAAGATATTCTCAATTAGATTCAAATATTTTTGGTTTCACAAAAATCTGGTTTAATTTGCACCCGGTACCTTCATTTGAAATTTGAAATCGAATTATCGAACTATCGCGCCATTTTCAATTCCTTTTATAATTTAAAATAAATAATTATATTCTAACGACGATCTATATAATATATACGTTTGAATTC
The DNA here is from genome assembly GCA_030737875.1 of Allium sativum. Classification (NCBI taxonomy): domain Eukaryota; kingdom Viridiplantae; phylum Streptophyta; class Magnoliopsida; order Asparagales; family Amaryllidaceae; genus Allium; species Allium sativum. The sequence goes on from CM060913.1 coordinate 189,587,410, forward strand.
TATTCAAAATAAATTTCTCGTCGTTATTATTTAAAATAATTCATTTTAAATAATCAAAATTTGCTAAAATTGCCAAAATAAAAAATTTAAATTGGCTCAGATTTCCGGGTTATTACAATCTCCCTCACTTAAAACTTTTCGTCCCCGAAAAGGATCGAAGCCGAAAGTTGTTTTACAAATCAACTCAACTTCCAGTGTTTTCACTACGGCTTAAGTTCTCCAACTTTTCAGTTTCTAAGAACATTTCAAATTTTTCAAAAATTTGGCTAACACCCTAAATTTTCGAAAAATTTCGCCATAACCTCCCCTGCACCGAGAGCACCGGGAAAATCCCGAAATTGCCATACAGGCCCTCTGATCTCAAAAAGAAAAAGAAAACGCCAAGCGGCTACCCAATCGGCTCATAAAATCATCATCACCCAAACAAAACAGTAAATTATGGTAAACATGTACCTATTTGTCGGGCAAACAATTTTATTCTTCTACTCTAGCCTCCTTGCTATGACCTGTTCAATGTAAGTACGTGTATATGCAAGCAAATGCAACCAATTTTCAATATAACTCACAATTTGATTCAATTTGGCTATATGGCTCAACATTTTATTAATAATACAATAATCAAACAACACAACCAGCAATCAATTAGTTGATTAGCTTTCCAAATTCATAACTTTGATATGTAGTCAAAAAATCAGATTTTTGATGCCAAATCACAACAATAAGCCCTATATAGTTTCGGTTCTTACACCATTCAATTGGAAATATATAGAAATCTCACTTTCGAAACTCGAAAATAAATACTGGCGATGGTGCCCCGTCACCAGAATTATCCCCGGGCACTAGAGGGATTCTATATCTACCCAGTATATTAAAACTTCGAACACACGTTTGCAAGACATAGATGCAAAATCTCTATATATTGGATTATCCAAATTCATATAAATAAATAATCAAATACGAATAATTGATTTAAATTTTCAAAACAAAACTTGTTTTCATTTTTTTTTAATATACTCTTCACACTCGTTCTAGGATACTACTGATCCCATCTCTAACGAGTCATTCCCATTGGATATTACTAATCCAATATCTGATGATTTCTTTCGTTTGGTTCTAATGTGCCTTATTCTCTGAGCTTTGAAAACCAAAGCTCTGATACCAACTGAAACGACCGGGAATTTCGCTCGATCTGAATCAGTCGCTAAACCGACCCAGACCGTTCGAAAACGCCTGATTGTATTGAGAACACGACAAAATGGAACGCAGACGGAAGAACATTTCATTGTTAATTACAACAATTCCATCAGAATACAAGAATATACAGAGTATGAATAAATAATATACATCACAAATTATTAGAGATTACAATACATTACATAGCAGCGGAAAATAATACAATACACAACTAGAAGAGATATACGGATACAAAGCTTTCCGGATATCATTCCAGTTGTAAACCAGGATCCTATGAATATAAATCTGCAAAACCAAAACTACCAGCTGCCCATGTCAAAATAAGGGCACCCAGAGTTTAGGTTAAAACAATAAAATCCAGGTCAGTCATGGGACTGGTGTAAGAACTAAAACAGTTATTAATCTTTATTTCAAAGTTAGGTAAATCAAGGGACCACGCCGTATAACACAGAACAGGTTTCCTCCCAAGAACACCAGTGCATAAAACAACAGCGCAATGCTGAATAAAGAAAAATGAAGCTATTATAATACCCGGGTCCCATCACACAATGCAACGCAAGCCGGAGGATAGGGTTTTTACCTTATAATAGCCAAGAATGCTTGATACGTTTAAAACAAATCATTTATTGTTACTATTAGTGTATAGTGTATAAAACAACTTCAAATCATAAGTATCAATCATAGACGGCATAAGTGCCACATCCCACTATGTCGCCATATTAGGCTCTACAAATAAAACCGCAAATGTCACGTATTTGGAAATTGGGTTATCATTTATGGTATGAACCGAGGCAAAAGATAGTCCTCTACCGATTCGAGACTGTCTAGTCCAAGTCTTAGGATCAGAGCTCGAGTGACCCTTGGATCGTCAGGGCCGGTCCACATGAAGTGGATTAAAATGCCTGAACATGCGTTTCCCCGCCCTATGGGGCGTAAATGAGCCAACTAAATGACTCCATCGGTTCGAGAACGACCGATCTATCCGAGGTGCCTCCAATTCCAACAACCACATAAGTCAAACTCGTCAGGGCGTGTAAAACCAATGACGCCACTTCTAACTAGAAAGAAACGCATGCTCTCCCTGAGGTCCTCTCCCAGTTCTGGTTCACACCGGGTGTGAAACTCGCGAAGTAAACGTTACACAAAGCTACGCCACAAAGGCCGTGCTTCGATCATCAACCACAAGACTTTGCTTTTCAACAGAATCTTTGATCATTCGCCACTTAGGCATGCCACACAGGCAATTCACTCTATGCGTTTGATATCCATCAGTATATAACCCCTAAGCTCGTACATCTCAGAGAAGGGCGTTAAGCAAGAGAATAAATTCTCCGCCGCCAAACAAATATATATTTAATAGAGATCAATCACACAGACTGAAATCCAATGTCAGACACGCAATCCATTTACAAGTCCGTTCTGGGTCTGAACGAAACCGGAGGCACCTAGTACCCCGCATATCCATCGATCTCCAAGTACGTCTGGACGATCACCAACTGTTTCCATCTTCTTGGGTGTACATCCCAATCAAGATCGTCAATAATCACCCAAACGAAATGAAGGCCTCCGGTCTTCGACCACCGTCCTCATCTTCGACTTATCGTCATATCAGTTATTCAGAATGGGATAAACCCGGTCTTTCCGAATAACTCACGTATATTATAAACAAGCGTTAAACAAACACAACATACGCCTCATTCCAATTCATCAGTCACTAACCGTAAATTAACAAGAGAATAATTCCCCAAATACTAACCCCGAAGGCCGAAACCAACAACAAATCAATATCCAGAAAACCATTATGCTTAGCTAACCGACAGTTAGTTTCTAAATTTCACATTCATAGGGAAAGGTTCCCATTAATTTTATCAAAGATAAATCCTTTAAATTTATTCTTTAATCTTCCTTTTGAATATCACTTCAAACTAGTCGGGATTAATGAACCTTACCGAAGTAATCATTTGTTTTAATTTCCCAATCCCATCCTATTCATCCCATGAAGTAAAACTGGTAATACTTCATATCTAACACCACGGTGTTATCGGTAAATTCAATTACCATTTCACGTTCAAATCTAATTAAAGATTTAACTAACGCCTGGAGTAAAACTGGTGATACTCCATTCTCGATCTTTTCAATCTAATTAAAGATTCATTAAAACTCCACTTAGTTTTAATCTTTTACTGGTTTAAAGAATCAGTGTCATTTAAAACATGATTCACGATAAACCCCAAAATCAAATCACATTTCAATCAGTCCCTAACCGTAAAATAACAAGTGAGCAATTCCCGAAGTATTAACACCGAAGGCCGAAACCAACATTAGATCAATACCTTTGAAACCATTCAACTTAACTAATCTCCAGTTAGTTCCTGATTTTCTTAACTCCTTTAGGTCTAAGAACAGTATTATTGAAGATACCGTTCACGACAACCCTAAATCACATTTCCATTAATTATTGGGTTAAAGAACAAGTGTTATTTAAAACACTGATCACGATAAACCCAAAAATCAATACCAATTCAATTCCAATTAAATATTATTTAATTGGTACTTTTCATTAAATCTAAATAAAAAGATTTAATCTTTTCTCAACTGGGTTCAAGAACAGTGTTAATGAAGACACCATTCACGACAAACCCAAATCACATTTGATATTAAATACAAGGCTCTGAATAGAATATATATCGGCTTATATTCAATATCAAATTCTACGACCAACAAATATCGTATTGGAAATAACGATATATATATATATATATATCTATATCTTTCAAATTTCCACAACAACATCTGTATAATCACGAAATCCAACATCGAAATAATCCGAAGACGATTTCGATTCAAATTCATTCCAATTCAATTATTGGAAATTCTAGTTACCTTCAAAACCATTTTTCAAATTCAATTTATTTATTTTAAAAATAAATAGAATTATAATTCTAGTTCAAAACTAGTTCATTTCGATAAAAATCTATTTTTATCTTTTCAAATATGGAGTTTTTCATCCCAATTCTTCACAAATCATTTCTTATGATTTTGCACAAATTATTACTATTTTTATTAATTTTATCAAGGCCCGTACAGTCGATTTCCATCAACGGCTATCGAACTGCATTTACAGCGACCTTTTTCCAAATTTGATTTGGACATAATTCCAAATCCAACCGTTAGATTTCATATTTCTAATATTCAATAGAAAGCTCTTTTCGATACGAACCCAACGATTCCGGTTTTAGGAGAATCCGACAGTCGGATCTCCCGCAATATCCGTTCGAAGTCAATGGTCGAAATTCGCGAACTGCCGCGGCGCGGCGCGTTCTATTCAGGCCATTATATTATATATATAATATATATAATATATACTTCATCGATTTCAATTCAAAACGTTCTTTATAAATCGTTATAAATTCATTTTCAAAACGGTTTCAACTTCATATTCAATTTCAAATCAAAATTGAATATTCCAATATAAATTCGTTTTAAATTCATTTCAAATCAATTTCAATTCAATTTCAATTTAATTTGAATTTCAATTCATTTCAATTTAATTCAAATTTATTTCTATTCAAAATATCAAATTTTGAAATCACTTTCGATGTTCATTATAAAATGAATAAAATCGATATAAATATCGTTCACGTCAAAATGGCGTAAATCTAATCAAAACGGCTTCATATATTTTTATTTTCAAATATTCTATTTCAAATATTTCCTTTTCAAATATTTCTATTTCAAATATTTCTTTTTCAAGTATTTCTTTTTCAAATATGGAATGAGGCCCAATCAATTACCATATAATGTTAATTATATGGGTTTCTACAACATATGTATACAATAACAACAATGAATAATCAACCATCATCCAAAGTGCATTCTACACTGTATAAGCATCAAATATAAATATTCAACACTTATAACAGTTTGTCAATCAATCGATCGACATACAACTAAACAATCTATAACGACTTGTAAATTTTTGCATTGAAATTAAACCGATTATCTTAAAAAAACCTGAAACTTAAAATTTGTTTTGTTTACGCCGTTTTATTTATTTTTCTTCACGTTATAATTCGACGGTTTCCGTTGTTCGATTTGTTTAAATTTAAATTTTATGTTGCTCGGGAAGAAATTGCAAGTTTTCGGTGCGTAGCGCGTAAACGCAGATTACATAATATTTCTCTGTCGACACGTAATAAGTTTAAATTTGTTCCGTATAATCGTGTGTTGGAACATCGTTGAATTTTTACGGTCGGATACCGTCCGTATCCGAAACGTTCATGAACTAATTTGTTTATTATGGTTCCTATTCTGTAACCGTGTCTTTCTTCTTGTCCAAGAAATAAAAAATCACACAATTTGTATGTGTTCAGTTTTTCTTCCAACGGCTACACAGCAAGAGAGAAAACAAAATTAAGGTGCAGCGCGCTTTGTTCCTTCCGGGCACTTTATGTCTCTTTTTACCAACCATCTGCCTATTAATCAAAGAAGCCTTCGTGTTCACGCCTCGGCCTCATTCCATCTTTCCTATTTTTTTTCTTCCTTCAAATCCCAAGCTCCGCCATAAAAAAATTAAATAAATTTAAACGCCCTGCCACACTTCACCGTCTCGCCATTTTCAAACTCCCGATTTCCAAGTGAACCCTTCTCGTCCTCTTCGCAGCTTCTACCATCCCCTATCCTCCATTTCCAGCTAGCCATCAACTCAATCTTGCCGGAGTGGACCTCGCTGCTGCTGTGCCCTGCCGTGTAGCTAGTTCGCATCGTTCGTTTTGCACGGTGAGATTTCTCATTTACTGTGTTGCATCAAAAAAAAAAATTGAAATGGTACTTAGTCTGTACCATGGGTTTGAAAATATTGACGTTCGGAACAAATACAACATGTTGTCTCATACTTCACTGTATTTTGTTCATGCGCTGGTTTAAAGAAAATGTTTTATTGTTTTTGTGTTTAAGGGAATCATAAGTCAGTTCTAAGTGTGCATATTCCCCTGTAACTTGTTGCACATATTGCATTTTGTTTTTTCTTTTCTTATCTAAACTCAGCATGCTTTTGTGCCATATTATATAAAAAAAAATTTTTTGCTTTATTTGTTGCTTTGAAAAAAAAAAGAAAATATACGGCTGGTCTCAAATATGAATGCTATATGTGGCATATAAGTTTGTTCCATTGTAGCATGCATTTTTTACTTCAGCGTTCTCATAATGCTTTTGTCTCTTGAAAAAAAAAATCTTTTGTTTTGTTTCAAAAAATAATAATAATAAAAATTGGTTTAATAGCATGCGTTTTGGGACCAACCCGTAGCATGCATTTGGGACAAATGCATGTCCCATGTGTTGTTTTGCATTGCCTTTGCCATGCACTTGTTGCATGCGACAGTTGGAAACATTTTGTTCCCAGAAAAAAATTCTAACGTTTTTTTTTGTTTTTGTCTTTTTGTTTTGTGAAAAAAAGGTCTTTTGTTTTGTTGTTAAAAAAAAGAATAAAAAAAAAGAGGGAATGGGGACATGCGTTAGTTGCATGCTCCCAGTAGCGTGAATATGTTCCATGCTTTTGGAACAAAAGGCATGCGGTAGTAACCAAATAAAGTTGAAAAATAGTAGTAGTAAATGGTGAGTAAATGGTGATGCCCACTTTACAAAATAAGACAACACGTTGGGTCCATGTAGCATGCATTTGAATTTTATGCATGTTGTCCCATGCATTTTGTTCCATGCGTTTAGTATTATTATACATTCTTTTTTTTTCTTTTTTCTTCTACCGTATAGCTAATGAGAAAAATATATTAATAATAATAATAATAAAAAAATTAGTTTAATTAATTTTGCGTTCGCTTGTGTAAAAAGATTCGGTCCGCTCGTAGTTGATTTGATTCGGTTTCGAGTGCGCTCAGGTTTCGTCGTCATCTCTTGTTTCGTCCGTACCGTTATCATTTTCTGTACCACAAAAGGTGAGTTTATCTCACACTTGACTGACATTATTCATGACCGTAAATTTAATTTTATTGAAATGTTGATTGAAATTCGTAGAACTAATTTGTAGAAATTCACATTATTGATATATGAGTTGCTCACATATGACACGCTATGACACGACATTTATATGACACAAATTTTGTGCACAAGTGATATCTGATTGTAATGTGATGATATGTATGTTATATGATATTTCATTTATGTTTATTTTTGTTGCTCTCACACTGCAAGTTCCCTTAGTTTAAGAAATCACAATGGGTTGAAATGATATATACCTGAACGATCTTATAGGTTAGGAAAAATCGTTATAGGTTGAAATGATATACCTGAGCGGTTTTATTGATTTTGGGATTACGGGTTGAAATGATACATACCCGTAAATATTGAATTAACTAGGATTGAACTGATCACTTGACCATAGGTAGAAAACTATATATGGACACCGTGGTTGATTTCGAAGTGTTTTGAAATAAATTGATTTTAAAATTTCAAGTGATATAAAGTTTCAAAAACGAAGTTGTTTTAGGATTATTTTATTTTAAATATTTTTTTTATATTAAGTTATACTTAATAAATGAATTATTTTGATTTAAAAATCAAAGTTTGAAATGATTTCGACTTATACAAACTTAACGATTTCAAAGATGTTAAAATAGGAAATTTTCAAATACATTATAGTTAATATTTTGAAGTTGATTTTAATGATAACTTGTGATTTTAATATTCAATTTGATTTATACAAATAACCACGGTGTGAAATAAGCGATTGGTTGTTAAAGAGACCGGAGTCGGTATTAACATACTCTCTGTCAATACCGATACCACTTTAACAACTGTGTACGCAGTGGAGAATCAAGAACGAAGTAGGATGGATTTGACGAACGATGCTGGAATGAAGTAAGAGAACGATGATGGATAGCCTTGACTTTCGAGTCATAATTAAAATGACCAAAACAAGAGTTATACCGTGATTAATGGGGTCGCACCCTTTATTGAACACGCTTCTTCAAACCATATCTATTACTTAGTAATTTGATTGGTGGATCCACCCTTGATTATGGGAGTGTGTACGAGGTGGGCGGTAGTAGCTGCTATGCGTCACCACCGATCTGGGAGTGCAATTGGTAGATCCTACCCTGGGTATTTCCTCGAGTGCCTTGTCATATTACATTGAACGCACCTACTACGAATTTTTTTGCGTTGTACCTATCGAGTGCTCCCTGATAGCCCACAGGTTTGGTGGAGTTTACAGTACTGTATAGAATACAACGTTTATAAACGGTGTAATGGTAATAATGGTGATCCCGCTTATGCTATTTTCAATATTATATTTCCCGTAGACATTATTATAGTGGCATAGCGTATTATATGATATAGTTTATCGGATCCTTAGAGAATGGAAATCCCAAATATCTTCTAAGTTATTTATGCGTTTCAGTTGAATGTTTCAATTAAGTTAAATTTATGTTATGAGAATGTTAGTCATGATCCGAGTGTTTTGTCTTTGCATTTTGCTCGGGTCAGCCTGAGTAGCACAGCATTGGAGTCTTGTTTTGGAGCTAGAGACCTTTTGGAGCTGTAGCTGTTATCTGTCTTTTCCTTCAGTTATTTTGATCCTAGTTGACTTGGCATTGGTATGTACTGATATATCATTTATGCGTCTGAGACGTGATGTATTTGCTCTGTCTATGTCACTTATCTATGTTACTTATGTACTTCTTTGAGACTATTTTATGTAGTAGCTTCATGAACTACTATGGTTTTATTTTCCGCTGCGAGTTATTCTGTAACACCCCGTAATTCCGTAACGCTAAGATTCACAAATCAAGGCAGAATTAAAAGTTAAGATCAAAATCAAGCGAAACCGGAAGTGCCGTTGCGTTTGTCTCGGAATTCTGCATGAAAACGAGTCTGAGTTTGCGTAAATCGGAGTCCGTATGAGGAAGATATGGCCTCCAGAAGTTTCAGCAAGGTTCAAATTTCAAAACAGACTTAGAAGCGGGCTGGGCGGGAAATTCCCCCCCCAGGACCCCAGGTCGACTGGTGAGTCGACCCCTCCCCCCCCCCCCCCAGGTCGACTGGGGAGTCGACCCCCCCCCCCCCAGGTCGACTGGGGAGTCGACCTGGGTGTCGACCCCCCCCCCCCCCCCAAGTCGACTGGGGAGTCGACCTAGGTGTCGACCCCCCTGCTTTTTCTAGCTTTCTGAACCTGGTTCGTTTCTCTGTATCTAGACGCCATTCTGACCAGATTCGTTGACTTCTACACTATATAAACAGCCCTAGTCTCCTCCTCTATTCACAATTCTTCTCTACCCTTATGCTGCAAAGATTCTGAGTGAACATGGCTTCTTCTCCTCCACTTAAAAGAAATGATAAAAAGAATAATATATATAAAATAAATCAAGACGAGGAGATGCTGCTCAAAGACTTTCAAGAAGAGATTCGAATCAAGATTAAAGCTTCAAGATAAGGATCAAAGGCTAACGTCGCACGAATCATAGCAACGCCATCTTTCTTTTCAAATCTAAATCTCTGTAAGTCAGTTATTTCTAGATTTGAACGTTTTTCTCTGTTCTGACATGAAATTAAAGGAATAAAAGAATATGCCAAATCTCTCTCTCTATTCGAATCAGTGCCTATACTATTGAACCTAATTAAGAACTGTTATGATTCGAGGACAAATAAGACCATGACAATGAAACTATGGACCTTAAAACCATATGCCTATGACTATGAACATTTTCCTATGACTATGAACATTGCCTATGACTATGGACATTGCCTATGACTGTGACTGTGACTATGAGGATTATTTTCTTGACTAAGCCTATGCCTTTGATTAGGAAATATAAACTATTGCCTATGACATAACAAGGACATCTGTGATTAAACACCTGTGATTCATGAATAGGAAAGTGTTGCTTACGTTTTGTGACTATGAAATCGGGTATAAACCCGATCATCTATTCTGTCTATTCTTGGTTATCTTTGGTTTTAGACCTTGGTAATTTACCTATTAAGTTAGGTCTACCCATGTTCTTGAACCTACGTCTCTATTCTGTCTATTCTTGGTTTTCTTTGGTTTTAGACCTTGGGAATTTACCTATTAAGTTAGGTCTACCCATGTTCTTGAACCGACGTTGTTATTCAACCCTCTTTATGCCTGTTAGTATGTCTATCTGTTGCATAGCATCTTTGGTTCATTCCCTATTTTCTACGAACCTAGCTTTATTTATAATCTAGACTGAATCACGATTATACGAACGGTGGGAATGTGGTTTGGGCAAAACATAAAATTTACTAAAAACGTAGTTTAACTTGGAAATTGGCATAAAATGGGAACATGTATTATGGCATGTTCATAGGAATGCAAATTGGATAAATTTGTCATAAATTATAAGATGTGTAATTTGAATCTAGTATTGACGTGTAAATCTAGCATTTACATGAATAGTGAACTAGAGTAATAAGTCTAGTTTGACGTGAATTAGAATGTTGAATCGGAATTGGATTAGCTAATTTGGCACGGTAAGTATATTGGCATAAATGTGAAATTGGCCATAATTGGGAATAGCTGTCAGGTTTAGCAAAATCATGGTTAGTGACACTTAATTTGGTATAGTTTACATACCAAAAAGCATAAATATGATATAGAGGGGAAAATGGGCCATAGAAATAAATGTAGACAGATTACATTAAAAGAGTAATTGGGAAATAAGTAAATTATGAAAAATTTACTTATAGAATTTGTCCTAAATGAGAAATGTAAATTTAGACAAATTAAAGATTTATTAACGACATCTCTTTTAATGAAACACCAGAAAGTTCTAGGGTGACAGAGAGGATAGTGTCTAGGCCTAGGTTTGGAAAATACAAGTTTCCTGCTCTCCCTGGCTATCCCTAACTGATCCGACGGACGGGATGGTTACTTTCAAAACCTGATTTGAAAATTAATCAAAACCCTTTGAACTTAGAAAACATGAATATGCCTAACCCGAGGTTAGAATGAGTTGCGATGTAAACCTGCCCGGAACCAACCGGCACCTCTAGTATTCGCAACAATATCTGTCTAATGTGAGTGGTCGCGGCTTTAACCTATGGTAGGGTTAAGTTAACTAAGACACTTAACCAGTTCAACATGATAACTAAACTGATGGGTGAAGATAGGTTCAGACTGACACTTAACACAGTTAAGCTAGAATGGGAGGGTTAAGTCCATAGGAACACTTAACCAACTTAACACTGATAAGCTAGAATGGGAGGGCTAAGTCCATAGAGACACTTAACCAAACTCAAGGTAGCAAAACGAGACTTGTAGGGGTTAAGTAAAGTTAATACTCTTAGCCAAATTAATATGTTAACTAGACTAGAGGCTGGGGTTAAGTAAAATCTAATACACTTAGCCAATTTTGATATGTTAGCTGGGCTAGACCGTAGGGTTAAGTAAACCTGAACTGTAAAGACCCGCAAATTCCCACCCTTTGAATCGACCATAAACCACATAGGTCTGACCCAAAAGGTGAATATCTACGAATATTTAACTTTGGGGATACAACACATCAGAACAAATAACATGTGAAAACCCGTAACTTCCCCGTAAAGGAAAGCGTCGGATAGTTCGAGAACAAGCCACAACAGAACGCATACAGAAGAACATTTCACTGTATATTACAACAATGCACCAGAATTCAAGAATATACAGAGTATAAATGAATAAATATTACACAGAAATATCAGAGATTTAAATTACATTTAAATACATCGCAGCGGAAAATAATACAATACACAACTAGAAGGAGATATACGGATACAAAGCTTTCCGGATATCGTTCCAGCTGCAAACCAGGATCTTGTGAATATAAATCTGCAAAACCAAAACTACTAGCTGCCCGTGTCAAAATAAGGGCACCCAGAGTTTAGGTTAAAACAATAAACTCCAGGTCAGTCATGGGACTGGTGTGAGAACTAAAACAGTTATTAATCTTTATTTTTAAAGTTTGGTAAATCAAGGGACCACGCCGTATAACACGGAACGGGTTTCCTCCCAAGAATACCAGTGCATAAAACAAACAGCGCAATGCTAAGTAAAGAAAAATGAAGCTGTTATAAGACCCAGGTCCTATCACACAATGCAACGCAAGCCGGGGGATAGGGTTTTCCCTTATAACAGCCAAAGAATGCTTGATACGTTTTAAAACAAATCATTTGATACTATTATAAGTGCATAGTGTATAAAACAACTTCAAATCATAAGTATCAATCATAGGCGGCATGGGTACCATATATCATGTCACCATATATAGGTTTACAAATAAAACCGCAAATGTCACGTATTTGGAAATTGGATTTCCGTCTAAGAACCGAGGCAAAAGATAGTCCTCAACCGATTCGAGACGCTCTAGCCCGCCCCTCAGGCAAGTACTCTGTCAAGCCTTTGGATCGTCAGGGCCGGTCCACCGATGTGGATTAAACTTAAACCCTGAACATGCGTTCCCCCGCCCTATGGGGCGTAAATGAGCCAACAAATGACTCCATCGGACCCGGATCGTCCGATCAAACCGAGGCGCCTCGCAACAGCAACAATCACATAAGTCAAACTCGTCAGGGCGTGTAAAACCACTGACTCCACTTTTTAGCTAGAAGGAAACGCATGCCCTCCCCGAGGTCCGTCTCCCGTTTCTGGTTCATACCGGGTGTGAAACTCGCGAATTCACGTTACACAAAGCTGTGCCACACAGGCTGTGCTTTGATCATCACCACAAGACTTTGCTTTTCAACAGAAGACTCCATCTATTGCCACTTAGGCATGCCACACAGGCAATTCACTCTATGTGTTTGATATCCATCAGTATATAACCCCTGAGCTCGTATGTCTCAGAGAAGGGCGTTAAGCAAGAGAATAAATTCTCCGCCGCCAAATAGATATATATTTAATAGAAATCAATCACACAGACTAAAATCGAATGTCAGACACACAGTCCATTTACAAGTCCGTTCTGGGTCTGAACGAAACCGGAGGCACCTAGTACCCTGCATATCCATCGATCTCCAAGTACGTCTGGACGATCACTAACTGTTTCCATCTTCTTGGGTGTACAGCCCAATCAAGATCATCAGTAATCACCCAAACGACGTGAAGACTTCTGGTCTTCGACCACCGTCTTCATCTTCGACACCACGTCGAATCAGTTGTTCAGAATGGGATAAACCCGGTCTTTCTGAATAACTCGCGTATATATTATAAAAGTGTTACACAAACACAACATACGCCTCATTCCAATTCAGAATATTCTTTTATTCCAATATTATTATACTTTGGGAAAAGTTCCCATTAATTTTATCCAAGATAAATTCTTTAAATTTATTCTTTAATCTCCTTTGAATATCAATTCAAACTAGTCGGGATTAGCGAACCACACCGAAGAAATCATTTATTTTATTTCCCAATCCCAACCTATTCATCCCATGAAGTAAAACTGGTTATACTTCATATCTAACACCACGGTGTTATCGGTAAATTCAATTACCATTTCACGTTCAAATCTAATTAAAGATTTAACTATCGCCTGGAGCAAAACTGGTGCTACTCTATTTTCGATCATTTCAATCTAATTAAAGATTCATTAAAACTCCACTTAATTTTAATCTTTAACTGGGTTAAAGAATCAGTGTCATTTAAAACACGGTTCACGATAAACCCAAAACCACCTTCATTAATTATTGGGTTAAAGAACAAGTGTTATTTAAAACACTGTTCACGATAAACCCAAAAATCAATACCAATTCAATTCCAATTAAATATCGTTTAATTGGTACACTTCATTAAATCTAAATAAAAAGATTTATTTTTTTCTCAACTGGGTTCAAGAACAGTGTTAGTGAAGACACCATTCACGACAAACCCCAAATCACATTTGATATTCAATACAAGGCTCTGAATAGAAAATATATCGGCTTATATTCAATATCAAATTCTACGACTAACAAATGTCGTATTGGAAATAACGATATAAATATATATCTTTCAAATTTCCATAACAACATCTGTATAATCACGAATTCCAACATCGAAATATTCCGAAGACAATTTCGATTCAAATCCACTCCAATACAATCATTGGAAATTTTGGTTATTTTCAAAACCCTTTTCAAATTAAATTTATTTATTTAAAAATAAATAGAATTATAATTCTAGTTCAAAACTAGTTCATTTCGATAAAAATCTATTTTTATCTTTTCAAATATGGAGTTTTTCATCCCAAATCTTCACAAATCATTTCTTATGATTTTACACAAATTATTACTATTTTTAATAATTTTATCAAGGCCCGTACAGTCGATTTCCATCAATGGCCATCGAACTGCACTTATAGCGACCTTTTTCAAATTTGATTTGGACATAATTCCAAATCCAACCGTTAGATTTGTAATTTTTAATATTCGTTAGAAAGCTCTTTTCGATACGAACCCAACGGTTCCGGTTTTAGGAGAATCCGACGGTCGGATCTCCCGTAATGTCCGTCTGAAATAAATGGTCGAAATTCATGAACTGCCGCGGCGCGGCGCGTTTTATTCAGGCCATTATATTATATATATAATATATATAATATATACTTCGTCGATTTCTATTTAAAACGAATTATATAAATAGTTTTGAATTCGTTTCAAAAACATTTTTCAACTACCTTTTCAATTCAAATCACAATTGAATTCTTCTTTATAAATTCGTTTTAAAATTCATTTCTATTCAATTCAAATTTCAATTCAATTTGAATTCATTTCAACTCGCTTTCAATTCAATTGGAATTCGTTTTCAATTCAATTCATTTCGAAATTGTTTTCAATTCAATTCATTTCGAAATCGTTTTCAATTCGATTAATTTCGAAATCGTTTTCAATTCAATTCATTTCGAAATCGTTTTCAATTCAATTCATTTCGAAACCGTTTTCAATTCAATTCATTTCGAAACCGTTTTCAGTTCAATTCATTTCGAAATCGTTTTCAGTTCAATTCATTTCGAAATCGTTTTCAATTCAATTCATTTTGAAATCGTTTTCAATTCAATTCATTTCGAAATCGTTTTCAATTCAATTCATTTCGAAATCGTTCTCCATTCAATTCATTTCGAAATCGTTTTCAATTCAATTCATTTCGAAATCGTTTTAAAATCGATATAAATATCGTTCACGTCAAAATGGCGTCAATCTAATCAACACGGCTTCATAAATTTCTATTTTCAAATATTGTATTTCAAATATTTCTTTTTCAAAATAGTTGTTATTATCAAAATAATTCGTTCAACACATGACCAATCTCAATGAATGAGTACTGTCAACACATGAACTTTTATTTTATAATATTCTTTATTTTCTAAATTGGAATGAGGCCCAATCAATTACCATATAAAGTTAATTATATGGATTTTCATACAACACATGTATATAATAGCAATGAAAAATAATCAACCATCAACCAAAGTGCACTACACTGTATAAGCATCAAATATAGATATCTAACGCTTATAACAGCCTGTCAATCAATCGATCGACATATTTAATCAATCAGGATGAGTGAACTTCATATTTCATCCCAACACCCGTGTGGGGTTTCAAACAATCAAACACATATTTTATTTGTGCTGTTGGGCGATGTGTAAAATTTATCGTCCCAATCAATGTCATTCAAATAGGTGTACATAAACAAACCGTCTGGTTTGTAAATGAATATTCTATTTTATTCACTTCACGTTAAAAATTATATTTTTAACGATAAAACATTTTATTTCAACCTATGAATTTCTATTCAATTCATTCTTTAAATAAAATTATATTTATATTTTTCTAACTTATTTTAGAAAATTTCGACAGCATAACGGGACGAGGCCTAGCCTTGTCCCCGGTCTAGTGAAGGCCCACGCCATTCACATATCAATCAAATTCACCAAACAATCAAATCCAAATCAAATCATCAAACTAATTTATGCAACCAAACAAACAAGTCCATGGTCTGTGGACGATTGTGTCGGGTGCTACTAAGCACCGTCTGCATCCTAGTATATATATATATAACTAGAAAATAAATTGAAAGGTGAGAAATTCTCACTTATAGCTATCCTAGCTCCACGGCACTTCATTGATAGAAATCTTCATCGCTATCGCATCTTCGTCATCTTCGTTGTCCGCTTTCACCACCTATGTAAAAATAGAATTTTTACTTCGCTATTCCATATATAAAAATCATATTTTTATTTCGAAGTTCAATATATAAAAATCATATTTTTACTATTTAAAAATCTCGTCTTTCCCCTTTTTAAAATCTCAAATCTTTTTCTTTTTAAATCTCAAATCTTTTTCTTTTTAAATCTCAAATCTTTTTCTTTTTAAATCTCAAATCTTTTTCTTTTTAAATCTCAAAATAAAATCAGTTTTTAAATTATAACAAAATCAGTTTTTAAATTATAACAAAATCAGTTTTTAAATTATAACAAAATCAGTTTTTAAATTATGACAAAATCAGCTTTTAAATTATAACAAAATCAGTTTTTAAATTATGACAAAATCAGATTTTAAATTATAACAAAATCAGTTTTTAAATTTTAACAAAATCAGTTTTTAAATTATGACAAAATCAGTTTTTAAATTATGACAAAATCAGTTTTTAAATTATGACAAAATCAGTTTTTAAATTATGTTTTAAATAAAACTGAAAATAAAATTAAATAAAAACTCACCGGTTTGACATGAGGAAGGGCTGAGGGTGGTGGCAGGGTGACGCAGGTGGTGCAGTGGGGTCGAGGCGGCTTGGGGTACGGGTTTAAGGGTGTCGGGTTTTCTATTGGGGAAGAGAAGGCTGGAGGAGCGGAGGGAGTGGGGAGTGTCGGATCTGATGTGGCGGTGGCGGGCCTGCGATGAGGTGCAGCGGTCTTCCAGCTCGCGGTTGCGCCTGGTAGATCCCGTTCGTGCTTCAACGGAGAGGGAGGGAGAGAGGACCGAGCGCGAGAGGAGAGGGGGGGATTCCTGGTGGAGGGCGAGGCCGTAGGGTCCAGGCGACGGCGATGGTGATGGCGGTTTCCGCCTCCGCCCCTTTTTTTTTATTATTATTTTTATTTCGTTTCTGAAATGATACGGGGGGGGGGGGGGGGGGGTGGCAGAGTGATTTAAGGAGGGAGGAGATATATTTTTTTTTATTATTTAATTATTAAATTTATATTCTCATAAAGTAACTTTTCCTGTCGACTTCAGAATCGAACCCACCGCCTGTCGTCCATAGCGTTTTACCCCCATTCCGAACACAATGGGATATGTATCGTAGGCTGATTCGACTGTTTGAATCAGTTTCCGTTAAATTTACATTTAAATCACTGTATTGAATTTTAAACGTACATTTCAAATTACCGGGGTCACATACTAGCCAGAAAAATTCCAGAAAAATATTTTCTAGCTTCATATTGTCGATACGGTCCTAATAAAACTAGTTTCGTCGAATTCTGAGACCGTTTGAAAAATGGCCAATTTCCAGTCGATTAAAATCAACTGAAACTGGTCAAACGCGTTTTCCTTTGCCACGCTCACATATTGATTCGAAAAATTATGAAATTTGAAACCTAGCAATAATTTGACACTGCGGATCCAACAAAACTGGTTTCGTCGAAATCCGAGGTCGTTTGCAAAATTTCCATTTTTAAGGGCCTGAATTCCATAGCGACTATTCAGAAATTTCAACTGGACATATCTTTTGAATCCCGTTAGGAAATTTCGATTTTTCGGATTCGTTGGAAAGATATTCACAATTAGATCCCATTATTTTTGGTTTCACTAAAATCCGGATTATTTTGCACCCGGTACATTCAATTGAAGTTTGAAATCGAATTATCGAACTACCGCGCCATTTTCAATTCTATTTATAATTATATATAAATATTTATATTCTAACGACGACGCGTATAAATATATACGTTCTATTTATTTTCAAAATAAATTTCTCGTCGATATTATTTAAAATAATTCATTTTAAATAATCAAAATTCGCTAAAATTGCTAAAAATAAAAATTTCAAACTGGCTCGCATTTTACGGGTTGTTACAATCTCCCCCACTTAAAACTTTTCGTCCCCGAAAAGGAACAAAGTCGAAAGTGGTTTGATTTATCAACTCTACGTTCGATCTGGCTTCCTTTCTCTAACTTTTCAGTTTCTGAGAATTTTCAAAATTTCAAAATTTTGGCTAACACCCTAAATTTTCGAAAAATTTCGCCATAACCTCCCCTGCACCGGGAGCATCGGGGAATTTCAAATAGCTTCCCCGGTCCTTCAGATCTCAAAAAGAAAAAGAAAAAGCCAAGCGGCTAGCCAATAGGCTTATAAAATCATCATCACCCAAACAAAACAGTAAATTATGTAGTAAACATGTACCTATTTGTCGGGCAAACAAATTTTATTCTCTGCTCTAGCCTCCTTGCTATTGCCTGTTCAATGATATACATGTATATGCAAGCAGATGCGACCAATTTCCAATACAATTCAATATTTGTTTCAATTAGGCATAATGGTTCAAAATTATCAAACAACTAAACAAACAACACAAACATCAATCAATTAGTGAATTAGAGTTTCAAATTGATAACTTTGATACATAGTCAAAAATCAGGTTTTTGATGCCAAATCACAACAATAGGCCCTATCTAATTTTGGTTCTCACACCAGTCTAATGGAAATATATAGAAATCACACCTTCGTCACTCGAAAATAAATGCTGATGATGTTTCGAACCACCATCAGAACATTGTCGGGCTACTAGAGTGCGGTTCTATATCTACCCAGTATATTAAAACTTCGAATATACGTTTGCAAGGCGTATATGCAAATTCTTTATATACTGGACTGTCCAAGTCAATATAAATAAATAATCAACTACGAATAATTGATTTAAATTTTCAAAACAAAATTTGTTTTCACTTTAAAAATATACTCTTCACACTCGTTCCAGGATACTACTGATCCCATTTCTAACGAGTCATTCTAATTGGATATTACTAATCCAATTTCAGATGAATTCTTTCGTATGGTTCTAATGTGTCTTGTTCTCTGCTTTGTAAACCAAAGCTCTGATACCAACTGTGAAAACCCGTAACTTCCTCGTAAAGGAAAGCGTCGGATAGTTCGAGAACAAGCCACAACAGAACGCATACAGAAGAACATTTCATTGTATATTACAACAATGCACCAGAATACAAGAATATACAGTATAAATGAATAAATATTACACAGAAATATCAGAGATTTAAATTACATTTAAATACATCGCAGCGGAAAATAATACAATACACAACTAGAAGGAGATATACGGATACAAAGCTTTCCGGATATCGTTCCTGCTGCAAACCAGGATCTTGTGAATATAAATCTGCAAAACCAAAACTACTAGCTGCCCTTGTCAAAATAAGGGCACCCAGAGTTTAGGTTAAAACAATAAACTCCAGGTCAGTCATGGGACTGGTGTGAGAACTAAAACAGTTATTAATCTTTATTTTTAAAGTTTGGTAAATCAAGGGACCACGCCGTATAACACGGAACGGGTTTCCTCCCAAGAATACCAGTGCATAAAACAAACAGCGCAATGCTAAATAAAGAAAAATGAAGTTGTTATAAGACCCAGGTCCTATCACACAATGCAACGCAAGCCAGGGGATAGGGTTTTCCCTTATAACAGCCAAAGAATGCTTGATACGTTTTAAAACAAATCATTTGATACTATTATAAGTGCATAGTGTATAAAACAACTTCAAATCATAAGTATCAATCATAGGCGGCATGGGTACCATATATCATGTCACCATATATAGGTTTACAAATAAAACCGCAAATGTCACGTATTTGGAAATTGGATTTCCGTCTATGAACCGAGGCAAAAGATAGTCCTCAACCGATTCGAGACGCTCTAGCCCGCTCCTCAGGCAAGTACTCTGTCAAGCCTTTGGATCGTCAGGGCCGGTCCACCGATGTGGATTAAACTTAAACCCTGAACATGCGTTCCCCCGCCCTATAGGGCGTAAATGAGCCAACGAATGACTCCATCGGACCCAGATCGTCCGATCAAACCGAGGCGCCTCGCAACAGCAACAACCACATAAGTCAAACTCATCAGGGCGTGTAAAACCACTGACGCCACTTTTTAGCTAGAAGGAAACGCATGCCCTCCCTGAGGTCCGTCTCCCGTTTTTGGTTCATACTGGGTGTGAAACTCGCGAATTCACGTTACACAAAGCTGTGCCACACAGGCTGTGCTTTGATCATCACCACAAGACTTTGCTTTTCAACAGAAGCCTCGATCTATTGCCACTTAGGCATGCCACACAGGCAATTCACTCTATGTGTTTGATATCCATCAGTATATAACCCCTGAGCTCGTATGTCTCAGAGAAGGGCGTTAAACAAGAGAATAAATTCTCCGCCGCCAAACAGATATATATTTAATAGAAATCAATCACAAAGACTAAAATCGAATGTCAGACACACAGTCCATTTACAAGTCCGTTCTGGGTCTGAACGAAACCGGAGGCACCTAGTACCCCGCATATCCATCGATCTCCAAGTACGTCTGGACGATCACTAACTGTTTCCATCTTCTTGGGTGTACAGCCCAATCAAGATCATCAGTAATCACCCAAACGACGTGAAGACTTCTGGTCTTCGACCACCGTCTTCATCTTCGACACCACGTCGAATCAGTTGTTCAGAATGGGATAAACCCGGTCTTTCTGAATAACTCGCGTATATATTATAAAAGTGTTACACAAACACAACATACGCCTCATTCCAATTCAGAATATTCTTTTATTCCAATATTCTTATACTTTGGGAAAAGTTCCCATTAATTTTATCCAAGATAAATTCTTTAAATTTATTCTTCAATCTCCTTTGAATATCAATTCAAACTAGTCGGGATTAGCGAACCACACCGAAGAAATCATTTATTTTATTTCCCAATCCCAACCTATTCATCCCATGAAGTAAAACTGGTTATACTTCATATCTAACACCACGGTGTTATCGGTAAATTCAATTACCATTTCACGTTCAAATCTAATTAAAGATTTAACTATCGCCTGGAGCAAAACTGGTGCTACTCCATTTTCGATCATTTCAATCTAATTAAAGATTCATTAAAACTCCACTTAGTTTTAATCTTTAACTGGGTTAAAGAATCAGTGTCATTTAAAACACGGTTCACGATAAACCCAAAACCACCTTCATTAATTATCGGGTTAAAGAACAAGTGTTATTTAAAACACTGTTCACGATAAACCCAAAAATCAATACCAATTCAATTCCAATTAAATATCGTTTAATTGGTACACTTCATTAATTCTAAATAAAAAGATTTAATTTTTTTCTCAACTGGGTTCAAGAACAGTGTTAGTGAAGACACCATTCACGACAAACCCCAAATCACATTTGATATTCAATACAAGGCTCTGAATAGAAAATATATCGGCTTATATTCAATATCAAATTCTACGACTAACAAATGTCGTATTGGAAATAACGATATAAATGTATATCTTTCAAATTTCCATAACAACATCTGTATAATCACGAATTCCAACATCGAAATATTCCGAAGACAATTTCGATTCAAATCCACTCCAATGCAATCATTGGAAATTTTGGTTATTTTCAAAACCCTTTTCAAATTCAATTTATTTATTTAAAAATAAATAGAATTATAATTCTAGTTCAAAACTAGTTCATTTCGATAAAAATCTATTTTTATCTTTTCAAATATGGAGTTTTTCATCCCAAATCTTCACAAATCATTTCTTATGATTTTACACAAATTATTACTATTTTTAATAATTTTATCAAGGCCCGTACAGTCGATTTCCATCAATGGCCATCGAACTGCACTTATAGCGACCTTTTTCAAATTTGATTTGGACATAATTCCAAATCCAACCGTTAGATTTCTAATTTCTAATATTCGTTAGAAAGCTCTTTTCGATACGAACCCAACGGTTCCGGTTTTAGGAGAATCCGACGGTCGGATCTCCCGTAATGTCCGTTTGAAATAAATGGTCGAAATTCACGAACTGCCGCGGCGCGGCGCGTTCTATTCAGGCCATTATATTATATATATAATATATATAATATATACTTCGTCGATTTCTATTTAAAACGAATTATATAAATAGTTTTGAATTCGTTTCAAAAACATTTTTCAACTTCCTTTTCAATTCCAATCACAATTGAATTCTTCTTTATAAATTCGTTTTAAAATTCATTTCTATTCAATTCAATTTGAATTCATTTCAATTCGCTTTCAATTCAATTGGAATTCGTTTTCAATTCAATTCATTTCGAAATCGTTTTCAATTCAATTCATTTCGAAATCGTTTTCAATTCAATTCATTTCGAAATCGTTTTCAATTCAATTCATTTCGAAATCGTTTTCAATTTAATTCATTTCGAAATCGTTTTCAATTCAATTCATTTCGAAATCGTTTTCAATTCAATTCATTTCGAAATCGTTCTCCATTCAATTCATTTCGAAATCGTTTTCAATTCAATTCATTTCGAAATCGTTTTAAAATCGATATAAATATCGTTCACGTCAAAATGGCGTCAATCTAATCAACACGGCTTCATAAATTTCTATTTTCAAATATTCTATTTCAAATATTTCTTTTTCAAAATAGTTGTTATTATCAAAATATTTCGTTCAACACATGACCAATTTCAATGAATGAGTACTGTCAACACATGAACTTTTATTTTATAATATTCTTTATTTTCTAAATTGGAATGAGGCCCAATCAATTACCATATAAAGTTAATTATATGGATTTTCATACAACACATGTATATAATAGCATTGAAAAATAATCAACCATCAACCAAAGTGCACTACACTGTATAAGCATCAAATATAGATATCTAACGCGTATAAGAGCCTGTCAATCAATCGATCGACATATTTAATCAATCAGGATGAGTGAACTTCATATTTCATCCCAACACCCGTTAAAACAATCAATCACATATTTTATTTGTGCTGTTGGGCGATGTGTAAAATTTATCGTCCCAATCAATGTCATTCAAATAGGTGTACATAAACAAACCGTCTGGTTTGTATATGAATATTCTATTTTATTCACTTCACGTTAAAAATTATATTTTTAACGATAAAACATTTTATTTCAACCTATGAATTTCTATTCAATTCATTCTTTAAATAAAATGATATTTATATTTTTCTAACTTATTTTAGAAAATTTCGGCGGCATAACGGCACGATACTAGAAACGGGACGAGGCCTAGCCTTGTCCCCGGTCTAGTGATGGCCCACGCCATTCACATATCAATCAAATTCACCAAACAATCAAATCCAAATCAAATCATCAAACTAATTTATGCAACCAAACAAACAAGTCCATGGTCTGTGGATGATTGTGTCGGGTGCTACTAAGCACCGTCTGCATCCTAGTATATATATATATAACTAGAAAATAAATTGAAAGGTGAGAAATTCTCACTTATAGCTATCCTAGCTCCACGGCACTTCATTGATAGAAATCTTCATCGCTATCGCATCTTCGTCATCTTCGTTGTCCGCTTTCACCACCTATGTAAAAATAGAATTTTTACTTCGCTATTCCATATATAAAAATCATATTTTTATTTCGAAGTTCAATATATAAAAATCATATTTTTACTATTTAAAAATCTCGTCTTTCCCCTTTTTAAAATCTCAAATCTTTTTCTTTTTAAATCTCAAATCTTTTTCTTTTTAAATCTCAAATCTTTTTCTTTTTAAATCTCAAAATAAAATCAGTTTTTAAATTATAACAAAATCAGTTTTTAAATTATAACAAAATCAGTTTTTAAATTATAACAAAATCAGTTTTTAAATTTAGTTTTTAAATTATGACAAAATCAGTTTTTAAATTATAACAAAATCAGTTTTTAAATTATGACAAAATCAGTTTTTAAATTATAACAAAATCAGTTTTTAAATTATAACAAAATCAGTTTTTAAATTATGACAAAATCAGTTTTTAAATTATGACAAAATCAGTTTTTAAATTATGACAAAATCAGTTTTTAAATTATGTTTTAAATAAAACTGAAAATAAAATTAAATAAAAACTCACCGGTTCGACATGAGGAAGGGCTGAGGGTGGTGGCAGGGTGACGCAGGTGGTGCAGTGGGGTCGAGGCGGCATGGGGTACGGGTTTAAGGGTGTCGGGTTTTCTATTGGGGAAGAGAAGGCTGGAGGAGCGGAGGGAGTGGGGAGTGTCGGATCTGATGTGGCGGTGGCGGGCCTGCGATGAGGTGCAGCGGTCTTCCAGCTCGCGGTTGCGCCTGGTAGATCCCGTTCGTGCTTCAACGGAGAGGGAGGGAGAGAGGACCGAGCGCGAGAGGAGAGGGGGGGGGGGATTCCTGGTGGAGGGCGAGGCCGTAGGGTCCAGGCGACGGCGATGGTGATGGCGGTTTCCGCCTCCGCCCCTTTTTATTATTATTATTATTTTTATTTCGTTTCTGAAATGATACGGGGGGGGGGGGGGGGGGAGGGGGGGGCAGAGTGATTTAAGGAGGGAGGAGATATATATATTTTTTATTATTTAATTATTAAATTTATATTCTCATAAAGTAACTTTTCCTGTCGACTTCAGAATCGAACCCACCGCCTGTCGTCCATAGCGTTTTACCCCCATTCCGAACATAATGGGATATGTATCGTAGGCTGATTCGACTGTTTGAATCAGTTTCCATTAAATTTACATTTAAATCACTGTATTGAATTTTAAACGTACATTTCAAATTACCGGGGTCACATACTAGCCAGAAAAATTCCAGAAAAATATTTTCTAGCTTCATATTGACGATACGGTCCTAATAAAACTAGTTTCGTCGAATTCTGAGACCGTTTGAAAAATGGCCAATTTCCAGTCGATTAAAATCAACTGAAACTGGTCAAACGCGTTTTCCTTTGCCACGCTCACATATTGATTCGAAAAATTATGAAATTTGAAACATAGCAATAATTTACACTGCGGATCCAACAAAACTGGTTTCGTCGAAATCCGAGGTCGTTTGCAAAATTTCCATTTTTAAGGGCCTGAATTCCATAGCGACTATTCAGAAATTTCAACTGGACATATCTTTTGATTCCCGTTAGGAAATTTCGATTTTTCGGATTCGTTGGAAAGATATTCACAATTAGATCCCATTATTTTTGGTTTCACTAAAATCCGGATTATTTTGCACCCGGTACATTCAATTGAAGTTTGAAATCCATTTATCGAACTACCGCGCCATTTTCAATTCTATTTATAATTATATATAAATATTTATATTCTAACGACGACGCGTATAAATATATACTTTCTATTTATTTTCAAAATAAATTTCTCGTCGATATTATTTAAAATAATTCATTTTAAATAATCAAAATTCGCTAAAATTGCTAAAAATAAAAATTTCAATCTGGCTCGCATTTTACGGGTTGTTACATAACAGCAGAAGGCTTTTATAACATATCATATAATGTTACATCAGAGTACAGAATATCAGAGTACATTGAATAAAAAAAACAGCGGAAGAATAAGTTACAATAATTAAAATATATTGCAGCGGAAGCCTCTCTATCTCTGGACAAAGCTTTAAGCTTCAACCCAGAATCCTGCTTAATATATCTGCAAAAATAGCTACTCGACTGCCCGTGTGGAAAATATGGGCGCCCGAGTTTGCCAGTGGACAAACTACAGGTCAATCATAGGACTGGTGTGAGAATTCTACTTAAACTTATCTAATTAATATGGCTAATCACAGGACCACGCCGCTAACGCGGAACGGGTTTACTCCATTGGATTGCCAGTGTATAAACAAACAATAAAAAATGCAACAATCAACATGTAGTTCCAATCTACCCATTTAGGATTAATCCCTAAATTAAGATGTCAAAATCCAATTCAATTTACAGAAATTATTTCTTTGGACTTTATTTCCCGATTTCTTTTATTTCAAATCGTTTGGAATATATATCTAGATTTTGTAATATCAAAGTAGATTTCACTTCGGGATTTGAAAACAAAACATTTGGAAATATGAATTCCAAAACATAATAATGCATAAAAACAAATATGCAACCAAATATCGGGTTTCCCTTAGACAAGGCAAAGGGCACGCACCTAAGCAACTCGATATATATATATGTGCACCTCTCACTATGGAGCAGGCTACACTAACCACTGACCAGTACAGTCGGTCAGGGTCATTCAACCAACCCATACTTTTAGTCGTTCGGGTCACCAGAATCTTTAGCCACATACTAAATCATTTTTATATCCCGAAGTGGAAAAATCATTTCACAACATAATAATCACAAGTATAATCAAATCTATATAGGTTTCTGCTTTCAAATCATTTTGAAATTATTGGGTTTAGTCCTCGAAATTCTTTCTGTTTTATAAAACATTTTATAAAACATTCCCTGCCCAAAATCGGGAATAATTCTTCTTTTACTTAAGAAAATCACTTTTCAAAATCGTTCATTAATTTTGAAATAAACAATCGCTAAACACCTTATAGTCAAATCGTGAAGTGTTTCACAAGGTGTTAGCATACATATAATTCTACCCACCCAAAGTTAAAAAAAAAAACACAATTTGCTCATAAACTGGTCGAGCACAATCCATTAAATCAATCAGTCATAACATGTCAATTTTATATGTTGTACACATATGTTAAAAATCATCTTTTTAACAAACTAATAATTATTTCTTGCATTACATTAAAAATGTAAGATTTTCTCTTATTCTTATACTACATTAAAAATATACTCTTTTAATTTCATTCTTTTTGATGTAAACAATTCACATTAAAAATATAAATTTTTAACGTAAACAACTTAACGCTAAAATATGTTCTTATAATGACGCTAAAAATATGCTCTTCTTATTACGCTAAAATATAATTTTTTTATCGCCCTAAAAATATGTCCTTTTTAATAACGTCAAAATACGTTCTTTTAATGCGAACAGAAATATGTTCTTTTAATTCGAACAAAAATATGTTCTTTTAATTCGAGCAAAAATATGTTCTTTTAAATTTGAGCAAAACGATATTAAAAAGTTGATCTTTTTAATATGAACAAACGGTATTAAAAAGTGGTTCTTTTTAATATGAACAAAATTATGTTACAATTTTCCACAACAACTTCAATAACCAATTGTGATAAATATGGTGTAACTATATCCAACATATACGAATGCAAATTTTAAAACGCACACATCCTAAGGAACCATTCGTGTATATATATAAATATTCCCAACATATACAATTTCAAATTTCAAACACACAAATCCTAAGGAATCATTCGTATATATATATATATATATATATATATATAAATCTCCGCAAAGATGTGATTTTTATCGTATTAACAATTCTGAGTATAAATGAAATGAAATAAAATAAACCTCAAGATGAGATTTTCACATCCCACACTTGAAACTGAATAAAAATGAATCCCACGATGGAACTTTTACATCCCACTCTTGGAACAAAATAAAATGAATCCCACGATGGAAGTTTTACATCCCACTCTTGGAACAATATAAAATGAATTCAAAAATGGAAATTTTACATCTCAACTTTTATAACGTGTAAGCAAGATGAGATTTTTACATCCCACGCTAGTAACGCGAGCCGCAAAGATGAGAGTTTTATCCCACGTTTGAAAATAAAGGAAAATAAATTCAAGATGGGATTTTGACATCCCACAGCTTGAAAATAAAAGAAACTAACATCAAGATGGAATTTTGACATCCCACATCTTGAAAATAAAATAAAATAACATCAAGATGGAATTTTGACATCCCACAACTTGAAAATAAAAGAAAATAACATAAAGATGGAATTTTGACATCCCACAGCTTGAAAATAAAAGAAAATAATATACGAAAATAAACAACGCGTCATACAAAGAAAATGAACAATATTCGCGTGTTCACAGATCCTATCCCACAGATCTGGAATATAATAATTATAATTTTCATCGCATGTTCACAAATTTAGAATCTCAATTTATTATGAGATTTATCGCATCAAACCAAGCGAATATATTTTCCATAACAACAATAATACATAAATAACATCTAAATTATCACAGCGCAGAATAACACATACATATATGATTATAAATGCGAACATCAATAATTAAAGTATAATAATTTAAATAAAATAAATAGGATTTCTCACAGACAATTATTTAACATTAAATAAAAATAATTATATTCAGAAATCTCACCTTGCGCGGATAAGGGTAGAGAAAAGAACAAGCAAATTTTTTTTTTGGAAATCCTATTCTCTTTCTTTTGAACTTTCTTTTGAAGAGGAAGAGAAAAGAGAAGAAAGAAGAAAGTAAAAGAAGAGGAAGGAAGAAAGGTTTTATTCTAATAAAACTTAGTATACAACACATGAAGGAGGTACCATGCTTATATAGCTGCATTAGCCAAGGCCAAGGGGATTATTCTACGATGTGGGACAAAACTCCATTTCAAAAGTAACACCTAAACAAAGTAGCTTAGTGTGAACGCGTGCGAAGGAATTTGCAAAAATAACCCCTTATTTAATAGCTCCAACTCATCTTAAAAAGAAAAGAAAAAACTTTTGTATGTTTTATCTTATTCAACCTTGTATGTTTTATTATTATTATTATTATTATTATTATTATTATTTAAATTAACAAGAACGTGTTTTCCTTCATTTCTTTTATTACATTAAAATGTAATCTCTTCTTTCATTACATGATTCAACGTGACACTAAAAATGCATTTATTCTTACTATTTATACATGATACTAAAAATATGCTTTATTTTTAATATTTAAAAACATGATATTAAATTTTTTTTCTTACTCTTAATATTCCAACTAATGACCATTTCTATATGTACAATAAAAATGAAATCTTATCATTTATATATTTCTCCATCATAACATTCTTAACATAATGACATTTTTATTAACATGACATTTTTATATAACTTACATTACTAACTAAAATGACATATTTATTTTAACTAAACATTCCTAATAAGAGTGATGATTCTATATTAATACAACGTTTCTAAACAAATGATGTTTATATTAACATGATTCTAAAAAATATCCTTATTCACATATATTAATATGATGCTAAAAATAAAATTATTTCTAGTATAACACAACGACGCTAAGTTCATACTTGTTTTTAGTGAAAATACACAACGCAAATTTTATATGTTTGATGTCAACATATAATTTCAACATAAATTATTTAAAAATAGAATTTTTATTTTCTTCCTCAATTTCTTAACAAACTTCATAAAAATAAGATTTTAAAATTGGTCCAAAATTCCGGGTTGTTACAATCTCCCCCACTTAAGAACTTTTCGTCCTCGAAAAGGAGCGTAGCTAAAAATTGTAAAATTAACTATCTTAATTTTAAATTTTAATGGTATATTATCTTTTCAAAATATACATAACTTTATATATATATATAATTCATATTTCAAAGAATAGATTATAAATATCAGTAATGCGTTAATTATAAATTTGTAACTCTTAACTCCTTCTAGGGCATTGCTAACCCCATCTCTAACGAGTTTACTCATTCTAGGATACTGCTGATCCTATCTCTAATGAGTATTCTTATTGGACATTACTAATCCAATCTATGATGAGTCTTTTGTTCAGTTCTAACAAGTTGTACCCCAAAGATTTGAGCTAAACAGAGCTCTGATACCAACTGTAAAGACCCGCAAATTCCCACCCTTTGAATCGACCATAAACCACACAGGTCTGACCCAAAAGGTGAAAATCTACGAATACTTTAACTTTGGGGATACAACACATCAGAACAAATAATAGCAGAAGACTTTTATAACATATCATATAATGTTACATCAGAGTACAGAATATCAGAGTACATTGAATAAAAAAAACAGCGGAAGAATAAGTTACAATAATTAAAATATATTACAGCGGAAGCCTCTCTATCTCTGGACACAGCTTTAAGCTTCAACCCAGAATCCTGCTTAATATATCTGCAAAAATAGCTACTCGACTGCCCGTGTGGAAAATATGGCCACCCGAGTTTGCCAGTGGTCAAACTACAGGTCAGTCATGGGACTGGTGTGAGAATTCTACTTAAACTTATCTAATTAATATGGCTAATCATAGGACCCCGCCGCTAACGCGGAACGGGTTTACTCCATTGGATTGCCAGTGTATAAACAAACAATAAAAAATGCAACAATCAACATGTAGTTCCAATCTACCCATTTAGGATTAATCCCTAAATTAAGATTTCAAAATCCAATTCAATTTACAGAAATTATTTCTTTGGACTTTATTTCCCGATTTCTTTTATTTCAAATCGTGTGGAATATATATCTAGATTTTGTAATATCAAAGTAGATTTCACTTCGGGATTTGAAAACAAAACATTTGGAAATATGAATTCCAAAACATAATAATGCATAAAAACAAATATGCAACCAAATATCGGGTTTCCCTTAGACAAGGCAAAGGGCACGCACCTAAGCAACTCGATATATATATATGTGCACCTCTCACTATGAAGCAGGCTACACTAACCACTGACCAGTACAGTCGGTCAGGGTCATTCAACCAACCCATACTTTTAGTCGTTCGGGTCACCAGAATCTTTAGCCACGTACTAAATCATTTTTATATCCCGAAGTGGAAAAATCATTTCACAACATAATAATCACAAGTATAATCTAATCTATATAGGTTTCTGCTTTCAAATCATTTTGAAATTATTGGGTTTAGTCCTCGAAATTCTTTCTGTTTTATAAAACATTTTATAAAACATTCCCTGTCCAAAATCGGGAATAATTATTCTTTTACTTAAGAAAATCACTTTTCAAAATCATTCATTAATTTTGAAATAAACAATCGCTAAACACCTTATAGTCAAATCGTGAAGTGTTTCACAAGGTGTTAGCATACATATAATTCTACCCACCCAAAGTTAAAAAAAAAAAAAAACATAATTTGCTCATAAACTGGTCGAGCACAATCCATTAAATCAATCAGTCATAACATGTCAATTTTATATGTTGTACACATATGTTAAAAATCATCTTTTTAACAAACTAATAATTATTTCTTGCATTACATTAAAAATGTAAGCTTTTCTCTTATCCTTATACTACATTAAAAATATACTCTTTTAATTTCATTCTTTTTGATGTAAACAATTCACATTAAAAATATAAATTTTTAACGTAAACAATTTAACGCTAAAATATGTTCTTATAATGACGCTAAAAATATGCTCTTCTTATTACGCTAAAATATAATTTTTTTATCGCCCTAAAAATATGTCCTTTTTAATAACGTCAAAATACGTTCTTTTAATGCGAACAGAAATATGTTCTTTTAATTCGAACAAAAATATGTTCTTTTAATTCGAGAAAAAATATGTTCTTTTAAATTTGAGCAAAACAATATTAAAAAGTTGATCTTTTTAATATGAACAAACGGTATTAAAAAGTGGTTCTTTTTAATATGAACAAAATGATGTTACAATTTTCCACAACAACTTCAATAACCAATTGTGATAAATTTGGTGTAACTATATCCAACATATACGAATGCAAATTTTAAAACGCACACATCCTAAAGAACCATTCGTGTATATATATAAATATTCCCAACATATACAATTTCAAACACACAAATCCTAAGGAACCATTCGTATATATATATATATATATATGTATATATATATATATATAAATCTCCGCAAAGATGAGATTTTTATCGTATTAACAATTCTGAGTATAAATGAAATGAAATAAAATAAACCTCAAGATGAGATTTTCACATCCCACACTTGAAACTGAATAAAAATGAATCCCACGATGGAACTTTTACATCCCACTCTTGGAACAAAATAAAATGAATCCCACGATGGAACTTTTACATCCCACTCTTGGAACAATATAAAATGAATTCAAAAATGGAAATTTTACATCTCAACTTTTATAACATGTAAGCAAGATGAGATTTTTACATCCCACGCTAGTAACACGAGCCGCAAAGATGAGAGTTTTATCCCACGTTTGAAAATAAAGGAAAATAAATTCAAGATGGAATTTTGACATCCCACAGCTTGAAAATGAAAGAAAATAACATCAAGATGGAATTTTGACATCCCACATCATGAAAATAAAAGAAAATAACATCAAGATGGAATTTTGACATCCCACAGCTTGAAAATAAAAGAAAATAACATCAAGATGGAATTTTGACATCCCACAGCTTGAAAATAAAAGAAAATAATATATGAAAATAAACAACGCGTCCTACAAAGAAAATGAACAATATTCGCGTGTTCACAGATCCTATCCCACAGATCTTGAATATAATAATTATAATTTTCATCGAGTATTCACAAATTTAGAATCTCAATTTATTATGAGATTTATCGCATCAAACCAAGCGAATATATTTTCCATAACAACAATAATACATAAATAACATCTAAATTATCACAGCGCAGAATAACACATACATATATGATTATAAATGCGAACATCAATAATTAAAGTATAATAATTTAAATAAAATAAATAGGATTTCTCACAGACAATTATTTAACAGTAAATAAAAATAATTAAATTCAGAAATCTCACCTTGCGCGGATAAAGGTAGAGACAAGAACAAGCAAATTTTTATTTTGGAAATCCTCTTCTCTTTCTTTTGAACTTTCTTTTGAAGAGGAAGAGAAAAGAGAAGAAAGAAGAAAGCAAAAGAAGAGGAAGGAAGAAAGGTTTTATTCTAATAAAACTTAGTATACAACACATGAAGGAGGTACCATGCTTATATAGCTGCATTAGCCAAGGCCAAGGGGATTATTCTACGATGTGGGACAAAACTCCATTTCAAAAGTAACACCTAAACAAAGTAGCTTAGTGTGAACGCGTGCGAAGGAATTTGCAAAAAGAACCCCTTATTTAATAGCTCCAACTCATCTTAAAAAGAAAAGAAAAAACTTTTGTATGTTTTATCTTATTCAACCTTGTATGTTTTATTATTATTATTATTATTTAAATTAACAAGAACGTGTTTTCCTTCATTTCTTTTATTACATTAAAATGTAATCTCTTCTTTCATTACATGATTCAACGTGACACTAAAAATGCGTTTATTCTTACTATTTATACATGATACTAAAAAAATGCTTTATTTTTAATATTTAAAAACATGATATTAAATTTTTTTTCTTACTCTTAATATTCCAACTAATGACCATTTCTATATGTACAATAAAAATGAAATCTTATCATTTATATATTTCTCCATCATAACATTCTTAACATAATGACATTTTTATTAACATGACATTTTTATATAACTTACATTACTAACTAAAATGACATATTTATTTTAACTAAACATTCCTAATAAGAGTGATGATTCCATATTAATACAACGTTTCTAAACAAATGATGTTTATATTAACATGATGCTAAAAAATATCCTTATTCACATATATTAATATGATGCTAAAAATAAAATTATTTCTAGTATAACACAACGACGCTAAGTTCATACTTGTTTTTAGTGAAAATACACAACGCAAATTTTATATGTTTGATGTCAACATATAATTTCAACATAAATTATTTAAAAATAGAATTTTTATTTTCTGCCTCAATTTCTTAACAAACTTCATAAAAATAAGATTTTAAAATTGGTCCAAATTCCGGGTTGTTACAATCTCCCCCACTTAAGAACTTTTCGTCCTCGAAAAGGAGCGTAGCTAAAAATTGTAAAATTAACTATCTTAATTTTAAATTTTAATGGTATATTATCTTTTCAAAATATACATAACTTTATATATATAAAAATCATATTTCAAAGAATAGATTATAAATTTCAAAAATGCGTTAATTATAAATTTGTAACTCTTAACTCGTTCTAGGGCATTGCTAACCCCATCTCTAACGAGTTTACTCATTCTAGGATACTGCTGATCCTATCTCTAATGAGTATTCTTATTGGACATTACTAATCCAATCTATGATGAGTCTTTTGTTCAGTTCTAAGAAGCTGTACCCCAAATATTTGAGCTAACCAGAGCTCTGATACCAACTGTAAAGACCCGCAAATTCCCACCCTTTGAATCGACCATAAACTACACAGGTCTGACCCAAAAGGTGAAAATCTACGAATAATTTAACTTTGGGGATACAACACATCAGAACAAATAACAGCAGAAGACTTTTATAACATATCATATAATGTTACATCAGAGTACAGAATATCAGAGTACATTGAATAAAAAAAATAGCGGAAGAATAAGTTACAATAATTAAAATATATTGCAGCGGAAGCCTCTCTATCTCTGGACACAGCTTTAAGCTTCAACCCAGAATCCTGCTTAATATATCTGCAAAAATAGCTACTCGACTGCCCGTGTGGAAAATATGGGCACCCGAGTTTGCCAGTGGACAAACTACAGGTCAGTCATGGGATTGGTGTGAGAATTCTACTTAAACTTATCTAATTAATATGGCTAATCACAGGACCCCGCCGCTAACGCGGAACGGGTTTACTCCATTGGATTGCCAGTGTATAAACAAACAATAAAAAATGCAACAATCAACATGTAGTTCCAATCTACCCATTTAGGATTAATCCCTAAATTAAGATTTCAAAATCCAATTCAATTTACAGAAATTATTTCTTTGGACTTTATTTCCCGATTTCTTTTATTTCAAATCGTTTGGAATATATATCTAGATTTTGTAATATCAAAGTAGATTTCACTTTGGGATTTGAAAACAAAACATTTGGAAATATGAATTCCAAAACATAATAAGGCATAAAAACAAATATGCAACCAAATATCGGGTTTCCCTTAGACAAGGCAAAGGGCACGCACCTAAGCAACTCGATATATATATATGTGCACCTCTCACTATGGAGCAGGCTACACTAACCACTGACCAGTACAGTCGGTCAGGGTCATTCAACCAACCCATACTTTTAGTCGTTCGGGTCACCAGAATCTTTAGCCACATACTAAATCATTTTTATATCCCGAAGTGGAAAAATCATTTCACAACATAATAATCACAAGTATAATCAAATCTATATAGGTTTCTGCTTTCAAATCATTTTGAAATTATTGGGTTTAGTCCTCGAAATTCTTTCTGTTTTATAAAACATTTTATAAAACATTCCCTGCCCAAAATCGGGAATAGTTCTTCTTTTACTTAAGAAAATCACTTTTCAAAATCGTTCATTAATTTTGAAATAAACAATCGCTAAACACCTTATAGTCAACTCGTGAAGTGTTTCACAAGGTGTTAGCATACATATAATTCTACCCACCCAAAGTTAAAAAAAAAAACATAATTTGCTCATAAACTGGTCGAGCACAATCCATTAAATCAATCAGTCATAACATGTCAATTTTATATGTTGTACACATATGTTAAAAATCATCTTTTTAACAAACTAATAATTATTTCTTGCATTACATTAAAAATGTAAGATTTTCTCTTATTCTTATACTACATTAAAAATATACTCTTTTAATTTCATTCTTTTTGATGTAAACAATTCACATTAAAAATATAAATTTTTAACGTAAACAATTTAACGCTAAAATATGTTCTTATAATGACGCTAAAAATATGCTCTTCTTATTACGCTAAAATATAATTTTTTTATCGCCCTAAAAATATGTCCTATTTAATAACGTCAAAATACGTTCTTTTAATGCGAACAGAAATATGTTCTTTTAATTCGAACAAAAATATGTTCTTTTAATTCGAGCAAAAATATGTTCTTTTAAATTTGAGCAAAACGATATTAAAAAGTTGATCTTTTTAATATAAACAAACGGTATTAAAAAGTGGTTCTTTTTAATATGAACAAAATGATGTTACAATTTTCCACAACAACTTCAATAACCAATTGTGATAAATTTGGTGTAACTATATCCAACATATACGAATGCAAATTTTAAAACGCACACATCCTAAGGAACCATTCGTGTATATATATAAATATTCCCAACATATACAATTTCAAATTTCAAACACACAAATCCTAAGGAACCATTCGTATATATATATATATATATATATATATATATATATATATATATATATAAATCTCCGCAAAGATGAGATTTTTATCGTATTAACAATTCTGAGTATAAATGAAACGAAATAAAATATACCTCAAGATGAGATTTCACATCCCACAGTTGAAACTGAATAAAAATGAATCCCACGATGGAAATTTTACATCCCACTCTTGGAACAAAATAAAATGAATCCCACGATGGAACTTTTACATCCCACTCTTGGAACAAAATAAAATGAATTCAAAAATGGAACTTTTACATCTCAACTTTTATAACGTGTAAGCAAGATAAGATTTTTACATCCCACGCTAGTAACACGAGCCGCAAAGATGAGAGTTTTATCCCACGTTTGAAAATAAAGGAAAATAAATTCAAGATGGAATTTTGACATCCCACAGCTTGAAAATAAAAGAAAATAACATCAAGATGGAATTTTGACATCCCAATCTTGAAAATAAAAGAAAATAACATCAAGATGGAATTTTGACATCCCACAGCTTGAAAATAAAAGAAAATAACATCAAGATGGAATTTTGACATCCCACAGCTTGAAAATAAAAGAAAATAACATATGAAAATAAACAACGCGTCATACAAAGAAAATGAACAATATTCATGTGTTCACAGATCCTATCCCACAGATCTGGAATGTAATAATTATAATTTTCATCGCGTATTCACAAATTTAGAATCTCAATTTATTATGAGATTTATCGCATCAAACCAAGCGAATATATTTTCCATAACAACAATAATACATAAATAACATCTAAATTATCACAGCGCAGAATAACACATACATATATGATTATAAATGCAAGTATAATAATTTAAATAAAATAAATAGGATTTCTCACAGACAATTATTTAACAGTAAATAAAAATAATTAAATTCAGAAATCTCACCTTGCGCGGTTAAGGGTAGAGACAAGAACAAGAAAATTTTTATTTTGGAAATCCTCTTCTCTTTCTTTTGAACTTTCTTTTGAAGAGGAAGAGAAAAGAGAAGAAAGAAGAAAGTAAAAGAAGAGGAAGGAAGAAAGGTTTTATTCTAATAAAACTTAGTATACAACACATGAAGGAGGTACCATGCTTATATAGCTGCATTAGCCAAGGTCAAGGGGATTATTCTACGATGTGGGACAAAACTCCATTTCAAAAGTAACACCTAAACAAAGTAGCTTAGTGTGAACGCGTGCGAAGGAATTTGCAAAAAGAACCCCTTATTTAATAGCTCCAACTCATCTTAAAAAGAAAAAAAAACTTTTGTATGTTTTATCTTATTCAACCTTGTATGTTTTATTATTATTATTATTATTATTATTATTATTATTTAAATTAACAAGAACGTGTTTTCCTTCATTTCTTTTATTACATTAAAATGTAATCTTCTTTCATAACATGATTCAACGTGACACTAAAAATGCGTTTATTCTTACTATTTATACATGATACTAAAAATATGCTTTATTTTTAATATTTAAAAACATGATATTAATTTTTTTTTCTTACTCTTAATATTCCAACTAATGACCATTTCTATATGTACAATAAAAATGAAATCTTATCATTTATATATTTCTCCATCATAACATTCTTAACATAATGACATTTTTATTAACATGACATTTTTATATAACTTACATTACTAACTAAAATGACATATTTATTTTAACTAAACATTCCTAATAAGAGCGATGATTCTATATTAATACAACGTTTCTAAACAAATGATGTTTATATTAACATGATGCTAAAAAATATCCTTATTCACATATATTAATATGATGCTAAAAATAAAATTATTTCTAGTATAACACAACGATGCTAAATTCATACTTGTTTTTAGTGAAAATACACAACGTAAATTTTATATGTTTAATGTCAACATATAATTTCAACATAAATTATTTAAAAATAGAATTTTTATTTTCTGCCTCAATTTCTTAACAAACTTCATAAAAATAAGATTTTAAAATTGGTCCAAAATTCCGGGTTGTTACATGAACACTTAACCATCTGGTTGTGATAAAGGAATGAGGTTAAGTTTAAAACATGAAGGGATAATACTTAACCATTAATAACATGTTAGTTAAAACAGACGGGCAAGGTAAAGTTAAAAAGGAACATTTAACCAATACAGGATGAAGGGGTAGGGTTAACTAATAAGAAATATTTAACCAATATAACTTGGTTTGTGGTAGGGTTAAGTCAATGTGAATGGCTGATGACACTTAACCAGCTTAACAGGATAAATGAAGAGGGTTAAGTTAGTTTGAATTGACTAATAACACTTAACCAATCCAAATTGACGGGAAAGAGAATTAAGTAGTAAACCTTAGTTAAAAGGAGCTAAGTAGTAAACCTTAGTTAAGAAAACAACGATTTTGGAAACTAAGTGGTAAACCTTAGTTGACAAAACTAAGTAGTAATTCTTAGTATAACACGAGGAGGAGCGAACGTCCGTCTGGTTAAAAAGAAGGCTCCAACGAATTGGGTTACGAAGCGCGAGGCTTCGAGGGGGCGTGAGGGTACTCTTGGTATCCCTCTGTGAGGCTGAAGATGATCCGCCTAGGCCTATAGAGGTTAAGGTCTGCATAGAAGAACCACGGATATGCCTTGGTTGCAATACATGGCAACCTAAAGACCAGTATGGACCGGCGTGATTCGGCGAGCAAACGGTAGCCCTGTGATAGCAAATCGTCGTCTACCATCCATCTTGAGTCAATCGAGATACGTGAAGCGGAAAGGCGGAGAACTCCAAATGACCATATACTTGCTATCTAGTTATGGGTGAGGATGGCCATAGGATAGTGGGGGCACCGGGGGCCGGCGTATAGTTCTCATTTTACAAGGTGTGCCTTTCATTAGTTGAGGGAGGGGTCAAGTGGGACCATAGCCACTGGAATAAAAACAGACCTTAGCATCTGCATCGGCAGATATCTGAAAGCTCCCGACCGAGTTCTGTATTCCTTGATTTGCCCTATCACAGGACTCAGACCGCACATTACAGGACATGTGCATCTAGACAAGCGATAATGATTCGCGATACGTGCGTGGGGAAGTATAGGAACATATACCACTCTAAGTAGTGTGTCCTAGACTCGGGGGCATCGTTCGACAGGTAGCTTAATCCCTAGTTGGACTAGGTGGCATGTAACACCCCCCCTCCGGGTAACTCTTGCAAGCACACTAGCTTTGGAGGGGCATTAAACAAGGTAAACATGCATGCATATATCACAAGACAGAACATATAAGTAAAATAGAGTAAATAAAGCAGCAGATAAAACTACTATTTCAAAACCATAATCAAGTTACATCAAAGTACTGTCATTGTTTTCCAACTACTACAAGTCTAGAAAACATAAACTGGAAACTGGAAATAACATAAAGTAACTATCCCCAAAGTAGAATAAAGCCATAGCGAGCTCAAGTCCAAATCGTACATGAGCTATCCAGAGAAGCAGCTAAAGATCCAAGCTAGGTTCCAGTGTTCCCACCCTGTAAACCTAGGGAGGGTGGGGGGGGGGGGGGGAACAGAAGAAAAGAGGCGAAAGGAAAACGGGTCAGTCATAAAGACTGAGTAAGTCCTACCTACTATTAGTCTAAAAACTAATGAAGTTAACTTAACATGAGAAACTGAGATGAACATGATGATGGTGATTAACTAGCATGGTAAACAAGATAACAGAACATGATCAAAGGTGACATCGCATATAAAAGGTTAAGTGTTGCACCAATATAGTACTAGTATCTTAATCCATGTCAAGTAAAATCAAGAATTGATCCCATGGCCCAATAGGCCCAAGTCATGAGGTGACCTAGGTCAGGGTCCAACTACTCGTTCTAGTTGATCGGCTCCCTATAAGCCTAACTCGTCAAGTGTCGATGTCATACGGCCTAAAACCGGAATGTAGTCAAACTGTGCAAGGTCCACCCTAGGTTGTATCCGGGCCCTAGGGTGCCAACCACTGACGAAAACAAGCACGCACAGTCCAAACCTACTGGTGCCCATGTCCGTCTTTCATCCCCGGACCATGTGCACGACCATGGTCCGCCGGAATCTACGAATGGCGCACCTACTTTCGCCGTCTTTTTGGTCACTTACAATCCAGCCTAGTAATCGTGCCCCACCCTAGCCTAGTACCTAGGGTATCCCGATACTCTCTAGTGGGTTACTGCTGAAAAGGACCGCGTAACTAGGATTTCTAACGGGTTAAGTGTGGTTAACCCTATCCAAACATGTATCAAGTTGGTTAAGTGTACCCAAGTGGTTCATGACTTAACCCTACCAACCAATCGTGTTCAAGTGGTTAAGTATATTCAAGTAATCTATAACTTAACCCTATCAATATTATCTTGCCAAATTGGTTAAGTGAAGGTTGACTTAACCCCATTAAATTATCAAGTCGAATTGGTTAAGTGTAGGTTAACTTAACCCCATTAAATTATAGAGTCAAATTGGTTAAGTGTAGGTTAACTTAACCCCATTAAATTATCGAGTCGGATTAGTTAAGTATAAGTTAACTTAACCCCATCCACTAATCGTATTACATGGTTAAGTGTCAATAAGTAAATCAAGCCCGATTTTACTTAACCTACCCATTCATGTTATATCGGTTAAGTAACCACGTCAACTTAACTTAACCCTATCATGTGGCATTAATTAACTTAATGCACCCCAACCTCTCACATTAGACCTTGTTGTGGTTACTAGTTAAGCCGGGCGGGTCCGGGTAGGTTTATAACACAACCTAGTCTAACCTCGTGTTTTAGGTGCGGCATGACCAACTACTCACATTGGGTCCTATTGTTTGCAACTACTAGTTAAGCCGTGCGGTTCCGGGTAGTCTTACGTTGCAAACTCAACCCAACCTCGAGTTGGTCAATTTCATGTTTTCTAAGTGTCATGACCATATTTATGTTTATCATAAAACTATGGTTTTCAAGCATAATCATATGCTTCATGTCATATTTCACGTTCATGTTTCATGTATTTAAGTTTACCCATAACGTAACCCCAACGCTCCTATGTTCGCATCAACACAAGATAGATGAAAAAAGGGGAAACATAATGATATGACAAGGTGGGCATAATGTGATATTTGGCCACAAGTTAAGCATGGTGGCTCATGAGACATAGGTGTTCATCTAAAAACTTGCATATATCATATTTGGCCTCAAAATATGCATATTTGTTACTTAGCAAATAGGTGAAAGCACAAAGATCTAAACTAACATATAGATCCTATCATGACAAGTTAACATTAAGGTCAAATGAGAGTCTTTATGTTGCTACATGCAACATTTCTAAACAAAGGTAAGAGCTTTCAACCCAAGAAGACAAGGTGATGATTTCACAATCATACATAGGATAGATCTAAGCCTCACATGATAGATTCAAAGCACAAAATGATATTTAAGCCCAAACTCAACTTGCAACATGTCATGTTTAAATTCATAGTTTATATCTAGTAGTAGAAGAGGGCTTACAATGCTATGAAGACTATAATTAATATATATATAAAGATTGAGACGAGGCCGCTAGCAAATCCGCAAATAAAATAAGATACAATCCAAGCTTTGAAAGAATAAGATGCTTCTTTGATTTGCTATGAAGAAAGATGGATTCTTTAAGGAAGAAAGAGGGCTCTTTTACTTAATTTGAACACTCAAACTCTCATATGAATGAAGGTAGAAACTTTAGCAAGAGAGTGGAGGCCATGAGAGAACATTTTGGCATAGTTTAGTTGTAGGAATGATTAATGAGTGATTAGGTTAGGTCTAGGGGTCTTTTTATAGAAGATTAGGGTGTTATTAGCCATATGATTAACCCTAAAACACATTAGGTCCGTCAAATCCCGTCAGAAACTTCTAGAGCAAGACTCACAGGTCACAAATGGTGCACCAGAAAAACTGGTCCGACCAGGGGGGTCGACCCCTGGGTCGACATGGGTGTCGACCCATGGGTCGACATGGGTGTCGACCCATTGCGGGGGGTCGACACTGGTGTCGACCCCGGTGTCGACCTTGCCTGGGGCGGGAAAATTCCCACCCATTCTGCATTGGTTGAAATTTAAATCTGAATTCGTATTTGAACTGTTTTCGGGCTTGGAATTTTCTGCAAACTTCATTGGGCCTTAACTTGGTCATACGGACTCCGTTTTTCGAAAACTCGGACTCTATTTCGCATATTTTTCCGAGACGAATGCAATGGCACAGACCTTTTCCATTGATTCAGATTTTAGAATTTAATTCTACCTTGATTTATATTATAACATGTTATTAAAAATACGGGTTGTTACATGGCATAAACCCTGAGCTCGAGAAGCGTTCAGCAGATAGCGTAAAACTCTAGTTAAATCTAGAAAGCACTTGAAAGATAACCCTAGATTAGATCTAGGTAATAAATAATAAAGGTATGCCTGAAGGCAATGGAAACTACAGGGGTCGTGATCACGTTATCGTACTAGTTGGAACATTAGTTAGGTGGTGCAGAGATATAGAAACTAGTATAACAAGGAAATAGCAAAGCGGCGAAAGTATTGGAGCATATCCAGTTTATCTTATCTTAGCATATCTTGTGATTATCTTGTCTAATCTTGCTAACCCTATGGTCATGGTGTAATCTTGGATTCAGTTAATTCATGTCGTTTGTTTTTCCATGTTCACATGCTAGAAGTTACCGAATTTACTCAGGCTTTATGTCTGACTCTGTTTTTCTTTCGTCTTCTTTTCTTCCGTTTCCCCCACCCAGGTAGTAGAGGTGGGAGTAGTATAGCTCAGGTTAAGTTGGGCTGTCACTCTTTCCCAGCTTGAAGATTTGTTGAACTTTTGCTTGGATTCTCTTTTCATATGCTATGGCTGGTTCTTGCTACATTGGGGAATATAAATGTATTTTTATGCTTCTTTATTTTGTAAGACAGATGACACTCTGATATTGTAAAGAAATCTTTGTACAAACTATTTTATCAATAAAGCAAAGTTTTATTTTCCGCTGTTTAATTTCTGTCTGTCTTGGAATTTATCTGCATCTTTTACCCTAAATACTCCACAGAACTTAGTGCATTCCCTTTGTGAGTGACACTAACGGGCGTGGGGTATTACACGTGGTATCAGAGCAGAAGGTTACCAGATCAGATAAAGGATTTGAAAAATTATTTTCAAAACGGTTTTTAAGGAAGCATTTTCAAAAGAAAAAATTTGTTTTAAAGGCATATTCCCTAAAGCCATACGCACTATATTCTCTTCCTATGTTTGAATTCTTGTCTCCTTCTTTCTTGAGTCTCTGGGGCTCCTGGCTTTCTGGGAGGTAACCTCATCGATGGGCGAAGTAGTGCCCCGACTTCCATCCATAGTCGTAGTTGTCTCACCTACGGCCAGTTTTCCTTCAAGCTTATAGGGTTTTCCGTACGATGAAAGCAGTTTTCGAGATATTTGTCAACATACGGAAGAGGATTAGGAGTTTGGCTAAGGAGCATAACCCTAGTATGAGGAATTCATGGATGTAGGTTTAGCTCACGAAGGAGGAAGAAATTATAAAACCTAAGACAAGAGGAAGTATTTTTACTAGGGTAGGATATGGCATATAATTAAGGACAAGGGCAAGAACGAGGAACAAGATTTTCAAAAGGGCAATTACATACTTTCACCACCAAGCGTACGTAGGAGAAAGGTAGTATTTGTTGGAAGAGTCTAGTTTTGTTGTTTGTTTTAGCGCTTCGCATTTGTTCATATCCACTTCCATAGTTGAGTCTCTGCACCATAGTACTTGTATAGTAGAAAGATCCCACTAGAGTCTCAAATCCAATTGGTGGTCCGACCAGTTTATTTTTGGTTAGTAGGGATTTTAGAATAGCTATCGAGCTTGCTTATATAATCTCACATAGATCGTCTAAATTCGGAGGAGATATTCCTTGGGTGCTTGTCTGGTATTGGTTTAGGCCTTTAGGGCTTGTACTTGAGGGATGTCGAGTTCGACTAGGATGGTTTGCGTGATATATGAATAGTTGAGACACGCACTCTAAAAAAGAAGTACGTTGTGACCTTTCAACCCTTATAGTTATGGCGGGATGGGTAAGCTAAGAGGAGGGACCTCAAACCATCTTGGTATGTACACTTGGTATCATAGTTGACATCTGTTTACTTTGGAAATGGAGGTCAGAAACTTCACAATCGTGAAGTTAAATTAGTTAAGATACAGTGGAGTAAAGCTCAAGAAGACTATATACTAGCGTCATACCCTTTTTCTTAAGGGTGCATCCTTGATTTCTTTGTGTAGGAGCTTTACGTATAATTGTTTCTCTTTTTCCAAAGTATATCCTCTAGGTCGTATCTTCGATCCTTAGGTAGAAGCCAATGGATGTAAACATGTGTTTGAAACATGTTATGGTTGGTGGTTGCAAGTGGTTGCTAATGGTTGCTCGTGAATGCATATGCACTAGATCAGTTCAGACGCTTTCATATTGCATTTACAGGAATGTATTTATTTGTAAGTTGAGCCTGATATGTTATCATATGGATGTTGCATATGGATGAATGGTTATGCACACATGTAGTATT
This sequence comes from Allium sativum, assembly GCA_030737875.1. Taxonomy (NCBI): domain Eukaryota; kingdom Viridiplantae; phylum Streptophyta; class Magnoliopsida; order Asparagales; family Amaryllidaceae; genus Allium; species Allium sativum. The sequence continues at coordinate 189,632,321 of CM060913.1, forward strand.
TACATAACTAGGGATGCTTGCATACATGATTGGACGCATGGCACTGACATGATTTGCATTAAGGTGGTCAACTGAATCAGTAGACCGCCTGATTTTGCATTAGATAAAGACATATACACAATCTATGCATATGAACATGAAAGCATTAGAAATCTTTTAAGGACAATGAATGCCTGTGATTGAATTGTTGATTAGATGGGTGATTGGATGGTAGGACACATTCTTCCCAACTTGAAGATTTCGGGGACGAAATCCTTTTAAGTGGGGAAGAATGTAACACCCCGTAATTCCGTAATGCTAAGATTCACAAATCAAGGAAGAATTAAAAGTTAAATCAAAATCAAGGGAAACGGGCTAAGCCATTGCGTTCGTCTCGGAATTCTACATGAAAAGGAGTCCGAGTTTGCGTAAATCGGAGTCCATATGAGGAAGATATGGCCTCCGGAAGTTTCAGCAAGGTTCAAATTTCAAAACAGACTCAGAAGCGGGCTGGGCGGGAAATTTCCCGCCCAGGACCCCAGGTCGACTGGGGAGTCGACCCCCCGCCCCCCAGGTCGACTGGGGAGTCGACCTAGGTGTCGACCCCCCCAGGTCGACTGGGGAGTCGACCTGGGTGTCGACTCCCCCCAGGCCGACTGGGGAGTCGACCTGGGTGTCGACCCCCCTACTTTTTCCAGCTTTCTGAACCTGGTTCGTTTCTCTGTATCTAGACGCTATTCAGACCAGATTCGTTGACTTCTACACTATATAAACAGCCCTAGTCCCCTCCTCTATTCACAATTCTTCTCTACCCTTATGCTGCAAAGATTCTAAGTGAACATGGCTTCTTCTCCTCCACTTAAAAGAAATAATAAATAGAATAATATATATAAAATAAATCAAGACGAGGAGATGTTGCTCAAAGACTTTCAAGAAGAGATTCGAATCAAGATTAAAGCTTAAAGATAAGGATCAAAGGCTAACGTCGCACGAATCATAGCAACGCCATCTTTCTTTTCAAATCTAAATCTCTGTAAGTCAGTTATTTCTAGATTTGAACGTTTTTCTCTGTTCGTGACATGAAATTAAAGGAATAAAAGAATATGCCAAATCTCTCCCTCTCTATTCGAATCAGTGCCTATACTCTTGAACCTAATTAAGAACTGTTATGATTCGAGGACAAATAAGACCATGACTATGAAACTATGGACCTTAAAACCATATGCCTATGACTATGAACATTTGCCTATGACTATGAACATTGCCTATGACTATGGACATTGCCTTTGACTATGAACATTGCCTATGACTATGACTGTGACTATGAGGATTATTTTCTTGACTAAGCCTATGCCTTTGATTAGGAAATATAAACTATTTCCTATGACATAACAAGGACATCTGCGATTAAACACCTGCGATTCATGACTAGGAAAATGTTGCTTACGTTTTGTGACTATGAAATTGGGTATAAACCCGATCATCTATTATGTCTATTCTTGGTTATCTTTGGTTTTAGACCTTGGGAATTTACCTATTAAGTTAGGTCTACCCATGTTCTTGAACCTACGTCTCTATTCTGTCTATTCTTGGTTTTCTTTGGTTTTAGACCTTGGGAATTTACCTATTAAGTTAGATCTACCCATGTTCTTGAACCGACGTCGTTATTCAACCCTCTTTATGCCAGTTAGTATGTCTATCTGTTGCATAGCATCTTTGGTTCATTTCCTATTTTCTACGAACCTAGCTTTATTTATAATCTAGACTGAATCACGATTATACGAACGGTGGGAATGCGGTTTGGGCAAAACATGAAATTTACTAAAAACGTAGTTTAACTTGGAAATTGGCATAAAATGGGAACATGTATTATGGCATGTTCATAGGAATGAAAATTGGATAAATTTGACAAAAATTATAAGATGTGTAATTTGAATCTAGTATTGACGTGTAAATCTAGCATTTACATGAATAGTGAACTAGAGTAATAAGTCTAGTTTGACGTGAATTAGAATGTTGAATCGGAATTGGATTAGCTAATTTGGCATGGTAAGTATATTGGCATAAATGTGAAATTGGCCATAATTGGGAATAACTATTAGGTTTAGAAAAATCATGGTTAGTGACACTTAATTTGGTATAGTTTACATACCAAAAAGCATAAATATGATATAGAGGGGAAAATGGGCCATAGAAATAAATGTAGACAGATTACATTAAAAGTGTAATTGGGAAATAAGTAAATTAGTAAAAATTTACTTATAGAATTTGTCCTAAATGAGAAATGTAAATTTAGACAAATTAAAGATTTATTAACGACATCTCTTTTAATTAAACACCAAAAAGTTCTAGGGTGACAGAGAGGATAGTGTCTAGGCCTGGGTTTGGAAAATACAAGTTTCCTGCTCTCCCTGGCTATCCCTAACTGATCCGACGGACGGGATGGTTACTTTCAAAACCTGATTTGAAAATTAATCAAAACCCTTTAATCTATGGTAGGGTTAAGTTAACTAAGACACTTAAACATTTCAACATGATAACTAAACTGATGGGTGGGGATAGGTTCAGACTGACACTTAACACAGTTAAGCTAGAATGGGAGGGTTAAGTCCATAGGAACACTTAACCAACTTAACACAGTTAAGCTAGAATGGGAGGGCTAAGTCCATAGAGACACTTAACCAAACTCAAGGTAGCAAAACGAGACTTGTAGGGGTTAATTAAAGTTAATACACTTAGCCAAATTAATATGCTAACTAGACTAGAGGTTGGGTTTAAGTAAAATCTAATACACTTAGCCAATTTTGATATGTTAGCTGGGCTAGACCGTAGGGTTAAGTAAACCTGAACACTTAACCATCAGGTTGTGATAAAGGAAGGAGGTTAAGTCTAAAACATGAAGGGATAATACTTAACCATTAATAACATGTTAGTTAAAACAGATGGGCAAGGTTAAGTTAAAAAGGAACACTTAACCAATACAGGGTGAAGGTGTAGGGTTAAGTCAACGTGAATGGCTGATGACACTTAACCAACTTAACAGGATAAATGAAGAGGGTTAAGTTAGTTTGAATTGACTAATGACACTTAACCAATCCAAATTGACAGGAAAGAGATCTAAGTAGTAAACCTTAGTTAAAAGGAGCTAAGTAGTAAACCTTAGTTAAGAAAACAACGATTTTGGAAACTAAGTGGTAAACCTTAGTTGACAAAACTAAGTAGTAATTCTTAGTATAACACGAGGAGGAGCGAACGTCCGTCTGGTTAAAAAGAAGGCTCCAACGAATTGGGTTACGAAGCCCGAGGCTTCGAGGGGACGTGAGGGTACTCTTGGTATCCCTCTGTGAGGCTGTAGATGATCCTCCTGGGCCTATAGAGGTTAAGGTCTGCGTAGAAGAACCACGGATATGCCTTGGTTGCAATACATGGCAACCTAAAGACCAGGATGGACCGGCGTGATTCGGCGAGCAAACGGTAGCCCTGTGATAGCAACTCTTCGTCTACCATCCATCTTGAGTCAATCGAGATACGTGAAGCGGAAAGGCGGAGAACTCCAAAAGACCATATACTTGCTATCTAGTTATGGGTGAGGATGGCCATAGGATAGTGGGGCACCGGGGGCCGGCGTATAGTTCTCATTTTACAAGGTGTGCCTTTCATTAGTTGAGGGAGGGGTCAAGTGGGACCATAGCCACTGGAATAAAAACAGACCTTAGCATCTGCATCGGCAGATATCTGAAAGCTCCCGACCGAGTTCTGTATTCCTTGATTTGCCCTGTCACAGGACTCGGACTGCACATTACAGGACATGTGCATTTAGACAAGCGATAACGATTCGCGATACATGCGTGGGGAAGTATAGGAACATATACCACTCTAGGTAGTGTGACCTAGACTTGGGGTCATCGTTCGACATGTAGCTTAATCCCTAGTTGGACTAGGTGGCACAAACCCTGAGCTCGAGAAGCGTTCAGCAGATAACGTAAAACTCTTGTTAAATATAGAAAGCACTTGATAGAAAACCCTAGATTAGATCTAGGTAACAAATAATAAAGGTATGCCTGACGGCAATGGAAACTACAGGGGTCGGGATCACGTTATCGTCACTAGTTGGAACACTAGATTGGTGGTGCAGAGATATAGAAACCAATATAACAAGGAAATAGCAAAGCGACGAAAGTATTAGAGCATATCCAGTTTATCTTATCTTAGCATATCTTGTGATTATCTTGTCTAATCTTGCTGACCCTATGGTCATGGTGTAATCTTGGATTCAGTTAATTCATTTCGTTTGTTTTTCCATGTTCACATGCTAGAAGTTACTGAACTTACTCAGGCTTTATGTCTGACTCTGTTTTTCTTTCGTCTTCTTTTCTTCCGTCCCCCCCCCCCCCAGGTAGTAGAGGAGGGAGTAGTATAGCTCAGGTTAAGTTGGACTGTCACTCTTTCCCAGCTTGAAGATTTGTTGAAGTTTTTCTTGGATTCTCTTTTCAGATGCTATGGCTGGTTCTTGCTACATTGTGGAATATAAATGTATTTTTATGCTTCTTTATTTTGTAAGACAGATGACACTCTGATATTGTAAAGAAATCTTTGTACAAAGTATTTTATCAATAAAGCAAAGTTTTATTTTCCGCTGTTTAATTTATGTCTGTCTTGTAATTTATCTGCATCTTTTACCCTAAATACTCCACAGAACTTAGTGCATTCCCTTTGTGAGTGACACTAACGGGCATGGGGTATTACATATTCTGTGTCTGTGATCTGTTTGTGATTCTGTGATTGGTTTCATTTTACCCCGAGTTATATTAACAACCTATTGTTTTGGATGATTCAAGTCTGACATGTGAGGTTTATTGTCGATTTGAATGGTTCAAAATAGCGGGTCGTTATAATTGGTATCAGAGCCAGGTTTTGGGGTAAAACTCATTAGAGATAGGGTAGTGATACCCTAGAATGAGTAAAAATCAGTCATCAGAATCCTTTCTCGAGAGTGCGTATTTTGAAGTATAAACGATTTTCAATGTTTTCCTAAATGGCTTATAAAGGATTTTTAAGTATTTAAATAATATAAAAAGGTTTTGGTATGAAATTTGTTTAAAGATTTAGATCCTTTCATAAGTTGTCTTTCCTTCGAACTTATCTTTTAGTTAGGAATCTACCATTTGTCTTATTTAGAATTCCTTTTGCCCAGATTTCTTTAAAAATTTGAATCGAACTCACCTTTGTTCTAAAAATCGAATCTTGCGTTTTCCAGATGGCCACTAGAGGAACTGGTCGAGGTAGGGGTCGAGCAAATGCCCCTGTTTTACCTGCTCCAGTCCAGCCCACTCATTTTACTAAGCTTAGTAAGGAGTACATTCAGCTTGGAGGTACTAAGTTCACAGGATCAGAGGGTATTCTTGGCGCCCAGCATTGGTTAGAGAACTTAGAGATGATTTTTACTGGTCTTGAGATTAATGATGCTCAGAAGCGTTAGCTTGCCGCTTGGCAGTTGAAGGATGCAGCTAGAAATTGGTGGAGATCTGTTACCACCCAGACTGTGGAAGCTAATATCACTTGGGATCAGTTCAGGTGATATTTTGAATTGGATTCTATTCATTTCTTTAGGTTATCTCCTTTTCTTCCTTTGGAAATTTAGCTAAATTTCTGAATCTTCTCTTAGGGAAGCTTTTATCGTGAAGTGGATGCCCGAGGCTGGCAAGTCCAAGCTATATAGAGAGTTTATGGATCTCCAGCAGGGAGATTTGACTTTTGCCGAGTACGAGATGAAGTTTAACGAGTTATCTCGGTTTGGTTCTAGCTTGATAGGCACTCCTCTTAAGAAGAATAAGAAGTTCATCTTAGGAGCACGTCCAGAGTTTTACAAGAATTTGATGAATCACCTCGAAAGCCCACTCACAGCTCTTATGAACTATGCCACCAGATTGGAGAATTCTGCTAATTGTAAGGGGGAACAGGCTGTGAAAGCTCCACAGACGCATGGATCCTCCAGCCACCAGAAGAAGCGGAAGCCTAATTTTCAGATGTAGAAGAAGAATTGGCAGAGTTCCCAAGGCATAGGATATTCAACACCCGGGCAACCCATCGATATCTCTCACATCACCTGCTTCAAGTGTGACAAGAAGGGTCACTATGCCAATAGTTGTCCCAACTCAGCCGGAGCCGCTGTTCCTTCCGTCCAAGCAAGAAGGGACAATCTTTGTTACAGCTGCCTTCATCCCGGCCATATGAAGAAAGATTGCCCCACTCAGCAGAAGGGCAAACCATATGGAGTCTTTGTTGTTACCTCTTCCACCTGCACTAATGATACTCAGGGTACGCTTCAGAGTACTTTTACTTTGCATTCTCATCCTATTCGTATTCTCTTTGACACTGGTGCATCGCAAAGTTTCATATCACTTAACCTTTGCGATAAGTTTGCGCATATGCTTAGACCCGTTTATGCTTCTGAATCTTTGTGTGTTTCTAATCCGATTGGCGGTCCAGCCAATCTTAATATGATTTGCAAAGGGGTGAAACTTCTTTATGATCTTCATTGCTTTACTGGTGGTTTCTATATCCTTGGATTCGATGCTTTTGACGTATTGCTTGGCGGCAATTAGTTGAAGAAGTTTGAAGCTGTTATTTCTTGTAAAGACCAAGTTGTTTCTCTGATTGATAATGAGGGTGTTCCTTTGGTGATTAAATGTCTAATGCCTCAGAATTTCACGGGTCGTTTTATCTTTTCTCTTGATTCCAGCCTAGCGATCTTGATTCTACTCCTGCCGTTAAATTCTTCTCTGATGTTTTCGGCGAAGTTACTTCTCTCCCTCCTCGGCGGGAAATTGAATTCCGCATTGATCTTGTTCCCGGAGCTCGACCAGTAGTACTTCCCCCTAGAAGGATGGCGCCTAAGGAGAAAATCGAACTGAAGAAGCAAATTGAAGACTTATCCTCGAAGGGATTGATTAGGCAGAGTTATTCGGAGTGGGGTGCGGCAGTTGTATTTGTGACCAAATCAGATGGTTCATTGAGGATGTATGTGGATTATAGAGAGCTGAATAAGCTCACACTTAAAAACAGATACCCGATGCCTAGGATCAATGATATGTTTAATCAACTTTAAGGAGCTAAGGTGTTCTCTCAGCTAGATCTTGCCTCGGGATTCCATCAGCTAAGAGTGGCTGAGGAAAGCATTCCTAAGACAGCTTTTCATTCGGAGAACGGTTTTACGAATGGTTAGTTATGCCATTTGGTTTAGCTAACGCTCCAGCTTTCTTGGTCGATCTTTTGAACCGTGTTTTCCGAGATGTTCTCAACAAATTTCTTCTTGTCTTTGTTGATGATATACTCATCTATTCCAAATCAGAGGACGAGCATAAGTCGCATTTGAGTTACGTTCTTGATACTCTAAGGAAACATCAATTAAAAGCCAAGTTTTCGAAGTGCCATTTCTGGAAAGACGAAGTTAGATTTCTTGGCCATATTGTTTCAGAGAATGGGGTTTCGGTTGATCCTGTGAAGATCGCCGCGATCAATGTAAGTTCTATCATTTCGTCTTTTCATAATTTTAATCATTGTATCTTTCTTTGAATCTAATTCCTTATTCTATCTTTAGGATTGGGAAAGGCCCAAATCCCCTACAGATATTCGTAGCTTTCTTGGTCTTACTGGTTATTATAGGAGATTTATTGAGAATTTCGCTCGGATTGCCGCACCTCTCACTGCGTTAACTCGCAAGAATACTAAGTTTGTTTGGAATCCGAAGTGTGAAGCAGCTTTCATTGAGTTAAAGCGGAAGCATACTTCTACTCCTGTTCTTACCGTCCCGAATGGAAATGATGGATTGACAATATATACTGATGCTAGTCGAGAGGGTTTGTGGGCTGTTCTGATGCAAGATATAAAAGTCATTGCATATGCTGGTCGTCAGCTAAAAACTCATGAAGCCAACTATGCAGCTCATGATTTGGAATTGCTTGTTGTGGTTTTTGCTTTGAAGCTGTGGAGACACCATCTTTTGGGGACCAAATTTGTGTTATTCACCGACCACCAGTCATTGAAGTATATATTCAGCTAGAAGGATCTTAACCAGAGGAAGGTTCGATGGTTGGAGTTCCTAGCTGCTTATGACTTGGATATTAATTATACTCCTAGAAAAGCTAATGTGGTAGCCGATGCTTTGAGTCGAAAGAAGGCAATGTTGTATCAGATTGTTGTTTCTTCGCCTTTTATGGATCGCATAGCAGCTAAGCAAGATGAGGATGATGTTCTTAGGCCTATGAAGGAAAATGTTCAAAGGCGAGAAGAAGGTAACCAAGGCGAGATGGATGCTCAGATTGATGGAAAAGGGATTTTGAGGATTAATGGTCGTATTTGTGTTCCTAATGTCGATGGATTGAGACAGGAGGTACTTAAGGTGAGCCTTCGGTCTATACTCTCTATTCATCCAGATGTGACGAAGATGTACCAGAACATGAAGAAGTCGTACTGGTGGAATGGTATGAAGCGAGATGTTTCTATTTATGTAAGTAGGTGTGGCACTTGCCAGCAGGTTAAGGCTGACCATCAAAAGATAGCAGGATTGTTACAACCGCTTGAGATTCCCAATTGGAAGTGGGAAAAAGTTTCTATGGATTTTATCGACGGTCTTCCCAGGACGAGAAAAGGAAATGAGAGCATACGGGTAATAGTTGACAGATTAACCAAGTCTGCTCATTTCATTCCAGTTAGAGCCAATCGTACTGCTTCGAGTTTGGCTCAGATTTATATGCGAGAGATTGTTAGATTGCACGCAGTTCCGACTAGTATTGTATGTGACCGAGATCCTATCTTTACTAGCAACTTTTGGAAAGCTTTTCAAGATGCTCTAGGAACTCGTCTTAATCTCAGCACTGCTTACCATCTGCAGGCTGACGGCCAGACGGAAAGGGTGAACCAAATTTTTGAAGACTTTCTTCGTGCTTGTGTTTTTGATTATGGAGGATCTTGGGAAGATCATCTCCATCTCGTCGAATTCACCTATAATAATGGTTATCAGGTATCGATCTCTCTTTGAATTTAGGATTTCATTTTAAAATTCTATCTTTTGAATACGTCGTTGATTTCAGGGCAGTATCAAAATGCCACCATTTGCTGCTTTGTACGGACGACCATGCAAATCTCCGTCATGTTGGATTGAGTCTGGAGATCGGTTAGTTCTTGGACCGGATATGGTATTGGAAACTTCTGAGAAAGTTGAGGATATCAGGAAGAAGACGAGGATTGCTCAAGATCGACAGAAGAAGTATGCTGACAGAAGACGAAGGGCTTTAGTGTTTGATGTGGATGATCATGTCTTTTTGAAGATTTCTCCGTTGAAGAACGTTATTCGTTTTGGTCGTAAAGGGAAACTTGCTCCTAGATACATTGGTCCTTTTAGGATATTGGAGAGAGTTGGTCCGCTTGCTTACCGTGTTGAGTTGCCGGAGAAACTCTCGGGGGTGCATAATGTAGTTCACGTTTCACATCTCCGTAAGTATCTTCATGATCCTTCCTTGATCGTCCATCCAGCTTTGATTGACAGTTTAGAGTTGGAGCCAAATCTGACTGTTGAAAGGAAACCACTTTGTATCGTTGATAGAGGTACGAAGCAATTGAGAAGGAAGTCTGTTAGCTTGGTCAAGGTACAATGGAGTACTGACGATCGAGATTACACTTGGGAGACGGAGGAGAGCATGCGTGCTTTGAATCCGGAATTGTTTGTCTCAGGTATTATTCATTTGAATCTAGTTTATCTTTCTATTCGTTGATTCTCTCTTTGATTCTCTCAACTCGTTCTTTTCGAGGACGAAAAGTTCTAAGTGGGGGAGAGTGTAACGACTCGTAAATTTTTGCATTGAAATTAAACCGATTATCTTAAAAAAAAAATCTGAAACTTAAAATTTGTTTTGTTTACGTCGTTTTATTTATTTTTCTTCGCGTTATAATTCGACGGTTTCCGTTGTTCGATTTGTTTAAATTTAAATTTTATGTTGCTCGGGAAGAAATTGCAAGTTTTCGCCGCATAGCGCGTAAACGCAGATTACATAATATTTTTCCGTCGACGCGTAATAAGTTTAAATTTGTTCCGTATAATCGTGTGTTGGAACATCATTGAATTTTTACGGTCGGATGTCGTCCGTATCCGAAACGTTCATGCACTAATTTGTTTATTCTGGTTCCTATTCTGTAACCATGTCTTTCTTCTTGTCCAAGAAATAAAAAATCACACAATTTGTATGTGTTCAGTTTTTCTTCCAACGGCTACATAGCAAGAGAGAAAACAAAATTAAGGTGCAGAGCGCTCTGTTCTTTCCGGTCACTTTATGTCTGTTTTTACCAACCATCTGCCTATTAATCAAAGAAGCCTCTGTGTTCACGCCTCGGCCTCATTCCATCTTTTCTATTTTTTTTCTTCCTTCAGATCCCAAGCTCCTCCGTTAAAAAATTAAATAAATTTAAACGCCCTGCCACACTTCACCGTCTCGCCATTTTCAAACTCCCCATTTCCAAGTGAACCCTTCTCGTCCTCTTCGCAGCTTCTACCATCCACTATCCTCCATTTCCAGCTAGCCATCAACTCAAGCTTGTTGGAGTGGACCTCGCTGCTGCTGTGCCCTGCTGTGTAGCTAGTTCGCATCGTTCGTTTTGCACGGTGAGATTTCTCATTTCCTGTGTTGCATCAAAAATATTAAAAAAAATTTTGAAATGGTACTTATTCTGTACCATGGGTTTGAAAATATTGGCGTTCGGAACAAATATAACATTTTGTCTCATACTTCACTGTATTTTGTTCATGCGCCGGTTTCAAGAAAATGTTTTATTGTTTTTGTGTTTAAGGGAATCATAAGTCAGTTCTAAGTGTGCATATTCCCCTTTAACTTGTTGCACATATTGCATTTTGTTTTTTCTTTTCTTGTCTAAACTCAGCATGCTTTTGTGCCATATTATATAAAAAAAAAATTTGCTTTATTTGTTGCTTTGAAAAAAAAGGAAATATACGGCTGGTCTCAAATATGAATGCTATCTGTGGCATATAAGTTTGTTCCATTGTAGCATGCATTTTTTACTTCAGCGTTCTCATAATGCTTTTGTCTCTTGAAAAAAAAAAATTCTTTTGTTTTGTTTCAAAAAAAAGGGGGGGGGGGGGGGAATTTGGTTTAATAGCATGCGTTTTGGGACCAACCTGTAGCATGCATTTGGGACAAATGCATGTCCCATGCGTTGCTTTGCATTGCCTTTGCCATGCACTTGTTGCATGCGACAGTAGGAAAAATTTTGTTAGTTTTGTTCCTAGAAAAAAATTCTAACGTTTTTTTTTTTTTTTTTTGTCTTTTTGTTTTGTGAAAAAAAAGGTCTTTTGTTTTGTTGTTAAAAAAAATAATAAAAAAAAGAGGGAATGGGGACATGCGTTAGTTGCATGCTCCCAGTAGCGTGAATATGTTCCATGCTTTTGGAACAAAAGGCATGCAGTAGTAACCAAATAAAGTTGAAAAACAGTAGTAGTAAATGGTGAGTAAATGGTGATGCCCACTTTACAAAATAAGACAACACATTGGGTCCATGTGGCATGCATTTGAATTTTATGCATGTTGTCCCATGCATTTTGTTCCATGCGTTTAGTATTATTATACATTCTTTTTTTTTCTTTTTCTTCTACCGTATAGCTAATGAGAAAAAAATATTAATAGTAATAATAATAAAAAAATTAGTTTAATTAATTTTGTGTTCACTTGTTTAAACAGATTCGGTCCGCTCGTAGTTGATTTGATTCGGTTTCGAGTGCGCTCAGGTTTCGTCGTCATCTCTTGTTTCGTCCATACCGTTATTATTTTCCGTACAACGAAAGGTGAGTTTATCTCACACTTGACTGACATTATTCATGACCGTAAATTTAATTTTATTGAAATGTTGATTGAAATTCGTAGAACTAGTTTGTAGAAATTCACATTATTGATATATGAGTTGCTCACATATGACACGCTATGACACGACATTTATATGACACAAAATTTGTGCACAAGTGATATGTGATTGTAATGTGATGATATGTATGTTATATGATATTTCATTCATGTTTATTTTTGTCGCTCTCACACTGCAAGTTCCCTTAGTTTAAGAAATCACAATGGGTTGAAATGATGTATACCCGAACGAACTTATAGGTTAGGAAAAATCGTTATAGGTTGAAATGATAGACCTGAGCGGTTTTATTGATTTTCGGATTATGGGTTGAAATGATACATACCCGTAAATATTGAATTAACTAGGATTGAATTGATCACTTGATCCCAGGTAGAAAACTATATATGGACACCGTGGTTGATTTCGAAATGTTTTGATATAAATTGATTCTAAAATTTCAAGTGATATAAAGTTTCAAAAACGAAGTTGTTTTAAGATTATTTTATTTTAAATATTTTTTTTATATTAAGTTATACTTAATAAATGAATTATTTTGATTTAAAAATCAATGTTTGAAATGATTTCGACTTATACAAAGTTAACGATTTCAAAGATGTTAAAATAGGAAATTTTCAAATACATTATAGTTAATATTTTGAAGTTGATTTTAATGATAACTTGTGATTTTAATATTCAATTTGATTTATAAAAATAACCACGGTGTGAAATAAGCGATTGGTTGTTAAAGAGACCGGAGTCGGTATTAACATACTCTCTGTCAATACAGATACCACTTTAACAACTGTGTATGTGGTTGAGAATCAAGAACGAAGTAGGATGGATTTGAAGAACGATGCTGGAATGAAGTAAGAGAACGATGATGGATAGCCTTGACTTTCGAGTCATAATTAAAATGACCAAAACAGGAGTTATACCGTGTAACGACCCGAAAATCTGGGCCAGTTTAAAATTTTTATTTTGGCAATTTTAGCGAACTTTGATTATTTAAAATGAATTATTTTAAATAAAAACGACGAGAAATTTATTTTGAATATAATTCGAACGTATATATTTATACGCGTCGTCGTTAGAATATAAATATTTATATATATTTATAAATGGAATTGAAAATGGCGCGGTAGTTCGATAATTCGATTTCAAACTCCAATTGAGCATACCGGATGCAAAACAATCCGGATTTTAGTGAAACCAAAAATAATGGGATCTAATTGATAATATCTTTCCAACGAATCCGAATAATCAAATTTTCATAGCGGGGATCAAAAGAGATGTCCAGTTAAAAATTCTGAATAGTCGCTATGGAATTCAGGCCCTTAAAAATGGACATTTTGCAAATGACCTCGGATTTCGACGAAACCAGTTTTGTTGGGTCCGTGGTGTCAAGTTATTGCTAGATTCCAAATTGCATAATTTTTCGAATCAATATGTGAGTGTAGCAAAGGAAAACGCGTTTGACCAGTTTTAGTTGATTTTAATCGACTGGAAAATGTCCATTTTTCAAACGGTCTCAGAATTCGACGAAACTAGTTTTGCTAGGACCATATCGTCAATACGAAGCTAGAAAATATTTTTCGGGAATTTTTCTAGTTAGTATGTAACCCCGGTAATTTGAAATGTACGTTTAAAATTCAATATAATGATTTAAATGTAAATTTAACGGGAACTGATTTCAACAGTCAAATCAACCTACGATACATATCCCATTGTGTTCGGAATGGGGGTAATTAGCTATGGACGACAGGCGGTGGGCTTCGTTTCGAGGTCGATAGAAAAAGTTACTTTATGTGAATAAAATATTGGAAATTAAATATATTTATATATATACACTTTGGACCAGGGTCAAACCCTCACAATTCGATTTTGTGGTCAACGCACAAAAGGAAGCCCATCGCTCTCTCTCTCAAACCAACGATCGCCTTCTTCCAACCTTCCTCCTCTCTTATCTCCGCCTCTGTCCATCTTTGTTGATGGCTTTCCATAGCAATACTCTCCCCCTTCATGAGATCTATCTACCCAATGGATCTGATCGTCATTAGAGTTGTATTCTCCTCAAATTCCGCACTGAAAGTCCCCGCATTCAAAGACGAGATTCAGGCGGAAGGCGGCTTCGAATGGGCCATGCTTGGGGGCGACGGTAGATGAGCTTCAGGTGGTCGACGCAGTAGTCTCCGATGGTGCTCCGGACTGGTGGATAGGCGGCGCGATCGTGACCTAGGGGGGGAGCTCAATCCGACGCAGCAGGAGTTCTTAATTTGCAGTAAGCTTTTATATATATATATTTTTTATGTAATTAGTTAGATAATTTTTAAAAAAAACTATATAAAACAGAAATAAAAATATGATTTTTAAATCAGAAAAGCATTGATTTTTAAATTAGAAAAGCATTGATTTTTAAATTAGAAAAGCATTGATTTTTAAATTAGAAAAGCATTGATTTTTAAATTAGAAAAGCATTGATTTTTAAATTAGAAAAGCATTGATTTTTAGATTAGAAAAGCATTGATTTTTAAATTAGAAAAGCATTGATTTTTAAATTAGAAAAGCATTGATTTTTAGATTAGAAAAGCATTGATTTTTAGATTAGAAAAGCATTGATTTTTAGATTAGAAAAGCATTGATTTTTAAATTAGAAAAGCATTGATTTTTAAATTAGAAAAGCATTGATTTTTAAATTAGAAAAGATTTGATTTTTAAAATATAAAAGATTAGATTTTTAAAAAGGGAAAAGACGATATTTTGATATAAGTAGAGAAGTAAAAATATGATTTTTACCTCGATAAAAATATAATTTTTATTAGGTAGAAGATGTGAAAATATGATTTTTATATTTTTAAAGTATTAAAAATATAATCTTTACTACATAGAAATATTAAAAATATGATTTTTATATTTTTAAAGTATTAAAAATATAATCTTTATAGGATAGAGAATATAAAAATATCATCTTTGTATATGTAGCGAAATAAAAATCTGATTTTTATGTTATATACGTTGAAATAAAGTAGTGATTTTCATAACGAGGAAATCTATATTTTTGTAAGGGTGAAGTCTTTATAGTTAAAAAGGCGAGGTCTTTATATTGAAAATAGAGAAATAAAAATATGATTTTTATATATTGAACTTCGAAATAAAAATGTGATTTTTATATATTGAACTTCGAAATAAAAATATGATTTTTATATATTGAACTTCGAAATAAAAATATGGTTTTTATATATTGAACTTCGAAATAAAAATATGGTTTTTATATATTGAACTTCAAAATAAAAATATGATTTTTATATATTGAGTAGCGAAGTAAAAATTCGATCTTTACATATGTAGTGGCTACAGCAACGAAGGTGATAAAAAGGCGAGAACAACAAAGATTTCTATAAATGAAGTGCCGTGGAGCTAGGATAGCTATATGTGAGAATTTCTCACCTTTCAATTTCTTTTTCTAGTTATATATATATACTAGGATGCAGACGGTGCTTAGCAGCACCCGACACAATCGTCCACAGACCATGGACTTGTTTGTTTGGTTGCGTAGATTAGTTGGATTATTTGATTGAAATTGAATTGTGTGGTGAAATGAATTGATTTGATTGATGTGTGAATGGCGTGGGCCTTCACTAGACCGGGGATAAGGCTAGGCCTTGTCCCGTTTCTAGTATCGTGCCGTTATGCCGCCGAAATTTTCTAAAATAAGTTAGATAAATAAAAATATCATTTTATTTAGAGAATGAACTGAATAGAAATTCATATGTTGGAATAAAATGTTTTATCGTTAAAATATAATTTTTAACGTGAATGTGAATAAATAAATATTCATTTACAAACCAGACGGTTTGTTTATGTACACTTATTTGAATGATATTGATTGGGACGATAAATTTTACACATCGCCCAACTGCACAACTAAAATCTGTGTTTGATTGTTTGAAACCCCACACGGGTGTTGGGATGAAATATGAATTTCACTCATCCTGATTGATTAAAATGTCGATCGATTGATTGACAGGCTGTTATAAGCGTTGAATATCTATATTTGATGCTTATACAGTGTAGTGCACTTTGGTTGATGGTTGATTATTTTTCAATGCTATTATATACATGTGTTGTATGGAAATCCATATAATTAATTTTATATGGTAATTGATTGGGCCTCATTCCAATGTAGAAAATAAAGAATATTAAAATAAAGGTTCATGTGTTGACAGTACTCATCCATTGAGATTGGTCATGTGTTGAACGAAATATTTTAGTAATAAAATTTACATCTTTATCAATATAAAATAAAGGTTCATGTGTTGACAGTACTCATCCATTGAGATTGGTCATGTGTTGAACGAAATATTTTAATAATAAAATTTACATCTTTATCAATATAAAATAAAGGTTCATGTGTTGACAGTTTCATCCATTGAGATTGGTCATGTGTTGAACGAAATATTTTAGTAATAAAATTTACATCTTTGTAATATAAAATAAAGGTTCATGTGTTGACAGTACTCATCCATTGAGATTGGTCATGTGTTGAACGAAATATTTTGATAATAATAAATATTTTGAAAAAGAAATATTTGAAATAGAACATTTGAAAATAGAAATTTATGAAGCCGTGTTGATTAGATTGTGATCGTCGCTAATCTATAAAGTAGAAAAGCGCGACATTTGTAATAAATTCTGCAAGCATACAGGTCGAACACAGGGAGGAAAGTTAAATTTTATTATTTATATGTTTCGTGGGCGTGTTAGACAGAACTTTGGGGGTTGTTTTCAATGTTGTTGAAATAATGTTATTGAAACTGCTACAAATCTGAATCTAATCAGACGTATATCAAATTCAACAACAGGAAAGAAAATAACAAGTACTAGCAAAAACAACAAAAGTAAATAATAACTGGAACAATAACAGAGAATTAAAAATAGAGTTGCTGTTGAAACTAATCAAACAGTCAACACTAGTATGCAGTAATAAAGACAATAACAATATGTGTTCTACCGAATCTAATCGTGTAGATACACAAATTGTTTTAAAAGAAAAGTAAATAACTAGAACAAGAAAATTTTATTAAACTAATGGCAGTACAGAATTATGAGATGCTTTTTACAATGGTTACAATCACATATTTATAGATGAGAAGGGGAAAACCCTAACTAGGTCTATGAATAAATGGCCCTCCTCATTCATGAATATTTCTTGCCTTCCTTGACTACCTGATTGGAGAAAATCTGGGCATATCATGGTAAATATTTTCCATATCTTTCAATTTTCCCATGTGGCTTGATTGATAGAAGATTCCATCTAATTTAATTCTTCCAAACAAGGACGCTTATCAGACTCCAAAGGCAATATAAGATAAAATCTTCAAAATTGATTTTTCTCTTGGCAACAATTCAATCAGCAAATCTTCTAATTGAAATTGAATGATTCGAATTTAATTCCATGATAAGAATATGGCTATTGTTGAAATGTTAATTGGTGCACATCATAAATACATACACATGAATATGTGTATGTATATATATAACATAACACTAAACCAGATATTTCTCAAAGCAAAGGAGCCAGTGTGAACGCGCTCCGTTTCTTTGGCAAAAAGTGAGCTTGACGGGGTTCGAACTCAGGTCTCTCAGCACCAATTCCTATGCCTTTACCAGTGAGCTACTACTTCTTTTGCAATTGAAATGAATTTGATGTGAGGAAGTAGCTCTTTCTTGTAGTTGGCCTTTGATTTGAATTGAAGGAGGCATTTCTTGACATCCTGTAAAAACATGCAAAAGTAACCAAAGTATCATTTATTTATTTACAAAAGATAAAGCATAAGAGTAATAAAATAAACACTTTTCAGTGTCAATCAAATACCCCCACACTTATCTTTTACTCGTCCTCGAGTAAAACAAAAAAAATGAAAAACTAACTAGATAGGTCGCACTTTCGTAGGAAACACGATTGCATTGAGCGTATGCAACAAGCCGTTAAACCTCTAGGTGTCCCTAGTAGGACGAGTGGTGTCTCGTGAGGGTTTTCATCGGATACTACCCACAAAATCCAAATGCTGTATGCTATGAGTCTAAATAAGCTACATGAATGCAATGGACATATGCAAAAAAATAAAAGTGAAAAATGACAATACGACTTATTTCAGGAAAGTGGTACAACAAGTTAAGTTAATAATTTCTAACCAGTTGATTTTATTTTAGATACCTCGACTTGTCACAAATTTTCAATATAAATCAAGTTTTCAAATGTTAAATTCCAGTTTGGCCAGTTAGTTCGGTCGATAACATAGTGCAGCCATGAAATAAATTCTTAGTTTGCTTGGCACAGTTTGTAAAGTGGTATTCTAATTTTCTCATGTATGGCTAGTCAAATCAATAAGGTCAAGAAGTGTTTGGGTATCATCGCTTATTCTTTATTCTATAAAATTTTAAGATTTATGATTAAGTACATACACCTAAAAAGACCAAGGTTTACCACCCATGCACTGCCTCGCGGACTAACGGAGAGTGGGTAAAGAGATTGGCGGATTGTGCAGGCCGACATTGACTTTGTCAACAACGTGTCGGTAATCCTTAGGTGTCCAATCCCATAAAATGAGACCAAGATATTCCAACTTTGACTTTGTCAACAACGTGTCGGATAGAGCTTGGCGGGTTTGCACACCAACGCTCGATATACAAGCAATGTTGGATACCCTTGGAATACTATTATTATTATTATCGAAAATATAAGCACAAAAGAGAGTTACGCGAACTCAACTTAACACAACTTAGTTTTAGAGATTTGAAAAGCCAATATAAGTATTTTAAGTCCTCCACTTATTTAAACAAAGTCTACAATATAGAATAGATTTCATGGCCATCACCTAAGAATCTCCCTATGTACCGGTTACACTATTATTCCTCAAAATTAAACTTTTCATTATATTTCCTATTCGTTCTAAGTTGAGAGAGAAAAATACTATCAACTGGCTAAAAATTGTGAACTTATTTTGTTGTATTACTTGAAAATGAGTCGTATTTCAAAAAAAAAAAATTATGGTACGTTACTACAGTCTAAAATGTATGATGGTCCTATTTAAATGGCTGAAAATAAAAAGAAATAAAATGAAAATGCAGACTCCCCCCCCACACTTGATTCAGACAGTGTCCCAACTGTCTAAGGCAGAAAAACAAAAATAAAAAAATGAAAAATAAAAATAAAAGAAAAAAACGTGTACCACCTGATTTCATGGTGGATGATCATGTAGATCGATAGAGTCGTCTTCGTCATATTGCTCGAATTCCAAAAATGGTTTCAGTCGTTGACCGTTTACTTTGAAGACTTTTCCATCTCTAGGATTTTCAATTTCAACCGCTCCATGAGGGTATACTGTTTTCACGACATAAGGTCCAGTCCATCGAGATCTGAGTTTTCCTGGAAACAAGTGAAGTCTAGAGTCGTATAAAAGAACTTTTTGACCTACGTTGAATTCCTTACGTAGTATGTTTTTGTCGTGTTGGGCTTTGGTTCTTTCTTTGTAGATTTTCGCATTTTCATATGCCTCATTTCTTAATTCCTCTAATTCAGAAATTTGTAACTTCCTGTGTGAGCCGGCTTTTTCTAAGTCAAAGTTCAAATATTTTATGGCCCAAAGAGCACGATGCTCTAATTCAAGAGGTAAGTGACAGGCCTTTCCAAAGACTAATCGATATGGTGACATCCCTAGATTGGTTTTATAAGCAGTGCGAAAAGCCCAAAGTGCATCAATTAGTTTTACAGACCAATCCTTTCTATTGGAATTCACGGTTTTCTCAAGAATTTGTTTGATTTGTCTATTGGAAACTTCTACTTGCCCACTCGTTTGTGGATGGTAGGGGGTCGACAGCTTGTGTGTGATTGAATATTTCTTGAGCAAGGACTCAAAAGCACGATTACAGAAGTGAGTACCATTATCGCTAATGATAGCTCGAGGTGTGCCAAAACGTGAAAAGATGTTTTCTTTGAGGAATTTGACAACAACCTTGTTGTCGTTGGTTTTGGTCGGAATGGCTTCAACCCATTTTGAGACATAATCTACCGCAAGTAAGATGTAAAGATTCCCAAATGAATTAGGGAATGGTCCCATGAAATCGATGCCCCAAACATCGAATAATTAAATCACTAAAATGGGGTTGAGAGGCATCATGTTTCGCTTAGAGATTCGACCCGTTCTTTGACATCGCTCACATTTAGAGCAAAATTCGAAAGCGTCACGGAAGAGTGTGGGCCAATAAAAACCGCTTTGCAAAACTTTTGCAGCAGTTTTTCTTGCTCCAAAATGACCGCCACAAGCATGGTCATGTGAGAAAGAGAGAATACTTTGGTGTTCATGATCGGGCACACACCTTCGAATGATTTGGTCTGGACAGTATTTGAAAAGATATGGGTCATCCCAATAGAAGTTTCGAACTTTCGAGAGAAATTTTTGTTTATCTTGTTTCGACCATTCAGCAGGTGTTTGTTGTGTGACAAGATAATTCACGATGTCAGCATACCAAGGGGTGTTAGAGATCGAAAGGAGTTGTTCATCAGGAAAATAGTCATCGATTTGGGTGTCGTTATCATTTTCGTGCACAATTCGAGAGAGATGATCAGCTACTACATTTTCAGAACCCTTTTTAACTCGTATTTCTATGTCGAATTCTTGAAGAAGAAGGATCCAACGGATCAAGCGGGCCTTGGCATCCTTCTTAGAAAGCAAATGTCGTAAGGCAGCATGGTCAGTGTAAACTATGACTTTGGATCCTATGAGATATGGTCTGAATTTCTCAAGAGCGAAGACAACTGCCAAAAATTCCTTTTCAGTAGTTGAGTAATTAAGTTGGGCCTCGTTTAAGGTTTTGCTGGCGTAATAAATGACTCGAGGGAGTTTATCAATATGCTGACCCAAGATGGCTCCAATTGCAAAGTCAGAAGCGTCGCACATAAGTTCAAAGGGTTGAGTCCAATCAGGAGGTTGAATGATGGGAGTTGTGGTCAAGAGTGATTTAAGAGTTTCAAAAGATGTTTTGCAATCGTTGGAAAATTCAAACTTTACGTCTTTGGCAAGTAAATTCGAGAGAGGTTTTGAAATTTTTGAGAAATCCTTAATGAATCTTCTATAGAATCCTGCATGGCCAAGAAATGAACGAACATCTTTGACAGACTTAGGAGGAGGTAAATTAGCAATCAAATCGATTTTGGATTTATCGACTTCTAGGCCATCTTTGGAGACGACATGACCTAGAACTATCCCCCTTTTTACCATAAAGTGGCATTTCTCCCAATTAAGCACGAGTGATTTCTCCTTACAACGCTTAAGGACGAGTTCTAGATGAGCGAGACATTGGGAAAAAGATGATCCATATATTGAAAAATCGTCCATGAATATTTCCAAGAATTCTTCCACCATATCAGAGAAAATACTCATCATACACCTTTGGAAAGTCGCGGGGGCATTACAAAGACCGAAAGGCATGCGACGATAAGCAAAGGTTCCAAAGGGACAAGTAAAGGTGGTCTTATGTTGATCCTCTAAAGCAACAGGGATTTAGTTATAGCCAGAGTATCCATCGAGAAAACAGTAGTACTCATGTCCCGCTAAGCGTTCGAGCATTTGGTCAATAAAAGGCAAGGGAAAATGGTCTTTTCGTGTGGCTGAGTTAAGCTTTCGATAATCGATACACACACGCCATTTGGTTTTGATTTTTGTTGGGACGAGTTCATTACTGTCGTTTTTGATCACTGTGACTCCCGACTTCTTTGGTACAACTTGTACCGGACTCACCCAAGTACTGTCAGAGATGGGATAGATGATGTTATTGTCTAGACATTTGATTATCTCCTCCTTGACCACTTCTCTCATGTTTGGGTTTAATCGCCTTTGAGCCTCACGGGTGGGTTTAGCCTCATCAACTAAATGTATGCGATGTTCCACAATTGATGGGCTAATTCCTTTTATATCGCTAATTTCCCACCCCAAGGCGTCCTTATTTTCCCGCAAGGTATCCAAAAGTTTTTCTTCTTGGTCCTCGGTAAGATCGGAGGCCAAGATTACGGGAAAAGTGTTTGAAGGATCTAGGTAGGCATACTTAAGGTCTGGTGGCAAGGGTTTAAGGTCATACTTAGGAAGTTCTTGTGTATCAACATTGGTCAACATTCCTTGGTTAGATTTAGATGACGAAGTGTCGGAGTCAAGAATTTTGTTCAGTTCAGAAATGTATTCGAGTTCGTCGAAATCAGAGTCGAAATGGTCAAGACACATTTTCAAGGCTTCAGAAGTGTCACTAGAGGTTTCATCAACTGTGGTTTGAATCATGTCAATTTCATCGATCTTAAAATCCCTAGGTTGTTTGTTGAGATTAAAGATGTTTAGCTCAATGGTTAGGTGCCCGAAGGAAAGTCGAAGTTGACCATTCCTACAATTAATGACAGCATTCGAGGTTGCTAAGAAGGGGCGTCCTAAGATCAATGGTATTTGAACGTTGGGATTTGAGACAGGCTCTGTTTCTAGAACTATAAAATCGACAGGGAAGTAGAACTGTTCGATCTGTATCAAGACGTCTTCGATAATTCCCAATGGTTTTTTGACAGATCGATCGGCAAGTTGAAGTGTGATGTTTGTTGGTTTAATCTCCCCTAGTCCAAGTTGACGATAGACAGTATAAGGGAGAAGGTTGACACTGGCACCAAGGTCGAGTAGGGCACGAGAGATGTGAGTGTTTCCTATTTTACAATCAATCGTGGGGCAGCCAGGGTCTTTGTACTTGACTGGGGCAAGATTCGAAAGAACAGAGCTTGTATTCGCAGTTAGAAAAGCGGTTTTCGGGACATTTGTTGCACGTTTTTGTGTGCACAATTCCTTCAGACATTTAGCATATTGCGGAATTTGTTCTATGGTGTCTAAAAGAGGAATGTTCACACGGACTTGTTTGAAAATTTCCAGAATTTTATCGAAATTTGCTGCTTTCTTCTTATTATTGAGTCTATGGGGAAAAGGAGCAACTGGTTTTTCGACTCTACGATCAGTTTCATCATTCGAAGAAGAAGGTGGTAGGGGTGTAGAAGATGAAATGTTGGGATTGCCAACATTGGTTGTCAAAGGTGGGTCGGGTTTGCCGACACAAGGAGAAGAACTG
The DNA here is from genome assembly GCA_030737875.1 of Allium sativum. Lineage (NCBI taxonomy): Eukaryota > Viridiplantae > Streptophyta > Magnoliopsida > Asparagales > Amaryllidaceae > Allium > Allium sativum. Next base: position 189,655,355 of record CM060913.1, read on the forward strand.
TTGGGATTGCCAACATTTAAGGGAATTTGAGGTTCAGAAGAATTGGCATTCGAAGCCAATGGATGATCATCCAGATTAGGGATTGGGGTCGAGTTAGAAGGTTCGCCAGGGTTGCCCACGTTATTATCAATCCTCTTTCCAGATCGAAGGGTTGTAATAGCGTTGACTGGATTATGGTTTTCGTCCTCACAAGAATTTACAGTACGAGAGTTATATTTTGGATTCACCTCAGATTGACTAGGAAACTTTCCTTTCTCATTATTTTTCGCCATTTCCTTTATCATATGCATTAGTTGGTCGATTTTAGCGTCTTGATTATTTATTTGTTTTTCTAATCGAACAATATCTTGTGATGGTTGAGAAGATTGAGATGATTGGTTTGATGATTGAAAATTGGGGTGCCTATAAGGTTGTTTGGATTGAGGTGTAGTTTGAGAGGTTTGAGAATTGGGGGGTGGAGCTTGGTAATTCGGATTGGGAATAAAGGGTTGCATGTGAGATGGGTTTGCCGAATTATTGGGGTTTAACCAAGAAAAGTTTGGGTGGTTCCTCCAACCAGGATTGTACGTGGCTGAGTAAGGGTTATTTTGAGCTATAGCATTGGCTTGGTCCTGAGAGTAGTAGTGGGGTAACCCTTCTCCGGCTTGAGGAGTTTGATTTTCTACGGGAATTTGATTTGGGTCCACGACATGCACTCCTCTAGTAGAAGTACGATTGGGAACGCGAATTGATTCCCATTGCGTGTCCTTTTCAGAATAATCTTCTAAGAACCGCCAAGCTTCATCGGCTGTTCTAGACATAAAATCTCCTCCACACATTGATTCTAGTTGAGTTTTAGACTGATAGTTAAGCCCTTCATATACAATTTGACACAAGTTGTCTTTTAGAATTCCATGATGAGGACAACTATACAGTAGTTGGTTGAATCTCTCAAAATATTTTGAAAAAGTTTCCCCCTCATTTTGACAAAATTGATTTATCTCAGTTCGGATTTTGAGAGTTTTATGGAAAGGGAAAAACTTTTTCAAAAATGCAGTGACAAATTCATCCCAACTTCTTATGGAATGTTTTGGAAGAGAATTTAGCCATCTTTTAGCGCTTTCAAGTAGTGCAAATGGGATTAGCCTTAGCTTGATCGATTCGTTAGATAATTGTTGCATTTTTGTTGTGGACGCATACAATTCAAATTCACTTAGAAATTCATAAGCATTTTCAGACCCAGTAAATTTTGGTACCCCTTGAATAAAAGAATGTTTCAACTCAAAATTGTTTCCTTCAGCTGGTGGAAAAATGATGACAGGGGGTTGGACGGTCCTAGTTGGATAACATCGTTCACGAAGAGACAGGGGTCTATCCATTTGGATATTGAGGTTCTGAAAATTTTGATTTATTTGGTTTTGATCCCCAAAGTTTGGAAAGTTTTGATTCACTCGATTTTGATCCAATTCGGTTGGAAAATTTTGGTTGATTCGAGAACCCCTAGGAGAATTTTGTTGGCTAACACTTTTTTCACTCATTGTTGTTAACTGCAAGCACAGAAATTAGCTACAATGAAGTTTTCTGTCCTTATTGGCTCCTAACCCAAAATTATAAAGTGACACGTTTGATTACTTAGATCAAAAGATTTCTCAGCCAGTTAACGGACAGGAGTTATCTGTGCACCAGGAATCACCCTAGCAATGCAGCCGAAGGTTTAAGTACCTTCAGAGTAACAACCGATATAATATTTACGAATCACCATAATATTTATAAACGGTTATTTCTCTGTCGTAGTCTAGACACCAAGAAATAATTCGTTCCAAATGAATCAACTATCACAATATGATTAAGCCCTAGATGAACCCGTGACTCCTTTAAGTCCAACGTCTAACCGTTATTATTAGTCAGATTCTACGATGAAATGCAATTTGTGGGCTAAGGAAAGGGTGATGAAATCCCTCACCTTATGTGAATTGGGGTATTGCCCTTAACAGAATGAATAAAAAAAACAGAAATCACACAGATAATTGCAAAAATTAAAAATTGTACATTCAAAGCCGCTGCCCCATGCAGAAAATTTTACAACAATTGTCTATATATTTTTTTCTTTTGCAGCAGAGCACCTGTAGAGTTTTAAAAATTTCTCACCTTGATCGGCAGTCCGTCCAGTGAATTTGGGTAGCGCTAGCGCGTTCACACTCCACTTGGTGTGCAATCGCTCCAACAATTCAAATTTTTGTTTGCTTCGTTCGACTTCAGATCTTTGTTCGCTTTGAACTCTCTCACTTTCCGTTTTTCCAATGATTGCAAAACATTTTTATTTGATTTTTTTTTCTAAAAAGAAGCTAGGAAGCCGGACTCAAAAAAAATTGGAAATTCAAGCAGAATAAAGTCAAGAAATAATTCAAGAAATACCACACATGTGTTTTGTGGCTCACAACAACAAAACAAATAACTTGTTTTCAATATCAGTCGGACAAACAAAAATGGCTTACAACTCAGTACCGGTCCAATGAACAATTAAAGTCCACCTCACCACAATCCCACTCAAATAAATTTTTTTTTTTTGGCAAACCACAGGTTCTAGAATAACCGCACACACTACCTGTCCTTTCTCCCAATACAAACAATAGCGGAATCAATAAGTTATTTCCCCTCATAATATATATATTCCCAAGAATCCCAACTAAACAAATCGTGCCCAGAAAGCAAAATAGGCAAACAAATCGCCTCCTATCCTTTTCTTCCTTTTTTTTTTTTTAAAATACAATTCGATCCAAATTCGAATTTCTGAGTGGGGTTTTCGGTTGCTGAATCCGGCGAAGGGTAGATGTTTCTGATCGGGTTTTGGACTTCGGTAGGATGGAAGGGGGCTTGTGCGTTTGGGATGGAGTTTGTGAATTATGGTGCTGTGAAGAAGGTAAGGACGGATTGGAGACCTTGAACTGGTTCGAGCGATGGAGCAAATGGATGCAATGGTGTTTGGCGTGTTATCTGGGGAGGGTGTACTTGCGGTTTTTGTTTTGAAGGGGGGTACGCGTTGAAGATGTTTGTAGAAGTGGTCAAGAAGGGTGTCAGTAAGGATTTTGGTGAAAGGTGCAAAGCAGTTGGGAGAGATTCAAGTATGGATTGGTGATGATGTTTGTGTTGCGGTTGGCTAGGTGAGGCAGTGGACTGTGGTGGTATTTGACTTGAACGTGGATTGGAGTTGATGGTCTGACTTGGTGGAAGTGAGGCGCAGTGATGATTATGAACGTGATTTTTGGTTTTGGTTTGGTTGCAGGACTGGATTAGTGTGGTGGAGGTGATTGGTGGTTTGCAAAAGATGAACGTTTTGGTGGATGTGGATTTGCAGAGCTATGAGAAGAAAAGGCAGAGAAGAAAAAGGAATTGTTTTTTTTTATGTTGCAAAAGAGGAAAGAAATTTGCAAAAAGGAGAGAATTGATTGGAAAAAAAAGAAAGAAAGAAATAAAAGAAAGAAAGAAAATGGCAAAGGTAGAAATCAATGAAAAATGGCAAGTTAATATTTTTTATTTGTTTTTTTGTTTTTTTTTCTTCTTTTATTTGTTGAACGTGGGATATGGGCGTAGTTGTTGACGCAGGGGAGGGATTGCGTGGACGGTTGATGATAGTGCTGGAATTTGGTTGTACGGTGGTGAAGTTCTAAGGGATATTGTGATATGGCGGAGCTGTGATAGAGACGTGCGCGATCTGTTAGGGTTGATGCTGTACAGAGGTTGGTTGTGATGAAGTGGAACGGATCGTTGGAGAGGAGATGATGGCCAAACTGGTGATGCGTGATGATATTGAAGAGAATGAGGAACATAAATTGGTAGTGAAGAAAATGAAAGCACAAGGGTAAATATGGAAAGGAAATTTGTTTTTTTTTTTACTTGAACAGAAAGAAAAGAAACCAATGTTTTAAAAAAAAAACAAGAAAGGAAAGAAATCGGAGGGAAAGGAATATTATTGTTTTTTTTTCTTGGAAAGGAAGCAAATGTAGAGATTGGAAGAAAATAGATCAAAGAAAAGGGAAAGAAAGAAAAAAACAATTTGGCAAGATCTTTTTATTTTTAAACAAGACAAAAACAAAAATTAAAATAAAAAATAAAAACTAACACGAATCAGAAATTAAATAAACAATAAAATTTAATCGTTACCTCCCCGGCAACGGCGCCAAAAACTTGATCGTCGCTAATCTATAAAGTAGAAAAGCGCGACATTTGTAATAAATTCTGCAAGCATACAGGTGTGTAGCATACAGGTCGAACACAGGGAGGAAAGTTAAATTTTATTATTTATATGTTTCGTGGGCGTGTTAGACAGAACTTTGGGGGTTGTTTTCAATGTTGTTGAAATAATGTTATTGAAACTGCTACAAATCTGAATCTAATCAGACGTATATCAAATTCAACAACAGGAAAGAAAATAACAAGTACTAGCAAAAACAACAAAAGTAAATAATAACTGGAACAATAACAGAGAATTAAAAATAGAGTTGCTGTTGAAACTAATCAAACAGTCAACACTAGTATGCAGTAATAAAGACAATAACAATATGTGTTCTACCGAATCTAATCGTGTAGATACACAAATTGTTTTAAAAGAAAAGTAAATAACTAGAACAAGAAAATTTTATTAAACTAATGGCAGTACAGAATTATGAGATGCTTTTTACAATGGTTACAATCACATATTTATAGATGAGAAGGGGAAAACCCTAACTAGGTCTATGAATAAATGGCCCTCCTCATTCATGAATATTTCTTGCCTTCCTTGACTACCGGATTGGAGAAAATCTGGGCATATCATGGTAAATATTTTCCATATCTTTCAATTTTCCCATGTGGCTTGATTGATAGAAGATTGCATCTAATTTAATTCTTCCAAACAAGGACGCTTATCAGACTCCAAAGGCAATATAAGATAAAATCTTCAAAATTGATTTTTCTCTTGGCAACAATTCAATCAGCAAATCTTCTAATTGAAATTGAATGATTCGAATTTAATTCCATGATAAGAATATGGCTATTGTTGAAATGTTAATTGGTGCACATCATAAATACATACACATGAATATGTGTATGTATATATATAACATAACACTAAACCAGATATTTCTCAAAGCAAAGGAGCCAGTGTGAACGCGCTCCGTTTCTTTGGCAAAAAGTGAGCTTGACGGGGTTCGAACTCAGGTCTCTCAGCACCAATTCCTATGCCTTTACCAGTGAGCTACTACTTCTTTTGCAATTGAAATGAATTTGATGTGAGGAACTAGCTCTTTCTTGTAGTTGGCCTTTGATTTGAATTGAAGGAGGCATTTCTTGACATCCTGTAAAAACATGCAAAAGTAACCAAAGTATCATTTATTTATTTACAAAAGATAAAGCATAAGAGTAATAAAATAAACACTTTTCAATGTCAATCAGATTGACGCCATTTTGACGTGATCGATATTTATATCGATTTTATCGATTTCGAAATGAATTGTATATATAACGATTTCAAAATGAATTGAATATATAACGATTTCAATATATAACGATTTCGAAATGAATTGAATATATAACGATTTCGAAATGAATTGAATATATAACGATTTCGAAATGAATTGAATATATAACGATTTCGAAATGAATTGAATATATAACGATTTCAATATATAACGATTTCAAAATGAATTGAATATATAACGATTTCAATATATAACGATTTCGAAATGAATTGAATATATAACGATTTCGAAATGATTTGAATATATAACGATTTCGAAATGAATTGAATATATAACGATTTCGAAATGAATTGAATATATAACGATTTCGAAATGAATTGAATATATAACGATTTCAATATATAACGATTTCGAAATGAATTGAATATATAACGATTTCGAAATGAATTGAATATATAACGATTTCGAAATGAATTGAATATATAACGATTTCGAAATGAATTGAATATATAACGATTTCGAAATGAATTGAATATATAACGATTTCGAAATGAATTGAATTGAAAACGATTTCGAAATGATTTGAATTGAAACGGAAGTTGAAATTGCTTTTGAAACGAAATTAAAACTATTTATATAATTCGTTTTAAATAGAAATCGACGAAATATATTATATATATATTATATATATATAATATAATGGCCTGAATAGAACGCGCCGCGCCGCGGCAGTTCGTGAATTTCGACCATTTATTTCAAACGAACATTGCGGGAGATCCGACCGTCGGATTCTCCTAAAACCGGAACCGTTGGGTTCGTATCGAAAAGAGCTTTCTAGCGAATGTTAGAAATTTGAAATCTAACGGTTGGATTTGGAATTATGTCCAAATCAAATTCGAAAAAGGTCGCTGTAAGTGCAGTTCGATGTCCATTGATGAAAATCGACTGTACGGGCCTTGATAAAATTATTAAAAATAGTAATAATTTGTGTAAAATCATAAGAAATGATTTAGAAAGGATTGGGATGAAAAACTCCATATTTGAAAAGATAAAAATAGATTTTTATCGAAATGAACTAGTTTTAAACTAGAAATATAATTCTATTTATTTTTAAATAAATAAATTGAATTTGAAAAGGGTTTTGAAAATAACCAGAATTTCCAATGATTGCATTGGAGTGGATTTGAATCGAAATTGTCTTCGGAATATTTCGATGTTGGAATTCGTGATTATACAGATGTTGTTATGGAAATTTGAAAGATATATATTTATATCGTTATTTCCAATACGACATTTGTTAGTCGTAGAATTTGATATTGAATATAAGCCGGTATATTTTCTATTCAGAGCCTTGTATTGAATATCAGATGTGATTTGGGTTTGTCGTGAATGGTGTCTTCACTAACACTGTTCTTGAACCCAGTTGAGAAAAGATTAAATCTTTTTATTTAGATTTAATGAAATGTACCAATTAAATAATATTTAATAGGAATTGAATTGATATTGATTTTTGGGTTTATCATGAACAGTGTTTTAAACAACACTCGTTCTTTAACCCGATAATTAATGGAATGTGATTTTGGGTTTACCGTGAACCGTGTTTTAAATGACACTGATTCTTTAACCCAGCTAACGATTAAAACTAAGTGGAGTTTTAATGAATCTTTAATTAGATTGAAATGATCGAAAATGGAGTATCACCAGTTTTGCTCCAGGCGATAGTTAAATCTTTAATTAGATTTGAACGAGAAATGGTAATTGAATTTACCGATAACACTGTGGTGTTAGATATGAAGTATTACCAGTTTTACTTCATGGGATAAATAGGTTGGGATTGGGAAATTAAAACAAATGATTACTTCGGTAAGTTTCGTTAATCCGGACTAGTTGAATCGAAATTCAAAAGAAGATTAGAGAATAAATTCAAGAAATTTATCTTGGATAAAATTAATGGGAACCTTTCCCTATGAATGTGAAATTTCGAAACTAACTGTCGGTTGGCCAAGCAGAATGGTTTTCTGGGTATTGATCTGATGTTGGTTTCGGCCTTCGGGGTTAATATTTGGGGAATTATTCTCTTGATTAATTTACGGTTAGTGACTAATGAATTGGAATGAGGCGTATGTTGTGTTTGTGTAACACTTACTTAAGATATACGCGAGTTATTCGGAAAGACCGGGTTTATCCCATTCTGAATAACTGATACGACGATAAGTCGAAGATGAAGACGATGGTCGAAGACCGGAGGTCTTCACATCGTTTGGGTGGTTACTGATGATCTTGATTGGGCTGTACACCCAAGAAGATGGAAACAGTTAGTGATCGTCCAGACGTACTTGGAGATCGATGGAGATGCGGGGTACTAGGTGCCTCCGGTTTCGTTCAGCCCCAGAACAGACTTGTAAATGGACTGCGTGTCTGACATTGGATTTTAGTCCGTGTGATTGATCTCTATTAAATATATATCTGCTTGGCGGCGGAGAATTTATTCTCTTGCTTAACGCCCTTCTCTGAGACGTACGAGCTCAGGGGTTATATATTGATGGATATCAATCGCATGGAGTGAATTGCCTGTGTGGCATGCCTAAGTGGCAAATGATCAAGGCTTCTGTTGAAAAGCAAAGTCTTGTGGTGATGATCGAAGCACGGCCTTTGTGGCGTAGCTTTGTGTAACGTCTACTTCGCGAGTTTCACACCCGGTATAAAACAAAAACGGGAGACGGACCTCAGGGAGGACTTGCGTTTCTTTCTAGTTAGAAGTGGCGTCAGTGGTTTTACATGCCCTGACGAGTTTGACTTATGTGGTTGTTGCTGTTGCGAGGCGCCTCGGATTGATCGGTCGTTCTCGAACCGATGGAGTCATTTAGTTGGCTCACTTACACCCCATAGGGTGGGGAAACGTAGTGTTCAGGCATAATAATCCACATCGGTGGACCGGCCCTGACGATCTAAAGGCTTGCCTGCGCGCTTGCCTGTTGCTCGGGCTAGAGAGTCACGAATCGGTAGAGGACGATCCCTAGCCTCGGTTCATACCATAAATGATAACCCAACTTCCACTACGACATTTGCGGTTTTAATTGTAGAACTAGTATGGCGACATGATATATGGTACCCATGCCGCCTATGATTGATACTTATGATTTGAAGTTGTTTTATACACTATGCACTTATAATAGTATCAAATGATTTGTTTCAAGCGCATTAAGCATTCTTTGGCTGTTATAAGGGAAAACCCTATCCCCCGGCTTGCGTTGCATTGTGTGATAGGACCTGGGTCTTATAACAGCTTCATTTTTATTTATTTAGCATTGCGCTGTTTGTTTTTGCACTGGTATTCTTGGGAGGAAACCCGTTCCGTGTTATACGGCGTGGCCCCTTGATTTACCTAACTTTAAAAATAAAGATTAACTGTTTTAGTTCTCACACCAGTCCCATGACTGACCTGGAGTTTATTGTTTTAACCTAAACTCTAGGTGCCCTTATTTCGACACGGGCAACTAGTAGTTTTGGTTTTGCAGATTTATATTCACAGGATCCTGGTTTACAGCTGGAATGATATCCGGAAAGCTTTGTATCCGTATATCTCCTTCTAGTTGTGTATTGTATTATTTTCCGCTGCGATGTATTTAAATATAATTTAAATCTCTGATATTTTTGTGTAATATTCATTTATACTCTGTATATTCTTGTAATCTGATGCATTGTTGTAATATACAATGAAATGTTCTTCTGTTTGTGTTCTGTTGTGGCTTGTTCTCGAACTATCCGACGCTTTCCTTTACGGGGAAGTTACGGGTTTTCACAGTTGGTATCAGAGCTTTGGTTTACAAAGCAGAGAACAAGGCACATTAGAACCATACGAAAGAATTCATCAGATATTGGATTAGCAATATCCAATGGAATGACTCGTTAGAGATAGGATCAGTAGTATCCTAGAACGAGTGTGAAGAGTATATTTTTTAAATGAAAACTAAATTTGTTTTGAAAATTTAAATCAACTATTCGTATTTGATTATTTATTTTAATGAATTTGGACAATCCAATATATATAGATTTTGCGTATACGTCTGATCCGCGTGTATTCGAAGTTTTGATATACTGGGTAGATATAGAATCACCTTCTAAGTCGCCCGGAGAGAACTCTGATGATTGATGCATCATCATCAGAATTTATGTTCGAGTGACGAAAGGGAGATTTTCTATATATTTCCATCAGACTGGTGTGAGAACCAAAACTAATATAGCTAGAATACATTGTTGTGATTTGGCATCAAAAATCTGATTTTTGTATATGTATCAAAATTATGAATTTGAAACTCAAATTCACTAATTGATTGATGTTTGTGTTGTTTGTTTATTTGTTTGATAATTTTGAACCATTATGCCTAATTGAACCAAATAATGAACTATATTGAAAATTGGTTGCATCTGCTTGCATATACATGTATATCATTGAACAGGTCATAGCAAGGAGGCTAGAGCCGAAGAATAAAATTTGTTTGCCCGACAAATAGGTACATGTTTACTACATAATTTACTGTTTTGTTTGGGTGATGATGATTTTATGAGCCTATTGGCTAGCCGCTTGGCCTTTTCTTTTTCTTTTTGAGATCTGAAGGACCGGGGAAGCTATTTGAAATTCCACGATGCTCCCGGTGCAGGGGAGGTTATGGCGAAACTTTTCAAAAATTTAGGGTGTTAGCCAAATTTTTGAAAATTTGAAAATTCTCAGAAACTAAAGAGTTGGAGAATGGAAGCCAGATCGAGCGTAGGGCTGATTAATCAAACCACTTTCGACTTTGTTCCTTTTCGGGGACGAAAAGTTTTAAGTGGGGGAGATTGTAACGACCCGAAAATCTGGGCCAGTTTAAAATTTTTATTTTGGCAATTTTAGCGAACTTTGATTATTTAAAATGAATTATTTTAAATAAAAACGATGAGAAATTTATTTTGAATATAATTCGAACGTATATATTTATACGCGTCGTCGTTAGAATATAAATATTTATATATATTTATAAATGGAATTGAAAATGGCGCGGTAGTTCGATAATTCGATTTCAAACTCCAATTGAGCATACCGGATGCAAAACAATCCGGATTTTAGTGAAACCAAAAATAATGGGATCTAATTGATAATATCTTTCCAACAAATCCGAATAATCAAATTTTCATAGCGGGGAACAAAAGAGATGTCCAGTTAAAAATTCTGAATAGTCGCTATGGAATTCTGGCCCTTAAAAATGGACATTTTGCAAATGACCTCGGATTTCGACGAAACCAGTTTTGTTGGGTCCGTGGTGTCAAGTTATTGCTAGATTCCAAATTGCATAATTTTTCGAATCAGTATATGAGTGTAGCAAAGGAAAACGCGTTTGACCAGTTTCAGTTGATTTTAATCGACTGGAAAATGGTCATTTTTCAAACGGTCTCAGAATTCGACGAAACTAGTTTTGCTAGGACCATATCGTCAATACGAAGCTAGAAAATATTTCTCGGGAATTTTTCTAGTTAGTATGTGACCCCGGTAATTTGAAATGTACGTTTAAAATTCAATATAATGATTTAAATGTAAATTTAACGGGAACTGATTGTATGTAACAACCCGTAAAATATGGGCCAGTTTAAAATTTTTATTTTGGCAATTTTAGCGAATTTATATTATTTAAAATGAATTATTTTAAATAATATCGACGAAAATTTTACTTTGAATAGAATCGAACGTATATATTATATACGTCGTCGTTAGAATATAAATAATTATATATAATTATAAAAGGAATCGAAAATGGCGCGGTAGTTCGATAATTTGATTTCAAACTTCAATTGAATGTACCGGGTGCAAAACAATCCGGATTTTAGTAAAACCAAAAATAATGGAATCTAATTGTGAATATCTTTCCAACGAATCCGAAAAATCAAAAGTTCGTAGCGGGAATCAAAAGATATGTCCAGTTGAAAATTCTGAATAGTCGCTATGGAATTCAGGCCCTTAAAAATGGACATTTTGCAAATGACCTCGGATTTCGACGAAACCACTTTTGTTGGGTCCGTGATGTCAAATTATTTCTAGATTCCAAATTTCATAATTTTTCGAATCAATATGTGAGCGTGGCAAAGGAAAATGCGTTTGACCATTTTCAGTGGATTTTAATCGACTGGAAATTGGCCATTTTTCATACGGTCTCAGAATTCGACGAAACTAGTTTTGTTAGGACCGTATCGTCAATACGAAGCTAGAAAATATTTTTCTAGAATTTTTCAAGTTAGTATGTGACCCCGGTAATTTGAAATGTACGTTTAAAATTCAATATAAGGATTTAAATTGTAAATTCAACGGAAACTGATTGTAACGATCAAACCAACTTACGATACATATCCCATTGTGTCTGGGATGGGGGTAAAACGCTAGGGACGAAAGTCGTTGGGTTCGGTTTGGAGTTCGGAGACTAAACGGATTATTTTTGAATTAAATTAAATTAAATATTTTTATAAATATGGGGTCAAAACCCTAATTTCGGGTCAAACCCGTTCCAGCGCCTTCGAAGGCGATTAACGGCCAAAATTCTTCAGAAATTCATCCTCAAATTATTCCCAATCCACTTCGAATTGATTCCCAACTCCAGAACGAAATTAAAGAGCTTTCTTCAAGCTTTAAATTCGTATAAGTATGATCGGATATCATGTGGAGTTTTGGGTGTTTTCAGCACCAAAAGGCGCCGCCTTCAGCTCGGATTTCGAGGCGCTTTAGGGTTTCGAACTGGGGCCCACGCCTGGGGTAGGACGGCGACGCCAAGGCGCTTCTCGTGGGGGGGCGACGATCTTGATCTGGTCAACCCTAGGCGGAGCACGGTGAAGATGGGTTCGCGAGTTACCTGCTGCTCAACGAAGAAGAAAGGTAGTTTTCACTACCATATTTATTGTTTTAAAAAAAAAAAAAACTGAAAACTGAATTTATTTATATAAATAACTTTAATAAAAATGTAATTTTTATTAAATAGCATGATAAATAGAAGTATTATTTATATATATAAATAACTTTAATAAAAATAGGATAAATATAAAATAGCATTTGTTTTTAAATAGTATATAACTTTGTTTTTAAATATATATAGAATTGGTTTAAAATATAAATGATATGATTTTTTTATATATATATAGCATTATCAAAATATAATTTGCTTTGCTTTCAAAATAAAATAAAAATATATATACATAACTTTGAAATAAAAACCTGATTTTTATAAAATATGTTTTGACATAAAAATAGGATTTTTATTATATAAGGAGAATTATAAGAATTTGATTTTTATAGTGAAAGTAAACGAATAAAAATAGCGTTTTAAAAATATAACCTTTGAATTAAAAATAGCGTTTTAAAAATATAACCTTTGAATTAAAAATAGCATTTTAAAAATATAACCTTTGAATTAAAAATAGCATTTTAAAAATATAACCTTTGAATTAAAAATAGCGTTTTAAAAATATAACCTTTGAATTAAAAATAGCATTTTAAAAATATAACCTTTGAATTAAAAATAGCATTTTAAAAATATAACCTTTGAATTAAAAATAGCATTTTAAAAATATAACCTTTGAATTAAAAATAGCGTTTTAAAAATATAATCTTTTGGTTTAAAGAGCGTTGAAATAAAAATGTGATTTTTATTTCAAAGACAACAAAATATAAAAATGTGTGATTTTTATATATGTAGTGGCTACGGGCAGAGAAGATAGCGAAGATGCGATAGCAATGAAGATTTCTATCAGTGAAGAGCCGTGAAGTTAGGATAGCTTTCGGTGAGAATTCTCACTCTTCAATTTTATTTCTAGTTATATATATATACTAGGATGCAGACGGTGCTTAGTAGCACCCGACACAATCGTCCACAGACCATGGACTTGTTTGTTTAGTTGCATAACTTAGTTATATGATTTGGTTTGAATTTGGTGGTTTGGTTATTTTGATTGATGTGTGAATGGCGTGGGCCTTCACTAGACCGGGGATAAGGCTAGGCCTTGTCCCGTTTCTGGTATCGTGCCGTTATGCCGCCGAAATTTTCTAAAATATGTTAGAAAATAAAAATATCATTTTATTGTGTAAATGAATAATAGAAATTCATATGTTGGAATAAAATGTTTTATCGTTAAAAATATAATTTTTAACGTGTGAATGAATATCGTGAATGTGAATAAATAAATATTCATTTACAAACCAGACGGTTTGTTTATGTACACCTATTTGAAGGACATTGATTGGGTCGATAAATTTTACACATCGCCCAACTGCACAAATAAAATATTTGTTTGATTGTTTGAAACCCCACATGGGTGTTAGGATGAAATTTGAAGTTAACTCATCCTGATTGATTGAATATGTCGATCGATCGATTGACAGGCTGTTATAAGCGTTAGATATCTATATTTGATGCTTATACAGTGTAGTGCACTTTGGTTGATGGTTGATTATTTTTCAATGCTATTATACATGTGTTGTATGAAAATCCACATAATTAACTTTATATGGTAATTGATTGGGCCTCATTCCAATTTAGAAAATAAAGAATATTATAAAATAAAAGTTCATGTGTTGACAGTACTCATTCATTGAGATTGGTCATGTGTTGAACGAAATATTTTAGTAATAAAATTTACATCTTTATCAATATAAAATAAAGGTTCATGTGTTGACAGTACTCATTCATTGAGATTGGTCATGTGTTGAACGAAATATTTTGATAATAACAACTATTTTGAAAAGGAAATATTTGAAATAGAATATTTGAAAATAGAAATTTATGAAGCCGTGTTGATTAAATGGACGCCATTTTGACGTGAACGATATTTATATCGATTTTATTCATCTTAAAAATGAATATTGAAAAGTGATTTCGAAATCGAATATTTTGAATTGAATTGAAAACGATTTCGAAATGAATTGAATTGAAAACGATTTCGAAATGAATTGAATTGAAAACGAATTCAAATTGAATTGAAAACGATTTCGAAATGAATTGAAAACGAATTCAAATTGAATCGAAAACGATTTCGAAATGAATTGAATTGAAAACGATTTCGAAATGAATTGAATTGAAAACGATTTCGAAATGAATTGAATTGAAAACGATTTCGAAATGAATTGAATTGAAAACGATTTCGAAATGAATTGAATTGAAAACGATTTCGAAATGAAGTGAATTGAAAACGAATTCAAATTGAATTTGAAATTTGAATTGAATAGAAATGAATTTTAAAACGAATCTATAAAGAAGAATTCAATTGTGATTTGAATTGAAAAGGAAGTTGAAAATGTTTTTGAAACGAATTCAAAACTATTTATATAATTCGTTTTAAATAGAAATCGACGAAATATATATTACATATATTATATATATAATATAATGGCCTGAATAGAACGCGCCGCGCCGCGGCAGTTCGCGAATTTCGACCATTTATTTCAAACGGACATTACGGGAGATCCGACCGTCGGATTCTCCTAAAACCGGAACCGTTGGGTTCGTATCGAAAAGAGCTTTCTAACGAATGTTAGAAATTTGAAATCTAACGGTTGGATTTGGAGATACATCCAAATCAAATTCGAAAAAGGTCGCTGTAAGTGCAGTTCGATGGCCATTGATGGAAATCGACTGTACGGGCCTTGATAAAATTATTAAAAATAGTAATAATTTGTATAAAATCATAAGAAATGATTTGTGAAGAATTGGGATGAAAAACTCCATATTTGAAAAGATAAAAATAGATTTTTATCGGAATGAACTAGTTTTGAACTAGAATTATAATTCTATTTATTTTTAAATAAATAAATTGAATTCGAAAAGGGTTTTAAAGATAACCAGAATATCCAATGATTGCATTGGAGTGGATTTGAATCGAAATTGTCTTCGGAATATTTCGATGTTGGATTTCGTGATTATACAACTGTTGTTATGGAAATTTGAAAGATATAGATATATATATCGTTATTTCCAATACGATATTTGTTAGTCGTAGAATTTGATATTGAATATAAGCCGGTATATTTTCTATTCAGAGCCTTGTATTGAATATCAAATGTGATTTTGGGGTTTGTCGTGAATGGTGTCTTCACTAACACTGTTCTTGAACCCAGTTGAGAAAAGATTAAATCTTTTTATTTAGATTTAATGAAGTGTACCAATTAAATAATATTTAATTGGAATTGAATTGATATTGATTTTTGGGTTTATCGTGAACAGTGTTTTAAATAACACTCGTTCTTTAACCCGATAATTAATGAATGGGATTTTGGGTTTATCGTGAACCGTGTTTTAAATGACACTGATTCTTTAACCCAGTTGAAGATTAAAACTAAGTGGAGTTTTAATGAATCTTTAATTAGATTGAAAAGATCGAAAATGGAGTATCACCAGTTCTTGTTGCTGGCCCTGTGTGGGCTGGGTACGCGTGATAGGGGGTTCTCGCTTCGCAGTTTGGTGGCGAACGGGAGACTCTTACCCCTACATGTCCCTTGTGGTGGGGGTTGGTTCGCCAGTGGGCGCGAGACTCGAGAGGGTTGCCGTAAAACAAGTAACTGGGGGACCGCTGTGAGCCGCGGTGGGTTTTACCTGCTGTAATGGAGGATGAAGGGATGGTTGCAAAGCCTACCGAATTTCGACGGCAAACTCTGGGTGCCCTTATTTTGACACGGGCAGCTAGTAGTTTTGGTTTTGCAGATTTATATTCACAGGATCCTGGTTTACAGCTGGAACGATATCCGGAAAGCTTTGTATCCGTATATCTACTTCTAGCTGTGTATCGTATTATTTTCCGCTGCTATGTATTTAAATGTAATTTAAATCTCTGATATTTCTGCGTAATATTCTTTTATACTCTGTATATTCTTGTAATTTGATGCATTGTTGTAATATACAGTGAAATGTTCTTCTGTATGCGTTCTGTTTTGTCGTGTTCTCAAACGATAGGGCGTTTCGAATGGCTTGGATCGGTTTAGCGACTGGTTCGGACCGAGCGAAATTCCTTGCCGTCACAGTTGGTATCAGAGCTTTGGTTTACAAAGCTCAGAGAACAAGACACATTAGAACCATACGAAAGAATTCATCAGAAACTGGATTAGTAACATCCAACGGGAATGACTCATTAGAGATAGGATCAGTAGTATCCTAGAACGAGTGTGAAGAGTATATTTTCAAATGAAAACAAATTTTGTTTTGAAAATATAAATCAACTATTCGTATTTGGTTATCTATTTATATTGATGTGGACAATCCAGTATATATAGATTTTGCGTATACGTCTGATCCGCGTGTATTCGAAATTTTAATATATTGGATAGATATAGAATCACACTCTAGTCACCCGGAGAAGGTACTGATGATAGCACGTGCATCATCAGTATTTATGTTCGTGTTTCGAAGGTGTGATTTTCTATATATTTCCATTGGACTGGTGTGAGAACCAAAACTAATATAGTTAGAATACATTGTTGTGATTTGGCATCAAAAACATGATTTTTGTATAGGTATCAAAATTATGAATTTGAAACGTTAAATTCACTAATTGATTGATGTTTGTGTTGTTTGTTCATTGTTTGATAATTTTGAACCATTTAGCCTAATTGAATCAAATATTGAATTGTATTGAAAATTGGTCGCATCTGCTTGCATATACATGTATATCATTGAACAGGTCATAGCAAGGAGGCTAGAGCAGAGAATAAAATTTGTTTGCCCGACAAATAGGTACATGTTTACTACATAATTTCCTGTTTTGTTTGGGTGGTGATGATTTTTTGAGCCTATTGGCTAGCCGCTTGGCTTTTTCTTTTTCTTTTTGAGATCTGAAGGACCGGGGAAGCTATTTGAAATTCCCCGATGCTCCCGGTGCAGGGGAGGTTATGGCGAAATTTTTCGAAAATTTAGGGTGTTAGCCAAATTTTTGAAATTTTGAAAATTCTCAGAAACTAAAGAGTTGGAGAATGGAAGCCTGATCAATCGTAGAACTGAATAATCAAACCACTTTCGACTTTGTTCCTTTTCGGGGACGAAAAGTTTTAAGTGGGGGAGATTGTAACAACCCGTAAAATCTGGGCCAGTTTAAAATTTTTATTTTGGCAATTTTAGCGAATTTATATTATTTAAAATGAATTATTTTAAATAATATCGACGAAAATTTTACTTTGAATAGAATCGAACGTATATATTATATACGTCGTCGTTAGAATATAAATAATTATATATAATTATAAAAGGAATCGAAAATGGCGCGGTAGTTCGATAATTTGATTTCAAACTTCAATTGAATGTACCGGGTGCAAAACAATCCGGATTTTAGTAATACCAAAAATAATGGAATCTAATTGTGAATATCTTTCCAACGAATCCGAAAAATCAAAAGTTCGTAGCGGGAATCAAAAGATATGTCGAGTTGAAAATTCTGAATAGTCGCTATGGAATTCAGGCCCTTAAAAATGGACATTTTGCAAATGACCTCGGATTTCGACGAAACCACTTTTGTTGGGTCCGTGATGTCAAGTTATTGCTAGATTCCAAATTTCATAATTTTTCGAATCAATATGTGAGCGTGGCAAAGGAAAATGCGTTTGACCATTTTTAGTGGATTTTAATCGACTGGAAATTGGACATTTTTCATACGGTCTCAGAATTCGACGAAACTAGTTTTGTTAGGACCGTATCGTCAATACGAAGCTAGAAAATATTTTTCTGGAATTTTTCTAGTTAGTATGTGACACCGGTAATTTGAAATGTACGTTTAAAATTCAATATAAGGATTTAAATTGTAAATTCAACGGAAACTGATTGTAACGATCAAACCAACTTACGATACATATCCCATTGTGTCTGGGATGGGGGTAAAACGCTAGGGACGACAGTCGTTGGGTTCGGTTTGGAGTTCGGAGACTAAACGGATTATTTTTGAATTAAATTAAATTAAATATTTTTATAAATATGGGGTCAAAACCCTAATTTCGGGTCAAACCCGTTCCAGCGCCTTCGAAGGCGATTAACGGCCAAAATTCTTCAGAAATTCATCCTCAAATTATTCCCAATCCACTTCGAATTGATTCCCAACTCCAGAACGAAATTAAAGAGCTTTCTTCAATCTTTAAATTCGTATAAGTATGATCGGATATCATGTGGAGTTTTGGGTGTTTTCAGCACCAAAAGGCGCCGCCTTCAGCTCGGATTTCGAGGCGCTTTAGGGTTTCGAACTGGGGCCCACGCTTGGGGTAGGACGGCGACGCCAAGGCGCTTCTCGTGGGGGGGGGCGACGATCTTGATCTGGTCAACCCTAGGCGGAGCACGGTGAAGATGGGTTCGCGAGTTACCTGCTGCTCAACGAAGAAGAAAGGTAGTTTTCACTACCATATTTATTGTTTAAAAAAAAAAAAAAAACTGAAAACTGAATTTATTTATATAAATAACTTTAATAAAAATGTAATTTTTATTAAATAGCATGATAAATAGAAGTATTATTTATATATATAAATAACTTTAATAAAAATAGGATAAATATAAAATAGCATTTGTTTTTAAATAGTATATAACTTTGTTTTTAAATATATATAGAATTGGTTTAAAATATAAATGATATGATTTTTTTATATATATATAGCATTATCAAAATATAATTTGCTTTGCTTTCAAAATAAAATAAAAATATATATACATAACTTTGAAATAAAAACCTGATTTTTATAAAATATGTTTTGACATAAAAATAGGATTTTTATTATATAAGGAGAATTATAAGAATTTGATTTTTATAGTGAAAGTAAACGAATAAAAATAGCGTTTTAAAAATATAACCTTTGAATCAAAAATAGCGTTTTAAAAATATAACCTTTGAATCAAAAATAGCGTTTTAAAAATATAACCTTTGAATTAAAAATAGCATTTTAAAAATATAACCTTTGAATTAAAAATAGCATTTTAAAAATATAACCTTTGAATTAAAAATAGCGTTTTAAAAATATAACCTTTGAATTAAAAATAGCATTTTAAAAATATAACCTTTGAATTAAAAATAGCATTTTAAAAATATAACCTTTGAATTAAAAATAGCATTTTAAAAATATAACCTTTGAATTAAAAATAGCGTTTTAAAAATATAATCTTTTGGTTTAAAGAGCGTTGAAATAAAAATGTGATTTTTATTTCAAAGACAACAAAATATAAAAATGTGTGATTTTTATATATGTAGTGGCTACGGGCAAAGAAGATAGCGAAGATGCGATAGCAATGAAGATTTCTATTAGTGAAGAGCCGTGAAGTTAGGATAGCTTTCGGTGAGAATTCTCACTCTTCAATTTTATTTCCAGTTATATATATACTAGGATGCAGACGGTGCTTAGTAGCACCCGACACAATCGTCCACAGACCATGGACTTGTTTGTTTAGTTGCATAACTTAGTTATATGATTTGGTTTGAATTTGGTGGTTTGGTGATTTTGATTGATGTGTGAATGGCGTGGGCCTTCACTAGACCGGGGATAAGGCTAGGCCTTGTCCCGTTTCTGGTATCGTGCCGTTATGCCGCCGAAATTTTCTAAAATATGTTAGAAAATAAAAATATCATTTTATTGTGTAAATGAATAATAGAAATTCATATGTTGGAATAAAATGTTTTATCGTTAAAAATATAATTTTTAACGTGTGAATGAATATCGTGAATGTGAATAAATAAATATTCATTTACAAACCAGACGGTTTGTTTATGTACACCTATTTGAAGGACATTGATTGGGTCGATAAATTTTACACATCGCCCAACTGCACAAATAAAATATTTGTTTGATTGTCTGAAACCCCACACGGGTGTTAGGATGAAATTTGAAGTTCACTCATCCTGATTGATTGAATATGTCGATCGATCGATTGACAGGCTGTTATAAGCGTTAGATATCTATATTTGATGCTTATACAGTGTAGTGCACTTTGGTTGATGGTTGATTATTTTTCAATGCTATTATACATGTGTTGTATGAAAATCCACATAATTAACTTTATATGGTAATTGATTGGGCCTCATTCCAATTTAGAAAATAAAGAATATTATAAAATAAAAGTTCATGTGTTGACAGTACTCATTCATTGAGATTGGTCATGTGTTGAACGAAATATTTTAGTAATAAAATTTACATCTTTATCAATATAAAATAAAGGTTCATGTGTTGACAGTACTCATTCATTGAGATTGGTCACGTGTTGAACGAAATATTTTGATAATAACAACTATTTTGAAAAGGAAATATTTGAAATAGAATATTTGAAAATAGAAATTTATGAAGCCGTGTTGATTAAATGGACGCCATTTTGACGTGAACGATATTTATATCGATTTTATTCATCTTAAAAATGAATATTGAAAAGTGATTTCGAAATTGAATATTTTGAATTGAATTGAAAACGATTTCGAAATGAATTGAATTGAAAACGATTTCAAAATGAATTGAATTGAAAACGAATTCAAATTGAATTGAAAACGATTTCGAAATGAATTGAAAACGAATTCAAATTGAATTGAAAACGATTTCGAAATGAATTGAATTGAAAACAATTTCGAAATGAATTGAATTGAAAACGATTTCGAAATGAATTGAATTGAAAACGATTTCAAAATGAATTGAATTGAAAACGATTTCGAAATGAATTGAATTGAAAACGATTTCGAAATGAATTGAATTGAAAACGATTTCGAAATGAATTGAATTGAAAACGATTTCGAAATGAAGTGAATTGAATACGAATTCAAATTGAATTTGAAATTTGAATTGAATAGAAATGAATTTTAAAACGAATCTATAAAGAAGAATTCAATTGTGATTTGAATTGAAAAGGAAGTTGAAAATGTTTTTGAAACGAATTCAAAACTATTTGTATAATTCGTTTTAAATAGAAATCGACGAAATATATATTATATATATTATATATATAATATAATGGCCTGAATAGAACGCGCCGCGCCGCGGCAGTTCGCGAATTTCGACCATTTATTTCAAACGGACATTACGGGAGATCCGACCGTCGGATTCTCCTAAAACCGGAACCGTTGGGTTCGTATCGAAAAGAGATTTCTAACAAATGTTAGAAATTTGAAATCTAACGGTTGGATCTGGAGATACGTCCAAATCAAATTCGAAAAAGGTCGCTGTAAGTGCAGTTCGATGGCCATTGATGGAAATCGACTGTACGGGCCTTGATAAAATTATTAAAAATAGTAATAATTTGTGTAAAATCATAAGAAATGATTTGTGAAGAATTGGGATGAAAAACTCCATATTTGAAAAGATAAAAATAGATTTTTATCGGAATGAACTAGTTTTGAACTAGAATTATAATTCTATTTATTTTTAAATAAATAAATTGAATTCGAAAAGGGTTTTAAAGATAACCAGAATATCCAATGATTGCATTGGAGTGGATTTGAATCGAAATTGTCTTCGGAATATTTCGATGTTGGATTTCGTGATTATACAACTGTTGTTATGGAAATTTGAAAGATATAGATATATATATCGTTATTTCCAATACGATATTTGTTAGTCGTAGAATTTGATATTGAATATAAGCCGGTATATTTTCTATTCAGAGCCTTGTATTGAATATCAAATGTGGTTTTGGGGTTTGTCGTGAATGGTGTCTTCACTAACACTGTTCTTGAACCCAGTTGAGAAAAGATTAAATCTTTTTATTTAGATTTAATGAAGTGTACCAATTAAATAATATTTAATTGGAATTGAATTGATATTGATTTTTGGGTTTATCGTGAACAATGTTTTAAATAACACTCGTTCTTTAACCCGATAATTAATGAATGGGATTTTGGGTTTATCGTGAACCGTGTTTTAAATGACACTGATTCTTTAACCCAGTTGAAGATTAAAACTAAGTGGAGTTTTAATGAATCTTTAATTAGATTGAAAAGATCGAAAATGGAGTATCACCAGTTTTGCTCCAGGCGATAGTTAAATCTTTAATTAGATTTGAACGTGAAAAGGTAATTGAATTTACCGATAACACTGTGGTGTTAGATATGAAGTATTACCAGTTTTACTTCATGGGATGAATAGGTTGGGATTGGGAAATTAAAACAAATGATTACTTCGGTAAGGTTCGTTAATCCCGACTAGTTTGAATCGAAATTCAAAAGTAGATTAAAGAATAAATTCAAGAATTTATCTTTGATAAAATTAATGGGAACCTTTCCCTATGAATGTGAAATTTTGAAACTAACTGTCGGTTAGCCAAGCAGAATGGTTTTCTGGATATTGATCTGATGTTGGTTTCGGCCTTCGGGGTTTATATTTGGGAAATTATTCTCTTGATTAATTTACGGTTAGTGACTGTTGAGTTGGAATGAGGCGTATGTTGTGTTTGTGTAACACTTTTATAAAATATACGCGAGTTATTCAGAAAGACCGGGTTTATCCCATTCTGAATAACTGATTCGACGTGGTGTCGAAGATGAAGACGATGGTCGAAGACCGGAAGTCTTCACGTCGTTTGGGTAATTACTGATGATCTTGATTGGGCTGTAGACCCAAGAAGATGGAAACAGTTAGTGATCGTCCAGACGTACTTGGAGATCGATGGATATGCGGGGTACTAGGTGCCTCCGGTTTCGTTCAGACCCAGAACGGACTTGTAAATGGATTGTGTGTCTGACATTGGATTTTAGTCCGTGTGATTGATCTCTATTAAATATATATCTATTTGGCAGCGGAGAATTTATTCTCTTGCTTAACGCCCTTCTCTGAGACGTACGAGCTCAGGGGTTATATATTGATGGATATCAATCGCATGGAGTGAATTGCCTATGTGGCATGCTAAGAGGCAAATGATCAAGGCTTCTGTTGAAAAGCAAAGTCTTGTGGTTGATGATCGAAGCACGGCCTTTGTGGCGTAGCTTTGTGTAACGTTGATTCGCGAGTATCACACCCGGTATGAATCAAAAACGGGAGACGGACATCAGGGAGGACCTACGTTTCTTTCTAGTTATGAGTGGCGTCAGTGCTTGAACTGGCTGACGAGTTTGACTCATGTGGATGTTACTTATTATTACTTGCTGAAATGCGAGGCGCCTCGTGATATCGGTTTCGGCCGATGCTTCTGGTCGGCTGACGGGCCAGGCTTACGCCCCAAAGGGCGGGGAAACGTAGTGTTCAGGCATAATAATCCACATCGGTGGACCGGCCCTGACGATCCATGTGGCAGTTGCGGCTGTTCCTGAGGCTCGGACTAGACAGTCTCGAATCGGTTGAGGATCTTGCCCCTAGCTTCGGTTCATACCATAAATGATAACCCAACTTCCAATACGACATTTGAGGTTTTGATTGTAAACTTATATATGGCGACATAGTGTTATGGGCCGTTCATGTCGCCTATGATTGATACTTATGATTTGAAGTTGTTTATGCACTATGCACTTATAATAGTATCAAACGATTTGTTTTAAACGTATCAAGCATTCTTTGGCTGTTATAAGGGAAAACCCTATCCTCGGCTGCATTGCATTGTGTGATGGGACCTGGGTCTTATAACAGCTTCATTTTTCTTTATTTAGCATTGCGCTGTTTGTTTTATGCACTGGTATTCTTGGGAGGAAACCCGTTCCGTGTTATACGGCGTGGTCCCTTGATTTACCTAATGATTTAAAATAAAGATTAATAACTGTTTTAGTTCTCACACCAGTCACATGACTGACCTGGAGTTTATTATTTTAACCTAAACTCTGGGTGCCCTTATTTTGACACGGGCAGCTAGTAGTTTTGGTTTTGCAGATTTATATTCATAGGATCCTGGTTTACAGCTGGAACGATATCCGGAAAGCTTTGTATCCGTATATCTACTTCTAGCTGTGTATCGTATTATTTTCCGCTGCTATGTATTTAAATGTAATTTAAATCTCTGATATTTCTGTGTAATATTCTTTTATACTCTGTATATTCTTGTAATCTGATGCATTGTTGTAATATACAGTGAAATGTTCTTCTGTATGCGTTCTGTTTTGTCGTGTTCTCAAACGATAGGGCGTTTCGAATGGCTTGGATCGGTTTAGCGACTGGTTCGGACCGAGCAAAATTCCTTGCCGTCACATTGTAACAGTCAAATCAACCTACGATACATATCCCATTGTGTTCGGAATGGGGGTAATTAGCTATGGACGACAGGCGGTGGGCTTCGTTTCGAGGTCGATAGAAAAAGTTACTTTATGTGAATAAAATATTGGAAATTAAATATATTTATATATATACACTTTGGACCAGGGTCAAACCCTCACAATTCGATTTTGTGGTCAACGCACAAAAGGAAGCCCATCGCTCTCTCTCTCTCAAACCAACGATCGCCTTCTTCCAACCTTCCTCCTCTCTTATCTCCGCCTCTGTCCATCTTTGTTGATGGCTTTCCATAGCAATACTCTCCCCCTTCATGAGATCTATCTACCCAATGGATCTGATCGTCATTAGAGTTGTATTCTCCTCAAATTCCGCACTGAAAGTCCCCGCGTTCAAAGACGAGATTCAGGCGGAAGGCGGATTCGAATGGGCCATGCTTGGGGGCGACGGTAGATGAGCTTCAGGTGGTCGACGCAGTAGTCTCCGATGGTGCTCCGGACTGGTGGATAGGCGGCGCGATCGTGACCTAGGGGGGGAGCTCAATCCGACGCAGCAAGAGTTCTTAATTTGCAGTAAGCTTTTATAATTTTTTTTTATGTAATTAGTTAGATAATTTTTAAAAAAAACTATATAAAACAGAAATAAAAATATGATTTTTAAATTAGAAAAGCATTGATTTTTAAATTAGAAAAGCATTGATTTTTAAATTAGAAAAGCATTGATTTTTAAATTAGAAAAGAATTGATTTTTAAATTAGAAAAGCATTGATTTTTAAATTAGAAAAGCATTGATTTTTAGATTAGAAAAGCATTGATTTTTAGATTAGAAAAGCATTGATTTTTAAATTAGAAAAGCATTGATTTTTAGATTAGAAAAGCATTGATTTTTACATTAGAAAAGCATTGATTTTTAGATTAGAAAAGCATTGATTTTTAAATTAGAAAAGCATTGATTTTTAAATTAGAAAAGCATTGATTTTTAAATTAGAAAAGCATTGATTTTTAAATTAGAAAAGATTTGATTTTTAAAATATAAAAGATTAGATTTTTAAAAAGGGAAAAGACGATATTTTGATATAAGTAGAGAAGTAAAAATATGATTTTTACCTCGATAAAAATATAATTTTTATTAGGTAGAAGATGTGAAGATATGATTTTTATATTTTTAAAGTATTAAAAATATAATCTTTACTATATAGAAATATTAAAAATATGATTTTTATATTTTTAAAGTATTAAAAATATAATCTTTATAGGATAGAGAATATAAAAATATCATCTTTGTATATGTAGCGAAATAAAAATCTGATTTTTATGTTATATACGTTGAAATAAAGTAGTGATTTTCATAACGAGGAAATCTATATTTCTGTAAGGGTGAAGTCTTTATAGTTAAAAAGGCGAGGTCTTTATATTGAAAATAGAGAAATAAAAATATGATTTTTATATATTGAACTTCGAAATAAAAATGTGATTTTTATATATTGAACTTCAAAATAAAAATATGGTTTTTATATATTGAACTTCGAAATAAAAATATGATTTTTATATATTGAGTAGCGAAGTAAAAATTCGATCTTTACATATGTAGTGGCTACAGCAACGAAGGTGATAAAAAGGCGAGAACAACAAAGATTTCTATAAATGAAGTGCCGTGGAGCTAGGATAGCTATATGTGAGAATTTCTCACCTTTCAATTTCTTTTTCTAGTTATATATATATACTAGGATGCAGACGGTGCTTAGTAGCACCTGACACAATCGTCCACAGACCATGGACTTGTTTGTTTGGTTGCGTAGATTAGTTGGATTATTTGATTGAAATTGAATTGTGTGGTGAAATGAATTGATTTGATTGATGTGTGAATGGCGTGGGCCTTCACTAGACCGGGGATAAGGCTAGGCCTTGTCCCGTTTCTAGTATCGTGCCGTTATGCCGCCGAAATTTTCTAAAATAAGTTAGATAAATAAAAATATCATTTTATTTAGAGAATGAACTGAATAGAAATTCATATGTTGGAATAAAATGTTTTATCGTTAAAATATAATTTTTAACGTGAATGTGAATAAATAAATATTCATTTACAAACCAGACGGTTTGTTTATGTACACTTATTTGAATGATATTGATTGGGACGATAAATTTTACACATCGCCCAACTGCACAACTAAAATCTGTGTTTGATTGTTTGAAACCCCACACGGGTGTTGGGATGAAATATGAATTTCACTCATCCTGATTGATTAAATATGTCGATCGATTGATTGACAGGCTGTTATAAGCGTTGAATATCTATATTTGATGCTTATACAGTGTAGTGCACTTTGGTTGATGGTTGATTATTTTTCAATGCTATTATATACATGTGTTGTATGGAAATCCATATAATTAATTTTATATGGTAATTGATTGGGCCTCATTCCAATGTAGAAAATAAAGAATATTAAAATAAAGGTTCATGTGTTGACAGTACTCATCCATTGAGATTGGTCATGTGTTGAACGAAATATTTTAATAATAAAATTTACATCTTTATCAATATAAAATAAAGGTTCATGTGTTGACAGTTTCATCCATTGAGATTGGTCATGTGTAGAGCGAAATATTTTAGTAATAAAATTTACATCTTTGTAATATAAAATAAAGGTTCATGTGTTGACAGTACTCATCCATTGCGATTGGTCATGTGTTGAACGAAATATTTTGATAATAACAACTATTTTGAAAAAGAAATATTTGAAATAGAACATTTGAAAATAGAAATTTATGAAGCCGTGTTGATTAGATTGACTCCATTTTGACGTGATCGATATTTATGTCGATTTTATCGATTTCGAAATGAATTGAATATATAACGATTTCGAAATGAATTGAATATATAATGATTTCAATATATAACGATTTCGAAATGAATTGAATATATAACAATTTCGAAATGAATTGAATATATAACGATTTCGAAATGAATTGAATATATAATGATTTCAATATATAACGATTTCGAAATGAATTGAATATATAACAATTTCGAAATGAATTGAATATATAACGATTTCGAAATGAATTGAATATATAATGATTTCGAAATGAATTGAATATATAACGATTTCAATATATAACGATTTCGAAATGAATTGAATATATAACGATTTCAATATATAACGATTTCGAAATGAATTGAATATATAACGATTTCGAAGTGAATTGAATATATAACTATTTCGAAATGAATTGAATATATAACAATTTTGAAATGAATTGAATACATAACGATTTCGAAATGAATTGAATATATAACGATTTCGAAATGAATTGAATATATAACGATTTCAATATATAACGATTTCGAAATGAATTGAATATATAACGATTTCGAAATGAATTGAATATATAACGATTTCGAAATGAATTGAATATATAACGATTTCGAAATGAATTGAATATATAACGATTTTGAAATGAATTGAATATATAACGATTTCGAAATGAATTGAATATATAACGATTTCGAAATGAATTGAATTGAAAACGATTTCGAAATGATTTGAATTGAAACGGAAGTTGAAATTGCTTTTGAAACGAATTTTAAACTATTTATATAATTCGTTTTAAATAGAAATCGACGAAATATATTATATATATATTATATATATAATATAATGGCCTGAATAGAACGCGCCGCGCCGCGGCAGTTCGTGAATTTCGACCATTTATTTCAAACGGACATTACGGGAGATCCGACCGTCGGATTCTCCTAAAACCGGAACCGTTGGGTTCGTATCGAAAAGAGCTTTCTAGCGAATGTTAGAAATTTGAAATCTAACGGTTGGATTTGGAATTATGTCCAAATCAAATTCGAAAAAGGTCGCTGTAAGTGCAGTTCGATGGCCATTGATGAAAATCGACTGTACGGGCCTTGATAAAATTATTAAAAATAGTAATAATTTGTGTAAAATCATAAGAAATGATTTAGAAAGGATTGGGATGAAAAACTCCATATTTGAAAAGATAAAAATAGTTTTTTATCGAAATGAACTAGTTTTGAACTAGAAATATAATTCTATTTATTTTTAAATAAATAAATTGAATTTGAAAAGGGTTTGGAAAATAACCAGAATTTCCAATGATTGCATTGGAGAGGATTTGAATCGAAATTGTCTTCGGAATATTTCGGTGTTGGAATTCGTGATTATACAGATGTTGTTATGGAAATTTGAAAGATATATATTTATATCGTTATTTCCAATACGACATTTGTTAGTCGTAGAATTTGATATTGAATATAAGCCGGTATATTTTCTATTCAGAGCCTTGTATTGAATATCAGATGTGATTTGGGTTTGTCGTGAATGGTGTCTTCACTAACACTGTTCTTGAACCCAGTTGAGAAAAGATTAAATCTTTTTATTTAGATTTAATGAAATGTACCAATTAAATAATATTTAATTGGAATTGAATTGATATTGATTTTTGGGTTTATCGTGAATAGTGTTTTAAACAACACTCGTTCTTTAACCCGATAATTAATGGAATGTGATTTTGGGTTTACCGTGAACCGTGTTTTAAATGACACTGATTCTTTAACCCAGCTAACGATTAAAACTAAGTGGATATTTAATGAATCTTTAATTAGATTGAAATGATCGAAAATGGAGTATCACCAGTTTTGCTCCAGGCGATAGTTAAATCTTTAATTAGATTTGAACGAGAAATGGTAATTTAATTTACCGATAACACTGTGGTGTTAGATATGAAGTATTACCAGTTTTACTTCATGGGATAAATAGGTTGGGATTGGGAAATTAAAACAAATGATTACTTCGGTAAGTTTCGTTAATCCCGACTAGTTGAATCGAAATTCAAAAGAAGATTAGAGAATAAATTCAAGAAATTTATCTTGGATAAAATTAATGGGAACCTTTCCCTATGAATGTGAAATTTAGAAGCTAACTGTTGGTTGGCCAAGTAGAATGGTTTTCTGGGTATTGATCTGATGTTGGTTTCGGCCTTCGGGGTTAATATTTGGGGAATTATTCTCTTGATTAATTTACGGTTATTGACTAATGAATTGGAATGAGGCGTATGTTGTGTTTGTGTAACACTTACTTAAGATATACGCGAGTTATTCGGAAAGACCGGATTTATCCCATTCTGAATAACTGATACGACGATAAGTCGAAGATGAAGACGATGGTCGAAGACCGGAGGTCTTCACGTCGTTTGGGTGGTTACTGATGATCTTGATTGGGCTGTACACACAAGAAGATGGAAACAGTTAGTGATCGTCCAGACGTACTTGGAGATCGATGGATATGCGGGGTACTAGGTGCCTCCGGTTTCGTTCAGCACCAGAACGGACTTGTAAATGGACTGCGTGTCTGACATTGGATTTTAGTCCGTGTGATTGATCTCTATTAAATATATATCTGCTTGGCGGCGGAGAATTTATTCTCTTGCTTAACGCCCTTCTCTGAGACGTACGAGCTCAGGGGTTATATATTGATGGATATCAATCGCATGGAGTGAATTGCCCATGTGGCATGCCTAAGTGGCAAATGATCAAGGCTTCTGTTGAAAAGCAAAGTCTTGTGGTGATGATCGAAGCACGGCCTTTGTGGCGTAGCTTTGTGTAACGTTTACTTCGCGAGTTTCACACCCGGTATGAACCAAAAACGGGAGACGGACCTCAGGGAGGACTTGCGTTTCTTTCTAGTTAGAAGTGGCGTCAGTGGTTTTACACGCCCTGACGAGTTTGACTTATGTGGTTGTTGCTGTTGCGAGGCGCCTCGGATTGATCGGTCGTTCTCGAACCGATGGAGTCATTTAGTTGGCTCACTTACACCCCATAGGGTGGGGAAACGTAGTGTTCAGGCATAATAATCCACATCGGTGGACCGGCCCTGACGATCTAAAGGCTTGCCTACGCGCTTGCCTGTGGCTCGGGCTAGAGAGTCACGAATCGGTAGAGGACGATCCCTAGCCTCGGTTCATACCATAAATGATAACTCAACTTCCACTATGACATTTGCGGTTTTAATTGTAGAACTAGTATGGCGACATGATATATGGTACCCATGCCGCCTATGATTGATACTTATGATTTGAAGTTGTTTTATACACTATGCACTTATAATAGTATCAAATGATTTGTTTTATGCGTATTAAGCATTCTTTGGCTGTTATAAGGGAAAACCCTATCCCCCGGCTTGCGTTGCATTGTGTGATAGGACCTGGGTCTTATAACAGCTTCATTTTTCTTTATTTAGCATTGCGCTGTTTGTTTTTGCACTGGTATTCTTGGGAGGAAACGCGTTCCGTGTTATACGGCGTGGCCCCTTGATTTACCTAACTTTAAAAATAAAGATTAACTGTTTTAGTTCTCACACCAGTCCCATGACTGACCTGGAGTTTATTGTTTTAACCTAAACTCTGGGTGCCCTTATTTCGACACGGGCAGCTAGTAGTTTTGGTTTTGCAGATTTATATTCACAGGATCCTGGTTTACAGCTGGAATGATATCCGGAAAGCTTTGTATCCGTATATCTCCTTCTAGTTGTGTATTGTATTATTTTCCGCTGCGATGTATTTAAATGTAATTTAAATCTCTGATATTTCTGTGAAATATTCATTTATACTCTGTATATTCTTGTAATCTGATGCATTGTTGTAATATATAATGAAATGTTCTTCTGTTTGTGTTCTGTTGTGGCTTGTTCTCGAACTATCCGACGCTTTCCTTTACGGGGAAGTTACGGGTTTTCACATACCGTGATTAATGGGGTCGCACCCTTTATCGAACACGCTTCTTCAAACAATATCTATTACATAGTGATTTGTTTGGTGGATCCACCCTTGATTATGGGAGTGTGTTCGAGGTGGGCGGTAGTAGCTGCTATGCGTCACCACCGATCTGGGAGTACAATTGGTAGATCCTACCCTGGGTATTTCCTCGACTGCCTTGTCATATTACCTTGATCGTACGTATTACGAATTTGTTTTGCGTTGTACCTATGGAGTGCTCCCTGATAGCCCACCGGTTTGGTGGAGTTTACAGTACTGTATAGAATACAACGTTTATAAACGGTGTAAGGGTAATAATGGTAATCCCGCTTACGCTATTTTCTATATTATATTTCCCGTAGAAATTATTATAGTAGCATAGCGTATTATATGATATAGTTTATCGGATCCTTAGAGGATGGAAATCCCAAACATCTTCTAAGTTATTTTTGCGTTTCAGTTGAATGTTTCAATTAAGTTAAATTTCTGTTATGAGAATGTTAGTCCTGATCCGAGTGTTTTGTCTTTGCATTTTGCTCGGGTCAGACTGAGTAGCACAGCATTGGAGTCCTGTTTTGGAGCTAGAGACCTTTTGGAGCTGCAGCTGTTATCTGTCTTTTCCTTCAGTTGTTTTGATCCTAGTTGATTTGGCATTGGTACGTACTGATATATCATTTATGCGTCTGAGACGTGATGCATTTGCTATGTCTATGTCACTTATGTACTTCTTTGAGACTATTTTATGTAGTAGCTTCATGAACTACTATGGTTTTATTTTCTGCTGCGAGTTATTATGTGTTTGTGATCTGTTTGTGATTCTATGATTGGTTTTATTTTACCTCGAATTATATTAATAATCTATTGTTTTGGATGATTCAAGTCTGACATGTGAGGTTTATTGTCGATTTGAATGGTTCAAAATAGTGGGTCGTTACACAATCGGGATTAGTGTACGTCAAATATCATCCCAATACCCGTGTGGGGTTTCAAACAATCAAACACAGATTTTATTTGTGTAGTTGGGCGATGTGTAAAATTTATCGTCCCAATCAATATCAGTCAAATGTCTGTATATAAACAAATCGTCCGATTTGTTTATTTTTATTTCCTTTCATATACACGTTAAAAATTCTATTTTTAACTATAAAATATTTTTAACTATATAAATATTTTATTTCATTTCACATCACATCAAACAATCAACAACACATCAAAATCAAACAAACAAGCATACAAGCCGTCCATGGTCTGTGGACGACGGGTGTCGGGTGCTACTAAACACCGTCTGCATCCTGGTATATATTTTAACTAGAAAATTAAATTAAAAGGTGAGAAGTTCTCACAGAGGGTTCCACTCCGCCATGCTTTGCTGTTGAACTGCTGAACCGTCTGGATCTGTCTGAAATTCCAATGCAGTTCTATTCACGCTGATCATAGTAAAAATTATATTTTTATCACTTCATTTCAATAAATAAAAATCATATTTTTATTTCTGTTTCAAATATTTTTACAACGCTTCTAACTATATAAAATTTACATTTTTATAAATCACTTTGTACAAAAATCATATTTCTAAACATCACTTTGTATAAATAAAGATCATATTTTTATAACTCGTGTTTACAAATGAAAATCACCCATTCGTTTATAAAAATCTGTTCTTTTTTATTGATAAAAATCTGTTCTTTTCTATTGATAAAAATCTATTCTTTTCTATTGATAAAAATCTATTCTTTTCTCAAAGATTACTTCTTTCTATATAAACAAAAATCGAACCTTTTTACTTGTAAAAATCAAATCTTCTTGCTTTTCCAATGATATTTATTTTCAAAAATCAGCATTTTGAAAACAAAGTTCTTTCATTTAAATACTACCTTTTTAAATCAAAACTATATATATTAATTTCAGATTTTTATCAGAAAAATATATGAATAAATTTCAGTTTAAAAATCATGATAATTTCAGTTAAAAAATCAAGTAGATCTCATAGCAAATAAAATAAAACAAAATAAAAAGAAAGGGGAAACTAACTCACAAAGTCTTAGGGTTTTGGTCGTCGAAGGTGGTGGTGCTCCAATCGAGATGGCGCGGTGGGGCTTCATTGGTCGGAGGCGGTCTTGAGGAGGAGGCGCACGGGGTACGAAGCAAAGGGGCTCGCTGGTGGGTTTCATCGATGAAGGGGGGACGGTTTTAGAGAAGAAGGCGCAGAGAAGAAGAAGCGGGAGCGGCGGTGGCAGAAGTGCTGGGGGGGGGGGGGTCGGATGTCGATCCATAGTGTTTTTTTTCCTCTATTGAATGAACGACGGGGGGGGGGGGGGGGTCAAGAGGAAAAGGGTTGACCCCCTTTTTATTTAATTTTAATTTTATAATTATTTATTCCAAAAAGTTATTTTTTCTTTCCAACACCAAATCGAACCAATCGCCTGTCATCCCTAGCGTTTTACCCCCATTCCGAACACAATGGGATATGTATCGTAGGCTGATTCGATCGTTTCGATCAGTTTTCATCAAAATCAAAATATAACTCTATATATTGAATTTGAACGCGCATTTCAATTTACCAAGGCCACATACGAACTCAAAAAATTCCAGAAAAATGTTTTCTAGCTTCATATTGACGATACGGTCCTAACAAAACTAATTTCGTCGAATTCTGAGATCGTTTGAAAAATGGCCAATTTCCAGTCGATTAAAATCAACTGAAACTGGTCAAATGGTTTTCCTTTGCCACGCTCACATATTGATTCAAAAAATTATGAAATTTGAAACCTAGCAATAATTTGACATCGCGGATCCAACAAAAGTGGTTTCGTCGAAATCCGAGGTTGTTTGCAAAATGGCTATTTTCAGGGGCCGAAATTCCATAGCGACTATTCTGAAATTTCAACTGGACATATCTTTTGATTCCCGCCATGAAATTCCAATCTTTCGGATTCGTTGGAAAGATATTCTAATTAGATTCAAATACTTTTGGTTTCACAAAAATCCGGTTTAATTTGCACCTGGTACCTTCATTTGAAATTTGAAATCGAATTATCGAACTACCGCGCCATTTTTAATTCCTTTTATAATTTAAAATAAATAATTATATTCTAATGACGATCTATATAATATATACGTTTGAATTCTATTCAAAATAAATTTCTCGTCGTTATTATTTAAAACAATTCATTTTAAATAATCGAAATTCGCTAAAATTGCCAAAATAAAAATTTTAAATTGGCTCAGATTTCTGGGTTATTACAATTGTCCAAATCGATATAAATAAATTATTCAAATACGTATAAAACGATTTAAATTTCAAAACAAAATTTGTTTTCATTTGAAAAATATACTCTTCACATTCGTTCTAGGATACTACTGATCCAATCTCTAATGAGTTATTCTCGTTGGATATTACTAATCCAATATCTGATGAATTCTTTCGTATGGTTCTAATGTGTCTTGTTCTCGAGCTCTATAAACCACAGCTCTGATACCAAACTGACACGACCTGAACTCCCCCAGTAAGGAAAGCCCGGATTGAGATGAGGACAACACACATCAGAACGCAGACAGAAGAAAATTTCATTGCTTATTACAACAATTCCATCATATACAAGAATATACAGAGTATAAATGAATATTATACATTCGATAAATATCAGAGATTACAATAAATTAAATAGCAGCGGAAAAACAATATAAAACACAACTGAAAGTAATACACGGATACAGAGCTTTCCGAGCGTCGTTCCAGCTGTAAATCAGGATCCTGTGGATATAAATCTGCAAAACCAAAACTACTAGCTGCCCGTGTGGAAAATAGGGGCACCCAGAGTTTAGGTTAAAACAATAAACTCCAGGTAAGTCATGGGACTGGTGTGAGAACTAAAACAGTTATTAATCTTTGTTTTAAAGTTCGGTAAATCAAGGGACCATGCCGTATAACACGGAACGGGTTTCCTCCCAAGAATACTAGTGCATAAAACAAACAGCGCAGTGCTAAATAAAGAAAAATGAAGATATTATAAGACCCAGGTCCCATCACACAATGCAACGCAAGCCGGAGGATATGGTTTTTACCTTATAATAGCCAAAGCATGCTTGATACGTTTAAAACACATTATTTTGATATTACTATAAGTGTATAGTGACAAAACAATTTCAATCATAAGTATCAATCATAGGCGGCATAGCTACAATCTACTATGTCGCCATACTAGGTTCAACAAATAAAACCGCAATATCACGTATTGGAAATTGGACTCCATCATGAGTCGAGGCAATGGGCAAGCTCCTCTCCGTTCGAGACACTCTAGCAAATGTCCCAGGACCGCACACAGCAATCCTTGGATCTCCAGGGTCGGTCCTCTCTTACTTTTGAGGATTGGCAATTCCTTAGCACACGTTTCCCGGTCCTAACAGACCTATATCCGAGGCACCTCGTTTCCAAAAACCACACAGGTGAAAAGTATATAAATGTCAGCCAGTTTAAGCATTGACACCACCCATAGCTAGAAAGATACGTCGTGCTCTCCCTGCAGTCACTATCCTGTTTTTGACTCATACCGAGTTGTGAGGCCCGCGAATTCACCCTATACACAAAGCTACGCCACACAGGTCGTGCTTTGATCATCAACTAGAAGACTTTGCTTTTCAATAGAAGCCTTGATCAATTGCCACTTACACATGCCACACTGGCAATTCACTCCATGCGACTGATGTCCATCGATATACAACCTCTAAGCTCGTACGTCTCAGAGAAGGGCGTTAAGCAAGAGAATAAATTCTCCGCCGCCAAATAGATGTATATTTAATAGAGATCAATCAACACATAATAAAATGCAATGTCAGACACATAGTCCATTTACAAGTTCGTTCTGGGTCTGAACGAAACCAGAGGCACTTTCCTCGCATATCCATCGATCTCCAAGTACGTCTGGAAGATCACCAACTGATTCCCTCCTCTTGGGTGTACAGCCCAATCAAGATCATCAGTAGTCACCCAAACGATGTGAAGACTTCCAGTCTTCAACCACCGTCTTCATCTTCGACTTATCGCCGAATTGGTTATTCAGAATGGGTATAAACCCGGCCTTTCTGAATAACCCACGCATATAATAAACAAATGTTACACAAACACAACAAACGCCTCATTCCAATTAAGAATATTCTTTTATTCACAAAATCACATTCTTAGGGAAAGGTTCCCATTAATTTTATCAAAGATAAATTCTTCTAAATTTATTCTTTAATCTTCCTTTTGATATCATTTCAAACCATATTATGATTTTCCAAACTAGTCGGGATTAGCGAACCACACCGAAGTAATTATTTATTTTATTTTCCAATCCCAACCTATTCATCCCCTTGAGCAAAACTTGTAATACTCCATATCTAACACCACGGTGTTATCGGTAAAATTAATTACCATTTCACGTTCAAATCTAATTAAAGATTTAACTATCGCTTTGGAGCAAAACTGGTGGTACTCCATTCTCGATCACCTTTCAGATTTGATAATTTAATTTATCAATTCACATTTCAATCTAATTAAAGTTTCGTTAAAACTCCACCAAGTTTTAATCTTTCCACATATCAACATCCTGACTTTAACTGGGTTAAAGAACCAATGTCATTTAAAACACGATTTACGATAAACCCAAAATCACACTCTATTGTTAATCGGGTTAAAGAAAAGGTGTTGTTCAAAACACCGCTCACGATAAACCCCAAAACCAATTCAAATTCAATTCCAATTAAATATTATTTAATTGATACATTTCATTAAATCTAAATAGAAAGATTTAATCTTTTTCTCTATTGGGCTTAAGAACAGTGTTAATGAAGACACCATTCACGACAAACCCAAATCACGTTTGATATTAAATATAAGGCTCTGAATAGAAAATATACCGGCTTATATTCAATATCAAATTCTGAAACCAACAAATATCGTATTGGAAATAACGATATGAATATATCTTTCAAATTTCCATAACCATATCTGTATAATCACAAAATCCAACATCGAAATATTTTGAAGATAATTTCGATTCAAATCCATTTCCACTTCAATTATTGGAAATTCTGATTATTTTTAAAACCACTTCAAATTTAATTTATTTATTTCAAAAATAAATTTATTTTAATTCTAGTTCTAAACTAGTTCATTTCGATAAAAATATATTTTTATCTTTTCAAACGTGGGCTTTTTCATCCCAATTTTTCCCAAATCATTTCCTATGATTCTACACAAATTATAGATATTTTTAATAATTTTATCAAGGCCCGTACAGTCGATTTTCACCAACGGCCATCGAACTTTACGTTCAACGACCTTTTCCAAATTTGATTTGGACATAATTCCAAATCCAACCGTTAGATTTCAAATTTCTAACATTCATTAGAAAGCTCTTTTCGATACGAACCCAACGGTTTTGGTTTTAGGAGAATCCGACGGTAAGATCTCCCGTAATGTCCATTCCAAGTCAATGGTCGAAATTCACGAACTGCCGCAGAGTGGCGCGTTCTATTCAAGCCATCATATATATATATTATATATATATATTATATATTTCATCGATTTCCTTTTAAAACGAATTTTATAAATCGTTTTAAATCCGTTTTCGAAATGATTTCAACTTCCCTTTCAATTTCAAATCAAAATTGAATTTTCCTTTATAAATTCGTTTTAAATTCATTTCAAATTGATTTCTATTCAAATCTGGTTTTTAATTCAATTTCAATTCAATTTGAATTTCAAATTAATTCAATTCCAATTCGAATTCATTTCTATTTGATTTCAATTCGAATTCATTTCTATTTGATTTCAATTTGAATTCATTTCAATTCAATTTCAATTCGAATTCATTTCAATTCAATTTCAATTCGAATTCATTTCTATTTGATTATTATTCGAAATCATTTCTATTCAATTTCAATTCGAATTCATTTCTATTTATTCGATTTTGAAATCACTTTTCGATATTCATTAAAAAATGAATAAAATCGATATAAATACCGTTCACGTAAAAATGGCGCATCTCTAATCAACACGGCTTTATATATTTCAATAAATTCATTATTCTATTCAACAAATGAATATTTATTCCATTCAACACATGAATCTATATTTCTTCTTACTTACAATAAAAAGGTAAATTTTATTGTATAAATATTTTATTCAACACATGAATACACTTTCAACACATGAATTCTCAATACCTGAACATCGTCAACACATGACTATTTATTCTATTCAACACATGAATTTTCTTTTATAATATTCATTATTTCCCAATTGGAATGAGGCCCAGTCAATCACCATATAATGTTAATTATATGGATTCCATACAACATATGTATATAAATAGCAATGATAAATAATCAACCATCATCCAAAGTGCACTACAATGTATAAGCATCGAATATAGATATCTAACACTTATAACAGCTTGTCAATAAATCGATTGACATACAATTAAATAATTGGGATTAGTTTATGTCAAATATCATCCCAATACCCGTGTGGGGTTTCAAATCAACTAACATAGATTTTTATTCATTCACATACCCGTTAAAAATTATATTTTTAACGATAAAATATTTTTAACTATATAACTATTTTATTTCATGTCACACAATCAATTTTCATCACAACAAACAATCAAACATACAAGCCATCCATGGTTTGTGGATGACGGGTGTCGGGTGCTACCAAGCACCGTCTGCATCCTAGTATATATTTTTAACTAGAAATTGAAATTAGAAGGTGAGAAGTTCTCACCGACTAGCTAATCCAAACGCCTCGACTCTTCTTATGTAGAAGTCATCGCTGTTCTCGCCTTTTGTCACTTTCGCTGCCCGTAGCCACTACATATATAAAAATCACATTTTTATGTTGTTGCTATGTATCTAAAAATCATATTTTTATAATCACTCCATATGGATAAAAATTCTATTTTTACATCGCTACTATATATGTAAAAATTCTATTTTTGCATCGCTACTATATAGATAAAAATTCTATTTTTACAACGATGTTCATATAATACAGATTATATTTTTATCACGCTATTCTCTATATAAAGATTTCGCCTTTTCAAATATAAAGATTTCGCCTTTTCAAATATAATAAAAATCATTTCTACTATAAAAGATCCTATTTTTATTACTCTACCTATATAAAAATTATATTTTTATATTTCACGTATGATAAAAATCGTATTTTTATTCTTTTGACAATATAAAATTCATATCTTTCTTATGCTAACTTCATAATATCTTTGCTAAGTTAAAAAAATCGAATCTTTACATATAAAACTCATTTATTAAAACAATGCTTAATTTCTAAATCATCTACATAATATAATTAGCGAATTTAAAGAATAAAAATCACCTTTTTCTTCTTGTGAAAATCAAATTCTTGTTAGTGGAGGAGCTTGGCGTCACTTGGGAGCGGCGGTGAAGCCGAGGGGCGTCGGAGAACGGCTGCGGGTGGTTGCGCCGGGGTGAGGTGGGTGTAGCTTTGTCGGTGGGGACTGTTTTGGTTGGTTTCAGGGAGTTTCGGGGTGGTGGCGGGCCTGAACTGGAAAGGTGGACTAAGCGGAGGCGGTGTAGGCCGGAGTTGGCAGAGACAGGGGCCCCACGGCGGTAGAGGTGGTCAGTTGGACCTAGGGCATCGGATTTGGGTTCAGTTGGAGGGAGGGGAAGAGGGGAACGAGAGGGAGCATCGCCTGCGTTGGGGGAGGGGACGCCAGCGTTCATCGGAGGTTGGGGGCGAAGTCGCGACGGCGACGGGCTGGGGATCGTTGATGGCTTCGTTCGTTTTTTTCCTTTCTCTTTAGATCTGATCGTGGAAGAGAGGAATAGGGGGAGGGCTTAAGAGAAAAAGAGTTGACCAATCTATTTAATTTTATTTTTAAATTCCCAAAAAGGTACTTTTTAATTCGACCTCGAAATCGAACCCACCGACTGTCGTCCCTAGCTTATTACACCTATTCCGAACACAATGGGATATGTATCGTGAGCCGATTCGCTTGTTCCGATCAGTTTCCATTCAATTTAAATTATAAATCAATGTATATTGAATTTGAACGCTCATTTCAGTTTACCGGGGCCACATACTAACCCGAAAAATTCCCGAAAAATATTTTCTAGCTTCGTATTGACGATACGGTACTAATAAAACTAATTTCGTCGAATTCTGAGACCGTTTGAAAAATGGCCGTTTTCCAGTCGATTAAAATCAACTGAAACTGGTCAAACGCGTTTTCCTTTGCCACGCTCACATATTGAATCGAAAAATTATGTAATTTGAAATCTAGCAATAATTTGACATCACGGATCCAACAAAAGTGGTTTCGTCGAAAACCGAGGTTATTTGCAAAATTTCTATTTTTAAGGGCCTGAATTCCATAACGACTATTCAGAATTTTCAACTGGACATATCTTTTGATTTCCGCTATGAAATTTCAAATTTTCGGATTCGTTGGAAAGATATTATCAAATAGATTCTAATATTTTTGGTTTCACTAAAATCCGGTTTATTTTGCACCCGGTATGTTCATTTGAAATTTAAAATCGAATTATCGAACTACCGCGCCATATTCAATTCCTTTTATAATTATAAATAATTATTTATATTCTAACGACGATTCAAATAAATATATACGTTTGAATTCTATTCAAAATAAATTTCTCGTCGATATTATTTAAAATAATTCATTTTAAATATTCAAAATTCGCTAAAATTGCCAAAATAAAAATTCTAAACTGGCTCAGATTTTCCGGGTTATTACAGGTTGGATTCCCGCAGTCTCATTAGCAGATGCCTGCAGTTTCATAGCGGATGATTTCCCTATGCGCCCCACAAATATATATTAGTGGATGACCTTCTATACCACGATATTCTGCTGTGAAGCAGAATGGGTATTATTTATGAGCTAACGTCTATGGATGCAGGAAAACAGGTTGGAGGAATCCGACTGGATTCCTCAAAAATATATTATCTGTTTGTTTATTTGTTTGCATATATACTGTCATATATGATGTGTTAGAAAACCGGAAATAAATAATTGGTTGTTTGAATATCACTGGGCCTAAGTGATAATTTATAAAAGTACCCTAAAAAGGGTAATTGAGATTTAAAAGAGAAATTCTCTTTTTCAAAAATAGAATTTGAATTTTTAAATAGATTTGAAATATAAACTTGTTTTGAAAAATAAAACAAGCAGTTTCTTTATAAACGAAGTTTATAAATAGTTCTTTTATAAACGAAGTTTATAAATGAAGTTAAAATAATTTTCATTGGATAATTCAGAAATAAAAATACAAGTGTGAAATTTGAAAGGGAAATCTATTTTCCAAAGGTAGAAATATCGATTTCAAAAGAAATTGAAATCAAGACTTGTTTAAAGAATGAATAAATGAAATTTGAAAATAGATTTGAATATAGAAATTCAAATGGAGATTGAAAATGGAATTTAAACTATAGAATTTGAATAGAAATTAAATAGAATTAACTAAGTCGAAGAGAAATTAGTTAATCGAGTTTTGAATTTGAAGTTGAACTTTGAAAGGTGAATTGGATTTGTAAATGTATATTCGAAATCGAATATAGAACAAAAATTTAAAATTTGAATTCAAATTAGTTAATAAGCAAGTTAAAGTATATTTAAACATGTCATGTTCAAATATAAAAGTGAAATAGACTAAAGAGTTAATTAACAAATTAATTAACGAATTGAGTTAAACAATCAGGAATGGTTGAAATAAATTGGACAGGTATAGACATACAGGAGACAGGTATGGGATAAGGATAATGAAGGTATATAAATAGAATGTTCGACAAAAAGGTACGTATTTAATTCATATATGAGATTTTATGCACCGTATCGGCAAGCCGCTTGGCTTTTTCTTTTTCTCTTGGATTGGTGAGGGCCATGAGAGGCTATTTGAAATATCCCGATGCGCCCGGTACAAAGGAGGTTATGGCGAATTTTTCCGGAAATTTAAAGAGTTAGAATATTTTTAAGATAATTTGATAGTTAGAAATCAACATATCGATATATATAGAAGTCGATAAGGAAACGAACTTATAAATAGAATAGTAAAATCAAAAAGGAAGACTAGGAATAAAATCTCATAAAAATAGAAAGAGAAAGCGTATACGTGTTTAAAAGTGAATAAGTAGTTGTATGGTATTGATTATTCGAGTAAGTAGTCATATCTGTTTTGACGTTGTAAATGTTGTTCAGTCAAGGTCTGAGAGGTAGTTATACCCCAAATTGATTGATTTCGTTATTAACAAATAAATAGTAAGATTTCAAGCTCGAAAATCAATGTTGGATAAGAGTTAGTTGAATATAGTATTTGGGTTGTCGTAACGATGTTTTACACAACATCCGTTTTAACCCAAATAAGTGTAAGCTTGGAAATATAATAAAGAATATTTCCTAAGTATAGAAATAAACGAGATCGGAAAAGAGATAAGTAATTGGAATATTTTCCAATTATAAGTAGCATATATT
Organism: Allium sativum; assembly: GCA_030737875.1. Taxonomy (NCBI): domain Eukaryota; kingdom Viridiplantae; phylum Streptophyta; class Magnoliopsida; order Asparagales; family Amaryllidaceae; genus Allium; species Allium sativum. The sequence goes on from CM060913.1 coordinate 189,698,220, forward strand.
TTCTAAAGTTTAGAAAATAAAGGAAGGCGATATTCGGAAATGTTTTCCAAATAACGTAAAAGGCCAATATGGTTATTGAAAATATTTGGTTAACAAATATTGATAAAGAAATAGAGAAGTGATTTAATTAATGAAATATTAATTAAGGGCTCAGTGATTGTTTGATAATTAGATGAACACTTGTTTTCTTCGATAGTTAAATCATCGACTATCGAAACGCTTGTTTTTATTCGATAGTTAAATCACAGACTATCGAAGTTTTTGACCATCGTTGTCAATATAGAGAGACCGGTTGGATTATTATCTAAAGAACCACTCTGTATTGGCATAAGCGTTGCGAATCATATATGCCAAAGAAAATTGAAGACGGAGTAAAGTGCAAGGGCTGTTGTATAAGTCTTAGATAATAGTGCCTAAGATGGATGTACTGAATAGTGCCTTCGGTTCATCCTGTTCCTGATGACTTGTATGGATGAATGTCTGATAGAGTATTTCCAGAAAATTCACGTATATTGATCTCTTCAACCGTACAAAGAGTGGAAGCGGAGAAGGAAACTTCTTTAGCTAACACGTAATGTACTGTTGTAGACGTCAATTAGTGATTTTCAATGGATCTGACAATGAGGCATTCGAAGTGAATCTGATGTGATGATAAAGCGTAACCCCAAGCCTCATCAACCGGTAAATGACAGAAATCGGGCAGGCAGCTTGGCTATGTAGGTCGCACCTATTAGGGTGTATAATCACCTGATCTAGAGTTTCATTTACTTCTAAAAATCTATTGTTGATGTTGTCCCATTCGGGAAACGGTTGCTGATTCCAACCGTTGGCGATATACATTCGATACACTCAAGCGAAATGAGTGGTCGGTCATGTGTGGCTGAGTTGCAAGATGTTCTTGTTGAACTCGATGTATTCTCCTCTAGAGATATACCAGCGGAAGGTGGTTGCATACCTTGTCATAGTTGGAAATCCATTACCCAATAAATGCTTCCGGTTTTGATTGTATATTATATATGTGGAATGTGAGATGCAAACGTTCCACTAGATTGTTATTTACTTGATTTAGACATTATTATAATATCAAAAGAGTTTTGATATAAATATTATTGTTCCTTTCAAAGGGATTTTAAAGTTAAATAAAGTGTTTGGATTTTCATAAGGGAAAAACCCGTTCCGTGTTATAAGGCGTAGTCTTATGAGATATCATTTAGTTTCTGAAACTGTTTTAAATTGTTTACTCATACCAGTCCCATGACTGACCCGGAGTTTATTTTGTTTTGTTCTACCTAAACTCTTAGGTGACTAAATTTGTATGGGAAGTCAAATAGTTCAGGATTTTACAGATATATCTAAAGGAGCTTGGAGCAGGAGGCTTCAGCGTTAGCTATATAGAGTTTTGTTCCGCTGTGTTGTAAGTGTTGTACTCTGATAAGTGTATGTTATACCGTTGAAATTTTGTATTTCAAAAGTTATGATATATTATATTTTGTTCCGCTGCGATGTGAGATTCTGTGTTGTTAACTCTGTTCTTCTTCTATCTTTTTCTTCTAAAAAAATGATTCGTATTTTCATGATATTTGGGTTGGACGTATGATGTATGTAGTCAACTCTGATATTATGGATTTGCGGGTTGTTACACATTTTAACCTGCCAAGCTTTCACTTTAAAACATTTTTCACTTTAAAATGTGAATATCATTTCTATTATAAAAATCTGAACACCTTTATCAATATAACTCATTACTCAAGTAGTAAATACTGTTATCTTGTTTTTCGAAATCTCTTTTGTATTCCCATTTCACTTTATAAACTCTGTTTCTAAGTCAACTCAATATCAAGTTTATAACTAATATTGATTACATATACTTCAATAAATTATTGGTTTAGACCTAAATATTAACTATCCTATCATATTATAATAACTAAAAATAAATTATTTTAATACATTCGACATCGTCGAATTCTAGATCCAAATCCTAATGGTTTAATTCTAATCACATTTCGAACATCGAAATGCTGTCATTGTTTTCTAACACGATCCTCCAATTTCTCTTTCTAAACTTATTCTTATATTTTCCTCGGACAAACATCGTTATTTATTACTTTCGAATAAGTGGATTTCAAACCAAACTATTTACATTCCCTAGGGAGTAGTGCTATATATAAAAATCAAGCTTAAGTTTGGTCAACAGCGCTATTTATCATTATAGTCCAAAAACTTGTCATACGCTGTAATATTCCCTTTTATAACTAATCTCGACATAACAGTCACGCTTAAGCCCAGCCAACAGCGCTATTTTATCGCTATAGTTCTAAGACTTGCAATACGATGCCATATTCCCTTTATACTAATCTTGACATCTCTTTCCGTTACAAACTGATATCGTTCCTCGATAATACCAAAACCGTTCAAGTTGGGTTATTTTATTTACGTCTCAGAACTTGATCGACAGCGTTCTTACCTTAGAACAGATATATGTCCGTAACTCTAAACTCCTTGTTACTTATAATATTAATTAAACTGTATTTCTTGCTTTATTTTAAATATGGGTTTATGACGCCATATTCTTATTTGAAAACTCGGTTGTTTATAATTATTTCATTGGCCATTAACTCTTCAATTCATCTTCCTTAAACATTTCTCCTTTAAACTTCTCTTATCAAAAATCGATCACGCTCTTTGTCTTTTTGGCAAATTTACTTCTTATTCGAATATTATACCCAATTCAAATAAACATCTCAATTCAAACTTAATACTATCTTAAATGGAATCCATTTAAGAACCAATTACTTTAATCAAATAGTGATTAACTAGATCATTTGCTGACGTAAAAAAAATTTACTTCATTATAAATGAATAATACTAATTACATTAGTTCAATATTATTAAACTTCACTAATTAAAAAGATGATTAAATCTTATTAATTTTTGATTAATTTATTTTCATTAGATTAATTGAAGACCAATTAATCTAATAATCATTTTCGAAATAAACATTTGATTTAATCAACTTCATTACATATGTTAATTTGTTAACTGATTTTAATTATATCTTACCATTAGATTAGTATAATTAATCTATTAATATTTCTTAACTATTTGCTTTAAATTAATTCTCCAAATTATTTACTTGTCGGATAATTTCAGCTTCATGCTTCTTTAACTAAATAATCGTTTATATTTACTTTATAAAACGAACTGTAAAATACCAGTTTATAATAGAACTTCTATTATAATTTAAATTTCGCTAAAATTATAAAAATATAATTTTTATAATTATCTCCGTTGATATGCCTGACGGCCGATCATCTTCTTAACAAAAATGGGTTTATGGTCGACTGTTGCTATTTTCTTAATCGACATCGTCTATTTATTAAATCAACATAACGTTGAATTTCCATCCAACATGGTTCAAATAGTGCACAAACAGTACATATAAATATTTAGGAATCCGGTTGAATTCCTCCAACCGGTTTCCGCATCCACAGATGTTAGTCAAACAATTATCACTGATTCCGGACCAGGGAATCTTATAACCGATGGAATCAGTATCCAATCCGTGATGTGTACATACGCAACGATATGTATATATTTCAATCAATTTTATTGTAATATATCTAAACGACCATCACACAACATTCAACCAACATTAAATATAATTAAAATATTTTAAATAGATCAGAGTTAGTGAATTTACTCACCTTTGCGCGTTAACCGTTAAACAAAGATTTGCGTCAGTCGGTTAAACCAGGCATTCGATTCTGCCATAAATTCAAACGTGCTTCAAATTGCTCAAGACCGACTTCATAGCGTCGCCAGCTTCCGTGTGATTCCAAATTGACAGACCGTTTGTCAGACCATTAAATTCTCAGCCCATTCCTTCCTAACCCACTGTTTAACAGTCGTCTTCTAACAAACAGTACACTATAAGCTTATCTCCTTATTTCTATTTTATATATTGGGCTTGCTGCTTTAAACCCGTCCATCCATTCCGTGTACCACATCGACTACGTACTGTAGCCCGTCTTCTGCAATTTCAATCTGCCGACTTTATCAAATAAACTACCAAGCCGACAGTTCGACCTCTCCTTCCAGTACTTGCACGCAAGCGCCAGCTTGTACGATTTTTTCCAGTGCCATGCACTGTAATCGTCTTCCCGAACACAGTAGCATGCCATCTTCATCAAATACACCGCTCCGTTCTTTTGCATGCACACATGCTCTACCTCTATCCATCGATACCGAACTTCACCCATTATTGCACATCGCTACCGGATAGCAAACAAACCCAGCACATTAATTCCCCCAACACCCGCATCTTGTCCACGTTAATAACACAACACTAGTAGGCAAAGTTACCATTGCCGAAAACAAATTTCTCCCATCTACCCATACTGCCATTTCCGTATATACCCCTTTCCAGTTTCTCTTCACCACTTCCTTAAATCATAAACGAAATCCACCACACATTCGCACCGCTAGATCCATGAAAGTGGCACACCGCATCACCCTATCCCCTATTCAAACACCACGCAGCACCTTCTTTTTATTTCTTTACATATTTTTTTTAAACCTTAAGGCCTTAAGCCCAAGTTAGAAGCCCAAAACCGCTACCCAGTATCCCTTCTTCCTCACCTAACGCGTCCGGCTCCTCTTCATGCGAATGTCAACACCTTCATCGTCTTCCAATCCGCGGTTCCCATACTCTTCATCGTCTTGAAGCGAATGTCAACATCTTCTTTTGAAAAAACCTCTAGCTCCTCCAAACACGACCGTGACTGAATGCCAGCCATCTTTCACCAATATGTGAACACCTGCTCTTTACTATTCGCATTTACCCCCTTTGTATATTACATATGACTTTAACAGTACATGTATTGCATGTACTCTTACAATACATCTTCCTCTTTTTCTTCTTTAAAGTGTTTCCATAATATTTTATACCCATTCTTATGCACACATATATGTACACGTCCTGGCACTCATTCTTGAATTCCATTCTACTAGCAAAACATGCTACATCAAAGTATCCTTGTTTCTTTACATTACAGTAAGTCCCATTCATCATTTTCACGCACCATAATTACTTCCTTCACTTCACATAAACTCTTGTATAGAAGCTCACATTCGAACCACACAATACACGCCCAGACAGCACGCCTCCTCCTCTTTTCATACACGTCCCCTTTCTCCTATTATTTCCTCACGTTAATGCTTTGTACTCCACTCCTTCTTAACGCTGCTTACCCCATAACTCCTCCACTCATGAAGAACAATACATGTCTTGTACTCCCTCCCATTCCAGCACGTCTAAGGCCCTTTAGGTTATAAGCTTCCTCCGTCTCCACTTTCCAGACATGCATGTTGTTCCGCAGTCCACCACGCTCTTCTACCGCAGCCTTCATAACTATTCCAGACTTCGACTTCGGTCCTCCTCGTGCTGCCATTCCGACTTCACAAATTTGCCAAACTCTCCATGCTGTTTGTATATACAGCTCACGCTGCTCGTCTAAACAGCGAACACTTAGGTGCGGATCCCCCTTTAGACGGAATTTAATTTGAATAGATATTTTTGTGTATAAGCTTATGAATTTAGTCTCTCTAGATTTTATTTATTTTCTTTTCTGGTGTGTAAATGAGAAGGATGGAATACTCTATATTTATAAGAGAAGTTGCTTAAGGGTTGAGCAGTAGGTTATGTAGAGGCTATGGTATGAGTTGAAAATAACATTTGCTTAAAATGTAAGCTTCTAGGGTGATAGGCTACTATTTCTTGAATGAAAGAAGAGTAGGGAATGACGTGCTATTTCTTTGGTCTTAAGGAAAAAAACTGTGTGGCCACCAAGTTTACTTCATGGTCAGGTAAACTTTGAGGTAAGAAAAATGCGTACCGCGTTTTGTTCTTTTCTGGGAGAGGGCTATTAGAAAACATTTGTATACATCTTTTTAATTGTTTAAAAATTTATTTACCTCAGTTCCTAAATTTACGCTTATGTATAGACAGAAGTAAGAGTACAGTCGTGCTCAACGAGGTGTCACGGTCCTAAAAATATAATAATATCGATAGGTTGACTCATATTTTGAAACCCCGAAATACTGATACAAGGTGCAAAATACTTCAAATAAAAAGTTGCGTATTTAATTAATTTAAAATTACAGTAAAATTCTAAAAATTAAATTATCACTATGTCTCAAAAGAACCCTGTCCAAATTCGAATCTGATATCTAGTTATTTCATATAAACTGTTATGGCGAAAAACGAATATACCGCTGCTTTTTCTGAATATTTAATTTGGACATAACTTCCCATTTATAATACGAAATCTTGGTTTTTCACTTCCATTAGAAAAATACAGGTTCAACAGATTCTAACGTTTCTTATTTCGAAGAAATCCGACTATTAACGGGTCCTGTACACTCAGTTGAAGTTCAAAACGTTAAATTACGAACTGCAGCATCGTTATGAGCTCAATTATATTTAATATATATTTTTATACGTTCAACATCGTTTTATTTAATATATAAATCCACTTATATTATGAATTCAATATTTAAACTAATTTAAATATTCACATACAAACCGATAAAAATGCGGGACGTTACATTCCTCCCCCCTTAAAATAATTTCGTCCTCGAAATTGCTAAGAAGTGGAGGTGCTCTACTTATAACTCCTCATAACCTGTTGGGTTGAAATATCATACTTCACATCCCCATAACTCAATCCTTGTGTCGGATCTTTTATCCTTATATCAATAATTCTCTTATACTCAAGCCTTATTTCATTTCAACTTCTAGTCCCATCTCACTTCCAAATTCTTGGTCAACAATCCAATTCCATAACCAAACTCGGTTCCAATCCAATATCTCATTTCACAAATTCACTTACTTTACCAAGTTTAATTCTATTCCAATTTTATTCCACTTCGTTAAATTTCTATTTATTTACTTCATAAGTAAATTTTAAATTTCAGAATTCAAATTCCTGAGGTTTTTATTTCAAATCAGTTTGAAATAATATATATTATTCATAATATAGCAATTCAAAACTTTTGAATTTTCGAACAACTTATTTCAAAACAAAATCTTTGGTAGTAATCCATCACTTAGAAACTCGAAAATGAACACCGATGATGGTCGACTTTCATCATCGGAATTATTTCCAGTGATCAAAGTGAGTTCAATACTATATTACTTTAAAAACTCATTTATCAACGTTTCATTTTGAAATTATTTCAAAATACCATTCAAAATGTTTGGAAAACATTTTCAAATTCCCCCCCCCCTCCAAGATTTAAATTTCCATATATTTAATCCTTTTAATTTCAAAAATTACATTATACACGTTCTGATGGGTGATTTACGTAACCATCTTAACCATAATCTTATTCGATTATAATAATAACGAATATATCCCATATATTAAATAATTCCAATAATATATACTTTCTTTTTATCAAACTATATTTTGGGTAAAATTATTTCATTTGCCCTCTTTTCAAAACATACTGTGTCGAATTGCTCTGTTCAAGGGTTTAGAAACACCTATCGACACATTTTGCATTACTGTTTCAACCATAATTTATAAACCACTCGACTGACCAGTCAACACAATACAAAACAATTTTTAATTTAGTTTACAATAACGCGCTCATATATTTACATTCATGCTCAATCTAGAGTATTACTAACTCAATCTCTATTGAATTATGCCCCAGAGCAAAGGTAATCACTTAACCTTCAGCTCTGATACCAACTGTAACGGTCGGAAAATCCATGCCAATTTGAGCTGACTAATATCCTACACATTCAACTCAATGTGCACGAAAATTCAGATCATTAACAGAAAGAAATAAGAGGATGAGATAGAAAATATAGAACTAATAGAATAGAAGAAGAAGATCACAACAGAATCAGAGTGAAGACGAATCTCACAGCGGAACAATAAAAATGTATTATATAACATAACTTTAAAATACAAAACTGTATTGTATATACATACCATTATCAGAGTATAACTCATATACATCACAGCGGAAATAATCTCTAAATAACTAATAGTGGAGCTTCCTGCTTTGAGCTCCTCCAAGTGAATCTGCAAAATCCTGAAACACTTGTCTGCCCGTACAAATTTGGGGCACCTTAGAGTTTAGGGAAAACAAACAAAATAAATTCTGGGCCAGTCATGGGACTAGTTGAGTAAATTCCAACCATATCGTTTTACTTTGAAAATCCTTTTGAAACTAAAGGATAATAGTAAGACCAGCCCACACATAAACATGGACAGCTTTTACCTTACTATAACCCAAAATATCTTTGATATCAGATCCTGTGATATTATGATAATGTTTAAGCAAATAAATATCCAAGTAGCAGAATCCTTGCATCTCACGCTCCACATATATATAGTATAAAATCATAAACCACAGGGTGCTTATTGGAGATTGGATTCAAATAGACAACGTATGGGAGCACCTACCGATCAGTGTACTCTAGAGGGTATACACCTGGGTTCAACAAGAACGTCTTGCAACTCGGCCACACATGACCGACCACTCATTTAGCTTGAGTGTATCGAATATATTGCCACCCATGGTTGTTGGCCATCCAACCGTAATCCGAAGATACAGAATCGAAAAGAAGTATTAATATGAATTTTCTCTAGATCGGTGACAATACACCCTGCTTGGGGATGACCCAACTAGCCATGCTGCCTAGCCCAACTTTTTTTACTTCCTAGTTGTGAGGCTAGAGGTTACGTCTATCTTCAGAACATCTGATCATCATTCACTTTGAATGCCACATCGTCAAATCCATAATCACCCATTGATTACACAAATGCACACTGGGTGTAGAATAAAGAGAAGTTACCTTCTCCCCACCAACTTGGTCTATTCGTAAAAATCAACGGCGAGACCGTTGGAAATGCTCTGTCAGACACTCGTCCATACAAGTTGTCCTAGGACTGGACAAACGGAAAGCACCAATTCTAGAACTAGACGACCCTTGCATTTTACTCCATCTTCAACTGTCTACAACATAATATAATTCGCAGCGCTTATGCCTATACAGAGTGATTTCCGGATAATATATCCAACCAGTCTCTCCGTATTACAACGATGGTCAAAGCACTTCGATAGTCGGTTATTTAACCATCGAAGTAAAAACAAACATTCATTCAAATGTATAACTAGATATGACATAAACACAGGTACTTTTTATTTAACATTCGTTTTTATTATTCGAATCCCCATATCTTACCAAATATTTCTAAAATCCATTCTAGCCTTTTTACACTTCTTGGAAAACATTTCCAGTTATTATAAACTCTTATTCTCCATTGTTCCAGAAAACATACGTTATTAACATTTGAAACATTTCCATTCTTTTCACGTTCTTTTATTTTCTACACTTGGATAATATACCTTAAAAATATCGGAAAAATATTTCCAATTTCATTTTAAACATTTTAACCTGCCAAGCGTTCACTTTAAAACATTATTCACTTTAAAATGTGAATATCATTTCTATTATAAAAATCTGAACACCTTTATCAATATAACTCATTATTCAAGTAGTAAATACCGTTATCTTGTTTTCCGAAATCTCTTTTATATTCCCATTTCACTTTATAAACTCTGTTTCTAAGTCAACTAAATATCAAGTTTATAACTAATATTGATTACATATCCTTCTATAATTTATTGGTTTAGACCTAAATATTAACTATCCTATCAGATTACAATTCCTAAAAATAATTTTCTTTTAATACATTCGACATCGTCGAATTCTAGATCCAAATCCTAGTGGTTTAATTCCAAGCACATTTCGAACATCGAAATGTTGTCATTGTTTTCTAACACGATCCTCCAATTTCTCTTTCTAAACATATTCTTATATTTTCTTCGGACAAACATCGTTATTTATTACTTCCAAATATGTGGATTTCAAACCAAACTGTTTACATTCCCTAGGGAGTAGTGCTATATATAAAAATCACGCTTAAGTTTGGTCAACAGCGCTATTTATCGTTATCGTCCAAAAGCTTGTCATACGCTATAATATTCCCCTTTATAACTAGTCTCGACATAACAGCCATGCTTAAGCCTAGTCAACAGCGTTATTGCTATAGTTCTAAGACTTGCAATACGCTGCCATATTCCCTTTATACTAATCTTGACATCTTTTCCAGTTACAAATTGATATCGTTCCTCGATAATACTGAAACCATTCAAGTTGGGGTATTTTATTTACCTCTCAGACCTTGATCGACAACATTCTTACCTTAGAACAGATATAAGTCCATAACTCTAAACTCCTTGTTACTTATAATATTAATTAAACCGTATTTCTTGCTTTATTTTGAATATGGGTTTATGACGCCATATCCCTATTTGAAAACTTGGTTGTTTAAAATTATTTCATTGGTCATTAACTCTTCACTTCATCTTCTTTAAACATTTCTCCTTTAAACTTCTCTTATCAAAAATCGATCACGTTCTTTGTCTTTTTGGAAAATTTATTTCTTATTCGAATCATTATACCCAATTCAAATAAACATCTCAATTCAAACTTAATACTATCTTAAATGGAATCCATTTAAGAACCAATTACTTTAATCAAATAGTGATTAACTTGATGATTTGCTAAAGTAAAACAATTTACTTCATTAGAAATGAATAATACTAATTACATTAGTTCAATATTATTAAACTTCACTAATTAAAAAGACGATTAAATCTTATTAATTTTTGATTAATTTATTTTCATTAGATTAATTGAAGACCAATTAATCTAATAATCATTTTCTAAATAAACATTTGATTTAATCAACTTCATTACATCAGTTAATTCGTTAACTGATTTTAATTACTTCTTACCATTAGATAAATATAACTAATCTAATAATATTTCTTAACTATTTGCTTTGAATTAATTATCCAAATTATTTACTTGTCCGATAAATTCAGCTTCATACTTCTTTTACTAAATAATCTTTTATATTTACTTTATAAAACGAACAATAAAATACCAGTTTATAATAGAACTTCTACTATAATTTAAATTTCGCTTAAATTATAAAAATATAATTTTTATAATTATCTTCGTTGATTTGCCTGACGGCCGATCATCTTCTTAACAAAAATGGGTTTATGGTCGACTGTTGCTATTTTCTTAATCGATATCGTCTATTTATTAAATCAATATAACGTTGAATTTCCATTCAACATGGTTCAAATAGTGCACAAACATTATATATAAATATTTAGGAATCCTGTTGAATACCTCCAACCGGTTTCCGCATCCACAGATGTCAGTCAAACAATTATCACTAATTCTAGACCAGGGAATCTTATAACTGATGGAATCAGTATCCATTCCTCGATGTGTACATACGCAACGATATGTATATATTTCAATCAATTTTATTGCAATCTATCTAAACGACCATCACACAACATTCAACCAACATTAAAATATAATTAAAATATTTTAAATAGATCAGAGTTAGTGAATTTACTCACCTTTGCGTGTTAACCGTTGAACAACGATTTGCGTCAGTCGGTTAAACCAGACATTCGATTCTGCCATAAATTCAAACGTGCTTCAAATTGCTCCAGACCGACTTCATTGCATCGCCAGCTTCCATGCGATTCCAAAGTGATGGACCGTTCGTTAGACCATTAAATTCTCAGACCATTCCTTCTTAACCCACTATTTAACAGTCGTCTTCCAACAAACAGTACATCGTAATCTTATCTCCTTATTTCTATTTTATATATGTTTCATTATATATTGGGCTTGCTGCTTTAAACCCGTCCATCCATTCCGTGTACCACATCGGCTATGTACCGTAGCCCATCTTCTGCAATTTCAATCTGCTGACTTTACCAAATAAACTACCAAGCCAACAGTTCGACCTCTCCTTCCAGTACTTGCACGCAAGCGCTTGCTTGTATGGTTTTTCTCAATGCCATGCATTGTAATTGTCTTCCCGAATACAGTAGCATGCCATCTTCATCAAATACACCACTTCGTTCTTTTGCATGCACACACGCTCTAGCTCTGTCCATCGATACCGAACTTCACCCATTATTGCACATCGCTACCAAATAGCAAACAAACCCAGCACATTATTTCCCCCAACACCCGCATCTTGTCCACGTTAATAACACTACACCAGTAGACAAAGTTTCCATTGCCAAAAACAAAATTTTCCCATCTACCCATACTGCCATTTCCGTGTATACCCCTTTCCAGTTTCTCTTCACCACTTCCTTAAATCATAAATGAAATCCACCACACATTCTCATAGCTAGATCCATGAAATTGATAAATTAAAAAAAAGATCCATGAAAGTGGCACACCGCATCACCCTATCCCCTATTCAAACACCACGCAGCACCTACTTTTTATTTCATTACATATTTTTTTTTAAAACCCTAAGGCCTTAAGCCCAAGTTAGAAGCCCAAAACCGCTACCCAGTATCCCTTCTTCCTCACCTAATGCGTCCTGCTCCTCTTCATGCGAAATGTCGACACCTTCGTCGTCTTCCGGTCCGCGGTTCCCATACTAACTTTTTTTGGCAAAACCTCCAGCTCCTTCAAAAACGACCGTGACTTAACGCCAGCCATCTTTCACCAATATGTGAACACCTTCTCTTTGCTGTTTGCATGTAACCCCTTTGTATATTACATATGACTTCAACAGTACATGTATCACATGTACTCTTACAGTACATCTTTTTCTTTTTCTTCTTTAAAGTGTTTCCATAATATTTTATACCCATTCTTATGGACGCATATATGTACACGTCCTGGCGCTCATTCTTGAACTCCATTCTCCTAGCAAAACATACTACATCAAAGTATCCTTCTTCCTTTACATTACAGTAGCTCCCCTTCATCCTTTTCACGCACCATAATTTCTTCCTTCACTTCACATAAACTCTTGTATAGAAGCTTACATTCGAACCCCACAATACACGCCTAGACAGCACGCCTCCGCCTCTTTTCATACACGTCCCCTTTCTCCTATTATTTCCTCACGTTAATGCTTTGTACTCAACTCCTTCTTAACGCTGCTGACCCCATAACTCCTCCACTCATGAAGAATAGTACATGTCTTGTACTCCCTCCCATTCTAGCCCTTCCAAGGCCCTTTAGGTTATAAGCTTCCTCCATCTCCAGTTTCCAGACATGCATGTTGTTCCGCGGTCCACCACGCTCTTCTACCGCAGCCTCCATAACCATTCCAGACTTCGACTTCGGTCCTCCTCGTGCTGCCATTTCGACTTCACAATGCCAAACTCTCCATGCTGTTTGTATATACAGCTCACGCTGCTCGTCTAAACAGCGAACACTTAGGTGCGGATCCCCTTCAGACGGAATTTAATTTTAATAGATATTTATGTGTATAAGCTTATGAATTTAGTCTCTTTGGATTTTATTTATTTTCTTTTCTGCTATGTAAACGAGAAGGAGGGAATACTCTATATTTATAAGAGAAGTTGCTTAAGTGTTAAGTAGTAGGTTATGTAGAGGCTATGGTAGGAGTTGAAAATAACATTTGCTTAAAATGTAAGCTTCTAGGGTGATAGGCTACTGTTTCTTGAAGTATGGTAGGACGTGTTGTTTCTTTGGTCTTAAGGAAAAAAACTGTGTGGCCACCAAGTTTAATTCATGGTCAGGTAAACTTTGAGGTAAAGAAAATGCGTACCGCATTTTGTTCTTTTCTGGGAGAGGGCTATTAGAAAACATTTGCACACATCTTTTTAATTGTTTAAAGATTTGTTTACCTCAGTTCCTAAATTTACGCTTATATACGGACAGAAGTAAGAGTACAGTCGTGCTCAACGAGGTGTTACGGTCCCAAAAATATAATAATATCGGTAGGTTGACTCATATTTTGAAACCCCGAAATACTGATACAGGGTGCAAAATACTTCAAATAAAAAGTTGCGTATTTAATTAATTAAAAATTACATTAAAATTTTAAAAATTAAATTATCACTATGTCTCAAAAGAACCCTGTCCAAATTCGAATCCGATATCTACTTATTTCAAATAAACCGTTATGGCGAAAAACGAATACCGCTGCTTTTTCTAAATATTTAATTTTGACATATCTTCCCATTTGTAATATGAAATCTTGGTTTTTCACTTCCATTAGAAAAATACAGTTCAATAGATTCCAAAATTTCTTATTTCGAAGAAATCCGACTAATAACGGGTCATGCACACTCAGTTGAAGTTCAAAACGTTAAATTACGAACTGCAGCATCGTTATGAGCTCGATTATATTTAATATATATTTTTATACGTTCAAATTCGTTTTATTCAATATATAAATCCACATATATTACAAATTCAATATTTAAACTGATTTAAATATTCACATACAAACCGATAAAAATGCGGGACGTTACATTCCTTCCCACTTAAAATAATTTCATCCTCGAAATTGCTAAGAAGTGGAGGTGCTCTAATTCTAACTCCTCACAACCTGCTTGGTTAAAATATCATACTTCACATCCCCATAACTCAATCCTTGCATCGAATCTTTTATCCTAATATCAATAATTCTCTCATAATCAAGCCCTATTTCATTTCAACTTCCAGTTCCATCTCACTTCCAAATTCTTGGTCAACAATCCAATTCCATAACCAATCTCGGTTCCAATCCAATATCTCATTTCACAAATTCACTTACTTTACCAAGTTTATTTCTATTCCGATTTTATTCCACTTCGTTAAATTTCTATTTATTTACTTCGTAAGTAAATTTTAAATTTCAGAATTCAAATTCCTGTGGTTTTTATTTCAAATCAGTTTGAAATAATATATATTATTCATAATATAGCAATTCAAAACTTTTGAATTTTCGAACAACTTATTTCAAAACAAAATCTTTGGTAGTAATCCGTCACTTAGAAACTTGAAAATGAACACCGATGTTGGTCGACTTTCATCATCGAAATTATTTCTAGTGATCAAAGTGAGTCTAATACTATATTACTTTAAAAACTCATTTATCAACACATCATTTTGAAATTATTTCAAAATACCTTTCAAAATGTTTGTAAAACATTTTCAAATTCCCCCCCCCCCCAGGATTTAAATTTCCAAATATTTAATCCTTTTAATTTCACAAGTTACATTATACACGTTCTGATGGGTTATTTACGTAACCATCTTAACCATAATCTTATTCGATTATAATAATAACGAATATATCCAAAATATTAAATAATTCGAATAATATATCCTTTCTTTATATCAAACTATATTTTTGGTAAAATTATTTCATTTGCCCTCTTTTCTAAAATACTGTGTCGAATTGCTCTGTTCAAGGGTTTAGAAACACCTATCGAAATAGTTTGCATTACTGTTTCGACCATAATTTATAAACCACTCGACTGACAAGTCAACACAATACAAAACAATTTTTAATTTAGTTTACAATAATGCGCTCATATATTTACATTCATGCTCAATCTAGAGTATTACTAACTCAATCTCTATTGAATTATGCCCCAGAGCAAAGGTAATCACTTAACCTTCAGCTCTGATACCAACTGTAACGGTCGGAAAATCCATGCCAATTTGAGCTGACTAATATCCTACACATTCAGCTCAAAGTGCACGAAAATTCAGATCATTAATAGAAAGAAATAAGTGGATGAGATAGAAAATATAGAACTAATAGAATAGAAGAAGAAGATCACAACAGAATCAGAGTGAAGACGAATCTCACAGCGGAACAATAAAAATGTATTATATAACATAACTTTAAAATACAAAACTGTATTGTATATACATACCATTATCAGAGTATAACTCATATACATCACAGTGGAAATAATCTCTAAATAGCTAATAGTGGAGCTTCCTGCTTTGAGCTCCTCCAAGTGAATCTGCAAAATCCTGAAACACTTGTTTGCCCGTACAAATTTGGGGCAACCAGGAGTTTAGGGAAAACAAACGAAATATACTCTGGGTCAGCCATGGGACTGGTGTGAGTAAATTCCAACCATATCGTTTTACTTTGAAAAT
Source organism: Allium sativum (assembly GCA_030737875.1). NCBI lineage: Eukaryota > Viridiplantae > Streptophyta > Magnoliopsida > Asparagales > Amaryllidaceae > Allium > Allium sativum. The sequence continues at coordinate 189,714,277 of CM060913.1, forward strand.
CCTTTTGAAACAAAAGGATAATAGTAAGACCAGCCCACACATAAACATGGACGGCATTTACCTTACTATAACCCAAAATATCTTTGATATCAAATCCCATGATATTGTGATAATGTCTAAGCAAATAAATATCCAAGTAGCAGAACGCTCGCATCTCACGCGACAAATGTATATAGTATAAAATCATAAACCGCAAGGCGCTTATTGGAGATTGGATTCCAAAAGACAAGGTATGGGAGCACCTACCGATCAGTGTACTCTAGAGGGTATACACCTGGGTTCAACAAGAACGTCTTGCAACCCGGCCATGCATAACCGACCACTCATTTAGCTTGAGTGTATCGAATATATTGCCACCCACGGTTGTTGGCCATCCAATCGTAATCCGAAGATACATAATCGAAAATAAGTATAAATATGATTTTTCTCTAGATCGGTGACAATACACCCCGCTTGGGGATGACCCAACTAGCCATGTTGCCTAGCCCAACTTTTGTTACTTCCTGGTTGTGAAGCTAGAGGTTACGTCTATCTTCAGAACATCTGATCATCATTCACTTTGAATGCCACATCATCAAATCCGTAATCACCTACTGATTACACAAATGCACACTGGGTGTAGAATAAAGAGAAGTTACCTTCTCCCCACCAACTTGGTGTATTCGTAAAAATCAACGGCGTGACCGTTGGAAATACTCTGTCAGACACTCGTCCATACAAGTTGTCCTAGGACTGGACAAACAGAAAGCACCATTTCTGGAACTGGACGACCCTTGCATTTTACTCCGTCTTCAATTGTCTTCAGCATAATATAATTCGCAGCGCTTATGCCTATACGGAGTGGTTTCTGGATAATATATCCAACTGGTCTCTCCGTATTGACAACGATGGTCAAAGCACTTCGATAGTCGGTTATTTAACCATAGAAGTAAGAACAAACATACATTCAAATGTATAACTAGACATCACATAAACACAGGTTCTTTTTATTTAACATTCGTTTTTATTATTCGAATCCCCATATCTTACCAGATATTTCTCAAATCCCTTCTAGCCTTTTTACACTTCTTGGAAAACATTTCCAGTTATTATAAACTCTTACTCTCTCATGTTCCAGAAAACATACATTATTAACGTTTGAAACATTTCCATTCTTTTCACGTTCTTTTATTTTCTACACTTGGATAATATACCTTAACTATATTGGGAAAAAAATTCCAATTTCATTTTAAACATTTTAACCTGCCAAGCGTTCACTTTAAAACATTATTCACTTTAAAATGTGAATATCATTTCTATTATAAAAATTTGAACACCTTTATCAATATAACTCATTATTCAAGTAGTAAATAACGTTATCTTGTTTTCTGAAATCTCTTTCATATTCCCATTTCAGTTTATAAACTCTGTTTCTAAGTCAACTCAATATCAAGTTTATAACTAATATTGATTACATATCCTTCAATAATTTATTTGTTTAGACCTAAATATTAACTATCCTATCATATTATAATTCCTAAAAATAATTTACTTTTAATACATTCGAAATCGTCGAATTCTAGATACAAATCCTAATGGTTTAATTCTAATCACATTTCGAACGTCGAAATGTTGTCATTGTTTTCTAACACGATCCTCCAATTTCTCTTTCTAAACTTATTCTTATATTTTCTTCGGACAAACATCGTTATTTATTACTTCCGAATAAGTGGATTTCAAACCAATCTGTTTACATTCCCTAGGGAGTAGTGCTATATATAAAAATCACGCTTATGTTTGGTCAACACGCTGTAATATTCCCCTTTATAACTAATCTCGACATAACAGTCATCCTTAAGCCTAGTCAACAGCGTTATTCTATCGCTATAGTTCTAAGACTTGCAATACGCTGCCATATTCCCTTTATACTAACCTTGACATCTTTTTCCATTACAAACTGATATCGTTCCTCGATAATACTGAAACCGTTCAAGTTGGAGTGTTTTATTTACCTCTCAGACCTTGATCGACAACGTTCTTACCTTAGAACAGATATAAGTCTGTAACTCTAAACTCCTTGTTACTTATAATATTAATTAAACCGTATTTCTTGCTTTATTTTAAATATGGGTTTATGACGCCATATCCTTATTTGAAAACTCGGTTGTTTATAATTATTTCATTGGTCATTAACTCTTCACTTCATCTTCCTTAAACATTTCTCCTTTAAACTTCTCTTATCAAAAATCGATCACTTTCTTTGTCTTTTTGGCAAATTTACTTTTATTCGAATTATTATACCCAATTCAAATAAACATCTCAATTCAAACTTAATACTATCTTAAATGGAATCCATTTAAGAACCAATTACTTTAATCAAATAGTGATTAACTTGATCATTTACTGAAGTAAAACAATTTACTTCATTATAAATGAATAATACTAATTACATTAGTTCAATATTATTAAACTTCACTAATTAAAAAGATGATTAAATCTTATTAATTTTTGATTAATTTATTTTCATTAGATTAATTGAAGACCAATTACTCTAATAATCATTTTCTAAATAAACATTTGATTTAATCAACTTCATTACATCAGTTAATTCGTTAACTGATTTTAATTACTTCTTACCATTAGATTAATATAATTAATCTAATAATATTTCTTAACTATTTGCTTTAAATTAATTATCCAAATTATTTACTTGTCAGATAATTTCAGCTTCATAATTCTTTAACTAAATAATCGTTAATATTTACTTTATAAAACGAACTATAAAATACCAGTTTATAATAGAATTTCTATTATAATTTAATTTTTGCTAAAATTATAAAAATATAATTATAATTATCTTCGTTGATTTGCCTCACGGCCGATCAAAATGGGTTTATGGTCGACTATTGCTATTTTCTTAATCGATATCGTCTATTTATTAAATCAACATAACGTTGAATTTCCATTCAACATGGTTCAAACAGTGCACAAACAGTACATATAAATATTTAGGTATCCGGATGAATTCCTCCAACCGGTTACCGCATCCACAGATGTTAGTCAAACAATTATCACTGATTCCAGACTAGAGAATCTTATAACTGATGGAATCAGTATCCAATCCGTGATGTATACATACGCAACGATATGTATATATTTCAATCAATTTTATTGTAATCTATCTAAACGACCATCGCACAGCATTCAATCAACATTAAAATATAATTAAAATATTTTAAATAGATCAGAGTTAGTGAATTTACCCACCTTTGCGCGTTAACCGTTAAACAACGATTTGCGTCGGTCTGTTAAACCAGGCATTTGATTCTTCCATAAATTCAAACGTGCTTCAAATTTCTCCAGACCGACTTCATAGCGTCGCCAGATTCCGTGCGATTCCAAAGTGACGGATGGTTCGTCAGACTATTAAATTCTCAGCCCATTCCTTCTTTACCCACTGTTCAACAGTCGTCTTCCAACAAACAGTACACCGTAAGCTTATCTCCTTGTTTCTATTTTATATATTTTTTCCTTATATATTGGGCTTGCTCCTTTAAACCCGTGCATCCATTCAGTGTACTACATGAGCTACATTTTGTAGCCCATCTTCTGCAATTTCAATTTGTCGACTTTACCAAATAAACTACCAAGCCGATAGTTCGACCTCTCCTTCCAGTACTTGCACGCAAGCGCCAGCTTGTACGGTTTTTCTCAGTGCTTTGCACTGTAATCATCTACCCAAACACAGTAGCATGCCATCTTCATCAAATACACCGCTCCATTCTTTTGCATGCACACACGCTCTACCTCTGTCCATTGAAACTGAACTTCACCCATTACCGCACATCGCTACCGGATAGCAAACAAACCCAGCACATTAATTCCCCCAACACCCGCATCTTTTCCACGTTAATAACACTGCACCAGTAGACAAAGTTTTTATTGCCGAAAACAAATTTCTCCCATCTACCCATACTGCCATTTTCGTGGATACCCCTTTCCAGTTTATCTTCACCACTTCCCTAAATCATAAATGAAATCCACCACACATTCTCACCGCTAGATCCACGAAAGTGGCACACCGCATCACCCTTTCCCCAATTCAAACACCACGCAACACCTTCTTTTTATTTCTTTACATATTTTTTTTAAAACCTTATGGCCTTAAGCCCAAGTTAGAAGCCCAAAACCTCTACCAGTATCTGTAGTGACCCGGATTTTGAGCGACTTTTGTTATCGACATAAACACGACGTCGATAACCAAAACATCGAAAAATCAGGGTAGTTAATGAAAGAAATTAGATGGTGAGGATAGATAACATAGAAACTTAGAATAGAAGAAGAAGAAAAACACAACATTAGAGTAACACGAACCTCACAGCGGAACGAATAACATATAACATATAACATAACTTTGAAATATAACAGTTATGTATACAATAGCACTTATCAGAGTACAGCACTTACAACACAGCGGAAATAAACTATAGCTATAAGATCCAGAAGCCTCCTGCTCCAGCTCTTCAAGTATATCTGTAAATCCTGACTACTTGACTGCCCGTACAAATTTAGGCACCCAAGAGTTTAGGGAAAACAACAAAGTAAAATCCGGGTCAGTCATGGGACTGGTGTGAGTAAAACAGTTTAAACAGGTATATGAACAAGTAAACGATATCTCATAAGACCACGCCGCAGAACGGAACGGGTTTTTCCCTTATGAGAATCCAAAAATATCTTTATATCAAAAACCTTTTGATATTATAATAATGTCTATGTACAAATAGTTATCAACTAGCAGAAATGCTTTCATCTCACGTTCTACATATATAGTATACATTCAAAATCGCAAGCACGTATTGGATAATGGATTTCCAACTATGAAAAGGTATGGAACCACCTTCCGATCAGTTTACTCTAGGAACGATACACCGGAGTTCAACAAGAACATCTTGCAACTCAGCCACACATGACCGACCACTCATTTCGCTTGAGTGTATCGAATGTACATCACCAACGGTTGGGATCAGCAACCGTTTCCCGTATATATATGGGACATCATTGATAGATTTACGAAACAAATGAATATTCTCTAGATAGGTGATTATACACCCTACTTCGGTGCGACCGACTTAGCCATGCTGCCTGCCCGATTTTTGTCATTTACCGGATGATGAGGCTAGAAGTTACGCGTTATCATCACATCAGATTCACTTCAAATGTCACATCATCAGATCCATCGAAAATCACTAATTGACGTCTACAACAGTACATTATGTGTTAGCTAAAGAAGTTTCCTTCTCCGCTTCCACTCTTGGTACGGTTTAAGAAATCAAGGTACGTGACCTTTCTGGAAATACTCTGTCAGACATTCATTCATACAAGTCATCCTCATTCACTTAGAATGTCACATCGTCATACCCGCCAAATCACAAATTGACTTATCCAAAAATAACACGGGTATATAGCTAAGAGAAACGAATTCCTCCGCCACCAAACGTGAATAAGTTTGAACAGATCAACTTATGCGATCCATTGGATATACTCTGTCAGACCTTCGTCCATACAAGTTGTCCTGGGATTGGACAAACCGAAGGCACTATTCAGTATATCCATCTTAGTCACTGTTATCTAAGACTTATACAACAGCCCTTGCATTTTACTCCGTCTTCAATTATCTTTGGCATATATGATTCGCAACGCTTATGCCAATACAGAGTGGTTCTTTGGATAATAATCCAACCGGTCTCTCCATATTAACAACGTTAAAATGGTCAAAACTTCGATAGTCTGTGAGTTAACTATCAAAGAAAAACAAGTGTGCAAACAACGATATTATTTCCAGATGGAAAATTATATCGATCAATCATCAAACAACTTTTATCCTTCTAATTAACTTATCATTTATTTATCTTATTGGTCATTTCCTGTTTCCATATATTCAACATTCTCTTATTTTTCTAAATTTAGAAAATATATGTTATTAACACTGGAAAACATTTCCATCCCTTGTTTTCTATATTAGAAAACAATTCCGATTCCTTTTTGGAAAACATTTCCAAAACTTCTACGTTTGGATTAAGCAGATGTTTGGATAAAACATCGTTATGCCAACACAACCATTTCCTTAAATTACTAAATTCACTTTACCATCCTTTACTGCCGAACCTTAACCATTCCTCAGTTAAAAACGAAGCTAATCAAGTTAGGGTAGAACTACCTCTCAGACCTTAACTGAACAACACTTCTAACCTTGAAATAGGCAAAGTTCACTTTATATTTCTTTAACTAACTTCCTTACATAACCTTTCTTTCAAATAACTATATTCGGTTAACTCTTTTCAATTAACTCTATTCGATTAACTCCTTTGGATTAACTCTATTTGTTTAGCTCTATTCGATTAACTCCTGTCGAATAAACTATATTCGATAACTCCTCTAACTCTATTCGAATAAACTATATTCGATTAACTCCTTTCAAATATCTAGATTTGATAACTCCTTTCGAATAACTAGATTCGATAACTCCTTCTCGAATAACCAATATTCGATTTCCTTACTTCGAATAACTTATATTCGATTATCTCACTTCGAATAACCAATATTCGATAATTCTTCTCGAATGAACTATATTCGATTTCTCTTCTAACTCTATTTGAATAACTCTAACTGGTCAACTCTAACTCTAACTGGTCAACTCTAACTCTAACTGGTTAACTCTAACTCTAAGTGGTTAACTCTAACTGTTCATCTCTAACTGACTTGGGTTAACTCTAACTGATCAACTCTAATTGGTCAACCCTAACTGATTTACTCTAACTGGTTAACTTGACTTACTTAACCCGACTGGTTAACTCGAATTACTTAACCCAACTGGTAAATCTTGACTTACTTAACTCGACTTACTTAACCCAACTGGTTTACTCCTATCGAATAACTAATATTCGATTTAACTCCATTCACTTGACTCTAGATCACAGCGATCACAATGGTTACGCCTGATTCCCTCAGGAAACATCAGACCGCCTTAAGCTATTTACAGCCCTACGAATTACGCTAGCAGTCGTACGAAATGACAACTCATTTGGATTAACACTTATTTGATTAACTCTAACTGATTTACTCTAACTGGTGGTTTACTCTAACTGGTGGTTAACTCTAACTGAACTGGTTAACTCTAACTGAACAACTTATTTTATTCAACTCCTTTTTGATTAACTCCTTTCGAATACCATATTCGATTAACTAACTTCGAATACTATATTCGATTAACTAACTTCGAATACCATATTCGATTAACTCCTTTCGAATACCATATTCGATTAACTAACTTCGAATACTATATTCGATTAACTAACTTCGAGTACCATATTCGATTAACTCCTTTCGAATACCATATTTGATTAACTAACTTCGACTACCATATTCGATTAACTAACTTCGAATACCATATACGATTAACTAACTTCGAATACCATATTCGATTAACTAACTTCGAATACCATATTCGATTAACTAACTTCGAATACCTTATTTGATTAACTAACTTCAAATACCATGTTCGATTAACTAACTTCGAATACCATATTCGATTAACTCCTTTCGAATACCATATTCGATTACTCTTTTCGAATAAACTATTCATTTATAAAGATTTACTTTTAGTAATGGTTCTTCACTTTAAAATGATTTCCTTTTTATAACGTTTTCATTTTTATAACGTTTTCTTTTTTATAACGGTTTTCTTTTTTTAACTCTATTTATTTTCTGAATATACCCTTTTCAACTCTTTATTTATTTTCCTAAATAAATATTTCCTTTATATTTGGTTTCCACAAATATTCCCCTTTTATTTGGTTTTCCCATTTATTCTTTAAATTATTCTAACTCCTTAAATTTTCGGGAAAATTCGCCATAACCTCCTTTGTATCGGGAGCATCGGGAAAATCCCCAAACCCGCCACACAGGCCTTTCCATTCAAAAAGAAAATGGTTTAAAATTATTTCCTTTTTTGAATACCTCCTATTTATAAATAATCCAAATTTATAAATATTCCTTATTTATAAATATTCCGTTTATAAATATTTTTATTTCAATATCAATTTGAAATTATTCCTTACCAACATTCTGGTATGTTATGGTATTCAATCATATCAAATCACGATGTTCAATATCGTCCAAACACGTATAATCGCCAACAAATTATATATCACATTATATAACACAATATATATGAACAAAACAGTATTATAAATATTTGAGGAACCCAATTAGGTCCCTCCAACCTGTTTCCCTACATCACAGATGTTACACAATAAAATCAACATCACTTTCAGTTCAGTACGGATTATTCTAATGACAGCATCAATATATAAATATTTAATGATTTATATGTATATTTATATATATATATATATAATTTCCACTAACTGACTAGCAGTTCAATCAATCAACCAACACACAACAAATCAACAGATGATTAACAGTTCTAGGAATACATTATAAAAATATAATTGTTCAGAGTTGGTGAGTTTTACTCACATTGGCGCGTTAATCGTTAAATAACGGTTTGCGTTTATTTAACTACGACGGACAATTTATTTCGCCATAAATTGTGACTTGCTCCAATTAACTCGTGGTCAGTTCCATTGTGCAGTGTCTGTCCATGCGATCCCAACGCAACTGACGGTTCTCGATTTGGACTCCGTATGAGCTAGATATCGCAATAACAAGTTAATACATTTTAATTTAAAAATAAAACTAGGTATTTAATTTCAATGGGCCTTCACCTTCTTTTCTCAGCCCACTACCCTTTAAACCCAAACCCGCCTCCCTGGTTTCTTCCCCAATTCAATACGCGATACTCCAGTATGGTTCATGGCCGCGATTTCTATATTTCATCCCCTCAAATCTCCTTCATCTCCCTTCTTAAATTCATTTAAAAATAACCAACATACTTCTCATCATTATCTCCATCATCTAATGCCAATATAACACAACTCGCACCTCAAAACCTATTACCGTCGATCTCCTTTTCCACACCTGAACAGGACCCGAGCGACACCACCTCAAACCGGAACCCCTCAAACTCCTCCACGAGATGCTAAACACCCTCATGAACCCCAATATCACCTCAAAAACTGAAATCAAACCTTGTAAGGATCGAAATCATGAACCCTAGAAAAATCCGACTATCCCTGAAAACTGTCGAGGCCCAAAACATGAATCGCACAACGTAAAAAGGGTACCCAATCGAAGAGAATTCCTTAAGGAACCCATCTATATATGGATTATGAATTATAGAATTTTATTTGATTTCTATTTGAATTTTTGAATGAGGACTTTTGCTGTATAATTTTCTTTCATGGTGGCGGAGCAGATTTTATCGAACAGAGAAAGTAGAAATTAGGTTTTAGGGAAAAAGGGGGTTATTTATAGAGGATTTAGATATTTTTAGAATGGAATATTCTCGGTATATTCTCATTTCTATATTCGTTTTGATTTCTAAAAATCCGTGTGACCATGAACGATACCCAAAAATCACGAAACTGGAAATGCAGCTATAGTTCGACATTACGGTCCCAACGAAACTGGTTTCGTCGAATTCCGACTCCGTATGCTCACACAGCGTATTTTTAACTGTCGAAATACTGACTGTTTCTCACTCTAAAAATCCGTACGGCCACACAGTGACTCTAAAAATCACTAAACTTGGAATCTAACAAAAATTTGACATTGCGGATCCAACAAAATTAGTTTCGTCGAATTCTGACTTCGTTTGCAAAACTGGCTATTTTTAAAGCTTTGGATAATCCCTTTAAATATATAAATATATTTAAATAAATTAAATTAAATATTAATGAATTAATATTATCGTAGATATCCACAGAATATACCACAACTCCAATATATTCATATATGGATTTACAGCTCGATATTCCGAATCCATATCATACCGATATTCAATTTATATTGAAATTCCTTTTATAAATCGTTATAAATTATAAAGGAATTCCATAGCGACTTTTCTAAAATTTGATTTGGCCATAAATCAAAATCTACACGACGAAATCCCAATTTTTCTCTTCCATTAGAAATACATTATCAAATCGGTCCTGATGGTTCTTGTTTCACAGAAATCCGACTTAAAACGGACCCTGTATATTCAGTTGAAGTTCAAATCGCCAAATAGCGAACTGCAGCGCCATTTCGAGCTCTATTTTAATTATATTATAATTATATGTTCAAACTGACGTCGATTGAATAAATTCGTCAATATAATTCAACTCTAAGCTGAATTAAATCTTAGGGATGACCCCGTTCACAAAATATTGTTATTTCCAATATATTTGATTATTCCTGAATTAAATATATTATTTAATTATTTAATTTAATTAAATATTCACTATAATTTAATTAACGACGATTTAATTCCCTAAATCACTATTTATATAATTAAATAAATTAATTATAATACCTTTGACAATGCGGGTCATTACATTCTTCCCCACTTAAAATAATTTCGTCCTCGAATCTGCTAAGTTAGAGGACGACCCTATCTACTGGGTAAAAATTTGTCTATTTACCTCTTATCTCCGGTTTTCAACCGAACCGATTAATATCGACTAAAATATTAATTTATTCCGACTAACTAAATTTTTAAAAATAATGAAAATTTTCTAACGCCTTAACTTTTCAAAAAATTTCACCAGCGTCTCCTTTGTACAGCCCTATCGGTAAAACCACAACTCGCCTCTTTGGGCCTTCTCCAACCCAAAAGAAAATCAAACAGCCAAGCGGCTTGCCAATTCGGCTCATAAATCTCATGCTTATCTCAAATATAAACTTGTGCCTTTTTGTCGGGTATATCAACTTTATCCCTTTCACCTGCTATCAATTCAGCATATACCAATGCAATTCCAACTTGATCTCAAATCAATTTATCTTTAACACAACCATTCGCTTATACCTAAGTCGAATTTCATTTCAAACTCAAGCACTATCCTTGATTTCCAATCCATAACTCACCAGCCCAATATAATTCCAGATTATCTCTAAACAAGTCTAGTTCTACTTGACACTAATCTATTTCAACTGATTTTCACTTACTGGCTTTTAATTCAATCTCAATTCTATTGGATTTTACAAATTTTACTTTAATTTGTTTAAATTCAAACAGCCTTTTCTTCCTGGAAGTTTTTAAACAGTTTACCTCTTTCAAAAATCACATTTTCCTTTTTTGAAATTCAACACAACTTGTTTTCCCAAAACAAATTCAAAACAAAATCCTTGGTAGTAATCCGTCACTTACATACTCGAAAATGAACACTGATGATGTAGCGATTCACTATCAGAATCTATTTTCCTGCTATCGAAGTGAGTTCAATACTATATCACTTTCAGTTTGAAAAACGTTTTCAAAATCTCCCAGGAACTTAAAATTTCCTTATTTTAATTCCAAATCTGATTTAACTTCAGATTTAATTCATCTTATTTCATATACTTTACTTATATGAATTCTGATTAGTTATTTAATGAATTCACTTCTTATAACCTCATTCGATTATAATAATAACCAACACAACCAATTATACTATGTTAATTTCAAACATATCATGTTGGTTCATCGTATTCGAGTGTTTAGTAACCCCTATCGATACAGTGGATCAAACTGATCGACTAGAATTCATAAGCCACTCAACCAATAAATCTCCGCAATATAAAACCATTTTTATATCAAATACAAATACGCACTCGTATATATACACTCAACTCAATCTAGGGTATTACTAACCCTATCTCTACCGAGTCACGCCACAGAGCCAAGGTAATTCTTAACTTAAGCTCTGATACCAACTGTATTGACCCGGATTTTGAGCGACTTTGGTTATCGACATAAACACGATGTCGATAACCAAAACATCGAAAAATCCTAGTAGTTAATGAAAGAAATTAGAGGGTGAGGATAGATAAGATAGAAACTTAGAATAGAAGAAGAAGAAGAAGAAGAAGAACACAACATCAGAGTAACACGAACCTCACAGCGGAACGAATAACATATAATATATAACATAACTTTGAAATATAACTGTTATGTATACAATAGCACTTATCAGAGTACAACACTTACAACACAGCGGAAATAAACTATAGCTATATGATCAAGAAGCCTCCTGCTCCAGCTCTTCAAGTATATCTGTAAATCCCGACTACTTGACTGCCCGTACAAATTTAGGCACCCAAGATTTTAGGGAAAACAACAAAGTAAACTTCGGGTCAGTCATGGGACTGGTGTGAGTAAAACAGTTTAAACAGGTATATGAACAAGTAAACGATATCTCATAAGACCACGCCGTAGAACGGAACGGGTTTTTCCCTTATGAGAATCCAAAAATATCTTTATATCAAAAACCTTTTGATATTATAATAATGTCTATGTACAAATAGATATCAACTAGCAGAAACGCTTTCATCTCACGTTCTACATATACAGTATACAATCAAAATCGCAAGCATGTATTGGATAATGGATTTCCAACTATTACAAGGTATGGAACCACCTTCCGATCAGTGTACTCTAGGAACGATACACCGGAGTTCAACAAGAACATCTTGCAACTCAGCCACACATGACCGACCACTCATTTCGCTTGAGTGTATCGAATGTACATCACCAACGGTTGGGATCAGCAACCGTTTCCCGTATATATATGGGACAGCATTGATAGATTTAAGAAACAAATGAATATTCTCTAGATAGGTGATTATACACCCTACTTTGGTGCGACCGACTTAGCCATGCTGCCTGCCCGATTTCTGTCATTTACCGGATGATGAGGCTAGAAGTTACGCGTTATCATCACATCAGATTCACTTCAAATGTCACATCGTCAGATCCATCGAAAATCACTAATTGACGTCTATAACAGTACATTATGTGTTAGCTAAAGAAGTTTCCTTCTCCGCTTCCACTCTTGGTACGTTTTAAGAAATCAAGGTACGTGACCTTTCTGGAAATACTCTGTCAGACATTCATTCATACAAGTCATCCTCATTCACTTAGAATGTCACATCGTCATACCCGCCAAATCACAAATTGACTTATTCAAAAATAACACGGGTATACAACTAAGAGAAACGAATTCCTCCACCACCAAACGTGAATACGTTTGAACAGATCAACTTACGCGATCCATTGGATATACTCTGTCAGACCTTCGTCCATACAAGTTGTCCTGGGATTAGACAAACCGAAGGCACTTTTCAGTATATCCATCTTAGTCGCTGTTATCTAAGACTTATACAACAACCCTTGCATTTTACTCCGTCTTCAATTATCTTTGGCATATATGATTCGCAATGCTTATGCCAATACAGAGTGGTTCTTTGGATAATAATCCAACCGCTCTCTCCATATTAACAACGTTAAAATGGTCAAAACTTCGATAGTCTGTGAGTTAACTATCAAAGAAAAACAAGTGTGCAAAAACGATATTATTTCCAGATGGAAAATTATATCGATTAATCATCAAACAACTTTTATCCTTCTAATTAACTTATCATTTATTTATCTTATTGGTCATTTCCTATTTCCCTATATTCAACATTCTCTTATTTTTTAAATTTAGAAAATATATGTTATTAACACTGGAAAACATTTCCATCCCTTGTTTTCTATATTAGAAAACAATTCTGATTCTTGTTTGGAAAACATTTCCAAAATTTCTACGTTTGGATTTAGCAGATGTTTGGATAAAACATCGTTATGCCAACTCAACCATTTCCTTAAATTACTAAATTCACTTTACCATCCTTTACTGCCGAACCTTAACCATTCCTCAGTTAAAAACGAAGCCAATCAAGTTAGGGTAGAACTACCTCTCAGACCTTAACTGAACAACACTTCTAACCTTGAAATAGGCAAAGTTCACTTTATATTTCTTTAACTAACTTCCTTACTTAACCTTTCTTTCGAATAACTATATTCAGTTAACTCTTTTCAATTAACTCTATTCGATTAACTCCTTTGGATTAACTCTATTTGTTTAACTCTATTCGATTAACTCCTGTCGAATAAACTATATTCGATAACTCCTCTAACTCTATTCGAATAAACTATATTCGATTAACTCCTTTCAAATATCTAGATTTGATAACTCCTTTCGAATAAATAGATTCGATAACTCCTTCTCGAATAACCAATATTCGATTTCCTTACTTCGAATAAATTATATTCGATTATCTCACTTCGAATAACCAATATTCGAAAATTCTTCTCGAATGAACTATATTCGATTTCTCTTCTAACTCTATTTGAATAACTCTAACTGGTCAACTCTAACTCTAACTGGTTAACTCTAACTCTAAGTGTTTAACTCTAACTTTAACTGGTTAACTCTAGTTGATTACTCTAACTGGTCAACCCTAACTATTTAACTCCTTTGGGTTACTCTAACTGTTCATCTCTAACTGATTAACTCACTTGGGTTAACTCTAACTGATCAACTCTAACTGGTCAACCCTACTGATTTACTCTAACTGGTTAACTTTACTTACTTAACCCGACTGGTTAACTCGACTTACTTAACCCAATTGGTAAATATTGACTTACTTAACTCGACTTATTTAACCCAACTGGTTTACTCCTATCGAATAACTAATATTCGATTTAACTCCATTCGCTTGACTCTAGATCGCAGCGATCACAATGTTACGCCTGATTCCCTCAGGAAACATCCAACCGCCTTAGGCTATTTATAGCCCTACGAATTACGCTAGCAGTCGTACGAGATGACAACTTATTTGGATTAACACTTATTTGATAAACTCTAACTGATTTACTCTAACTGGTGGTTAACTCTAACTGGTGGTTAACACTAACTGAACAACTTATTTGATTCAACTACTTTTTGATTAACTCCTTTCGAATACCATATTCGATTAACTAACTTCGAATACCATATTCGATTAACTAACTTCGAATACCATATTCGTTTAACTCCTTTCGAATACCATATTCGATTAACTAACTTCGAATACCATATTCGATTAACTAACTTCGAGTACCATATTCGATTAACTAACTTCGAATACCATATTCGATTAACTAACATCGAGTACCATATTCGATTAACTTACTTCGAATACCATATTCGATTAACTAACTTCGAATACCATGTTCGATTAACTAACTTCGAATACCATATTCAATTAACTAACTTCGAATACCATATTCGATTAACTAACTTCGAATACCAAATTCGATTAACTAACTTCGAAAACCATATTCGATTAACTCCTTTCGAATACCATATTCGATTACTCTTTCCGAATAAACTATTCATTTATAAAGATTTACTTTTAGTAACGGTTCTTCACTTTACAAATGATTTCCTTTTTATAACGTTTCCATTTTTATAACGTTTTCCTTTTTATAACGGTTTTTTTTTTTTAACTCTATTTATTTTCTGAATATTTCCTTTTTAACTCTTTATTTATTTTCCTAAATAAATATTTTCTTTATATTTGGTTTCCACAAATATTCCCCTTTTATTTGGTTTTCCCATTTATTTATTAAATTATTCTAACTCCTTAAATTTCCGGGAAAATTCGCCATAACCTCCTTTGTATCGGGAGCATCGGGAAAATCCCCAAACCCGCCACACAGGCCTTTCCATTCAAAAAGAAAATGGTTTGACATTATTTCCTTTTTTGAATACCTCCTATTTATAAATATTCCAAATTTATAAATATTCCTTATTTATAAATATTCCATTTATAACTATTTTTATTTCAATATCACTTTGATATTATTCCTTGCCAACATTCCGGTATGTTATGGTATACGATCATATCAAATCACGATGTTCAATATCGTCCAAACACATATAATCGCCAACAGATTATATATCCCATTATATAACACAATATATATGAACAAAACAGTATTATAAATATTTGAGGAACCCAGTTGGGTCCCTCCAACCTGTTTCCCTGCATCACAGATGTTACACAATAAAATCAACATCACTTTCAGTTCAGTACGGATTATTCTGATCACAGCATCAATATATAAATATTTAACGATATATATATATATATATATATATATAATTTCCACTAACTGACTAGCAGTTCAATCAATCAACCAACACACAGCAATCAACAGATGATTAACAGTTCTAAGAATACATTATAAAAATATAACTGTTCAGAGTTAGTGAGTTTTACTCACATTGGCGCGTTAATCGTTAAATAACGGTTTGCGTTTATTTGACTGCGACAGACTATTTATTTCGCCATAAATAGTGACTTGCTCCAATTGACTCGCGGTCTGTTTCATTGTGTAGTGTCCGTCCATACGGTCCCAACGCAACTGACGGTTCTCGATTTCGACTCCGTATGAGCTAGATATCGCACTAACAAGTTAATACATTTTAATTTAAAGATAAAACTAGGTATTTAATTTCAATGGGCCTTCATCTTCTTTTCTCAGCCCACTACTCTTTAAACCCAAACCCGCATCCCTGGTTTCTTCCCCAATTCAATACGCGATACTCCAATATGGTTCATGGCCGCGATTTCTATATTTCATCCCCTCAAATCTCCTTCATCTCCCTTCTTAAATTCATTTAAAAATAACCAACATACTTCTCATCATTATCTCCATCTTCTAATACCAATAAAACACAACTCGCACCTCAAAACCCATTACCGTCGATCTCCTTTTCCATGCCTGAACAGGACCCGAGCGACACCACCTCAAACCGGAACCCCTCAAACTCCTCCACGAGATGCTAAACACCCTCCTGAACCCCAATACCACCTCAAAAACTGAAATCAAACCTTGTAAGGATCGAAATCATGAACCCTAGAAAATCCGACTATCCCTGAAAACTGTCGAGGCCCAAAACATGAATCGCACAACGTAAAATGGGTACCCAATCGAAGAGAATTCCTCAAGGAACCCATCTATATATGTTTTATGAATTATAGAATTTTATTTGATTTCTATTTGAATTTTTGAATGAGAACTTTTGCTGTATAATTTTCTTTCATGTGGCGGTGCAGATTTTATCGAACAGAGAAAGTAGAAATTAGGTTTAAGGGAAAAAGGGGGTTATTTATAGAGGATTTAGATATTTTTAGAATGGAATATTCTCGGTATATTCTCATTTCTATATTCATTTTGCTTTCTAAAAATCCTTGTGACCATGAACGATACCCAAAAAACACGAAACTGGACATGCAGCTACAGTTCGACATTACGGTCACAACGAAACTGGTTTCATTAATTCCGACTTCGTATGCTCACACAGCGTATTTTTAACTGTTGAAATACTGACTGTTTCTCACTCTAAAAATCCGTACGGCGACACAGTGAATCTAAAAATCACTAAACTTGGAATCTAACAAAAATTTGACATTGCGGATCCAACAAAATTAGTTTCGTCGAATTCCGACTTCGTTTGCAAAAGTGGCTATTTTTAAAGCTTTGGATAATCCCTTTAAATATATAAATATATTTAAATAAATGAAATTAAATATTAATGAATTAATATTATCATAGATATCCACAGAATATACCACAGCTCCAATATATTCATATATGGATTTACAGCTCGATATTCCGAATCCATATCATATCGATATTCAATTTATATTGAAATTCCTTTTATAAATCGTTATAAATTATAAAGGAATTCCATAGCGACTTTTATAAAATTTGATTTGGCCATAAATCAAAATCTACACGATGAAATCCCGATTTTTCTCTTCTATTAGAAATCTATTATCAAATCGGTCCTGATGGTTCTTGTTTCACAGAAATCCGACTAAAAACGGACCCTGTATATTCAGTTGAAGTTCAAATCGCCAAATAGCGAACTGCAACGCCATTTCGAGCTCTATTTTAATTATATTATAATTATACGTTCAATCTGACGTCGATTGAAAATATTTGTCAATATAATTCAACTCTAAGCTGAATTAAATCTTAGGGATGACCCCGTTAACAGAATATTGTTATTTCCAATATATTTGATTATTCCTGAATTAAATATATTATTTAATTATTTAATTTAATTAAATATTCACTATAATTTAATTAACGACGATTTAATTCCCTAAATCTCTATTTATATAATTAAATAAATTAATTATAATACCTCTGACAATGCGGGTCTTTACAGTATCCCTTCTTCCTCACCTAACGCGTCCTGCTCCTCTTCATGCGAATGTCAACACCTTCATCATCTTCCGGTCCACGGTTCCCACACTAACTCCTTCTTTTGGCAAAACCTCCAGCTCCTTCAAACACGACCGTGACTGAACGCTAGCCATCTTTCACCAATACGTGAACACCTGCTCTTTCCTGTTCGCATGTACCCCCTTTGTATATTACATATGACTTCAACAGTACATGTATCGCATGTACTCTTACAGTACATCTTTTTCTTTTTCTTCTTTAAAGTGTTTCCATAATATTTTATATCCATTCTTATGCACACATATTTGTACATGTCCTGACACTCATTCTTGAACTCCATTCTCCTAGCAAAGCATGCTACATCAAAGTATCCTTCTTCCTTTACATTACAGTAGCTCCCATTCATCATTTTCACGCTCCATAATTTCTTCCTTCACTTCGCATAAACTCTTGTATAGAAGCTCACATTCGAACCCCACGATACACGCCCAAATTGCACTCCTCCGCCTCTTTTCATACACGTCCCATTTCTCCTATTATTTCCTCACATTAGTGCTTTGTACTCCACTCCTTCTTAACGCTCTTACTCCATAACTCCCCCACTCATGAAGAACAGTACATGTCTTGTACTCCCTCCCATTCCAGCATGTCCAAGGCCCTTTAGGTTATAAGCTTCCTCCATCTCCACTTTCCAGACATGCATGCTATTCCGTGGTCCACAACGCTATTCTACCGCAGCCTCCACAACCATCTAGACTTCGACTTCGGTCCTCCTCGTGCTGCCATTCCGACTTCACAAATTTTCCAAACTCTCCGTGCTATTTGTATATACAGCTCACGTTGCTCGTCTAAACAGTGAACACTTAGGTGCGGATCCCCTTCAAACGGAATTTAATTTGAATAAATATTTATTTGTATAAGCTTATGAATTTAGTCTCTTTGGATTTTATTTATTTTATTTTCTGCTGTGTAAACGAGAAGGATGGAATACTCTATATTTATAAGAGAAGTTGCTTAAGGGTTAAGTAGTAGGTTATGTAGAGGCTATGGTCGGAGTTGAAAATAACATTTGCTTAAAATGTAAGCTTCTAGGGTTATAGGCTACTATTTCTTGAATGAAAGAAGAGTACGGTAGGATGTGCTATTTCTTTGGCCTTAAGGAAAAAAACTGTGTGGCCACCAAGTTTACTTCATGGTCAGGTAAATTTTGAGGTAATGAAAATGTGTACCGCGTTTTGTTCTTTTCTACGAGAGGGATATTAGAAAACGTTTGTATATATCTTTTTAATTGTTTAAAGATTTGTTTACCTCAGTTCCTAAATTTACTCTAACGTATAGACAGAAGTAAGAGTACAGTCATGCTTAATGAGGTGTCACGGTCCCAAAAATATAATAATATCGGTAGGTTGACTAATATTTTGAAACCCCGAAATACTGATACAGGGTGCAAAATACTTCAAATGAAAAGTTGTGTATTTAACAAAATTAAAATTACAGTAAAATTCTAAAAATTAAATTATCACTACGTCTCAAAAGAACCCTGTCCAAATTCGAATCCGATGTCTAGTAATTTCCAATAAACCGTTATGGCGAAAAATGAATATACCGCTGCTTTTTCCGAATATTCAATTTGGACATAACTTCCCATTTATAATAAGAAATTTTGGTTTTTCACTTCCATTAGAAAAATACATTTCAACAGATTCCAACGTTTCTTGTTTCGAAGAAATCCGACTAATAACGGGTCCTGTACACTCAGTTGAAGTTCAAAACGTTAAATTATGAACTACAACATCGTTATGAGCTCAATTATATTTAATATATATTTTTATACGTTCAACTTCGTTTTATTTAATATATAAATCCACTTATATTACGAATTCAATATTTAAACTGATATAAATATTCACATACAAACCGATAAAAATGTGGGACGTTACATTTATGGTGTTGACGTTATTAATTTCTAGACCAAAACAGTTGGGTAATGATATCGACATCTATTTTCAACACCTAGTAGATGATCTTAAGTTATTGTGGGGTGATGTTGATGGAGTATACGATGCACTAAAAGGTGAATACTTCATGTTGAGAGCAACACTTCTTTGGATTATTAATTCCTTTCTCTCTTACGAAAACTTGTCTGGTAGGGTTGTGAAGAGTTACAATGCTTGTCCAATATGCATCGATAAGACAAAACCAAGATACATGAATCATGGTAGGAAAATATCGTACATGAGGCATCTGAGGTTCTTACCCGAGATCATCCTTAACAGAAGTAGAAAAAACTTTTGACAACATAGTAGAGAAGGGCATGGTTCCTGTTCCGTTAACGGGTGAAGAAGTGTTTGCAAGAGTGGAAGGTATAAACTGTGTGTTTGGGAAAAATGTAGATCCTCCTTTAGTGATGGGTTGTGAAGACCATATCAAACCCATTTGGTAGAAGAAGACTTTTTTATCAAGCTAGAGTATTGGACACATATTCCGATTCGACATATGTTTGATGTGATGCATGTAGAGGACTGTGCTTAGGTCATTCTTGGTACCTTGTTGAATGTTCCAGGGAAGACAAAAGATGTGGCTTCTACTCGATTAGACATGTGTGCCATAGGCATTAGGAAGGATTTAGTAGCTAATGATGGTGCCAAAAGTTTGAAGTTCCCTATGGCTAGTTGGAATCTTCTTGCAAAAGAAATGAAAATTGTTTGCAACTCTTTCTTTAAAGTGATCATGCCATTAAAGTTTTCATAAAACATTAGGAATATTGTCTCTATGCAAGATTTATAACTTATTAGCCTTAAGTCGCATGACTTTCACACCGTATTGCAATTTCTTCTCCTAGTTTCAATGTGTTTTATTCTGGAGAAGTCAGTAAGGTATGCAATCATACGCTTCTTCCTATTCTTCAAAACGATATGTGCCAAAGTGATTAATCCATCAACGTTGGAAACAATGCAAGCTGACCTAGTAGTTACAATTTTCTTAATTGAGAAATACTTCCCTCCTTTTTTTGACATTATGATTCATTTAACTATTCATCTTGTGAGGGATGTTGATGTTATGGCGCGTTTTGTTAGCTGTCGAATATTTAATTTATTTAATTATTTATATATCGATTTGGTGATATCGATAACTTAAAGTACAACGTTCGAACTTATAATTTGTAATTATAATTAAAACGAACCTGAAACGTCGCGGCAGTTCGAAATTTGGCGATTTGAACTTCAACTGAATGTACATGATTCATTTTAAGCCGGATTTCTGTGAAACAAGAAACGTGTGGAGCTGGCGGAGTATATCTTTCTAGTGGAAGAGAAAAATCAGGGTTTCGTCATGTAGATTTTGAGTTATGTCCAACTCAAATTTCAGAAAAGTCGTTATAGAATTCCTTTATAATTTGCGACGCTTTATATATGTTATAAAAGAGATTTTCAGTATAAACTGAATACCGGGATAATCTAAAATCTGAAATATCAAACTGTAAATTCTGATATGATATTCTGGAGCTGTACGATATCATATGTGAAGATATACGATAATATTTAATTTTAAATATTTAATTTAATTATATTTAAATATGTTTATATATTTAAATAGGCTATTTAGAGCGTTAAAAATAGCCACTTTTACATACGAAGTCGGAATTCGAGGAAACAAGTTTTGTTGGATCCGCAATATCAAATAGTTGTTAGATTTCCAGTTTCGTGATTTTTAGAGTTAGCGTGTGGCCGTACGGATTTTTAGAGTGAGAAACAGTCAGTATTTCGATGTTAAAAAATACGATGTGTGAGCATACGGAGTCGGAATTCGACGAAACCTGTTTCGTTGGGACCGTAATGTCGAACTCTAGCTACCTGTCCAGTTTGGTGATTTTTGGGTATCACGTGTGACCACAGGAAATTTTAGAGTGCATAATCAAATAAATAAAATAGATAAATATATATATAAATATCCTAAATCGATATGTGGACCAAAACCACCCACCCAACATTCATTCCAGCCACCAACCTTACCAACCTGCACCTTTATAAACATGAACGAATGAGCCGCCACTTTTGTTTTCTCCAGTAAAGTTTTGCTCAAAAGAAAAATTCAGAATAAAATCCAAAACAAAATCAGTAAATTCCAATACAAAGATATTCGGTCTCCTGAAGTGTTTTTCTTCATTGTGATATAGCATTTGAGGGGCTCGATTTCATTTTTGGGCGCTGGAAGGGTTCGCTCGTGACCTAGGGTTGAGGCGCACGACAACCACAGGAGATCGGTGGGAGGCTCGAGGTTGCTGCGAGGTTCAGGGTTGCGAGGCGCACCCGTTGACGTGGACGAGATGGACTTTGACGATCTGGAGGAAAAGGCGACAGTGGACTTCAATTTCTAGGGCTCCAGGACGCGTTCGACTAGGGGACGCCGGAGTTGTTTTGATGGTGACAGTGAGGTGGCAAATTGGGTGCTGAGTTGATTGATGGTAGCGGCGCCGGAAATGGGTGGCCGATGCGAAGAGAGGAGGCGGTCAAAGGGCACGGTCAATGGGTTTATGATGAAGATGGGTTTCGCTGTATGTTGGGGAAGAAACGTATGGGTGTTGGTCGGTTTTAAACAGTGGTTGGGCTTGGAAATTGGTAAGGCCCATTAGAAGAAAATCCAAGTTTCATTTATTTAAAAGGGTACACGAACTTGTAAAATACGTAACTTGATCATACGACATCGGTTTTCAGCGAAACAAGTTGCGTTGGGATGGTATGGACGGGAGCAACACAAGGAGACTGACTGGTAGTGAATCCGAGCTCGTTACAATTTATGGAGAAATAAATTGTCCGTCGTAGTCAAATAAACGCAAACCGTTATTTAACGGTTAACGCTTCAATGTGAGTAAATCTCACTAACTCTGAACAGTTTATAATTTCATGTTGCATTGTTAGAACTGTTAAAATTGTCTGTTTGACTGTGTGTTGATTGGTTGATTGAACTGCTAGTCAGTTAGTTAAATTTCTATATTAATTATGTTTAACAGAATATATCATATGGAACTGAAAGTGATGTTATCTATATTGTCTAACATCTGTGATGCAGGGAAACAGGTTGGAGGAATCCGACTGGATTCCTCAACAGTTATTTTATTGTTTTTCATATATTGTTATATGATGTGATATAAAATCTGTGGGCGATTATATGTGCTTGGATGATATTGAACATCGTGATTTGATATGATTGAATACCATAACATACCAAAATGTTGATAAGGGGATTTTCAATGTTTATATTGAAAATGAATCTTATTTATAAAATCGATAGGATTTTATAAAAGGAAAACATTTATTTAATTTGAAAATAAATAAATGAAAAAGGAAACATTTATTTAGAAAATAAATGAAATAAAATAGAAACATTTATTTAGAAAATAAATGAATTAGCATATAAAGGAATATTTATTTAGGAAATAAATAAAGGAACATTTATTTAGATTATAAATAAATGGAATAAAGGAATATTTATTTGGGGAATAAATAAAGGAACACTTGTTCGGAAAATAAATAAAATTATACAAGGATAGATTTAAACACGTGCTTCGCACACGGTATAACACGATATGGATTTAAATGAGATATTAAATAGGAAATCTGTTTTAAACAGATAAATTGAAGTAGATTAATTTATAAATAATGTTTTATAAATTAAATAAATTATTTATCGTTGATAAATGGAATATATATAAGTCTGGACTTATATAGAGAAGTAGAAACGTATTAAAAGGACATTTATAAATTGAAGAATCGTTACTAAAAGTAAATCTTTATAAATGGATAAACGTTGTAAAAAGTAAATCTTTATAAATGGATAAACGCTGTTAAAGGGAAATCCTTAGAAGGGGAGAACGTTACTAAAGGAACATTTATAAAGTGAAGAACCGTTACTAAAAGTAAATCTTTATAAATGAATAAACATTGTTAGAGGAAATCTTTTAATGAATAAACGTTATAAAAAGGGAAATCTTTATAAGCAAATAAAGTATTCAAATAATAGTTATTCGAAGGAGTAAATCAAATAAGTTATTCGAATTAGTTATTCGAATAGAGTTAAGTTATTCGAATAGAGTTAATCACATATAAGCTATTCGAATTAGTTCTTCGAATAGAGTTAAACACATATAAGCTATTCGAATTAGTTATTCGAATATAGTTAAACGCATATAAGTTATTCGAATTAGTTATTCGAATAGAGTTAACCACATATAAGTTATTCGAATTAGTTATTCGAATAGAGTTAAACATATATAAGTTATTCGAATTAGTTATTCGAATAGAGTTAAACACGTAAGAGTTAATTGAATATTAGTTATTCAATTTGAGTTAATCGAATTTAGTTATTCGAGAAGAGTTAAATTGAATTTAGTTATTCGAAAGGAGTTAATCAATTTGAGTTAAGTTAATCGATTTGAATTAAGTTGAATCGAAATGGAGTAAATCGATTAGAAATAAGTTAATCGAGTTAGAGTAAATCGAATATTGGTTATTCGAAGGTAAGTTATTCGAATTAGTTATTCGAAGGAGTTAATCAATTAAGTTATTCGAATTAGTTATTCGAAGGAGTAAATCAAATTTAGTTAATCGATTAGAGTTGAGTTAACCGATTTGGGTTAAGTTAAGTTATCGAGTTAAGTAATCGAGTTAAGATTTATCGAGTTAAGTAATCGAGTTAAGAAATCGAGTTGAGTTAATCGAGTTAAGAAAATCAAGTTGAGTTAATCGAATAAGTTATTCGATAAGAGTAAATCCATTTAAGTTAAATCGGATGTTAGTTATTCGATAAGAATTGACACATTTAAGAAAATCGAATATTTGTTATTCGATAAGAGTTAATGAAATAGAGCCAACCAAGAAGAGTTATTCGAATATTAGTTATTCGACAGGAGTTAATCGAAATAGAGTTTATCGAATATAAGTTATTAAAAAGGGAGAGTTAATCGAATAGAGATTACTCGAAAGAGAGTTATACGTCGAATTCGATTATAGCGAATTCGGGAAAGTACTATTTACTTTCCAGGGTTTAAATCAAGATTTAGTTATTGATTTAGAAATTAGGTGTCTGTTAAATTATTCGAGTTAGGAGATAAAGTTATAATTTAGGTTAGACATTGCAGAAGTAGGAATTATAACGTTATAGTTATAATCAAACGATTTCATATAAGAAGTAGATTCGTAACCTGAATCCGAGAATTTGCGTAAACAGATGATTGAAAAAATTAGTGACGAGCTTCATCTATTTCACAGTAAAGGACGTTGTTCAATTAAGGCCTGAGAGGTAATTATACCCCAACTTGATTGACTTCAGAATTGACAAAGGAATAGTTGTGGTTCGATCTAAAAGGTTGATTAGGAATAAAGTTAAGGAATAAGAGATAAATGGATTAAGCGAAACGATGTTTTATACAACGTTCATTGGAAATCCGTAAATGAGTTTTGGAAACGTTTTCCAAATATAGTCAGATATGTTTTCTAAACATAGAAAATGAAATGTTTTCATGATAAGAATTTAAGAAATAGAGTTAAGCAAATTCAGAAACTAACTGGAGAGGGTAAGTTGAACGGTTTTCTAAGTGACGATCTGATGTTGGTTTCGACCTTCCGGATTGGTACTTAGAGAATTGTTCTCATACTAGTTACAGTTAGGGACTGATAGTTGCGAAATAATAGTGATGTGAGAATAAGCTATGGAAATGTTTTCCAATGATTAATAACAGATATTTTCTAAATATATGAAATAAGGAAATATGAACATATGATGATTGATCGATCGAATTTCCATTTGGAAATAAGATCGTTGTTTGTACACTGACATGTTTTCATTTGATAGTTGAATCACAGACTATCAAAGTTTTGACCATATTTACGTTGTAAATATGGAGGGACCAGTTGGATTATTATCCGAAGAACCACTCCGTATTAGCATAAGCGTTGCGAATCAAGTACGCTGAAGATAATTGAAGACGGAGTGAAGTGCAAGGGCTATTGTGAAAAGCCTAGGTAGTATGGATTCACTGAATAGTACCTTCGGTTTGTTCAGTCCTAGGACAACGTATATGGACGAGTGTCTACCAAAGTATTCTTAACGAATCATATATGTTGATCTCTTTAAACGTATTACCTTGGTAGCGGAGAAATTCGTTTCTCTTAGCTTTTATACCCGTGATGCCTTGAGAAATCGATAATGATTTGGCTGGTATGACGATGTGGCATTCAAAGTAATTGAAGAAATAATCTGTCAAAGTGATAAACGTGACCTCAAAACCTCACAACCGGGAAATAACAGAAGTTGGGCTAGGCAGCATGGCTAGTTAGGCCATACCCAAGCAGGGTGTATTATCACCATCTAGAGAATATTCAATTGTACTTCTTTATAATCTATTTCAATGTTGTCCCTTATCGGGAAGGATGGTTGCTGATCCCAACCATCGGTGATAATATATTCGTTACACTCAAGCTAAATGAGTGGACGGTCATGTGTGGCCGGGTTGCAAGACGTTCTTGTTGAACCCGAGTGTATCTCCTCTAGAGTATACTGATCGGAAGGTGCTCCCATACCTTGTCTGTTGGAATCCAATCTCCAATAAGCGCTCACGGTTTATTTGTATACTATGTATGTGGAACGTGAGATGCAAGCGTTCTGCTAGATTGATATCGATTTGTATTTAGACATTATTATAATATCAGAAAGATATCCTTTATTTAACCAAGTGTTGGGGTTTTATTCACACCAGTCCCATGACTGACCCAGAGTTTATTTTGTTGTTTTCCCTAAACTCTTGGGTGCCCAAATTTGTACGGGCAGTCAAGTAGTCGGGATTTTACAGATACACTTGGAGAGCTTGGAGCAGGAGGCTTCAGGATTATAGCTATTATTATTCCGCTGTTTTGTTAAGTGTTGTACTTTGAAATGGTATGTATATACGAGTACTGATTTGTATTTCAAAGTTATGTTATATTTTATTCGTTCCGCTGTGAGATTCGTGTTTACTCTGATGATGTAAGTTCTTCTTCTTCTTCTATTCTATTAGTTCTATCTTTTCTTCCTCACCCTCTACTTTCTTTCACTAACGTCTCGGAATTTTCGACTCTCGAGGAGTCGAAAATTTCCAGCCGTTACAGTTGGTATCAGAGCTTAAGTTAAGTGATTACCTTGGCTCTGTGGCATAACTCGATAGAGATGGGATTAGTAATATCCTAGATTGAGTTTGAGTGTATATATATGAGCGCGTAATGGTTATTCAATATAAAATGGTTTTATATTGTGGAGACTCATTGGCTGAGTGGCTTATGAATTCTGGTCGATCAGTTTGATCCACTGTATCGTTAAGGTTTACTAAAAACTCGAATACGATGAACAGTCATGGTATGTTTTGAAAGAGGGTAAATGAAATAATTTTTCCCAAAATATATTTGTTTATAGAAGAAATATATATCTTGAAATTATTATAGTATATTGATTGTGTTGGTTGTTATTATAATCGAATAAGATTATAAAAGGGTGAAATGGTTATAAATGACCAATCAGAATTCATATGAATGTAATATATGAAATAGTTTGAATTAAACATGAATTTAAATCAGAATTTGGAATTTAAAATAAGGAAATTTTAAGCTCCTGGGAGATTTTGAAAATGTTTTTCAAATTGAAAATGATATAGTATTGAACTCACTTCGATAGCTAGAAAATAGATTCTGATAATGAATCTAGACATCATCAGTGTTCATTTTCGAGTTCTAAGTGACGGATTACTACCAAAGTTTTTGTTTTTGAATTGTTTTGAGAAAACAAGTTGTTTAGAAATTCAAAGGTTTTGAATTGGCATTATGATTTCAAATTGATTTGAAAGAAACCCAGGAACTTAAGTTCTGGAATTAAAATTTAACTAATGAAGTTAAATAAAATGAGATGGTAAAAATAAATTGAAATTTAACTTGAACCGAGTTAAATAAAATTGAATTGGGATTAGAGATAATCTAGAATGGAACCAAATTGATAAATCAATAATTTGGAATTTGATATTAGAGTTCGAATGAAATTCGATTTGGATTTGAGGATATGAACTGATTGGAGATCAATTGGAATGGATAACATTGGTTTATGTTGAAGTGGTAGCAGATGCAAGGGATAGAGTTAAATACCCGACAAAAAGGTACAAGTTTATATCATATATGAGTTTGGATTTTATGAGCCGAATTGGCAAGCCGCTTAGCTATTTTGATTTCCTTTTGGATTGGAGGAGGCCTAGAGAGGCGAGTTGTGGTTTGATGTATTGAGCCGTACAAAGGAGGTTATGGTGAAATTTTTTGAAAATTTAAGGTGTTAGAAAATTTTCAGAATTTTTAAAAATTTTAGTTGGTCGGAAACGAATTAATAAATTAATTAAAATTAAATGGGTCCAGTCGAAACTGAAATTTAGAGGTAAACAAAAAAAAGGATTTTTAAATCTAGTTAGTAGAGTTAGTAGCATTTTTCTAATTTAGCAATTTCGAGGACGAAATTATTTTAAGGGGGGAAGTCTGTAATGGCGCGTTTTGTTAGCTGTCGTATAATTAATTTATTTAATTATTTATATATCGATTTGGTGATATCGATAACTTAAAGTACAACGTTCGAACTTATAATTTATAATTATAATTAAAACGAACCTGAAACGTCGCGGCAGTTTGAAATTTGGCGATTTGAACTTCAACTGAATGTACATGATTCATTTTAAGCCGGATTTCTGTGAAACAAGAAACGTGTGGAGCTGGTGGAGTATATCTTTCTAGTGGAAGAGAAAAATCAGGATTTCGTCGCGTAGATTTTGAGTTATGTCCAAATCAAATTTCAGAAAAGTCGCTGCAGAATTCCTTTATAATTTGCGACGCTTTATATATGTTATAAAAGCGATTTTCAGTATAAACTGAATACCGGGATAATCTAAAATCTGAAATATAAAACTGTAAATTCTGATATGATATTCTGGAGCTGTACGATATCATATGTGAAGATATACGATAATATTTAATTTTAAATATTTAATTTAATTATATTTAAATATGTTTATATATTTAAATAGGCTATTCAGAGCGTTAAAAATAGCCACTTTTACATACGAAGTCGGAATTCGACGAAACCAGTTTTGTTGGATCCGCAATATCAAATAGTTGTTAGATTTTCAGTTTCGTGATTTTTAGAGTTAGCGTGTGGCCGTACGGATTTTTGGAGTGAGAAACAGTCAGTATTTCAATGGTTAAAAATACGCTGTGTGAGCATACGGAGTCGGAATTCGACGAAACCTGTTTCGTTGGGACAGTAATGTCGAACTCTAGCTACCTGTCCAGTTTTGTGATTTTTGGGTATCACGTGTGACCACAGGAAATTTTAGAGTGCATAATCAAATAAATAAAATAGATAAATATATATATAAATATCCTAAATCGATATGTGGACCAAAACCACCCACCCAACATTCATTCCAGCCACCAACCTGCACCTTTATAAACATGAACGAATGAGCCGCCACTTTTGTTTTCTCCAGTAAAGTTTTGCTCAAAAGAAAAATTCAAAATAAAATCCAAAACAAAATCAGTAAATTCCAATAAAAAGATATTCGGTCTCCTGAAGTGTTTTTCTTCATTGTGATATAGCATTTGAGGGGCTCGATTTCATTTTTGGGCGCTGGAAGGGTTCGCTCGTGACCTAGGGTTGAGGCGCACGACAACCACAGGAGATCGGAGGGAGGCTCGAGGTTGCTGCGAGGTTCAGGGTTGTGAGGCGCACCCGTTGACGTGGACGAGATGGACTCCGACGATCTGGGGGCAAAGGCGACAGTGGACTTCAATTTCTAGGGCTCCAGGACGCGTTCGACTAAGGGTCGCCGGAGTTGTTTTGATGGTGACAGTGAGGTGGCAAATTGGGTGCTGAGTTGATTGATGGTAGCGGCGCCGGAAATGGGTGGCCGATGCGAAAGGAGGAGGCGGTCAAAGGGCACGGTCAATGGGTTTATGAGGAAGATGGGTTTCGCTGTATGTTGGGGAAGAAACGTATGGGTGTTGGTGGGTTTTAAACAGTGGTTGGGCTTGGAAATTGGTAAGGCCCATTAGAAGAAAATCCAAGTTTCATTTATTTAAAAGGGTACACGAACTTGTAAAATACGTAACTTGATCATACGACATCGGTTTTCAGCGAAACAAGTTGCGTTGGGATCATATGGACGGGAGCAACACAAGGAGACTGACTGGGAGTGAATCCGAGCTCGTTACAATTTATGGAGAAATAAATTGTCCGTTGTAGTCAAATAAACGCAAACCGTTATTTAACGGTTAACGCTTCAATGTGAGTAAATCTCACTAACTCTGAACAATTTATAATTTCATGTTGCATTGTTAGAACTGTAAAAATTGTCTGTTTGACTGTGTGTTGATTGGTTGATTGAACTGCTAGTCAGTTAGTTAAATTTCTATATTAATTCTGTTTAACAGAATATATCATATGGAACTGAAAGTGATGTTATTTATATTGTCTAACATCTGTGATGCAGGGAAACAGGTTGGAGGAATCCGACTGGATTCCTCAACAGTTATTTTATTGTTTTTCATATATTATTATATGATGTGATATAAAATCTATGGGCGATTATATGTGCTTGGACGATATTGAACATCGTGATTTGATATGATTGAATACCATAACATACCGAAATGTTGATAAGGGGATTTTCAATGTTTATATTGAAAATGAATCTTATTTATAAAATCGATAGGATTTTATAAAAGGAAAACATTTATTTAATTTGAAAATAAATAAATGAAAAAGGAAACATTTATTTAGAAAATAAATGAAATAAAATAGAAACATTTATTTAGAAAATAAATGAATTAGAATATAAAGGAATATTTATTTAGGAAATAAATAAAGTAACATTTATTTAGATTATAAATAAATGGAATAAAGGAATATTTATTTGGGGAATAAATAAAGGAACACTTGTTCGGAAAATAAATAGAATTATACAAGGATAGATTTAAACACGTGCTTCGCACACGGTATAACACGATATGGATTTAAATGAGATATTAAATAGGAAATGTGTTTATACAGATAAATTGAAGTAGATTAATTTATAAATAATGTTTTATAAATTAAATAAATTATTTATCGTTGATAAATGGAATATATATAAGTCTGGACTTATATAGAGAAGTAGAAACGTATTAAAAGGACATTTATAAAGTGAAGAACCGTTACTAAAAGTAAATCTTTATAAATGGATAAACGTTGTAAAAAGTAAATCTTTATAAATGGATAAACACTGTTAAAGGGAAATCCTTAGAAGGGGAGAACGTTATTAAAGGAACATTTATAAAGTGAAGAACCGTTACTAAAAGTAAATCTTTATAAATGAATAAACGTTGTTAGAGGAAATCTTTTAATGAATAAACGTTATAAAAAGGGAAATCTTTATAAGCAAATAAAGTATTCGAATAATAGTTATTCGAAGGAGTAAATCAAATAAGTTATTCGAATTAGTTATTCGAATAGAGTTAAGTTATTCGAATTAGTTATTCGAATAGAGTTAATCACATATAAGCTATTCGAATTAGTTCTTCGAATAGAGTTAAACACATATAAGCTATTTGAATTAGTTATTCGAATATAGTTAAACACATATAAGTTATTCGAATTAGTTATTCGAATAGAGTTAACCACATATAAGTTATTCGAATAGAGTTAAACATATATAAGTTATTCGAATTAGTTATTCGAATAGAGTTAAACACGTAAGAGTTAATTGAATATTAGTTATTCAATTAGAGTTAATCGAA
The DNA here is from genome assembly GCA_030737875.1 of Allium sativum. Lineage (NCBI taxonomy): Eukaryota > Viridiplantae > Streptophyta > Magnoliopsida > Asparagales > Amaryllidaceae > Allium > Allium sativum. The sequence continues at coordinate 189,746,293 of CM060913.1, forward strand.
TTTAGTTTTTCGAGAAGAGTTAAATCGAATTTAGTTATTCGAAAGGAGTTAATCAATTTGAGTTAAGTTAATCGATTTGAATTAAGTTGAATCGAAATGGAGTAAATCGATTAGAATTAAGTTAATCGAGTTAGAGTAAATCGAATATTGGTTATTCGAAGGTAAGTTATTCGAATTAGTTATTCGAAGGAGTTAATCAATTAAGTTATTCTAATTAGTTATTCGAAGGAGTAAATCAAATTTAGTTAATCGATTAGAGTTGAGTTAACCGATTTGGGTTAAGTTAAGTTATCGAGTTAAGTAATCGAGTTAAGATTTATCGAGTTAAGTAATCGAGTTAAGATTTATCGAGTTAAGTAATCGAGTTAAGAAATCGAGTTGAGATAATAGAGTTAAGAAAATCAAGTTGAGTTAATCGAATAAGTTATTCGATAAGAGTAAATCCATTTAAGTTAAATCGGATGTTAGTTATTCGATAAGAATTGACACATTTAAGAAAATCGAATATTTGTTATTCGATAAGAGTTAATGAAATAGAGCCAACCAAGAAGAGTTATTCGAATATTAGTTATTCGACAGGAGTTAATCGAAATAGAGTTTATCGAATATAAGTTATTAAAAAGGGAGAGTTAATCGAATAGAGATTACTCGAAAGAGAGTTATACGTCGAATTCGATTATAGCGAATTCGGGAAAGTACTATTTACTTTCCAGGGTTTAAATCAAGATTTAGTTATTGATTTAGAAATTAGGTGTTAAATTATTCGAGTTAGGAGATAAAGTTATAATTTAGGTTAGACATTGCAGAAGTAGGAATTATAACGTTATAGTTATAATCAAACGTTTTCATATAAGAAGTAGATTCGTAACCTGAATCCGAGAATTTGCGTAAACAGATGATTGAAAAAATTTAGTGACGAGCTTCATCTATTTCACAGTAAAGGACGTTGTTCAATTAAGGTCTGAGAGGTAATTATACCCCAACTTGATTGACTTCAGAATTGACAAAGGAATAGTTGTGGTTCGATCTAAAAGGTTGATTAGGAATAAAGTTAAGGAATAAGCGATAAATGGATTAAGCGAAACGATGTTTTATACAACGTTCATTGGAAATCCGTAAATGAGTTTTGGAAACGTTTTCCAAATATAGTCAGATATGTTTTCTAAACATAGAAAATGAAATGTTTTCATGATAAGAATTTAAGAAATAGAGTTAAGAAAATTCAGAAACTGACTGGAGAGGGTAAGTTGAACGGTTTTCTTAGTGACGATCTGATGTTGGTTTCGACATTCCGGATTGATACTTAGAGAATTGTTCTCATACTAGTTACAGTTAGGGACTGATAGTTGCGAAATAATAGTGATGTGAGAATAAGCTATGGAAATGTTTTCCAATGATTAATAACAGATATTTTCTAAATATATGAAATAAGGAAATATGAACATATGATGATTGATCGATCGAATTTCCATTTGGAAATAAGATCGTTGTTTGTACACCGACATGTTTTCATTTGATAGTTGAATCACAGACTATCAAATTTTTGACCATATTTACGTTGTAAATATGGAGAGACCGGTTGGATTATTATCCGAAGAACCACTCCGTATTAGCATAAGCGTTGCGAATCAAGTACGCTGAAGATAATTGAAGACGGAGTGAAGTGCAAGGGCTATTGTGAAAAGCCTAGGTAGTATGGATTCACTGAATTGTACCTTCGGTTTGTTCAGCCCCAGGACAACGTATATGGACGAGTGTCTGACAAAGTATTCTTAACGAATCATATATGTTGATCTCTTTAAACGTATTACCTTGGTGGCGGAGAAATTCGTTTCTCTTAGCTTTTATACCCGTGATGCCTTGAGAAATCGATAATGATTTGGCTGGTATGACGATGTGGCATTCAAAGTAATTGAAGAAATAATCTGTCAAAGTGATAAACGTGACCTCAAAACCTCACAATCGGGAAATAACAGAAGTTGGGCTAGGCAGCATGGCTAGTTGGGCCATACCCAAGCAGGGTGTATTATTACCATCTAGAGAATATTCAATTGTACTTCTTTATAATCTATTTCAATGCTGTCCCTTATCGGGAAGGATGGTTGCTGATCCCAACCATCGGTGATAATATATTCGTTACACTCAAGATAAATGAGTGGACGGTCATGTGTCGCCGGGTTGCAAGACGTTCTTGTTGAATCCGAGTGTATCTCCTCTAGAGTACACTGATCGGAAGGTTCTCCCATACCTTGTCTGTTGGAATCCAATCTCCAATAAGCGCTCACGGTTTATTTGTATACTATGTATGTGGAACGTGAGATGCAAGCGTTCTGCTAGATTGATATCTATTTGTATTTAGACATTATTATAATATCAGAAAGATATCCTTTATTTAACCAAGTGTTGGAGTTTTATTCACACCAGTCCCATGACTGACCCGGAGTTTATTTTGTTGTTTTCCCTAAACTCTTGGGTGCCTAAATTTGTACGGGCAGTCAAGTAGTCGGGATTTTACAGATACACTTGGAGAGCTTGGAGCAGGAGGCTTCAGGATTATAGCTATTATTATTCCGCTGTGTTGTTAAGTGTTGTACTTTGAAATGGTATGTATATACGAGTACTGATTTGTATTTCAAAGTTATGTTATATTTTATTCGTTCTGCTGTGAGATTCGTGTTTACTCTGATGATGTAAGTTCTTCTTCTTCTTCTATTCTATTAGTTCTATCTTTTCTTCCTCACCCTCTACTTCCTTTCACTAACGTCTCGGAATTTTCGACTCTCGAGGAGTCGAAAATTTCCAGCCGTTACAGTAGAGCTATGTGGCCTTGTTTTTTCTGATGGATGTACCCTTTTAAACGATATATGGAGGTATTTAAAGGATAGGTGAAAAGTCGTAGTCATCCGGAGGGGTGCATAGCAGAATGCTACATAGTCGAAGAGGCTGTTGAATTTTGTGTTGAACGCTTGCTTGACAACTGTTGGAATTCCACAAAGTTGCAGATCAAATCTCCGTAATACAAATAAAAGAAAAATCAGGAACGTTATAATTAGGAGTTCATGGAAATGAATTTAATCAAGTACATTTCTATGTATTGTAGAATATGGAGGATGCAAGGCCCTACTTTGCATAAGTTTATGTTACATAACTATATATTTTTTATTGAATATGCGGATTATATTACATTTTTTTACATGGCAAACTTGTCTGAATTTATTTCAATACATTGAGCACTTGGAGATACCGAGGCTGGAAAATGCTAGCAAACCAACAAAATCAGAGAAATGACTAAAGGATAAATAGAACAAGACATTTGCGACATGGTTAAAGAAAAGGGTAAATCATCAATTTACTGATGGCTTAATGTTTGTTTGTTTTTTTGAATTGAAAGTTAGTGCATTGTTCATGCAAGTATTAGATAAACTTGTTGTTTCATTTTTTGAATTGAAAGATGATGCATTTTTTGAATTGAAAGCTAATGCATTTTTTTAAACTAAAAGCAAATGCAATTTTTTTGAATTGTTCTTGTAGGTATCATATGAACTTGCCATTCCTGGAAACAAAGTTTCAGAATAATTAAGGTGGATTTCAAGAGGTCCAAACCATTAAGTGCCTACCTTTGGTACATACATGGAGTGCTTTTCAATACTAGGGAGCATGCTGACATCCGATCAGTTTTGAACAATGGAGTATTTCTGGAAGCAGATGTAATGCTAGTAGTTACAGCTAAGAATAAAACCCCCAAAACAAAGGATATGGACTTTTACGGTGTGATTACGCAGATTTGGGAGATGGACTACTACAACTTTAGCGCACCTATATTCAAATGTGATTGGGCTGAGAGTGTTAGGGCATCAAAGTAGATGAACAGGGGTTTACGTTGGTCAATCTGAATAGGATAAGTCATTTGAATTATTCTTTTGTCTTGGGTGCACATGTGCAGAATTTTTTTTGCATACAAGACCCATTGAATCCTATATGGTCAGTGGATGTACGATGTCCTGATAGAAACTACCAAGGTAGTTATGAAGATGAGGAACTTGAAGATATTGAAATGGAGTAGCGATGATGCCATCAGTAGATACTTTTGATGACATTATTAGTGATGAACATAGAAATTATAAGTGACCCGTAGACGAGGAAATAAATGTCTATGAGATTTGAATTTGTGTTCTTCGATATGCTAAGGGGATTATTTTATCAAACTACGTTGAGTTTGTGTTTTCGATATGCTTGATCAGATTTGAATACTTATGTGGATTACTTGGTAATTTGTGTGCTTTGTTGCTTTAAAATATATGCTTCGTTGCTTCAAAATATATGCTTGTTACTTTAAAATATATTATATGGATTACTTATGTCTAATTAACTACTTTATTTTCAGGTTATGGCTCAGAAAAAGACAGTTGCAGCTTCGCCTTCTCGTCATAAAGTTCAAAAAATGTAGCTCCGCCTTCGTGCTTACCTTCACATTGTAAAGTTTAAAAAGATGTAGCTTCACCTTCATACTCACCTTGTCGTTCACATGCACATCGTAAAGTTCAAAAAGATGTAGCTTCGCCTTCATGCTCACCTTCATGTCATAAAGTTCAAAAATTTGTAGTTTCGCCTTCATGCTCACCTTATCGTTCACCTTCACGTCATAAAGTTCAAAAAGATATAACTTCGCCTTTACGCTCACCTTCATGTCATACAGTTCAAATCTCAAAAAAAACTTGAAAATACAATAAAGAAGAAGGTTGGTAGTTCCACATTGAAGAGTGTTGCGGCAGCATCCAAGAACATATTGGCAACAACATCCAAGTAAGTTTCAAGTGGTAACAATTATAGAAAGTGGAAATTGGTTAAGGATGAAGCTGAGAATGTAACTGGTGGATTGCAATTGCTAAAGCGAGGAATGGTGATGATGAACCACATCAAAAAGCGAGTTGTTAGGAGAAAGAAATGGAAGGATGAATTCAGTGGCAGAGGGGAACCAATTGGCGAGGATGCGACATGGATGTAGTCCTACATTGGGGTGCAAGCACAAACAACAATCTCAATAGCTATTACTGATTGGAGACTTGTTCATGCACACGAGAAGGACAGTATATTTGTTTGTGTATAGTTAAATGAACTGTCTACTTGTTACTGATACAATCTTACCAACTATAAGAATATTATTGTGTTAATTTGTTCATATACATGTTGAAAGCATTTGCGGTGCCAATGGAATGCAAAAATCTTATTATAACATCAACAGGGAATAAATGCGGAGAGTTCAAGAGCAGACTAGTCAAAAAAGTACATGGTACACTATTTGGACTCCACCAAGATGTTGGAGTTTCCTCCAGATGATTATCGGTTCATTCAGAAAGGAGATTAAGATGCTTTTGTTGCTCAATGAATTATAGAAGAAATTTTGGTACACCTTCGATTTAATAGTAGCTTTATATAATTTAAGTTAACTTTAATATGAAATTTAAATTAATTTTAATATTAATTTTATATAAATTTAAATTAACTCTTCTGCATGTATTTCTGTGTGTAATTTGTATACATTTGTGTGTAATCTATAGGAAATTTGCAATGCCCAAATAGAAAAACGAAAAGGAAATGTGTACCCTCATCGGATGGCACACAAAGGATACGCTAATCTGATACAAGAACTGTTAGTTTTTCTTGCACAACTATGTGATATCAGATAAATGGACTGATAAATGTAATTTTTATTCTTTTGTTAGAATGGACTGAAAATGTTTTATATTTATGTATGTATGCATGTGACGGCAAGGAATTTCGCTCGGTCCGAACCAGTCGCTAAACCGATCCAGGCCGTTCGAAACGCCCTATCGTTTGAGAACACGACAAATCAGAATGCATACAGAAGAACGTTTCATTGTATATTACAACAATGCATCAGATTACAAGAATATACAGAGTATAAATGAATATTACACAGAAATATCAGAGATTTAAATTACATTTAAATACATAGCAGCGGAAAATAATACAATACATAACTAGAGGAGATATACGGATACAAAGCTTTCCGGATATCATTCCAGCTGTAAACCAGGACCCTGTGAATATAAATCTGCAAAACCAAAACTACTAGCTGCCCGTGTCGAAAATAGGGGCACCCAGAGTTTAGGTTAAAACAATAAACTCCAGGTCAGTCATGTGACTGGTGTGAGAACTAAAACAGTTATTATTCTTCATTTTAAAAGTTAGGTAAATCAAGGGACCACGCCGTATAACACCGAACGGGTTTCCTCCCAAGAACACCAGTGCATAAAACAACAGCGCAATGCTAAATAAAGAAAAATGAAGCTGTTATAAGACCCAGGTCCTATCACACAATGCAACGCAAGCCGGGGGATAGGGTTTTTACCTTATAACAGCCAAAGAATGCTTGATACGTTTAAAACAAATCATTTGATACTATTATAAGTGCATAGTGTATAAAACAACTTCAAATCATAAGTATCAATCATAGGCGGCATGAATGCCCCATACCACTATGTCGCCATATATAGGTTATACAATCAAAATCGCAAAATCCCGTATTTGGAAATTGGATTTCCGTCTATGAACCGAGGCAAAAGATAGTCCTCAACCGATTCGAGACGCTCTAGCCCGTGTCTCAGGTCAGAGCTCGAGTGACCTTGGAGCGACAGGGCCGGTCCACCGATGTGGATTAAATTTAAACCCTGAACATGCGTTCCGCCGCCCTATGGGGCGTCAATGAGCCAACGAATGACTCCATCGGTTCGAGAACGACCGATCAATCCGAGGCGCCTCGCAACAGCAACAACCACATAAGTCAAACTCGTCAGGGCGTGTAAAACCACTGACGCCACTTCTAACTAGAAAGAAACGCATGCCCTCCCTGAGGTCCGTCTCCCGTTTTTGGTTCATACCGGGTGTGAAACTCGCGAAGTAAACGTTACACAAAGCTACGCCACAAAGGCCGTGCTTTGATCATCACCACAAGACTTTGCTTTTCAACAGAAGCCTTGATCGTTTGCCACTTAGGCATGCCACACAGGCAATTCAGTCCATGCGTTTGATATCCATCAATATATAACCCCTGAGCTCGTACGTCTCAGAGAAGGGCGTTAAACAAGAGAATAAATTCTCCGCCGCCAAACAGATATATATTTAATAGAAATCAATCACACAGACTAAAATCCAATGTCAGACACACAGTCCATTTACAAGTCCGTTCTGGGTCTGAACAAAACCGGAGGCACCTAGTACCCCGCATATCCATCGATCTCCAAGTACGTCTGGACGATCACTAACTGTTTCCATCTTCTTGGGTGTACAGCCCAATCAAGATCATCAGTTATCACCCAAACGACGTGAAGACTTCCGGTCTTCGACCATCGTCTTCATCTTCGACACCACGTCGAATCAGTTATTCAGAATGGGATAAACCCGGTCTTTCCGAATAACTCGCGTATATTTTAAATAAGTGTTACACAAACACAACATACGCCTCATTCCAATTCATTAGTCACTAACCGTAAATTAATCAAGAGAATAATTCCCCATATATTAACCCCGAAGGCCGAAACCAACATCAGATGAATATCCAGAAAACCATTCTGCTTAGCTAACCGACAGTTAGTTTCTAAATTTCACATTCATAGGGAAAGGTTCCCATAAATTTTATCAAAGATAAATTCTTGAATTTATTCTTTAATCTACTTTTGAATATCAATTCAACTAGTCGGGATTAACGAAACTTACCGAAGTAATCATTTGTTTTAATTTCCCAATCCCAACCTATTTTTCCCATGAAGTAAAACTGGTAATACTTCATTTCTAACACCACAGTGTTATTGGTAAATTCAATTACCATTTCACGTTTAAATCTAATTAAAGATTTAACTATCGCCTGGAGCAAAACTGGTGATACTCCATTTTCGATCTTTTCAATCTAATTAAAGATTCATTAAAACTCCACTTAGTTTTAATCTTCGACTGGGTTAAAGAATCAGTGTCATTTAAAACACGGTTCACGATAAACCCAAAATCACATTCCATTAATTACCGGGTTAAAGAACAAGTGTTATTTAAAATACTGTTCACGATAAACCCAAAAATCAATATCAATTCTATTCCAATTAAATATTATTTAATTGGTAAACTTCAATAAATCTAAATAAAAAGATTTAATCTTTTCTCAACTGGGTTCAAGAACAGTGTTAGTGAAGACACCATTCACGACAAACCCAAATCACATTCGATATTCAATACAAGGCTCTGAATAGAAAATATATCGGCTTATATTCAATATCGAATTCTACGACTAACAAATGTCGTATTGGAAATAACGATATAAATTTATCTTTCAAATTTCCATAACAACACCTGTATAATCACGAATTCCAACATCGAAATATTCCGAAGACAATTTCGATTCAAATCCACTCCAATGCAATCATTGGAAATTCTGGTTATTTTTAAAACCCTTTTCAAATTCAATTTATTTATTTAAAAATAAATAGAATTATATTTCTAGTTCAAAACTAGTTCATTTCGATAAAAATCTATTTTTATCTTTTCAAATATGGAGTTTTTCATCCCAATTCTTCCCAAATCATTTCTAATGATTTTACACAAATTATTACTATTTTTAATAATTTTATCAAGGCCCGTACAGTCGATTTCCACCAATGGCCATCGAACTGCACGTATAGCGACCTTTTTCCAATTTGATTTGGACATAATTCCAAATCCAACCGTTAGATTTCTAATTTATCACATTCGTTAGAAAGCTCTTTTCGATACGAACCCAACGGTTCCGGTTTTAGGAGAATCCGACGGTCGGATCTCCCGTAATGTCCGTTTGAAATAAATGGTCGAAATTTACGAACTGCCGCGGCGCGGCGCGTTCTATTCAGGCCATTATATTATATATAAAATATATATAATATATATTTCGTTGATTTCTATTTAAAACGAATTATATAAATAGTTTAAATTCGTTTCAAAAGCAATTTCAACTTCCTTTTCAATTCAAATCAAAATGGAATTCTTCTTAATAAATTCGTTTTAAAATTCATTTCTATTCAATTCAAATTTCAATTCAATTTGAATTCATTTCAATTCGCTTTCAAATCAATTTGAATTAGTTTTCAATTCAATTCATTTCGAAATCGTTTTCAATTCAATTCATTTCGAAATCGTTTTCAATTCAATTCATTTCGAAATCGTTTTCAATTCAATTCATTTCGAAATCGTTTACGTCAAAATGGCGTCAATCTAATCAACACGGCTTCATAAATTTCTATTTTCAAATATTCTATTTCAAATATTTCCTATTATCAAAATATTTCGTTCAACACATGACCAATCTCAATGAATGAGTACTATCAACACATGAACTTTTATTTTATAATATTCTTTATTTTTCAAATTGGAATGAGGCCCAATCAATTACCATATAAAGTTAATTATATGGATTTTCATACAACACATATATATCATAGCATTGAAAAATAATCAACCATCAACCAAAGTGCACTACACTGTATAAGCATCAAATATAGATATTCAACGCTTATAACAGCCTGTCAATCAATCGATCGACATATTTAATCAATCAGGATGAGTGAACTTCAAATTTCATCCCAACACCCGTGTGGGGTTTTCAAACAATCAAACAAAGATTTTATTTGTGCAGTTGGGCGATGTATAAAATTTATCGACCCAATCAATGTCCTTCAAATAAGTGTACATAAACAAACCGTCTGGTTTGTAAATGAATATTTATTTTATTCACTTTCACTATATTCATATTCACGTTAAAAATTATATTTTTAACGATAAAACATTTTATTCTATCATATGAATTTCTATTATTCATTTGCACAATAAAATGATATTTTTATTTTCTAACATATTTTAGAAAATTTCGGCGGCATAACGGCACGATATTAGAAACGGGACGAGGCCTAGCCTTATCCCCGGTCTAGTGAAGGCCCACGCCATTCACACATCAATCAAATCAATTCGTTATGTAAACCACAAAATTTGGAGTAAGAGTCTAACCTAGCCTTACTCCTTCGCCTTATAACGGCGCACGTCTAATCCTAACCAATTTATCGATTCGATTTTTCACACCACAAACCACATTCAAACCAATATCGCAATCAATCACCAAACAGCCAAACAAACAAGTCCATGGTCTATGGACGATTGTGTCGGGTGCTACTAAGCACCGTCTGCATCCTAGTATATATATATAACTAGAAAATTTTAATTGAAAGGTGAGAAGTTCTCACATATAGCTATCCTAGCTCCACGGCTCTTCTTTTGCAGAAACTTCGTCGTTCTCGCCTCTTCGTCATCTTCGTTGCCCGCTTTCACTACCTATGTAAAAATCGAATTTTTACTTCACTATTCAATATATAAAAATCAAATTATTACTTCGCTATTCAATATATAAAAATCGAATTTTTACTTCGCTATTCAATATATAAAAATAGAATTTTTACTTCGCTATTCAATATATAAAAATCGAATTTTTACTTCGCTATTCAATACATAAAAATCGAATTTTTATCTCGACTTTCAATATATAAAAATATGATTTTTATCTCGACTTTCAATATATAAAAATATGATTTTTATCTCGACTTTCAATATATAAAAATATGATTTTTATCTCGACTTTCAATATATAAAAATATGATTTTTATCTCGACTTTCAATATATAAAAATATGATTTTTTTACTTTTCTACAAATCCGATCTTTTTAAAGTTTAAACCTTTTGCTTAAACTTAAAATTAAAATCAGTTTTAACCTTTTAAAAAATTCAACTGTTTTTAATCTTTTAAAAATCAATTCGGTTTTTATATTCTTTAAAAAAAATCAGTTTTTCTTTTTAAAGTAAAAATAAAAAAAATCAGTTTCAATGAATTAAATAAAAATACTATAAAATACTTACAGAGAGGAGGGGATCGCAGGAGGTCAGATTAGAGGAGGAGAGAGAAGCGCGAGGTGGGGGGCGAGTTGACTGGAGGGCGGCGTCGGTCAGTGGCGGATAGGAGGCGCGGCCTCCAACTACGGCGTGGGGAGAAGCGAGATGGGGTTTGGGGTATCGAAGGGTTTCGAGGAGGGAGACGCGGGGAGATGGAGGCTGGGGAGTGTGAGGCGCCGTCGATCGGAGGGGAGGGGGAGCGGCCATCGCTAGTGACAGGTCAACCGGGGGAGGGGCTAGCGGGTCGGGTTTTAGTTAGGTTTTCTTTTTCTTTTTTTCTTTTGAGAAGAGTGAGAGTATAGAAGAGAGAGGGACTTTATATATTATTAGTGTATTTATTTTTAATTTCAAAAAAAAACAACTTAAAATTTCGAACTCGAAATCAAGCCCACCGCCTGCCGACCATAGCGTTTTACCCCCATTCCGAACATAATGGGATATGTATCGCAAGCCGATTTGACCGTTTCGATTGGTTTCCGTTGAATTTACATTTAAATCATTATATTGAATTTTAAACGTACCTTTCAAATTACCGGGGCCACATACTAACTAGAAAAATTCCTGAAAAATATTTTCTAACTTCGTATTGACGATACGGTCCTAACAAAACTAGTTTCGTCGAATTCTGGGCCCGTTAGAAAAATGGCCAATTTCCAGTCGATTAAAATCAACTGAAATGGTCAAACGCGTTTTCCTTTGCCACGCTCACATATTAATTCGAAAAATTATGAAATTTGAAACCTAGCAATAACTTGACATCACGGACCCAACAAAACTGGTTTCGTCGAAATCCGAGGTCGTTTGCAAAATGTCCATTTTTAAGGGCTTGAATTCCATAGCGACTATTCAGAATTTTCAACTGGACATATCTTTTGATTCCTGATATGAAATCTTGATTTTTCGGATTCGTTGGAAAGATATCATCAATTAGATCCTATGATTTTTGGTTTCACTAAAATCCGGATTGTTTTGCACCCGGTACATTCAATTGAAGTTTGAAATCGAATTATCGAACTACCGCGCCATTTTCAATTCTATTTATAATTATAAATAAAATTATATATATTCTAACGACGACGTATATAATATATACGTCGAATTATATTCAAATTAAATTTCTCGTCGATGTTATTTAAAATAATTCATTTCAAATAATCGAAATTCGCTAAAATTGCCAAAATAAAAATTTCAAACTGGCTCGCATTTTACGGGTTGTTACAATCTCCCCCACTTAAAACTTTTCGTCCCCGAAAAGGAACAAAGTCGAAAGTGGTTTGATTAATCAACTCTACGCTCAATCTGGCTTCCATTCTCCAACTTTTCAGTTTCTGAGAATTTTCTAAAATTTCAAAAATTTGGCTAACACCCTAAATTTTCGAAAAATTTCGCCATAACCTCCCCTGCAATGGGAGCATCGGGGAATTTCAAATAGCTTCCCCGGTCCTTCAGATCTCAAAAAGAAAAAGAAAAAGCCAAGCGGCTAGCCAATAGGCTCACAAAATCATCATCACCCAAACAAAACAGGAAATTATGTAGTAAACATGTACCTATTTGTCGGGCAAACAAATTTTATTCTCTGCTCTAGCCTCCTTGCTATGACCTGTTCAATGTAAGTATATGCATATGCAAGCAAATGCGACAAATTTTCAATATAACTCAATATTCGATCAAATTAGGCACAATGGTTAAAAATTATCAAACAAATAAACAAACAACACAAACATCAATCAATTAGTGGATTAGAGTTTCAAATTGATAATTTTGATACATATACAAAAATCAGATTTTTGATGCCAAATCACAACAATAGGCCCTATCTAATTTTGGTTCTCACACCAGTCAATAGGAAATATATAGATATCACACCTTCGAAACACGAACATAATTATTGATGATGCCATGGTCATTATCAACATCATCCCCGGGCGACTAGAGTATAATTCTATATCTATCCAGTATATTAAAACTTCAAATACACGTTTGCAAGGCGTATATGCAAAATCTTTATATACTGGACTGTCCTAATCAATATAGAATAAATAATCAAATACGAATAGTTGATTTAGATTTTCAAAACAAGAATTGTTTTCATTTTAAAAATATACTCTTCACACTCGTTCTAGGATACTACTGATCCTATCTCTAACGAGTCATTCTCATTGGATATTACTAATCCAATATCTGATGAATTCTTTCGTACGGTTCTAATGTGTCTTGTTCTCTAGCTTTGTAAACCAAAGCTCTGATACCAACTGTGACGGCAAGGAATTTCGCTCGGTCCGAACCAGTCGCTAAACCGATCCAGGCCGTTCGAAACGCCCTATCGTTTGAGAACACGACAAATCAGAATGCATACAGAAGAACGTTTCATTGTATATTACAACAATGCATCAGATTACAAGAATATACAGAGTATAAATGAATATTACACAGAAATATCAGAGATTTAAATTATATTTAAATACATAGCAGCGGAAAATAATACAATACATAACTAGAGGAGATATATGGATACAAAGCTTTCCGGATATCATTCCAGCTGTAAACCAGGACCCTGTGAATATAAATCTGCAAAACCAAAACTACTAGCTGCCCGTGTCGAAAATAGGGGCACCCAGAGTTTAGGTTAAAACAATAAACTCCAGGTCAGTCATGTGACTGGTGTGAGAACTAAAACAGTTATTATTCTTCATTTTAAAAGTTAGGTAAATCAAGGGACCACGCCGTATAACACGGAACGGGTTTCCTCCCAAGAACACCAGTGCATAAAACAACAGCGCAATGCTAAATAAAGAAAAATGAAGCTGTTATAAGACCCAGGTCCTATCACACAATGCAACGCAAGCCGGGGGATAGGGTTTTTACCTTATAACAGCCAAAGAATGCTTGATATGTTTAAAACAAATCATTTGATACTATTATAAGTGCATAGTGTATAAAACAACTTCAAATCATAAGTATCAATCATAGGCGGCATGAATGCACCATACCACTATGTCGCCATATATAGGTTATACAATCAAAATCGCAAAATCCCGTATTTGGAAATTGGATTTCCGTCTATGAACCGAGGCAAAAGATAGTCCTCAACCGATTCGAGACGCTCTAGCCCGTGTCTCAGGTCAGAGCTCGAGTGACCTTGGAGCGACAGGGCCGGTCCACCGATGTGGATTAAACTTAAACCTTGAACATGCGTTCCCCCGCCCTATGGGGCGTCAATGAGCCAACGAATGACTCCATCGATTCGAGAACGACCGATCAATCCGAGGCGCCTCGCAACAGCAACAACCACATAAGTCAAACTCGTCAGGGCGTGTAAAACCACTGACGCCACTTCTAACTAGAAAGAAACGCATGCCCTCCCTGAGGTCCGTCTCCCGTTTTTGGTTCATATCGGGTGTGAAACTCGCGAATCAACGTTAAACAAAGCTACGCCACACAAGGCCGTGCTTTGATCATCAACCACAAGACTTTGCTTTTCAACAAAAGCCTTGATCCATGCAACTCAGCATGCCACATTGTCAGTCCATACTGTACCACTGATTTCTGCCAATATATAACCTCTGGGCTCGTACGTCTCAGAGAAGGGTGTATAGCAAGAGAATAAATTCTCTGCCACCAAACAGATATATATTTAGCATGCTACCAATTCCTATCAAGGGTGAATTTATGACAGTGCAAGATGCGCTTGGTGGTACATATATTGCTTGGTCGAGAAATTTGATCTCCAATACAGTAACTAAGAAGGTAATTTCAGTATCTATAATTTGATTTTCTACACAAGTTGACTATTATTTACATAGCTTGGAGGTTGCTAAGTGTGATGTTGTCCAGAAGAAGAGGATGAAAAATTATTATGATGAGCCAGGGGGTGACGACCTCGGCATAGTGCCTGAGGTTGTCAAGTATGATGTTGTTTGGAAAAAGGGTGGGAAAAATTATCACAATTAGCCAAAGAATGGAGACCTTGACACAATGCCTTCTAAACTACCTGCAGCACTGAGGGTGCTTTGTGAATGAGAGAACTCATCCCTGAAGAATGGGGCCACCATCAACATCGTGTAGGATGAAGAATGAGAGAACTCATCCCTGAAGAATGGGGCCACCATCATACAGAAGAACATTTCATTGTATATTACAACAATGCATCAGATTACAAGAATATACAGAGTATAAATGAATATTACACAGAAATATCAGAGATTTAAATTACATTTAAATACATCGCAGCGGAAAATAATACAATACACAACTAGAAGGAGATATACGGATACAAAGCTTTCCGGATATCGTTCCAGCTGTAAACCAGGATCCTGTGAATATAAATCTGCAAAACCAAAACTACTAGCTGCCCATGTCAAAATAGGGGCACCCAGAGTTTAGGTTAAAACAATAAACTCCAGGTCAGTCATGGGACTGGTGTGAGAACTAAAACAGTTCATCTTTATTTTTAAAGTTAGGTAAATCAAGGGACCACGCCGTATAACACGGAACGGGTTTCCTCCCAAGAATACCAGTGCATAAAACAAACAGCGCAATGCTAAATAAAGAAAAATGAAGCTGTTATAAGAACCAGGTCCTATCACACAATGCAACGCAAGCCGGGGGATAGGGTTTACCCTTATAACAGCCAAAGAATGCTTGATACGTTTAAAACAAATCATTTGATACTATTATAAGTGCATAGTGTATAAAACAACTTCAAATCATAAGTATCAATCATAGGCGGCATGAATGACCCATACCACTATGTCGCCATATATAAGTTTACAATCAAAACCGCAAGACGTCTTATTGGAAGTTGGGTTATCATTTATGGTATGAACCGAGGCTAGGGGCAAGATCCTCTACCGATTTGTGACTCTCTAGCCCGAGCCATAGGGTCAGAGCGCATCGACCCTTTAGATCGTCAGGGCCGGTCCACCGATGTGGATTATTATGCCTGAACACTACGTTTCCCTGCCCTTTGGGGCGTAAGCCTGGCCTGTCAGCCGACCAGAAGCATCGGCCGAAACCGATATCACGAGGCGCCTCGCTTTTCAGTAAGTAATAATAAGCAACATCCACATGAGTCAAACTCGTCAGCCAGTTCAAGCACTGACGCCACTCCTAACTAGAAAGAAACGCATGTCCTCCCTGATGTCCGTCTCCCGTTTTTAGTTCATACCGGGTGTGATACTCGCGAATCAACATTACACAAAGCTACGCCACACAAGGCCGTGCTTTGATCATCAACCACAAGACTTTGCTTTTCAACAAAAGCCTTGATCCATGCAACTCAGCATGCCACATTGTCAGTCCATACTGTACCACTGATTTCTGCCAATATATAACCTCTAGGCTCGTACGTCTCAGAGAAGGGTGTATAGCAAGAGAATAAATTCTCTGCCACCAAACAGATATATATTTAGCAGAGATCACCAATACAGTATAAAGGAATACAACGTCAGACACACTATCCATTTACAAGTCCGTTCTGGGTCTGAACGAAACCGGAGGCACTTTCCTCGCATATCCATCCATCTCCAAGTACGTCTGGACGACCACAAACTATTTCCATCCTCTTGGGTGTACAGCCCAATCAGGATCGTCAGTAATTATCCAAACGATGTGAAGACTTCCGGTCTTCAACCACCGTCTTCATCTTCGACATATCGTCGAATTGATTATTCAGAATGGGTATAAACCCGGCCTTTCCGAACAACCAGCGTATATTAAAATAAATGTTACACAAACACAACATACGCCTCATTCCAATTCATCAGTCACTAACCGTAAATTAATCAAGAGAATAATTCCCCAAATATTAACCCCGAAGGCCGAAACCAACATCAGATCAATATCCAGAAAACCATTCTGCTTAGCTAACCGACAGTTAGTTTCTAAATTTCACATTCATAGGGAAAGGTTCCCATTAATTTTATCCCAGATAAATTTCTTGAATTTATTCTTTAATCTACTTTTGAATATCAATTCAAACTAGTCGGGATTAACGAACCTTACTGAAGTAATCATTTGTTTTAATTTCCCAATCCCAACCTATTCATCCCATGAAGTAAAACTGGTAGTACTTCATATCTAACACCACGGTGTTATCGGTAAATTCAATTACCATTTCACGTTCAAATCTAATTAAAGATTTAACTATCGTCCGAAGCAAAACTGGTGATACTCCATTCTCGATCATTTCAATCTAATTAAAGATTCATTAAAACTCCACTTAGTTTTAATCTTTAACTGGGTTAAAGAATCAGTGTCATTTAAAAACACAGTTCACGATAAACCCAAAATCACATTCATTAATTATCGGGTTAAAGAACGAGTGTTGTTTAAAACACTGTTCACGATAAACCCAAAATCACATTCATTAATTATCGGGTTAAAGAACGAGTGTTGTTTAAAACACTGTTCACGATAAACCCAAAAATCAATATCAATCCAATTCCAATTAAATATTATTTAATTGGTACACTTCATTAAATCTAAATAAAAAGATTTAATCTTTTCTCAACTGGGTTCAAGAACAGTGTTAGTGAAGACACCATTCACGACAAACCCAAATCACATTTGATATTCAATATAAGGCTCTGAATAGAAAATATATCGGCTTATATTCAATATCAAATTCTACGATTAACAAATGTCATATTGGAAATAACGATATAAATATATATCTTTCAAATTTCCATAACAACATCTGTATAATCACGAATTC
This sequence comes from Allium sativum, assembly GCA_030737875.1. Lineage (NCBI taxonomy): Eukaryota > Viridiplantae > Streptophyta > Magnoliopsida > Asparagales > Amaryllidaceae > Allium > Allium sativum. The sequence continues at coordinate 189,763,985 of CM060913.1, forward strand.
CAACATCGAAATATTCCGAAGACAATTTCGATTCAAATCCACTCCAATGCAATCATTGGAAATTCTGGTTATTTTTAAAACCCTTTTCAAATTCAATTTATTTATTTAAAAATAAATAGAATTATATTTCTAGTTCAAAACTAGTTCATTTCGATAAAAATCTATTTTTTTCTTTTCAAATATGAAGTTTTTCGTCCCAAATCTTCAAAAATCATTTCTTATGATTTTACACAAATTATTACTATTTTTAGTAATTTTATCAAGGCCCATACAGTCGATTTCCATCAATGGCCATCGAACTGCACTTACATCGACCTTTTTCAAATTTGATTTCGACATAATTCCAAATCCAACCGTTAGATTTCTAATTTCTAATATTCGTTAGAAAGCTCTTTTCGATACGAACCCAACGGTTCCGGTTTTAGGAGAATCCGACGGTCGGATCTCCCGTAATGTCCGTTTGAAATAAATGGTCGAAATTCACGAACTGCCGCGGCGCGGCGCGTTCTATTCAGGCCATAATATTATATATATGTAATATATATAATATATATTTCGTCGATTTCTATTTAAAACGAATTATATAAATAGTTTTAAATTCGTTTCAAAAGCAATTTCAACTTCCATTTCAATTTAAATCAAAATTGAATTCTTCTTTATAAATTCGTTTTAAAATTCATTTCTATTCAATTCAAATTTCAATTCAATTTGAATTCATTTCAATTTGTTTCCAATTCAATTCGAATTCATTTTCAATTCAATTAGAATTGGTTTTACATTAAACTCAATTCAAATCCGTTATCTATTCAATTAAATTCGAAATCGTTTTATATTCAATTCATTTCGAAATCGTTTTATATTCAATTCATTTCGAAATCGTTTTGTATTCAATTCATTTCGATTTCATTTCAAAATATGCGTTTTCGAAATCACTTTTCAATATGCATTTTAAAATGAATAAAATCGATATAAATATCGTTCACGTCAAAATGGCGTCAATCTAACCAACACGGCTTCATATATTTCTATTTTCAAATATTCTATTCAATAAATGAATATTTATTTTTGTCAACACACGACTAATCTCAACGAATGAGTACTGTCCACGTGTGACAATTTTTGTTAAATTATTTCGTTCAACACATGACTAATCTCAACGGATGAGTACAGTCAACACATGAACCTTTATTTTATATTGATAAAGATGCAAATTTTATTATTAAAATATTTCGTTCAACACATGACCAATCTCAATGGATGAGTACTGTCAGCACATGAACCTTTATTTTATATTGATAAAGATGTAAATTTTATTACTAAAATATTTCGTTCAACACATGACCAATCTCAATGGATGAGTACAGTCAACACATGAACCTTTATTTTATATTATTTTTTATTTTCTAAATTGGAATGAGGCCCAATCAATCACCATATAATGTTAATTATATGGATTTTCATACATTACACACATATAATAGCATTGAAAATAATCAACCATCAACCAAAGTGCACTACACTGTATAAGCATCAAATATAGATATCTAACGCTTATAACAGCCTGTCAATCAATCGATCGACATATTTAATCAATCAGGATGAGTGAACTTCAAATTTCATCCCAACACCCGTGTGGGGTTTCAAACAATCAAAGACAGATTTTATTTGTGTAGTTGGGCGATGTGTGAAATTTATCGTCCCAATCAATGTCCTTCAAATAGGTGTACATAAACAAACCGTCCTGTTTGTAAATGAATATTTTATTTATTCACATTCACTATATTCTTACTCACGTTAAAAATTATATTTTTAACGATAAAATATTTTATTTCAACACATGAATTTCTATTCAGTTCATTCTTTAAATAAAATGATATTTTTATTTTTCTAACTTATTTTAGAAAATTTCGGCGGCATAACGGCACGATACTAGAAACGGGACGAGGCCTAGCCTTATCCCCGGTCTAGTGAAGGCCCATGCCATTCACACATCAATCAAATCCACCAAACAACCAAATTCAAATCAAATCATCTTACTGATTTATGCAACCAAACAAACAAGTCCATGGTCTGTGGACGATTGTGTCGGGTGCTACTAAGCACCGTCTGCATCCTAGTATATATATATATATATATAACTAGAAAAATAAATTGAAAGGTGAGAAATTCTCACCTAAAGCTATCCAATCATCTTGACTCTTCTTTTATAGAAATCTTCGCCAATCTCGCCTTTTGTCGCTTTCGTTGCCCGTATTCACTACATATGTAAAAATCGAATTTTTACTTCGCTATTCAATATATAAAAATCGAATTTTTATTATGCTATTCAATATATAAAAATCGAATTTTTATTATGCTATTCAATATATAAAAATCGAATTTTCACATCGATGTTCATATCGTAAAGATTATATTTTTATCACGCCATTCTTCATATAAAGATTTCGCCTTTTCAATTTCATCACTATAAAAATCACAATTTTATTTTGCTACCTATATAAAGATGATATTTTTAATATTCCAATCATGTAAAAAATATATTTTTACTTCTCTACATAAACAAAAATCATATTTTATATCATCTATATAGTAAAGACTATATTTTTAATACTTTTAAAAATATAAAAATCATATTTTTATTCTCATAAAAATATAAAAATCATATTTTTACTTTGCTGTTCTATATATAGTTTCATATCATACCCTAGTTAAAAATCGTATTTTCCTTCCAATCAAAAATCACAACTTTCCTATATTAAAAATGTAAACTTTTATGTGATAAAAATTTAATCTTTCCTTGAACAAAACACGATCTTTCCTTTAGCAAAATATTCAGTTTTTTTTCAAAGAAATATATAACGTAATGAAAAGAGTAAAAACTTACATTGTTTCAACGAAGAAAGGGGGCTGTTTCGCGCAAATCGAAGAGGAGGCAGCTGCTTGTGTCGCGTCAGCGGTGGAGGGGGATGCTTGGCTGGAGTGACGGCTGCTGGAGGGCGCGGTGCGGTGGATTATGGGGTTTGGGGGCCTCGCGTTCGCAAATGGAGGGTGGGTTTTCGGTTTTAGGTGGAAGGGGGCGGAGACGATGGGGGTTGGAGCGGAGGGGGCCGCGGTGCTGGAGTCAACGGCCTAGGGGGGGTGCGACGTCGGCCAGCGACGGTGGGGGTGGGAATCGAGATCGGCGGCTGGTTTTTTTTTCCTCTTTTTTTTTTGTTTTCTGATTTTTATCGGGGGGGGGGGGGGGGGGGCAGGGTATAGAGGGAAGAAAAGGAAGAGTTTTATATATAATACTTTTTTTATTGCAAAAAGTTGACTTTTACAAACAACCTCTAAACGAGGCCCACCGCCTGTCGTCCATAGCTAATTACCCCCATTCTGAATACAATGGGATATGTATCGTAGGCTGATTCGACTGTTTGATTCAGTTTCCGTTGAATTTACATTTAAATCACTATATTGAATTTTAAACGTACATTTCAAATTACCGGGGTCACATACTGACTCGAAAAATTCCAGAAAAATATTTTCTAGCTTCGTATTGACGATACGGTCCTAATAAAACTAGTTTCGTCGAATTTTGATACCGTTTGAAAAATGACCATTTTCCAGTCGATTAAAATCAACTAAAACTTGGTCAAACGCGTTTTCCTTTGCCACGCTCACATATTGATTCGGAAAATTATGAAATTTGGAATCTAGCAATAACTTGACACCACGAACCCAACAAAACTGGTTTCGTCGAAATCTGAGGTCATTTGCAAAATTTCCATTTTTAAGGGCCTAAATTCCACAGCGACTATTCAGAATTTTCAACTGGACATATCTTTTGATTCCCGCTATGAAATCTCGATTTTTCGGATTCGTTAGAAAGATATTATCAATTAGATCCTAATGTTTTTGGTTTCACTAAAATCCGGATTGTTTTGCACCCGGTACATCCAATTGAAGTTTGAAATCGAATTATCGAACTACCGCGCCATTTTCAATTCCTTTTATAATTATATATAATTATTTATATTCTAACGACGAACTATATAACTATATACGCTCGAATTATATTCAAAATAAATTTCACGTCGATATTATTTAAAATAATTCATTTTAAATATTCAAAATTCGCTATAATCGCCAAAATAAAAATTTTAAACTGCCCCAGATTTTCGGGTTGTTACAACTTGGGAAGTGCGCCAATACATATTTGCACCGGCGCACCTGCCAATTGCGCCCAGGCCGAGGCAGCAGGCCTGCACAGCTTTCTGGTTCAGACTGACCCATGTTGCTGAGTCCTTTCTGAATCCTTGGTGTGTCATTAGGGCTGAGGTGTCACCCTATCAAGACTGAATGGTTTTTATTAACCCTAAGATCATCTGACGGCTTAAGTTAATACAAAACTCTATAAAAAGACCCATAGACTCAAACCCTAAATCAGAATTAAAACGCAAACTATGGCCGTCATGCTGTCATCTTGAACCATAGAGCAGCCGCCACCAAATTAGAGAGGAAGAACAACAAATCAAATCAGTTCTTCTCAACCCTAACAACGAATCTTCTTCAAAGGGGAGCTAATACAACTTCGCAAATCAGAATTCAGATGTAACACCGCGAAAATTCTATAACTGTGTAGTTAACAAATTAAAATATAATTAATTTGAAATCAAAGAACTAAGGGAAACGGGATACGCCATTGCGTTCGTCTCGGAAAAATACGCGAAATAGAGTCCGAGTTTTCGAAAAACGGAGTCCATATGAAGAAGATATGGCCTTCGGAAGTTTTGAATTAAATTTAAAATTCAAACAGAATAAAATAATTAAAAATCGGGCCCAGTGGGCCAGGGCAGATAAAGACCCGCCTAGGCCACCCAGGTCGACTGGGCTGTCGACCTGGGCTACCCATGTCGACAGGGCTGTCGACAGCCCTGTCGACAGGGGTGTCGACCTGGTCGAGCCCAGTCAACCTGGCTGGCCAGGTCTGTGTTTGGTCGAATTTCTGTGGTCTGCTTTGTCATTAGGGCTAGGTGGCGGGTTCTAATTGGTCTCTCTATCTAATGAATGGCTATGATCAATCCAAGCAACATCAAGGGTTCTAGTCAGTTCCTAACCTCTATATAAACAACCCTAGACTAAACCCTAATCTATTCATTCAAATTAAGAACATAGCCGCCATGTTGCTGAGGAACGACTAAGAGTAGCCGCCAACTAGAGAGAGAATTAGGAAGAAAGTTCTAAAGCCTAAAGCAATTCAAGCAACCTAAAGCCAATCAATTCAACAAAAGAATCATATCTCTTAATTAGAGAATTCACCGCAACCATTGTAAGTAGAGTATTACTTTGGTATGAATAAACAACTGTATTGGTTTGTATGCTTGAATTGGGATAATAAAGTAGTTCATATTTGTGCAAAATTATGTTATTCGTTATAAAGAACTACATGCGGTAGTTCTATGCAAGTATACGTTTGGAATATTGCGCAAATTATGCAATTTATGTTGAAGCTACATGTATGTAGTTGATTGAAATTCATGCAAGTTTGGGGCTTTGTTATTATGCCATCATGATGTACGTTTTTGTGCATAAATCATTTTGCAAGTAATTGAAACAAGTTTGGTTGTTATAGTTCATAAGAAACTATGTTGGAATTTTGACACCATAATCCATGTATTAAGTCATTCTTTTGCAAACTTATGAATATGGCTAGGCTATGAATGATATTTGGCATAATTGAAATCCATGATTAAGTCTATCTTGTTTACAAGAATTATATGATGACATATGTGAGACATGGCTAGGTTAGACTCAAAAATCCCTTTTTGCAAGTTTTAAAGCAAACACCATGTTTAGGAATATTTATGCATAAGTATGTTTATACCATCGTTATGTGATTAGACTTAAACCATAATTAAGTTGATCTATGCTTTTGTGTTAGTAACAAAGTATCCCCTTTGTAAACATGTAGAAACCTTATGAACATGACTTGTTTATGTTTATGCCATGAACAAATTTAACTTTACTTATGCCATGCTTATGTTTGACATTATGCCATGATTATGCTAAAAGTATTTATGCCATGCTTATGTTTGCCATTATGCTATGCTTATGCTAGAAATATTTATGACATGCTTATGTTTGACATTATGCCTAAATAAGAATATAGGTTCATGTTGTAGTTAAACCTATGCAAGTTCACATGCTTTGATTCATGTCACCTATGTTACCACTATACAAGTACACCAATTTCTATTTTATTTCCAACGTCGTATTGCAAGTTCATGCGCTCACCTTCCCTTTTTTGTGTATGTAATCACGCCATAAGCCTCCCCTTTTCGCATGGCTAAATTGGGCTTTAAAAGGCTAAGCCCAATATATATATAAACGGACGTGTAAAACGGGGGAAAATAACGTTGGGTAAAAATTAATTAATGAATGAAAATATAAAATAGAAGGGCCCAAGTTCAAGTATGGGTTGGGCCCATGATTGGTGTAACCTTTACACCATTAACTTAATAATGGGCCGCAAATACTTACATATAAGAAATAAAGAAGAATGACAAATTATGTAAAATGTAGAACATACGATGTGTTTAACCCGAGGTTGGATTGAGTTGTGATGTAAACCTGCCCGGAACCGCCCGGCTGTCCAGTAGTCACAACAATACCTATCCAATGTGGGAGGTTAAACATGGAGCCCAATAAGGACCCGAGGTTAGACTGAGTTGTGGCGTAAGACTGCCCGGAACCAACCGGCAACAGGCAGCCACAATAATACCTGTCTAATGTGAGAGGTCAGGGCCTTAATAAGACAATTAAGGCTGAGTCAGGATTGATAGGATTAAGTAAACTAAAGACTTAATCAAAATGGAACATGCTAAACTAAACGGACTGGTGGGGGTTAGGTAGGAAACACTTAACCAACTTAGCATGTTGGCTAGAGATAGAAAACCTAGTAACGGGGGACCCTTTTCAGCAGTAACCCTAAAAGGTGTATCAGGATACCCTGAAACTAGGCAGGGTGGGGCACGATTACTGGGCTGATTGTAAGAGGTCAAATCGACGGCGGTGGTGTAGCAGTGTAGGTTCTAACGGAGTGCGGGCGTGCACACACTCCGGCGCAGAAAAATAAGGCACTGGACACCAGTAGCATACCTGTGCACTCTAAGGTTGTGTCGGGTTGCCACTATGGGACTTGATACACCCCATGGTGGGACCAGCATAGGTAACTACAGACATCGGGGGCCGTAAGACACATGTAACTATGCGAGTAGGAGCCGATCATCATTGAATGGATCACATCACCCTGATTATGGGGTGCAAATTGGAAACTAGTTTATATGGGTTCAGAGATTAACATGGGGTACGATAGTATATTCGACCCTAGACAACTTAACCAAGTTTACTGTGCTTGCCCACTTCTTGTTTATACTTATCATACGCAGTTCTTTATTCATAGACAAAATAGTACTAGACTTACTCAGGCTTTATGTCTGACTCTATTTTTCTTTCGTCTTCTTTCTTCCGTTCCCCCCCCCCCCCCAGGTCCTCAGGGAGGGAACACAGCAGCTTGATCAGCCTTGACATCCAGCTGAAGTAGAGAAATGTATTGCTTGGACTTTCCTGTTTTGAACTATGGCTTTGGACAATCCACACTGGGGCATTTGCAGTTTATCTATGTTTTATTTATGCTTCTTTAATAATGTACTCAAGACAGATTATGAAAGTGTTATGTTATGTTTTTGGAAAGGATGTTGTTGTAACACGTATTTGACTTTATGAAATAAAAAAAAAAAGTTGTTGTTCTTCCGCTGTTTACAAATATGTGTTCTTATATCTGTCTTGTATATCTGTGACTTGTACTTATAAACCGCCACCAAAATTAGGGCATTCCCTTTGAGAGTGACCCTAACGGAGGTGGGTTGTTTCACTTGGTATCAGAGCATAGGTTTACCAGATAAGATAAAAAGTTTTGAAAAATTATTTTCAAAAAGGAAATTTAAAGAAGCATTTTTAAAAGAAAAATATTATTTTATTTTAAAAAGGCAAAGTCCACTCCCCAAAGCCATAGGTACTATCTCTTATCCTTCGTTTTGAATCTATCCTTTTTGTTTCAGCATGTCCCAAGAACTTAACTTGCCGGAAGGGGTGCCAATACCTGGTTGGTTTAGACGGTTCTTAGAAGCAAGGGCCACTCAGCCAGGTCCTACCATTCCTCCTCCCCCAGCGGAAGGAAATCATCCAGCTGCAGCAGCACCTTTTCCTCCACCTCCTCCTCGGGGAAGCACATTCGCTAAGATATGCAAAGATTTTAAAGCTATGGGAGGATGGGATTTCCATGGAACTGAGTCCTTCGTAGCAGCTAGAAATTGGCTGAAAGAAACGGAGGACCTATTCATCATCTTTGAGGTAGAAGATAGACAAAAAGTACAGTTGGCAGTGTGGCTATTGAAGGGTGAGGCTTCCTACCGGTGGGAAGTCACTAACGCTGAAAGACCAGTGGAGACATGGGAGGACTTTAGGGCAACGTTTGAGACTAAATTTCTCTCAGATGCAGAAAGAAGTTTGCAGTTATAGAAATTCTTATTTCTTAAGAAAGGGGATAAGACGGTCAGAGAGTATGTGAATCAGTTCGATGAGCTGGCTAGGTTTGGGCTTGACCTAGTCAATACCCCGCACAAGAAGGCTCTCCGTTTCGTCAAAGGGTTGAATGAGCCATTACACAGTCTGGCCATGACCCATATACCCATGGGAGCCACGTATGAAAGATTGGTGCAAATGGCATTGCTGAATGAAGAGGATAAGGGCAAGAAGAAAGAGGGTTTGCAGCCCAAGAAGACAGACTTAAAGAAAGGCGGGAAAGGCAACAAAGAGAAGAGGAAGTGCAATTTCTATGGCAAAGTGGGGCACTTAGTAAAGGACTGCCGGAAAAAGAAGGCCAAGGAGAATGGTGGGTGCTTTTCTTGCGGTGAGACGGGCCATAGGGCTAAGGACTGCCTAAAGAAACGAGGACAGGGGCAGAGGGCTGGATCCACCCCAGGGGCACAGGTCCATGTGCTAGAAGCGCCACCTCTGCAATAGCGAGGTATAAATACTTCTGTAGAAAGTGTAGTTTATCTTTATGATCACCCCGTTCGCACTTCATTTGATTCTGGCGCGTCACACTCCTTTATCTCGTCTGCTTTAGTAGAATCTCTGCACCTAAAAACTAGTATGGTAGAGGACCCCTTAATTGTTTCAAACCCAATTGGGGGCCCAGCTCATTTGTCTATGATCTGTGTGGGATTGAAAATTTCTATTCTAAGTGTAGAATTTCAATGTAGTGCCTTTGTTTTGGGCTTTTCGGGGTATGGTTTGATTTTGGGTATGGATTGGCTATCCAGTAATGGGGCCATCCTTGATTGTGAGAAAAGGGTTGTTAGGCTCCTAACCCGACTCGGTAATACTTTGGAAATTTCTTGTAATCCCTCGTATGCGGTTATGCTTAGTTATCTTGAATCGCTAGATGCCTCTGTTGAAAATTTGCAATCAGTTAGAGTAGTCCGGGAATATCCGGATGTCTTCGAAGAGGTGAAGGGCTTGCCTCCGAAGCGGGAAATAGACTTCCGCATATATCTTGTAGATAATGCAAAGCCCGTTGCGTTGCCCGTTAGACATATGGCTCCACGAGAAAGGAAAGAGCTCAGTAAACAGATTAAAGAGCTTCTAGAAAAGGGGTTCATTAGGAGAAGCATTTCAGAATGGGGCGCTCCGGTGGTGTTCGCTACAAAGGCGGATGGTTCACTCCGTCTATGTGTTGACTATAGGGAGCTCAACAAGCTAACGAAAAAGAATAGGCACCCTCTCCCTAGAATTGACGATTTATTTGACCAGCTTGTAGGAGCGTCTGTTTTCTCCCAACTCGATTTAGCAACCGGTTTTCATCAGCTAAGGGTGGCTGAAGATAGCATTTATAAAACGGCATTCAGAACCCTAGATGGTTTCTTTGAATGGCTTGTCATGCCTTTCGGCTTGACAAATGCACCTGCTTACTTCGTGGACCTAATGACTAGGGTATTTAGAGATTTCCTCAACAAATTCGTAGTGGTCTTCGTAGACGATATCCTTATCTTCTCAAAGAGTGAAGAGGAACATGCTCATCACTTAAGGGCAATCATGGAAACTTTGCGAGTCCATCAACTAAAAGCCAAGTTCTCCAAATGCCACTTTTGGAGAGAAGAGGTGAGGTTCCTTGGGCACATAGTATCCAAACAAGGGTTAGCAGTGGACCCTGCTAAAGTAGTGGCGGTACAGGACTGGAAGACACCAAGGAATGCAACTGAGGTCCGAAGCTTTCTAGGACTAGCAGGTTTCTATCGAAAATTTATAAGGGATTTTGCGAAAATCTCAGCTCCGCTCACGAAATTGACTAAGAAGAATCTAGTGTTTAATTGGGACTTGGATTGCGAGTTTGCTTTCCAACGACTAAAAAGGGCTCTCACAACAGCCCCAGTTTTGACGCTGCCGGATGGGAGCAAGATGTTCACTGTTTATACGGATGCATGTGGGACAGGGCTAGGCGCCGTCTTAATGCAAGAAGGAAGGGTAGTAGCTTATGGCGGGAGGCAGCTGAAGGTGCACGAAAAGAACTACCCAACCCACGATCTTGAGTTAGCCGCCATCGTCTTTGTACTCAAGTCTTGGCGACACTATCTCCTAGGTGAGAAGTTCGAACTTTACACTGACCATAAATCGTTGAAATATCTTTTCTCGCAGAAGGATCTTAACTTGAGGCAACAAAGATGGATGGAGTTTCTTGCCTCGTACGATTTCGAAATCTCCTACACTCCGGGCAAAGGCAACGTAGTGGCAGACGCGTTGAGCCGAAAGAAATTGACCCTAAGCCCGTTGTTTGTTGAAAGACAAAGCCTAGAGTTTATAGACAGCTTCGACTTTAGGCCTTCCTCCGATTTCGTACCGGACTTGCTAGCATCTCTCGAAGTGCGCCCAACTTTGGTGGATTCGGTAGGGGCAGCACAACGCGAAGACCCTCAGCTTGTGGAAATAATTGATAGGCTAATTAGGGGTGAGACTTCAAGTCACCTCAACCAATACTCCATCGACGATAAGGGGTTGCTAAGGCGAGACGGAAGACTATGCGTCCCACAGACGAAAGATTTAGTAAAGAAGGTTCTAGAGGAAGCACATCACTCCAAGATGACGATACACCCAGGCGGAGATAAAATGTACAAAGATATAAAAAGGACTTTCTTTTGGAACGACATGAAAAAGGACGTGGCAGAGTTCGTTTCTAAGTGTATGGTGTGCCAACAGGTTAAGGCAGAACAGAAAAAGCCTGGCGGACTGCTACATCCTCTGGAGGTCCCGCAGTGGAAGTGGGATAGCATCTCAATGGACTTCATCGATGGGCTGCCTAGGTCTAGGAGAGGCAACACTAGCATTTGGGTAATAGTGGATAGGCTTACTAAAAGCGCCCACTTTTTACCTGTCAAAAGTAAAAGAACTGCCTCATCCCTAGCATCACTTTACCTCAAGGAAATCGTTCGACTCCATGGAATACCGTCTAGCATCGTTAGTGACCGAGACCCCATCTTCACCAGTGAGTTTTGGCGGAGTCTGCAAGAAGCAGTAGGAACGCAGTTATGCTTGAGCACAGCCTATCATCCCCAAACCGACGGCCAAACGGAGAGAGTGAACAGAGTTTTGGAAGACCTCTTAAGGCTATGCGTCCTTGACTTCGGAGGGACATGGGAAGACCACCTTCCTTTGGTGGAATTTGCCTACAACAACAGCTATCAAGCAACCATCGGAATGGCGCCCTTCGAAGCTTTATATGGAAGATCGTGCCGATCGCCCACTTGTTGGTGGGAGTCCACGGATAAGCTCATACTTGGACCAGATATGATCCGAGAGACCTCAGAGAAAGTAGACTTAATACGAAGAAGGATGAAGACGGCCCAAGACAGACAAAAGTCCTACGCCGACAAGAGAAGGACCGAACTTGAATTCGAAGTTGGAGACAGAGTTTTTCTCAAGGTATCACCGCTAAGAAACGTTGTTCGTTTTGGAACCACAGGAAAGCTAGCACCAAGGTTCGTAGGGCCATTCCCTATTATCGAGAAAATTGGGAAAATGGCCTATAGATTAGAGCTACCCGAGAAGTTAGCTGGAGTCCACAACGTTTTTCACGTTTCACATCTCCGAAAATGTCTTCATGAGTCCGCTGAAGTGGTAGAGCCAAATATCCTCGAAGAAGCCGAAGTGGAACGCGAAGCAACCATAAGAAAATTTCCAACCCGCATATTAGGAACGGAAGTGAAGAAGCTACGCAACCGCGAAGTCAAGCTCGTCAAAGTCCAGTGGAGCGACACCGAGGGAGACACGACTTGGGAGACTGAAGCTAAAATCCGTACAGCCTACCCTTTTCTGTTCGAGGGTACATCCTTGATCTTTCATTTTCCTTAAGTTGCGCTTTTATCTATCTTTTTAGGTATATTTCCTCGACCGTATCTTTTAGATAGAATCTTTTTGGATGGAAACATGTAGTTGAAACATGTTATGGATGATGGTTGCAAGTGGTTGCAAGTGATTGCTAGTGGTTGCTCGTGGTTGCATATACACACACAATCTAGGTTTTAGATCGGCTCAGTCACTTCATATTGCGTATGCATATATGTTTGCATTCGTATATGGTTGAACATTAATGTGTTGTCATATGGATGTTGCATTTGTATTGAATGATTGTGCACTCATGTAGAATCAAGAATAGGAAAATTTGCATACATAATGGATTCATGGCACTTACATAACTCGCATTAAGGAGGTCAACAGAATCAGTAGACCGCCTGATTTTGCATTAGATAAGTACATGTACACACACACTTCGCATATGATCATGAAGCATTAGAAATCTTTTAAGGACAATGGATGCTCGTGTTTGATGGATGAGTAGATGGATGATTGGATGTTAGGATATACATTCCTCCTAACTTGAAGATTTCGGGGACGAAATCCTTTTAAGTAGGGGAGAATGTAACACCCCGAAAATTCTATAACTGTGTAGTTAACAAATTAAAATATAATTAATTTGAAATCAAAGAACTAAGGGAAACGGGATACGCCATTGCGTTCGTCTCGGAAAAATACGCGAAATAGAGTCCGAGTTTTCGAAAAACGGAGTCCGTATGAAGAAGATATGGCCTTCGGAAGTTTTGAATTAAATTTAAAATTCAAACAGAGTAAAATAATTAAAAATCGGGCCCAGTGGGCCAGGGCAGATAAACACCCGCCTAGGCCACCCAGGTCGACTGGGCTGTCGACCTGGGCTACCCATGTCGACAGGGCTGTCGACAGCCCTGTCGACAGGGGTGTCGACCTGGTCGAGCCCAGTCAACCTGGCTGGCCAGGTCTGTGTTTGGTCGAATTTCTGTGGTCTGCTTTGTCATTAGGGCTAGGTGGCGGGTTCTAATTGGTCTCTCTATCTAATGAATGGCTATGATCAATCCAAGCAACATCAAGGGTTCTAATCAGTTCCTAACCTCTATATAAACAACCCTAGACTAAACCCTAATCTATTCATTCAAATTAAGAACATAGCCGCCATGTTGCTGAGGAACGACTAAGAGTAGCCTCCAACTAGAGAGAGAATTAGGAAGAAAGTTCTAAAGCCTAAAGCAATTCAAGCAACCTAAAGCCAATCAATTCAACAAAAGAATCATATCTCTTAATTAGAGAATTCGCCGCAACCATTGTAAGTAGAGTATTACTTTGGTATGAATAAACAACTGTGTTGGTTTGTATGCTTGAATTGGGATAATAAAGTAGTTCATATTTGTGCAAAATTATGTTATTCGTTATAAAGAACTACATGCGGTAGTTCTATGCAAGTATACGTTTGGAATATTGCGCAAATTATGCAATTTATGTTGAAGCTACATGTATGTAGTTGATTGAAATTCATGCAAGTTTGGGGCTTTGTTATTATGCCATCATGATGTATGTTTTTGTGCATAAATCATTTTGCAAGTAATTGAAACAAGTTTGGTTGTTATAGTTCATAAGAAACTATGTTGGAATTTTGACACCATAATCCATGTATTAAGTCATGCTTTTGCAAACTTATGAATATGGCTAGGCTATGAATGATATTTGGCATAATTGAAATCCATGATTAAGTCTATCTTGTTTACAAGAATTATATGATGACATATGTGAGACATGGCTAGGTTAGACTCAAAAATCCCTTTTTGCAAGTTTTAAAGCAAACACCATGTTTAGGAATATTTATGCATAAGTATGTTTATACCATCGTTATGTGATTAGACTTAAACCATAATTAAGTTGATCTATGCTTTTGTGTTAGTAACAAAGTATCCCCTTTGTAAACATGTAGAAACCTTATGAACATGACTTGTTTATGTTTATGCCATGAACAAATTTAACTTTACTTATGCCATGCTTATGTTTGACATTATGCCATGATTATGCTAAAAGTATTTATGCCATGCTTATGTTTGCCATTATGCTATGCTTATGCTAGAAATATTTATGACATGCTTATGTTTGACATTATGCCTAAATAAGAATATAGGTTCATGTTGTAGTTAAACCTATGCAAGTTCACATGCTTTGATTCATGTCACCTATGTTACCACTATACAAGTACACCAATTTCTATTTTATTTCCAACGTCGTATTGCAAGTTCATGCGCTCACCTTCCCCTTTTTGTGTATGTAATCATGCCATAAGCCTCCCCTTTTCGCATGGCTAAATTGGGCTTTAAAAGGCTAAGCCCAATATATATATAAACGGACGTGTAAAACGGGGGAAAATAACGTTGGGTAAAAATTAATTAATGAATGAAAATATAAAATAGAAGGGCCCAAGTTCAAGTATGGGTTGGGCCCATGATTGGTGTAACCTTTACACCATTAACTTAATAATGGGCCGCATATATTTACATATAAGAAATAAAGAAGAATGACAAAATATGTAAAATGTAGAACATACGATGTGTTTAACCCGAGGTTGGATTGAGTTGTGATGTAAACCTGCCCGGAACCGCCCGGCTGTCCAATAGTCACAACAATACCTATCCAATGTGGGAGGCTAAACATGGAGCCCAATAAGGACCCGAGGTTAGACTGAGTTGTGGCGTAAGACTGCCCGGAACCAACCGGCAACAGGCAGCCACAACAATACCTGTCTAATGTGAGAGGTCAGGGCCTTAATAAGACAATTAAGGCTGAGTCAGGATTGATAGGATTAAGTAAACTAAAGACTTAATCACAATGGAACATGCTAAACTAAACGGACTGGTGGGGGTTAGGTAGGAAACACTTAACCAACTTAGCATGTTGGCTAGAGATAGAAAACCTAGTAACGGGGAACCCTTTTCAGCAGTAACCCTAAAAGGTGTATCAGGATACCCTGAAACTAGGCAGGGTGGGGCACGATTACTGGGCTGATTGTAAGAGGTCAAATTGACGGCGGTGGTGTAGCAGTGTAGGTTCTAACGGAGTGCGGGCGTGCACACACTCCGGCGCAGAAAAATAAGGCACTGGACACCAGTAGCATACCTGTGCACTCTAAGGTTGTGTCGGGTTGCCACTATGGGACTTGATACACCCCATGGTGGGACCAGCATGGGTAACTACAGACATCGGGGGCCGTAGACACATGTAACTATGCGAGTAGGAGCCGATCATCATTGAATGGATCACATCACCCTGATTATGGGGTGCAAATTGGAAACTAGTTTATATGGGTTCAGAGATTAACATGGGGTACGATAGTATATTCGACCCTAGACAACTTAACCAAGTTTACTGTGCTTGCCCACTTCTTGTTTATACTTATCATACCCAGTTCTTTATTCATAGACAAAATAGTACTAGACTTAATCAGGCTTTATGTCTGACTCTATTTTTCTTTCGTCTTCTTTCTTCCGTTTCCCCCCCCCAGGTCCTCAGGGAGGGAACACAGCAGCTTGATCAGCCTTGACATCCAGCTGAAGTAGAGAAATGTATTTCTTGGACTTTCCTGTTTTGAACTATGGCTTTGGACAATCCACTCTGGGGCTTTTGCAGTTTATCTATGTTTTATTTATGCTTCTTTAATAATGTACTCAAGACAGATTATGAAAGTGTTATGTTATGTTTTTGGAAAAGATGTTGTTGTAACACGTATTTGACTTTATGAAATAAAAAAAAAAGTTGTTGTTCTTCCGCTGTTTACAAATATGTGTTCTTATATCTGTCTTGTATATCTGTGACTTGTACTTATAAACCTCCACCAAAATTAGGGCATTCCCTTTGTGAGTGACCCTAACGGAGGTGGGGTGTTTCATCAGAACTCAAGACTGCTTTTGAGTAGTGAGTTCGATAGTTTTAATAAAATAATTAGTAATTTAATTGGATTAAGTTATAATGCGGATTGTATGGATGTGATGTGAATTATTGATCACATGTTGTAATTATGTTGTAGGATTGTGTTGAAATCTCTATGACGTTATGTTGTGATGCTATCATTTATGATGTAAAGTTATGTTTCTATCATCTATGTTGTAATTTTATATACAATCAAATCATCATGTTTCATATACTAGTTTGGTTATGTTGATTCATATGATAAATCATATGTATGCAAGTTTAGATTTTGATTTGAATATGAATCATATACAAGTTAGGTAAAATTATATGTGACCTTACATGGTTATGACATCTAGTTTATGTGAGAATTTAATTGAAAGTTAGGCTATGACATGTGTGAGATATATGCTAAATTCTCCATGATACTTTACATGTTAGATGCAAGTTTACACCATTGTTACGATGCATAAATCACATATGCAAGTTTATGAGTTTGGATATGAATCATGTTATGCAAGTTTAGGGTTATTGCCTATGCAAGTTTACACCTTTAGACGTAGATCTATGACATACATGATTTGTGCAAGTTTGTGGCCATTATCTCAACAAGTTCACACCTTTAGATTTGGATCCGTGACATATGTTGTTTATGCAAGTTGTAACTTTGGCCTATGCAAGTTTTAGATGTAGAACATCATTCACATATACAAGTTCACCCCCTATGTTAGATCTATGTTTTAATTATGTGTATATTGTGATGTTTTCTCTTTATTCCATGAGTTAGACTATTCGAGTCTAACGTATATTTTACATTAAACGAACAAACGTACAACATGGGGTAAAGGGGATAATATTAAAAGATTTAATTGGCATAAAAGCCTTAAAAGGCATAAAATATAATTGTGGTGAAAATTGGTATGATTTTACATACCATAAATGGATGGACATAATTGAGTCAATTATGGACATCATTAAATTTGGAATTGATTGATAATTTGAATAGGGAAAGTAATTCAATTTGGGAAATGATTAATTAGGAGTAATTAATCGTCTAAGACACGAGGTTAGGCTCTTTTGTGGTGTAAGACTTCCCGGACCCGCCCGGCAAATCCAGCTTCCACATATGCCGGTCTAATGTGAGAGGTCTTAGGCACAAATTAAAAACGTAACAGTTGTAAAGACACGAGGTTAGACTCGTTTGTGGTGTAAGACTGCCCGGACCCGCCCGACAAATCCAGCTGCCACAAATGTCAGTCTAATGTGAGAGGTCTTTATGAGGTTACGGTCTTAATGAATTAAGAAACACTTAACCAGATAAGCATGTAGTGGGACATGAGGGGGTTAAGTGGGTGCCTTGGGTGGCATGTGGAATCTAGTGGGTGTCTTGGGTGGCATTTGGAAATACGATTAGAAACACTTAACCAAAACTGAAACATGTAATTGAAACATGAATAAGAAATGGGTTAAGTGGGGTGTACTAGAGGGGACCAAGCTTAGGTGGACAGCTTGTGTCAAGTAATGGGGGCCATTTCAACTAGTAACCCATACGTATCTTTGTGGGCTCGACCCAAGTCAAGGACGGGACATGCATACTGGGCTTGACTATAAGAGGCCAAACCGAGTTAGCGGTGGCAATGCAAGTCCAACGGGTTCATATGCGTGTGTGGACCCGGGCTGGTAGGTAAGACGTTGTTGCATCGTGTAGGTATAAGCCGTGCATCATTGGTGGTATCGGGTTGCCACTTTGGGGAGTGATACACCCCACTGTGGGGCCAGCACGGGTATCTACGAGTTAGGGAGCCGATCACTTGGGGGTAGTGGGTACACCTAGTGGAGATAGGGGCAAGCGACACCTATGAAGGCAGCTAGGGGTGCACGAAACTACCAATATCATTGTTAAGTCTGTAGGCGGGATAAACCTTAGGGTGACTAGTGGTGGTGTAGTATAGCAATTATCCTATAGTGTTGGTGTAGTTTAGTAATTATCTTATAGTGGGTTTGGTGCGCTTTAAAGATATCGTTGTTCATCTTGTTTCCTTATTTACTCTGCCATACTCAATGGTTCATGGTCATTTCCTTATTTTCCAACTTATGCCTTAGCCCAGTTACTTTGTTAATTATATTGTTAATGTTATCGCACTCGCCAGACTTTATGTCTGACCCCCTTTGTTTCCTCCTCTTTTCTTCCTTTCCCCCCCAAGGTGCTCAGGTTGGAACTAGCACCAGTGGAGCTTGATTTTGGACTGCTTTTAGAAGATTGCTTGGATCGCTGAAGTAAAGTCCAGCTTCTCTTTTATTTATGGCTATTTTGTATTGGGGATTATGTCTTTCAATTTATGTACTTTTGGTAGTCAAGATGGGTATTATGTACTTTAACTCTGGTTTTTGATGATGTAATCAAACATATGTGTTTTTCCGCTACAATGAAATAAAGTTTTAAATTTTCAAGTATTGTTTATATTTGTCTTGTTGTTAAGTTTCTGTTCTATACTTACTTAAAATGCTCCATAGAAGTTAATGCATTCCCTTTGTGAGTGACATTAATGGACGTGGGGTGTTACAGAATTATAAATGAGAATTAAGTGTTAGAAATAAAATGGAGATTTCATATGAATAATTCTATAAATCGAAGTATAAATAGAATTTGGAAATGGAATATTATTTTAAAATACGAAATCAAACTTAATGGATGATATAAAAGAAATATTTTTCACATTCGATGCAAATAATGGATTAAAAAGAATATTTTATAAATTAAAACATGTATAAGGAAAATTGGGTTTTGAAATAGGAATTTAAATGGAAATTTGAATAAAATAGGAAAGAGAGTTAATTGAATATTTGTTATTCGAATACAGAGTTAGTCGAATATTAATTATTCGAACAGAGAGTTAATCGAATATAGTTTATTCGAAGAGAGTTAATCGAATATTTGTTATTCGAAAAGGGTTAGTCGAATGTTAGTCATTCGAAGTAGAGTTAATCAATTAGAGTTAATCGAATATTAGTTATTCAATTTGAGTTAATCGAATTAGAGTTAATCAATTAGTGTTAATCAATTAGATTTAATCGAATATAGATTATTCGGGGAGAGATAATCAAATATAGTTTATTCAAAAGGGAGATAAACGAATATAGTTTACTCAAAAGAGAAATAGTCGAATATAGTCATTCGAAAAAGAGTTATCGAATATAGTTTATTAGAAAGAGAGATAATTGAATATAGTTATTCAAAAGAGAATTATCGAATAGAGATTATTTGGGAGAGAATTATACATTGGGTTTCGACTGTATTGAATGTAGGGAAGTACTATTTAATTTCCGATTTTTAAATCAAGATTTATTTATTTAATAAATCGTTTATTTTATATATTTAAATTAAGGTATAAAATTTATTTAAAGTTAAATATTTCGAAAGTAGGGATTATAATGTTATCATTATAATCAATGTTTTTCATAAAAGAGGTGGATTCAGAAACAGAATTCAAGAGTTATGTAAGGAAGTTCGTTGAAGATTTAAGGTGTGAACTTTGTCTATTTCGAGGTTAGGAATGTTGTTCAGTTAAGGTTTAAGAGGTAATTATACCCCAACTTGATTGACTTCGTTTTTAACTAAGGAATGGTTAGGGTTCGATAGTGAAGGTTAGTGATTGAATTTAGTTAATAAGTGTTAACGGTTTGAGTTGGCATAGCGATGTTTTATTTAAACATCTGTTTAAATCCAATAAACGAGTTTTGGGAATGTTTTCCAAATAAGAATCAGAAATGTTTTCTAATATAGGAAATAAGAAATGAGAGAAAATATGGAAATGTTTTCCAATGTTAATAGCGTAAAGTTTCTTAAGATAGAAACTGTGTGATAAACAGGATTTAAGAAATATATGGAAACAGGAATATGGAAATGGAATAAATTAATGACAAATTAAATTAAAGGGGATAAGTGTTGATTGATGATTTGCTCGGCAAGATTTCCATTTGGAAATACGACTTTAGTTTGCATATATGTTTTCCTTTGATAGTTAAATCATCGACTATCAAATTTTTTGACCATTTCTGTTGTCAGCACGGAGTGACCAGGATCAGATTCATTATCTGAAAACCACTCCGTATGGGCATTAGCGTTACGAATCAAATATGACAAAGATAATTGAAGACGGAGTTTATCAAGGGCTGTTCCGACGATCCTAGGTAGAAATTGCCTAAGATGAATTTACAGGATAGTGCCTTTGGTTTTGTCCAAACCCAGGACAACGTGTATGGACGAATGTCTGACAGAGTATATCTAATGGATCACGTAAGTTGAACACTTCAAATGTATCCACATTTGGTGGCGGAGGAATTCGTTTCTCTTGGCTTCATACCCGTGGTATTTTTGTGGAAATCAATTTGTGATTTGGCGGGTATGACGATGTGGCATTAAAAGTAAATGAATGTATGATCTGTCAAAAGATAAGTTATGACCTCAAGCCTCATCAACCGGGAAATGACAAAAATCGGGCATGCAACATGGCTATGTGGGTCGCCCCCATTAGGGAGTACTGTCACCATCTAGAGAATATTCATATTTTTTTACTTCTTTTCTCTTCTGTATCTCCAGGGAACGGTTATGTTGCTAGCAACCATAAGTAACAATATATTCGATACACTCAAGAGAAATGAGTGGTCGGACATGTATGGGCCGGGTTGTAGGACGTTCTTGTTGAACCCGGTGTATTCCTCTCTAGAGATACACTATTGGCAGGTGGTTCCATACCTTGTCATAGTCGGAATCCAATCTCCAATAAGCGCCTGCGGTTTTGATTGTATACTATATATATGTGGAGCGTGAGATGCAAGCGTTCTGCGAGATTGTTAATTATTTGTGATTAGACATTATTATAATATCAGAAAAGTATTGATTTTGAAAATGATTTGGGTTATCGTAAGGTAAAAACCATTTGTGTTTATGTGTGGATAGGTCTTACGATTATCATTTCTTTTGAAAAAGATTTTTAAAAGTTAAACCAAGTGGTTAGAGTTTACTCACACCAGTCCCATGACTGACCCAGAGTTTATTTTGTTTTGTTTTCCCTAAACTCTTGGTTGCCCAAATTTGTATGGGCAGTCATGTAGTTCAGGAATTTCCAGATATTCTTGGAGGAGTTGGAGCAGGAGGCTTCAGGATTTTGTAGCTATTGTTTATTTTCGCTGTGATGTAAGTGTTGTACTCTAATATACAAATACAGATTTGTGTTTCAGATGTTATTTTGTATACTATATTTTATTCGTTCTGCTATGAGATTCGTGTTACTCTGATGTTGTTCTATTCTTCTTCTTCTTTTATTCTAATTTTCTATCTTATCTACTCTCACTACTCTCACCTTCTAACATCTTTCTATTAACTATCCGGTATTTCCGATGTCTGAATAGTCAACATTGGTAATTGTGTTGATTTTCGAAGTTGAAATTTCTCTGGGTCATTACAGTGGTATCAGAGCTGAAGGTTAAGTGATTACCTTCGCTCTGTAGCGTGACTCAGTAGGGATGGGCTTAGTAATGCCCTAGATTGAGTTTGAGTTAATATATACGAGCGAATGTATTTGTAGACTTTATAAAAATTGTTTTGTATTGTGGAGATTTATTGGTTGAGTAGTTTGTGAATTCTGGTTGTTCAGTTTGATCCATTATATCGATTGGGTTTACTAAACACTTGAATACGATAAACCGACACAGTATGTTTTGAAAAGTGGGTAAATGAAATAATTTTACCCAAAATTATATTTTGATATAGAAGAAAGCATAGATATTGGAAATATTATAGTATATTCGATGTGTTGGTTGTTATTATAATCAGCTAAGGTTATAATTGTAATGGTTATGTAAATAACCAATCAGGATTCATATAAGTGTAATATATGGAATCAGATGAATTAAATCTGAAATTAAAATAAAAATTGGAATTAAAACTATGGAAATGTGAAAAGTATTTGTAAATGGATTTGGATTAAATTTATGGGAATTTTAAAATCCTAGGAGATTTTAAATTGTTTTACGAACACTGTGAATGATAATTTGAAGTAATTTCGAAATGGAAATGTTTTAAAATGAATTTTGAATGTGATATAGTATTGAATTCACTTTAGTCGCTGGGAAATAACTCTGATGATGTTGGCCACATTATCAGTGCACATTTTCGAGTGTGTAAATGACGGATTACTACCAAAGAGATGATTTTTGAATTGTTTTGAGAAAAGCAAGTTCTTTTGAATTTCGAAAAAAGGGATGTTTGATTTTTAAAAAGCTAAGCTGTTTAAACTCCCAGAAACCGATTGTTTGAATTAAAACAAATTAAAAATGAGTTAAAGCCAGTTAAGTGGAAACTGTATTGAAATGGAGTAATATCAAGTAGAACTGGAATTTGGTATATAATTGGACTCGGTTGAGTAAATGGATTGATTTTTGAAATAAAAATCAGAACTGTGACTTTGGGATGAAGATAACTGATTAGGAGAATCAACTAGTTAATGAAATATGTGGATGAAACTTAAACAGGTTAAGTAGGTTGAATTGATGAGTTAGGAGTTAGGAATCAAGAATGAAACTTTGGTTTGAAATAGAAATTGGCTTGGATACGTGAATGATTTGGGTTTGAGGATAAAAACTGATTGGAGTTTGATTGGAATGATATTGGTATATGCAGAATTGGTGACAGATGGAAACGATATAATGATATCTCCGATAAAAAGATACATGTTTATTTTATATGATTTTGGTGATTTTATGAGCCCGTTCGACAAGCCGCTTGGCTATTTGATTTTCTTTTGGGTTGGAGAAGGCCTAGAGAGGCGAATTGCAGTTGTACCAATTGAGCCATACAAAGGAGGTGCTGGCAAAAAATTTCGAAAATTTCGGGTGTTAGGAAATTTTCAGAATTTTTGAAAATTTTCGTTTATAGAAATGAATTAATAATTTAATTAAAATAAATTGGTTTAGTGAAACCGAAGTTAGGAAGTAAACGAATAATTTTAAACCAGTTAATAGGGTTTGTTTTTTTACCTTAGCAATTTCGAGGATGAAATTATTTTAAAGGGGGAAGAATGTAACGACCCATATTTTTAACGGATAATAAATAATTTATTTAATTATTTAAATGATGGTTTGGTAATTTAAAATGACTAGAATTAAATAATATTGAATATTTAATTAATATATATAATAGAATAATATATATAATTATCGAAATAGTCGAAATTAGTGGAATTCACAATATTGTGTGAATTGGATCATTTATAAGATATAATTCAGTTTATACTTGAATTATATTAACGAATTTATTTATAAATGCTAGTTGAACATATAATTTATATTATAATTATAATCGAGCACGAAATGGCGTTGCAATTCGTAATTTGGCGACTCAGACTTTAAATGAATATATAGAATCCGTTTTTAATCCGATTTCTATGAAACAAGAAATGTTCGGAGCTGGTGAAGTATATTTTTCTAATGGAAGAAAAAAATCTAGATTTCTTCGTGTAGATTGCGAGTTATGTCCAAATCAAAATTTAAAATAGTCGCTAAGGAATTCATTTATATTTTATAACGATTTATTTATATTATAAAGGAATTTTAATATAAATTGAATATCGATTAAACTTAGATTTTTAAATATCGATGTATAAATCCAAATATGTATATTTTGGAGCTGTATGATATCATATGTGAAGATATACGATAATATTAATTTATTAATATTTAATTTGATTATTTTTACATATATTTATATTTAAACGGTCTATTTAGAGTGTTAAAAATAACCATTTTTGCAAACGAACTCCATTTTCGATGAAACTATTTTTGTTAGATCCATAATATTAAATTATTGCTAGATTTCAATTTCTGTAATTTTTGGAGTAAGTATGTTGCCATATCGGATTTTAATCTGAAAAATAGTAAATATTTTGATGGTTAAAAATATGTTGTGTGAGCAAACGGAGTCAGAATTCGATGAAACCAGTTTTGTTGGGTCCGTAATGTCAAACTCTACTTGTATGT
Source organism: Allium sativum (assembly GCA_030737875.1). NCBI lineage: Eukaryota > Viridiplantae > Streptophyta > Magnoliopsida > Asparagales > Amaryllidaceae > Allium > Allium sativum. The sequence continues at coordinate 189,788,375 of CM060913.1, forward strand.
CCATTTTCATGATTTTTGGATATTGTATGTAATTATAGAAAATTTTGTTCAACAACACAAATAGCGGTTGCTTAAAAACAAATATAATAATTGAATATAAAAATATATAAAATTCCTATAAATATGGTACCCTCCTTCTAAACCTAAACCATTATTTTTCTACGGTCAAATTTTGGTAGTCGCCATCAAATTTGTCTCAATGTAACACCCCGTATTTTCTATAAACGTTAAAGTAACAAATTAAAGAATAATTAATTACAAATTTGAGAATTAAGGGAAACGGGTTATGCCATTGCGTTCGTCTTGGAATTTTGCTTGAGACAGAGTCTAAGTTTGCATAAATCGGACTTTGTATGAAGGAGTATGACCTTCAGAAGATTCAAGAATTTAAATAATAAAACCAGCCCGAAATTCAAATTTAATTTTCGAAATTCAAAAACCCCGTAGCAGGCTGTACGGAAAATTTCCTGCCCAAAAATCAGGTCGACCAGGGAGCCGACCTGGGAGTCAACGTGGGTCACATAGGTCGACCATGGGGACGACCTAGGGGTCAATCTGGGCGTCAACCTCCCCCTCGGGCCAGATCTGAAACCTGACGTATTTCTTTGTGTGACGATTCTCTGAGTCATAAGGGCTTGTGTGGCAAATTCTGGATGGTTCTCTTAGGTTTGAATGACTTTGATTGGCCCTTGGTTGATCTAACGGCTCCTATTAAATCAAAATTCTATATAAGCAACCTAAATCTAAACCCTAAGCCACACAAAAATATTCCCAATGCTGCCATGCTGTTAATACTCAACCTAGAGTAGCCGCCATTCTCCTTCAACTAGAAAGCAAGTTAGAAATTACAAATCAAATCTAATTCAACTAAGAGAATTCCACGTCTACAACAAAGGAGAGCTATTCAATTTAAGAATACAGATCCTAAAACACAAGACCAGCGTAACGACCCAGAAAATCTGAACCAATTTAAAAATTTTAAATTAGATATTTTAGTGGATTTTAAATTTTTAAAATAGATATTTTAAATAGTAATGATGAAAAGTAAGTTTGAATCGACAATTGAAAAGGAATATAATTAATTCTAATTATAAACGAAGCCTGAAATGGCGCGGTAGTTTCAAAATTTGAATTCAAACTTTGACTGACTGTACTGGGTGCAAAACAAAACGGATTTGAGTGAAACCAAAAATATTTAAATCTGTTAGTGAATATCTTTCTAACAAATCTGAAAAATCGAAGTTTCATAGCGGGAAGCAAAAGTTGTGGCCAAATGAATTTTCAGAAAGGTCGCTATAGAATATATAGCCCGTGAAAATGGTCATTTTGCAAACGACCTCAGAATTCAACGATACCACTTTTGTTGGATCCGGGATGTCAAATTATTGATAGATTTCAAATTTCATAATTTTTGAAGCTAGTATGTGAGCGTGGCAAAGGAAAATGTGTTTGGTCGATTTCTATTAAATTGGATCGACCAAAAAAGGGCCATTTTCAACCGGTCTCAGAATTCGACGAAACTAGTTTTGTTGGGGCCGTATCGTCAAAACATAGCTAGATTTATTTTTCTGAAATTTTTAGAATCGGTATGTGGCCCCGGCAAATTAAAATGTACGTTCAAATTAAATATTAAATGTTTTACATTTTAATTTGAAGGAAAACAGACTGAAACAGTCGAACGGGCCTACGAAACATATCCCATTGTGTTCAGAATGGGGGTAAAACGCTAGGGATGACAGTCGTTGGGTTTGGATTGGAGTTCGTGTGTGAAAGGGGGTATTTTCGAAATTTAAAAATTTTAAAATATTAAAAAAAAATCTCATTGGTCAGAAAAATTCCTTTCTCTCTCTCCTCATATACGATCGTCAGCGGGAACTAGTTCAGAACTTCCCGATCAAATCCCGGCGATTCCTCTCACTAATCCCCCTTGCTCCTTTGGAAGTTTTTGTAGAGTTTTCTCCCCTCTTCCAATCCGTACCCTTCACGCCTCGTCAAGTGGCGTCAGCATCGAGAACGAAGCTCGGGAAGTCGTGCTGTTCGCAGGCCGATTTCGCCTCCCCGAAACCTTCGAGTTTGACGCCGTCAGCACCCCAGGCTCGCCTCTCCGAGCACCACGTCGTGGTGGAATCCGATCCCCTCCAGGCTGAACGGATCAAGTGAAATATCTATACCTAGTTTCGAACAAATTCTGAAAGGTACGGCCTAATTAATTTTAAACTATATTATAGTGCTTCAAAGCACTACGGTTTTTGATTTCACTGTAAATATCATATCTTTTTTGTTTCTTGACGAAATTCAGTGAAACAAGAGATAGTGGACTCATGTGCACGTCTTCTACATTCTAGAAGAGACCGCATATTTTTCTGAGCCTTCTGCTATTTTTTGGTGGAATGGAACCCAATGTGAGATTTCTAATTTATAAACGATATGGAAAATGACGATGTATAAATTATATGGTCGACGTATGACTTGTATAAGCGTTGTACACCTCATGTATAAGCGTTGTATAGGTTGTACGTTCGATGTATAAGTTATATATGCGTTGTAAAAATTATATATGTGTTGAAATAGAAGTGAAATGCATATATATATATATATATATATATATATATATAAACGCCCCTCGTCCACAAACCATGAACGATATTTATTGATTGTGATTGGTGTGAAAATTGGTTGATAGCGAATGGTTGATTATAATTGTTTGTGGTCGAAATTGATTGATAGTGGTTGAAATATACCCGTTTTTTGTTGAGAATTATTTGGTTGAAACCACATAGGATTAGTTTGTGGAAATGAAAAATATATACATGCCGCCTGCGTGCGAACTAGATGCATGATTCCCCATTGTCAAAAGCTGCGAGGCTTTAAGGTAGAGCGAGGAGTCGTACTAGGGACGGCCCCGGTTTTAACTACCCTGCCGTTATGCTGCCGAAATTTTGAATAATATTCATGTGTTAGAATTATTTTCATGTGTTGAAACTATATTCGTGTGTTAAATAGAAATTCATCTATTGAACAACATTCATGTTTGAAATAAATTGTTTTGCAATAAAAATCACATTTTTATTACTTTATATATATAAACTATAGGAAACCTTCATGTGTTGAATTGAAGTTCATTCGTTGAATAGAAATTCATGTGTTGAATGGTATTCGTGTTTTAAATATAAAAATCACCTTTTTATCGATATATATATAAACTATAGAAAACCTTCATGTGTTGAATTGAAATTCATTCGTTGAATAGAAATTCATGTGTTGAATGGTATTCGAGTTTTAAATATAAAAAACACCTTTTTATCGATATATATAAACTATAGAAAACCTTCATGTATTGAATTAAAATTCATTCGTTGATTAGAAATTTATGTGTTGAATGGTATTCGTGTTTTAAATATAAAAATCACCTTTTTATTTATGTATATAAACTATAGAAAACCTTCATGTGTTGAATAGAAATTCATTCGTTGAATGGAAATTCATGTGTTGAATGGTATTCGTGTTTTGAAATAAATTGTTTTATAATAAAAAACATATTTTTACCATCTATATGAACTATATAAAATAGTCGTGTTTTGAAAGAAATTGTTTTATAATAAAAATCATATTTTTACCATCTATATGAACTATATAAAATAGTTGTGTTTTGAAAGAAATTGTTTTATAATAAAAATCATATTTTTACCATCTATATGAACTATATAAAATATTCGTGTTTTGAAATAAACTGTTTAACAATAAAAATCATATTTTTATTATAAACATGAATTGTTAAAAATAGTGAAGTGTTGAAATAGAAGTTAGTTTGATAAAAATATCATTTTTATCAAAGGTATGAAATGAATATGGTTTTGAAATCGAAGAGTCGATTATATTTTTATATATATATATATAAATATAATTAAAATAAATCGAATAACGAAGCTGCAGTTCGTATTTTGAAACCGTGATTTCAAACGATTAGTGCGGGGGATCCGACCATCGAATTTTCCCGAAACCGAAACCGTTGGGTTCGTTTTGGAAATATCTTTCCAACAACACCAACTTTGTAAAGATCCAACGGTTAGATTTTCAGATATCTGTAAAACAAATCTGAAGAAAAACAGCGCCAGAAACGATTATATTTTTATATATATAAATATAGTTAAATTAAATCGAATAACGACGCTGCAGTTCGAATTTTGAAATTGAAAATTCAAACAATTGTACCGGGAGATCCGACGGTCGGATTTTTCCAAAACTGGAACCATTGGATTCGTTTTGAAAAGATCTTTCTAATGATGTAAATTTTGTGAAGATCCAACGGTTAGATTTTCAGATGTGTGTAAAACAAATCTGAAGAAAAACAGCGCCACGACCGCGTTATGGCCCGATGCGTCGTTTAAATAAATTGGCTATAAATAAATAAATAAAAATAGCGATAAATCATTATAAAATATTATAAACGATATGGATGTGAAATTTAGAAACTAACTGAAGGTTGGCTAAGTCGAATGGTTTCCTGGATTTTGATCTGATGTTGGTTTCGGCCTTCGGGGTTAATATATGGGAAATCGTTCTCTTACTGATTTACGGTTGGTGACTAATGAACTGAAATGATGTGTATGTTGTGTTTGTGTAGCACTTATTTATTATATACGCGAGTTGCTCAGAAAGACCGGGTTTATCCCATTCTGAATAACTGAATCGACGATAAGAAATCGAAGATGAAGACGGTTGTCGAAGACCGGAGATTTTCACCTCGCTTGGATGGTAACTGATGTCCTGATTGGGAGGCATCTTGAAATATGGATAATGAGTGGTGACCGTCCAGACGTATGTGGAAATCGATTGGTTAGCGAGGTATATAGTGCCTCCTGTTTCGTTCAGACCCAAAATGGACTTGCAAATGGACTGTGTGTCGGACATTGGATTTCATTCTGTGTGATTGATAGCCATCAGTTGCACGGTGTGAATTTCCTGTTTGGCATGCTAAGATGCTGTGATCAGGGCTTCTGTTGAAAAGCAAAGTCTTTTGGTTGATGATCAAAGCACCGCCTGTGTGGCGTAGCTTTGTGTATAACGTGAATTCGCGAGCCTCACACCCCAGTATGAACCAGAAACGGTAGAGGACATCAGGGAGGGCATGCGTTTCCTTCTAGCTAGAGGTGGTGTTAGTGCTTAAACTGGCTGACATTATATTATTTTCACCTATGCGGTTGTTGCTGTTGCAAGGAGCCTCGGTTATATTAGTCGATCCGGGACCGATGGAGTCATTCGTTGGCCCATTGACGCCCCATAGGGCGGGGAAACGCAGTGTTCAGGCATTTTAATCCACATCGGTGGACCGGCCCTGACGATCCAAGGGTCACTCGAGCTCTGATCCTGAGGGGCGGGCTAGAGCGTCTCGAAGTCGGTTAGGACTATCTTTTGCCTTGGTTCATGACGGAAATCCAATTTCCAAATACGTGTTTGTGCAGTTTTCATTGTATATATATATATATATATATATATATATGGCGACATGAAATATAGTACCCATGTCGTCTATGATTGATATTTATGACTGTGTATGAAATTAGAAACTAACTGTAAATGAGATAATATGGATGGTTTCCTGGGTATTGGTCTGATGTTGGTTTCGGCCTTCGGGGTTAATACCTATGGAATCGTTCTCTTACTATTTTACAGTTGGAGTCTGATTATCAAATGATTTGTTTTGATCGTTCAAACATATTTTGGCCATTATAAGGTAAAACTCTATCCTCCGGTTTGCGTTGCATTGTGTGATGGGAACTGAGTCTTATAATGGCTTCATTTTAATAAAAAGCATTGCGATGTTTAAAAGAATGATTTATTTTAATGGCAATCCAATGGAGTAAACCCGTTCCACGAAAGTGACGTGGTCCTGTGATTAGCCATATTGTATAATGTGTTAAGTAGATTTCTCATACCAGTCCCATGACTGACTCGTAGTTTGTTTCACTTGCAAACTTGGGTGCCCCTTTTTCTACACGGGCAGCCTTGTATTCAGGTTTTAGCAGGCTCTTCCTGGATAGCTGGAGCTGAAGATGGATTCTATCATTTATCTCTTTTTATGCTGTTCAGCTTCAAGTGTACATATTATGTTTGTATCCGCTGTAGATATTTATGTATAGCTGAACTGTATTTGTACTAAGTATGATCCTGTATACTATGTAACTCTGATGATTATGGTTTATCCAGTGATTATTTGTTCATTATCTGGTGTATTTATTTATTGTTGTTCTGCTATTATCTGTTTCTGTGTTATATTCCAAAGATTACCCTTAACACCGTCAATACGGGTTTTGGGGTCGTCACAACTAGTCACCTTTTTGTAAGTCCAGTTATCATTTAGACCTAAATGATATTAGAATCGTGACTAAAATAAATGGAAGTAGAACAAGGCCAAATGTAAATTTATGCATATCCTTTTTGTTAAAACCGAATTGATTAAGACTATGACTCTTATCATGTTAAGTTTGTGATCATGTTATATGTAATTTGATGATAAAACTACCATGTTGAATGCTTGGTAATGAACCTATATGTTGTATAATTTGGCGATGACATATCATGTTGTTTAATTTGGCAATGACATATAATGTTGTATAATTTGGCGATGACATATAATGTTGTATACTTTGGCGATGACATATCATGTTGTATAATTTGGCGATGACATATCATGTTGTATAATTTGGCAACGACATATCATTTTGTATAATTCGGTGATGACACCTATATGTTGTATGTCAATTTGGGAATTTTGCTATGTTTATGCAAGTTCAACCATGTTCACATATATGACTAGAACTACATGCTAATTTGTTTAGGTTTATGTTAATTTGATCCAACTAAATTAGCAAGTTCACAACTACATGCCTAATTTAAGTTTATGTAGTTCTATGTAAAACACCTATTTTACGATTCATGTTGAGTAGATCTAAATTTACAAGTTCATAATTAAATGTATATTGTTCTATGCCAAATTCATATGACACATGTGTAGTTAGATCCATATTTTTTATGATGTTGGAATATTACATGTTCCTCTTTTCCCCTTTTGTGTATGAGTTGGGCTATGTAGCGAGCCTAACGTTTTATGTGACTTATGCGAACATTTAACGGGGGTAACTTTGGGGAAAAACATGAAATCACATATAATTGGCATATTTTGCTCATAAACATATAAATGGTTTATGGCATAAAGTGGTATAATTTTTATACCTAAAATTACGAACTTGATTTAAAGGGAAAGTGGGGCATGACTTGAATGATAATAATTTACATATAAACATAAAGAGGTAAATATGTAGATTTAGAAAAGACAAATATGCCTAACCCGAGGTTAGATTGACTACATGCTAAGTTCATTTTTCCTCCCAACAGACTGATTTTGCAATGTTTTTAGTTGGTACTGTAGTTCATTTGCGTAATCAATGACCCGTTGACAAAACGGTTTGTCAATCCAATGCCAAAAGCCACATTCTCTAGGGGAGGTGTGGCATCAAAAATAACGATGACCAGTATTATTTCCTCTTATAACAAATCTTCAATAGCTACATATCCACAATCACAAATAATAATGGGTATGCCAACTTCCTGTTCATTTTCTTGTGTGATGATTGCATCTTGTTGACGTCCTAAATTACGTCTTTGCTATCGGTTACGCCTTTGTTCTTGTCGTCTTTCTTCCCTCTCCTATCTGTAAATTATTTCCTGTTAACGTTCATGACCTCTTAAATCTTCATAGTATATTTCTTTCATTTCAATGTAGAAATCAATATCAGTTTCAAGGGATGAATGATTGGGAGGTAATGGGTGTTCCATCGGACCTTCATAGTCATATGAGGAAGGAAGTGAAATGTGACTATAACCTAGCATTGTTGAATATTTAGGGTTTGAGAAGAAATTAGTCTAGAAAATTTTGAAGATAAGAGGAAGAGTGAGAATATAAGCTTGTGCATTTAGGAAATTTTGTCCAAAAGATAGCCACTTTTGTCCAAATAGGCATATTTTTTACATGGTGCAAGATGTGAAGATCTATAATCATTATTATTCAACTTTAAGGGATGATTTTATTCCAATGTTTCTTGCAGCAGGTGCAAGTCTAGAACAACTTGTTTATACTTATATATCTGATAATTCAAAATGGTGACCAGATGTTTTTTTAATTAGTAAAGATGAAGCATTGGTGTTGCTCATATTATTACTGAGACATGCTAAGGTCACAAATTTTTAATGTTGCATTTAGTGTTAATTATTCTTTTCTTATATGCTTTGATAGCTACCTTCATGAAGTGCTGAAGAAATGTAAGGTGATATAAATGATTGCCTTATATATCCTGCCTATATAGGTGCACACAAATGTGGAACTTTATCTAAATTAGCTTCTGGTTTTGCAGAACGGTATAAACAAGGGAATCCTGATCAGATTTTTTTGGTGCCATATAACTCAGGGTATGTACAGTATGGTTCTTTGTATTGATCTACAAAATTTTGTAATTGATTCATGCTGTTTTGTTATGAATGCTGAGTGGAATTTTCAATGTTAGCAATCGTTGATGTTTGACGGTTGTGAATCTCACTAAACAAACTGTACATTTCATGGATCCATTAAGAGGGCGATTGTGCGATGGTGAATGGATGAATATTGTGAACAAGTATGTGCAATTTCTATTTTATATTTGAGTGGTTTGGTGGTCAATTTATTTTTTGTTTACTTTGAAATGTTAACTTTTTGGGTATTTGTTTACTTTGCAGCTCCATTGCAATTTACAATCAAGACAAACTGAAAGACAATCAAGTTCAATGGAAGCCTTATTTCATGCATATAGATGCATACTCAATATTTCTCAAGTCTGAATACTTTTTCCTCAACATTATTGATTCAATTATATGTTTACTATATATATATATATATATATATATATATATATATATATATATATATATGTGCATGCTTCAGGGAGCTCCAAAACAGAGAGGTCATTTGACGTGTGGATTGTGGGTTATGCCCTACATGAAAGACATTGTGGGAGACAAGAATCAACTATGGGTTTTGAAGGTAATATTTACGTATATATGTCTCTTTCATACTGAATCCTTGTGCTTTGAAAAATATACTTCCAGTACACTACACCCTTGTTGTGTCCATTGTTACGTTGTACCACCGCCATTATTGAAGTCATGTTGTGTCCATTGTTAGTGCAACATGTCATTATGCATTTTTATCTTGTCCAAAATTCCACTTTAATGTGGGTACATTTGTTATATAAATAATTGATATGCACTATGGTCTGTTTATTTAAGTGTGAATCATGGATGTTGCAATGATAGGTGCTGCACCCATTTTAAAATGTCATTCATTAACATGGCTTATACACCTGCATGGCACAATTGTTCACATCTAATGTTGTGTGCAAATTTGGTTTCGGAAATGCAAATTTCTTGCTGCCACTTTTGTGATGTTTATAGTGTGATCTACTCATTCTTCTTGTTGCTCATGCTTTACCACTGTTTAATACATCATTAGTTGGGCTTTCCTCGAACACTTGTGTTAGGTTGTTTAAAATTCATGCACTACTATACATGTATATAGGCATATATCAAGATACATGTCGGGTAAAGTTGACCTCTGCATTTCCTATTTGTTGTAGTGGGACAAGATTGTAAGCAGTGAATATTTCACAAAAGGACATTGATCTCGCGGTGGAATGGGCTACACAGGTCTCCAATTTTGTATGATCACAGTGCTGAATTTTATATGCGACTGCTAATTAAACCCTGATTAGTTAGCTTTGCCAATTTTGGTTTTGTTTAATTTTGTGTACGCATGGGTTCAGTTGCGTAGTTTATGTAGTTTATGCTGAATTGATGCTTGTAGGTTGTATTTGGATTTGGTGTCGATGTTGATATTGTTTAATATTGTCTATATGCCGTAGAAATATGAGCTGCATTATGTTATCTGAACTGCTATGTTATCTTAATTGCTCTGTGTTAATTGAGTTGCCTTAGATTATTTCATCAGACAACATATCATATTTGTCAAAACAATCTGTAAAACAAGACCACCTCACCAGACAACACATGCTTATGTTTTTATATGTTACTCTAGTTCAGATTAGACTTTCAAAGTTATGTTATGAAATATATTTATTCGTTCCGTTGTGAGATTCGTGTTTACTTTGATGTTGTATGTTCTTCTTCTTCTATTCTAAGTTTCTATCTTATCTATTCTCACCTTCTGTTTTCCTTCTATTAGTTTTCTGGTTTCCAGTGTAATTTGGGTTGGGCTGGTGTTATTTGGTCAACTCAAATTGTACCGGAATTTCGGTACACTACATTTGACATAGGTCTTTAGGTCCTCCTTCTCTTAAAGTGGTTAGGCATAAAACGGTAACAGAGCAGGGTAGTTCATGGGAATGTCCACTTCCTCTAGAAGCTTGTAGGAGCTTAACTAGGGACAAATTGGTAATTGAAAGGATATGTGGTCATTGCATGCTCACCGACCGTCTAAGAGAAGTCTTAAGCAACAAAGGTGTCATACCGGGTAATATCAGTTAGGTTGTAATGTTCTCAATACTACTTCTCATATTACAAATGAGAGAATAGACTTAAGAACGTTAACGTATTAGGACGGGGTTCTTAAAGGGCTAAGGGTCCGCCTCAGGGTTATAAGAAATCTTAAGAATCCACCTTTAATATGGCCATAAGTGACCGAGAATGCCACCTCCTTGGGTCTTTACCCTAAAAAACTAATGGACGATTGACTTGGATATCCAACCCATTGATTAGATACTGTGTGAATCTTGTGTGCTGCGTAGACATACTTTTACAAATGTAACCTACTAAAAATATAGGGTATGGACATTAAGTACACTATATTCCAGTCACACAGAACTTTATGTTCTGACCCCTCTCCTTAACATTCCACAGGTCAGTAGACGGGGTAAAAGCCATGGATGAAGTCATGATTGAAGCTGATGAAGAAGACGAAGTGGTTATGATATTTGTAACATCCCAGAATTTTCAGCCATTTAAAGTGGAATATTTAAATGTGTTTATATATTATATTGGAAATATAATGGATTTTATATCAGATTTAAAATTGAGTTTGAATATATATATATATATATATATATATAATATAATATAATTACAACGGGCTCGAAAGAGCGCGGTAGTTCGTAATTTGCGATTTAAACTTTAATTGATTATACCGGATCCGATATAAGTTGGAATTCTGTGAAACAAGAACCGTTTGAATCGATTCGATTATATATTTCTAATGAAAGAGAAAAATTGAGATTTCAAATTAAAGAATGTTAGTTATGTCCAATTCAAATTTTCAAATAGTCTCTATGGAATTTCGTTAATAAACGATAGCGTTTGTTTAATAAATAAAGGAACTTCGATATATTTGGATATCGTTTTAAACCGAATTTCTGAATATTGAGTTTAGAATATAAATTTGTTATTCTGTTTGGATAAATACGATAATAATAATAATTTATTATTTATTTAAATAGAATTGTTTTTAATTTAATTATATTTTATCGATAATATAAAGGCCTTAAAAATAGTTTTATTTTCAAACGATCTCCATTTCCGACGAAATAAGTTTTGTTGGAATGCGTACAATTAATTATTGCTAGATTTCCAATTTGGCGCCAATCGGGGTCGTTTTATAGGTAGGAGATATTTAGAGCTGAACCGACAAATTAATATATCACCGTTATGCAAACGGAGCCCTTTTATAATGAAATTAGTTTCACTGGGACCAGAAGTGCGGTACATCCATTTTCATTGGGTTTGAAGATCAGTTATTGCGGTGCGTACATTTAGTGCTACCATAAAAAGTGGTAGATTAATTAATAGTGAACATATAAAATAAATGTACCTTGTTTTCTTCCTACATCAACACGTCTAAACTATTTTTCCTATCCAAATTTACCCTACCGTATATACAAGCCTTACAGCCAACCTAACAACATGTCTATCATGTACACCACAAGTCAACATTTCCATACCCTATAGATGATGCATAACAGTATTATAGGCCTTACCGAAATTAAATAAAACGGACACCCTATACATTAAATAAACTCATGACTCACCCTATCCACCAAGCTATCCCGTCCCTATCAACTTTAGCGTACACAAATGTTTGAGCCTATGCTTTGATATTTCCTCCTATATTTTCTTTTCAGACCCATACTATGATATGAAATGAGTGTAATGTAGACCATACATATGAGAGGAAAACACGCAATGTCATTATAGCCCATGCTCTTTCTTATCTATAAATACAGTGCTATTCTTCACTATTTTTCCAACAAACGAACTAAATGAAACCCATTTCCCCTCTGCCATAAAATAATAAAAACATATGCAAACTCCATTTGTGTAATAAATAAAAAACATTCACCAAGCATGCCTACAGTTGCATATGGAGAAAAGGAAATAATGGAGATTTCAGGACTTGGAACAGTTATAATTGTAACAACACGGAAAATCAGAACCAATTTAAAATTTTTACTTTAGCAATTTTAATGGATTTTGAATATTTAAAATGATTTATTTTAAATCATAAGGACTAAAAATTTATTTTAATTGAAGTTAGAACGAATAAATTTATTTTAATTATATAACAAGCCTGAAATGGTGCGGCAGTTTGAAAATTCGATTTCAAATTTCAAATTTCAAATGAATGTACAGGATTCAAAATAAATCGGATTTCGGTAAAACAAGAAATATTTGAATCTGTTTGAAAATATCTTTCCAACGAATGTGAAAAATCCAAATTTCATAACGGGAATCAAAAGTTATGACCAGTTAAAAATTCAGAATAGTCACTATGGAATTTAATATTATATATAGCCCTTAAAAATAGCGATTTTGCAAACGACCTCCATTTTCGATGAGACTACTTTTGTTAGATTCAGAATGTTAAATTATTTCAATATTCCAATTTTTGGAATCCATATGTGAGCGTGGTGAATTTAAACGTGTTTGGTCAATTCAGTTTGAATTTAATCGACTCGAAAATGATCATTTTTCAAACGGTCTCCGAATTCAATGAAATTAGTTTTGTTAGGACCATATCGTCAAAATATAGCTAGATTTATTTTTCTAGAATTTTTGGAGTCAGTATGTGGCCCTAGTAAATTAAAATGTACGTTGAAATTAAATTTGAACGTTATATTAATTTATATTATAATTTTGACAAAAACTGATGAAAACGATCGAATTGACTTACGGAACATATTCCATTGTGTCCGGAATGGGGTATTTAGCTAGGAATGATAGTCGTTGGGTTTGATTTGGAGTTCAAAGGCGAAATGAATTAATAAAGGAATTAAATAAATTAAATAATATAAAAATAACTATAAATAACCCCTCCTAATTTCAGAAACCCTAATCCCTCTTTCTGTTGTTCGCCACAAGTTTAAAATCAGTGGTTGAAAATTTCGAAATTAATCCCTCCAATTTCCCGAATTTACTAATTGAATTTAACAACTTCCAATTGCAAAGCTCTTCGTCTAAATGAGATCTCTAAATCTAACGGTGATGATGGAATTTCGGGTTGTAAATCATGTGAAATCATAGGCTGAAGGCTGCGACTTTGGAGGGTTTTTTCAAGGCTCTGGGGGTGTCATACTCGGGGTGTTGGCCGACGCAGGAAGGTGACGGCGAGGAGGTTCGTGTGGCGTGACCAGATTAGTAGCGGAGGCTGTCTAGAGGCGTGCGACGGTGATGAACGGGTGCGAGCTGATGGGTTCCAGAATGAATCGGGGAAGAACGTTTAAGGGTGGTTAATTAAATTATGTTAATTAATTATATAATTAATAACTATTTTAATTATCAAATGTTTAAATAATCGAAACTTCTTCATACGAAGTCCAAATCGCGCGAACCTGGATCCGTTGCGATCGTGGAGACGAGAGCTTCACAACAAGACTAACCGGGTCCAATTTGGAGCTTGATAGAAATTTAGGCAAATTTAAATCCAAACTGTTCAGAATTATGAAATAAAACTGGCGGAGTGGAAATCGACTATGATAACTCCTTCTCACTCTATTTATTTTCCAGTAAAATATATACTAGAATGCAGACGGTACTTAGCAGCACCCAACACCATTTATTGTACCAACCAAGATTGTTTGTTTGGATTGTATTGTGTTGTGATGTGAAATGAACTGTATAAAATATTCATGTGTTGAATAAAATGTTTGAATAATAAAAATATCATTTTTATTGAATGTACAAATTATATAAAATATTCATGTGTTGAATAAAATGTTTGAATAATAAAAATATCTTTTTTATTGTATGTACAAATTATATAAAATATTCATGTGGTGAATAAAATATTTTATCGTTAAAAACATAGTTTTTAACATATATATGAATGGCATAAAATGCTCCTGAAGTGAAAATAAATATTCATTTACCAATCGGACGATTTGTTTGTGCAGCAGTTTGACTAATATTGACTGGGACGATAAATTTTACACATCGCCCAACTGCAAAAATAATAATGAGTATTTGTTGTTTGAAAACCCCACATGGGTATAGGGATGATATTGGACATACACTAATCCCAATAGTTAGTTGTATGTCAATCGATGGGTTGACAGGTTGTGATAAGCATTAATTATTTATTTTAACGCTTATACAATTGTAAATTGCATTTTGGATGATGGTTGATTGTGTATCATTATTGTTGTATACATGTATTTTATGAAATCCATATAAATAACATTATATGGTAACTGACTGTGTTTGATTCCAATTTGGAAAGAGTGAATATCATTATATAACGAATATTTAAAAATAAGGAATATTTTAAAATAATATTCAGTAAAACATCAAAATATGATTTTGATGTCTGATTTTGGATGGGCACGAAAATAATGAAACATATGAAGTCGTGTTGATTAGATATGCGCCATTTTGACGCGAACGATATTTTATATGGGTTTTTATTCATTTTTATAATGAATATCAAAAAGGAAATTGTTTCAAAATCAGACGTTTTGAAATATAGTCATTTATATATTATAATGATAAAGTAAATTTAATTTGGTTTAAAATTGAAAATGAAGTTGAAATCGTTTTTAAAACGATTTATAAATACGTTTTAAATGGAAATCATTGAAGTATAATATATATATATATATATTTAAGGGCCTGAATAGAATGCGCCCTGCAGCGACCGTTCGCGAATTTCGACCATTGACTTTGAGTTGACATTACGGGAGATCTGACTATCGGATTCTCCTAAAACCGGAACCGTTGGGTTCGTATCAAGAGCATTCCAACGAATATAAGAGATTTGAAATCTAACGGTTGGATTTGGAATTGTATCCAAATTAATTTTGGAAAAGGTCGATGTAAGTGCAGTTCGATGACCGTTTATGGAAATCGACTGTACGGGCCTTGCTAACATTATTAAAAATATTAATAATTTGTGTAAAATCATACTAAATGATTTGGAAAGAATTAGGATGAAAAATTCCATATTTGAAAAGATAAAAATATATTTTTATCAAAATGAACTAGTTATTAACTAGAATTAAAATCCAATTATTTTTAAATAAATAAATTGGATAGAGAATGAGTTTTAATATAACCAGAATTTCCAATATGTGAATTGGAGTGGATTAAATGGAAATCATCTTCGGAATATTTTGATGTTGGATTTCGTGATTATACGGATATTTTTATGGAATTTTGGAAGATATATTTATATCGCTATTTCCAATGCGATATTTGCTGGTTTCAGAATTTGATATTGAATATAAGCCGATATAATTTCTATTCCGAGTCTTGTATTTAAAGCAAATGGGATTTTGGGTTTGTCGTGAGTGGTGTCTTAAATATCACTGTTCTTAAACCCAGTTGAGAAAAGAAAAAATCTTTTAATTAAGATTTAGTGAGGTTTTCCAATTAATTAGTATTTAGTTGGAAGTGAAATAAAAATTAGATTTTGGGTTTGTCGTGAATAGTGTCTTAAATAAAATTGTTCTTAAACCCCATGTGAAAACAATAAATTTTTTAATTGAGATTATTACAGCTTCCAGTTATATTTAGTAAATGGAATGTGAATTGGGTTTATCATGAACTATGTTTTAACGACATTCGTTCTTTAACCCGATTAACAGTTAAATGTGATTTGGAATTTATAAATCTTTTTTTTAAGATTTAAAGGAAAATTTCCAAAGTAAAAATTTCCAATTTAATACAATAAATTGGAATGGAATGGAATTCGATTTGATAATAATCGAAGTGAGCTTCTATGAGGAAAGACTGTTACTACATATGGAATTTTAAAGGCTTCGCCGTTATTCCATTTATATTATTGGTTGGATATGGAATTTTGTATTGATTATATATTGATCTATTTTCCGTGAGGATTCCATAATTAATGGAATGTGATTTTGGGCTTATCGTGAACTGTGTTTTAAATGACATTGATTCTTTAACCCTGTTAAAGACAAGATTTATTTCCTAGATATGAAATAATCGTTAATATTGATTTTTGGGAAGATTAAAACTAAGTGGAGTTTTAATGAATATTCAACTAGATTGAAATTTGAATGTGATAATTTAAATTATCAAATATGGGAAATAATCGAGAATGGAGCGTCACCAGTTTTATTCCAGGCAATAGTCAAATCTTTAATTAGATTTATATGTGAAATGGTAATTAAATTAACTGATAACACCGTGGTTTTAGATATGAAGTATTACCAGTTTTACTCCACGGGATAAATAGGTTGGGACTGGGAAATATAACAAATGATTACTTTGGTAAGGTTCGCTAATCCCAACCAGTTTGGATAAACTTTAATTTGGTTTGAATCGATATCCGAAGGAAGATTAAAGAATTTATCTTTGATAAAATTAATGGGAACCTTTCCCTAAATAAATGAATAATTGAATAAAAGAATGTTATGGATTGGAATAAGGCGTATGTTGTGTTTTTATAGCACTTGTGGTGCCTCGCAACAGCAACAACCACATAACTCAAACTCGTCAGGGCGTGTAAAACCACTGACGCCACTTCTAGCTAGAAGGAAACACAAGCCCTCCCTGAAGTCCACTATGTAAAAATCATATTTTTATATCTCAACATTGTATAAAAATTATATTTTTTTTCTTAACATTATAAAATCGACAAAATTTCCATTCGTGTTAAAATGGCGTGGCCCCTTGATTTACATAACTTTAAAATAAAGATTAATAACTGTTTTAGTTCTCACACCAGTCATATGACAGACCTGGAGTTTATTGTTTCAACCTAAACTCTGGGTGCCCTTATTTTGACACGGGCAGCTAGTAGTTTTGGTTTTCATATTTATATTCACAGGATCCTGATTTACAGCTGGAACGATACTCGGAAAGCTCTGTATCTGTGTATTACTTTTAGTTGTGTATTGTATTATTTTTCCGCTGCTATGTAATTTATTATAATCTCTGATATTTATCGAATGTATTTTATTCATTCAAACTCTGTATATTCTTGTAATCTGATGAATTGTTGTAATTAACAATGAAATTTTCCTCTGTCTGCGTTCTAATTTGTCGTGTTCTCAAAACAATCAGGCGTTTCGTACGGTCTTGGTCGGTTTAGTGACTGATTCGGATCGAGCGAAATTCCCGGTCGTTACAGTAAGTATTTTATTTCATTTCAAATTCACATCAAAATTGAAATTTTCCTCTTTTCGATACGAACCCAATGGTTCCGGTTTTAGCAGAATCCGACGATTGGATCTCCCGCAATGTCCATTCGAAGTCAATGGTCGAAATTCGCGAACTACCGCAGCGACCTGAATAGAACGCGCCGCGCTGCGGCAGTTCGCGAATTTCGACCATTCACTTCGAATGGACATTGCGGGAGATCCAATCGTCGGATTCTGCTAAAACCGGAACCATTGGGTTCGTATCGAAAAGAGGAAAAATTCAATTTTGACGTGAATTTGAAATGAAATAGGCAATATGATCAAGGCTTCTGTTGAAAAGCAGAGTCTTGTGGTTGATGATCAAAGCACGGCCTGTGTGGCATAGCTTTGTGTAACGTTGATTCGCGAGCCTCACACCCCGGTTGTGAACCAGAAACGGGAGAGGACATCAGGGAAGGCATGCGTTTCTTTCTAGTTAGAAGTGGTGTTAGTGGTTTTACACACACTGACGAGTTTGACTTATGTGGTTGTTGTTGTTGCGAGGCGCCTCGGATATATCGGTGACTATGTGAAGCCGATGGAGTCATTCGTTGGCTCATTTACGCCCCTAAAGGGTTGGAAAACGCGGTGTTCAGGCATTTTAATCCACATCGGTCGACCGACCCTGACGATCCAAAGGCTTGACTGAGTACTTGCCTGAGACATGGGCTAGATTGTCTCGAATTCGGTAGAGGACGATCCCTGGTCTCGGTTCATAGATGGAAATCCAATTTCCAAATACGTGACTTTGCGGTTTTGATTGTATACCTATATATGGCGACATAGTGGTATAGGGCACTTATGCCTCTATGATTGATACTTATGATTTGAAATTGTTTTGACACTATACACTTATAGTAATAATAAAACATGAAATTTCACGTACCAAGCATTCTTCGCTATTATAAGGTAAAAACCCTATCCTCCGGCTTGCGTTGCATTGTGTGACAGGACCTAGGTCTTATAATAGCTTCATTTTTCTTTATTTAGCATTGAGCTGTTGTTTTATGCACTGGTGTTCTTGGGAGAAAACCCGTTCTGTGTTATACGGCGTGGTCCCTTGATTTACCTAACTTTAAAGTAAAGATTAATAATTGTTTTAGTTCTCACACCAGTCACATGACTAACCTGGAGTTTATTGTTTTAACCTAAACTCTGGGTGCCCCTGTTTTCCGCATGGGCAGCTAGTAGTTTTGGTTTTGCAGATTTATATTCACAGGAACCTTGTACACAGCTGGAACGATACTCGGAAAGCTCTGTATCCGTGTATTACTTCTAGTTGTGTATTGTATTATTTTCCGCTGCTATGTAATTTATTGTAATCTCTGATATTTTCTGTGTAATATTTATTCATACTCTATATATTCGTGTATTCTGATGGAATTGTTGTAATAAAAAATGAAATGTTCTTTTGTTTGCGTTCCGATGTGGCTTGTTCTCAATTCGATCTGGGTTTTCCTTACCAGGGAAGTTCATCAGTATTTATATTTGAGTCAGCTGTAACGTTTCCCAGGGTTAGGGTTTTAGTCCGGGCCCTTTTTATAGGAAAATATAATTTATTTTATTATTATTTAAATTCATCTTTTACTTGTTTATCGATCCTAACATCAAACCAAACCCAACGACTGTTGCCCCTAGCTAAATATAACGATCGGGAATTCCGCTCGATCCGAATTAGTCGCTAAATCGATCTAGACCGTTCGAAACGCCTGATTGTTTTGAGAACACGACAAATTAGAACGCAGACAGAAGAACATTTCATTGTTTATTACAACAATTCATCAGAATACAAGAATATACAGAGTATGAATAAATATTACACAGTAAATATAAGAGATTACAAAACATTAAATAGCAGTGGAATATAATACAAAACACAACTAGAAGAGATATACGGATACAAAGCTTTTCGGATATCATTACAGCTGTAAACCAGGATCTTGTGAATATAAATCTGCAAAACCAAAACTACTAGCTGCCCGTGTCAAAATAAGGGCACCTAGAGTTTAGGTTAAAACAATAAACTCCAAGTCAGTCATGTGACTGGTGTGAGAACTAAAACAATTATTGATCTTTACTTTAAAGTTAGGTAAATCAAAGGACCACGCCGTATAACACGGAACGGGTTTCCTCCCAAGAGTACCAGTGCATAAAACAACAGCGCAATGCTTAAATAAAGAAAAATGAAGCTATTATAAGACCCGGGTCCCATCACGCAATGCAACGCAAGCCGGAGGATAGGGTTTTTACCTTATAATAACCAAGAATGCTTGGTACATGAAATTTCATCTTTTATTATTACTATAAGTGTATAATGTCAAAACAATTTCAATCATAAGTATCAATCATAGACGGCATGGGTACCATATATCATGTCGCCATACTAGGCTCTACAATCAAAACCACAAAATCACTTATTTGGAAATTGGATTTCCATCTATGAACTGAGGCCTGGGATCGTCCTCAACCGATTCGAGACTCTCTAGCCCGAGCCTCCGGAACAGCCGCAACTGCCGCTTGGAGCGACAGGGCCGGTCCACCGGTGTGGATTATAGTGCCTGAACAATACGTCTCCCGGCCCTATGGGGCGTAAATGAGCCAACGAATGACTCCATCGGCTTCACATAGTCACCGATATATCCGAGGCGCCTCACAAACCAACAACCACATAAGTCAAACTCGTCAGGGCATGTAAAACCACTGATGCCACTTCTAACTAGAAAGAGACGCATGTCCTCCCTGAGGTCCTCTCCCGTTTCTAGTTCACAACCAGGGTGTGAGGCTCGCGAATCAACGCTACACAAAGCTATGCCACACATGTCGTGCTTTGATCATCAACCACATGACTTTGCTTTTCAACAGAAGCCTTGATCATTTGCCACTTAGGCATGCCACACAGGCAATTCACTCCATGCGTTTGATATCCATCAATATATAACCCTTGAGCTCGTACGTCTCAGAGATGGGAGTTAAGCAGGAGAATAAATTCTCCGCCGCCAAACAGATATATATTTAATAGAAATCAATCACACAGACTAAAATCCAATGTCAGACACATAGTCCATTTACAAGTTCGTTCTGGGTCTGAATGAAACCGGAGGCACCTAGTACCCCGCATATCCATCGATCTCCAAGTACATCTGGACGATCACTAATTGATTCCCTCCTCTTGGTTGTACGGCCCAATCAAAATCATCAGTAATCACCCAAACGACGTGAAGACCTCCGGTCTTCGACCACCATCTTCATCTTCGACACAACGTCGAATCAGTTATTCAGAACGGGATAAACCCGGTCTTTCCGAATAACTCGCGTATATAATAAATAAGTGTTACACAAACACAACTTACGCCTCATTCCAATTCAGAATATTCTTTTGTTCAAATATTGTTATACTTTGGGAAAGGTTCCCATTGATTTTATCAAAGATAAATTCTTTAAATTTATTCTTTAATCTTCTTTTGAATATCAATTCAAACTAGTCGGGATTAGCGAACCACACCGAAGAAATCAATTATTTTATTTCCCAATCCCAACCTATTCATCCTATGAAGTAAAACTGGTAATACTTCATATCTAACACCACGGTGTTTTCGGTAAATTCAATTACCATTTCGCGTTCAAATCTAATTAAAGATTTAACTATCGCCTGGAGCAAAACTGGTGATACTCCCTTCTCGATCTTTTCAACCTAATTAAAGATTCATTAAAAATCCACTTAGTTTTAATCTTTAACTGGGTTAAAGAATCAGTGTCATTTAAAACACGGTTCACGATAAACCCAAAATCACATTCTATTAATTATCGGGTTAAAGAATAAGTGTTATTTAAAACACTGTTCACGATAAACCCAAAAATCAATACCAATTCAATTCCAATTAAATATTCTTTAATTGGTACACTTCATTAAATCTAAATAAAAAGATTTAATCTTTTTCCGCACTGGGTTTAAGAACAGTGTTAATGAAGACACCATTCACGACAAACCCAAATCACATTTGATATTAAATACAAGGCTCTGAATACAAAATATATCGGCTTATATTCAATATCAAATTCTACGACCAACAAATATCGTATTGGAAATAACGATATATATATATATCTTTCAAATTTCCCTAACAACATCTGTATAATCACGAAATCAAACATCGAAATATTCCGAAGACAATTTCGATTCAAATCCATTTCAATGCAATTATTGAAAATTCTGGTTATTTTCAAAATCATTTCAAATCCAATTTATTTATTTTAAAAATAAATAAATTCTTATTCTAGTTCAAAATTAGTTCATTTCAATAGAAATCTATTTTTATCTTTTCAAATAGGGAGTTTTTCACCCCAATCCTTCACAAATCATTTCTTATGATTTTACACAAATTAATACTATTTTTAATAATTTTATCAAGGCTCGTACAGTCGATTTCCAATTACGGCCATCGAACTGCACTTACAAGGACCTTTTCCAAATTTGATTTGGACATAATTCCAAATCCAACCGTTAGATTTCTAATTTCTAATATCCGTTAGAAAGCTCTTTTCGATACGAACCCTACTGTTCCGGTTTGAGGAGAAACGGACGGTCGGATCTCCCGCAACAACAATTCGAAGTCAATGGTCGAAATTCACGAACTACCGCAGCGCGGCGCGTTCTATTCAGGCCATTATATTATATATATAATATATATAATCGATTTCCTTTTAAAACGTATTATATAAATCGTTTTAAATTCGTTTTCAAAATGATTTCAACTTCTTTTCAAATTCAAATCAAAATTGAATTTTTCCTTATAAATTCGATTTAAATTCATTTCAAATTGATTTCAATTCAAATCGATTTATAATTCGATTTATGTTCGTCTTCAATTCCATTCGAATTCATTTCTATTCAATTTCAATTTCTATTCGGTTCGAATTCCTATTCAATTCAATTTCAATTCGATTCGAATTCCTATTCAATTCAATTTCAATTCGATTCGAATTCCTATTCAATTCAATTTTAATAATATTCGATTATTGAAATCACTTTTCAATATTCATTTAAAAATGAATAAAATCGATATAAATATCGTTCACGTCAAAATGGCGTCAATCTAATCAACACGGCTTCGTATATTTCTATTTTCCAATATTCTATTTCAAATATCTCTTTTCAAATATTTCTATTCAAATATTTCTATTCAAATATTTCTTTTTCAAAACTGGAATGAGGCCCAATCAATTACCATATAATGTTAATTATATGGATTTTCTACAACACATGTATACAATAAACATGATGAGTAATCTACCATCATCCAAAGTGCATTCTACACTGTATAAGCATCAAATATAAATATTTAACGCTTATGATAGTCTGTCAATCAATCGATTGACATACAACTAATTATTGGGATTAGTGTATGTCATATATCATCCCAATACCCGTGTGGGGTTTCAAACAATCAAACACAGATTTTATTTGTGCAGTTGGGCGATGGGTAAAATTTATCGTCCCAATCAATATCAATCAAATAGTGTATATAAAAAAATCTCCGATTTTTTTATAAATATTTTTTTAAATACACGTTAAAAATTCTTTTTTCACCTATAAAATATTTCTAACTATATAAATATTTTATTTCATTTCACATCACATCACACAGTCAACTACACATCAAAATCAAACAAACAAGCATACAAGCCATCCATGGTCTGTGGACGACGGGTGTCGGGTGCTACTAAACACTGACTGCATCCTAGTATATATTTTTAACTAGAAAATTAAATTAAAGGTGAGAAGTTCTCACCAATTTAGCTTAACCAAACCCACGACTCTTCTTATGTAGAACATCTTCGTCGTGCTTCTAACGAGATCTGTTCAACACCGTTTGTGTTAAAAATTATATTTTTAATAATGCTACTTCTACATAAAGGATTATATCTTTACAACGCCTTTGACACATAAAAGATTATATTTTTACAACGCCCTTTACACATAAAAATCTCTCCTTTTTAATGTTAAAAATTACACCTTTCCTATGTTAAAAATTACACCTTTCCTATGTTAAAAATTCAAATCCTCATCGTATATAAAAACATATTTTTATTTCCACTTTATATATTTTCACAACGCTACTAAATATATAAAGATCGAATTTTTAACTTCACTTCCTATATATAAAAATTATATTTTTATATTGCTCTTCTCCTAATAAAGATTATATTTTTATTACTCTATATAAATAAAAATCATATTTTTAATATGCCACTAGTATAAAAATTATATTTTTAACCTTTCTATATTATAAAAATTATATTTTCTTTAAAAAAAATCGTCTTTGGGTATACCCTAAAAATATAATCTTTGATACATTTAAAATATAATCTTTCATAATTTAAAAATTATGTTTTTATTACATCAAAAATCATAGCTTTCTAAACATAAAAATCATATCTATACTCACCGGTATCATATATAAAACTGATTT
Organism: Allium sativum; assembly: GCA_030737875.1. Classification (NCBI taxonomy): domain Eukaryota; kingdom Viridiplantae; phylum Streptophyta; class Magnoliopsida; order Asparagales; family Amaryllidaceae; genus Allium; species Allium sativum. The sequence goes on from CM060913.1 coordinate 189,812,580, forward strand.
TTTTTATTTTTATAAAACTAATTACTCCGCACAAATGAAAATAAATAAATAAAAATATAAACACTTACAATCGAATTCAGAGAGGGGGAGGGTTCCATCGCTGGCGGAGGTCGTCGTCGGAGGGAGCAGGGTCTGGGGGTGGCGACAATGGGGACCGACGGCAGTTTCTATGGTTTTTGGGGGTGTTTGGGCGTTGGGGTTCAATTGGGGAAGGAGGTGCGTTGCTAGAGGGGGGTGATGGCCAGAGATGGTTGCGGCTGAGGTGTAGTGGAGGTGCTCGTCGCGCGATGGGCCAGCGGTGGCTGGATCGAGGCAGCGGCGCGCGATTTCTTTTGGGTTTTTTCTCTTTTTTTCCTTATTTTCCTGAAATGAGATGTCGGGGAGAGAGAACGATGGGTGAGGATAATATAATATATTATTTAATTTAATTTAATTTATTCTATAAAGCAACTTTTACCATCGACCTCTAAACGAGACCCACCGCCTGTCGTCCCTAGCTAATTACCCTCATTCGGAACACAACGGGATATGCTGCGTAAGCCAATTCGGCCATTACGATTAGTTTTCGTCAAAATCAAAATATAACTATATATATTGAATTTGAACGCGCATTTCAATTTACTGGGCCCACATACGGACACTAAAAATTCCCGAAAAATATTTTCTAGCTTCGTATTGAAGATACGGTCCTAACAGAATTAATTTCGTCGAATTCTAAGACAGTTTGAAAAATGGCCATTTTCCAGTCGATTAAAATCAACTAAAACTGGTCAAACGCGTTTTCCTTTTCCACGCTCGCATATTGATTTGAAAAATTACGAATTTTGGAATCTAGCAATAACTTGAGATCACGGATCCAACAAAAGTGGTTTCGTCGAAATCCGAGGTTGTTTGCAAAATTTCCATTTTTAAGGGCCAGAATTCCATAGCGACTATTCTGAATTTTCATTTGGACATAACTTTTGATCCCCGCTATGAAATTTCAATTTTTCTGATTCGTTGGAAAGATATTCTCAATTAGATTCTAATATTTTTTTGTTTCGCTAAAATCCGGTTTATTTTGAATCCTGCACAGTCATTTCAATTTTGAAATCGAATTATCGAACTACCGCGCCATTTTCAATTCCTTTTATAAATATAAATAAATATTTATATTCTAACGACGATCTATATAATATATACGTTCGAATTCTATTCAAAATAAATTTTTAGTCGATATTATTTAAAATAATTCATTTTAAATATTCAAAATTCACAAAAATTGCCAAAATAAAAATTTTAAATTAGCTAGGATTTTCGGGTTATTACAATCTCCCCCACTTAAAACTTTTCGTCCCCGAAAAGGAACGAAGCCGAAAGTTGTTTCATAAATCAACTCAACTTTCATTCTTTTCTTTATGGCTTAAGTTCTTCAACTTCTCAGTTTCTAAGAACTTTTCAAATTTTTCAAAAATTTGGCTAGCACCCTAAATTTCCGAAAAATTTCGCCATAACCTCCCCTTCACCGGGGACCTCGGGATATTTCTTATAGCCTCCCATAGCCTTCTTCAATCCAAAAGAAAAAGAAAAAGACAAGCGGCTAACCGATCGGCTCATAAAATTACCCAAACTCAAGAAATACAATAAACATGTACCTATTTGTCGGGCAAACAATTTTATTCCTCTGCTCTAGCCTCTTTGCTATGACCTGTTCAATGTAAGCACATGTACATGCATGAAAATGCGACAAATTATCAATACAACTCACTATATGGTTAAATTTGGCTAAAGGTTCAACATTTAATTAACCAAACAATGAGGAAACAACACAATCAGCAATCAATTAGTGAATTATCATTTCAAATTCGTAACTTTGATATAAAGTCATAAAATCAGATTTTTGATGCCAAATCACAACAATAAGCCCTATCTAATTTTGGTTCTCACACCAGTCTAATGGAAATATATAAATATCACGCCTTCATCACTCGAACATAAATTCTGATGATGATCGATCAATCATCAGAATCATATCCGAGCGACTACAGTCTGACTCTATATCTATCTAATATATTAAAACTTCGAATACACGCGGATCAGACTTATACGTAAAATCTTTATATACTGGAAAGTCCAAATCAATATAAATAAATATTCAAATACGAATAATTGAATTAAATTTTCAAAACAAAAATTGTTTTCATTTTAAAAATGTACTCTTCACACTCGTTCTAGGATACCACTGATCCCATCTCTAACAAGTTATTCCCATTGGATATTACTAATCCAATATCTGATGAATTCTTTCGTATGGTTCTAATGTGTCTAGTTCTCTGAGCTTTGTAAACCAAAGCTCTGATACCACGATGTAACGACCGGGAATTCCGCTCGATCCGAATCAGTCGCTAAACCGATCAAGACCGTTCGAAACGCCTGATTGTTTTGAGAACACGACAAATTAGAACGCAGATAGAAGAACATTTCATTGTTTATTACAACAATTCATCAGAATACAAGAATATACAGAGTATGAATAAATATTACACAGAAAATATCAGAGATTACAATACATTACATAGCAGCGGAAAATAATACAAAACACAACTAGAAGAGATATACGGATACAAAGCTTTCCGGACATCATTCCAACTGTAAACCAGGATCCTGTGAATATAAATCTGCAAAACCAAAAGTACTAGCTGCCCGTGTCAAAATAAGGGCGCCCAGAGTTTAGGTTAAAACAATAAACTCCAGGCCAGTCATGTGACTGGTGTGAGAACTAAAACAGTTATTGATCTTTATTTTAAAGTTAGGTAAATCAAGGAACCATGCCGTATAACACGGAACGGGTTTCCACCCAAGAGTACCAGTGCATAAAACAACAGCGCAATGACTAAATAAAGAAAAATGAAGCTATTATAAAACCCAGGTCCCATCAGACAATGCAACGCAAGCCGGAGGATAGGGTTTTTACCTTATAATAGCCAAGAATGCTTAGTACGTGAAATTTCATCTTTTATTATTACTATAAGTTTATAGTGTCAAAACAATTTCAATCATAAGTATCAATCATAGACGACATGGGTACCATATATTATGTCGCCATACTAGGCTCTACAATCAAAACCGTAAAATCACGTATTTGGAAATTGGATTTCCATCTATGAACCGAGGCCAGGGATCGTCCTCAACCGATTCGATACTCTCTAGCCCGAGCCTCCGGAACAGCCGCAACTGCCCCTTGGAGCGACAGGGCCGGTCCACCGATGTGGATTATAGTGCCTGAACAATACGTCTCCCCGCCCTATGGGGCGTAAATGAGCCAACGAATGACTCCATCGGCTTCACATAGTCACCGATATATCCGAGGCGCCTCGCAAACCAACAACCACATAAGTCAAACTCGTCAGGGCGTGTAAAACCACTGACGCCACTTCTAACTAGAAAGAGACGCATGTCCTCCCTGAGGTCCTCTCCCGTTTCTAGTTCACAACCATGGTGTGAGGCTCGCGAATCAACGCTACACAAAGCTATGCCACACAGGCCGTGCTTTGATCATCAACCACAAGAGTTTGCTTTTCAACAGAAGCCTTGATCATTTGCCACTTAGGCATGCCACACAGGCAATTCACTCCATGCGTTTGATATCCATCAATATATAACCTCTGAGCTCGTACGTCTCAGAGAAGGGCGTTAAGCAGGAGAATAAATTCTCCGCCGCCAAACAGATATATATTTAATTGAAATCAATCACACAGACTAAAATCCAATGTCAGACACATAGTCCATTTACAAGTTCGTTCTAGGTCTGAACAAAACCGGAGGCACCTAGTACCCCGCATATCCATCGATCTCCAAGTACGTCTGGACGGTCACTAACTGATTCCCTCCTCTTGGGTGTACGGCCCAATCAAGATGATCAGTAACCACCCAAATGACGTGAAGACCTCCGGTCTTCGACCACCATCTTCATCTTCAACACCACGTCGAATCAGTTATTCAGAATCGGATAAACCCGGTCTTTCCGAATAACTCGCATATATAATAAACAAGTGTTACATAAACACAACTTACGCCTCATTCCAATTCAAAATATTCTTTTGTTCAAATATTCTTATACTTTGGGAAAGGTTCCCATTGATTTTATCAAAGATAAATTCTTTAAATTTATTCTTTAATCTTCTTTTGAATATCAATTCAAAGTAGTCGGGATTAGCGAACCACACCGAAGTTATCAATTATTTTATTTCCCAATCCCAACCTATTCATCCCATGAAGTAAAACTGGTAATACTTCATATCTATCACCACGGTGTTATCGGTAAATTCAATTACCATTTCACGTTCAAATCTAATTAAAGATTTAACTATTGCCTGGAGCAAAACTGGTGATATTCCCTTCTCAATCTTTTCAATCTAAATAAAGATTCATTAAAACTCCACTTAGTTTTAATCTTTAACTGGGTTAAAGAATCAGTGTCATTTAAAACACGGTTCACGATAAACCCAAAATCACATTCCATTAATTATCGGGTTAAAGAACAAGTCTTATTTAAAACACTGTTCACGATAAACCCAAAAATCAATACCAATTCTGAAACGACCCGAACTTCCCCGGTCTCCGAAGAGAAAGAGAAAGAATGAATAGTTTTGAGAACACGACAAAATAGAACGTAGACAGGAGAACATTTCATTGTATATTACAACAATTCCATCAGAATACAAGAATATACAGAGTATAAACAAATATTACACAGAAATATCAAAGATTTAAAGTATATTTAAATACATCGCAGCGGAAAATAATACAATACACAACTGAAGGAGATATACGGATACAAAGCTTTCCGGATATCGTTCCAGCTATAAACCAGGATCCTGTGATATAAATCTGCAAAACCAAAACTACTAGCTGCCCGTGTCAAAATAAGGGCACCCAGAGTTTAGGTTAAAACAATAAACTCCAGGTCAGTCATGGGACTGGTGTGAGAACTAAAACATTTATTTAAAACTTTACTTTAAATCATATATATCAAGGGACCATGCCACTAACGCGGAACGGGTTTCCTCCCAAGAATACCAGTGCATAAAAAAAATAGCGCAATGCTAAATAAAGAAAAATGAAGCTATTATAAGACCCAGTTCCCATCACACAATGCAACGCAAGCCGGAGGATAGGGTTTTTACCTTATAATAGCCAAGAATGCTTGATACGTTTAAAACAAATCATTTGATACTATTATAAGTGCATAGTGTATAAAACAACTACAAATCATAAGTATCAATCATAGACGGCATGGGTACCATATATCATGTCGTCGTACCAGTTCTACAATTAAAACCGCAAATGTCACGTATTTGGAAATTGGATTTCCATCTATGAACCGAGGCAAAAGATAGTCCTATACCGATTCGAGACAATCTAGCCTACCATGTCTCAGGATCAGAACGCATCGACCCTTGGAGCGACAGGGCCGGTCCACCGACGTGGATTAGACGAAATCCTGAACACTACGTCTCCCCGCCCTATGGGGTGCAAATGAGCCAACGAATGACTCCATCGGACCCGGATCGTCCGATCAAACCGAGGCGCCTCGCAACAGCAACAACCACATAAGTCAAACTCGTCAGGGCGTGTAAAACCATTGACGCCACTTTTAGCTAGAAAGAAACGCTTGTCCACCCATAGGTCCTTCTCCCGGTTTTAGTTCACGACCGGGGTGTGAGGCTCGCGAATCAACGTTACCCAAAGCTACGCCACATAGGCCGTGCTTTGATCATCAACCACAAGACTTTGCTTTTCAACAGAAGCCTTGATCATTTGCATCTTAGCATGTCACACAGGCAATTCACGCTATGCAATCGATATCAATCACACAGAATGAAATCCGATGTCAGACACAGTCCATCTACAAGTTCGTTCTGGGTCTGAACGAAACCGGAGGCACCTATTACCCCGCATATCCATTGATCTCCAAGTACGTCTAGAAGACCACTAACTGATTCCCTCCTCTTGGGTGTATGGCCCAATCAAGATCATCAGTAATTATCCAAACGACGTGAAGACCTCCGATCTTCAACCACCGTCTTCATCTTCGACTTATCGTCGTACCAGTTATTCAGAATGGGATAAACCCGGTCTTTCCGAATAACTCGCATATATTATAAACAAGTGTTACAAAAACACAACACACGCCTCATTCCAATTCATCAGTTACTAACCGTAAATTAACAAGAGAAAAATTCCCCAAATATTAACCCCGAAGGCCGAAACCAACATCAGATCAATATCCAAGAATCCATTCTGCTTAGTTAACCGACATTTAGTTTCTAAATTTCACATTCATAGGGAAGGGTTCCCATTAATTTTATCAAAGTTATATTCCTTGAATTTATTCTTTAATCTTCTTTTGAATATCAATTCAAACTAGTCGGGATTAACGAACCTTACCGAAGTAATCATTTGTTTTAATTTCCCAATCCCAACCTATTCATCCCATGAAGTAAAACTGGTAATACATCATATCTAACACCACAGTGTTATCGGTAAATTCAATTACCATTTCACGTTCAAATCTAATTGAAGATTTAACTATCGCCTATAGCAAAACTGGTGATACTCCATTCTTGATCTTTTCAATCTAATTAAAGATTCATTAAAACTCCACTTAGTTTTAATCTTTAACTGGGTTAAAGAACCAGTGTCATTTAAAACACGGTTCACGATAAACCCCAAAATCACATCACATTTCAATCAGTCCCTAACCGTAAATTAGCAAGCGAGCAATTCCCTAAGTATTAACCCCGAAGGCCGAAACCAACATCAGATCAATACACAGGAAACCATTCAACTTAACTAATCTCCAGTAGTTTCTGATTTTCTTAACTCTTTTGGGTCTAAGAACAGTATTATTGAAGATACCGTTCACGACAACCCAAAATCACATTTCATTAATTGTCAGGTTAAAGAACAAGTGTTATTTAAAACACTGTTCATGATAAACCCAAAAATAAATATCAATTCAATTCCAAATAAATATTATTTAATTGGTACACTTCATTAAATCTAAATAAAAAGATTTAATCTTTTCTCAACTGGGTTCAAGAACAGTTTTAATGAAGACACCATTCACGACAAACCCAAATCACATTTGATATTAAATACAAGGCTCTGAATAGAAAATATATCGGCTTATATTTAATATCAAATTCTATGACCAACAGATATCGTATTGGAAATAACGATATATATATCTATATCTTTCAAATTTCCATAACAACATCTGTATAATCACGAAATCCAACATCGAAATATTCCGAAGACAATTTCGATTCAAATCTATTCCAATGCAATCATTGGAAATTCCGGTTATTTTCAAAACCATTTCAAATCCAATTTATTTATTTTAAAAATAAATAAATTACTATTCTAGTTCAAAACTAGTTCATTTCGATAAAAATCTATTTTTATCTTTTCAAATATGGAGTTTTCATCCCAATTCTTCACAAATCATTTCTTATAATTTTACACAAATTATTGATATTTTTAATAATTTTATCAACGCCCGTACAGTCGATTCCCATCAACGGCCATCGAATTGCACTTAAAACGACCTTTTCCAAATTTGATTTGGACATAATTCCAAATCCAACCGTTAGGTTTCAAATATCTAACATTCGTTAGAAATCTCTTTTTGATACGAACCCAACGGTTCCGGTTTTAGGAGGATCCGACGGTCGGATTTCCCGAAATATCCGTTCGAAGTCAATGGTCGAAATTCGCAAACTACCACGGCGCGGCGCGTTCTATTCAGGCCATTATATTATATATATAATATATACTTCGTCGATTTCCTTTTAAAAACGTATTTTTATAATTCGTTTTAAATTCGTTTTCAAAACGATTTCAACTTCATTTCTAATTCAAATCAAAATTGAATTTTTCCTTATAAATTCGTTTTAAATTCATTTCAAATTGATTTCAATTCAAATTAATTTCAATTCAAATTGATTTCAATTCAAATTGATTTCTAATTCAATTTCAGTTCGTTTTCAATTCAATTCGAATTCATTTATATTCAATTTCAATCGAATTCATAAATATTCAATTTCAATTCGAATTCATTTATATTCAATTTCAATTCGAATTCGTTTATATTCAATTTCTTTCGAATTTATTTATATTCAATTTCTTTCGAATTTTAATTCTTTTCAAAATATCAGATTTTGAAATCACTTTCGATATTCATTATAAAATGAATAAAATCGATATAAATATCATTCACGTCAAAATGGCGTCAATTTAATCAATACGGCTTCATATAATTCTATTTTCAAATATTCTATTTCAAATATTTCTATTTCAAATATTTCTTTTTCAAATATGGAATGAGGCCCAATCAATTACCATATAATGTTAATTATATGGATTTTCTGCAACACATGTATACAATACCAACGATGAATAATCATCCATCATCCAAAGTGCATTCTACGCTGTATAAGCATCGAATATAAATATTTAACGCTTATAACAGTTTGTCAATCAATCGATTGACATACAACTAATTATTGGGATTAGTGTATGTCATATATCATCCCAATACCCGTGTGGGGTTTCAAACAATCAAACACAGATTTTATTTGTGCTGTTGGGCGATGTGTAAAATTTATCGTCCCAATCAATATCAGTCAAATGTGTGTAGATAAACAAATCGTTCGATTTGTTTATATTAATTTATTTCATTTTCATGTTAAAAATTATATTTTCAACTATAAAATATTTTTAACTATATAAATATTTTATTCCATTTCACTTCACATCACACAATCAACTACACATCAAAATCAAACAAACAAGCATACAAGTCGTCCATAGTCTGTGGACGACGGGTGTCGGGTGCTACTAAACACTGTCTGCATCCTAGTATATATTTATAACTAGATAAATTAAATTAAAAGGTGAGAAGTTCTCACAGAGGGTTCCACTCCGCCGTGCTTTGTTTTAAACTGCTGAACTGTCTGGATTTGACTGAAATTCCAATGCAGTCTTTTCACGCTGTTCAAATAAAAATTATATTTTTATCGCTTCATTTCAACAGATAAAAATCACATTTTTATGCCGCTATTCAATATATAAAAATCAAATTTTTACTATGCTATTCAATATATAAAAATCGAATTTTTACTTTGCTATTCAATATATAAAAATCGAATTTTAACCCTTTCTATATATAAAAATCATATTTTTACTATTCAATATATAAAAATCGAATTTTTTACTATGCTATTCAATATATAAAAATCTAATTTTTTACTATGCTATTCAATATATAAAAATCGAATTTTTACTTCGCTATTCAATATATAAAAATCGAATTTTTACTATGTTATTCAATATATAAAAATCGAATTTTTACTTTGCTGTTCAATATATAAAAATCGAATTTTTAACCCTTTCAATATATAAAAACCATATTTTTACTTTGTTATTCTGTAACAACCCGTATTTTGAATAACATGTTATAACGTAAATCAAGGCAGAATTAAATGTTAAAATATGAATCAAGGGAAGCGGGCTGTGCCATTGCGTTCATCTCGGAAAAATACGCGAAATAGAGTCTGAGTTTTTGAAAATCAAAGTCCTTATGACCAAGTTATGGCCCGTCAAAGTTTTTAGAAAATTTCAAGTTCAAAAACAGTTCAAATTTGAATTCAGAATTCAAATTCAGCCCAAGCAGAATTGGCGGGAAAATTCCCGCCAGCCTCAAGTCGATTGGGGAGTCGACTTGGGAGTCGACACACCCCAGGTGGTGTCGACTGCCCAGTCGACACCCCTGTCGACTTGGGTGGTCGGCCAGTTTGGCCTTGTGCACCTGTTTTGGCTCCTAGGTCTTGTTTTGTTGGCTAGTGACGTGATTTAATGGCTCAGATCTGAATTAGGGTTAATCCTATGGCCTAAACTAAACTAAACTTCTATAAAAAGACTGTAACAACCCGAAAATCTGGGCCAGTTTAAAATTTTTATTTTGGCAATTTTGGCGAATTTTGTATATTTAAAATGAATTGTTTTAAATAATATCGACGAGAAATTTATTTTGAATAGAATTCGAACGTATATATTATATACGCCGTCGATAGAATATAAATATTTTTATATAATTATAAATAGAATTGAAAATGGCGCGGTAGTTCGATAATTCGATATCAAACTTCAATTGAATGTACCGGATGCAAAACAATCCGGATTTTAGTGAAACCAAAAATAATAGGATCTAATTGTGAATATCTTTCCAACGAATCCGAATAATCAAAATTTCATGGCGGGAATCAAAAGATATGTCCAGTTGAAAATTCTGAATAGTCGCTATGGAATTCAGGCCCTTAAAAATGGACATTTTGCAAACGACCTCGGATTTCGACGAAACCAGTTTTGTTGGGTCCGTGATGTCGAATTATTGCTAGATTCCAAATTTCATAATTTTTCGAATCAATATGTGAGCGTGGCAAAGGAAAACGCGTTTGAGCAGTTTCAGTTAATTTTAATCGACTGGAAAATGACCATTTTTCAAACGGTCTCAGAATTCGACGAAACTAGTTTTGTTAGGACCGTATCGTCAATACGAAGCTAGAAAATATTTTTCTGGAATTTTTCTAGTTAGTATGTGACCCCAGTAATTTGAAATGTACGTTTAAATTCAATACAGTGATTTAAATGTAAATTTAACGGAAACTGATTCGAACATTCAAATCAACCTACGATACATATCCCATTGAGTTCAGAATGGGGGTGAAACGCTATGGACGGCAGGCGGTGGGCCTCGTTTCGAGGTCGCAAGTAAAAGTCAACATTTTGGGAAATAATCAATAAAAAAAAAACCCTCCTCTCCTTTAAACCTCCATCGCCCCCCCCCCCCCCCCCCGATTAATTTCATTCTTCAAAAAAAAAAAAAAAAAAAAAGAAGAATCGAACGAGGTTGATCCTCGTCGCCTCTGCCTGGCGATGCTCCAACGCACAGGCGCCACCCCCCAAAGCCGACCTCCTTCTCTCCGCTCTCGACGCTTTCTTCTCTGAACCCCAAATCGCCCAGCAGCCTCGCCTCCCCATCGCAACCCCACCGAAGTCCGACCACCGTCCACCTGTGCTCGACCACCGCAGCCCCTGCAAGCCCAGTGACCACCTCCGACGCGGTTACCCTGACGCGCTCGCGTGGAGACCCCCCCCTCTGAACGATGTAAGTCCTCCCTTCCTTTTTTTCTTTTTATTTTTAGTTAGGGTTAAAAATAAAAAAAACTGATTTTTAATTACTATAAAAAAAACTGATTTTAATTAAAAGGTTAAAATAGATTTTTTCTAAAGATTTAAAACTGATTTTAAATAGTTATAAAAATTGATTTTTAAAAAAGAAAAAGATTTGATTTTTAAAAAGAAAAAGATTTGATTTTTAAAAAGAAAAAGATTTGATTTTTAAAAAGAAAAAGATTTGATTTTTAAAAAGAAAAAGATTTGATTTTTAAAAAGAAAAAGATTTGATTTTTAAAAAAGAAAAAGATTTGATTTTTAAAAAGAAAAAGATTTGATTTTAAAAAAAAGAAAAAGATTAGATTTTTATGATTATAAAAATGTGTTTTTTTATATAGGAAGCGGCGAAGTAATAATATGATCTTTGTTATGAAAAGGTCGATATAAAAGTATAATGTTTTTATGATGAAGAAGCGAATATAAAAATTGGATTTTTATATATATAGTAGCGATATAAAAATAGAATTTTTATATATATAGTAGCGAAATAAAAATAGAATTTTTATATATTGAACTTCGAAATAAAAATATGATTTTTATATATTGAATAGCGAAGTAAAATTCGATTTTTTACATATGTAGTGAAAGCGAACAACGAAGATGAAGAAGATGCGATAGCGATGAAGTTTTCTATCAATGAAGAGCCGTGGAGCTAGGATAGCTATATGTTAGAATTTCTCACCTTTCAAATTTATTTTCTAGTTATATATATATACTAGGATGCAGACGGTGTTTAGTAGCACCCGACACAATCGTCCACAGACCATGGACTTGTTTGTTTGGCTGTTTGGTTATTTATTGTGATATTGGTTTGAATGTGGTTTGTGGTGTGAAAAATCGAATCGATAAATTGGTTAGGATTAGACGTGCGCCGTTATAAGGCGAAGGAGTAAGGCTAGGTTAGACTCTTACTCCAAATTTTGTGGTTTGCATAACGAAAGTGATTTGATTGATATGGGTATGGCGGTGGCCATTATTAGACCGGGGACAAGGCTGGGCCTTATCCCGTTTCTAGCATAGCGCCGTTATGCCGCCGAAATTTTCTAAAATATGTTAGAAAAATAAAAATATCATTTTATTTAAAGAATGAACTGAATAGAAATTCATATATTGGAATAAAATGTTTTATCGTTAAAAATATAATTTTTAACGTGAATGTGAATGAATAAATATTCATTTACAAGCCGGACGGTTTGTTTATGTACACCTATTTGTAGAACATTGATTGGGTCGATAAATTTTACACATCGCCCAATTGCACGAATAAAAATCTGTGTTTGATTGTTTGAAACCCCACACGGGTGTTGGGATGAAATTTGAAGTTCACTCATCCTGATTGATTAAATATGTCAATCGATTGATTGACAGGCTGTTATAAGCATTAGATATCTATATTTGATGCTTATACAGTGTAGTGCACTTTGGTTGATGGTTGATTATTTTTCAATGCTATTATATACATGTGTTGTATGAAAATCCATATAATTAACTTTATATGGTTATTGATTGGGCGTCATTCCAATTTGAAAAATAAAGAAAATTTGAAAATAGAAATTTATGAAGCCGTGTTGATTAGATTGACGCCATTTTGACGTGAACGATATTTATATCGACTTTATTCATTTTAAAATGAATATTGAAAAGTGGTTTCGAAATCGACGATTTCGAAATGAATTGAAAACGATTTCGAAATGAATTGAATTGAAAACGATTTCGAAATGAATTGAATTGAAAACGATTTCGAAATGAATTGGATTGAATATGAATTCAAATTGAATTGAAATTTGAATTGAATAGAAATGAATTTTAAAACGAATTTATAAAGAAGAATTCAATTTTGCCTTGAATTGAAATGGAAGTTGAAATAGATTTTGAAACGAATTTTAAAACTATTTATATAATTCGTTTTAAATAGAAATCGACGAAATATATATTATATATATTATATATATAATATAATGGCCTGAATAGAACGCGCCGCGCCGCGGTAGTTCGTGAATTTCGACCATTGATTTCAAACGGACATTACGGGAGATCCGACCGTCGGATTCTCCTAAAACCGGAACCGTTGGGTTCGTATCGAAAAGAGCTTTCTAACGAATATTAGAAATTTGAAATCTAACGGTTGGATTTGGAATTATGTCCAAATCAAATTCGAAAAAGGTCGATGTAAGTGCAGTTCGATGGCCATTGATGGAAATCGACTGTACGGGCCTTGATAAAATTATTAAAAATAGCAATAATTTGTGTAAAATCATAAGAAATGATTTAGAAAGAATTGGGATGAAAAACTCCATATTTGAAAAGATAAAAATGGATTTTTATCGAAATGAACTAGTTTTGAACTAGAAATATAATTCTATTTATTTTTAAATAAATAAATTGAATTAAAAAAAAAGGGTTTTAAAAATAACCAAAATTTCCAATGATTGCATTGGAGTGGATTTGATCGAAATTGTCTTCGGAATATTTCGATGTTGGAATTCGTGATTATACAGGTGTTGTTATGGAAATTTGAAAGATATATATATTTATATCGTTATTTCCAATACGACATTTGTTAGTCGTAGAATTCGATATTGAATATAAGCGGATATATTTTCTATTCAGAGCCTTGTATTGAATATCGAATGTGATTTGGGTTTGTCGTGAATGGTGTCTTCACTAACACTGTTCTTGAACCCAGTTGAGAAAAGATTAAATCTTTTTATTTAGATTTAATGAAGTGTACCAATTAAATAATATTTAATTGGAATTGAATTGATATTGATTTTTGGGTTTATCGTGAACAGTGTTTTAAATAACACTCGTTCTTTAACCCGATAATTAATGGAATGTGATTTTGGGTTTATCGTGAACCGTGTTTTAAATGACACTGATTCTTTAACCCAGTCGAAGATTAAAACTAAGTGGAGTTTTAATGAATCTTTAATTAGATTGAAATGATCGAAAGTGGAGTATCACCAGTTTTGCTCCAGGCGATAGTTAAATCTTTAATTAGATTTGAACGTGAAATGGTAATTGAATTTACCGATAACACTGTGGTGTTAGATATGAAGTATTACCAGTTTTAATTCATGGGATGAATAGGTTGGGATTGGGAAATTAAAACAAATGATTACTTCGGTAAGGTTCGCTAATCCCGACTAGTTTGAATTGATATTCAAAAGTAGATTAAAGAATAAATTCAAGAATTTATCTTTGATAAAATTAATGGGAACCTTTCCCTATGAATGTGAAATTTAGAAACTAACTGTCGGTTAGCTAAGCAGAATGGTTTTCTGGATATTGATCTGATGTTGGTTTCGGCCTTCGGGGTTAATATTTGGGGAATTATTCTCTTGATTAATTTACGGTTAGTGACTAATGAATTGGAATGAGGCGTATGTTGTGTTTGTGTAACACTTATTTAAAGCATACGCGAGTTACTCGGAAAGACCGGGTTTATCCCATTCCGAATAACTGATACGACGATAAGTCGAAGATGAAGACGATGGACGAAGACTGGAGGTCTTCTCGTCGTTTGGGTAATTACTGATGATCTTGATTGGGCTGTACACCCAAGAAGATGGAAACAGTTAGTGATCGTCCAGACGTGCTTGGAGATCGATGGATATGCGGGGTACTAGGTGCCTCCGGTTTCGTTCAGACCCAGAACGGACTTGTAAATGGACTGTGTGTCTGACATTGGATTTTAGTCCGTGTGATTGATCTCTATTAAATATATATCTGTTTGGCGGCGGAGAATTTATTCTCTTGCTTAACGCCCTTCTCTGAGACGTACGAGCTCAGGGGTTATATATTGATGGATAGCAAACGCATGGAGTGAATTGCCTGTGTGGCATGCCTAAGTGGCAAATGATCGAGGCTTCTGTTGAAAAGCAAAGTCTTGTGGTTGATGATCGAAGCACGGCCTTTGTGGCGTAGCTTTGTGTAACGTTTGCTTCGCGAGTTTCACACCCGGTATGAACCAAAAACGGGAGAGGACGTCAGGGAGGGCATGCGTTTCTTTCTAGCTAGAAGTGGCGTCAGTGGTTTTACACGCCCTGACGAGTTTGACTTATGTGGTTGTTGCTGTTGCGAGGCGCCTCGGATTGATCGGTCGTTCTCGAACCGATGGAGTCATTTAGTTGGCTCACCTACGCCCCATAGGGTGGGGAAACGCATGTTCAGGGTTTAAGTTTAATCCACATCGGTGGACTGGCCCTGAGGATCCAAGGCTTGACTGAGTACTTGCCTGAGACACGGGCTAGAGCGTCTCGAATCGGTGGAGGACTATCTTTTGCCTCGGTTCATAGACGGAAATCCAATTTCCAAATACGTGACCTTGCGATTTCGATTGTATAACCTTTATATGGCGACATAGTGGTATGGGGCATTCATGCCGCCTATGATTGATACTTATGATTTGAAGTTGTTTCATACACTATGCACTTATAATAGTATCAAATGATTTGTTTTAAACGTATCAAGCATTCTTTGGCTGTTATAAGGGAAAACCCTATCCCCCGGCTTGCGTTGCATTATGTGATAGGACCTGGGTCTTATAACAGCTTCATTTTTATTTATTTAGCATTGCGCTGTTTGTTTTATGCACTGGAATTCTTGGGAGGAAACCCGTTCCGTGTTATACGGCGTGGTCCCTTGATTTACCTAACTTTAAAAATAAAGATTGATAACTGTTTTAGTTCTCACACCAGTCCCATGACTGACCTGGAGTTTATTGTTTTAACCTAAACTCTGGGTGCCCTTATTTTGACACGGGCAGCTAGTAGTTTTGGTTTTGCAGATTTATATTCACAGGATCCTGGTTTTCAGCTGGAACGATATCCGGAAAGCTTTGTATCCGTATATCTCTTCTAGTTGTGTATTGTATTATTTTCCGCTGCTATGTATTTAAATGTAATTTAAGTCTCTGATATTTTTGTGTAATATTCATTTATACTCTGTATATTCTTGTAATCTGATGCATTGTTGTAACAAGCAATGAAATGTTCTTTTATATGTGTTCTGTTGTGGCTTGTTCTCGAACTATCCGACGCTTTCCTTTACGGGGAAGTTACGGTCTTTACAGTTGGTATCAGAGCTTTGGTTTACAAAGCAGAGAACAAGGCACATTAGAACCATACGAAAGAATTCATCAGATATTGGATTAGTAATATCCAACTAGAATGACTCGTTAGAGATGGGATCAGTAGTATCCTAGAACGGGTGTGAAGAGTAAATTTTTGAAGTGAAAACAAAATTTAGTTTTGAAAATTTAAATCAATTATTCGTATTTGGTTGTTTATTTATATTGATGGGGACAATCCAGTATATATAGATTTTGCGTATATGTCTGATCCGCGTGTATTCGAAGTTTTAATATATTGGATAGATATAGCATCACACTCTAGTCGCCCGAAGATGATATTGATGATAGCGATCGCATCATCAACATTTATGTTCGAGTTTCGAAGGTGTGATTTTCTATATATTTCCATTAGGCTGGTGTGAGAACCAAAATTAGATAGGGCCTATTGTTGTGATTTGACATCAAAAATCTGATTTTTGTATATGTATCAAAATTATGAATTTGAGACACTAATTCACTAATTGATTGATGTTTGGGTTGTTTGTTTATTTGGTTGCTGAATTTTAACCATTTTGCCTAATTGAACCAAATATTGAACTATATTGAAAATTGGTTGCATTTGCTTGCATATATGTACTTACATTGAACAGGTCATAGCAAGGAGGCTAGAGCAGAGAATAAAATTAGTTTGCCCGACAAATAGGTACATGTTTACTACATAATTTACTGTTTTGTTTGGGTGATGATGATTTTATGAGCCTATTGGCTAGCCGCTTGGCTTTTTCTTTTTCTTTTTGAGATCTGAAGGACCGGGGAAGCTATTTGAAATTCCCCGATGCTCCCGGTGCAGGGGAGGTTATGGCAAAATTTTTCAAAAATTTAGGGAGTTAGCCAAATTTTTGAAATTTTAGAAAATTCTCAGAAACTGAAAAGTTGGAGAATGAAAGCCAGATCGAGCGTAGAGTTGATTAATCAAACCACTTTCGACTTTGTTCCTTTTCGGGGACGAAAAGTTTTAAGTGTGGGAGATTGTAACAACCCGAAAATCTGGGCCAGTTTAAAATTTTTATTTTGGCAATTTTGGCGAATTTTGTATATTTAAAATGAATTGTTTTAAATAATATCGACGAGAAATTTATTTTGAATAGAATTCGAACGTATATATTATATACGCCGTCGATAGAATATAAATATTTTTATATAATTATAAATAGAATTGAAAATGGCGCGGTAGTTCGATAATTCGATTTCAAACTTCAATTGAATGTACCGGATGCAAAACAATCCAGATTTTAGTGAAACCAAAAATAATAGGATCTAATTGTGAATATCTTTCCAACGAATCCGAATAATCAAAATTTCATGGTGGGAATCAAAAGATATGTCCAGTTGAAAATTCTGAATAGTCGCTATGGAATTCAGGCCCTTAAAAATGGACATTTTGCAAACGACCTCAGATTTCGACGAAACCAGTTTTGTTGGGTCCGTGATGTCGAATTATTGCTAGATTCCAAATTTCATAATTTTTCGAATCAATATGTGAGCGTGGCAAAGGAAAACGCGTTTGACCAGTTTCAGTTGATTTTAATCGACTGGAAAATGACCATTTTTCAAACGGTCTCAGAATTCGACGAAACTAGTTTTGTTAGGACCGTATCGTCAATACGAAGCTAGAAAATATTTTTCTGGAATTTTTCTAGTTAGTATGTGACCTCAGTAATTTGAAATGTACGTTTAAAATTCAATACAGTGATTTAAATGTAAATTTAACGGAAACTGATTCGAACAATCAAATCAACCTACGATACATATCCCATTGAGTTCAGAATAGGGGTGAAACGCTATGGACGGCAGGCGGTGGGCCTCGTTTCGAGGTCGCAAGTAAAAGTCAACATTTTGGGAAATAATTAATAAAAAAATAAAAAAAAAACCCTCCTCTCCTTTAAACCTCCATCGCCCCCCCCCCCCCCGATTAATTTCATTCTTCAAAAAAAAAAAAAAAGAAGAAGAAGAAGAATCGAACGAGGTTGATCCTCGTCGCCTCTGCCTGGCGATGCTTCAACGCACAGGCGCCACCCCCAAAGCCGACCTCCTTCTCTCCGCTCTCGACGCTCTCTTCTCTGAACCCCAAATCGCCCAGCAGCCTCGCCTCCCCATCGCAACCCCACCGAAGTCCGACCACCGTCCACCTGTGCTCGACCACCGCAGCCCCTGCAAGCCCAGTGACCATCTCCGACGCGGTTACCCCGACGCGCTCGCGTGGAGACCCCCCCCCCCCCTCTGAACGATGTAAGTCCTCCATTCCTTTTTTTCTTTTTATTTTTAGTTAGGGTTAAAAATAAAAATAAAAAACTGATTTTTAATTACTATAAAAAAAACCGATTTTAATTAAAAGGTTAAAACAGATTTTTTCTAAAGATTTAAAACTGATTTTAAATAGTTATAAAAATTGATTTTTAAAAAAGAAAAAGATTTGATTTTTAAAAAGAAAAAGATTTGATTTTTAAAAAGAAAAAGATTTGATTTTTAAAAAGAAAAAGATTTGATTTTTAAAAAGAAAAAGATTTGATTTTTAAAAAACAAAAAAATTTGATTTTTAAAAAGAAAAAGATTTGATTTTTAAAAAAAGAAAAAGATTAGATTTTTATGATTATAAAAATGTGGTTTTTTATATAGGAAGTGGCGAAGTAATAATATGATCTTTGTTATGAAAAGGTCGATATAAAAGTATAATGTTTTTATGATGAAGAAGCGAATATAAAAATTGGATTTTTATATATATAGTAGCGATATAAAAATAGAATTTTTATATATATAGTAGCGAAATAAAAATAGAATTTTTATATATTGAACTTCGAAATAAAAATATGATTTTTATATATTGAATAGCGAAGTAAAATTCGATTTTTTACATATGTAGTGAAAGCGGACAACGAAGATGAAGAAGATGCGATAGCGATGAAGTTTTCTATCAATGAAGAGCCGTGGAGCTAGGATAGCTATATGTGAGAATTTATCACCTTTCAAATTTATTTTCTAGTTATATATATATACTAGGATGAAGACGGTGTTTAGTAGCACCCGACACAATCGTCCACAGACCATGGACTTGTTTGTTTGGCTGTTTGGTTATTGATTGTGATATTGGTTTGAATGTGGTTTGTGGTGTGAAAAATCGAATCGATAAATTGGTTAGGATTAGACGTGCGCCGTTATAAGGCGAAGGAGTAAGGCTAGGTTAGACTCTTACTCCAAATTTTGTGGTTTGTATAACGAAAGTGATTTGATTGATATGGGTATGGCGGTGGCCATTATTAGACCGGGGACAAGGCAAGGCCTTATCCCGTTTCTAGCATAGCGTCGTTATGCCGCCGAAATTTTCTAAAATATGTTAGAAAAATAAAAATATCATTTTATTTAAAGAATGAACTGAATAGAAATTCATATATTGGAATAAAATGTTTTATCGTTAAAAATATAATTTTTAACGTGAATGTGAATGAATAAATATTCATTTACAAGCCGGACGGTTTGTTTATGTACACCTATTTGCAGAACATTGATTGGGTCGATAAATTTTACACATCGCCCAACTGCACGAATAAAAATCTGTGTTTGATTGTTTGAAACCCCACACGGGTGTTGGGATGAAATTTGAAGTTCACTCATCCTGATTGATTAAATATGTCAATCGATTGATTGACAGGCTGTTATAAGCATTAGATATCTATATTTGATACTTATACAGTGTAGTGCACTTTGGTTGATGGTTGATTATTTTTCAATGCTATTATATACATGTGTTGTATGAAAATCCATATAATTAACTTTATATGGTAATTGATTGGGCCTCATTCCAATTTGAAAAATAAAGAAAATTTGAAAATAGAAATTTATGAAGCCGTGTTGATTAGATTGACGCCATTTTGACGTGAACGATATTTATATCAACTTTATTCATTTTAAAATGAATATTGAAAAGTGGTTTCGAAATCGACGATTTCGAAATGAATTGAAAACGATTTCGAAATGAATTGAATTGAAAACGATTTCGAAATGAATTGAATTGAAAACGATTTCGAAATGAATTGAATTGAAAACGATTTCGAAATGAATTGAATTGAAAACGATTTCGAAATGAATTGAATTGAATATGAATTCAAATTGAATTGAAATTTGAATTGAATAGAAATGAATTTTAAAACGAATTTATAAAGAAGAATTCAATTTTGCCTTGAATTGAAATGGAAGTTGAAATAGATTTTGAAACGAATTTTAAAACTATTTATATAATTCGTTTTAAATAGAAATCGATGAAATATATATTATATATATTATATATATAATATAATGGCCTGAATAGAACGCGCCGCGCCGCGGTAGTTCGTGAATTTCGACCATTGATTTCGAACGGACATTACGGGAGATCCGACCGTCGGATTCTCCTAAAACCGGAACCGTTGGGTTCGTATCGAAAAGAGCTTTCTAACGAATAATAGAAATTTGAAATCTAACGGTTGAATTTGGAATTATGTCCAAATCAAATTCGAAAAAGGTCGCTGTAAGTGCAGTTCGATGGCCATTGATGGAAATCGACTGTACGGGCCTTGATAAAATTATTAAAAAAAGCAATAATTTGTGTAAAATCATAAGAAATGATTTAGAAAGAATTGGGATGAAAAACTCCATATTTGAAAAGATAAAAATGGATTTTTATCGAAGTGAACTAGTTTTGAACTAGAAATATAATTCTATTTATTTTTAAATAAATAAATTGAATTTAAAAAAAAGGGTTTTAAAAATAACCAAAATTTCCAATGATTGCATTGGAGTGGATTTGAATCGAAATTGTCTTCGGAATATTTCGATGTTGGAATTCGTGATTATACAGGTGTTGTTATGGAAATTTGAAAGATATATATATTTATATCGTTATTTCCAATACGACATTTGTTAGTCGTAGAATTCGATATTGAATATAAGCGGATATATTTTCTATTCAGAGCCTTGTATTGAATATCGAATGTGATTTGGGTTTGTCGTGAATGGTGTCTTCACTAACACTGTTCTTGAACCCAGTTGAGAAAAGATTAAATCTTTTTATTTAGATTTAATGAAGTGTACCAATTAAATAATATTTAATTGGAATTGAATTGATATTGATTTTTGGGTTTATCGTGAACAGTGTTTTAAATAACACTCGTTCTTTAACCCGATAATTAATGGAATGTGATTTTGGGTTTATCGTGAACCGTGTTTTAAATGACACTGATTCTTTAACCCAGTCGAAGATTAAAACTAAGTGGAGTTTTAATGAATCTTTAATTAGATTGAAATGATCGAAAGTGGAGTATCACCAGTTTTGCTCCAGGCGATAGTTAAATCTTTAATTAGATTTGAACGTGAAATGGTAATTGAATTTACCGATAACACTGTGGTGTTAGATATGAAGTATTACCAGTTTTAATTCATGGGATGAATAGGTTGGGATTGGGAAATTAAAACAAATGATTACTTCGGTAAGGTTCGCTAATCCCGACTAGTTTGAATTGATATTCAAAAGTAGATTAAAGAACAAATTCAAGAATTTATCTTTGATAAAATTAATGGGAACCTTTCCCTATGAATGTGAAATTTAGAAACTAACTGTCGGTTAGCTAAGCAGAATGGTTTTCTGGATATTGATCTGATGTTGGTTTCGGCCTTCGGGGTTAATATTTGGGGAATTATTCTCTTGATTAATTTACGGTTAGTGACTAATGAATTGGAATGAGGCGTATGTTGTGTTTGTGTAACACTTATTTAAAGTATACGCGAGTTACTCGGAAAGACCGGGTTTATCCCATTCCGAATAACTGATACGACGATAAGTCGAAGATGAAGACGATGGTCGAAGACCGGAGGTCTTCACGTAATTTGGGTAATTACTGATGATCTTGATTGGGCTGTACACCCAAGAAGATGGAAACAGTTAGTGATCGTCCAGACGTGCTTGGAGATCGATGGATATGCGGGGTACTAGGTGCCTCCGGTTTCGTTCAGACCCAAAACGGACTTGTAAATGGACTGTGTGTCTGACATTGGATTTTAGTCCGTGTGATTGATCTCTATTAAATATATATCTGTTTGGCGGCGGAGAATTTATTCTCTTGCTTAACGCCCTTCTCTGAGACGTACGAGCTCAGGGGTTATATATTGATGGATAGCAAACGCATGGAGTGAATTGGCCTGTGTGGCATGCCTAAGTGGCAAATGATCGAGGCTTCTGTTGAAAAGCAAAGTCTTGTGGTTGATGATCGAAGCACGGCCTTTGTGGCGTAGCTTTGTGTAACGTTTGCTTCGCGAGTTTCACACCCGATATGAACCAAAAACAGGAGAGGACGTCAGGGAGGGCATGCGTTTCTTTCTAGCTAGAAGTGGCGTCAGTGGTTTTACATGCCCTGACGAGTTTGACTTATGTGGTTGTTGCTGTTGCGAGGCGCCTCGGATTGATCGGTCGTTCTCGAACCGATGGAGTCATTTAGTTGGCTCACCTACGCCCCATAGGGTGGGGAAACGCATGTTCAGGGTTTAAGTTTAATCCACATCGGTGGACTGGCCCTGAGGATCCAAGGCTTGACTGAGTACTTGCCTGAGACACGGGCTAGAGCGTCTCGAATCGGTGGAGGACTATCTTTTGCCTCGGTTCATAGACGGAAATCCAATTTCCAAATACGTGACTTTGCGATTTCGATTGTATAACCTATATATGGCGACATAGTGGTATGGGGCATTCATGCCGCCTATGATTGATACTTATGATTTGAAGTTGTTTCATACACTATGCACTTATAATAGTATCAAATGATTTGTTTTAAACGTATCAAGCATTCTTTGGCTGTTATAAGGGAAAACCCTATCCCCCGGCTTGCGTTGCATTGTGTGATAGGACCAGGGTCTTATAACAGCTTCATTTTTCTTTATTTAGCATTGCGCTGTTTGTTTTATGCACTGGTATTCTTGGGAGGAAACCCGTTCCGTGTTATACGGCGTGGTCCCTTGATTTACCTAACTTTAAAAATAAAGATTGATAACTGTTTTAGTTCTCACACCAGTCCCATGACTGACCTGGAGTTTATTGTTTTAACCTAAACTCTGGGTGCCCTTATTTTGACACGGGCAGCTAGTAGTTTTGGTTTTGCAGATTTATATTCACAGGATCCTGGTTTTCAGCTGGAACGATATCCGGAAAGCTTTGTATCCGTATATCTCTTCTAGTTGTGTATTGTATTATTTTCCGCTGCTATGTATTTAAATGTAATTTAAGTCTCTGATATTTCTGTGTAATATTCATTTATACTCTGTATATTCTTGTAATCTGATGCATTGTTGTAATAAGCAATGAAATGTTCTTTTATATGTTTTCTGTTGTGGCTTATTCTCGAACTATCCGACGCTTTCCTTTACGGGGAAGTTACGGTCTTTACAAAGACCCTAAGACCTATCCTAAGCCCACACAAATCAATCCTACAACTAAGTTATGCCAAAATACTTCTTGATCATGGTCTCCATCTTCATATCATGGCCTCCATCTTCTTCATGAAAGCTTGAGTGTTCTAAGCTAGTAAAAGAGCCATCTTTCTTCATCAAAACAAGGATCTTTCTTCTTATTTCTCAAAGACAACTTGGAGCTTATATTCATTTGGGGATTTCTAGTGTGGCTTCGTCTCAATCTTGTTTTACTTTGTTCTAGTCTTCTTAGCCAAGCTTTGTAAGCCCTATTCTACTCTTAGATTTAAACTACGAAGTTAATATGATCATGTAGCAAGTTGAAATGAGACTTTTGGGTATAATGCTTGTCTTTGGGCTATATTTGTATGCATAGACCCGTGTATGAATCTTTTGATCTATGATTGTGGCACTATCATGAACCTAGTATCACTTACCTTGATTTTTGGGTAGAAAGCTATGAGCTTTATTTGGTGGTTATGCATAATGCAACATAGAACTTGGTAGTTATGCATAATGCAACATAAATCCTCTCATGATCCTTATGTTAACTTGCCTATGATGTTATGAACTATATGCTAACCACAAGTTATCACCCTATGTTAACTATGACCATGTTATCACCTATTTGCTAAGTTGATGTCATATGCTAGTTGTGATGAACACCTTTGCCTCATACATCACCATGTTAAACTTGTGATAGACTTTGCCACTTTATGCCCAACTTATCATATCATTATGTTCCCCCTTTTGATCTATTTGTGTTGATGCGAACTTACGTACGATGGGGTTATGTTATGGGTAAACTTAAATGACATGAAACATGACTTGAAAATATGACATGTGATTATGCTTGAAAACATGAACGTGGACATGACATGTAGAAAACATGAAAGTGGCCAACTCGAGGTTGGGTTGAGTTTGTAGCATAAATCTACCCGGAACCGACCGACTTAACTAGTGGCTACAAACAATTGGACCCAATGTGAGTAGTTGGTCATATCGCACTTAAAACCCAAGGTTAGACTAGGTTGTGGTGTAAACCTACCCGGACCCGCCCAGCTTAACTAGTAACCACAACAAAGTCTAATGTGAGAGGTTGGGGTGCATTAAGTTAATTAATGCCACATGGTAGGGTTAAGTCATGGACTACTTGAATACTTAACCAATTAAACACGATGGATTGGTAGGGTTAAGTCATGGACTACTTGAATACACTTAACCATTTGAACACGATGTATTGATAGGGTTAATTCATGGACTGCTTGGATACACTTGACCAACTCAATACATGGTTAGGATAGGGTTAACCACACTGAACCCGCTTGAAATCCTAGTTACTTGGTCCTTTTCAGCAGTAACCCACTCGGATTTATCATGGATACCCTGGACTAGGCTAGGGTGGGGCACGATTACTGGACTGATTGTAAGAAACCAAAAGAGACGGCTGAATGGTGCACCGGTTGTTCAGGCGGACCATGGTCGTGCACATTAAGTCCGGAGTTGAACATGGGCACCATTAGGTTTAGACTGTGCGTGCTTGATTTGTGTCTGTGGTTTACACCTTAGGGCTGGATACACCCTAGGGTGGACCTTGCACAGTTAACTACATTCCAAGATTAAGCCGTATGACAGCGATACACGACGAGTTAGGCTTATAGGGAGCCGATCGACTAGACCGAGTAGTTGGACCTAGATTTAGGTCATCTCATGATGTTGGGCCAACTTTGGGCCAAGGGATCATTTCTTGTTTATACTTGACATGGATTAGAACACTAGTACACTTGGTGCAACTTAACCTTGTATATGCGATGCCACTCTTGTTAACCTTTCACCATGCCAGTTATCATCCTATGTTTCATCTCTGTTTTACATGTCCAGTTAACTTTATTAGTTTTTATACTAATAGTAGGTAGGACTTACCAGTCTTTTTGACTAACCCGTTTTCTTTCGCCTCTTTTCTTCCGTTCCCCCCCCCCCCCAGGTTCTCAGGGTGGGAACACTAGCACCTAGCTTGGATCTTTAGCTTGTTTTCTGGATAGCTCATGTACGGTTTGGACTTGAGCTCGCTATGGCTTTACCACATCTACTTTGGGGATAGTTTACTTTATGTTATTTTCAGTTTTCAGTTTATGTTTCTAGACTTGTAGTAGTTGGAAAATAATGACTAAGTACTTTGATGTAACTTGACTATGGTTTTGAAATAGTAGTTTTATCCGTTGCTTTATTTACTCTGTTTTACTTATATGTTCTGTCTTGTGATATCTTCATGCATGTTTACCTTGTCCAACACCCCTCCAAAGCTAGTGTACT
Organism: Allium sativum; assembly: GCA_030737875.1. Lineage (NCBI taxonomy): Eukaryota > Viridiplantae > Streptophyta > Magnoliopsida > Asparagales > Amaryllidaceae > Allium > Allium sativum. The sequence goes on from CM060913.1 coordinate 189,838,735, forward strand.
TGCAAGAGTGACCCTGGCGGAGGTGGGGTGTTACATTTGGTATCAGAGCATAAGGTTTACAAGATTTGAGCAAAAGGTTTTTAAAACTTACCTTTTGAAAAACTATTTTCAAAACCGATTATAAAGAAGTATTTTCCAAGAAAAGTCTAGTTTTAAAGGATATTCCCCAAAAGCCATTAGCACTATCCTTTGTTTTCTCGTTCTAAATCTATCTTTTCCTTTTTCAGCATGGCCAATCTTAACCTTCCCAAGGGAGTACCCATACCCGGATGGTTCCGGAGGTACCTGGAAGCTAGGGCCAACGATGCGGGCCCAGCAACCACTCCCACCGTACCCGAGGTTCCTCCTCCTCCTCAGCGTCCACAAGCGGATTTCGCAAAGATTTGCAAAGACTTTAAGGCGATGGGTGGCAAGAATTTTATTGGGACGGAGACTTTTTTTGAGGCAAGAAACTGGTTAAAAGAAACTGAAGACCTCTTTGCCATCTTTGATGTGGAAGACCGTAGAAAAGTTCTGTTGGCAGTATGGCTATTGAAAGAAGAAGCTGCTTATTGGTGGGAGGTCACCAACGCTACTAGGCCTATAGAGTTTTGGGCCGACTTTAGGATGAGGTTTGGGCTTAAGTTTCTATCATCTGCTGAGGAAAATCTGCAAATGGAGAAGTTTATATCTTTGAAGCAAGGGGACATGACGGTGAGGGAGTATGTGAATAAGTTCAACCAGCTTCCTCGATTCGGTTTGGACATGGTTAACACAACCCAGAAGAGGGCTCTACGCTTTGCACGAGGATTGAATGAGCCATTACAAGGTCTAGCCATGTCTCATATACCCATGGGGGCCACTTTTGAGAGCCTAGTAGATATGGCATTGCTTCAGCGAGATGATAAGAATGGCAAGAAAGAAGTCAAGCCTAATGAGACTCAAACCACGAAGACGGACTCCAAGTGGGGAATAAATCAGAGCAACCAGAGCAATCAGAACAACAAGAACAATAAGAACAACAAGGGTAACAAGACCAACAACAACAAGGCAAGGGTGACAAGGAAGAGCAACTCCTGTGGGATTGTTGGACACATAGCCAAAGATTGTAGGAAGAAGAAGAGGAAGTTGGGAGAATGTTTTCATTACGGAGAGACTGGACACTTCAGTAAGGATTGCCCAAAGAAGCAAGGGCAGGGGCAAGGACAGACTCAGCGGGCAGGACCTTCTGGATGGCAGATGCATGCTCTCAACACTACTCCAGCTCCGGATCAAGGTAGTATTTATGTAGAAAGCCTTGTTTATATTTCTAGTTTTCATGTTCGAACTTTATTTGATTCTGGCGCATCGCATACCTTTATCTCTTCTGACATTGTTGAAAGTTTGCACCTAAGTACTAGTCTAGTTGAGGATCTCGTTAGTGTTTCTTGGGGGTTCCGCCCATCTATCTATGATTTGTATGGATTTGAGGATTTCTATCTTGACCGTAGAATTCACATGTAATGCTTATGTTCTTTGGTTTTTGGGATACGGGTTGATTTTGGGCATGGATTGGTTGTCCAGTTATGAAGCCATTCTTGATTGTGAGCATAGGGTGGTGAGGCTTATGACTCGCCTCGGTAATACCCTAGAAATTTCTTGTAACCCTATGGATCCCGTCATGTTATGTTATCTTGAATCTCTTGACTCGTCCATCGATGATCTGCAATTTATAAGGGTGGTCCGAGAATATCCCGATGTCTTTGATGAGGTTAAGGGGTTACCACCTAAGCGAGAGATAGATTCCCGCATTTATCTTGTTGATAATGCCAAGCCAGTTTCATTGCCTGTTAGGCACATGGCCCCGCGAGAAAGAAGAGAGCTTAGCAAGCAAATCAAGGAGTTGCTTGAGAAAAATTTCATTAGGCGAAGCATTTCAGAATGGGGTGCTCCGGTGGTATTCGCTACTAAGGCGGATGGTTCTCTTCGTCTATGTGTTGATTATCGTGAGTTGAACAAGCTAACAAAGAAGAATAGACACCCGTTACCGAGGATTGATGATCTCTTTGACCAGCTTGTTGGTGCTTCTGTTTTCTCTCAGCTCGATCTAGCCACCAGATTCCATCAGCTTAGAGTGGCTGAGGATAGTATTGATAAGACTGCGTTTAGGACCCTAGATGGATTCTTTGAATCGCTAGTCATGCCGTTCGGTTTGACTAATGCACCCGCATACTTTGTTGATTTGATGAGTAGGGTGTTCAAGGAGTTCCTTAAAAAGTTTGTGGTTGTCTTCGTGGATGATATCCTGGTCTTCTCTAGGGACGAAGAAGAGCATGCAACATACCTCAAGGAGGTTATGGATATGCTTACAGCTCATCAGTTGAAAGCCAAGTTCTCTAAATGCCATTTCTGGAGAAAGGAAGTTCGATTCCTTGGGCATATAGTTTCTAAGCAAGGCATAGCTGTGGATCCCGCTAAAGTGGTGGCGGTACAAGACCGGAAAGTTCCAAAGAATGCAACTGAAGTGAGAAGCTTTCTCGGTCTGGCAGGATATTATAGGAAGTTCATTAAGGACTTCGCTAGGATTTCAGCCCCTCCTACTAAGTTAACGAAGAAGAACTTAGTCTTTGAATGGGACTTAGAGTGTGAGCTTGCTTTTCATATGCTCAAGAAAGCCCTCACCACAGCTCCAGTTCTAGCATTACCTGATGGAGGGAAGTTGTTTACCGTGTACACCGATGCATGTGGCACGGGATTAGGCGTTGTCCTGATGCAAGAAGGGAGAGTGATATGCTTTGGCGGTAGGCAACTCAAAGTTCATGAGAAGAACTATCCCACTAATGATTTGGAGTTGGCGGCGATCGTCATTACACTGAAATCCTAGCGCCACTATCTTCTAGGCGAAAGGTTTAAGTTATATACTGATCATAAGTCGCTCAAGTACCTCTTCTCGCAGAAAGATTTGAATCTAAGGCAGCAAAGGTGGATAGAATTCTTGGCATCATATGACTTCGAGATAGCTTATACACCTGGCAAGGGTAATGTTGTGGCAGATGTGCTAAGCAGAAGAATGTTGACTTTGAGTCCCTTGTTTGTTGAGAGGAAGAGCCTAGAGTTCTTGGCAACCTTTGATTTTGCACCTGCTGTTTGATCGATGACTGGTTCGTTAGCATCCCTCGAGCTTAGACCTACACTTCTTGATCAAGATGGGGCTTCACAGAGGGAAGACCCGCAGATAATTGAGATCATGGACAAGTTGATTCGGGGTGAGACGTCAAGTCACCTCGCTAGATATACTGTTGATGACAAGGGATGGCTAAGGCGTGATGGAATACTATGTGTCCCATGAGTGGGAGACTTAGTAAATAAAGTTCTTGAGGAGGTGCATCACTCGAGGATGACCATACATCCCGGAGGGGATAAGATGTACTGGGATATGAAGCGCATTTTCTTTTGGGATGGGATGAAAAAGGATGTGGTAGAGTTTGTTTCTAGATGCATGGTGTGCCAACAAGCGAAAGCCAAGTCGAAGAAACCTGGTGGGCTATTACATCCATTGGAGGTCCCGCAATGGAAGTGGGAAAGCATCTCGATGGATTTCGTGGATGGATTGCCTAGGTCAAGTAAGGGAAATCCGAGCATATGGGTCATAGTTGATAGACTTATGAAGTGTGCTCATTTTATTCCAGTGAAGAGCAAGAGGACCGCATCATGGCTAGCATTTGTTTATCTTCGGGAGATAGTGCGATTGCATGGAGTTCCTTCTAGAAAAGTCAGCGATCGTGACCCAATCTTCACTAGCCAGTTCTGGAATAGTTTGCAAGAAGCGATGGGTACGCGATTGAATCTAAGTACAGCCTATCACCCACAGACGAATGGCCAGACCGAAAGGGTGAATAGGGTACTAGAAGATTTGTTGAGGCTATGCATTCTTGACTTTGGTGGCACTTGGGAAGACCACCTTCCTCTCGTAGAATTTGCTTATAATAACAGCTACCAAGCAAGCATAGGGATGGCACCATTCGAAGCTTTATATGGGAGGTCGTGCAAGTCACCAACATGTTGGTGGGAGACGACGGATAAGCTTATACTTGGGCCCGACATGATAAGGGACACATCCGAGAAGGTTGAGTTGATTCGGAGGCGGATGAAGACAGCCCAAGACAGACATAAATCCTATACAGACAAGCAAAGGACAGACTTAGAGTTTGAAGTTGGAGATATGGTCTTTGTGAAGGTTTCTCCTTTGCGAAATGTGGTTCAGTTTGGAGCAGTTGGAAAGCTGGCACCAAGGTTCGTAGGACCCTTCCCTATCATCGAGAGGATTGGGCAAATGGCTTATAGAGTGGAATTGCCCGAAAAGCTGGCTGGAGTGCGTAATGTTTTTCATGTCTCGCATCTTTGAAAGTGCCTACATGAGTCAGCCGAGGTGGTTGAGCCTAGCATTCTTGAAGATATGGAGGTAGAGAAAGAGGCAACTTTGAGGCGAGCTCCGATCCATATCTTGGGAACGGAGATCAAGAAGCTGAGGAATCGAGAAGTCAAGTTGGTAAAGGTTCAGTGGAGTGAAGCCGAGGAAGACGCAACTTGGGAAACCGAGGAGAAGATGCGTGGGCTTTATCCATTTCTTTTTGAGGGTACATTCTCAATCTCTTTTCCTAGTTAGCATATCTTTCTTTTGCTATCCATGTTTATCTTGTTATCTCGTTAACCTTGTCATGAGAACCTTAGGTAGAAACCCTTTGGATGAAACATGTATTTGAAACATGTTATGCTTGATGTTTGCAAGTGGTTGCATGTATTTGCAAGTGGATACTCGTGGATGCATGATACACATTAGGCACTAAGATCGGCTCACACACTTTCATATTGCATATGCATGAGTGCTTATACTTATTCATGGCTGAAACTTATTATGCTATCACGTGGATGTTGCATATGGATGAATGTTAGGTGCATTCATGTAGAGATTATGAATTATGTTAGGAATTTGCATACATACGGACTCATTTCACTAACATACTTTGCATTAAGGAGGTTTACTGAATCAGTAACCGCCTGATTTTCGCATTAGACAAGTACATATACACACACCTTTTGCATATATTCATATAGCATTTAGAATCTTTTAAGGACAATGACTGCTCGTGGATAATGTTTTGAGTAGATGGATAATGGATGGTAGGATACGTTCTTCCTAACATAAAGATTTCGGGGATGAAATCCTTTAAGGTGGGGAGAATGTAACAACCCGTATTTTGAATAACATGTTACAACGTAAATCAAGGCAGAATTAAATGTTAAAATCTGAATCAAGGGAAACGACTGTGCCATTGCGTTCGTCTTGGAAAAATACACGAAATAGAGTCCGAGTTTTCGAAAATCGGAGTCCGTATGACCAAGTCATGGCCCGTCAAAGTTTTCAGAAAATTTCAATTTCAAAAATAGTTCAAATTTGAATTCAGAATTCAGATTCAGCCCAAGCAGAATAGGCGGGAAAATTCCCGCCAGCCCCAAGTCGACTGGGGAGTCGACACACCCCAGGTGGTGTCGGCTGCCCAGTCGACACCCCTGTCGACTTGGGTGGTCGGCCAGTTTGGCCTGGTGCACCTGTTTTGGCTCCTGGGTGTTGTTTTGTTGGCTAGTGACGTGATTTGATGGCTCAGATCTGAATTAGGGTTAATCCTATGGCCTAAACTAACCTAAACTTCTATAAAAAGACCCTAAGACCTAGCCTAAACCCACACAAATCAATCCAACAACTAAGTTATGACAAAATGCTTCTTGATCATGGCCTCCATCTTCATATCATGGCCTCCATCTTCTTCATGAAAGCTTGAGTGTTCTAAGCTAGTAAAAGAGCCATCTTTCTTCATCAAAACAAGGATCTTTCTTCTTATTTCTCAAAGACAACTTGGAGCTTATATTCATTTGGGGATTTCTAGTGTGGCTTCATCTCAATCTTGTTTTACTTTGTTCTAGTCTTCTTAGCCAAGCTTTGTAAGCCCTACTCTACTCTTAGATTTAAACTATGAAGTTAATATGATCATGTAGCAAGTTGAAATGAGACTTTGGGGTATAATGCTTGTCTTTGGGCTATATTTGTATGCATAGACCCATGTATGACTCTTTTGATCTATGATTGTGGCACTATCATGAACCTAGTATCACTTACCTTGATTTTTGGGTAGAAAGCTATGAGCTTTATTTGGTGGTTATGCATAATGCAACATAGAACTTGGTAGTTATGCATAATGCAACATAAATCCTCTCATGATCCTTATGTTAACTTGCCTATGATGTTATGAACTATATGCTAACCACAAGTTATCACCCTATGTTAACTATGACCATGTTACCACCTATTTGCTAAGTTGATGTCATATGCTAGTTTCGATGAACACCTTTGCCTCATACATCACCATGTTAAACTTGTGATAGACTTTGCCACTTTATGCCCAACTTATCATATCATTATGTTCCCCCTTTTGATCTATTTGTGTTGATGCGAACTTACGTGCGATGGGGTTACGTTATGGGTAAACTTAAATGACATGAAACATGACTTGAAAATATGACATGTGATTATGCTGGAAAAAATGAACGTGGACATGACATGTAGAAAACATGAAAGTGGCCAACTCGAGGTTGGGTTGAGTTTGTAGCATAAATCTACCCAGAATCGACCGGCTTAACTAGTGGCTACAAACAATAGGACCCAATGTGAGTAGTTGGTCATATCGCACTTAAAACCCGAGGTTAGACTAGGTTGTGGTGTAAAGCTACCCGGACCCACCCGGCTTAACTAGTAACCACAACAAAGTCTAATGTGAGAGTTTGGGGTGCATTAAGTTAATTAATGCCACATGGTAGGGTAAAGTCATGGACTACTTGAATACTTAACCAATTAAACACGATGGATTGGTAGGGTTAAGTCATGGACTACTTGAATATACTTAACCAGTTGAACACGATGTATTGACAGGGTTAAGTCATGGACTGCTTGGATACACTTGACCAACTCAATACATGGTTAGGATAGGGTTAACCACACTTAACCCGCTTGAAATCCTAGTTACGTGGTCCTTTTCAGCATTAACCAACAAGGGAGTATCATGGATACCCTAGACTAGGCTACGGTGGGGCACGATTACTGGACTGATTGTAAGAGACCAAAAGAGACGGCTGAATGGTGCACCGGTTGTTCAGGCGGACCATGGTCGTTCACATTAAGTCCGGAGTTGAACATGGGCACCATTAGGTTTAGACTGTGCGTGCTTGACTTGTGTCTGTGGTTTACACCTTAGGGCTGGATACACCCTAGGGTGGACGTTCCACAATTAACTACATTCCAAGATTAAGCCGTATGACACCGATACACGACGAGTTAGGCTTATAGTGAGCCGATCGACTAGACCGAGTAGTTGGACCTGGATTTAGGTCATCTCATTATGTTGGGCCAACTTTGGGCCAAGGGATCATTTCTTGTTTATACTTGACATGGATTAGAACACTAGTACACTTGGTGCAACTTAACCTTGTATATGCGATGCCACTCTTGTTAACCTTTCACCATGCCAGTTATCATCCTATGTTTCATCTCTGTTTTACTTGTCCAGTTAACTTTATTAGTTTTTATACTAATAGTAGGTGGGACTTACAAGTCTTTTTGACTGACCCGTTTTCTTTCGCCTCTTGTCTTCCGTCCCCCCCCCCCCCCCCCCCCAGGTTCTCAGGGTGGGAACACTAGCACCTAGCTTGGATCTTTAGCTTGCTTTCTGTATAGCTCATGTACGGTTTGGACTTGAGCTCGCTATGGCTTTACCACTTCTACTTTGAGGATAGTTTACTTTATGTTATTTCCAGTTTTCAGTTTATGTTTCTAGACTTGTAGTAGTTGGAAAATAATGACTAAGTACTTTGATGTAACTTGACTATGGTTTTGAAATAGTAGTTTTATCCGCTGCTTTATTTACTCTGTTTTACTTATATGTTCTGTCTTGTGATATCTTCATGCATGTTTACCTTGTACAACACCCCTCCAAAGCCAGTGTACTTGCAAGAGTGACCCTGGCGGAGGTGGGGTGTTATATATTCAATATATAAAAATGGAATTTTTTACTATGCTATTCAATTTATAAAAATCGAATTTTTTACTATGCTATTCAATATATAAAAATCGAATTTTTACTTCGCTATTCAATATATAAAAATTGAATTTTTACTTCGCTATTCAATGTATAAAAATCGAATTTTTACTTTGCTATTCAATATATAAAAATCGAATTTTTAACCCTTTCTATATATAAAAATTCAACTTTCTACTTTATAAAAATTGTATCTTTTATCGTTTAAAGATCATATCTTTCATATGCTATCATATTTACAAATCAAATTTTTATATTTTCAAAAATCTTATCTCTTCTATTTTTTAAAAAAAAACTCGCCTTTTTCTATTTAAAACCCTCACCCCTTGCTATTTAAAAATTGGAATTCTAAATCAATGTAAAGTAAATAAAAAAAGAAGAGAACACCCACTTTGATTCGAATGGAGGAGGGGGTTTTGCGTGTCGGAAGGAAGGAGGGGCTACCAGTGGTTCGAAGGAGAGGCGTAGGGGGTAGGGTTGCGTCGGTGAAGTGGAGAAGAGGGGGAATATCGGAGGGGACCCGGGTTCGTGGTCGCGCTGGCCATCGGTGGGCCACGGGGGCGGAGGGGGGGGGGGAGGGGGTCGCGCTGGGGTTTTCCACGTCGAGGGGGCGTCCGCGGGTCTTCGTGAGAAGGGGGATTCGGGAGGAGCGGCGGTGGGTGGGGGTCTGGCGGAGGAGCCGCGCGACGCGATGGAGGGAACCGGTGACGATCGATTTAGGTTTTAGGGTTTTTTTTTCATTTTTAGTTTTCGAATCGAAGAGAGAGAGAGGGAGAGAGGAGGGGGTTATAAGGAAAGTATATATTATAATATATATTTTATTTTAATTTTAGAAAGTAACTTTTTCATTTGAACTCGAAACGAGACCCAACGACTGTCGTCCCTAGCGTTTTACCCCCATTCCGAACACAATGGGATATGCTGCGCAAGCCGATTCGATCGTTTCGATCAGTTTTCGTCGAAATCAACATATAACTGTATATATTGAATTTGAACGCACATTTCAATTTACTGGAGTCACATACTAACTCAAAAAATTCAAGAAAAATATTTTCTAGCTTCGTATTGACGATACGGTCCTAACAAAACTAGTTTCGTCAAATTCTGAGACCGTTTGAAAAATGGTCATTTTCCAGTCGATTAAAATCAATTAAAACTAGTCAAACGCGTTTTCCTTTGCCATGCTCACATATTGATTCGAAAAATTATGAAATTTGGAATCTAGCAAAAACTTGACATCACGGATCCAACAAAAGTGGTTTCGTCGAATTCCAAGGTCGTTTGCAAAATTTCCATTTTTAAGGGCCTGAATTTCATAGCGACTATTCAGAATTTTCAACTGGACATATCATTTTATCCCCGCTATGAAATTCCAATTTTTCGGATTCGTTGGAAATATAGTATCTATTAGATTCTATTATTTTTGGTTTCACTAAAATCCGGTTTATTTTGCACCCGGTACATTCATTTGAAGTTTGAAATCGAATTATCGAACTACCGCGCCATTTTCAATTCCTTTTATATATATAAATAAGTATTTATATTCTAATGACGATCTATATACTATATACGTTCGTATTCTATTCAAAATAAATTTCTCATCATTATTATTTAAAATAATTCATTTTAAATAATCAAAATTCATTAAATTCGCCAAAATAAAAATTTTAAACTAGCCCAGATTTCTGGGTTATTACAATCTCCCCCACTTAAAACTTTTCGTCCCCAAAATGGAACGAAGCCGAAAGTTGTTTAATAATCAACTCAACTTTCATTATTTATACTACGGCTTAAGTTCTTCAACTTTTCAGTTTCTAAGAACTTTTCAATTTTTTCAAAAATTTGGCTAACACCCTAAATTTTCGAAAAATTTCGCCATAACCTCCCCTGCACCGGGAGCACGGGAAAATCCCGAAGTTGCCATACAGGCCTTCTGATCTCAAAAAGAAAACGAAAAAGCCAAGCGGCTCATAAAATCATCATCACCCAAACAAAACAGTAAATTATAGTAAACATGTACCTACTTGTCGGGCAAACAATTTTTATTCTCTGCTCTAGCCTCCTTGCTATGACATGTTCAATGTAAGTACATGTATATGCAAGAAAATGCGATAAATTTTTAATATAACTCACAATTTGATTCAATTTTGCTATCTGGTACAAATTTTAATTAATTAACCAATAATCAACAACACAACCATCAATCAATTAGTTGATTAGCTTTTGAAATTCATAACTTTGATACATAGTCAAAAATCAGATTTTTGATGCCAAATCATAACAATAAGCCCTGTCTAGTTTCGGTTCTCACACCAGCCAATTGGAAATATATAGAAATCCCACTTTGAAACTCGAAAATAAATACTGGTGATGGTGCCCCGTCACCAGAATTATCCCCGGGCACTAGATTGTGATTCTATAACTATCCAATACATTAAAACTTCGAATACACGTTTGCAAGACATATATGCAAAATATTTATATATTGGATTGTCCCAATTCAATATAAAATAAATAATCAAATACGAATAATTGATTTAAATTTTCAAAACAAAACTTGTCTTCAATTTCAAAAATATACTCTTAACACTCATTCTAGGATACTGCAGATCCCATCTCTAACGAGTCATTCTAATTGGATATTACTAATCCAATATCTGATAAATTCTTTCGTATGGTTCTAATGTGCCTTGTTCTCTGAGCATTGTAAACCAAAGCTCTGATACCACGCTTAAACGACCTGAACTTCCCCGGTCTCCGAAGAGAAAGAGAAAGAACGAATTGTTTTGAGAACACGACAAAATAGAACGCAGACAGGAGAACATTTCATTGTATATTACAACAATTCCATCAGAATAAAAGAATATATAGAGTATAAACCAATATTACACAGAAATATCAGAGATTTAAAGTACATTTAAATACATCGCAGCGGAAAATAATACAATACACAACTGAAGGAGATATACGGATACAAAGCTTTCCGGATATTGTTCCAGCTGTAAACCAGGATCCTGTGAATATAAATCTGCAAAACCAAAACTACTAGCTGCCCATGTCAAAATAAGGGCACCCAGAGTTTAGGTTAAAACAATAAACTCCAGATCAGTCATGGGACTGGTGTGAGAACTAAAACATTTATTTAAAACTTTACTTTAAATCAGATATATCAAGGGACCACGCCACTAACGCGGAACGGGTTTCCTCCCAAGAATACCAGTGCATAAAACAAACAGCGCAATGCTAAATAAAGAAAAATGAAGCTATTATAAGATCCAGTTCCCATCACACAATGCAACACAAGCCGGAGGATAGGGTTTTTACCTTATAATAGCCAAGAATGCTTGATACGTTTAAAACAAATAATTTGATACTATTATAAGTGCATAGTGTATAAAACAACTTCAAATCATAAGTATCAATCATAGACGGCATGGGTACCATATATCATGTCGCCGTACTAGTTCTACAATTAAAACCGCAAATGTCACATATTTGGAAATTGGATTTCCATCTATGAACCAAGGCAAAAGATAGTCCTTTAATGATTCGAGACAATCTAGCCTACCATGTCTCAGGATCAGAATGCATCGACCCTTGGAGCGACAGGGCCGGTCCACCGATGTGGATTAGACGAAATACTGAACACTACGTCTCCCTGCCCTATGGGGCGCAAATGAGCCAACGAATGACTCCATCGGCCCCGGATCGTCCGATCAAACCGAGGCGCCTCGCAACAGCAACAACCACATAAGTCAAACTCTCAGGGCGTGTAAAACCACTGACGCCACTTTTAGCTAGAAAGAAACGCATGTCCTCCCTGAGGTCCTTCTCCCGTTTTTAGTTCACGACCGAGGTGTGAGGCTCGCGAATCAACATTACACAAAGCTACGCCACACAGGCCGTGCTTTGATCATCAACCACAAGACTTTGCTTTTCAACAGAAGCCTTGATCATTTGCATCTTAGCATGCCACACAGGGAATTCACGCTATGCAATTGATATCAATCACACAGAATGAAATCCGATGTCAGACACATAGTCCATCTACAAGTTCGTTCTGGGTCTGAACGAAACCGGAGGCACCTAGTACCCCGCATATCCATTGATCTCCAAGTACGTCTGGACGACCACTAACTGATTCCCTACTCTTGGGTGTATGGCCCAATCAAGATCATCAGTAATTATCCAAACGACGTGAAGACCTCCGGTCTTCAACCACCGTCTTCATCTTCGACTTATCGTCGTATCAGTTATTCAGAATGGGATAAACCAGATCTTTCCGAATAACCTGCGTATATTATAAACAAGTGTTACACAAACACAACATACTCCTCATTCCAATTCATCAGTCACTAACCGTAAATTAACAAGAGAATAATTCCCCAAATATTCACCCCAAAAGCCGAAACCAACATCAGATCAATATCCTGGAAACCATTCTGCTTAGCTAACCGACAGTTAGTTTCTAAATTTCACATTCATAGGGAAGGTTTCCCATTAATTTTATCAAAGATAAATTCCTTGAATTTATTCTTTAATCTTCTTTTGAATATCAATTCAAACTAGTCGGGATTAACGAACCTTACCGAAGTAATCATTTGTTTAAATTTCCCAATCCCAACCTATTCATCCCATGAAGTAAAACTGGTAATACTTCATATCTAACACCACAGTGTTATCTGTAAATTCAATTACCATTTCACGTTCAAATCTAATTAAAGATTTAACTATCGCCTGGAGCAAAACTGGTGATACTCCATTCTCGATCTTTTCAATCTAATTAAAGATTCATTAAAACTCCACTTAGTTTTAATCTTTAACTGGGTTAAAGAATCAGTGTCATTTAAAACACGGTTGACGATAAACCCCAAAATCACATCACATTTCAATCAGTCCCTAACCGTAAATTAGCAAGCGAGCAATTCCCTAAGTATTAACCCCGAAGGCCGAAACCAACATCAGATCAATACACAGGAAACCATTCAACTTAACTAATCTCCAATAGTTTCTGATTTTCTTAACTCCTTTGGGTCTAAGAACAGTATTATTGAAGATACCATTCACGACAACCCAAAATCACATTTCATTAATTGTCGGGTTAGAGAACAAGTGTTATTTAAAACACTGTTCACGATAAACCCAAAAATCAATATCAATTCAATTCTAATTAAATATTATTTAATTGGTACACTTCATTAAATATAAATAAAAAAATTTAATCTTTTCTCAACTGGGTTCAAGAACAGTGTTAATGAAGACACCATTCACGACAAACCCAAATCACATTTGATATTAAATACAAGGCTCTGAATAGAAAATCTATCGGCTTATTTTCAATATCAAATTCTACGACCAACAGATATCGTATTGGAAATAACGATATATATATATATATATCTATATCTTTCAAATTTCCATAACAACATCTGTATAATCATGAAATCCAACATCGAAATATTCCGAAGACAATTTCGATTCAAATCTATTCCAATGCAATCATTGCAAATTCTGGTTATTTTCAAAACCATTTCAAATCCAATTTATTTATTTTGAAAATAAATAAATTACTATTCTAGTTCAAAACTAGTTCATTTCGATAAAAATCTATTTTTATCTTTTCATATATGGAGTTTTTCATCCCAATTTTTCACAAATCATTTCTTATGATTTTACACAAAGTATTGATATTTTTAATAATTTTATCAAGGCCCGTACAATCGATTCCCTTCAACGGCCATCGAACTGCACTTACAACGACCGTTTCCAAATTTGATTTGGACATAATTCCAAATCCAACCGTTATATTTCAAATCTCTAATATTCGTTAGAAATCTCTTTTCGATACGAACCCAACCGTTCCGGTTTTAGGAGGATTCGACGGTTGGATCTCCCGAAATATCCGTTCGAAGTCAATGGTCGAAATTTGCGAACTGCTGCGGCGCATTCTATTCAGGCCATTATATTATATATATAATATATATAATATATACTTCGTCGATTTCCTTTTAAAAACGTATTTTTATAATTCGTTTTCAAAACGATTTCAACTTCATTTCTAATTCAAATCAAAATTGAATTATTCCTTATAAATTCGTTTTAAATTCATTTCAAATTGATTTCAATTCAAATTGATTTCTAATTCAATTTTAGTTCGTTTTCAATTCAATTCGAATTCATTTATATTCAATTTTAATTCGAATTCATTTATATTCAATTTCAATTCGAATTCGTTTATATTCAATTTCAATTCGAATTCATTTATATTCAATTTTTTTCGAATTTCAATTCTTTTCAAAATATCAGATTTTGAAATCACTTTCGATATTCATTAAAAAATGAATTAAATCGATGTAAATATTGTTCACGTCAAAATGGCGTCAATCTAATCAATACGGCTTCATATATTTCTATTTTCAAATATTCTATTTCAAATATTTCTATTTCAAATATTTCTATTTCAAATATTTCTTTTCCAAATATGGAATGAGGCCCAATCAATTACCATATAATGTTAATTATATGGATTTCCTACAACACATGTATACAATAACAACGATGAATAATCAACCATCATCCAAAGTGCATTCTACACTGTATAAGCATCGAATATAAATATTAAAAGCTTATAACAGTTTGTCAATCAATCGATCGACATACAACTAATTATTGGGATTAGTGTATGTCATATATCATCCCAATACCCGTGTGCGGTTTCAAACAATCAAACACAAATTTTATTTGTGTTGTTGGGCGATGTGTAAAATTTATCGTCCCAATCAATATCAGTCAAATGTGTGTAGATAAACAAATCGTTCGATTTGTTTATATTAATTTATTTCATTTTCATGATAAAAATTATATTTTCAACTATAAAATATTTTTAACTATATAAATATTTTATTTCATTTCACTTCACATCACACAATCAACTTCACATCAAAATCAAACAAACAAGCATACAAGCCGTCCATGGTCTGTGGACAACGGGTGTCGGGTGCTACTAAACACCGTCTGCATCCTAGTATATATTTATAACTAGAAAAATTAAATTAAAAGGTGAGAAGTTCTCACAGAAGGTTCCACTATGTCGTGCTTTGCTTTTGAACTGCTGAACTGTCTGGATTTGACTGAAATTCCAATGCAGTCTTTTCACGTTGTTCAAATAAAAATTATATTTTTATCGCTTCATTTCAATAGATAAAAATCACATTTTTATACCGCTATTCAGTATATAAAAATCAAATTTTTACTATGCTATTCAATATATAAAAATCGAATTTTTACTTTGCTATTCAATATATAAAAATCGAATTTTTAACCCTTTTTATATATAAAAATCATATTTTTAATTTGCTATTCAATATATAAAAATCGAATTTTTTACTATGCTATTCAATATATAAAAATCGAATTTTTTACTATGCTATTCAATATATAAAAATCGAATTTTTACTTCGCTATTCAATATATAAAAATCGAATTTTTACTATGCTATTCAATATATAAAAATCGAAGTTTTACTTTGCTATTCAATATATAAAAATCGAATGTTTAACCCTTTCTATACATAAAAATCATATTTTTACTTTGCTATTCAATATATAAAAATCGAATTTTTTACTATGCTATTCAATATATAAAAATCAAATTTTTTACTATGATATTCAATATATAAAAATCGAATTTTTACTTCGCTATTCAATATATAAAAATCGAATTTTTACTTCGCTATTCAATATATAAAAATCGAATTTTTAACCCTTTCTATATATAAAAATTCAACTTTCTACTTTATAAAAATTGTATCTTTCATCGTTTAAAGATCACATCTTTCATATGCTATCATATTTAAAAATCAAATTTTCATATTTTCAAAAATCTTATCTCTTCTATTTTTAAAAAAACTCGCCTTTTTCTATTTAAAACCCTCGCCCCTTGCTATTTAAAACTTGGAATTCTAAATCAATGTAAAGTAAATAAACAAAGAAGAGAACACTCACTTTGATTCGAATGGAGGAGGGGGTTTCACGTGTCGGAAGGAAGGAGGGGCTGCCAGTGGTTCGAAGGAGAGGCGTAGGGGGTAGGGTTGCGTCGGTGAAGTGGAGAAAATGGGGAAGATCGGAGGGGACGCGGGTTCGTGGTGGCGCTGGCCATCAGTGGGCCACGGGGGGGGGGGGTCGCGCTGGGGTTTTCCACGTCGAGGGGGAGGCTGCGGGTCTTCGTGAGAAGGGGGTTTCGGGAGGAGCGGCGGTGGGTGGGGGTCCGGCGGATGAGCCGCTCGATGCGATGGAGGGAACCGGTGACGATCGATTTAGGTTTTAGGTTTTTTTTCTTTTTATTTTCTGAATCGAAGAGAGAGAGGGAGAGAGAGAGGAGGGGGGTATAAGGAAAGTATATATAATAATATATATTATATTTTAATTTAATTTTAGAAAGTAACTTTTTCATTTGAACTCGAAACGAGATGCAACGACTGTCGTCTTTAGCGTTTTAGCCCCATTCCAAACACAATGGGATATGCTTCGTAAGCCGATTCGATCGTTTCGATCAGTTTTCGTCAAAATCAACATATAACTCTATATATTGAATTTGAACGCGCATTTCAATTTACCGGAGTCACATACTAACTCGAAAAATTCCAGAAAAATATTTTCTAGCTTCATATTGACGATACGGTCCTAACAAAACTAGTTTCGTCAAATTATGAGACCGTTTGAAAAATGGCCATTTTCCAGTCGATTAAAATCAACTAAAACTAGTCAAACGCGTTTTTCCATTGCCACCCTCACATATTGATTCGGAAAATTATGAAATTTGGAATCTAGCAATTACTTGACATCACGGGTCCAACAAAAGTGGTTTCGTCGAATTCCGAGGTCGTTTGCAAAATTTCCATTTTTAAGGGCCTGAATTTCATTGCGATTATTCGGAATTTTCAACTGGATATATTTTTTATCCCTGCTATGAAATTTCAATTTTTCGGATTCATTGGAAAGATATTATCAATTAGATTCTATTATTTTTAGTTTCACTAAAATCCGGTTTATTTTGCACCCGGTACATTCATTTGAAGTTTGAAATCGAATTATCGAACTACCGCGCCATTTTCAATTCTTTTTATATATATAAATAAATATTTATATTCTAACGACGATCTATATACTATATATGTTCGAATTCTATTCAAAATAAATTTCTCGTCGTTATTATTTAAAATAATTCATTTTAAATAATCAAAATTCATTAAATTCGCCAAAATAAAAATTTTAAACTGGCCCAGATTTCCGGGTTATTACAAATTCCATTCCAATTAAATATTCTTTAATTGGTACACTTCATTAAATCTAAATAAAAAGATTTAATCTTTTTCTCCACTGGGCTTAAGAACAGTGTTAATGAAGACATCATTCACGACAAACCCAAATCACATTTGATATTAAATACAAGGCTCTGAATAGAAAATATATCGGCTTATATTCAATATCAAATTCTACGACCAACAAATATCGTATTGGAAATAACGATATATATATTTATTTCAAATTTCCCTAACAACATCTGTATAATCCCGAAATCCAACATCGAAATATTCCGAAGACAATTTCGATTCAAATCCATTCCAATGCAATTATTGGAAATTCTTGTTATTTTCAAAACCATTTGAAATCCAATTTATTTATTTTAAAAATAAATAAATTCTTATTCTAGTTCAAAATTAGTTCATTTCGATAGAAATCTATTTTTATCTTTTCAAATAGGGAGTTTTTCACCCCAATTCTTCAAAAATCATTTCTTATGATTTTACACAAATTATTACTATTTTTAATAATTTTATCAAGGCCCGTACAGTCGATTTCCATTAACGGCCGTCGAACTGCACTTACAACGACCTTTTCCAAATTTGATTTGGACATAATTCCAAATCCAACCGTTAGATTTCTAATTTCTAATATCCGTTAGAAAGCTTTTTTCGATACGAACCCAACGGTTCCGGTTTGAGGAGAATCCGACGGTCGGATCTCTCGCAACGTCAATTCGAAGTCAATGGTCGAAATTCACGAACTGCCGCAGCGCGGCGCGTTCTATTCATGCCATTATATAATATATATAATATATACTTTGTCGATTTCCTTTTATAACGTATTATAAAATCGTTTTAAATTCGTTTTCAAAACAATTTCAACTTCTTTTCAAATTCAAATCAAAATTGAATTTTTCCTTACAAATTCAATTTAAATTCATTTCAAATTGATTTCAATTCAAATCGATTTTTAATTCAATTTCAGTTCATCTTCAATTCTATTCAATTTCAATTCGAATTCATTTCTATTCAATTCCAATTTCAATTGGATTCCAATTCCTATTCAATTCAATTTCAATTCGATTCGAATTCCTATTCAATTCAATTTCAATTCAATTCGAATTCCTATTCAATTCAATTTTAATAATATTCGATTATTGAAATCACTTTTCAATATTCATTTAAAAATGAATAAAATCGATACAAATATCGTTCACGTCAAAATGGCGTCAATCTAATCAACACGGCTTCATATATTTCTATTTTCCAATATTCTATTTCAAATATCTCTTTTCAAATATTTCTATTCAAATATTTCTTTTTCAAAACTGGAATGAGGCCTAATTAATTACCATATAATGTTAATTATATGGATTTTCTACAAAACACGTATACAATAACAACGATGAATAATCAACCATCATCCAGAGTGCATTCTACACGGTATAAGCATCAAATATAAATATTTAACGCTTATGACAGTCTGTCAATCAATCGATCGACATACAACTAATTATTGGGATTAGTGTATGTCATATATCATCCTAATACCCGTGTGGGGTTTCAAACAATCAAACACATATTTTATTTGTGAAGTTGGGCGGTGTGTAAAATTTATCGTCCCAATCAATATCAATCAAATCAGTGTATATAAACAAATCTCCGATTTGTTTATAATTTTTTTTTTAAATACACGTTAAAAATTCTATTTTCACCTATAAAATATTTCTAACTATATAAATATTTTATTTCATTTCATATCACATCACACAATCAACTTCACATCAAAATCAAACAAACAAGCATACAAGCCATCCATGGTCTGTGGACGACGGGTGTCGGGTGCTACTAAACATCGTCTGCATCCTAGTACATATTTTTAACTAGAAAATTAAATTAAAGGTGAGAAGTTCTCACCAATTTAGCTTAACCAAACCCACGACTCTTCTTATGTAGAACATCTTTGTAACGACCCGGGGAAAAAGCGACCTTGGTTATTCGATATATAACACCTATCGAACAATCAAAAGTCGAAATTACCGGATAGTCCAAGAAAGAAATTAGAGGGTGAGGATAGATAAGATAGGACTAATAGAATAGAAGAAGAAGAAGAAGACAACAACATCAGAGTAACACGAATCTCACAGCGGAACGAATAAAATATAATATGCAACATAACTTGAAATCAAAAGCAGTATATGTATATAATACCATTATCAGAGTACAACACTTACAATACAGCGGAATAAACAATAGCTACATAAGTCCTGAAGCCTCCTGCTCCAAGCTCTCCAAGTATATCTGTAAAATCCTGACTACTTGACTGCCCGTACAAATTTGGGCACCCAAGAGTTTAGGGAAAAGCAAAACAAAATAAACCCTGGGTCAGTCATGGGACTGGTGTGAGTAAACTCAAATCATTTGGTTTAACTTTTCAAAATCCTTTTCAAAAGAAAAGATAATCGTAAGACCGATCCACACATAAACACGGACGGTTTTTATCTTACGATGACCCAAAACAGTTTGAAATCATATACTTGTCTGATATTATAATAATGTCTAAATACAAGTATATAACAATCTAGCAGAACGCTTGCATCTCACGCTCCACATATATAGTGTATAATCAAACTCGCAGGCACTTATTGGAGATTGGATTCCAACTTGACAAGGTATGGGACCACCTTTCGAACGTGTATCTCTAGAGGCAAATACACTGGGTTCAACAAGAACATCTTGCAACCCGGCCCACACATGACCGACCACTCATTTCGCTTGAGTGTATCGAATGTATATCACCGACGGTTGGGATCAGCAACCGCCTCCCGAAATGGGACAGCATCGATAGATTTAAGAACAAAAGGAATTTCTCTAGATAGGTGATCATACACCCTACTTCGGAGCGACCGACTTAGCCATGCTGCCTGCCCGATTTTTGTCCTTTCCTGGTTGATGAGGCTTGAGGTCATAACGTATCTTTTGACAGATCACACCTCCATTACTTTGAATGCCACATCGTCATACCCGCCAAATCACAAATTGATTTCACCAAAAATACCACGGGTATAAAGCTAAGAGAAACGAATTCCTCCGCCACCAAACGTAAGTACGTTTGAAGAGATCAACTTACGCGATCCTTTGAATATACTCTGTCAGACATCCTTCCATATACGTTTGTCCTGGGACTGGACAAACCGAAGGCACTATTCTGTGAACAGGATAGCCCTTGCACAACTCCGTCTTCAATATATTCAGCATACTTGATTCGCAACGCTTATGCCAATACGGAGTGGTTCTCGGGATAATAATCCAACCGGTCTCTCCATATTAACAACGTAAAATGGTCAAAACTTTGATAGTCGGTGAGTTAACTATCAAACGAAAACATGTCGGTGTGCAAACAACGATATTATTTCCCGAAGGAAATTCTACCGAACAATCATCATTTCATCCATTCGTTCATTTCCCTATTCCTGTTGTTTAATGTTTCTTATTCACTATGTTTAGAAAATATATATCATTATCATTGGAAAACATTTCCATCTCTTGTTTCTATATTCAGGAAACAATTCTGCTTCTCATTTGGAAAACATTTCCAAATCTCTTTCATTTGATTAAACAGATGTTTGAATAAACATCACTATGCCAAATCTCCTTCATTTGGTTTCCACTTAACCACTTTTCACCATCGAATCTTAACCATTTCTTAGTTAAAAACAAAGTCAATCAAGTTGGGGTATAGTTACCTCTCAGACCTTAATTGAACAACATTTCTAACTTCGAAATAGGCAAAGTTCATCTTTCTAAATCTTTAACACTTCTTTACGACATCCTCGGATTTTATTTACAAATCCGCTTCTCGTACGGAAAAACACTTGATTATAACAATAGTGTTATAATTCCCTGCACCCGAATTATAATGACTTTATAAATACTTTGATTTCTAACTCGAATAAATAACGAACTAAATCATTAACTCATACTCGGTTAACTCTAAGTTGTAACTCTTATTCAATTTACTCTTATTCTATTTAACTCTTACTGGACTAACCCTTATTCAGATAACTCGGTCTGATTTACTCATTTTGACCCACTTACTTGATCAGTTCAACTGGACTAACTTAGCTTAATTAACTCGACTAAATTACTTTTATCAATTAACTAATATTTGCCTTGACACCATTCGCTCGACTCTAGATCGCAGCGATCACAATGGTTACGCCTGATTCCCTCAGGAAACATCCGACCGCCTTAGGCTATCTGCAGCCCTGCGAATTACGCTAGCAGTCGTGCTCACTGGTAGCTTATCTTAAATGACTACTTTTGTTTAACTCTATCTCGAATAACTAAATTCGAGCAAATCTAATTGATCAACTAATATTCCATCATCCCTCATTCGATTACTATATTTGGATAACTCTAGTTCGATTAGACTCTAATCGATTAACTCTAACTAATTAACTTTAATTGGTTAACTCTAACTAACTAACTCTAAATGTTTACTCCAACGGTTTAACTTCCCTGTTTAACTCTATTGAATCAACCCTATTGGATTAACCCCTTTTCGAACAACTAATGTTCGATAAATTTCCTTTCGAATAAACTGATATTCGATAACTTCACTTCGAATAACTCTTATTCGATAAATTCTCCTTTGTCCTTATTCAGTTTCAAACATCGATGTGGAAATCGATTTTTACTTCTCTATATAAGTCTTGACTTATATACTCTATTTATCCAAGGATAAATAACTAAATTAATTTATAAAACTTTATTTATAAATTAACCTTCTCACTTTATCTGTTAAAACGGATCTCTCTTAAATTCTCACTTCGAATTCATATTCTGTTTACCCGTGTGCGAAGCACGGGCCTAAATTCTTCCTAGTGTAAAATTCTCCTTTATTACACTTTTATCCATTTTCATATTCTATTTATTTTCTAAATAAATAATTCCCTTTTCATAACTCAGTTTATTTCTCTAGATAAATATTTCCTTTTAATCTATTTGTAAATGTTTTTACAAATATTTTCTTTCTAATTCCATTTGTAAATGTTTTACAAATGTTTTCCTTTTTATCTCTATTTGCAGTGGTTTTACAAATATTTTCTTTTCTATTTTATTTGTAAATGTTTTACAAACAATTTCCCTTCTCTATTTGTTTTACAAATATTTTTCCTTTATTGCTTTGATTTTATAAAATGATTTCTTTTATAAAACTCCTTTTTCCTTTCATATATAAAATCCGCTGATTTTATATAAATAATCTATTTCCAAATATATTTTTGAAAATCTCCCTTTTCCACTTTTCAGTATCACTTATGGCGTAAAAATATCAAATCAAAATGATCGGTCATCATCCAAACACACAGAATCAATAACGGATGATATAACACATCATATATCAAAATATATGAAAAGCGGTAAATAAATGTTGAGGAACCCAGTTGGGTCCCTCCAACCTGTTCCCCTGCATCCACAGATGTCAGTCCACGTCAATAACATGAGTATAAAATATTCTGATAAACAGAGTCAATATTTCGATACGATTTATATATATCGTTATCGAAATATTCAATCAACTGACTAGCAGTTCAACCAAACAACCAATACACAGCAAATCAGTCAATATTTATCAATTCTAAAAATACTTTATAAAAATATAAAGCGTTCAGAGTTAGTGAGATTTACTCACCTTGGTTGGAGATCGTTAAATAACGATATTTGTCCGTCGGTTCAGATTGGACAATTTATTTTGCTATAAATTGTGACGGACTCCAATTGACTCGCGGTCAGTTCCATTGCGGAGTGCTCGTCCATACGGTCCCAACGCGACAAACGTTCTGAATTCTGATATTGTATGGCCGAGTTATGACATTTAGAAGTAAATACAGTTATTTAAATCAATTAAATACGGACTTAGAATGTAATGGGCCTTTACCCCTTTAGTTTGCTCAGCCCGATACCCTAGTACAAGCCCACCCGCGTGGTTCATCTCCTCCAACATAACCGAGCTCCAGTATTCGGTTCTCACCATTAACGAACACTTCCTCCACAACCTCATCCATCTCACTTCTCAAATCAACACACGAAATATACCAAAGTCCTCCTCGTTTCGAACCCGTCCTCCCCATACCACAAACATCGAACTCGCTCCACCCGGCTATGATGCGACTCTGACCATCTTCCCAAAATCGATCGATGCTTTTTCACAGCAGTCACCCCAAAACTCGGCCATACAGTGCTACATCCCTACATGAACTCAAAACCAACAACGAAAACTCCTATTGTTGCTTGTATCGATCCACAACGGGAGTCCTCGCTCACTGCTCGAAACTGGAGCGACATCAGGGAAAATTCGAGCTACCCAAAAGCTACGCCAGATCGAAGATAATCATCATACAAATCCATTTATATATATAATAGGATTTTAGGAATTAAATCCGCATTTCTTTGATTTTTCTTGGATCCATTTTGTTTTTGCTGTAAGAGGAATATTTGCTGGAGGATAAAAATGAAGTGGCGGCTGCACAAATGGATCGGGGAAATGAGGAAATAGGGTTTAGTGTGATTAAGGGTGGTATTTATAGGGGTTACATATTATTTTTATATTATTTTTAATCCATCTTTGCTTTCTAAAAATCCGTGTGATCACACACGATACCCAAAAATCACCAAACTGGACATACTGCTACAGCTCGACATTACGGTCCCAACGAAACTGGTTTCGTCGAATTCCGATTTCGTATGCTCACACAGCGTATTTTTAACTGTCAAAATACTAAATGTTTTTCACTCTAAAAATCCGTACGGCCACACAGTGACTCTAAAAATCACAAAACTGGAAATCTAACAACTGTTTGACATTGCGGATCCAACAAAACTGGTTTCGTTGAAATCCGACTTCGTTTGCAAAAGTGGCTATTTTTTTAAAGTCCTAAATAGCCCTTTTAAATATATAAATATATTTGAAAACAATTAAATTTAATATTTAAAAATAAATATTATCGTATATATTCACATACGATATACCACAGCTTTAAAATAATTATATTAGAGTTTATAACTCGATATTCAAATTCCAGTATTAATTCGATATTCAAATTATATAGAAAATCCATTTATAACGTAAATAAAGCGTTGCAAAATATACAGGAATTCCATAGCGACTATTTTAAAATTTGATTTGGACATAAAACAAAATCTACACGACGAAATCCTGATTTCTCTCTTCCACTAGGAAGATATACTCCACCAGCTCCGAGCGTTTCTTGTTTCACAAAAATCCGGCTTAAAACGGCTCCTGTATATCCAGTTGAAGTTCGAATCGCCAAATAGCGAACTGCAGCGCCATTTCGAGCTATATTATAATTATAATATAAATTATACGTTCAAATGGCGTTTATAAATATATTCGTCAATATAATTCCATATAAACTGAATTATATATATTTTATATTGCCCATTCACACAATATTGTGAATTCCACTATTTCTGTCTATTTCAGAAATAAATATATTATTCCCTTATTTAATTTAATTAAATATTCACTAAAATTCAATTCAACGATCCTTTAATTCTCTAAATCACTATTAAAAATAATTAAATTAATTAATTATTCTGTTGCTGAAAATGCGGGTCGTTACATTCTTCCCCCCTTAAAATAATTTCGTCCTCGAAATTGCTAAGGTAGAGAACAACCCTATTAACTAGTCTTGAATTATTCGTTTACTTCTTTAATTTCAGTTTCAACTGAATTTATTTATTTCAATTAAATTATTACTTCATTTCTATAAACGAAATTTTTCAAAACTCCTGAAAATTTTCTAACACCCGAAATTTCCAAAAAATTTCGCCAGCACCTCCTTTGTACCGGGAGCATCGGGAAAATCCCCAAACCGCCACACAGGCCTCTCCAATCCAAAAGAAAATCAAACAGCCAAGCGGCTTGCCAATTCGGCTCATCAAAATCTCATCAAACTCATATGAATATAAATGTGTACCTTTTGTCGGGCATTCCTTATATTACTTCCATCTGCTGCCAATCCAACATACCCAACTGTCATCCCAGCCAAACTCAAATCACTTTTATCTTCAACACACCCATTCGCTTATCCAAGCAAAATTCCAACCAAACTGCAATTCCAATCTCAAATTCGAAATTATTACTCAACAATTCATTTCTATTCCAGATTACTCTAATCCAGTCCAATTCTACTTGATACCATTCTAATTCAATTTCAGTTCAATTTCGAATTTGCTTTCACAAATTTCTATTTAATTTGTGTTTATTTCAATAATCTGTTTCTGGGAGTTTTAAACAGCTTAGCCTTTTCCAAAAATCAAATATTTATTTGGAATATCAAACAACTTGTTTTCTCAAAACAATTCAAAAACAAACTCTTTGGTAGTAATCCGTCACTTACAAACTCGAAAATGAACACCGATGATGTCCGGATCATCGTCGGAATCTATTTTCCAGCTATTGAAGTGAGTTCAATACTATGTTACTTTCAAAACCATTTCTAAACACTTTCATTTTGAAATTATTTCAAAATATCCCTTTCAAAGCCTGTAACCAATTTAAAATCTCCCAGGATTTTAAAATTCTCTTATATTTAACCTAGATTCATTTTACACACTTTTTCCACATTCCCAAAATTATAATTTCAATTCTGATTTAAATTCAGATTTAATTCATCTGATTTCATATATTTCACTTATATGAATTCTATTTGGTTATTTATATAACCATTTCACATTTCATAATCTTATTCGATTATAATAACAACCAACACATCCAATATATGATAATATTTCAAATAACTATACTTTGTTTATATCAAAATATAATTTGGGTAAAATTATTTCATTCACCCTTTTTCAAAACATACTGTGTCGGTCCATCGTATTCAAGCGTTTAGTAACCCCTATCGATACAGTGGATCAAACTGATCGACCAGAATTCATAAACAACTCAACCAATAAATCTCCACAATATAAAACCATTTTATATCAAATAACAAGTACGTTCACTCGTATATATACACTCAAACTCAGTCTAGGGTATTACTAACCCCATCTCTACTGAATCACGCCACAGAGCCAAGGTAATACTTAACCTTCAGCTCTGATACCACTGTAACGACCCGGGGAAAAAGCGACCTTGGTTATTCGATATATAACACCTATCGAACAATCAAAAGTCGAAATTACCGGATAGTCCAAGAAAGAAATTAGAGGGTGAGGATAGATAAGATAGGACTAATAGAATAGAAGAAGAAGAAGAAGAAGAAGACAACAACATCAGAGTAACACGAATCTCACAGCGGAACGAATAAAATATAATATGCAACATAACTTGAAATCAAAAGCAGTATATGTATATAATACCATTATCAGAGTACAACACTTACAATACAGCGGAATAAACAATAGCTACATAAGTCCTGAAGCCTCCTGCTCCAAGCTCTCCAAGTATATCTGTAAAATCCTGACTACTTGACTGCCCGTACAAATTTGGGCACCCAAGAGTTTAGGGAAAAGCAAAACAAAATAAACCCTGGGTCAGTCATGGGACTGGTGTGAGTAAACTCAAATCATTTGGTTTAACTTTTCAAAATCCTTTTCAAAAGAAAAGATAATCGTAAGACCGATCCACACATAAACACGGACGGTTTTTATCTTACGATGACCCAAAACAGTTTGAAATCATATACTTGTCTGATATTATAATAATGTCTAAATACAAGTATATAACAATCTAGCAGAACGCTTGCATCTCACGCTCCACATATATAGTGTATAATCAAACTCGCAGGCACTTATTGGAGATTGGATTCCAACTTGACAAGGTATGGGACCACCTTTCGAACGTGTATCTCTAGAGGCAAATACACTGGGTTCAACAAGAACATCTTGCAACCCGGCCCACACATGACCGACCACTCATTTCGCTTGAGTGTATCGAATGTATATCACCGACGGTTGGGATCAGCAACCGCCTCCCGAAATGGGACAGCATCGATAGATTTAAGAACAAAAGGAATTTCTCTAGATAGGTGATCATACACCCTACTTCGGAGCGACCGACTTAGCCATGCTGCCTGCCCGATTTTTGTCCTTTCCTGGTTGATGAGGCTTGAGGTCATAACGTATCTTTTGACAGATCACACCTCCATTACTTTGAATGCCACATCGTCATACCCGCCAAATCACAAATTGATTTCACCAAAAATACCACGGGTATAAAGCTAAGAGAAACGAATTCCTCCGCCACCAAACGTAAGTACGTTTGAAGAGATCAACTTACGCGATCCTTTGAATATACTCTGTCAGACATCCTTCCATATACGTTTGTCCTGGGACTGGACAAACCGAAGGCACTATTCTGTGAACAGGATAGCCCTTGCACAACTCCGTCTTCAATATATTCAGCATACTTGATTCGCAACGCTTATGCCAATACGGAGTGGTTCTCGGGATAATAATCCAACCGGTCTCTCCATATTAACAACGTAAAATGGTCAAAACTTTGATAGTCGGTGAGTTAACTATCAAACGAAAACATGTCGGTGTGCAAACAACGATATTATTTCCCGAAGGAAATTCTACCGAACAATCATCATTTCATCCATTCGTTCATTTCCCTATTCCTGTTGTTTAATGTTTCTTATTCACTATGTTTAGAAAATATATATCATTATCATTGGAAAACATTTCCATCTCTTGTTTCTATATTCAGGAAACAATTCTGCTTCTCATTTGGAAAACATTTCCAAATCTCTTTCATTTGATTAAACAGATGTTTGAATAAACATCACTATGCCAAATCTCCTTCATTTGGTTTCCACTTAACCACTTTTCACCATCGAATCTTAACCATTTCTTAGTTAAAAACAAAGTCAATCAAGTTGGGGTATAGTTACCTCTCAGACCTTAATTGAACAACATTTCTAACTTCGAAATAGGCAAAGATCATCTTTCTAAATCTTTAACACTTCTTTACGACATCCTCGGATTTTATTTACAAATCCGCTTCTCGTACGGAAAAACACTTGATTATAACAATAGTGTTATAATTCCCTGCATCCGAATTATAATGACTTTATAAATACTTTGATTTCTAACTCGAATAAATAACGAACTAAATCATTAACTCATACTCGGTTAACTCTAAGTTGTAACTCTTATTCAATTTACTCTTATTCTATTTAACTCTTACTGGACTAACCCTTATTCAGATAACTCGGTCTGATTTACTCATTTTGACCCACTTACTTGATCAGTTCAACTGGACTAACTTAGCTTAATTAACTCGACTAAATTACTTTTATCAATTAACTAATATTTGCCTTGACACCATTCGCTCGACTCTAGATCGCAGCGATCACAATGGTTACGTCTGATTCCCTCAGGAAACATCCGACCGCCTTAGGCTATCTGCAGCCCTGCGAATTACGCTAGCAGTCGTGCTCACTGGTAGCTTATCTTAAATGACTACTTCTGTTTAACTCTATCTCGAATAACTAAATTCGAGCAAATCTAATTGATCAACTAATATTCCATCATCCCTCATTCGATTACTATATTTGGATAACTCTAGTTCGATTAGACTCTAATCGATTAACTCTAACTAATTAACTTTAATTGGTTAACTCTAACTAACTAACTAACTCTAAATGTTTACTCCAACGGTTTAACTTCCCTGTTTAACTCTATTGAATCAACCCTATTGGATTAACCCCTTTTCGAACAACTAATGTTCGATAAATTTCCTTTCGAATAAACTGATATTCGATAACTTCACTTCGAATAACTCTTATTCGATAAATTCTCCTTTGTCCTTATTCAGTTTCAAACATCGATGTGGAAATCGATTTTTACTTCTCTATATAAGTCTTGACTTATATACTCTATTTATCCAAGGATAAATAACTAAATTAATTTATAAAACTTTATTTATAAATTAACCTTCTCACTTTATCTGTTAAAACGGATCTCTCTTAAATTCTCACTTCGAATTCATATTCTGTTTACCCGTGTGCGAAGCACGGGCCTAAATTCTTCCTAGTGTAAAATTCTCCTTTATTACACTTTTATCCATTTTCATATTCTATTTATTTTCTAAATAAATAATTCCCTTTTCATAACTCAGTTTATTTCTCTAGATAAATATTTCCTTTTAATCTATTTGTAAATGTTTTTACAAATATTTTCTTTCTAATTCCATTTGTAAATGTTTTACAAATGTTTTCCTTTTTATCTCTATTTGCAATGGTTTTACAAATATTTTCTTTTCAATTTTATTTGTAAATGTTTTACAAACAATTTCCCTTCTCTATTTGTTTTACAAATATTTTTCCTTTATTGCTTTGATTTTATAAAATGATTTCTTTTATAAAACTCCTTTTTCCTTTCATATATAAAATCCGCTGATTTTATATAAATAATCTATTTCCAAATATATTTTTGAAAATCTCCCTTTTCCACTTTTCAGTATCACTTATGGCGTAAAAATATCAAATCAAAATGATCGGTCATCATCCAAACACACAGAATCAATAACGGATGATATAACACATCATATATCAAAATATATGAAAAGCGGTAAATAAATGTTGAGGAACCCAGTTGGGTCCCTCCAACCTGTTCCCCTGCATCCACAGATGTCAGTCCACGTCAATAACATGAGTATAAAATATTCTGATAAACAGAGTCAATATTTCGATACGATTTATATATATCGTTATCGAAATATTCAATCAACTGACTAGCAGTTCAACCAAACAACCAATACACAGCAAATCAGTCAATATTTATCAATTCTAAAAATACTTTATAAAAATATAAAGCGTTCAGAGTTAGTGAGATTTACTCACCTTGGTTGGAGATCGTTAAATAACGATATTTGTCCGTCGGTTCAGATTGGACAATTTATTTTGCTATAAATTGTGACGGACTCCAATTGACTCGCGGTCAGTTCCATTGCGGAGTGCTCGTCCATACGGTCCCAACGCGACAAACGTTCTGAATTCTGATATTGTATGGCCGAGTTATGACATTTAGAAGTAAATACAGTTATTTAAATCAATTAAATACGGACTTAGAATGTAATGGGCCTTTACCCCTTTAGTTTGCTCAGCCCGATACCCTAGTACAAGCCCACCCGCGTGGTTCATCTCCTCCAACATAACCGAGCTCCAGTATTCGGTTCTCACCATTAACGAACACTTCCTCCACAACCTCATCCATCTCACTTCTCAAATCAACACACGAAATATACCAAAGTCCTCCTCGTTTCGAACCCGTCCTCCCCATACCACAAACATCGAACTCGCTCCACCCGGCTATGATGCGACTCTGACCATCTTCCCAAAATCGATCGATGCTTTTTCACAGCAGTCACCCCAAAACTCGGCCATACAGTGCTACATCCCTACATGAACTCAAAACCAACAACGAAAACTCCTATTGTTGCTTGTATCGATCCACAACGGGAGTCCTCGCTCACTGCTCGAAACTGGAGCGACATCAGGGAAAATTCGAGCTACCCAAAAGCTACGCCAGATCGAAGATAATCATCATACAAATCCATTTATATATATAATAGGATTTTAGGAATTAAATCCGCATTTCTTTGATTTTTCTTGGATCCATTTTGTTTTTGCTGTAAGAGGAATATTTGCTGGAGGATAAAAATGAAGTGGCGGCTGCACAAATCGATCGGGGAAATGAGGAAATAGGGTTTAGTGTGATTAAGGGTGGTATTTATAGGGGTTACATATTATTTTTATATTATTTTTAATCCATCTTTGCTTTCTAAAAATCCGTGTGATCACACACGATACCCAAAAATCACCAAACTGGACATACTGCTACAGCTCGACATTACGGTCCCAACGAAACTGGTTTCGTCGAATTCCGATTTCGTATGCTCACACAGCGTATTTTTAACTGTCAAAATACTAAATGTTTTTCACTCTAAAAATCCGTACGGCCACACAGTGACTCTAAAAATCACAAAACTGGAAATCTAACAACTATTTGACATTGCGGATCCAACAAAACTGGTTTCGTTGAAATCCGACTTCGTTTGCAAAAGTGGCTATTTTTTTAAAGTCCTAAATAGCCCTTTTAAATATATAAATATATTTGAAAACAATTAAATTTAATATTTAAAAATAAATATTATCGTATATATTCACATACGATATACCACAGCTTTAAAATAATTATATTAGAGTTTATAACTCGATATTCAAATTCCAGTATTAATTCGATATTCAAATTATATAGAAAATCCATTTATAACGTAAATAAAGCGTTGCAAAATATACAGGAATTCCATAGCGACTATTTTAAAATTTGATTTGGACATAAAACAAAATCTACACGACGAAATCCTGATTTCTCTCTTCCACTAGGAAGATATACTCCACCAGCTCCGAGCGTTTCTTGTTTCACAAAAATCCGGCTTAAAACGGCTCCTGTATATCCAGTTGAAGTTCGAATCGCCAAATAGCGAACTGCAGCGCCATTTCGAGCTATATTATAATTATAATATAAATTATACGTTCAAATGGCGTTTATAAATATATTCGTCAATATAATTCCATATAAACTGAATTATATATATTTTATATTGCCCATTCACACAATATTGTGAATTCCACTATTTCTGTCTATTTCAGAAATAAATATATTATTCCCTTATTTAATTTAATTAAATACTCACTAAAATTCAATTCAACGATCCTTTAATTCTCTAAATCACTATTAAAAATAATTAAATTAATTAATTATTCTGTTGCTGAAAATGCGGGTCGTTACAATCTTCGTCGTGCTTCTAACGAGATCTGTTCAACACCGTTTGTGTTAAAAATTATATTTTTAATAACACTACTTCTACATAAAAGATTATATCTTTACAATGCCTTGGACACATAAAAGATTATATTTTTACAACGCCCTTTACACATAAAAATCTCGCCTTTTTGATGTTAAAAATTACACCTTTCCTATGTTAAAAATTCAAATCCTCATCGTATATGTGAAGACCCAAACTTCCCAATCAAGGAAAGCATGGATTGCATTGAGAACAAGACACATCAGAACACAAACTGAAGAACATTTTATTGCTGATTACAACAATTACATCAGAGTACAAGAATGTAACAGAGTATGAATACTTATTACAGAAATAGAAATACAATAACATCAGAGTTTTAAATTAAATTAAATAGCAGCGAAAAAATAATACAAATATACAAATGAAAGGAATACACGGATATAGAGCTTTCCGAATACCGCTTCAGCTGTAAGCCAGGGTCCTGTAAATATATCTGCAAAAAGCTACTCGACTGCCCGTGTGGGAAATATGGGCACCCGAGTTTGCCAGTGAACAAACTACAGGTCAGTCATGGGACTGGCATGAGAAATCGTAACTTAACTATCTAATAATAAGGCTAATCACAAGACCACGAGGCTAACGCGGAACGGGTTTACTCCATTGGATTGCCAGTGCATAAAGTAAAACGTTAGACAACGCAATGCTTTTTAGAAAAATGAAACCATTATAAGACCCAAGTCCCATCACACAATGCAATGCAAACCGGAGGATAGGGTTTTACCTTATAATGGTCAAAAGATGCTTGATACGATAAAACGGATTTAGTATCAGTGTGTATATCTATGGGTATATATATCTCAAAAACAATTTCAATCATAATGTATTAATCATAGACGGCATAGTACCCAATCCTACTATGTCGCCATACTAGTTCCACAATCAAAACCGCAAGGTCGTATTGGAAATTGGATTTCCATCATGAGTCGAGGCTAGGGGAAAGCACCTCTCCGATTCGAGACACTCTAGCAAATGCCTCAGGATCCCCCGCAGTGAACCCTTGGAGCGGTAGGGCCGGTCCCCGCCTATCGGCAGTGGATTAGTTATGCCTGAACACACGCTTCCCCGGTTCCTTTGAACCTATAGTATGACCACTAACGGCCTATAAAAATCTGAGGCGCCTCAAAATCCATCATCCACATAAGTAAAATTCCATCCAGTTTAACCACTGACACTACCAATAGCTAGAAAGAAACGTGTGCACTCCCTACGGTCCATATCCCGTTTTTGACTCATGCCGGGTTGTGAGGCTCGCGAAGTCACGATATACACAAAGCTATGCCGTAATAGACTATGCTTTGATCATCCCATAATGCCCTGCTTTTCAACAAAAGCCTTGATCAACTGCATCTTGGCATGCCACATTGACAATTCACGCCATGCGATCAATCACTATTAATATATACCCAGGTGTTAAGTAGAGAATAAATTCCCCACCACCAAACAAACATACATTGATAGAAATCGATTTAATTCAAATGGAAAGAAATCCAATGTCAGACACGCATCCATTTACTAGCTTATGCTCTGGGTCTGAGCGAAAACCAAATCCGAACAATCAACAATAGTCCGGACGACCACCACCGAATCCCCTTCAAGGTAGCTACTCCCATCAAGGGTCTCTGTAGCAACACATCCATTCGATGTGAAGATCGTCGGTCTTCAACCACCGTCTTCATCTTTGACTCTTCATCATCGTAGTAATTATTCATAATGGGTTAAACCCAGTCTTTCCGAATAACTCATGTATTTTTATAATTAAAAATCAAGTACTATAAAGACACATCCAACGTCTCATTCCAATTCAGAATATTCTTTTAAATAAAATATTAAAATTATTCACTCAAAGTTAAATTCTTTACATTTACTCTTAAATCCTTCCTTTAAAGATTTATTCAGAACACCATTTGGTTTTAAATATCAAAATCATTATTAAATGATTCTTTAGATTTAAGAAATAAATCTTATTCTTAACTGGGTTAAAGAACTAATGTCATTTAAAACATAGTTCACGGAAAACCCAAAATCGTCTTCCATAAAATATGGAATCTTCACAGAAATCAAATCAATATATAATTGTTATAAATTTCTGTATCCAACCAATAATATAAATGGAATAACGGTAAGGCCTCTTAAATTCCATATGTAGTATCGGTCTTCTTTTACAGAAGCTTATCTCGGTTATAATTAATTCAAATTCCATTCGGCTCCAATTTAATATATTAAATTGGAAAAAATTACTTTTGGGAAAATTCCCATTTAAATCTTAATAAAAGATTTATAAATTCCAAATCATATTTTCACCGTCAGTCGGGTTAAAGAACACATGTCACTTAAAAACATGGTTCACAATAAACCTAACTCACGTTTCATCTTATTCCAATTACTAAATATAATTGAAAACTTCAATAATCTAAATTAAAAGATTATTCTTTTCATACGGGGTTTAAGAACAGCGTTATTTAAGATACTATTCATGACACACCCAAAATCCAAATTATTTAATTTCAATTAAATATCAACAAATTGGAAACTTCATTAAATCTTAATTTAATGATTTATTCTAGTTAATAACTAGTTTATTTCAATAAAAATATAATTTTCTAAAACATATTTCTTTTCTAAGATATTTTCTAAAATATTCCTTTTCTAGAATATTCTTTATTGAAATGTGACTCAATCAACAACCATATATTGTATGTAATCAACAATCATGATAAATAATTATTAACATCCAAATGACGACCAAAGTGGAATTTATAACTGTGTGAGCATTAAAGTACATAACTAACGCTCATAACAGACTGTCAATCCATCGATTGACATGTAACTAAATATTGGGAGTAGTGTGTGTACAGTATCATCCCAATACCCGTGTGGGGTTTCATCCATCAACCAAATAATAAATTATTTGTGCACTTGGGCTGTGAAAACCCGCAACTTCCCCGTAAAGGAAAGCGTCGGATAGTTCGAGAACAAGCCACAACAGAATGCATACAGAAGAACGTTTCATTGTTATTACAACAATGCACCAGATTACAAGAATATACAGAGTATAAATGAATATTACACAGAAATATCAGATATTTAAATTACATTTAAATACATTGCAGCGGGAAAATAATACAGTACACAACTAGAAGAGATATACGGATACAAAGCTTTCCGGATATCATTCCAGCTGAAAACCAGGATCCTGGGAATATAAATTTGCAAAACCAAAACTACTAGCTGCCCGTGTGGAAAATAGGGGCACCCAGAGTTTAGGTTAAAACAATAAACTCCAGGTCAGTCATGTGACTGGTGTGAGAACTAAAACAGTTATTTAAAACTTTACTTTTAAAGAGAGTAATTCAAGGGACCACGCCGTATAACACAGAACTTGTTTCCTCCCAAGAATACTAGTGCATAGAATAAACAGCGCAATGCTTTTTCGAAAAATGAAGCTATTATAAGACCTAGGTCCCATCACACAATGCAACGCAAGCCGGAGGATAGGGTTTTCCCTTATAATAGCCAAACATGCTTGGTACGTTTAAAACAAATCATTTGATACTATAATATGTGTATAGTGTCAAAACAATTCCAATCATAAATATCAATCATAGACGGCATGGGTACCATATATCATGTCGCCATACTAGTTCTACAATTAAAACCGCAATACACGTATCGGAAATTGGATTTCCATCATGGTGGCTCCTGATTCGAAAGATCGATCGCGGAATGCAATTCACCATGGCTTATGTCCCCACAAGAGAAAACACCGTCTGCATCCGCACATTTGGGACCAGAGTACCACCGCGGCTTACGTCCCAGCGAGAGAAAACACCGCTTACTCTATATATCCCTGAGCACTAGGCTCATCTCGGTCGACCGAATCCACGACACCACTAAGGTGCCCATCCACGAAAAAGCATACTGATCAAACCATCAGTTTGCCACCATACCGGGGTGTGAGGCTCGCGAATCAACACTATACACAAAGCCATGCTATATCAGCTGCGCTTTGATCATCAACCACCAAACTTTGCTTTTCAACAAAAGTCTGGATCACTGCATCTCAGCATGCCACACTATCAAACCATATCGTACCACTGATTTCTGCCAATATATAACCTCTGAGCTCATATGTCTCAGAGAAGGGCGTTAAGCAAGAGAATAAATTCTCCGCCGCCAAACAGATATATATTTAGCAGAGATCAACAAATACAATATAAAGGAATACAATGTCAGACACACCATCCATTTACAAGTCCGTTCTGGGTCTGAACAAAACCGGAGGCACTTTCCTCGCATACCCATCCATCTCCAAGTACGTCTGGACGACCACCAACTATTTCCATCCTCTTGGGTGTACAGCCCAATCAGGATCGTCAGTAATTATCCGAATGATGTGAAGACTTCCGGTCTTTAACCACCGTCTTCATCTTCGACATATCGTCGAATCGGTTATTCAGAATGGGTATAAACCCGGCCTTCCCGAACAACCCGCGTATATTAAAAACGAATGTTACACAAACACAGCATACGCCTCATTACAATTCAGTAGCTACTAACCGTAAATCAACAAGAGAACAATTTCCCAAATATTAACCCCGAAGGCCGAAACCAACATCAGATCAATACCCAGGAAACCATTCTTCTTAGCTAACCTACAGCTAGTTTCTAAATTTCAATTCTTAGGGAAAGGTTCCCATTAATTTTATCCAAGATAAATTCTTTAAAATTTATCCTTTGATCTTCTTTTCGATACGAACCCAACGGTTCCGGTTTTAGGAGAATCCGACGGTGGGATCTCCTGTAATGTCCGTTTGAAATAAATGGTCGAAATTCACGAACTGCCGCGACGCGGCGCGTTCTATTCAGGCCATTATATATATAATATATATATATATTATATATATATATTATATATATATCGTCGATTAACTTTTTAAAACGAATTTTATAAGTCATTTCAAATTTGTTTTAAAGACAATTTCAACCTTTAATTCAAATTCAAATTAAAATTGAATTTTCCCTTATAAATCCTTTCTACATTCATTTCTATTTGTTTTCAATTCAAATCGATTTCGATTCTATTTCAATTCGCTTTCAATTGAATTCAATTCAATTCAAATCCGTTTTCTATTTAATTCAATTCGAATTCGTTTTCTATTCAATTCAATTCGAATTCGTTTTCTATTCAATTCGATTCGAATTCGTTTTCTATTCAATTCCATTCGAATTCGTTTTCTATTCAATTCCATTCGAATTCGTTTTCTATTCAATTCAATTCGAATTCGTTTTCTATTCAATTCAATTCGAATTCGTTTTCTATTCAATTCAATTCGAATTCGTTTCCTATTCAATTCAATTCGAATTCGTTTCCTATTCAATTCAATTCGAATTCGTTTTCTATTCAATTCATTTCGAATTCGTTTTCTATTCAATTCAATTCGAATTCGTTTTCTATTCAATTCAATTCGAATTCGTTTTCTATTCAATTCAATTCGAATTCGTTTTCTATTCAATTCAATTCGAATTCATTTTCTATTCATTTCATTTCGAAATATTCAAATTCAAAATTACTTTTCGATATTCATCTTAAAATGAATAAAATCGATATAAATATCGTTCACGTCAAAATGGCGTCAATCTAATCAACATGGCATCATATATTCCTTTATTTTATTCAACAAATGAATATTTATTTTTGTCAACACACGACTAATCTCAACGAATGAGTATTGTCCACGTGTGACTATTTTTGTTTAATTATTTCGTTCAACACATGACTAATCTCACGGATGAGTACAGTCAACACATGAACCATTATTTTATAGTGATAAAGATATAAAATTTATTATTAAAATATTTCGTTCAACACATGACTAATCTCAATGGATGAGTACAGTCAACACATGAACCTTTATTTTATAGTGATAAAGATATAAAATTTATTATTAAAATATTTCGTTCAACACATGACTAATCTCAACGGATGAGTACAGTCAACACATGAACCTTTATTTTATAATATTCTTTAATTTCTAAATTGGAATGAGGCCCAATCAATCACCATATAATGTTAATTATATGGATTTTCATACATCACACGCATATATTAGTATTGAAAATAATCAACCATCAACCAAAGTGCACTACACTGCATAAGCATCAAATATGGATATTCAACGCTTATAACAGCCTGTCAATCAATCGATCGACATATTTAATCAATCAGGATGAGTGAACTTAAAATTTCATCCCAACACCCGTGTGGGGTTTCAAACAATCACACACAGATTTTAGTTATGCAGTTGGGCGATGTGTAAAATCTATCAACCCAATCAATGTCCTTCAAATAGGTGTACATAAACAAACCGTCCGGTTCGTAAATGAATATTTTATTTTATTCACTTCCACGTTAAACTATATTTTTAACGATAAAATATTTTATTTAACTTATGAATGCTCTATTCAGTTCATTTATTCAATAAAATGATGTTTTTATTTTTCTAACATATTTTAGAAAATTTCGGCGGCATAACGGCACGATACTAGAAACGGGACAAGGCCAAGCCTTATCCCCGGTCTAGTGAAGGCCCACGCCATTCACACATCAATCAAATCAATTCATTTCACCAAACAATTCCATTCAAACCAAATAATCTAACCAACTACACAACCAAACAATTTAACAAACAAGCCATCCATGGTTTGTGGATGACGGGTGTCGGGTGCTACTAAACACCGTCTGCATCCTAGTATATATATATATATAACTAGAAAAAGAAATTGAAAGGTGAGAAATTCTCACCCTTTCGCTAAACTGAATGACGCAACTCTTCATGTGTAAAAATCTTCACCGTTCTTCCTTTCTTCACTTTCGTCTCCCGTATTCACTACATATATAAAAATCACATTTTTATATTCTCTATTATATAAAAATCCATTCCTTTTATTAAAAAAATCACTTCTTTATTAACAATAAAACCATAGCTTTTATATTTTAAAAATCCTAACCTTTAAATAAAATAAAATAAATCAGTTTTTTTAAACTAAGCAAAAATCAAACAAACTCACCGCGCTGTCGAAGGAGGGGGGAAAGCCTGCTGCTCGCGGTGGCTCGCAAGGGGGTGGGGGGCTCGACCTCTGGCGGTGGTGGCTAAGGCTGGAGGTGCGGCGGATTTTGGGTTCTAGGGTTTGGGTGGCTCGGTGGTAGAAAAGGAGGAAGGGAAGAGGGCGTCGGGGGCTAGAGAGGGGCGGTCGGAGTCTGGCGCGGTGGGTGGAGGAGCGGTGGTGGCTGGTAGGGGCGCCGGGCGGCGGTCGATTGTGAATAGCGGATATTTTTTTTTGAAATACCCGTATCGGGTTTGTGAAGGAGAAAGGGGGTTGAGGGGTTTAAGTGTAAAGTTTTTTTTTTAATTTATATAATTTATTTATTCATTTAAGTTGACTTTTATTTCGAAATCGAAACGAGACCCACCGACTGTCGTCCATAGCGTTTTACCCCCATTCCGAACACAATGGGATATGTATCGTAGGCTGATTCGACTGTTTCGATCAGTTCCCGTTGAATTTACATTTAAATCGCTATATTGAATTTTAAACGTACATTTCAAATTATCGGGGTCACATACTAACTAGAAAAATTCCCGGAAAATATTTTCTAGCTTCGTATTGACGATACGGTCCTAACAAAACTAGTTTCGTCGAATTCTGAGATCGTTTGAAAAATGGCCATTTTCCAGTCAATTAAGATCAACTGAAACTGGTCAAACGCGTTTTCCTTTGCCACGCTCACATATTGATTCGAAAAATTATGAAATTTGAAACCTAGCAATAACTTGACACTGCGGATTCAACAAAAGTGATTTCG
This sequence comes from Allium sativum, assembly GCA_030737875.1. Lineage (NCBI taxonomy): Eukaryota > Viridiplantae > Streptophyta > Magnoliopsida > Asparagales > Amaryllidaceae > Allium > Allium sativum. The sequence continues at coordinate 189,878,919 of CM060913.1, forward strand.
TCGAAATCCGAGGTCATTTGCAAAATGGCTATTTTTAAGGGCCTGAATTCCATAGCAACTATTCAGATTTTTCAACTGGACATATCTTTTGATTCCCGCTATGAAATTTTGATTATTCGGATTCATTGGAAAGATATCATCAATTAGATCCTATTGTTTTTGGTTTCACTAAGATCCGGATTGTTTTGCACCCGGTACATTCAATTGAAGTTTGAAATCGAATTATTGAACTACCGCGCCATTTTCAATTCTATTTATAATTATATATAATTATTTATATTCTAACGACGACGTATATAATATATACGTTCGAATTATATTCTAAACATTTTTCTCGTCGATATTATTTAAAATAATCTATTTTAAATATCAAAATTCGCTAAAATCGCCAAAATAAAAATTTCAAACTGGCCCAGATTTTCGGGTTGTTACAATCTCCACCACTTAAAACTTTTCGTCCCCGAAAAGGAACAAAGTCGAAAGTGGTTTGATTAATCAACTCTACGTTCGATCTGGCTTCCATTCTCCAACTTTTCAGTTTCTGAGAATTTTCAAAAATTTCAAAAATTTGGCTAACACCCTAAATTTTCGAAAAATTTCGCCATAACCTCCCCTGCAATGGGAGCATCGAGGAATTTCAAATAGCTTCCCCGGTCCTTCTAATCTCAAAAAGAAAAAGAAAAAGCCAAGCGGCTAGCCAGTAGGCTCATAAAATCATCATCACCCAAACAAAACATAAATTATATAGCAAACATGTACCTATTTGTCGGGCAAACAAATTTTATTCTTTGGCTCTAGCCTCCTTGCTATGACCTGTTCAATGTAAGTATATGTATATGCAAGCAAATGCGACCAATTTCAATATAATTCAATATTTGGTTCAATTAGGCATGATGGTTCAAAACTAGCAAACAAATAAACAAACAACACAAACATCAATCAATTACTGGATTAGAGTTTTCAAATTCATAATTTTGAAATATATACAAAAATCATGTTTTTGATGCCAATCACAACGATAAGCTCTATCTAATTTTGGTTCTCACACCAGTCTAATGGAAATATATAGATATCACACCTTCGACACTCGAATATAAATGCTGATGACGATGCACCATCACCAGGATCATCCCCGGGTGACTAGAGTGTGATTCTATAACTACCCAGTATATTAAAACTTCGAATACCCGTTTGCAAGGCGCATATACAAAATTTATATATACTGGATTGTCCACATCAATATAGAATAAATAATCAAATACGAATAGCTGATTTAAATTTCAAAACAAAACTTGTTTTTTTGTGACGAGAAGGAATTTCGCTCGATCCGAATCAGTCGCTAAACCGACCCAGACCGTTCGAAATGCCCTATCGTTTGAGAACACGACAAAGTAGAACACATACAGAAGAACATTTCATTGTATATTACAACAATGCATCAGATTACAAGAATATACAGAGTATAAATGAATATTACACAAAAATATCAGAGATTTAAATTACATTTAAATACATAGCAGAGGAAAATAATACAATACACAACTAGAAAGAGATATACGGATACAAAGCTTTCCGGATATCGTTCCAGCTGTAAACCAGGATCCTATGAATAAAAATCTGCAAAACCAAAACTACTAGCTGCCCGTGTCAAAATAAGGGCACCCAGAGTTTAGGTTAAAACAATAAACTCCAGGTCAGTCATGGGACTGGTGTGAGAACTAAAACAGTTAATCTTTATTTTTAAAGCTAGGTAAATCAAGGGACCACGCCGTATAACACGGAACGGGTTTCCTCCCAAGAATACCAGTGCATAAAACAACAGCGCAATGCTAAATAAAGAAAAATGAAGTTGTTATAAGACCCAGGTCCTATCACACAATGCAACGCAAGCCGGGGGATAGGGTTTTCCCTTATAACAGCCAAAGAATGCTTGATACGTTTAAAAACAGATTATTTGATACTATAATAAGTGCATAGTGTATAAAACAACTTCAAATCATAAGTATCAATCATAGGCGGCATGGGTACCATATATCATGTCGCCATACTAGTTCTACAATTAAAACCGCACATGTCACGTATTTGGAAATTGGATTTCCGTCTATGAACCGAGGCAAAAGATAGTCCTCAACGAATTCGAGACAATCTAGCCCATGTCTCAGGTCCCAGACTCAGGTGGGCCTTGGATCGTCAGGGCCGGTCCACCGATGTGGATTATTATTCCTGAACACTACGTCTCTCCGCCCTATGGGGCGTAAATGAGCCAACAAATGACTCCATCGGACCCGGATCGTCCGATCAAACCGAGGCGCCTCGCAACAGCAACAACCACATAAGTCAAACTCGTCAGGGCGTGTAAAACCACTGACGCCCCTTCTAGCTAGAAAGAAACGCAAGTCCTCCCTGATGTCTTCTCCCGTTTTTGGTTCATACCGGGTGTGAAACTCGCGAAGTAAACGTTACACAAAGCTATGCCACACAGGCTGTGCTTTGATCATCACCACAAGACTTTTCTTTTCAACAGAAGCCTCGATCAATTGCCACTTAGGCATGCCACACAGGCAATTCACTCCATGCGTTTGATATCCATCAATATATAACCCCTGAGCTCGTACGTCTCAAAGAAGGGCGTTAAGCAAGAGAATAAATTCTCCGCCGCCAAACAGATATATATTTAATAGAGATCAATCACACGGACTAAAATCCAATGTCAGACACACAGTCCATTTACAAGTCCGTTCTGGGTCTGAACGAAACCGGAGGCACCTAGTACCCCGCATATCCATCGATCTCCAAGTACGTCTGGATGATCACCAACTGTTTCCATCTTCTTGGGTGTACAGCCCAATCAAGATCATCAGTAATCACCCAAACGACGTGAAGACTTCCGGTCTTCGACCACCGTCTTCATCTTCGACACCACGTCGAATCAGTTATTCAGAATGGGATAAACCCGGTCTTTCTGAATAACTCGCGTATATATTATAAAAGTGTTACACAAACACAACATACGCCTCATTCCAATTCAGAATATTCTTTTATTCAAATATTCCTGTACTTTGGGAAAAGTTCCCATTAATTTTATCCAAGATAAATTCTTTAAATTTATTCTTTAATCTCCTTTGAATATCAATTCAAACTAGTCGGGATTAGCGAACCACACCGAAGTAATCATTTACTTTATTTCCCAATCCCAACCTATTCATCCCATGAAGTAAAACTGATTATACTTCATATCTAACACCACAGTGTTATCGGTAAATTCAATTACCATTTCACGTTCAAATCTAATTAAAGATTTAACTATCGCTTGGAGTAAAACTGGTGATACTCCATTCTCGATTATTTCAATCTAATTAAAGATTCATTAAAACTCCACTTAGTTTTAATCGCTAACTGGGTTAAAGAATCAGTGTCATTTCAAACACGGTTCACGATAAACCCAAAATCACATTCCATTAATTATCGGGTTAAAGAACAAGTGTTATTTAAAACACTGTCCACGATAAACCCAAAAATCAATATCAATTCAATTCCAATTAAATATCATTTAATTGGTAAACTTCATTAAATCTAAATAAAAAGATTTAATCTTTTCTCAACTGGGTTCAAGAACAGTGTTAGTGAAGACACCATTCACGACAACCCAAATCACATTTGATATTCAATATAAGGCTCTGAATAGAAAATATATCGGCTTATATTCAATATCAAATTCTACGATTAACAAATGTCATATTGGAAATAACGATGTAAATATATATCTTTCAAATTTCCATAATAACATCTGTATAATCACGAATCCCAACATCGAAATATTCCGAAGACAATTTCGATTCAAATCCACTCCAATGCAATCATTGGAAATTTTGGTTATTTTTAAAACCCCTTTCAAATTCAATTTATTTATTTAAAAATAAATAGAATTTTAATTCAAGTTCAAAACTAGTTCATTTCGATAAAAATCTATTTTTATCTTTTCAAACATGAAGTTTTTCAACCCAAATCTTCACAAATCATTTCTTATGATTTTACACAAATTATTACTATTTTTAATAATTTTATCAAGGCCCGTACAGTCGATTTCCATCAATGGCCATCGAACTGCACTTACAGCGACCTTTTTCGAATTTGATTTGGACATAATTCCAAATCCAACCGTTGGATTTCTAATTTATCACATTCGTTAGAAAGCTCTTTTCGATACGAACCCAACGGTTCCGGTTTTAGGAGAATCCGACGGTCGGATCTCCTGTAATGTCCGTTTGAAATAAATGGTCGAAATTCACGAACTACCGCGACGCGGCACGTTCTATTTAGGCCATTATATTATATATATAATATACACTTCGTCGATTTCTATTTAAAACGAATTATATAAATAGTTTTGAATTCGTTTCAAAAACATTTTAAACTTCCTTTTCAATTCAAATCAAAATTGAATTCTTCTTTATAAATTCGTTTTAAAGTTCCTTTCTATTCAATTCAAATTTTAATTCAATTTGAATTCATTTCAATTCAATTCATTTCGAAATCGTTTTCAATTCAATTCATTTCGAAATCGTTTTCAATTCAATTCATTTCGAAATCGTTTTCAATTCAATTCATTTCGAAATCGTTTTCAATTCACTTTGAAATCGTTTTCAATTCACTTCATTTCGAAATCGTTTTCAATTCACTTCATTTCGAAATCGTTTTCAATTCACTTCATTTCGAAATCGTTTTCAACTCACTTCATTTCGAAATCGTTTTCAATTCACTTCATTTCGAAATCGTTTTCAATTCACTTCATTTCGAAATCGTTTTCAATTCACTTTGAAATCGTTTAAAATCGATATAAATATCTTTCACGTCAAAATGGCGTCAAACTAATCAACACGACTTCATAAATTTCTATTTTCAAATATTCTATTTCAAATATTTCTATTTCAAATATTTCCATTTCTAAACTGGAATGAGGCCCAATCAATTACCATATAAAATTAATTATATGGATTTTCACACAACACATGTATATAATAGCATTGAAAAATGATCAACCATCAACCAAAGTGCACTACACTGTATAAGCATCAAATAAAGATATCTAACGCTTATAACAGCATGTCAATCAATCGATCGACATATTTAATCAATCAGGATGAGTGAACTTCAAATTTCATCCCAACACCCGTGTGGGGTTTCAAACAATCAAACGCATATTTTATTTGTGCAGTTGGGCGATGTGTAAAATTTATCGACCCAATCAATGTCCTTCAAATAGGTGTACATAAACAAACCGTCTGGTTTGTAAATGAATATTTATTTATTCACATCACGTTAAAAATTATATTTGTAACGATAAAACATTTTATTCCAACATCGAAATTTCTATTAAGTTCATTCTTTAAATAAAATGATATTTTTATTTTTCTAACACATTTTAGAAAATTTCGGCGGCATAACGGCACGATACTAAAAACGGGACGAGGCCTAGCCTTATCCCCGGTCTAGTGAAGGCCCACGCCATTCACACATCAATCATATCAATTTCAATTTCACCAAAACAATCAAATCCAAATCAAATAATCTAACCAACTACACAACCAATCAAACAAGTCCATGGTCTGTGGACGGGTGTCGGGTGCTTCTAATAAGCACCGTCTGCATCCTAGTATATATATATATATATATATATATATATATATAACTAGAAAAGTAGAATTTGAGTGAGAAGTTCTCACCGATAGCTATCCTAACTCCACGGCACTTCTAATGCAGGAAATCTTCACTGTTCTCCTCTCTAATTAGTTTCTTCGCCCATATCCACTACATATATAAAAATCATATTTTTACATCCATGTTCGATATATATAAAAATCATATTTTTACTTCGTTATTCAGTATATAAAAATCGAATTTTTAGTTCGCTATTCAATATATAAAAATCGAATTTTTAGTTCGCTATTCAATATATAAAAATCGAATTTTTACTTTGCTATTCAATATATAAAAATCGAATTTTTACTTTTTAAAGTTCAAATCTTTTTCTCTTTGAAATTAAAACCTTTTTCTTTTTAAAGTTTAAACCTTTTCTATTTAAAGTTCAAACCTTTTTCAATTTAAAGTTCAAACCTTTTTCAAAAAAAATCAGTTTTTATATGCTTTTGAAATCAGTTTTAACCCTTTAAAAATCAGTTTTTATATCTCAAACAAATCAGTTTTTATTTCCTTTTTTTTTTTAAAAATCAGGTTAAAATTCTTTTTTTTTTTAAAAAAAAAGAAATCAAATCAGTTTTTATTCTTTTTTTAAAATCAGTTTTTATTCTTTTTTTTAAAATCATTTTTTATTCTTTTTTTAAAATCAGTTTTTATTCTTTTTTTAAAATCAGTTTTTATTCTTTTTTTTTAAATCAGTTTTAGACTTTAAAATAAAAATAAAAGTAAAATAAAATACTTACCATTTTTTCCTTTGAAGGTCGGAGAAGAGAAGCTCGCTGGGGGGGTTTGGCCGCGTCGGTCGAAGGGAGGAGGGAGTCGGAATTTGTGGCTGACCGGAGGTGGCTCGCCAGAGTCGGGGGTGCAAGGCGGAGGTCGGGGGGTCTTCGTCGCGTTATTGCGATTTGGGGGGGGGGGGGGCTTTTCTGGCGGCGGTCTCGAATCGGGAGGGGGGGGGGCGTATCGTCGTCGTCGAAGAGGGCAGGGGGTGGGGGTTTGGATCAGGGCGGTGACGATTGGGTGGAGGGCGGTGGCGCTGGCGTCAATCGACGTCGGGGGAGGGGCTCGAACGATTTTTTTTTTCTTTATTTCTGAACTGAAATAGAAACGGGGGGGGGGGGGGGGGGGGGGCAGAAATAAAAAGGGGAAGAAGATTCTTTTTTTTTCATTTAATTATTTTATTCTGCAAAAAGTTGACTTTAACCTACGACCTCTAAACGAGTCCCACCGCCTGTCGTCCGCAGCGTTTTACCCCCATTCCGAACACAATAGGATATGTATCGCAAGTTGATTCGAACGTTTTGATCAGTTTCCGTTGAATTTACTTTTAAATCACTATATTGAATTTTAAACGTACATTTCAAATTACCGGGGTCACATACGAACTTTAAAAATTCCTGAAAAATATTTTCTAGCTTTGTATTGACGATACGGTCCTAACAAAACTAGTTTCGTCGAATTCTGAGACCGTTAGAAAAATGGCCAATTTCCAGTCGATTAAAATCAACTGAAACTGGTCAAACGCGTTTTCCTTTGCCACGCTCACATATTGATTCGAAAAATTATGAAATTTGGAATCTAGCAATAACTTGACACTGCGGATCCAACAAAACTGGTTTCGTCGAAATCCGAGGTCGTTTGCAAAATGTCCATTTTTAAGGGCCTGAATTCCATAGCGACTATTCAGAATTTTCAACTGGACATATCTTTTGATTCCTGATATGAAATCTTGATTTTTCGGATTCGTTAGAAAGATATTCACTATTAGATTCCATTATTTTTGGTTTCACTAAAATCCAGATTGTTTTGCACCCGGTACATTCAATTGAAGTTTGAAATCAAATTATCGAACTACCGCGCCATTTTCAATTCTATTTATAATTATATATAATTATTTATATTCTAACGACGACGTATATAATATATGCGATCGATTTATATTCAAAATAAATTTTCTCGTCGATATTATTTAAAATAATTCATTTTAAATAGTCAAAACTCGCTAAAATTGCCAAAATAAAAATTTCAAACTGGCTCGCATTTTACGGGTTGTTACATTTTTCTTTAAAAATATACTCTTCACGCTCGTTCTAGGATACTACTGATCCCATTTCTAACGAGTCATTCCCGTTGGATATTACTAATCCAATATCTGATGAATTCTTTCGTATGGTTCTAATTTGCCTTGTTCTCTGAGCTTTGTAAACCAAAGCTCTGATACCAACTGTGAAAACCCGCAACTTCCCCGTAAAGGAAAGCGTCGGATAGTTCGAGAACAAGCCACAACAGAATGCATACAGAAGAACATTTCATTGTTATTACAACAATGCACCAGATTACAAGAATATACAGAGTATAAATGAATATTACACAGAAATATCAGAGATTTAAATTTCATTTAAATACATTGCAGCGAGATAATAATACAATACACAACTAGAAGAGATATACGGATACAAAGCTTTCCGGATATCATTCCAGCTGAAAACCAGGATACTGGGAATATAAATCTGCAAAACCAAAACTACTAGCTGCCCGTGTGGAAAATAGGGGCACGCAGAGTTTAGGTTAAAACAATAAACTCCAGGTCAGTCATGTGACTGGTGTGAGAACTAAAACAGTTATTTAAAACTTTACTTTAAAAGAGAGTAATTCAAGGGACCACGCCGTATAACACGGAACGGGTTTCCTCCCAAGAATACTAGTGCATAGAATAAACAGCGCAATGCTTTTTCGAAAAATGAAGCTATTATAAGACCCAGGTCCCATCACACAATGCAACGCAAGCCGGAGGATAGGATTTTCCCTTATAATAGCCAAACATGCTTGGTACGTTTAAAACAAATCATTTGATACTATAATATGTGTATAGTGTCAAAACAATTCCAATCATAAATATCAATCATAGACGGCATGGGTACCATATATCATGTCGCCATACTAGTTCTACAATTAAAACCGCAATACACGTATCGGAAATTGGATTCCCATCATGGTGGCTCCTGATTCGAAGGATCGATCGCGGAATGCAATTCACCACGGCTTACGTCCCCACAAGAGAAAACACCGTCTGCATCCGCACATTTGGGACCAGAGTACCACCGCGGCTTACGTCCCAGCGAGAGAAAACACCGCTTACTCTATATATCCCTGAGCACTAGGCTCATCTCGGTCGACCGAATCCACGACACCACTAAGGTGCCCATCCACGAAAAAGCATACTGATCAAACCATCAGTTTGCCACCATACCGGGGTGTGAGGCTCGCGGATCAACGCTATACACAAAGCCATGCTATATCAGCTGCGCTTTGATCATCAACCACCAAACTTTGCTTTTCAACAAAAGTCTGGATCACTGCATCTCAGCATGCCACACTATCAATCCATATCGTACCACTGATTTCTGCCAATATATAACCTCTAAGCTCATATGTCTCAGAGAAGGGCGTTAAGCAAGAGAATAAATTCTCCGCCGCCAAACAGATATATATTTAGCAGAGATCAACAAATACAATATAAAGGAATACAATGTCAGATACACCATCCATTTACAAGTCCGTTCTGGGTCTGAACGAAACCGGAGGCACTTTCCTCGCATATCCATCCATCTCCAAGTACGTCTGGACGACCACCAAATATTTCCATCCTCTTGGGTGTACAGCCCAATCAGGATCGTCAGTAATTATCCGAACGATGTGAAGACTTCCGGTCTTTAACCACCGTCTTCATCTTCGACATATCGTCGAATCGGTTATTCAGAATGGGTATAAACCCGGCCTTCCTGAACAACCCGCGTATATTAAAAACGAATGTTACACAAACACAGCATACGCCTCATTCCAATTCAGTAGCTACTAATCGTAAATCAACAAGAGAACTATTTCCCAAATATTAACCCCGAAGGCCGAAACCAACATCAGATCAATACCCAGGAAACCATTCTTCTTAGCTAACCTACAACTAGTTTCTAAATTTCAATTCTTAGGGAAAGGTTCCCATTAATTTTATCCAAGATAAATTCTTTAAAATTTATCCTTTGATCTTCTTTTCGATACGAACCCAACGGTTCCGGTTTTAGGAGAATCCGACGGTCGGATCTCCCGTAATGTCCGTTTGAAATAAATGGTCGAAATTCACGAACTACCGCGGCGCGGCGCGTTCTATTCAGGCCATTATATATATAATATATATATATATTATATATATCGTCGATTACCTTTTTAAAACGAATTTTATAAGTCATTTCAAATTTGTTTTAAAGACAATTTCAACCTTGAATTCAAATTCAAATTAAAATTGAGTTTTCCCTTATAAATCCTTTCTACATTCATTTCTATTTGATTTCGATTCAAATCGATTTCGATTCTATTTCAATTCGTTTTCAATTGAATTCAATTCAATTCAAATCCGTTTTCTATTTAATTCAATTCGAATTCGTTTTCTATTCAATTCGATTCGAATTCGTTTTCTATTCAATTCGATTCGAATTCGTTTTCTATTCAATTCGATTCGAATTCGTTTTCTATTCAATTCGATACGAATTTGTTTTCTATTCAATTCAATTCGAATTCGTTTCCTATTCAATTCAATTCGAATTCGTTTCCTATTCAATTCAATTCGAATTCGTTTTCTATTCAATTCATTTCGAATTCGTTTTCTATTCAATTCAATTCGAATTCGTTTTCTATTCAATTCAATTCGAATTCCTTTTCTATTCAATTCAATTCGAATTCCTTTTCTATTCAATTCAATTCGAATTCGTTTTCTATTCAATTCAATTCGAATTCGTTTTCTATTCAATTCGATTCGAATTCGATTTCAATTCATTTCATTTCGCAATATTCAAATTCAAAATTACTTTTCGATATTCATCTTAAAATGAATAAAATCGATATAAATATTGTTCACGTCAAAATGGCGTCAATCTAATCAACACGGCTTCATATATTCCTTTATTTTATTCAACAAATGAATATTTATTTTTGTCAACACACGACTAATCTCAACGAATGAGTACTGTCCACGTGTGACTATTTTTGTTTAATTATTTCGTTCAACACATGACTAATCTCACGGATGAGTACAGTCAACACATGAACCTTTATTTTATAGTAATAAAGATATAAAATTTATTATTAAAATATTTCGTTCAACACATGACTAATCTCAATGGATGAGTACAGTCAACACATGAACCTTTATTTTATAGTGATAAAGATATAAAATTTATTATTAAAATATTTCGTTCAACACATGACTAATCTCAACGGATGAGTACAGTCAACACATGAACCTTTATTTTATAATATTCTTTAATTTCTAAATTGGAATGAGGCCCAATCAATCACCATATAATGTTAATTATATGGATTTTCATACATCACACGCATATAATAGTATTGAAAATAATCAACCATCAACCAAAGTGCACTACACTGCATAAGCATCAAATATGGATATTCAACGCTTATAACAGCCTGTCAATCAATCGATCGACATATTTAATCAATCAGGATGAGTGAACTTCAAATTTCATCCCAACACCCGTGTTGGGTTTCAAACAATCACACACAGATTTTAGTTGTGCAGTTGGGCGATGTGTAAAATCTATCGACCCAATCAATGTCCTTCAAATAGGTGTACATAAACAAACCATCCGGTTCGTATATGAATATTTTATTTTATTCACTTCAACGTTAAAACTATATTTTTAACGATAAAATATTTATTTAACTTATGAATGCTCTATTCAGTTCATTTATTCAATAAAATGATGTTTTTATTTTTCTAACATATTTTAGAAAATTTCGGCGGCATAACGGCACGATAATAGAAACGGGACAAGGCCTAGCCTTATCCCCGGTCTAGTGAAGGCCCACGCCATTCACACATCGATCAAATCAATTCATTTCACCAAACAATTCCATTCAAACCAAATAATCTAACCAACTACACAACCAAACAATTTAACAAACAAGCCATCCATGGTCTGTGGATGACGGGTGTCGGGTGCTACTAAACACCGTCTGCATCCTAGTATATATATATATATAACTAGAAAAAGAAATTGAAAGGTGAGAAATTCTCACCCTTCCGCTAAACTGAATGACGCAACTCTTCATGTGTAAAAATCTTCACCGTTCTTCCTTTCTTCACTTTCGTCGCCCATATTCACTACATATATAAAAATCACATTTTTATATTCTCTATTATATAAAAATCCATTCCTTTTATTTAAAAAAATCACTTCTTTATTAACAATAAAACCATAGCTTTTATATTTTAAAAATCCTAACCTTTAAATAAAATAAAATAAATCAGTTTTTTTAAACTAAGCAAAAATCAAACAAACTCACCGCGCTGTCGAAGGAGGGGGGAAAGCCTGCTGCTCGTGGTGGCTCGCAAGGGAGTGGGGGGCTCGACCTCAGGCGGCGGTGGCTAAGGCTGGAGGTGCGGCGGATTTTGGGTTCTAGGGTTTGGGTGGCTCGGTGGTAGAAAAGGAGGAAGGGAAGAGGGAGTCGGGGGCTAGAGAGGGGCGGTCGGGGGCTAGAGAGGGGCGGTCGGAGTCTGGCGCGGTGGGTGGAGGAGCGGTGGTGGCTGGTAGGGGCGTCGGGCGGCGGTCGATTGTGAATAGCGGATTTTTCTTTTTTTTCTTATTATTTTTTTTTGAAATACCCGTATCGGGTTTGTGAAGGAGAAAGGGGGTTGAGGGGTTTAAGTGTAAAGTTTTTTTTTTAATTTATATAATTTATTTATTCATTTAAGTTGACTTTTATTTCGAAATCGAAACGAGACCCACCGACTGTCGTCCATAGCGTTTTACCCCCATTCCGAACACATTGGGATATGTATCGTAGGCTGATTCGACTGTTTCGATCAGTTCCCGTTGAATTTACATTTAAATCGCTATATTGAATTTTAAACGTACATTTCAAATTACCGGGGTCACATACTAACTAGAAAAATTCCCGAAAAATATTTTCTAGCTTCATATTGACGATACGGTCCTAAAAAAACTAGTTTCGTCGAATTCCGAGACCGTTTGAAAAATGGCCACTTTCCAGTCGATTAAGATCAACTGAAACTGGTCAAACGCGTTTTCCTTTGCCACGCTCACATATTGATTCGAAAAATTATGAAATTTGAAACCTAGCAATAACTTGACACTGCGGATCCAACAAAAGTGATTTCGTCGAAATCCGAGGTCATTTGCCAAATGGCTATTTTTAAGGGCCTGAATTCCATAGCGACTATTCAGATTTTTCAACTGGACATATCTTTTGATTCCCGCTATGAAATTTTGATTTTTCGGATTCGTTGGAAAGATATCATCAATTAGATCCTATTATTTTTGGTTTCACTAAGATCCGGATTGTTTTGCACCCGGTACATTCAATTGAAGTTTGAAATCGAATTATTGAACTACCGCGCCATTTTAAATTCTATTTATAATTATATATAATTATTTATATTCTAACGACGACGTATATAATATATACGTTCGAATTATATTCTAAACATTTTTCTCGTCGATATTATTTAAAATAATCTATTTTAAATATCAAAATTCGCTAAAATCGCCAAAATAAAAATTTTAAACTGGCCCAGATTTTCGGGTTGTTACATGGGCAATTTGTGAAAATAATCGTCCCAATCACATAAACAAGTCGGGTAACTTGTAAATGGAAGTGTAATATTCAATTTGAATATTCTAACATTATCGGTAACACGTTTAACACTTCAACATCGCAGACATATATTTCACACATATGAACGATAGGGTTTTTCTTCTTCTTACAATAAAATGTAAATTCTATTACTAACGTTTTTGTGGCAAAATTTTCATATGACATTTTATGACAAAAATGTATCAAAATTTCAATGCGACATTTTATGCATGTTTTATTTGCACCAAGGAATGCAAATAGAAATGTGTTTTTTCATTTCTAGTTTTATTTGCAACAAGGAATGCAAATAAAAATGTGACTTTTCATTTCTAGTTTTATTTGCAACAAGGAAGGTAAATAAAAAAAATGTAACTTTTATTTTCCCATGTATATTTGCATCAAAGAATGCAAATAAAAAAATAACTTTTTATTTCAATGTATATTTATTAACATGACATGTTTTACTATTCCAACGGCTATATAAAAGAAGTATTTGTTCACATAACATATTTTAATGTCTAACATGACAAATAAAAGAATAATTTATTTGTATACAACTTTCCATGCATTCAAAGGACAAATAAAAAGTAAATTTTATTTGTATACAAATTCCAAGTTTCTAATGACAAATAAAAAGCGAATTTTATTTGTATAATAAATCCTAAGTTTCAAATGATAAATAAAAGTAAATTTTATTTTCAATAACTTCAGTGTTCATATATGACAACAAAATGATGGTTTTTATCTTCGTAACCTTGTTTACATTTCTAATGACAAAATAAAAGAGGAATTATTTGTCATACCAAGTTTTACATTTATAAAGACATGTTTTATTTAACCTAACATAGGCTAGTAAAGTGATATTTTATTCTAATGTAACATTCTACAACCAAATTTTCTTTTTAGTTCTAACATAAATGTCCCTTTTTAATTCTAACATAAATGTTGTGTTTTTATTCTACTTAAATGTCCTTTTAAATTCTAACATAAATATCCTTTTTATTCTAACATAAATGTTTTGTTTTTAACAAAAATGGGATTTTTATTTCACTAATTAAGTTTTAACAAAAATGGTATTCCTATCCTAATGTACATTTTACATTAAGAATGATATTTTATTCTTAGTATAACTGATCAGAATGATAATCTTGTTTAACAAAATGAATACATCATTCTAATATACATGTTTTGACAAAAAGGAGTATTTCATTTTCAATATGCATGTTTTAACAAAAAGGAGTATTTCATATGTTAACAAATTCCTATATCTCTATTTGCATTTTAAAATGCAAATAAAAATGCAGTCCTTTTCCTATGTTTTAAAATGTTATTTCTTTATCTAATGTGATATTTTAACAAAGAGACATTCATATTCTAATGTGATATTTTAACAAAGAGACATTCCTATTCTAATGTGGTATTTTAACAAAGAGACATTCCTATTCTAATATTATATTTTAACCACAAAGAACTTTTTATTCCAATATGATATTTTATTAGCATATAATATTTCTAACAAAAAGTAACAATTTTTATATGTTAATTTTGATTTAACAAAAGTGACATTTTTGGATGTTAACTCTAATTTTAACAAAGGTGACAAATTTGTATGTAAATGCTAATGTTGACATAAGTGACAAATTTGTAATCATATATGACATTACTAACAAAATGTAAATTTTAAATCAAATATGACATAACTTAACAAAATGTGTGTGTGTGTGTATATATATATATATATATATACATATTTTTTATACCTAATGTACATTTTATACAAACGGGTGGTTTTCATCCTAATGAACCATATGATCAACATATCATTATTTAACATGACACATCTAAACAAGTTGACATTTTTGTTTCAATATCACATCTCTAATAAAATGACAATTTTATTTTAATATAACATTATCTTGCAAAATGGAAATTTTATTTTACTAACATTTTATATACCAAAAGAATAATTTGTTATGCTAACTTTTATATAACAAAAATGATAATTTTGTTATGCTAACATTTATATGACAAAACAAAGTTTTGATTTGCTAATCATTTATATGACAAAAATGAAATTTTGTATGTTAACATCTTATACTATGAAAATGAAGTTTTGCTTTGTCTACCAATCTATTTTGACAAAATAATAAAAATAATAACTTTTGTTTTGTCGACAAATCTAATTCGATAAAATAATGAAAATAATAACTTTTTAATAATAAACATATGTTAACATGGTTTTCTTCTAATATACACAATAAAAATGTAATCTTTATTATTGTAAACATCTTCTTTTAAACATGATTCCCTTTTTCTAAATTAACATTCCTAACAAAAGTAGTGTTTTTATTCTACACTAACATTTCATAACAAAAATGATGATTTTATCCTAACATATCATTTGTAGCAAAAATAATGATTTTGTATCAACAAGCACAGATAATTCAATAGATCATCACAATCCACCATCAAACAGCCAATCTAAATTTTATACGGCGCATCAATATTACAATCACAATCAGAATAAATAAATATATATTTTTTAATTAATTTAAAATTTAAAACGAGAAATCTCACATTGCTTTGTCTGAACGGTTCAGATCTGAAATTTGGCCAAAATTTGATTTGTTCGGAAATGGTTCTAGTCATCTTCGTCATCTAGTGTTCTTCAATACGATCGCAACGCAACCGGTTTCGTTCGATTTCGATACTGTATGAAGAAGTTACGTGTTTTCAAAGATTAGATAACATAATTAAAACAATTAATAATTTAATTAATTACATTGGTTAACTAAAACAAGGACGTTGCCTTCTTTACTCCTTCTTCTACGTGATGTACAGATGAACACACCCATCACCGACTTCAAACACATCACCACGCACCAGGATTCGCGCCTCCAGCACCTCATCGGAGTACACCCCCTCAACGTCGCCGCCATGCTCCATCTCCGCCCCCAACAATGGCCAACTCGCACCCCCTCTACCTCGCAAATCCTCCTCCAAGCACCCCCTTCTCGGATGAATCCCGATCACCACGTCAATCTACACCCAGTCAAAACCGTACAGAAATGACGGCCTCGCTTTGCTCTTCGATTTGAGTATTTATTCCTTGATTAATTCGAAAAGATGAGGGAGAGATTAAGGATCAAAATCTGGAGCTTTCTGGCCATTGAAATGGTGAAAACGGCGGCTCCATATAGAGTATTAGGGTTTGGGTATTTAGGGCGTATTTATACGTGTATTTCTAGCGTATTTTAATTCATTAATTCAAAAATTATTTATTCGATGATACTAACTCCGAATCGAACCCAACGAATGACGCCCCAAGCTAAATACCCCCATCCCGGACGCATTGGAATTTTTTTTGTAACCCAGTTCGGCCGTTACGATATGTTTTTCTTTAAATTTAATTAAAAATCATTTAATTATTAAATTCAAACGTATATTTTAAATTACCGGGGCTACACACTACCTCTAAACATTACAAAAAAATTACTGGTTATGTTTTGATGATACGGTTCTAATGGGACTAATTTCATTGAATTCTGAGACTGTTTGAAAAATGGCCATTTTCGAGTCGATTAAATTTGACTAAAACTGACAAAACACATTTTCTTTTGCCACGCTCACATATTAATTCGAAAAATTATGAAAATTGAAACTTAGCAATAATTCGACATTCCGATTCCAACAAAAGTGGTTTCGTCGAAAACCGAGGTCATTTGAAAAATGACTATTTTCAAGGCCAATATTTTATATTAAAATATATATAAATTCTACAGTGACTTTTCTAAATTTTAAACTTAGCATAAATTTTGATTTATAAAGTGAAATATCAGTTTTTCATATTCGTTAGAAAGATATGATTAAACAGATTTAAATATTTCTTATTTCGCTCAATTCTGATTTATTTTGAATCCTGTACAGTCCGTCAAAGTTCAAATTCAAATTTTCAAACTACAGCCCTGTTTTAAACTCCTTTTATAATTAAATTGACTTTATTCGCTTTAGAATAAATTTTTAGTCGTTATTATTTAATATAATTTATTTTAAATATTAAAAATCCATTAAAATTTCTAAAATAAAAATTTTAAATTGGCCCCAAAATTCCGGGTCGTTACAATCGCCCCTACTTAAAATCTTTTCGTCCTCGAAAAGGAATGTAGCTAAAAGTTGTTAAATTAACTAATTTAAATAAATTTTTATTTATTGGTTCAATTAATTATTATTCTAGTATTTTAATTAGTGAAAGTATGTGACGACCCCAAATCCCGTACAGACGGTGACAAGGGTAATCTTTGGAATATAACACAGAAATAGATAATAGTAGAACAAAATTAAATAAATACACCAAATAATGAACAATAGAATATACTGGATAAAAGTAATCATCAGAGTTACACAGTATATATGATCTTACTTAGTACAATTACAGTTCAGCTATACATAAATGTCTACAGCGAAAAACAAACAAAATATGTACAATAGGAGCTGAACAACATAAAAAGAGATAAATGATAGAATCCATCTTCAGCTCCAGCTATCCAGAAAGAACCAGCTAAACCTGAATATAAGGCTGCCCGTTTAGAAAAAAGGGGCACCCGAGTTTGAAGGTGAAACAAACTACGAGTCAGTCATGGGACTGGTATGAGAAATCTACTCAACACATTTATAATATGGCTAATCACAGGACCACGCCACTTTCGTGGAACGGGTTTACTCCATTGGATTGCCAATGCTTTAAAACAAATCTTTCTTTTAAACATCGCTATGATTTTTATAAAAATGAAGCCGTTATAAGACTCAGTTCCCATCACACAATGCAACGCAAACCGGAGGATAGAGTTTTTACCTTATAACGGCCAAAATATGCTTGATACGAATAAAACCAAGGCATTTGATATTATTACTAGTGTTTATATGTTTCGAAAACAATTTGAATAATAACTATCAATCATAGACGGCATGGGTATCATATGTCATGTCGCCAGATATATATATACAAGCGAAACCGCACAGTCACATATTTGGAAATTGGATTTCTGTCATAAACCAAGGCAAAAGATAGTCCTTACCGACTTCGTGACTCTCTAGCCCGAGAAATAGGGTCAGAGCGCATCGACCCTTGGATCGTCAGGGTCGGTCCACCGATGTGGATTAAAATGCCTGAATAATACGTTTCCCCGCCCTTTGGGGCGTAAACGAGCAAACGAATGACTCCATCGGACCCGGATCGTCCGATCAAACCGAGGCGCCTCGCAACAGCAACAACCACACAGGTGAAAAGTATATAAATGTCAGGGCTGGTAGGTCACTGACACCACCCTAGCTAGAAAGAAACGCATTCCCTCCCTGAGGTCCTTCTCCCGTTTCTGGTTCATACCGGGGTGTGAGGCTTGCGATTTTACGTTATACACAAAGCTACGCCACACCGGCGGTGCTTTGATCATCACCACAAGAATTTGCTTTTCAACAGAAGCCCTGATCACTGCATCTTAGCATGCCACCCAGGAAATTCATGCAATGCGACTGATGTCCATCGATATATAACCTTTGAGCTTGTGCGTTTCAAAGAATAAATTCTCCGCCGCCAAACAGATGTATATTTAACAGAGATCAACCAACACAGAATAAAATCCAATGTCAGACACACAGTCCATTTACAAGTCCGTTCTGGGTCTGAACGAAACCGGAGGCACTAAATACCTCGCAAACCCATCGATCACCACGTACGTCCAGACGATCACCACTCATTATCCGTATTTCGGGATGCATCCCAATCAGGACCTCGGTTACCATCCGAACGAGGTGAAGATCTCCGGTCTTCGACCACCGCCTTCATCTTCGACTTTTAATCATCGGTCAATTATTTGAAATGAGAATTAACTCGGTCTTTTCAAATAATTCACGAATATTTAGAATTTCAAATCAATTTATTTCAATGGTTAAATCATTCGACAACACCAATTTTGTTCTTTAATGTAATTTTCACACCAAACACATTCAACCATTAAATACCACATAAATCGAGCAAATTCAGTTTATTTCCATTCCATATTGTTTATGGTATTTTATAACGATTTATCGCTATTTTTATTTATTTTCAAATAGGCAATTTATTCAAAACGACGCTTCGGGCCATAACACGGCCGTGGCGCTGTTTTTCTTCAGATTAGATTTACACATATCTGAAAATCTAATCGTTGGATCTTCACAAAATTTACATCATTAGAGAGGTCTTTTCAAAACGAATCCAACGGTTCCAGTTTCGGGAAAATCCGTCGGTCGGATCTCCGGTACAATCGTTTGAAGTTTCGATTTCAAAATACGAACTGCAGCGTCGTTATTCGATTAAATATAATTATATATATATATATATATAATCGTTTCTGGTGCTGTTTTTCTTCAGATTTGAATTAAAAATTCAAGACAATCCAACCGTTGGATTTTTACAAAGTTGGTGCCGTTGGAAAGATATTTCCAAGGCGAACCCAACGGTTGCGGTTTCGGGAAAATCAATTGGTCGTATTTCCCGCACTAATTGTTTGAAATCACGGTTTCAAAACATGAACTGCACGGCCACGTTTCGTTTTAATTTTATTTATATTTATATATTTATATAAATATAGTTCATTCAACAATTTCAATATCGTTTTCACTTCAAATATTTCACTAACGCCTTTAAATTTTGGAAAATTTCGCCATAACCTCCTTTGTACGGGAGGGGCTGGGAAAATTCCCAAATAGCCACACGGGCATCTCAAGTCGAAAAGAAAAAGAAAAAGCCAAGCGGCTTGCCAACAGGCTCATAAAATCATCACCCAAACAAAATAGGAAATGTGTACCTATTTATCGGGCACAAAATTTTATTCCTCTTCTCTAGCCCCTTTTGCTATAACCTGTTCAATAAATGTGCATGTACATATATACAGTTTTTATCATTTATCATTTCCCATTCAACTTCATATTTGATTTCATTTGGTTTAAAAACACCATTCATTCTAATGTTGCATGTATAGGCAAAAATCATATCATTAGCTAATTAATGAATATTTCAATTCATATATATTTATTTGAACGAGTGGCTATTTTTAACACTTCACATTTCAACAATTCGTGAATATGATAAAAATGTGATTTTTATTGTAAAACAATTCATTTCAAAACACTATTATTTTATATAGTTTATATAGGTGATAAAAATAGGATTTTTCTTATAAAACAATTTCTTTTAAAACGAGGTCATTTTACATAGCTCATATAGATGATAAAAAAGGTGATTTTTATTATGAAATAAATTATTTCAAAATATGAATACCATTCAACACATGAATTTCTAATCAACGAATGAATATCGATTCAACACATGAAGGTTTTCTATAGTTTCTATATATAGATAAAAATGTGATTTTTATATTTAAAACACGAAGACCATTCAACACATGAATTTCTAATCAACGAATGAATATCGATTCAACACATGAAGGTTTTCTATAGTTTCTATATATAGATAAAAATGTGATTTTTATATTTAAAACACGAAGACCATTCAACACATGAATTTCTAATCAACGAATGAATATCGATTCAACACATGAAGGTTTTCTATAGTTTCTATATATAGATAAAAATGTGATTTTTATATTTAAAACACGAAGACCATTCAACACATGAATTTCGAATCAACGAATGAATATCGATTCAACACATGAAGGTTTTCTATAGTTTCTATATATAGATAAAAATGTGATTTTTATATTTAAAACACGAAGACCATTCAACACATGAATTTCTAATCAACGAATGAATATCGGTTCAACACATGAAGGTTTTCTATTCAACGAATAAATATAGTTTCAGCAAATGAAAATTATCCAAACACATGAATATTATTCAAAATTTCGGTAGCATAACGGCAGGGTAGTTAAAATCCGGGACCGTCCCTAGTACGGCTCCTCGCTCTACCTTAAAACCTCGTGGTTTTTGACAATGGGGATCATGCATCTAGTTCGCACGTAGGCGGCATGTATATATTTATTTCATTTCCACAAACTAATCCTATGTGGTTTCAACCAAACATTTCTCAACCACAAACGGGTATTTTTCAACCACAATCAACCAATATCAATCACAACAATCCCAAACAACCATTCACTATAAATCAATTTTTGCGCCAATCACAACCAATAAATATCGTCCATGGTTTGTGGACGAGGGGCGTATATATATATATATATATATATATATATATATATATATATATATATATATATATATAGCAATTCACTTATGTTTCAACACATATATAATTTTTACAACGCATATATAACTTATACATCGAACGTACAACTTATACAATGCTTATATAACACATACATCGACTATATAATTTATACATCGTCGTTTTCCATATCGTTTATAAATTAGAAATCTCACATTGGGTTCTACTCCACCAAAAATAGCAGAAGGCTCAGAAAAATATGCGGTCTCTTTTAAAATGTAGAAGACATCCACACGGTCACGATGTTTCCTATTTCATCGAATTTCGTTAACATATGATAAAGATATGATTTTTATTCGAAAGACAAGATTTGCAACACTAAAAAGTGTTATTTTCCATTCTAAAATTTAAACCCGTTACCTCGTTAAAACTTCGAAACTAGGTTTCGAATTTAAACCAAATCTGCTGCACTTCGTCGGGATCCAACCACACCACGTTGACAAGCTTGGAGAGGCGCGCCTGCACCCCTAACGGGGGCGAACTCGGCAGCGGCGAGGAGGAGGAAATCGGCTGTGAACGGCGCAACTTTGGGGGCTTGTATCTCGACGAACACACGATGGTAAGGGACGAGGCTTATACGGATTTGAAGAGCTCGGAGGGATCTACAAAAAGTTCAACTGGGCCATTGCGTTTTGGTGATCGGAGTGGCCAGAAAAGAGGAGAGAAGGTGGCGTGCTATTTCCGCCGTGAATCGATATCGGGGAGAGAGAAAATTAAAGAATTTTTTTTTATATAAAAATTTTGATTGGCCGATGGGTTTTATAAGGGGTTTTATGAAGCGACCACCAATCTAAACCTAACGACTATCGTTCCTAGCGTTTTACCCCCATTCCGAACACAATGAAATATGTTTCGTAGGCCCATTCGACTGTTTCAGCCAGTTTTCCTTCAAATTAAAATATATAACATTCAATATTTAATTTGAACGTACATTTCAATTTACCAGGGCCACAAACTGATTCGGAAAATTCCAGAAAAATAAATCTAGCTATGTTTTGACGATACGGTCCCAACAAAACTAGTTTCGTCGAATTCTGAGACCGATTGCAAAAAGGCCCATTTCTGGTCGATCC
The DNA here is from genome assembly GCA_030737875.1 of Allium sativum. Lineage (NCBI taxonomy): Eukaryota > Viridiplantae > Streptophyta > Magnoliopsida > Asparagales > Amaryllidaceae > Allium > Allium sativum. The sequence continues at coordinate 189,901,638 of CM060913.1, forward strand.
AATTTAACTGTAATTGGCCAAAACACGTTTTCCTTCGCCACGCTCACATACTAGCTTCAAAATTTATGAAATTTGAAACCTAGCAATAACTTCACATCCCGGATCCAACAAAAGTGGTTTCGTCGAATTCCTAGGTCATATGCAAAATGGCCAATTTCAAGGGCTATATAAATTCCATAGCGACCTTCCTGAAAATTCATTTGGCCATAACTTTTGCTTTCCGCTATGAAAATTCAATTTTTCAGATTCGTTAGAAAGGTATTCACTAACAGATTTAAATATTTTTGGTTTCGCTAAAATCCGTTTTGTTTTGCACTCGGTAACGTCCAACAAAGTTTGAATTCAAATTTTGAAACTACAACGCCATTTCAGGCCTTGTTTATAATTATAATTAATTATATTCGTTTTCAATTGTCGATTCATACTCACTTTTCATTGCCATTATTTAAAATATTTATTTAAAATATTTAAAATCCATTATTTTAGCCAATTAAAAATTTTTAAATTGGTTCAGATTTTCTGGGTCGTTACAATCTCCCCCACTTAAAACTTTTCGTCCCCGAAAAGGAACAAAGTCGAAAGTGGTTTGATAAATCTACAATCACACAACACAACAACCAATCCAGTTGTTTTCAACCTTTCACAACTATACTAATCATTTTTTATACTCCT